>JAWNPJ010000115.1:0-1392376 GCA_035047585.1 Drosophila monieri | reverse complement strand
CAAAGCAAAGAGTATAGTTGTGTCAAAGAATATTTAATTTGATTTGTTTGTCCACCTCATTTGTGTATGGTATGATAAGCCCCCCATAAGTGTGTGTAACCAATTTTCGGTTTAGTGGTTCTGAGCTTGATTATTTGTTTTGATTTGTATGTTAAATGTCCAATTTGTACTGCCACACCTTTTGTACTTTTGTATTTTGAATTTTTTGTATTATTTTTATACCAAATTAATATTTAAGCAAGCCTACATTTATCCCATTACATTTAGTTAAAGGTAAAAATATACGAAACCGAGCGTCTGCAGACGCCAATTAGAATTCAAATACCGAGGTCGAGCCAAGATCAGAGCGAGGCCGAAGACGAAACCGATACCGAAGCTTGATCCAAGTCGAAACGATTTTAGTTGAATCTCCATTCAGAGCAATGTATAAATGTATGCACCTTGTATTAATTTATGTTTATGTATAATAAAATTATTAATCATAATCCTAATATTTATTTTAGCAAAAACGATTTATTTTCAATAAAACGAATCTGATTTTTGTAACGGCTTTTGTTTTTGCGTTTATTTTTACTAACTTCTGCAAGTGCTGATGTTTTTACTCACCTTCCTCCGAGTTTTTTCTCCTGCACCAAACTTTTATTTTTTAGTTTTAAAATCCTTTTTCAGATGGTGTCCCATAGTTTAGGTAAACCCGCTGTTGCCCGTGGACTTGAGTAATGCAATGGATTATTAGGAAAATAATATTCGACCCTGTATCAGGACGTAATTTTAAAATTTGCATTCGAAACGTAAACAGTCGTTGAAATTAGTTTGGGAAATTTTTCGCAATAATTACGACCTTTTAATATTGAAAAATCTGCATTTCCTTGATCAATAAGTTACTAGAAGACTTTGATTACCGTCCTCGCAGACAAAAATTAGTCAAACTAGCCCATAGAGTACCCATTATTCCCCTTCGTACACCAGCTACACACATACTCGTACTAGTTTTAATCGATTTAGTTTATATCCATTATATTCCCATTTTGGCTCTAGCTCTGTCTCGTGTTTGTGGCATTTTGGTTTATTCGTTCGTACTTTATTTATAGCAATCTTTATGGAATTGTTTAAGCAAGAAAACTGAAAACAAAAACCCTGCAAACAAATAAGTTACATAAATATTTATACAATAATTATTAATAATGCAGAGCAAGTAATTTATAGAAAAAAAAAACGAAAAACAAATACAAAAAAAAAGTGCAAGGAGGGAAAAAAGCATAAGTAACACATTATGAATGAAATTTATAACGAATAAAAACAATTTAATTGCGAATGCGTGTGTGCGTGTTAATATTAATTCATACTCGTATTCACATGTACTCAGTTCTGTGTGCCTTAATACTTTTTCAGTTGAGTTTCCCATTAATATTGCATTGGGCATTATTATTAATATTGATTTCGTTCATTGTATTCCCACTATGTCGCTGTCTGTGTGCGTGCGTTCGAATGCGCGTGTGTATGTGTGTTCCATGTGCCATGTGCCATGTGCCATGCCTTGTGCAAACATTTGGATAATTTTCTCTTTGTATGTACGGATGGATATGGAACAATAAAACATGTTTTTCGTTTTTTTCGGTTCTGATTTATTCATGAGCGCTCTGCGCTCCCAGTTATCCCGCCACTGCCCCATTTTCCCGCCCAAACGTTATGAATTTTTTAAAGCTCTGTGCGCCGATTTTTTGTTTCCCCCACCAACCTACCATCTACCACCTACGATTCTTCCGCCATCCATCACGAGACACCGAATCCTCCATTAGTGTTAGTTGATTGAAAATGATATTTTTAACACATGCCATCGGCAGTTTTGACTGCTGCTGAGTTAGTAGATCAAAAACATTATTCGATCTTGGATATCATCAGTTGACCACGCCTAGACACCTAGACACCTAGACACAGACTCCAACACTCTCCCACATAAAGAAGAAAAAACACACTTACCACTTTGGCATATGCTTCAATAAGAATTTGAATATGACTTTGAATGCGAAACCTTTTTAAGTAATGTCTGTGATTTGTGTTAACCAAACTTAGTTACTAATCATTCACCAATTTCCACGTATGAGATTCTTTCAAGCGATTACGACCAACAACTGACCATCGCCGGAAGCAGGCAGCCGGATTCAGCTAGACTCAATAAATGTAGATTATAAAAGCAAGCTCATTCGAGAAAGGATGCAGCGATATGAAAGCAAAATAAATAAAAATCAGAGCAAGCGAAAATTATGATTTGATACTACCGAGAGCCCCACCCATTCGAAATGATTTTTGTTTTCAGTGTATTTTGATTTCGATTACGTGGACTTGGTGAGCAAACCCCACCCAGCCAACAAACCCTCGTCTTGTTCCTCTCTCACTCTCTCTGTCTCTTGTGTCTCTCTCTATATATATACGCATACATGTAAATTGTTTAATTATGGATTGATTGATTGACGACTGACCTTGAATATATATATATATATAAAATCCACATACATATATCTTTACGATATGTACATCTTATATTAATGAATATTTATGTAAAGGATTACATTTTACTTTCTCTTTTGATGAACTTTCCATGATGTAATAATAAGCGAATGAACTGAATTGAATTTTTACTTTGATATCTATATATCCAAGCATACACTCCGTCACAGTAACAGTCACAGTCACACCCGCAAACACATATACATATATATATATATAATAATATGTATTTATCCTGCCGGAAGTTGCTGCCGTTCGTTCCTCGTTCGTTCGCTCGTTCGCTCGCTGATTGATGATTGATGATCGTGGTTTGCCAATTAAAATACTACCTACCTATATTATATACTCTATATTCCCCCAAACACTACAAATTTCGATGAGCTGAGTCATGATTTGTTATGTGGTGCAAGCGAAATGCGAACGTTTTATTGGAGTTTTACTTTCGTCTCATTTCGTTTCGATACTTGTGTCCAATAATCTAAATAAACACCATATATATCAATAAATATTTACCTATACGATGAATTATACTACAATCTAGCCACTAGTGTACGCATCATCCAGTGCATAATGTAATTTTAACTGAATGTGTTTCTTGTGATACTCAAAGAAACTCCCCAAAGACACTGAAACTCCAAATCACATTACTTCTACACATGTCCAAAACATAATACGATACATTCCTGCGCACATACGACATGTTTTTATCTCATTTTCGAACATTCCCTTGATCATGGCACACATGGCGTATACTTGATATCGACAATTTGCTTAGCTGCACCACCAATCTCTTATTACACGTATAGCTTGATATTTCCGTATCTCTCTCTCTCACTATTTTGCACTGACACGGCACAGATGCCACTGAAAAACTCATTATAAATTAATTAAGCAAGCAATTAATAATTTCACGTTCAATTTAAGTTTGTAAATGAATTAATGTTTCCCCAGCACCAGCCACCATCATCATCGTCACTGTACCCACTAGAGACAAGGGCAAAAAGCAGCCAAAACAAGTAACACGCCTACCCAACTAACCGAAACCACGCCCCCGATCCATCCAGCTACCCAGCTATCCAGTAACCATCCCGCCCAAAAGCCATACATTTTTTTCAAAGCATTTGTTGTCGTAGCCTCTAAGCCAAGCATAATTACCCGTGCATTTTAACACCCTTAGCCCTAGCCCCTTAGTCCTTAGAGCTTCAGATGTGCACCACCTCGTCCCGACACCCCAAGAGTAATTTACATATGGCAACAACAAAATCATTTTAGCTTTTTTCGAGTTGCTGCCAACTAGTTGGTGGAGCGAGAAAAAGTTTTTAATTGTAAATACACAGTTTTTTGTTCGGTTAATTGCAATTTGAAATGTTTTAGCTAGCAAAAAATATGAACGTAAATTGAGTAAAATTAAATTAAGCATTTCACCTGCAGCCACAAACAAAAATTATAATTTATATTATTCTCTAAACTTCCATCTCTTTTTGTGTCTCTGTCTGTCTCGTTTCTGTCGCCTGTTAGTTGTTGTGCTCCGCATTATTTTACCTATATTACGATTTTTTTTAATCAAGCTCCTTTCTGCATTGGCAAAGTTAATTTTGCTTTAATATCAGTTTCCGAACGCAAATGCACTAATTATAAGTTTTCCAATTGAATTATACTTTCACCAGCCCCACCGTCTCTCTCACAGCCTCTGCACTAATATTGCACAAAAATATAAATACTAAGATAAAGCTCGTTGCACCGGCACAACTTTGATTGAATCTCTCTATGGTATTAAGCATTGGTATATTCTTAAGAAATTTCGCAGCGGAAAGCGCCTTGTGAGCTCTTAAAATTGTCTGAGCACCTTATGACAATAATAAATAAATAAAATAGCGTAAGTACTGTCGTAAGCTTCCCAACCAGTATCCCCCACATATGGTATTCTCTTTAGCAAGCTTCTTAAAATATGGCTCAAAGTAGCTGACCTGCATATGGGCCAGAAATGATTTATTCCACTCGACAGTTGACTCCCGTGTTGTTGCTTTCTTAAGGCCTCGTTATTTGTGTGCCTTCTTTCAACGGCGCTTTAATGGCTCATTGCATTCGCAAATACGAGTCGACAGACTCGACTACATCCTGACAGGCAGGACGACTCAGTTCGGGAAAGAACATATAATGCCTTGGCATTAATTTTATTACATCTCTGGGTGGACTTCGTTCTTCCCCTCTTGCTTTTCCCCTGCTGCTGCTCGTGCGTGGGAAAATGTGTGGGGAAAATACTGAAAAAAAGCTATGAACAATTTCCCCTGAGGCGAAGTCAACAAAGCGCTATAAAAATATCAAATATTTGTTTATTGGTTTTCATTAAAAATAATTTATTTTTCACTCACTCGAAAAAAATATTTAAAATCAGTTGAAGGAGAAAGCTATTTATCAAAAAATGGTATTTTGCTTCAAGAGTCCATTCATTTTTCACATACAAATAGACTTCACAAAAATTATTTGAGCATAAATTATTTAATTCATACATTTTATTAATGATTTTTTCTAAGAGCATTCTAAAATGAAGAGTACTTTTCGGAGGCAAACGAAGAGTATGCAACGCCGAAATAAATTTGATTATTTTTATGCTTCTTTGTTTCCGTCTCAGTGGTGCTGAAAGTTCGCTGCATCGGACGAGCGGCATGCAGAAGATTTTATTGTATTTCGTTTTAAGTTCAATGCACCATAAATTTCCAAAATGGATTTATGTTGCACTACCGACCCACTGCTCCCCCATTTCCCATTGCGCTCCAGCTCCGCCAGTTGGAGCTGCTTTATTCGATTCTATCCCACTCCATTTCTTGCAGCCATAATTTATTGCGTGTGCATTTCCGCTCCGAGTTCATCGAGCCAGTCGATCCGATTCTCGGCGTCTTAAAGAGTTTAATTTGGCCATTCGGCAAATAATGCTGTCTGAAAATCAGAAAACAATTTGAATGCCCGAAAAGTTGGCTCGGCGGCGGCGGCGGCGGCGGCGGCAGTAAAGTTTACTTTTGGGCCACAGGCCACGTGAACTGCGAGAGCTGTAAAACAACTGAGAGCCCATAAATTCCTGCAGCTGCTGCAACCACTCCTGAGTTGCTGCTACCAGCTACCCCTTTGCCAGGAAACTAATGACAAGTCCCGCAAAATGAAGAAACAATGCGCGCATAAATTACGCTCAAGGCGGTGCCCGAAATTGCATAGCAATGGCTTGGAAGCGAAAACTAAACGCAGAGACAGTGCCATAGAAAAGTGGGTAAAAAAAAAGGATTCCCGACTGTCGCTGCAAAAGTAAACGGAGCTGGCGGGGGCGAAGTCCTGCAGTGGGATTAAGGAAAACAATGGCGCATCAAATTACAGCAAACAACAAACAGCGAGTCGAACTCGACTTGGCAGACAACTGCCACGCCCATCGACCGAACTTTGCATTGTCGTGGTTCGGTTTTTGTTTCAAAGTGCCACACGCCGTATACGCAATTTGCTGCTGTCATGTGTGTTGGTGTTTGTGTTTGTGTCTATTGTAATTTGGCGCTATTATTAAAAATCCTTTATGATGCCTGGCAACGTGGCAGTAGCAGCAGCCGCTCGGATTTCAGTAAACGCATTCTGTGCGCTCTAATTGCGCCATTAAAAGATGACAAACAAAAAGCCCCGGACTTCGCACTCCTGACTCGGGGCTCGGGACTTCGGTTCCAGATTCTAGCTGCTTGGAAGACTAAGGCACCGAAGACAATGGCGACAGGCGAAAGGCATTTAATATGCTTTTTATGCGCTACCATTCCCTATTCTTCAGCCTTCCATTCGCTTTTTTTTTGTACTTTTGGTACGCGGATGTCATAAATGGCATGCTTCATGGGAAAATGGCCAAGTTTGTGTAGGTGTGAGTGTGCGCTTGCCAAAGTTTCCGCCAACAGGACCACTATAAATATAATTTATGTGTGCGTGTGTGAGTGTTTGCAGGTGCATTTTATTTTTTAATATCCTCCAGGCAAACACAACACATGAAATTTGCATTTTATGAGCTCCTCTTTTTCCTTTTTTTGAGCCAGCCAAGTAAAATAGTAAATATACACACATCTAGTGACCGTAAAACTAATTCAAACACGCATACGAATCCCCTTCTAAAGTCCTGTTTACCTTTTCAGCATCAGCGCACCTGCCCGGCAGAGCTTTGCAGCTTTGTTCGCTTGAATGATTTGCAATATGGCCATTTTTGACATAGTCGTTAAGTCCCAAACAGGAATTAAATAATTAACCCCGTCCAAGATGTGAAACTTTACTAATGGGATTAAAGGGCCCACCGACGATTTAAACTGACGTTTAACTTTATTTCTAGTTCCTTGGGCAGCATTAAAATTTAATGCATTAAATGTTATGTTGAATTCACCTTATAGTTCTTCCTTTTAGGGCTTACCCCTTAATAGATGTATGCTCTAAAAATTTACGCCTCATGAAAAAACCCAAACTTACGCCTGGCATTAGCTTAAATCGACTGCCTCATAACATAACTTTAGTCCCATCTTAAGGAGCTAACACCTTTTCTTCCGAAATAAGCATAAACCAAACTAAATCATGAACTCAATTCTTCCTAAAAAAAACCCTAACAGTTCATTCTATCCTTTCGAATCTAACTTGCCTTGTCTGAGGTCCTGTGCTTGGATTTTCCTTGTCTTCCGTTTATGCGGCCTTATTGAAAAATAAAACTTGTAATAAAATTTAATGACTTGGCGGTTTTTAATAAAAATGCGCCAACGCCTTAACCAACAAAAACGAAAGGAAACGCCCGCAATTTAAGCGCAAATTTGTGTTCATAATCACAATTTCGGTACCTTTTTTTCTCTCCGTCAGTTATGCGGTAATGACCACACAGAAATTTTGGCTTACCCTCGACCTCTAACACCGCGCCAGTGCGTGCAATAAAAAGTAACGAGGCTGTTAACATTAAGGCAAACGTTTGCCTTTCACTTTGGTCAAGAAGTCAGGCGGAGGCTGAAACAAAAATAACTACAGACACAGGACCAGTACGACGGCGACGGTAGCAGCGGCTATGGCGATGGCGGCAATGGCAATGGCGACTCATCGACGTTAAGTCGGGGCGTTAATATTTAAATTTATATTGCGGCCGGGCTCTGGTCACGGCAGTCACGGTACTGCCACTGCCATTGGCACCGGCACCGGCATCGGCAGTCGTACGGTCTCGTTTGGCCATCAATTCTGCGTTTAATGCCTGCGCAAATATTTGCGCAATCAGCAAACAAAACAAGCGCCGGCCAACCGCCGACTGTCGACTGTTTAAGCAAAGCAATTGACCGTTGCCCAGGACAGCCAGCAGGGACCAGGGCCAGGTGGAGGGGCTCGATGAAAGCGACACGGCCGCAACTTGTATTTCCTGTTGACCCGTGTCCGTGTGCGAGCTGGAACAGCGGAAATGCTCGCAGGTGCGGCGCCCCACCTTTTTATTTATTTTTTTTTTATCTGACCTGGCTGCTGTCTCGTGCTGTAAATATCAGTGTTAATCATTTAATTAAACTGCTCTCGCTGCACATATTTTTCGGGCAAACATTTGGGTAATTTATGGTACGTTTTGGGCTTCGACAATTACTACTTCAATATGCTATCTTTAATGGGCCATTACTGCATATTTACAACGGGGCGTATGCGCAATAATTTTCCTTGTTTTTTCCACCATCAAACGCGCTAGTTGCATTCAAAAAGAAAGGCAGTGGTGGCGACAATTAAATGACAGCATATTCTTTCCTTTTAAGGTTCATTACTGCATTCTGTGAACATGGCGTATACGCAATATTATTTTCTTGGCGGCGAAATAAAGCGTTGCATGCTTTTTTGGGCATCCTTTATGCACTATAACAATTTCGATTTTTTTTTTTATTTAAATCTGAAATAAGAAAGTGAATACCAGTCGTCCTTCCACTCGGCGAAAATGCCAGAAGAAAGAAGAGAAAACCGTAAACATTCTTGCACTCTTGCAGCGCCAGAGCCGTAAAAGTTTTCGGTAAACGCATTTCAAACACTCGCCGAGATAGTTATTACAATTGTACACAAAGCAGCAACAACAGAAGCATGCGTGAGGATACTTGAGGGGCGAGGCGTGTGGAAGTGGCGGATCCTGTGGAAAGCGGCAGCTGCGGAAAAAACTTGTAGCATTTTCCTCAAATGAAATGCAAAACGAGCAGAGCCATCTTCCACTTCTTTTTCTTATTCGACAGCAGCAAAGTAATATTTACAAAAGAATATTTTTGTACATTTTTTTACGTTGCCTGGGCTTTGTAGTGCTGTGAAGTTGTATGGCAGATAGAAGCCATTTTTGAAGTGCAGTTAGCTTTGATCACAGTATGAGTGGAAGAGCTGCACTGCAAAGAAATTGTGGGGATTGCTTAGAGTATTTATTTTTAATATGTGTTTTGATACAAATTGTTATCTTCTTACGAAGTTAGTATTATTTGAATATGGAACATAATCTCCCTTTAAGGCTAAATATTTTTCAGTGTCCTTTTGGCTTAGGAAGCCCGAGAGATATAAGGACATGAGGGAGAAAGGAAGAACGGTGATTTGGGTGGCGGATGTAGGGAGCTTAGCGGAAACGAGGCTGCAACTGTCGTCGGCGTTGTCGCTGTCGCTGTCACTGCTCAGTCTATATCTCCATCTCTATCGCCCTGCTTTGGCCCCGTCCCGCTCTAACTGAACTTAACATCCGCCGGACAATTGATGAACGCCTTTGTTGTTGTATGCAGAGTGGATTCCAGTTCAACTCCAGTGCCTGTCCTAGTCCAAGTTTTGAGCAAGTTCAGTTACCATTTGCCGTGTGGAAAACTTTGTGCAGTTGACAGGCTGGGCCAGAGGAAACGGTTGGGGGGCGGGTGCTGGGGAATCGCGAGGGAGTGAAGAGGGCTCAGCCATTTTTATCCGAAAGGTCCTGCGGATCGTCGCCTGATGTTTTTCGTTTCGTTTCGCGCCAGCAGCAAAAGTGCCAAGCTCAAAGTTTTGTTTACAAAGTTTTCAAATTTTTGTGGCACTGAGTTGAACTTCCGCCGAGTGCACCCCCTTCCCGTTGCCGTTGGCATTCCCTTTCCTATTTCCCATTTCCGGCTGCTGTTGATGATGTTGCTCCCGAGCTGGTCCTTGCTTTGAGGGGGACTGCGGTGCTCCTGGCAGCAGCTGGCCCGGTCTTCGATTCACAGTCATCCATCATTAGCCGGCAAATGTTCGCCGCAATTATATGGCAAGTATATTAAATTTCCATCCATTTGCCCATGCAACTAAATGATGCAGAAAATGCAATTCAATGCCAATGGCATTGCCTCTGCCACTTGCCCCGATCCTCTAAGAGAAAGGAGATGCTTCTGGTTGTGTGACACTTACTTACGCGCTTATTTGCCTGCACTTGAGGGTCCATGAAGACACATCCTGCGGCTCCTTCAAGTTGTCATTGCGCGTAAAATTATGTCAATGCTTGTCAACTTTTCCGTTGAGCCAAGTTGCTCGACAAGTGCGCCCTGTAGGGTCTTGGAGAGTGCATTGAGTGAGCGCCTGAAAGTTTTCCCTGCCCCCCTGCCACCCAGCACCCTTGCCCCCAAATCCC
Organism: Drosophila monieri; assembly: GCA_035047585.1. Classification (NCBI taxonomy): domain Eukaryota; kingdom Metazoa; phylum Arthropoda; class Insecta; order Diptera; family Drosophilidae; genus Drosophila; species Drosophila monieri. The sequence goes on along the minus strand of JAWNPJ010000115.1, from coordinate 1,382,262 downwards.
CACGCCCCCTTTTCTGCAACTCGCTAAGAATGGCTCCTGGCAATGCTCGTGTGTATGTGTGTGCGTTATTGACTATGCATAAAGTGCATTTACAGTGCCTCCCCAGACAGTGGAAAACGACAAAGATAGGAAAAACAGTTGCTCTTAGTGCCGGAAACTTTTTTAATTTAATGTACAAATTATCTACCTCAGACCCACATAATGTGGTACGCGAATCGGAGGTCCTTGCGACTCGACAGCTTCCTTTAAGTTAACTTAATGCCGACTTGATGTTCACTTTTCCCAAATTACCCCGCTTAATTAGATAGACTAGTGTGTGCGGGGGGTGTAGCGGTAAATTGCAACTGCATTTAATAAGTTTCGCCAGCCAATTAGCCTGCTTGCCCCCGCCTGCAACTGCATCCATGCATGAAATACCCACCAACTTCCCACCAAAATGCACCCGAAGCTATTCTAAATGTAAGTTGAATGAATGCCTTGAAGCTCACAAGGCGCTAGTTGCCTTGGTTAATCACCCCAATAACTATGTAAATATCTATGTAGTGCTACTGAATTTTGATTTTACTTTGTGTATGCAAACTGGTTCGATTTGAGCACTTGTACCTCGTGAATCGAAGCGTAGCTGTTTATGTAAAATACTATCTTTGTATATGGACTACGAACCGGAAACGGCAAGTGCCGCTAAATCCAACGAAATCCCACAACGGACGCACTTTCCCAATCCATTCAGAAACCGAAACAATATACACCACATGGTAACCACACAGAACGACACCTACGTATACTCTCTTTAGCAAAAAATATTTATATACTTATGTCATACACAATTTATATGATAAGTGTCTACTCTTTTCCTTTTTCGTCTCTTTTTACGCTCTGACATTTCATTTTCCGATAACAACCAACCAACCAACCAATGCGCATTTAACCAACACCAACTCCACACCGCACACCACTATTGTAATGTGAACTCCACACCACCACACCACCAACCGAAAACCGACCACCAACCACACAACCACCCACAATAATCCCCCAACACCCACAACAAACACCACAAATCAGAGCGTGCCGGTACTTCGCACATTTGGCGGTCATCACATCGCGTAGCGCGAGCGGGAGCGGGAACTGGCAGCAGTCCCCCTTGCAGCAGCGGCAACCACTTCCAGCTCGCCGGCAACCACGGTGGCCACGCCCACCGGTACGCCGCCCCTGCTACCGCCGCTGCCCAATGCGTTCGTAGCCATCAAGACCAAGTCGGAGTGCAGTAACAGCAACAGCAACCACAGCAACAGCAACAACAGCCTGACTCTGCACAGCGGCAACAGCAGCTTCAAGTCGAGCGGCAATGGAAGGAAGTCCTCGCCCCAGCCGCCGCCACTCCCGATGAAGAACGGAACCAAGCAGCAACAGCAGCAGGAGTCGCACTACCAGCACTTGACCTACCAGCCTCATCCCGGAGCCGCACGCAACACACTGGACCGCAAGCAGCAGCAGACAAGTGGCGATTACTGCACCCAGATCAACCCACATTACCTTCAGACTTTTGATAGCCTGGACCACTACAGTGTGGCCACATTGCAGCAGCAACAGCAGCACCGCAGCCAATCCAAGTCGCAGATCTATAGCTATGGCAGCAGCGGCACCGCCAGCGACAATTCGAACCACCAACAGCACCAGCAACACTATCACAGCAGCAACAACTTGGCCATTGAGCACCACTACCATCCGCAGCACGGTGGCGAGCGGTACAGCCATCCGCATGTGCAGCAGCAGCAACAGTCCCAGATGCAACACCAACAACACCATAGCCTGAAGCACCCCAAGCATGGAAAGGGTCACAAGAACGGCAAGCACGGCTCCAAGGGCAGTAGCAGCAAGTCGCAGGACGATTTTAAGGCCATGCACAAGCAGCAGCAGCAACACCAGCACCAACAACAGCAGCAACAGAAATGCGGCAGCAGCAACAACAAGCAACTTAAGCGCAATGGGTGCAGCAATCAGCAACAGCAATCGCAGCAGCAACACTACTCCAGCTCCAGTGATAGCCTACCATTTGATAATAACTACTATTAGATGCACGCACACTAACACAACAACACTATATCTAACACAAGGATGGCATTGCAAAGGGTGTTCCAAGATTCAAAAAAGACACATTCAATGAAATCATTATAATATTATCTTGATTTCTTTGCAATTATTTAACATTTGCTTTTACATTTGAAACCATTTTTTAATAATCAATTAAAAGACAAGAAATATTGAAACGTGATATCAAATTAAAAGAGAGATATCCTTTATTGCTTATTTAATTTTTTGACATTAAAACCAAACATGCAATATCCGATGGAGTCTTTTGGAACACCTTTTGAGTATTAAACCATAATCAAATCACTAGACACCACACATTTGTGTTCAGCAATTGGTTTTTTTGATTGGAGCATTCTTGATGCTGTATCCAGGATACATTCTTCATGGCGATGAAAATTGATTTGGCAGCTGCAGGACACACAATTTGGAGAAATTTTAGAGCGGTGTGCAGCTGCAATACGTATACACAGAGCCACCCACACAATTAAAAATACATACATATACCAGGCTTCAGTGGGAGTTAAATGTTTTAGATCAAATAATACGTTAGGCGCTTGTTGTTTTCGAATGATATAGCCTCTAAATGAATTGAATATTTACTTAGTCTATAAACTAAAATAGTTCTTAGGCATTGTCGAAGGCGAATGCAATTGAAAGCCTTGAGATTGCAAACAGCTTATTGTTTACTGTGTACATAGAATGGTTAAGCCAACAAAACTAGTTATATCTATTGTAGACCTAAGCAAGGCCCACCAGCCCCCGACCCCTGGCCCCTCTCAAAAACCAACCCGAAAAGCTCACCAACCACCCCGAACTTTAGCACCGAAAGCAGATCGTGTTTCTTGGCCATCCAAAACTCGGCTAATCTCATTTTGTTTATTTGTTTCATTAATGAATTGCTTGAAATATCTGCCAAACCACACAACAACAACAACAACATCAACAACCAACACACCACAAACAACAACTGAACATGCTTACACCTCCAGTCGAGTTCCCAGGCCAGAAGCGTTGGCCACGACGAACTGGGCAACCTCCTCTGGCAGCAGGATTCCTGCGAGTTCCTTGAGCAGTTTCCAGATTCACGCTGCCCCGTACCGCCTCTTAGGCACTGCCACGCCCCCGGCCATGGGCATGCCCATGCGCCCAACACGCTGGCCAGGCGGAATGCGGACCTTTTTAGCGGGGACCTTGGCATACCGGAGATCAACACACATGTCGGGAGCGTGGTGCACACGTTCGAGACCCTGGCCCTGCAACGCCGCCTGGCCGAGGCGGAGGAGCAGGAGAGGCTGGACCGCGACCGGGAGCTGAGTAAGTATGAAGCCAGCAGCACCCAGAGCAAGTACAGCCAGCTGAAGCGCCGCTCCCAGGAGATGCGCCAGCGGTTGGTGCAGCAGATGCACCGCCAGCGATTGCAGCAACATCAGCACCAGCAACAGCAACTGCAGTTGCAGCAGCAAAAGCAGTTGCCACTAGCACGCTCACGAACACAGTCGCAGCCACAGCAGCAATCCATGCACGAGGGCACCCTACTGACCAATAGCTGCAGCACCCAGACCTTGGCCTCCCACTTCTGGCAGCCTGCTCAACGCCGATCCACGGAACATTTGCCTCAGTCCACGTTCGAGGACTATCGAAAGAATCTGTTCGGCACCTTGGGTAGGCGCGGAAGCGTTGAGGAGCCTGAGGAGTTGCAAGACGAATCCTTCATAGTGAACGCCGCCTTCGACGAGATATTCTCTCGGTATGATGACGATGGAAGCGAGGTGGGCAGGTGTCAGGATGGCAGCCGCACCCACACCCACACCCACACCAACACCGACGATCTCTTCGAGGACGAGCATATGCTGGTGAGTCTCAGCGAACTGGACGACGAGGTGTTTGCCAGTCGAGCGGCCACAGCAGCTACTACGCCCACCAACAGCAAGGCAGGACGAACGCCCAAGCACAGTACTCCGGCCCTGAATGTAAATAAATATCCGGCTCCAGCACCACCTCGATCCCGTACCCTCACAAACCTCTTCGAGCGTCTGAAGTCGCAGGATCACAAGCTGCAAAAATACCCGGCGGAGTCGGCCCTCAACGATGCCGCCGACTTCAATCGCGGCTCCACTGTAAGCAAGTCCTTTGTCCAGCAGCTAAGAAAGCCTTCGCAAAAGCAGAAGAGGGCTCCTCGCCCGCCGCCCAAGCCCCAGTCCAGATCGCAAGTCGCCATCGCCCATGTGACACCGCTGCGCAAAGCCCTGATCTTTCCCAAGCGATCCAAGTCCTCCAGCGAGCTGCTACTAGACGATTTGGGTGTGCAGGCGCGTAAGTATCGCAGTAGAATGGATCAAGGATCAGCGCTCTAAGAACGAAAAAGAAAAGCATAGAAATGCACACAGTTATGCACCTGTTTTCTCACATGTTGACCCTCTCAATCTTTTCCCTCAGATAGCATTTAAATGGTTTCTTTCCTTATTTCTGTTTACCCAGAGGCGACGCTTTTGTAGGCTAAGTGACCCAAAACAAAAATACCCATAACCTTGATTTAGACCCTGACCCGAACCCGAATACCAATCCGAACCGAATTGAATGAAACGATAATCCGATGTAGTTGTGGAAGGAGTGCAGCTATCCCGCCGCCATAATGGAAGACAAAGATACGACCCGAAGCGAATCCCAAAGAGAATTAAGCCATACGTGGATACACCCGATGAACTAAACTAATTTCGCAAAATACCATTAATTAAACTAAGCCAAGTACATTATTCGATAAAATGCATGAAAATCAAATCCGATGACTAACAATATATATATATACACCCGTATATAGATATACTTATACATTACTGTACAAATAGGATTGGTAACGCCCTACAAGAGGGTTAGATATGAAAATGAAAATCAAACGGCTATCTTGCTCTCAACCCAGTGCAAGTGCAGTGCATTACGAGTACAAGTTTGTCTCTTCAATTATAATTTAACTTCATCAAAGAATATACCATACAACCGCGATATACATCTAAATATTATACGGATATATATATATACATATATATAGCAAGCATGTAACTGCGTCATTTGTTGTAACTTGTAGGATAATTGCGAAATCAAACAAAATGTAAACCAATTACAAAATGAAACATTACTAACTCTTACCTGCATGCAATAAAAGATTTGAAAATGTAAATTCTGTGTTAAAGTCTTTAATTTAATGGGAAAGCAACCCATGTATTTAGATTTTTTATACTACATTGTATGAAAATCGTTACAAGGAGTTTCTGTAAGTATTAATTATTTGTTGATGACCAGTATGCATTGGACGGGCGGAGCAGCAGCTTGAAGAGTCGAATGGCCGGGCGTCCCACCATAGGGCTTTGGTTTGACTTGGAAAAGTTCCACTTCAGCAGAAACACCAGGCTAAAATATATTGATTAGTAAAAATGTCTTCTTTGAACCAGTGACATGAACTCACAAGCGTTCCGGGCCACAGATAGAGGAGTGGCATGGTTCAAAGGATTCCCATGAGCTGCCAGCTGGCAAGCGGGCTATTTCCTGCTCCCACGTTTGCCAAGTGTAGCGAGCCGTTTCCTGCTCCTGCGACCAAATGAAGTGCGCCTGCGGGCTCTTAAGCACAAATCGCTGTGCCTGGTAAGTGCGCGTCGACCGGTCGATGAACTCCACTACGAAGAGCAGCTCGTGATCCCGCGAATGCGTCAATGCGTACAATTTATCAGTTCCCAGAAAGTATTCCCCAGCCTGGATGCTATTGTACCCTTCACGGAACTCCTTGGCGGTGCGCTTGGTGCCGTTAAAGCGCTGCAGCACCAGTGTCCAGCCACCCTCATTCAGAGCCTGTTCGCAGAACACGTCAAACGGTTTGCTGGCCTCCTCCAACTGAATGCGGGTGTACCCGTACTTGTCGGTGAGAGCGCAGTTGCGAGGTATGGCGTCTGTTTTGGTGGATAATTGCTCCGTGGCATTGGCCAGACGATCTAAGACTTTTGTTTGCTCGTCAATCTTATCCTTCAGACCGCGCACTGCAGTGGTCAGAGCCACATTGTTGCTACAAATGAATACTTTTTAATTTAGTCAAAAAAGCATTCTCAATAAATTACCCTCCCGGAAGCTTTACGTGCACTCCTCGACGTTTGCGCCTCGAGGCAACACTTCCTTCAACCAGCAGCACTAACACTACTATTCCAAACAAAACTCGACTGAGATTCATCTTTTTGCGTGAAGTTCTTGAACTGTTCTGAGCTAAACACATCACCTTCGCTTTGCAAGAAGAATTCTATACCACCGATAAGACTACTGATTGTTAAAACCTTGAGCGTTGCAAACGGAATGCTCCAAAAATATCCGTCTCCAGCTTATCACTTTCCGGCATCATGACGCATCTCATTATTTAAAAGCTAAAAGCCTGCTTGAAGTTTTACGCAGACCAAGCACCGATGCAACCGTTCACCGGAGTTGATTCGCTCATAGCTGAGCATATCCATATCCTTTTATCTGGGATTCCTTTTGTCGCATCGACCAGAAAAGATGAGCGACCTCAACGGCCTCAGTGAAGTCAGAACCTCCGTCCAGAAATGGTGCATATCCGCGGCCTCTTGTCCTTATGCCGGAAGGCATACTATGACGCGGTGCCTTAGTGAAAGTGGTAAGTACCAAGATGTCCATCTTGGTGATCCACCTGAATTAAGGGAATTTTTAAAATATGTTTATATGTACCATTACACGAAACTCACTTTAATCGGCGTCTAGAATAATCCAGCAATCGCTAAAGATCCGTTTTCCGTTCATATCATCATGATATATGTATATCCGTCAATAGCTCCTTGTCTTGTAAATAGGCAGGGGAAAGCACCTCCATCAAATCTAAAGTTTGTTTTGAAATAATCGAAAAGGTAAAAAGTAATCAAATTGTTTTCTATGGTTGCCAAGGCTCTGATGGAAAGTGCTGCCAGACAGAGAACAAATTCCGATAGGTAGGTATCGATAAGCCGCGCAGTTTGAGTTATTTAATTTTGATTGGTGTTACTATTGCTACATTTTTAAGGATTATCAAAAAGGTATAAGTTTATAAACAAAAAATTGGGTAGCTATAAATTTATATAGCTAAGGACTTGTAAATTTGTAAACATTTCTATTTTATAGATTTATAATTCGCTCGAGGGTCTCTTCTAAAAATTTGAAAAATATATCTATATTACTTATCATCTATTTCTTGAGCGGAATACCTTTAATGATTTGTAGATCGATTCTCTTTCAATCTGCTTTAAAATCTAGGATCACATTATTTTTTAGATTTTTCGTCAAATTTTCTGGAGGATCCCCTTCGAAATTACGAAGAAGGCATGGGAGGCACAATATGACCCCCAGCGATGGCTATATCTTTGCCAATAATCATCCGATTCTTGAGCGGGATACCTTGATCGATTTGTAGATCGATTCCCTTTCAATCTGCATCAAAATCTAGGAACACTTTATTTTTTAGATTTTTCGTCCAATTTTCTGGAGGATCCCCTTCGAAATTACGAAGAAGGCATGGGAGGCACAATATGGGCCCCATCGATGGCTATATCTTTGCCAATAATTATCCGATTCTTGAGCGGGATACCTTTATCGATTTGTAGATCGATTCCCTTTCAATCTGCATCAAAATCTAGGAACACTTTATTTTTTAGATTTTTCGTCAAATTTTCTGGAGGATCCCCTTCGAAATTACGAAGAAGGCATGGGAGGCACAATATGGGCCCCATCGATGGCTATATCTTTGCCAATAATTATCCGATTCTTGAGCGGGTTACCTTGATCGATTTGTAGATCGATTCCCTTTCAATCTGCATCAAAATCTAGGAACACTTTATTTTTTAGATTTTTCGTCAAATTTTCTGGAGGATCCCCTTCGAAATTACGAAGAAGGCATGGGAGGCACAATATGGGCCCCATCGATGGCTATATCTATGCCAATAATTATCCGATTCTTGAGCGGGTTACCTTGATCGATTTGTAGATCGATTCCCTTTCAATCTGCATCCAAATCTAGGAACACTTTATTTTTTAGATTTTTCGTCAAATTTTCTGGAGGATCCCCTTCGAAATTACGAAGAAGGCATGGGAGGCACAATATGGGCCCCATCGATGGCTATATCTTTGCCAATAATTATCCGATTCTTGAGCGGGATACCTTTATCGATTTGTAGATCGATTCCCTTTCAATCTGCATCAAAATCTAGGAACACTTTATTTTTTAGATTTTTCGTCAAATTTTCTGGAGGATCCCCTTCGAAATTACGAAGAAGGCATGGGAGGCACAATATGGCCCCCATCGATGGATATATCTTTGCCAATAATCATCCGATTCTAGAGCGGGATACCTTGATCGATTTGTAGATCGATTCCCTTTCAATCTGCATCAAAATCTAGGAACACTTTATTTTTTAGATTTTTCGTCCAATTTGCTGGAGGATCCCCTTCGAAATTACGAAGAAGGCATGGGAGGCACAATATGGCCCCCATCGATGGCTATATCTTTGCCAATAATCATCCGATTCTTGAGCGGGATACCTTGATCGATTTGTAGATCGATTCCCTTTCAATCTGCATCAAAATCTAGGAACACTTTATTTTTTAGATTTTTCGTCAAATTTTCTGGAGGATCCCCTTCGAAATTACGAAGAAGGCATGGGAGGCACAATATGGGCCCCATCGATGGCTATATCTTTGCCAATAATCATCCGATTCTTGAGCGGGATACCTTGATCGATTTGTAGATCGATTCCCTTTCAATCTGCATCAAAATCTAGGAACACTTTATTTTTTAGATTTTTCGTCAAATTTTCTGGAGGATCCCCTTCGAAATTACGAAGAAGGCATGGGAGGCACAATATGGCCCCCATCGATGGCTATATCTTTGCCAATAATCATCCGATTCTTGAGCGGGATACCTTGATCGATTTGTAGATCGATTCCCTTTCAATCTGCATCAAAATCTAGGAACACTTTATTTTTTAGATTTTTTGTCAAATTTTCTGGAGGATCCCCTTCGAAATTACGAAGATGGCATGGGAGGCACAATATGGCCCCCATCGATGGCTATATCTTTGCCAATAATCATCCGATTCTTGAGCGGGTTACCTTGATCGATTTGTAGATCGATTCCCTTTCAATCTGCATCAAAATCTAGGAACACTTTATTTTTTAGATTTTTCGTCAAATTTTCTGGAGGATCCCCTTCGAAATTACGAAGAAGGCATGGGAGGCACAATATGGCCCCCATCGATGGCTATATCTTTGCCAATAATCATCCGATTCTTGAGCGGGTTACCTTGATCGATTTGTAGATCGATTCCCTTTCAATCTGCATCAAAATCTAGGAACACTTTATTTTTTAGATTTTTCGTCAAATTTTCTGGAGGATCCCCTTCGAAATTACGAAGAAGGCATGGGAGGCACAATATGGGCCCCATCGATGGCTATATCTTTGCCAATAATTATCCGATTCTTGAGCGGGATATCTTGATCGATTTGTAGATCGATTCCCTTTCAATCTGCATCAAAATCTAGGAACACTTTATTTTTTAGATTTTTTGTCAAATTTTCTGGAGGATCCCCTTCGAAATTACGAAGAAGGCATGGGAGGCACAATATGGCCCCCATCGATGGATATATCTTTGCCAATAATCATCCGATTCTAGAGCGGGATACCTTGATCGATTTGTAGATCGATTCCCTTTCAATCTGCATCAAAATCTAGGAACACTTTATTTTTTAGATTTTTTGTCAAATTTTCTGGAGGATCCCCTTCGAAATTACGAAGAAGGCATGGGAGGCACAATATGGCCCCCATCGATGGCTATATCTTTGCCAATAATCATCCGATTCTTGAGCGGGTTACCTTGATCGATTTGTAGATCGATTCCCTTTCAATCTGCATCAAAATCTAGGAACACTTTATTTTTTAGATTTTTCGTCAAATTTTCTGGAGGATCCCCTTCGAAATTACGAAGAAGGCATGGGAGGCACAATATGGCCCCCATCGATGGCTATATCTTTGCCAAAAATCATCCAATTCTTGAACGGGATACCTTGATCGATTTGTAGATCGATTCCCTTTCAATCTGCATCAAAATCTAGGAACACTTTATTTTTTAGATTTTTCGTCAAATTTTCTGGAGGATCTCTTCGAAATTACGAAGAAGGCATGGGAGGCACAATATGGCCCCCATCGATGGCTATATCTTTGCCAAAAATCATCCAATTCTTGAACGGGATACCTTGATCGATTTGTAGATCGATTCCCTTTCAATCTGCATCAAAATCTAGGAACACTTTATTTTTTAGACTTTTCGTCAAATTTTCTGGAGGATCTCTTCGAAATTACGAAGAAGGCATGGGAGGCACAATATGGGCCCCATCGATGGATATATCACAATTTTTGTAGCCAATCTTACCAAAATCGAAATATCCTTTCCAGTGAAACATAAACATATACTTTTAAAAGTCGTTCGGATGGTTTATTATAATTAGGGAAAATCATAAATTAATACAAAATTAAAAATTACACTATTTGATGGGACAGAATAGAGCACAGTGAAAGGAAAATATGTTACCAGGACAGGGATCATAAGTCTTGCAGCACTTAAAGCCAGAAAGTTCTTCGTTCGTCTAAGGACAGTTATAATCAGAAAGTAACTAGCAAGGACATCAGGAGCATTGTCCGCTGCTTCCATTTAGAGAATATCATTTTTGGTTTTAGTTGGAGAGCCGATGCTCTACTCGCCCGGTTTTCAGGCTACTTAAATGCGCAGGTTGGGATTTGTGTAGCGGACGTACTTCAGGAGGGCGTCGTTCTCCTCGCAGACGAAGGACTTCTTGTGGTGGCAGGCAACATCGTGCCAGTTGACACCGTCGTTGTAGAACTGGTTCAGCAAAGCCAAGCAGTTCTCAGGGGCGCCGTTCTGCTTGAATTCACGGTTGTCGGGCTGGGGCAGGCCGATTCCGCCGGTGGGAGACCAATCACCCTGGGAGCGCTCCGTGGTCGGGGCCAGTTTCTGGAGGGTGGCGGTCCAGAACCATCCATTGATGTTCGTGGGCTGCAGGTCTGGGCGATCGCAACCCTTGAAGTCGCACAAGCGGCCGCTGGTCCAGATGTATTTCACCTAAAAATCAATAAAATGTTTAAAGATTGCTTTAAAAGTAAGTATAAAAAAAAAACTAAGAAAAATATAATTAGAATATTAAATAATGTATTACAAATAAGCTTAGGAAGAATCCCTAAGAAGACTGAAATTAAATATTGTCATGGAAAATTAGCATCAATCATTTGTAAGAAAAATTTGTATTGATCAACCAGTTCATCATTGATCAACAAGAATTCCGAATCTCACCAAAGTTCATTGCTCTGTTTGAGATGCTTAATCAGAAATACATTTCTCCAATCAGTTGCGCCTACGCAAGAAAATGCAGCTTGTTTTTGGCCATCGAACTCATGCAGCACAGAAATAGTAGAAATTTAAGCTGCCAACAGTTTTGGGTCTGTCACGCCCAAACAGCCATTATTATCGCTGAAAGCGAACCCATTTCATTCCCGTTCCAAGTCCGCGCCCTTTTGTAGCCGCCGCACCCGAAACTGTCAACAATTTGAGGCGAGCAACCAGCAGACCCAGCAGACGCAACCGCGCAGCCACAGCTTTGCGTCCATCAGTCACTTTCACCTGATGGGCCATAAAAATTGTTTTGTTAAAAAGGCATAAGCCATACAACAAGGTAGTCTAACAAAGAGCCAGCCGGCTTGGATGGGCTGTCTGCCCTTTTGGAAAACTCCAATGAGCGTGGAGCTGAAACAAATTTATGGACATTGATTTCGGTTTTGTCGGTTGCGAGTTCAGCGCGTTTTTCCGGCCCAAGAGGGCCTTGTAATTGTTAAAATCGGACAATGAATGCATTTGCCCCCATGGCGGAAGCCTATGTTAAATGAATTGTGCTTTATGCACCTGTCCAAGTAAAAGGGAACTTGACTAGATGATAAGGAAGGGGAACTCATTAGAGAAGCGGTTTTGTTGACGGAAAAGTGTCTTGGAAAGTTTTGTGTTCCTATTTGGATATTTTTAGGGTTCAAACTCTTTGATTTAAAATAATATAATATATATAATTTAATCAAATCTAACATTTCCTGGTCACTATTTTCCATCAATAATATTTCATGCGTTTTAAAATTATATCAAAACTATTGAAAACAATTGCTTCTTCGGCTTTCATTTAATTTCCTTTTCGATTAGACATCAATTTTGTTGGCAATGGATCCGTTTGCGTGTTCAGAGTTTGCTAATTTGTTAAGTAATTTTGTTTTGGTAGCTTTTCCGGTGAGGCTTTCCCACCGCATACCAAATACATGAACTTTCGTTTTCAATTTGAAACCAACTTTTTCCCATGTGAGCCCGGGATGAGGTGAGCAATGAGTTGAAAGATAGGAGATTGGAGATGAGCCGGCCTGACCACAACTGTAAACTTGACACTTGTCCGTCTCAAAAGAGTTACGCAACAACTGACATCTTCATTCGTGTGCGAAATTGTTGAGACAACAACTGGGAAAGTTTTTGTATTTTTATGATTCGAATTTTTTAGCTGTCTGCTTTTAATGCGTAATTTCACATTGAACTTTGCAGTGCGGTGTTAATGTCGGATTTTGCAATTACGTTTGGGTTTCTCTGCATCCTCAAAATTAAGGTCAATTTCAAGTTGTAAGCTGACAGAGCTGGCACACAAAGCGCGTTAAGCAGTTCACAGTCGGCTAAACAGGCGTTATTTAACTTGTCAAACAAATCGATAGGTGACATAATGGCATGCAAAAATCCGGAGGGTAATAGCTGAGATAAAAAATTGCTAAGCGCAGATATCATAAATTATTGGCAATTTCTTTAGTCTTTCCCCGACGACGTCTAATAGGTGTAAAAAATTCACTTCGATGGCACCTATTTGTGTTTATGAGGTGTATGCGGTCAAAATAAAAGTATATGATACCTTTCGCTGGAAAAATTTATAAATTGCCAATGAGTTGCATATTTTAGTATAATATTGGTACCATTTGTTTCCTCGATCAAAGCATAAAAGGCTGATCAAACAGGTGCAGATAAGGTGAGATCAATTGAATGGCTTATATAAGGGTCTTGGGCTGTCGATAAACGACTTATTGACTTAAAATTGTAATGCAAAATAAATTATTTACTTTTAGATTTGAATGACCCTAATTTGATGAAAATAGCCTTTAGATGTAAAAAAAAAAATTTTAATTCATTAACATCATTTACTGATAAAGTTCGTTGCTTAAGTCTTTTGATTTCCGTGAGTATTCAAAGGAAAGTTTTATTGGAAAACAAGATTTAATGGAAATTTCCCATACATATCTCAGTAAGCTATCAAATTTTAATACTTCCCTTTTAATTTTAACTTCCCTTTTAAAAATTGATTTAAATTAATACGTTAATTAAAAGAAATCAATTAATTAAATTAATCAATCAATTTCACTTAAGAGATATGCCTTGATAGTTTTTGAGTATTATTCACTTACATTCTCGCCCACAACGCGCTGCTTGATCCACTCGTTCTCCAGGCTAGTTTCCAGGGAAACGGAGTCCATGCACCGCCTACGGCAGTAGTTCCTGGCGGTCAGCCAGTCCTCCTCCACGCCCTTAAGTTGAGGGTCGCGCCACGAGAAGAAGTATCTATGGGATAAAAGCAAATATGAATTATTGAGACTACTCCTATGGATCATTGAAGTTCCTCCAACTCACCCTTTGCCGTCGGGTGTCTTTTCGTGGATGATGCGCTGGGCGCAGAGTTGCGGGTTTGGTGCCTCCAAGCGCCCATTCTGGAACTGGGCCGAGCCGAGGCTTAGCAGGCTCAAAACACACACACCGGCGACAATGAAAGCTTTCATTTTTATATATTTTTTAAGTCTATGCAGGGCACGCACACACACTCGCACTTTCAGTGGCTTCAATTTCTCTGGGATCGCGTCGCGCTTCTTTCTACCGACCGTTCGGCTGGCACTGATCAACTGGAATGTCAAAAACATTCGGGCACCCCGGCTTTTATATGTATGAGCCGAGAGCCATGCAGCTACGCTTAACCTGAGAAGAGGGACTTACCCGAAAGAGAGACTTTTGGATAAGTGAATAAGTTGTTTTAAGGTTTTGATTTGTATAAGTTCAACAGTTAAAACTTTAAGATATAAATTTTAGCACTTCAGCAATACGAATTTGGGTATTGGATGAGTTTTAAAAACAGAACACAATATAGAAGTTCGTTTTTTCAGAAATAAATTTCTTTAAAGTATAATACCTATTGCTCATTTAGTTTTTTCAGTGCATGTGGAAAAATTGTTGGCCGCTGCGTTTGGGCCAACTTAACATGCAATCTTGAATGTTAAGTGGCTAAAAGTGATGCACGGAAAAGGGAGCTGGTCGGGTGGGTGGGGAGGCATTGTTGGTGGGTCTTGCTCATCTTTTTTTTGCACCACTTTGGTTTGAATGGTCGTCAAATGGATTGGCCTAACTCCCATCTAATTAGCTACACAAACACGCCACAACTTGGGCCAAAAATCTTTTTTTGGCACAGAAATTTCGATTTTCTGTTGTGCGTCTCCCGACACTTTGCATAAATAAATGCATTTTGAACTATTGTTCGGCATATATTTGTATTGGTTTTGTTTCTGAAATATGTATGTATTTTCCTTTGTATTTGTGGCTTGGCGAATTGCATAATCGAAGCTGAATTGTTGACTAAAGATTGATTTCGATTTGATTCCGCAATTGATCCATATACATTTGTCGAAGATTACAGATTATTGAATGCTTGAAAAGCTTATTTTTCTTGAAGCATCCTAGTTAAAAGATGTTAAGTTTAATTTTTAAAATTTTAAAGGCTCTCAAAAGATTATGCAACAATCTCATAAAAGGCAAGAAGAAATATTCACACTCACTTGCCGTTGCATAAGCATAAGAAATGATGCGAGCCCATATGCATTATTTTCTCCACAGCTTCGGACCCAGATCAAGGTCAGACGCGACGAGTACGAAAATTTCACCCGATTAATGTGAAGAGTAAGCCCGAAAACCCAAAACCCAATTCACGCATTTCAACATGATCGGCCCGATAAGTTAGTCTCCTCCTCGTTTGTACATCTCAGCCCCTCACGTGCAGCTGAGCATGTCGACCCTACACAAATAAAAACACACACAATCAGGCGGAAAAAAACAAAGATTTGTGGCTCAGTCCCTTGCCGGTGTTAAATTGTACTTTATGGCGATCGGTAAAACGGCAAAAGTTACACGAAGGCAGGTGCCGCTCATTACCTGACATAAGTATCTCGTGGGACACTTGATGCGGATTATGCCGAGAGCTAAGTCATGACACGCCTATGTTTGTGCATGATTTTTGAGGAATTTCATTTCACTGTTTAAAAACATGTGGTATTAAAGATGTGAAAATTGGAGGTTGCAGAGAACTGGACATAAAATATTTTGACAAATACTTAAATACAAAAAATAAAAGACAAATCTCATAAAAGTATGAATTGTCATCACTGCCCACTGGTAGCCATGAAATTTCTCAACTTAAAATTGGATTGAGAAACTTATGATATTAAATTTTATATTCAAATTACTATACGTACAATTGTTGAAAAAAAATAAAAATTAGGCAATCCATTTAAATGGTAAACACGTATTTATTTCAGCAGTGTTTTAGGTAAGCATAATTTATTTAATCATTGTGAACTCTTTGCATTACATGACGCCCCTTCGGGCACTTTCTGTAAATCGTCATATTTAACGATAATTTTTGTGGCACTATTTATGTGATAAGGAACCGGGAACTGGGTCCAACTGTCAATATATCAAGAGTCTCGGGGCCTATTCAAAAAATTACCGCATCGCATACCCACATATTTACGCAATGAGTTCCCAAGCCAGGGTTCGGGGCTGGGGGATACGGGAGACCCAATGTAGATGGGTCTGGGGATGGGACCGAGATGAGATCCAAGTCTGTGGACTGGGCCTGGCCAATTTGTCGATGAGTTGGGTAAATATTAACGGAGAAAGTGCCGCTGTCAGTTGGGCTTGAAGTTTTTGTGCTGGCGTTGTTTTTCTTTTCGGAAATATTTTTGCACAAGTTACATATTGTTTAATTATTTGCACAGAAAGAGAGTGACTTCAGGTGCAGTCGTCCCAATTTCCACAAGTGTCGATAATTTATGCAAATATGTTCACTAATAGTTATGCAAACGACCATTTATCTCTGTTTGCCCATTTTGATTTCCCTTCGAACAATTCAGTCTCAATGTCAGTTTTGGGCTGTCTGAAATTAAAAATAAAATAATTCGGCATAGCAACAACAATTGCCCAAGTAATTTAATATTTATGTCAGCTGCATATGACTGTTAAAACATTTTATAATTAAAGTTTGCTTTATGCTTCAACCGTGATTTGGTTTCAAATATTTTCATTACTCTTTTTCAAAGCCTACTATTATTTGATATTGAATTCATGCAAATTATCGGGACTTCTAGAGGAAGCACTCTCAAGATCTAGGTGAACACATCGACCTAAAGACCATATGCTGGTGCGATTTGTTTTACTAATTTGAAAAATATTTAAAAGACATCATTAGGACTCCCTCTTAGCTTAAGAATTTTGATCACACATGTATGAATATTTTCACATTTATACATTTGAAGGCCAAGGCTTTCGGGCTAGTTTCTAAACTTTTTATATTTAATTTTGGCACCTAACCAGTAGCCGTCACCACCAGGCGCCACTGAGTCAACATTGTTTGTTGTTTCTTGAATGCTAATGACCAGGAGACAGATTTTAATTAAAAAAAGCCACAAGTGAATATTTCAGCAACAAACTGAGACTACACCTCCCTATGTTTTGGAAATATGTGTTGCAATGCAGAGTACCAGAAGCGATTTCGCATATTTTTTCTTCTTTTGGTTAACTTTTGCAAGGTGTCCGTCTTATGGCGGACGTGGCGACGTGTTTTCAGCCCATAGTTGTACATTAATTGCATTTCAAATAGGTTTTCGATTTAGTTGGCCTTGGGGCACGTGATATCCTATGCTCTGGACATATTTATGGGACGCTCTCTTTCCTGAAGTGCATTATTGCATCGATTAATTGCGAATTGCCAAAGTTGAAAGGGAATAAATATAAATTTTTCAGTTTTATTTTATACTTTTGTTGCTAGTTTCAAATTTATAGTATACATTTTAATTCCGATTTCAATTCCTAATTTATCTAAATTCACTCTGGTTAGATATAAAATAAAACTATGTTTTTAAAAATTTCTTAATTTATTCTTTACAAATTTATCTTTTAAAATATGTTTATTTTTGAATTGTCCTATTTTCAAAAACAAGTTTTCAGTTCAATGCAGTAAAGTTGCCACCTTGTTAGAAATACCGATTAAAACTATCGATACTTTTCGATTAACTGGATTTATGTGTTATTGGCGACTGGTCACACCACAAGCTCATGTTTTTGCTGAAAATTTTCGATTCGCTTTTATTTCGTCATAAAAACAAAGTGTGCCTGGAAATAAAAAACCGGTAATCGCTTCTAATACGTTTTATTGACGGTTGAGCAAGAAAACTTGGCAAGATGGGCCGCCGCTGCTGCGTAGCCAACTGTCCCTCGACGTCGCGTCTTCTGGAGCACCACGGCGTCACCTACCACTCTTTTCCCCTCGACCCCGTCATCCGAGCCATTTGGATCAAGAACTCCCGCATCAGCCTCGACCGCCAGATCACGAAGAGCGTGCTGGTCTGCTCGCGGCACTTTCGCCGGCTGGACTTCAACACCATCCGCAATGGCAAGTACCTGCTGAAGCCTCGTGTCTTTCCCACAGTGTTCCCTTGGGGCAAAATGGACGCCTCCGAGATCGAGGCCGATCACCGGGCGCTGCAGCAGGCCAATGTAGAGGGTGCGGTCAATCAGGGCGCAGCCCACACTTCCGCCAACGAAGATGTCATAAAAGCCACTGTGGACCAGATTGTGGCCCAAATATGGTCAGAATCAGCAGAGCGCAGTGCCGCGGAAGCTTCTAAAAAGGAGAAGGACAAGGAAGCACCGGAGCCGGCTCAGACCTCACCACCAGACTCCAACAGCACCCCCAAGCAATCATCTGTCGAAGAGTCGGCAGCCCCTACTCCGTCTACTCCATCCAGCAGCTCGGCCGCTTTGCCCAATACAGGGGGCTCCAGCTCGAATTCGCCGTTGCCAGCCTCGCCAGCCAAGTACAGCAATCCCACGAACCTAACCATCGGAGCTCGCCTGGAGGCCCTCAACGCGGAGGGCAACTGGATGCCTGCCAGGATCGTGGAGGTTAATGAAACCGAGCAGACCCTGCTAGTTCGCTTCGAACGCAACCACAAGCAAAAGACCTCGCCGTCAACCAGCGGTGGCTCCCAGGAATGGATGGCCATCAAGTCGGAGAAGCTCCGACAACGGCTCAGCAATCGGGTGTTGCCCGTTTTTGCACTGGACGAGAAGTGCATGGCCCGCTGGTCGGGGCCGCGCAAATTCCCCGGCACCGTGCGCAAGCTGCTCGGCAACGACACCTACGAGGTGCTCTTCGACGACGGGTACATCAAGAACGTTCGAGCGGTTCACATGAACAAGTTGCCCAGGCAGCAACTGCCACCTGTCGAGGCACCCGAAAGTGCACCCGCCACCGCAGAAGTTCCAGGAGCTGCGGCTGCACCTGCACCGACAGTAACATCGACAGTGGTCCCGGCTCAGGCTTCGAAAAGGCCCAGTACTGGCAGCATTCCCAGCGCCGTCTCCTCTGCCAAGAAGAGCAAGTCGACACCCCAGCGTAAGGACTGGCCTTTGTTGGATATGTCTAGTCTGGATTTGGGCAAGTCTTTGCTTACTCATTTATTCGAAATACTTTCTAACCGGAATAAAATTTCGTCAAATAGTTGCTTTGGGACTTCCGGATATTCCACACGACGGGGAGTGGACCTGCCACTGGGTTAACGACCAACCCATTGGCACCGAAGGCTTCCTAATCGTTGGCGAGCACCAGAAGCCCACGGTTATTGTGGAGGACTGGCGACTGCCTCCTGGCTGGATCAAGCACATGTACCAGCGCTCCAATGTGCTTGGAAAGTGGGACGTTATTCTGGTCTCTCCCAGCGGCAAGCGGTTCCGCTCCAAGTCGGACCTGAAGGTGTTTCTCGAGTCACAGGGTCAGATCTACAACCCAGACATCTACGACTTCAGCATTCACCGTAGAAGAGCCAAGGACATCAACGCCTATGTCTACACTCACGATTACAATCCCCAGCCGGCGCCGAAACCGAAGTCGATGGACGTTTCCCTCGACTCGACACTGGATCAGAGCAACACCACATTGTCCTCCCTGCCCTCGACCCCGTTGCCCGTGAAGGACAGTCAGTACATGGAGGCGCCAGTGGCTTCGCTAGTGCCGCCTGCGGAGCTTATGTCGCCACAGGCCCAGATCGGAGATGACCCCAAGCCCAAAACTACTCCAGAACTGCTCGAGGCTATAGAGGGCAGTGCCGGTTTGGGCTTGGAAGGTGATCCAGGCATGGTTGAAAATGGATTTGGTGAGTAGGCCACCATCTCCACAAGCTCTTTCTTCATTGTTTTTCATTTATTTCAGCTTTTATTGGCGGCCTGAAAGTTCAAATACAGGAGAATCTGTATGTGTGTCCCCGCGAGGGATGTGGAAAAACCTACCGCAAGGAGGATTTTCTGCTGATTCACATTCGACACTACCACAAGGAGTTTGCTGAGTAAGTTCTTCGCCACATTTCCAGTCTCCACCAAGTACATCTTTGACTTTGTAATCTTAGGTATGTTAGTCACTGCCCAAAGATGCAGGAATTGGCGGTGAAACGCACTCACGCCTCTTCTATCGAGCAGGGCGATGCGGCGCCCAAGAACCAAATACCCAATCAGCAGTTCTTCGCCAAGATGCACCAGCAGGACGTCCAGCAGTCGCGCTCGTTCAAACGCCAACCGCTTCCAGTTACAGTCACGCCACCCAGACCCTCTGGCACTCCGCCTGTAGTTTCGCCTGCCAAGGCAGTAGTTTCGCCCAAGCAGGAGCCATTGGGTCCCGTGACCACGGTGGCCGAGAACACCAATATTACAGAAAATCAGCCCCTCGAGCCGGCTCCTAGTCTCCCGCTGAGCTCCGCCGCTCGGTCCAGCAAACGAGCCCGCTATTCACCCACAAAACGCCCTTCAGGGTCGCGGAAAAGTAACCGACAGCGCTCCCAGCGTCGCAGTAATCTGACGGACGGTCCAGGCCAGAATCCAAGCGAACATGACACCGAAGACACAAGGCTGTCTTTCAACACGCAAAGTGCCGATCTTCGCACCGACTCTAAGAAGAGACGCGTGGGTCCTGCTGGCACTCCAATTAGTTCCATTGATTCCCCCGCTACAGCGGACTCTGGATCGACGCCATCATCCAATGACCAGGTGGATATCAATGCCGCTTTGGCGCCACCGCCGGCAGATACGCTTGGAAAAGCGCCACAATACATCAAGGAGAACGGAGAACTTATACGGATAGTCCGTATGCGGCAGGAGGAGATCATCAACTGCATTTGCGAATACGGCGAGGAGGATGGGCTGATGATCCAGTGCGAGCTGTGTCTCTGCTGGCAGCACGGCGTCTGCAACGGCATTCTCAAGGAGGCCGACGTTCCAGAGAAGTACGTCTGCTACATTTGTCGCAATCCGCAGCGCGGACGGGACTCGATGCGGTTCAAGCACGACCAGGACTGGCTCTTTGAGGGCAAGCTGCCTTCGGCCGCGTATCATACTTCCAATCCGCAGGCCTTCAAACAGGCCGACATGCTGAAGCGCTCCCACACACTTACCGGCAATCTCCTGGACGCCAAACGCTCCATGCACTCGCTGCAGGTCAAGATCAATATTGCCCGCAACCGATGCCATCCGAAGCTGTACTTGTGGGCCAAGAAGTGGGACGAGGACCATGTGGATGGCACTGCTGTGACACCCATTAAGCGCCCCAAGTCGGAGAATACACAGGACTTTCCGCATATTCCCCAGCCCGAGGCAGCCATCGATCCAGAAGAGTGCCAGTACCGGCTGATAGAGCACGTGAAGGTGCAACAGGCCCTCGTTTTGAACCGACTTACCGACATCGAGGCGGAAATGGATGGTGAGTTAATAATAAAATAAACAATTCCTTGAAATAATCGCCTTTTGCATTACCCAGAGCTCGAAAAAGACGACAGCATTGATGATTTGAAGGACAACGACGACATCTCGATGACCAAAGAAGCTATGGCCACCTTCATCAAAGAGCTCGAAACTCTAAAACGTCTAGCGCGCCTGAACCAAGTGGCCAATCTGAAGCAGAGCCTTAAAGATCCCGCAACCAATCCTTCAGCCTGATTCCAAAGTAATCTATGAATTAAGGATCTGTTAGGGAGGGAATTATCTGTAAGGACTCTAAGGAGCAATGAGGAGATATGATTCCCAGTTAAGCCCCTAAACTGTTGAATGTTTTACATTAATATGATACTTTAAGGCGCCCCTTTGAAGTGTTTTAAAAATATTAAATGGCCTGAAAGCTGAAAGTTTCTTTATGGCCTAAGATTACACTGTTTTAGTATTAATATTACTGTGGGAACTAGATGTATAATTACATAAGCTTCTGTAATCCAAATAATTATAATTTCAAGGTTTAGTCGCAATTGGTTTCCTTCCAACCGCAGCCAAATGATGACATTCAGGCACGGAATCTTCTGCGGAAATGTTCTGGGTTTATCTAGGCGGGATGGCCCTCTTCCTCCTAGCGACGGCTGAGATCGAACCGACTCAACCTACTGAAGGATCGACTACTTCTAGTTCTTCGGAAACTGTGGATAGTAACACGGTGGAGAGCTCAACCGAAATAATTCCAAATGCAATCTCCAAAAAGAAAGGCAGTCCACAATTCCCGTATATTGTATCCATTGGCGCAAATTCCAATGGATACTACAAGCACCTGTGCATGGGAGTAATAATTGGCAAGGAGTTCGTCCTGACCGCCGCTCATTGCATCAAGCGACCCCGTGGGAGCAAGCCCCGGAAACTATATGTGGCTGGTGGGTCAGATCGTTTAAACAGCTTGTCACAAAGGCGTTTCTTTGTGGTTAGTATATTGGCGCATCCCCACTTCAAGATCCTTGGAGGCCACGACATAGGCATAGTCCGGGTCTTTCCACCTTTTCCCCTGGACAACGTCCGGTTCCGAGCCGTTAAGTTTCAAACCAAGGAGAGGCAGGGAGCCGGACACACGGCCACTCTTCTTGGCTGGGGACGGGTGACGATTAAAAGGGTGAGGCCCTTGCAGGAACTAAGCTTCCTAACTATGGATAACGAAGAATGTTTGCGGAAGCACCGATTTCGTTTCCTCACCGACTCAGAAATATGCGCCATGCACTTCAATGGCACCAAGGGTGGCTGCGATGTAAGTTCTTCCAATTCCATTTAACCTCTATTTATTCCTTTTTTCCAGGGTGACTCCGGAGGTCCTTTGATAAATCTACAAACTAACATTCTTTACGGATTACTTTCGTACACTAGAAGAGCCTGCATGCCAAGGATGCCATATGCCTTCACAAGGATTAGCTCTCACTCGAATTGGATCGAGCATTCTATGCCCCGAATGCTACAAGTAAGGATCAATCCTGGAAACCATACAAAATGGAAGGACAGGCAATAATCGTCAAATGACTATAATTGTAATAAAAATAAAAGAACAAAAACGCTTTTCAAGTTTTTACTAAATTTCATCGTTTTATTATTAATAGCTTAAATAGTTTTTATTAAAAATAGTTAAGTTATTTTTTATTAAGACAGCGCTGCGTTTAAATTGTTTAAAAAAATTGTATAATTGTTGTTAATAATACTATTTTACTCAAAATATTTTTTCATGGTATTTTTTGATTTGATTTTAGTATTAAGCTTTTTAGAGATGGCCTTGAGATGGAACTCGTTTTTAGCCATCTGGCAACACCGTTTGCGCCGGCTCTTATCGTAGATTAAAAAAAAAACACAAATAAACTGACGACCAAAACAAAGCGGCGTTTGTTATCAACAATTGCGTATAAATAAGCACATTGGCTACGAATTGCTATTCAGTAAGTGCCAGCCTCTTTAACCAAAATGTGGTCAAAGGTTTTTAGGAACTTTCGCTCCCCTAGGTACTGCGACATGCCGGACACCAACTTGCCAACCGCTAGCTGTGAGGAGGCCATTACCCAGCTAAGGAATTTCGGATACGCCTTCGATGATGGTAAGTAGAACAGCCTCTAGTTCTCGTGGAAATATTAACCAGAGACCGATCTCCTCCTGCAGCTGGGGTACTCCGTAAAATTGATCCCGCCACTGGTGAGCCTGGAAACGACCAGTTCTCCTACAACATTAGCGATGACGCCACGGAGAACGAGAAGCATTACCAGAAATTAGCAGATGTATGTACATTTTTGCTCATTGTAAAGGATATATGGAACTTATGGATACTCAATCAATTTATTTCCAAAGCAAATTCCGGAAATCGTATATGCCCTACTGGAGAAGGAGGGCCTTAGGCGGACCTATATTCCATTTGGAAAGCCGCCAGAACAATCTTCCTTTGTATATTCCCTGCCTGCAAAGCTGTCTCAGTCCAAGAAGCTCCTAGTGCTTATCCATGGCAGCGGACAAGTCAAGGCAGGTCAGTGGGCGAGGAGGTGAGTATTATTCAAGCTTAGATTATTAATTGTTTTCTTGGAAAAGAGTCAGATGGCCTTTGGGGCTTCATTGCTTTCGATAAGAAGAATAGGTCCCTTGAGGTGGTGTTTTTGAATTTGAACCAATTGGAAAAGAAATACTCATACGCCGCAACATGAAATGAAAATATATTATTTTCTTTTTTATAATTTTCGTAGCCTAATCATCAACAACTCCTTGGACCACGGAACTCAACTGCCATATGTGCGACAGGCTCGAACACTAGGATATGATGTTCTCATCACCAACACAAACGATTTAAAGAGGTTTTTCGACGGCAAAGACAATCCCATCAAGGGCGTAGAAACACCAACTCAGCACACCAAGTATGTCTGGAAGAATATTGTGATACCCTCCAATCCCGAAAGTGTGGCGATTGTAGCTCACAGCTATGGGGGATTTCTGACAATGGACTTGGTATGAATTTGGGAAATCTTGGAATCACATTTATTTAATTTTCAAATTATTTTTAAAGGTGGAGCAGTTTGCGGACTTTTTTAAGGAGAAGGTATTTGCGATTGCACTTACCGATGCGGTTATGGGCTCCATCCAGAACAACAAAGACTACATATCTGAAGTGGCGTGCGACTGGGTGACCAGCAAGACGCCGCTGGGCACAGCCGTGTTAACCACCAAGGGCAGCATCCGAAAGATTTCAGCCGGTCACACCAAGCACGAGTGGACCTCGTATTCGGCAATAGATTCCATATTTAAGTACATAGAGAAGAAGTACGAGAAGAGGTCAAACAAGAAGTGACAGCCTAATGTCAGAGTGTTGAAGAATTTTTTGTAAACCCCATGTATATCCTAAAAATGTGAATATAAATTATATTTTTACCGCATTCTCACATCCGACACTGATCCCTTCTCCCCAAGGACAAACACAAACTATCGATTTGCTATGCATAAATCAAGCGAGCGGACACTGTCCGGATGTGTCACAAACACTTACATCAGGGCTATTTAATTTGATTTTCGGCACTTTGGCACATTTCGTTCGAGTTAATCATATTGATGGCTGATGTATTGCCCTCGATAAAACAAAAGTCTCCCACTTGGCCCATCAGTGGCGGCGGTAAAAAATCAACCAAGAAAAATTCCCCAAACGAAGTGACGGGCGGATAAGCAAGGGCTGTCATCTCCGGCAGTTGCATCGAATTCCTTGGGGTTGCCCCTGACGGCCCTTCGCTCGTGATACTTACCCCTGTCTGTTTTTTTTCTGGCTATGGTCCATATCGTTTAACTAAGTGCGTCATAAAAAATGACTGGCCTTTCTCTGGCCGTTCTATTCCATAAGTTAAGTAAACAAGGAAATATAAATGGAGTTCTGTAATCTATGTATGGTCTTGAAGGAAATTTAATGTTAACCCAGGCTTGTGATAGATCCGTATTTAAATCTGGATTCTCATAAAAGTCTTATTAGCTACTTTTTCATAGATAACTCTACAGTGTAGTAACCACAAATCATATGTCCTATTTTTGGTTTATAATTCTTTTGAAGGAATGGAAGATTGCATCATGTACATTCGCAAACATTTACCAACTCATTAATTATGTGAGAGAACAATCATAATCCCATTGTGAAACTTTAAAGACTTTCCCTCACCTTTATTCAGAGGGATTTCTTTTGGCAAAGGCACAAAAAGTGCAACCAGTGTATAGAGGAGAGAAACGTTTGTCTTTAGCCTTAAAACGAACTTAATACCCACAAAGTGAACCGGGACTCAAACTCAAACAGCCAACATGGGGCGGAGTGTGTGGGAGGGTGCGAGGTGGCCGGGTCCTGGCAACCCTACAACTACGGCAGCCCCAACCTCCGTTTCCGGATGCCCGCCCTGCTGGCACAGCCCCATCCGTATACATTATCGCTGTCATGGCCGCAGTCATGGCTTCTGCTCCACCTTAGACATTTTTATATGTATTCAACATCGTTGTCGTCGTCCTATGGCAGCTTGCTATCTACACTTTGACTCCTTGCGCCCTACGCCCGCACAGATGGCGACTCAGGATTCACACACACACACCAACAGCCGACAAGGATGGCATCATGCTGCTTAGAGGGAGATCGCAGAGAGCTCGGACGCCTTCGCCAGCTAAAAGCTGTGCACGAGTTCAGGAATGGGTCATGCGCCTGGAGCCCGAGTCTAACATATATAAAACTGGGATATATATACGTTGACAATACATACGGAAGGCAGTAAATAAGCTGAAGTTGCCCATGTAATCGCATTGGTTGAGTAAATAAAAACAAACGCCTCGCCTTTTGTGATATTTCACTTTAAAGTCGGACCCAATTTACACTGCAGTAGTCCTCGTGTCCTTAACATCCCACAAAACAATGTCTAGCAATTACTTACAATAATCCTTTTTCTTATGGTTATTTGATCAAATCTTAGACGGAACGCATCCCTCACATGCTTTCGAGGATTTCCAAGGACTAGCACTCCCACATCTCAAACCCTTTAACTCTTGGGTTTCCAGCAAAAGTGTATTGATTGCTTGGGATAATGCTCCTTAAGATTTTCATTTTAGATTGCATAGAAATTTATTTGGCAATTTGTTTTTTTCGCTAAATCCTTAGAAAGTTATAGTTTCTTAAACTATATGAGGCATTCACAAGTTAAGAATCTCTGCGTTTAAGAAAAACTTCCACCATGGCAGCTTGCTAAATTTTTAACTCAATTCCGACCAACTAATTTAATGAATATCTTCATAAATCAAAACTCATAATATCATTTTTGCAATTCTTTTAGGGGAAAAAATGTGCTCCTGCAATTTCCGATGTAAGGAAATATTATTGTGCGTTACTTTATTGCTTGAAAAGTTCAAGCGATGTCATTCAAAAAGTCATAAATAATAATGTTTTCCAATAAATGTTCACATGTGAGTGGGCATCCAAGGGGAGTGAGTAAAGGAGTGGGCGAAGGACTCCGGACTCCGGGCCATACGCACAGACGCATACGTTGCGGTCGAGTGCAGGAGCAAGACCAGACCCGGGACCAGGACCCGATACCAATTCGATGGCTTGCTGAAATGACCGTTCGTCGTTGAACCTTGCCCAGTTTGACTTTCTCCCATTGAAAATTTTTTATTTTGTCGGCCAAAGGACGCCCCAACTGTGTGGGATCCAGACTCCTGTAGAATCCATAACTTACAAGGTCATTTCATTGCACACAACCATTAAGAATTTTTCCTTTTTTTCCAGCAGAGATATTCCGGCTTTTTTGTTGTATAATTTAATTCTCATGTGTGACGAATTTTTATGGCTGACATATGATTGATGCGATTCTGCCACTTCCTGTAAATATCATTAAAATTGCCGCTCAAGGATACCCACTTGCTCTATGATGCTTTAAAGTTTCATCTTGTTGCTAGAGACAACAATGGTCTGGGCATTGTGAAAAAGGGGGGAAAGTGTTGAAATGCAGGTTTAACGCAGAAATAATACCAAATAAGATTAGATAGCATTGTGTCTTGGGGCTATGTCCTTTCGACAATGATAGAGGGATGGGGGAGGCTCAAAAAGAAAAACAAATAATGTTACAAATTGCAGCATTTGCACCCCTTTTAGCACAAGCCGTACTAACAGGCACTGTGGGGCAGGGATGCCTTTTTTTTTATTTAATAACTTCAAAAATAATATTTTGAATTGTTTTCATATTTTTGTTTATTTTAATGAAAATATATTTCCTTTCTGTATGTAACTTTTTCCTTGTATTTGTTTCTACTTTAGTAGACTCTTTAATACCAAACTCTATTTTATGGTTAAATATTAGATCCTTTAATTTGAAATAAAGAACCTTTATTTTTTAACAATTTCGTGAAAAATTACCCACTGTACAAGAGAGGCAGCTAAAAAAATTTTAAATTTCAAACTCTTCCGCCGCCCCAAGAAAACACAAATCACGGGGAAATGCAATAACAAAGGAAACCCTCTGGTCGCTGAATGTTCAACTTATTTGCGGTTTATGTCCTTGTTGCTGTTCCTTTATTCATGTCGCTGAGGCGACAAAAAGGACCTTAAAGCCAATAAAACGATTTTTTCGTCTCTATCTATGAATTGTAAATGCTTAGCCCAAAAAGGACAATTGAAGTGGCCGCGTCCGTTGACAGCTTCGCATAGGTCTCAGTTTCCCTTCCCCTCGCGATTTAAGATAATAGTATCATCAACGCCACTTCAGGACACTCCCACCCCCAGGCTTCCAAAAGGGGAATGGAGTGCCGGATTTGTCTGGGTTCCAGGGTCTCAGGACTTACTTCGGAGTAGGCGTTGTTTGGGTCCTGCCCAATGGCTTCGGGATTTGGTTTCGGGCTTCGATGATAACAACTTTGGCGGCTAATTTGCATGGAATTGGTGGGTGGAGAGTTTCAGCAAGAAAACTTAAAGCGATTTTTATTTTTTTTTTTGCCACCAAGTGACAGATTTTTCACGCATATTTAAAAAACATTTAAAAAACCATTAAATGTTTTTTTTTCTTACCTTTTCTCTTTTTGTTTCTTTTTTTTTTGGGTTGTATCACACCCCACATTTCATGAATTCGTCCTTTTTTTATTTTGATTTTTTACAAAGGCTCATTGTTGTTGTGGTTCCAGTTGCGGATGCCTTGGCGGTGCTCTCTAATCTTTGCGCCATTTATTTACACTTGATTAACACGCGACTGACATTTGTTTGACTTTTTCTTTCCTCTGTTTAAATTAAAATGCGAAGCTCGCAATGCACAAAAAATTTTAAATAAATTGGCAGACCGCACTACCTAGCACCCTATACACTATACAGTAATATGTGCATAGAAAGAGTCAAAGTTTGTATTGAATTTTGTTTTTAACCCTCTACAATTTTGGGTAATTTAAAATCCATACACTGGCGCTATTATTATTTACTTAGAGGGTAGTATTTGAGGTAGTACGCTTCGTCATGTGGATTGCTAAATTAGATTGCCCTAAAAATTGTTTTAATATCAGGGTTGAATGCCTCTTGTGGAAACCATAATACCCAGTTGAGTTCACATTCAAAATATATATATATGCACCAGGGCGAGCCTCAGTGTGACACATTTGTTGGAGGTCTGGTGCTTTTGCCTTTTTGGCTTTGGTCTCATATTTTTTGTGGCACAAAAATTATTCATTTGTGGAAAATTGTGTCCATGGCCGCAGGCCAAACTGATTAATAAAGCAAACGTCAAATGCGCACAATAGCCACGCATCACCAGAGTCAAAGTTTGAGCCGGATCCGGAGCAAGAGCCACCACTCCGTGGCATCCGGCAAAGGACCACAGCTGTCAACTGTGTGTCACACACAAATGCGACCGACCGGCCAAGAAACAGGACGAGCCGGAACATCCTTGCAAGTGCAAGGAGGCCTTCAGACGCATTGTTCTCTACTTGACTTTTTGCGAGTCCCGGAGATTCGTATTCTTTCAGGGTTCAGCTCGGTTCGAGGGCGTTGGCATTGTCATCTGGTGGGTCACAGTTGGTTGCCATTTGGCCAGCAAATTATTTGCATATTACAACAAAAAATGCTAACAATGAACACTTGATTTTCCTCATTGTGTATTTTTTGTCGGAAATGAAAAAATATGGTTTGCTGTTCAAGGTCATCACGTGATCTTAAAGGCATATTTTGTAAATATTTTTCTGCTTGAAATGTGCCAGTAATGTCCCCCAGCTTTTTAGTTTCTTTGAATTTTTTGCCTTTGAGAATATAAAGATTAAGTTATTATATATTTTTGGAGTCTTAGGATTTATTTTATAATTGATATTGGAAATATTTCCAAGTATTTTCCCGAGATTATAACTCAGACGCTCTAGTAATGTGTTTCCGTATAATTTTGGCTTCCCCAACATTTTTAATCAACTCCCTGGGCACGAATGCCGTCTGTGATTTATAAAGATTTATACGATTACTTCGACGGCCATACGCCCACACACTCAGGGCGGTCATAAAATTGATAAAAAAAAAAAAACAAAATATAAGTACCAGTCTCTCTGTTTTTTGTTCGGATTTGACTTTATTAATGGGGCGACGTTTAATGGTTTTCTCTATGGAGTGTTTAGTGTTTTCTGATCGTGAAGTTGTTTTGGCCTCTCTTGAAGTTCCTTTAATAGCCGAATATCCTGCAGGCAAGTATACTGGTCAAGCATTTGGAAGCCATGACAAATTGAGAAATCCGCTGTGATATGATGAGGCAGAACGATTTGAGGGCCATTAATCATTTTTATAGCTACTCCAACACATTTTTTTGGCGCAAAAAATAGTTCTTAAAGAGTAAAAGGTCTGAATATATACATAGAATATTTTTATAACCCTCCTGGCCTTATGCAATAATGTTTCTCAATTTTCAAATTCAATTTGTCAATCATAAATTTCACGGTCTCTTAAAATAAATTTGCTGCCAATTGAAAAATTTCAAGTGCCTGTGTCAAACAAGACTTTCCTTTCAATGTGTTGAAACATTTCCACTTTTTTCTGCAAGAATTTATGGGCAAACTTTTCGGGGTTTTGGTCTGTCAGAGTTAAGCATCGGCCTCTGCTCTGACACATGACTTGAATGTCAATGGGCAGAGGACACACACCCCCAATGAGCCAAAAATTAGGGGAGGGACCAACCACAGAGTCCTTCGGCTCAGACAATGTCGCGTTAAATTTGCACAACTTGGCGGAAATTTTGCTACTCTGTCTATTGCAAATTGTAAACTTCTGTTTCGTTTATTTAAGTTTGCTCAGGGGGTTACGCCTTCCAGTCCTCACCCTCGTCACCGCATAAATAACAAAATTTAAGGACAAAATATCAATATCCACTTTACGAGACGCCAACTGCATGCGAATGAGTTTACTTTTTGGTAGATCTGAATTGGACACCGCCTGAGCCAACACTTCGCATTGCAAATGAAATTCTGTTTCTATTTCTTACTTTTGTTTTTCGCCTTTTTCTGTTATTTTTTGCATAATTTCGATTCGCTGCTGGCGACAACATATTGCAAAGAAGTTGGCAAGTTGCAGATTTTCACGCTTTCAAGTTGGCCAGAATGCAAAAATTTCTCAACTGAATATTTAAATTGGGGGACTGAGGGCCTAGAAGAAATATTATTTTACACAAAAATATTTCCGTAATAAAATTAAATATAATAAATATAAAAATTAATAGACTATACTTCATGGCTATTTTTATTGTTGAGCTTAATCATTGGGCAGATTTGTTTTCATAGTATCTGATTATCTGCCATCACAATCTCTTTACATCTCTATAAAAGAATAATCTTATTTGGTTTAAACTCAGCCATAATATTGTGCATTTTTACCTTTCAAGTTACAGATTATGTTTAAAAGATATCCGTATAAAAAAAGTCATAAAATAAAGGAAGATTGTTTCCCTTTTGAAAGCTTTTGACCAGCCTGGTCCATAAGCCAAATTTAATTTGTTCATATATGACATTTACGGTCGTATTCAAATAACTCCGCTCTTCATACTCCAGTGGCTTTGGTGTTCCCTCGGCACAGGGGTTGAAGCTTGTCGCATAATGGAAGAGGTTTCGCTAGATTAATTTGGGGTCATGCATAAAATATAATTTTTTATGGTAGGGGAGTGGGCGGAAAAGGGGGTTTTCTCTTCAAACCGCAATCAAGTGGCATGAAGAAGCTTTCTCATATGAGGAATATTTATGGCTCAAAAATCCTTTGTATGTGTCTTGATGTTTTCAAATCCTTTGCTGCGACAGCGGAAATTTGATTTAATTTATTGCCCTCATACTGGGAACATCTGTTTTTACAAAGTTTTCTTAATTAGAGCTAATATATCTTAAAAACTACATGGGTTGTGATGAGGGTGGATATGTGCAAATAGAAAATATTTTTAGAAAATTATTCATCCCATATAACTGTAGGGCAATAGGTCTCTTTTTACTATATGGTGTTCTATTCCCCGAGGCTTCTTTCTTAAAATTAAAACTATTTTCGGATCATTATTGTCATTCTCCATTACATTTTCACTTTTACGTCTTAAATGTAAAATACGAAATAATCTCTGCATTAATCCATTCACACGATTCTCCTGGCCGCCTGGAGAATCCTCGCTTCTAGGTTTCTCAGGAGCGGTTCTTATCTTAACAATTCTCATCAACCAATTATTCGTCCATTTTTCTTGCGGTGAGGTGGTGGGCTGGTGATTGGTTGGCGAGTTATGTACATTATAAAAATGTTTTTGCTGCTCATTTGGATGCAGTTCCTCAAAATGGGAATCACTATTAGCTGGGCAGGTTTTTAGGTAAACAGGACCTTCTATTAGCCGAAAGGTAAATCCAACATTTAAGCCCAAGATCAGCAAAAATATTAAAAAATTAAAACGCGTTGACATATTCGGGGCTTTAATCGAACTGAGGTAGGGCCTGGGAGGTATGGGATTATTTATATATGTTTTAAAAGCCTTGAACTCGGAAAGGGTTATGTAAATAAGAATTAAACAGCTGCCCATGAACATAGCCAAAATATATATGGAAGTATTTACCTTTAATAAAATATTTAAAAGTGTAAATAGGTATATGATGAAATGCACATTTCTTCATGGATGTCTGGATATTTTTTTCTTCATCAGTTGGGCCCAGACCACGTAGCTGCCATTTGTGGCAAAGAGGCTGACTGCCCCAAAACCTTTCCCCCGGGGGTCCCATGCCCACTGAATCACTGTAAGTGACACGCGTGCCCCTCTCTATTCCCATCCACTTGGGACCCACCCACGCACCACCGTACCACCGCTCCGCCGCGAATTTGTGAATTTTTGTTACCTCATGAAACTGAAACTGACACGAATTCGAAAAGCGTTTCGGGGCGAACATTAACACATTTATTTCTCCATTCCGCAGGTTTGTCCCTTGTCGCCTTCGCGTCAAGTGTGGGTTGAATAATTTTTTAAGTGACTTCTTTTATTTGCATTTAGAAGCGTTTAAAAAAAGTCTACTGGGAATTGCGGGTGCGTTTATATGAATACATTAAACGAACAAGACACAGGGAAATGGTTTCAGTGGCGGATACTAACGAAAGAATGTTAGAACTGACTGGTTTGCTTAAAAAATACAACTAGATGTTATTAATTTTAAAGATTTGATTCTACCTACGAGTATAAAGAACACCAAATATCTACTTCCGGTCCCTTGGGCATTTAATCAGTGGTTACATAAAATCTACTCGTATCTGCCATTTCAGGAATGAAGTGACTACAGGAGACTTTTCCATTACCCACTTAGGTGAAATTGTTTCGTGTGCATTGAACATGATTTATTATGACACATAAACAACAGCTTAACTTCCGGGTAACTCACACACACATGGGTGTGTGCTAAAAAAATGAAGAAAAATTGCGAAATGCCTGAGATATTGACTAAAAGCCCTGGCCAGAGTGGCCGCATCAATGGCACTTACCTTTTCCGCTTAAACACCCCCAGCTTGGTGGCATAATGGTAGCCTCCTCCTCCTCGCCCTCCCACCTCATGTTTCTATGCATTGGAATCAGGTTCGTTCCTGGTTTGTCCGCTCCTTCCACTTTTTATTAGCCGGCAAGTTGTTCCTTAGCAGCAAACGCTGTTTTTTATGCAATAGAACGGCCCTGGTCATGCTCACCCGTGCGTCCAGAGTGGTCATCATTTTTCTTGCCCTCCCCCCGTTGGAACCCCCTTTTATGTCCTTACCATGACTAGTTTCATGTTCGGGTCCTCCTTTTTTTGAGGGCGCCCCTGGCTGGAAAAGGGAAATTTATTGTTTTCGCCAGCCGTTTGAGTCAAATGTTCCGAGTGCTTCAGGTGCACTGGACAAAGGCCAAAACGCGGTGGTGGGAGCTAGGGTGAGGGTGTCACTTTTGACATTTAAGATGCCACACAATGGCCACTTGGTAGCCCCTCAATGGTGGCTCTAATTTATACGCATCGCCTGCATGTGACACTGCCAACAAGTTTGAGGGCGCATTTGTCGTTCCCAAAAAGTTTGCCCATTTTTTCTCTCCATGTCTATCCATTTGCAATTCCAATGATTTTTATAGCCATGTGGCGGTGTCGCCTCCCTTGGTTACTAAAAAAAAAACAACAAAAACTGTTGCATTGACAAATCTAATAAACAAATGACAGCCAGAAAAACGAACCATTTATTTGCAATTGATCGTAGAAGACTAAGTTGCAGGCACTTATGTGCAACTTCACTTTCCTTGATTTCTTTTCTGGATAGTTGGTGGGGTGTTTCGTAAAAGATGTGAAGTTGAAAAATTTTGATTAAATAGTCAAAAGAAGATTGTATTAAGAGATCATTCCATAGCTTTATGTGTAAGAACCCATTATGGTATCAATTATGCCGTCAAGTGATTGTTTTTCACACGTCGTATAAGGAAAGCCATTTCCCTAGCCTCGCCTTTGGTCTCTTGTTTGTATGGCACAGAGCCAACATAAAAGGCTTGCTGCCGTGGCTGGTTTCTTGGTTAATTGCTCGCAGTACATTGTTCAATTGTTTTATGGTTCATATGCATCTCTCTTACCGCCACTCACTCTGCCTAATTGGGTCGCTCATTATAAAGAAAGGAGGCAAGGAACTGACAGTCGAGTTCAGTGGTTATCCCCAACGTGCAACGTTCCACTTTTTATGCTTGGAGGTTTTCTTCTTCACTTTTTATACCCTTTAAATTTAATTCAAAAACAATATATTCAGAAGATAAATACGTAAGATCTTCTATAGACTTTTTCATATTCATGATATTAAAATTGATCTCTTCTATTTTTGGTTTTAATTCGTTTTTAGGGTATTCCAAGGAATCAAGTTTTGCTTTCGCCTTTTTTGTAGAGTGCGGGTTGACAAGAAAAGACAACCATTTGACAGCTCCTTCCATGGGGCTTAACTGCTTGAGGTTTTTCGGTTAAATGCACTGATGCCGCACAACCCCGCCTCCTTGCCGCCCACCATAAGCCATTAGGGCTAAGTGATTTGTTGTTGTTCTCAAGCTGCGCTTAGCACCTTGCAAATTGCCAACTCAAGAGTGGAGCGAGGACGAGCCAACTAATTGTGCGGAAGCACAGGACATTTTCCTTCTAGTCTGCTCCAGTTTCAGTCCTTTCTGTACTGTATGTGTATATGTGCATCTTCTACACATTGTTCGATGGCTCTGAATCATCCAAGTTGGAGGCTGGCGATGGCAAAGTGTCAAAGTTTATGAAAACTCTGTGCATTCTGCATTGTTGTCGTGGCCGAAGTTTGCACAAAGTGAGCAAACTTTGCCAACTCCGATACCAAGTTTCCATTGCAAAGTTTCTTTCCTGGCATGAGTGAGAGCTCAGATGGATATTGAACATGGTCAAATATGTGTGTATAAGCATATAGTCACATATCTGGTCATTGTTGGCATTCTGACATGCGTGACATTTGCCTGATAGGTTGTGGGTGGCCAAGGAAAGTGGAAAGTGTCACTGAAGCGTTGAAGCATGAAAGGTTGATCCGTGTCTATAATACTTTCAATATAGCTTGAAAAACTCTACCTATTAACCCATGAGTTTCACCAAATGAGGTTTCACCCGCCATAAAACTAATTTTCTGTTGAACTATCGCTTCTTCTGCAACCACCAATAGTCAACAAGCAAATTGAAAAATCTTTTCCAGTTATCCCCCAGACAACTTTCTCTAATGTTATGCAAAAGTAAGAATTAATCAATGCTCTACAAGAACAATACGTGTGCACATGTCGCAGAGGCGACGCAGCACACCGCAGGGCAGGGCGTTACGGAGTCAGGCCCAATCCTGGCCCAACCCAAGACCAATCTGAATGTGGCTAACACCCGCTTGTTAGAAGTTGCCAAAGCCGGCCCACCTACTGCCCAAGGCAGGCGACAGTGGTTGAAAAATTATAAAAAAGAGTTCACATTTTTTTGAATATTGTTGGAAATGGAAAAAGGAAGATCGGAAAATTATATAACATTTAAATTAAAATGCCTCAAATTTAGTGACTTTCTCCACTGTGCACAAGTTTTTGGACAGAGCCAGGTCAAAGGAATGGTAAAACGGGGGCAGGGTATCAGTGATCTGGGTCCAGTGCAATGAGCCCGAACACAAATAAGGCGTCTGCACTGATCCTTGTCAACCACCGACCAACCATAATTCTAAAGGGCCGGCCACAGCCCAATAACCCGAACCGCTAATAATTCAATTAGTTGCCGCAGAAGGATGCAGACTGTGGTGGTTGCACAGAAGTTTCCCTGCAGCTTGTTGCAGAATCTGGTCTGCGATTCTTTTTTGTATTCGCATACAGATTTTGGCTTTCATTTGAGTTGGGGTTCGATTCAATAACCATAATGCCGGCGGCACAATATCGCACCAGTGCATAAATTTGAAAGAGTGCAGTGCTGGTGAGTGTTGGAACTGGTGGGATTAAGAATTAGGCCCTGGTGGTGTTAAGGCAACGACGAGGAAGGTTAGTGCCGTCTGCTTATAAAAAATCATATGTAATCGTTGTTGTGATATAAAATATTATTAAAACTTTATTATAACATAAATCTTTGACTATAATAATACAGTTAAAAAATAATACATATTTGAAATTATGAAAATTGAATTGAAACGGATAATGGTTATAATAACTTTATAATAAGGTTGGTGTAAAATATTGGTGATAAAATTTGGTGTCTTTCGATCAGAGATAAGCGCCAGACAGTCTGAAATGAAGGTGTACCAGTTTAAACGATATTAATACCTTTTAAAGAAATTAAAGCATGACTTTTATCATCTAAATGACCTGAATATCTGGTTATTTTAATTTAAGATCGCTTCAAATTATCCAATATCTGATATTAGACCAGAATTATAGGTATTTTTTTCCAGGTATATTTTTGTGATTTTTTCTTTGTATAATCAGGACAATGACACTGAAATCTTCCAAGTTTGAAAATTAATTAAATAAAGGGAGGTTCTTATTCGGAAATTCTATAAAATATTCTAGAATCTAGATTGAATAATATTCAAAAATATTATGGTGCTAAGGATTACTATTTATTACTATTTTAAGTTTTTTAAAACATAAAAAATATAAGAAAATAAAATTTATTAGAGAATTGATAAAATTAAACCTGATTTTATATTGGTGCTCCCTAATTTAGCTTCCCATAATTAGTTTCACATTCACTGCTTTGAGGTGTTTTAAATAATGTAAAGCAAATAAGTAAAATTGAAATGATTTTTTTTTATTGAACTGGATTTAAGATATTTTATAAAAGCCCAGCCTCTACCTCAGAGTCAAGTTAGTTAATTGATTGGCTTCAAGCCGCTCGGGTCGCGAAATCGTCATGTTTTCGTTTCATATTTTGATTGTTGCTGCAATTTCGCTTTGGATATACTTTCTATGGAGTCGGCGAAGGATTTATAAGCTAATGCTCAAGGTTCCTGGACCCAAGGGACTCCCTCTTCTTGGAATAGTGCCGGAATACGTTATCAATAAATGTAAACGAGAGAATGTGTTCAATATTCGAAATACTAATTTATACTCATTGGTAATCGGCAGTGAATATGAACTTACGAACCAAATATATGGACACTTATGGCTCAACTATCCTAGTCTGGCTTGGTTTGATGCCAGCTATATTGACTCGAGATCCAAATATTGCCGAAGATGTATTCACAGCGTCCCAATGCGTCGATAAGAACCCGCGAACCACAAAGCCTTTGGTTAATGTTCTTGGAATTGGATTGCTAACAGTGGAAGGTACCTACAATACAAATCCCATCTGGAACTAATTATTTATTAATTAATTTTAGAACCCATATGGAACGAACGTCGCAAGCAGATGAATTATTCTTTCAAGCACAATGTCCTGCTCAGCTTTTTTCCAATATTCAATTCCGAGAGTTCAAATCTTGTCACTTTGTTGGACACTTTTGTGGGTCAGGGTGGAACGGATGTTATGTACCACTTATTCAGATGGTCCTTTAGAACCGCGCTTCGTAAGTGTGATATAACCACCAATATAACTTTTGGTTCCAGCATCCTTTAACCGTAGAAACCACGATGGGCACGGAAGTCCAACAAGAAGAAAGTTTCAAGAATGACGCAATTGTGAAACCTTTACAATCGTAAGATCATCACAGGTACATTACTTATAGAGTGCATTTGGCTCTATATATACCATTTTCAGACTTTTGTTATTGACTACTCTCAACGTACTAATACCACTGCGGCAAAACAAAATAATTTCTAAAATTTGGGGCTTGGAGAAGCAGAAAACGGAGGTTCTTTCAAAAGTACACAGTCTCTTGGATAAGGTATGTAGAAATACATTTATTAAAGTGAAAACTTGAGAAAGCCTCTTTTTTTCAGATAATTGAAGGCAGAATGAAGCAGAAAAACGATTTAGATTCATCCATGAACTTAGTGGTCGATCAAGTCATTGAACTTCAACGGAAAGGCCAGATTGGTATCAAAGACATGAATAGCGATTGTGTTAATATGATTCTGGCTGCGTTCGAAACAACAGCTCTTACAGTCAATCATGCCCTTATATTATTGGCCATGTTTCCCGAGTACCAGGACACTGTATTCCAGGAACTGCAGGAGGTGTTTCCGACTGCTGGGGAGTTTGAAGTTGGCTACGAGGATCTGCAGAAATTGGTTTATTTGGATCGAGTTTTAAATGAAACGCTGCGTTTGATTCCCCCTGTTCCGTTAATTCCTCGACAGGTAAAGGACGACATTCGTTTGTCAAACGGGGTTCTCGTTCCTAAAGGACTTGTCATAGCCATCGATATTTTCAACGTGCACCGAAACAAGGATCACTGGGGCCCAGATGCCGACCGCTTTAATCCTGATCACTTCCTGCCCGATAATGTTCGCGAAAGGCATCCCTACGCCTTCGTACCATTTTCAAAGGGCAAAAGAAATTGCATAGGTTTGTTTGTTACTCCATTCCTAAGTATTATTTTTAAAATTTGAAATGTTTTCCCAGGCTGGAGATATGCCTTAATGTCAGCAAAGATTGCTTTGGCAAAGATTCTCAGGAACTATAAGGTCAGCACCAGTTTTCACTATGGAGACCTCGTCTTTGTCGATAACATAGGTATGAAGTTAAGAAAAAGTCCACTCCTCGACTTTCAGCGCAGAAACTAAATTATAAATGAATACAAAATTAGTTTAAATAATTTTATAATAAAAAACCATATATGTATGTATTTCTTGTTGTAATAAATATTTTATGATCACTAAAAATCAAGAGCAAAGTTTCCTATTTAACCTATAATCATGCACATTAAGCTGGTAAATAAATTTAGACCCATATCTTCTTGGTTAGATACACAGTCGACTTGCCACTAAACAACAGCAGCAAATCCCCAAGTAAAAGCCAAGTAATTGTGAGATAAATAAAAGGAAAAATCAACATATCAAGATACAAGGCGAAGGATGTTGCTGTTTGTAAGAATCAGGGGCGCGAAGTGCGGGAGAAGTGCGAGTTGGCACATGTAAATTGTAAAATTGTAAATAATCGTAAATAACGCAAATATCGCCCCAGACCATTTTGGCCAGAGCCGCGACAAAAGGTAAGCCAAGCCAAGGCTTCAGTGGTTGGGGAACCGGCTGCCGTGGAACGGTGTGAGTTATTTATCCACTCACACTTGCTGTAATCCTATAAGTCGGCGATGGATTCACTCGAAGCCAGCAAATCAGTAGCTGGGAAATGACTGAGCAGCCGCGGGCTGTATTTCTAAGGCCCCCGTCCCTTCAGAAGCTTGTAGTCGTTAGACTCTAACAGATTTATAGAGCAGAGCTCCGCCGCCTCCTCAGCCAGCCGACGTGCTCCACTCGACTCTGCCGCATGCAAAGTGAATTTATTGAGTTAAAATGCAAATTTCTGGCAAGCATCGGTCCACAAGGTAGTGGAAGTAATCGGGGGAGTGTGAGCCAGGGATATAAAAAACGATTTTACAAAAATTTCCAACATAACACGATGCGTACTTCAGCTTCTTTTCCTTTGACAGATTGCCCACAGAAGTAGCTAGAATGGGGCCCAGAGGAGGCGGAGTCGAGTGACGAAGGCGCGTACTATTTATTTAAGCTGTCTGTACAAGTGTCTCGGCAATTTGTTGAAGATTAAGAGCCATCTCATGTGTTGACAATTTGTTATTCTTAGGTGAGTTGCTCAGGAGATGTTTCTTAATAAATTCTATCCGTTTAGACTTGGTGCTTCTTAATTTTCACCCTTAACTATTTTAAATTAAAGACAAAAGTTGACTTCATAGATATGCCTTGAAGTTTGCGGTGTCAGCATCAGTTTAAAGAAGTCAAGACAGGTAAACCAACACCTCGTTTAGCTGACCCCCGCTATATATGTAATCCCTGGCGAACAGGAAAACCAACGAAATAATTCAAACCGAGACGCGCTTATCTCACGCTTTATCCTCGAACAAGTGGGAAAGTTTATGCTTTCATGGGGCAAACACGAACAAAATAAACAGCGACCGAGAGAGCTGAATGCGAGTTGTTTAGTGGCAAGTAACCTTTATTTGTTTTGTGGCAAGCAAACCCGCAAGGATATCCGCCGCTGATAAGCCAAAGTGCCGAAAAAGCCATTAAAAATCCCTTTTGTCTTTGGCCGGATTGTGATACACTGGCAACACCATGTTAACAAATGCCATGAATGCGGCCAAGAAATTAAGCGTGTCAACATTGTGGTCGCGGCTTGTTGGCTGCCAAAAATGCCAAACTTGTGTGGATGGTAATAAAGTAGCGAGCAGAAGCCGCAAATTATAATTTTAACCTTTTTGGGCATCTGGAAAGGGGCTAAGGGAAGGGCTGACACCCACACATGTGGCGTGTGTGCAACTGCCACGATAAGCGGTCTAGTAGCACGTCCTCCGAGAGTCTAATAGAATTAAAATCCGGGAACGGAAGTGCTCCCAGGCAAAGGTCGTGCTGGCTTTTTAATGGTTACGGCTCAAACCTCAACCTCCGCCCCTTCGGCCAACCTCTTCACCCCTTGGGGCATCTGCGGCATATGAGTGAAAATAATAATAACAGTAATTTGAATGCTCAACTAGAGGCGTAAAGGTTGAAAATTCATATGCAAATGATCCGGAAGGCTGGGTGGAAAACCTCAGAAGCTCTTTTAATTGTTCATGTGGCGAGCTGTTGGCCGCAAATTGAAAATAAACCATTAGGCATCTTTACTACTGCCAAAAATAATATTTCAGGATTAGTCTCAGCCCGTTCAACGCCTCCAATCCCCCACCGATCTCTTCTGGCATTTGTGGCCAAGGTTAATTACGACATTTGGTCAGGTCGCAGTGGATGCACGTGGCCAAAAGATAAGCTAATCGTTTTAGCAAAAGCACCTTAATTATATTTTGACTGCGGCGGGGAAAACAAATATAAGGTTCTGTTCTTCTAAAAACAATATTTAAACTTTCTACGGTCTGAGATAACTTCGTGTATAGGCCTAAATATGACCGGGTATAAAAATGTATATCATAACAATATAGATTTTATTATCCCTTATCTTGAATTTTGTTATAAAAGAGTGCTTAGCTTTCATATTAGATCACTTTCAATTCGAAGACGGTCTACGGAAGACGGAATTTCTGCTCGGAATGGATTTTATCCCAGCCAACTACTACGATTCGAGTACTA
Source organism: Drosophila monieri (assembly GCA_035047585.1). NCBI lineage: Eukaryota > Metazoa > Arthropoda > Insecta > Diptera > Drosophilidae > Drosophila > Drosophila monieri. The sequence continues at coordinate 1,340,723 of JAWNPJ010000115.1, read as the reverse complement.
AGATATGGAGGGGTGACCAAATGAAAAGCTATTTTGATGAGCGACTGTCCATTGGACAAATCATCTTCCATGAGATGCGCCGGCATCCGCAACTCATTGCCCAGGTAGGTACTGTTGTATTGGAATGGATATATTATATTTAATATATTTAGATTTCAGCCACGGAAAACACAGTTTTGACTTACGAAGAGCTCCTTAAGAACTCGATTCGCGTAGCTTTTTATTTGCGATCCCTTGGCCTTGGGCAGTCCGATGTGGTTGGACTTGTTGCTAGAAATACCACTCATATTTCCGCAGTGGCATATGCTTGTTTCTTTAATGGAACCGCGTACCAAGGTCTAAGCCTCACAAACGATCGGGCTACTATTGAGAAACTGTTCAGTATTACCAAGCCAAGTGTAATCTTCTGTGACGGGGATGAGTTCGAGAAGATCCAAGCTGCCACGTCACATTTGAAAGTGAAGATAGTCACCATGCGCAAACACCACCCAGATTCCATTCCGATCGAGGAGGTTTTAAAAACACCAATCGAGGACAATTTCCTTCCCGTTTGCCTGGAGAAGGGCAATGATCAAACCCTGGCCATAGTCTGCTCATCGGGAACGACTGGAACCCCAAAACCGGTGACTGTATCTCACAGAAAACAAATGTCCTCAATTAATCAGTGGTAAGTTGAACATAGTTGCTGTTTATTATAAACTATTTTTTCATAAATAATATTTCATAACAAATTCCAGTCACCTGACATCAGCTGATGTCCAGTATACCAGCAGCAGTTTGGAATGGATAAGCGGTATAATGACCTTCATCACTTCCGCCGTTTTCAGCACCACACGCATTATAGACGATAATGACTTTGATCCCAACTCTGTGCTAAAATTCATAGAAAAGTACAAGGTAACGTGGTACATCTGCGTTACTTCAGCCTTAGCCCAGTTGACTAACTGTGAGGCCTTTGGCACCGCCGACCTGTCCAGTTTGAAGGATCTCTTTTACGGAGGAACTCGGCTGTCTCTGGAGATCCAAAGACGCATGAGAAATCGTCTCAGCAGTGACTGCCTTCATTTTAACTATGGACTTATGGAGGTCGGTAGGATAGTCACAGTAAACTTTCATTTTGACAAAAAGCCCAATTCCGTGGGACGCCTAGCAGATGACAACGAACTTAGAATAATCAACGAACGGAAAGAAAATCTGGGTCCCGATCAGGTGGGAGAGATTTTGGTCAGAAATAGTGAACACTGGTCAGGATATTACGGCAGTCCTGAACTGACCCATAAAATCCGGGATGCCGAGGGATGGTATCATAGCTCTGATCTGGGGTATATGGACAAGGACGGTTTCCTCTACATTCTGGATCGCATGGACGACATGCTGAAGTACCAGACCTGTATGTACTATCCCAACGAAATCGAGAGCATCATCGCCAAGATGCCACAAGTGGCGGAGGTGTGTGTCTTTGGCATAAACGATGAGATCAATGGAGACGAGGCTGCCGCCACGGTGGTGAAGACAACAGGAAGCCAGCTCTGTGCCCAAGATGTTGTGGATTATGTCAAAAGCCAGACGGATTCTAAGTACAAGCATCTGAATGCTGGAGCAATTATTGTGGCCGCTTTAAAGCGCAGTGCCAATGGGAAGACCAATCGAAAAGCCAACAAGGAATACTTTCAAACACTAGTTAAAGTAATTTAAGGGACATCCGGCTGGGATTCGCACCTATATAGTGAACAACAGTTCACTCATTAGCACTTTTTCGAGATGTAAACATTTTAGAGCAAGTTCAATCAAATTAAATGCAAATTTTGTGGCACTCGACTTGTACGCAATCAGCTCTAGCTCACCCACGCAAACGACAGAGACTTGGTTGCAACTGCTGCATTGCTTTGGTGGTTTCAATCAGCCAACAATCAGCAACAACATTTTCACCAGGCCAATAACAAAACAGAGTCAGTCTGCAGACTCTGGTAGTACCGAGTCGGGTCGCCTTCCTATTCCACATTTTCGATCCGAACCGTTTTCTGCTAGCACTCCAAAATCGTTTCTGCTGGCACCGCAAATTGTTGTCAGACACATTCGGTGAATGAAACCAACAATCCGGCAAACAAACAGACAACATAAAGACAGGCCACAAATGCAAATAAAAGAGTTCGAGCACAGAAGCCAAAAACAAGAAATCTAAAATGGTTACACGACATAGGTAAAAACTTTTTGCAGTTATGTGGTGGCAGTCACTATTGTTGCCACTGGTAATGAAACCAGCCAACTGGCGCCAAACTAACTGAAAAGAATCTCAGTTTTTGGCAGTACTATTTATTTTGTGGATAGTAGGAATGGAAGATAAAATAACTAACCTAGAAATACGAGTATACTAGACCTTTAAACCATGCAATATACATATTTCTTGGGGTTGCTTCAGTAATTCAATTTGAAACATTTTAATTGCAGCTACACAAACAAATATCCAGTAATTAATGCCATAAGACCTTGGGCCCGAGCCTCGGGCAGAACTTTACATAATATCAATGATTTGTGAATTGAAACCTCACGGAGAGCAGAAATTATTCACGCTACATAATTAAGACAAGACGCGGCCAAGACTGAAACGGGGGTAAAGGGTTGTGTCCCGAGTCCTGGCAACCTCAAAGTAACCACAACCCCAACTCCCACCACTCCTTCTCCATCTCCAGCTGTCTTGGCACAAAGTGTTGTCATTTGTTTTTCCGAACTGGATTTAATTACACACAATTACCGGATTTCACAGGGCGATCCATTTACACAGAAGCCGCTGCGGGTTGAAACTGGCAAGGCCCGGCAACAGGTAAGGCCCACCTTCCCCCCAAAGTCGGACTCCCGCTTATTAACGCCATCAGCTGCGTGGACTTTGGCAACAAATTTTATGCAAATTGTAAGCGGAAACTCCTTCAAAGGGCGCTGGTGGGTGGAAAGTGGGGTAAAGTGGCAGCGAGTGGTGCAATCGTAAACCAAAGCTGCTCCCCTGGGTGTCAGTCCGTGGATTCGGCAACTCTTTCCTGCTGCTCCGTGTTAGTTGAGTTATTGTTATTGTAAATTAATTTCTGTTCATTAGATTTTATAATGTCGCTAACTTTTCACAGCACAGCTGAGGCGAAGTGTTTTCTTGGCTCCCTCGGGGTAAGGATGGGGTGAGTTAGACTTCATCTACGAAAAGTCTACAATATTGAAACTAAAACTAAAAATAAATATTTTTTTAGACTTTTTTAGGTAAAAGAAGCATCTAGTGGGTCTAACTTTGAAAAGCCCACATCAGTGCATCCTGTAGATAAATTCACATATGCGCAGGAAACCGGTAAATAATCCTTTTTGAAATGGAGCACAAAACCAAATTAATTAATGTGCCACACAGCCGGAATTTATGGCCTGAATAGACACCGATCCAACGGCACTGGGTGCACAGATGTTACAGGTGACGGTGGGTCATGGAAGGGGGCTGGAAACTGTAGGGGTTGGACGCGTTGAGCTCATAATTACACCCAACATGGCCAACAGAGAGCACATCCACCCGGACACAAATCGATGCGATTGAAACTTTCAGTACGGGAACATTGTTTTTGCATATTTTAGTTGGTAAGTTATGGCCTGGAGTTGGCTACTAATTGAAAGTACACAGAGATAGAGGCAGAGAGTGAGGGGATTCGGGGGTATTGGCCATTATGAACTCGAACTCATTGATTCCGCCAGCGATAAAAGAGTAGAAATTATGAAAATGAAATGTTTATTATTATCGTTGGCGCACACAGGCACAGGTCCTGTCGACCGAGATGACAAAGCATAATAAATTGCTGGATTCTGCTCCGGTCTGGCCTGGCTTTTGCTCTTTTCCAGTGTTCGGTTCTCCGGTCCTGGCCCACGGTCGCAGTGCAGTGTTTTAATGAATTTTTAATTAGTGGCAATTAATATGGTAATTTGTTTGAGTTCCAATCGCCGAGTGTAATGAATCCAGTTATATCATTTCAATTTTCAGTTGGGGCTTATGGAACCTAGTCAGAGGGCATTGAAACTATTAATTCATGATGTTAATGTTAAATTAAAAAATAAAATAAAAGCTGCTTGAATAAAAAGCATGAATGAATCATATTTAAGAAAATTTATAAACATTATAAACCCCTTCCAAACATACACTTCTGTCCCTTCGACTCGTATGTCTGCCTTTGTTTATAGGCTTAATGAATTCCTTGATTAGTAATAATCTCAACTTAATCTTAACCATTTATTTACACTCATTCCCCGAACGGGGAATACAATTGCGCCCCCAAACAACTCCATCAACTGCAGCCGAAGGAATCAACAGCGCTCTGATCCGAGTCGAGAAACTCAGCCAGCAGATTAATTGCATTAATTAATCGCCTAAAAAGGAGCACAAAAAATGAATGGCAGGCAAGTACTAAAGCAAACAGATCTCCAGACAGACCGGTCCGTACAGATGTAATAACACGCAATAACTTTCGGGCCAAGGAGGAGAACTCAGACGGTGATGGGAAGCAAGTGGATTTCCGGTTTTCATTAAGCTCCGTCCGAGACCGAATGCAAAACATTCTTTGATATTCCTGGCTGGTGAATGATTTGTTTGCCCAGCTACCCGGAGTCCAAGGCAAAGGCGCAATTTCATAATTAACATGGGGTTTCCACGATTATAATGGAACTACAGAAACTGACCGAGCTCAGTCAGCCGTAATGGCATGAAATTTTCGTCGTCGTTCTCCGGCTTGATTGATCATTCCCGGCGGGTGGGCCACCCGTCGAACTTGTAATGTATCCTGTAATCGAGTGTAATCCTGTAAGACCTGCACAAAAGATACTCAGCTGGAGGCCGTGTCCTTTGTTCCCGTATCCTTGCTGCCTAACTATCCCTCAAATGCTTCCTCGTCATCGGTTCATGTTGGGCAGATGGATTGGCTTTTTACGGTTTTATTGGTCAATTGAAAAATGCTTCGTTTATTGATTTTTCTTTGTCTGAGAAAATAATTGGAGTAATTGTAGTTTTTTTAATGGCAGTTTTTTGCAAAATATAATAGCATTCAATCAGCTTTGTTTTTTCTTCTAAACTGTAAGGAACTTGCTTCTCTATGATTCCGAATGATTTTAGCTTCTGTCATCATGGTTTCATCTTTTATTTATTAGCTGGTTTTTTTTTGATTTCCTGAAAAAGTAAAATAATAATTATTAATTAATTCATTCATTAAAAAAAATAAAGGTATTATTAAAAATTAATTAAGCCCCAAGGAAAAATCTTACAAATAAAGTTTAGTGTATATGTTTTCAGTGTATATAGATTTTGGTACTTATCCGTTGACATCAAAAGTCATCAAGCCCTATACCATTCAACTTTATCTGCCAGGACTCATTCCACCAGGAATCGTATGTCCCACGAGGGGAAAAAATCAAAATCAAATGCCATAGCAAAGTGGATTTTCCACCCTTTTTATTAGCAATTCCTCGTTGGTGGTTCGGCCTCACGTTCGGATGGTGGGTGGTTCGGGCTGGGTGGTGGTATAGTTGGATGGTGGGGTGGTTGAGGTTGGTCTTTGCAGTAATCCCACAATGAGCTGCCATAATAGATGGCAAGCAAATTGAAGAGCTTTGTGGCCTGGTTGCGGTTGTCGCCGTGGTTTTTCGGCTTTTGGGTGGGTTTTCAAACGGAATTGACTTGTGTGTTGCGTTTAACATTTGCGGTTTCGCACTTTTGCAACAATCCGGACGCGACGACGTCGTCCGCGTGGCACGGACACGGATTAGCGGGGCAGGGGGACGGGTCGGTCAGAGCCATCCGTCCGGACTTTTGTGCCCGTGTCCTGCCATTGATTGTACGCAACAGGGTGGAAAGTTGAAGTGCATCCGGGAGTGGTCAGCTGCGGCCCTTGTTTGCTTGCCGGCCAAATTACCGGGCCGGCTTGGAAGCTGGATGTTCTGTCATTATGCGAATTATGAGTGGGATAAAAGGCATTAAACAGTTCATTCTTTTTTTTTCAGCTTTTAGACACCGGGTTTTAGGCTAATTGAAAATGGCCGGCACAGGTGCAGGGACGCAGGTGCGCAATTTGAAAATTATGGTTTTGAATTTCACCGGAAGGGGTTTTTTTTTGACGCATAGTTGAGTGCTTTTCATCATCCCAAAAGTATGCCACATGAATTTCCGACTTATTTTTTAGAGTTGCTTACAACTGATGTCCTGTCCCCAAATATTTTTACCTTATCAGTCGTTCATGCTTGACATATTTCAACATGCATCATGCATATATAAATTATCGGGAGTTCTTTTCCGTGCATGTCAAATTTTGTGACATTTTTTGGAATTTGAATCCTGACAGTTGATGAGGTGGCACATCCACATATGTATGAGGGAGATTTTTTGAAGGGCATATAGCGAAAGGACCTGGGGAGTCACCTGAATTTATGGCCAGCTTTAAAGCTCTGAGCCAGGATGCTGGGGTAGAGATGCAGATGATGTAATTAAATTTGCCACAGTGACAATTTCATCTGCCCCTCGGCTTGTCCCAAAGTCACGACCAACCCTTTTGCTGTTTGGAAAACCCCCCCACCTACCTTTATATATCCTATGGCTTTTTTTCTCTGGGCTTGCCAAGAGGTTGAGTGTTGTTACATTATCATCGACATCGGAAAGGGCGGTCCCAGCTGCCAAGTGTGTGTGTGTCCTGCGAATTTCCCAACTCCTGCGGAGATCTGGCGCAACTGTTTTGTAGTCGTATTATGTGTCATTTGCTCTGAAGTGGTTTCAAATGTGTTCTTCTCCTCTCTTTTTAAGTGATTTAATGGATTTTGCATACATGAGCCGCTCTGGTAAGTTGTTAATTGCTGCAGGCGACTTCAATTAATGGAAACGCTATGATACCGAGAATTGTCGTTTCGTTCTTTGAGTGTCCTGCAAAAAGCAATCATCCGGAAGTGACTTTCTGGCAAAAACTCGACATATGCAAATTAGAGACCCATTTTCAGGGAACAAGGCTTACAAGTATTTCTAGTTGTTCTTGTAAGATTGGTATTTTATATTGAATAATGGGGGTTACAAAAAATACATTTTTAGCACCCAAAAGATTGCTACAAAAATTTATTAATATTGGGTGGCATTGGAAAAACGCATAAAAATGTGAATAGCTTAATCCACCACAAAATTAATCCTTTTCCGTTGTGCATTTTGTCTCCAGCGGGTAAAGCGCTTAATTAAAGAATAACAAAAGTCTAGCAAATCGACAGTCAGAGAATCATTCCATCAAACTGTCAATAAGCAATTCATTTGCAAATGCGAGTCAGTACAAAAGCGAGTTGAGATAAAGTAAAAAAAAAAAGGAATCCCAAAAGAAAATGTCTCTGCAATCGTAGGTGAGTTGGTCCATGTCATTGTTTGTCAAAAAGCCATTTGCGAGTGTATCGAATTTCATGAGAAAAAAAGTTGCCTCAAATGGATAAGCATTTGCAGCCATATCGAATGGGATATACTCTGAAAATAGTGTACATTTTCGCATAATATTTAGTTGATATTGATAGATGACATTTATTCGTTAAAAATTTTTTCAAATTTTAAATCTTACCATTCTAACATTTGTCAGAGCATCTAAAATTCCACTATACCTTAACCAGTTACAGTGGCAGATCAATGGGTCCAAAGGCACCCAGCTCACTCTGACTCTGGTTGGTGGCGCTACTTCCCCTCCGAGGCCCTCTGAGACCCCTCGACAGCAGGACTTTGGCAACCTATCGGGGTATCGAAGCGCCCCATCTAACCGAAGCCCTGACATTTGCGCCTCCTCACTTCATGCACAATCAACGGCTCGATTTAATGGAAAAAATGAATTTCACTCTTCTGCGCCGGCTCTCTGCGGTTCCGCCATTGTTCCCGGAACAAAGCAACTCCGGCGGACGAATGTGTGTTTGGATGGGAGCCAGAAAAAAAGTGACAAAAATATGGGTTGGTTTGGCCATAAGAAGAGCGTTTAATGAACGTGTTTTTCTCTTCGTTTTGTTAGACTGCCTTCTATTGGCAGTGGGAATCCTCAATTTTGCACAACAAATCGAAAAGTTGTAATTGAAGCTTTTACACTGGCAATGTGCAACTTTTTGTGGAAACGACTAGAAAAAAAGTAAACTGTCAATGATTTTTTGCAATTGTTGCGGCTCTCAAGAGCGTTTGGCTTAATTAATTGTGGTTTGAGGTTTGTGAGCACAACACACGGGGTTGGAGAAAAATTGCTAAAAAAAAAAACATGTTGAGATATCCGCTGGGCCAAAACTTGATTTAAATTTAAAATACTTGTGACAGGGAGCTGTGAAAAAAATAAAACCGATTTTTTTCCGTATTTGGAGCACAATGCAACCGCGATAAGCAGTGTGAAACGTATAGGAAATTAAATTTTTTCCAATCAAAAGCATTTCAATGACAGTTCACACTCCCAATTTTTGGGAGATGGAAAAATCGGTGAAAAGCGAAGGGTGCTGGGATGGGAAACAGAGATATGCAATCAGGATTCATGGTAGCCTGGTGTTGGGAATTTATTTGTTCGCAATTGTGTCAATAAACTGGCAAAAATATATATCAAAATGTATACATTTTCATGTATTTTGATGGGGAAATCGAATTTAAGGGATTACTAATATAAAATGTTTCAGGGAATTTAATAGTTCGATAACATATATAAAAAAAAAAATAATCCTGTTGACCTGCCTCCTGTGAGGATTGAACTCACGACCCCTGGTTTACAAGACCAATGCTCTGCCACTGAGCTAAAGAGGCTATCTTGAAAGTGGTACTATTTCTCCAAAGATATTTTACCCAAAGTCGATATATAGATAATAGATAGAAGATAAAATACACTATCTTATCAGGTAATAGAAGCACAAGTGTTTTTGAACTTTACAGGCCTTTTACATTCTATTTAATGACAGAATTTTAATTGTGATTGAATTGCAATCATGGTAATCTTAGAAAAACTCAGAGGTCATGGTTTGAAAACAGAGAAAAATAATTTTCGTGGGCCAAGTTCCATTAAATTTACTTACTCTGGTCGCTTCCATTCATCGAGAGGACTTGAGCTCAAGAGGAAGTGGACCGAAAGTCGGAGGGTGCGAAAACAATAACATTAAATCACTTAAAGTGTCAACATAGCCCTGGTCAATGTACCAAGTGCAAGTCCAGATGGCATCATTCATTATCATAATCTGCAACATCATAAAGCAATTTGGCTCCACAGGAATGAGTTTGTTTTGCGCCTCGTGCACGGATGTGTGTGCTGGTGGCTCTTGGAAATCTTAATTACTTGCCCTCGCTGTTTGGACCAGAACTTGACCCAGGACGAGTGTGGAAAGCTGTCCCTCAGCTGACCATAATGGGGGTTAATTGGTCTGTGGTGCACGACACGCATACATCTTGGTAATTAACCAGAGGAGCAAGTGAAAGAGCGCCCATAGCGGGCCATATGGAATGACTTTCCAGGGAGACACTCACTTTCACTCTAGGATCTCGAAGTGCACTTCAAAATTAATTTATGAGCCATGGCGTTAATATTAATTTCGCATGCTTTCTCCCCCATAGCTACTACACTACAGCCTAGTGTCATTGGACTTTCACAATGTATCGTTTCATTATGTTAATTATTGGCAATTGCTAGGAATTTCGCCCTTAAACGAATGCAGCGATAACCCCAATGCACTTTTTAATTCTGGAAAGTTTCTATTACCGCGAGATTTTCCCTCCATTTCCCAACCAAGTCCGGCTAACAATGGCGGCCGGACCATTAGCCATTTCGCATCCACCTGCTGGGGGACTCATCTTTCATATCCCAAATTGAAACTCATTGTTGTCCCAGCCGAAAAGAAAAACAGCTGAAATCCGCGTTGGACAATGGAAACAAAGTGCATGCAGGATAATCCAGAGGCAATGCATATATAATGAATGGATTTCGGGTACTGCCACAAAGGTCCAATCTCAGCGGAATTAAAGAGAAATTTAAAATGCGGTGGAAACTGAACTTTAAATCAGAACTGTCATTAATCAACTTGCATCACCTCGACGGACACTTTCACTCCCCTGGACTTTCATTAGCCAACTGTCAACTGTCAAATGCTGTTAACGATTTTACTGATTCCACTGACTGAATCCTGATTTCGAATCGTCCTCCCGCTGTTTGGGGGCGTTCGAGTGTCCTGTCCTGAGGGTGCTTTACTTGTTTGCTCTTGGGTTGCCCTTAATTGTTATTTGGACAAATTGTTTTTCGTTAACCAGCCAACGATTAATTATGTGGTCAGTTCTCTCCCTTTCTCCGGAGGGATAAGCCATAAACCGCATCGGTTGGCCTCACATTTTATAAGGGTTTCCGCAATTAAACCTGCACTAATTACCAACAATAAGACAATTAGAAAAATATGCCTTCAATTTTACTCGAGGAGCCCAAAGAGTTTTTTTTTAAATGGAAAAAGAATACGCACATTACATGCCCTCGGTGGAAAAGGGTTAATGGAGATTTGGGAAAGGTTTTGTGGAGTTAAGTAGGACCTGAATCAATTAAAATATTTAAATTTGGAAAAGTTAGCATCCGATTTGTTTGATGAAGTTTTTATGAAACAATTCTACGACGATTTCAAAATTGTTTCATTTTTTAGACGACTCCGAATACAAAAAGATAAAGGGTTAGAAATATTTAAAACAAAGTAAATAGTAAGTTACCCCTTTTTTTGCTTGCCGTAGAATTCGTCGTCAGTTTCATATATTATATAGCTGAGTCGGGGCTGATCGGTCTTGACCGGTGGCGGAAGCTTCTCCAGGGCTGCCACAACGTACTCATTTGCATTCAGTTCGGCCAGTATTTCGGCCATCATGGAATAGGACACGCGCAGCATGCGGCATCCTTCTTCGCGCCACTGGAGGATGAGCTCATGGTTTTCGGAGAGCTCGCGGTCGCTGCCGGAGAACAGATACTTGAGGCGGCAAGCGCGGTAGCCACGAACCCCCACATATTTCACCACCTTTACGGGACGCTCCCTGACTACCTTCCTCACTACAACCGGACGAACAACCTCATCATCGCCTAGAGTTGGGCTAAAGGCGGGATTGCTGCTGTCCGATCTCCTTATGTCGAAGTCACTCTCGCTGCTGGACTCGGTTTCCGAGGCAACTTTGCGTCTCGGCTGACTGTGTTGTTCGGGAGCCAGCGGGGAACGCAGGAGTTGGACTTGCCGTGTGTCTACTAGAAGCTGCAAGTAATGCAGCTGCCCATCCGGACGTACTGCCTTCAAAAAGATCCGTGTTTTTTCCAGATTAACTGGTTCAGCATCGTGGAGCAATCGTAGCATCAACTGCGTGACGGTGACGTGGCCAAATATCTCCGCAAACTGGTAAGGTTTGTCCTCGTCCCATTGCAGCACACGCAGGGCATCTGCATGAAGCTGAACGGCCACGTCGAGGCCCAGAACCTCGCCCAGGCACTGCAGGCATCGGGAGCACTGCAGATGGCGTTGACCACGCGTATAGGTGATGCCGGGTCCGATGACCTTGGGATTCACTACCAGGTAGTTGAGCCCGTAGTACATCTGATCCTCGCTAGGATATATCGGAACCTTGCCTCTTCCGCAAAAGTAGTTCTGCGGCTTCATCGTTGTTATCGGCACGGGCTTGACCTGGTCGAAGTCCCTCGAAGTAATTACCTCGTTGGCACAGTTGCTGCAATGAATGGAACAGCTTACGGAGGGTTTAATATGGATGCGCAGTTCACCCAGCTCGATTTCGGGGGCCATCATCCGGTAGTTGAGCCGACGCACTGTCGCGCCGAAGATCACATTGTTCGCCTGCATCTCGCCCAGTGCGAAAAGAGGTTCTCCCTCGTCCGTCTTGACGCCGATATCGAAGAACTTGTCCAGCTCGACACGGTACTCAAGGTTTCGTTCGTTCCAGCTGAATCCGTTCGTACTGATCTCAATCACCTCAGTGGGATTGCGGTCGGCAGTGTACGGCTGGTAAAGATTGACCGAGCGCATTAGAACTATAGTGACCAAACTGCGATTGCGCATAAGTCCGACGAAAACTTGATCCAGTGGCATGATCTTAAAAATCAAGTTTTTGCAAATTATTTATTTAATAGGAGCTCGGAAGTTATCACAATTACACAAGTTAATAGCAACTGAGAAGTTTTCACAGATTCGGCTTTGAGGAGGAGGTAGTTTTGAAGGAAAAATCGTAGTGAAGACCGAAACGTAGTTAACTACCAGGATATCGATATTTTTCATACACTTTATCGAATGTCATTTTTGTATGACATGTATAGATTTTTCATGAATAAATCGAAAAAGTTATCGATTATTTCATAGGGCTTTCGAACGTTTAAAAAGAAACGTTTTTCTCCATTTCATTTGAATTTGAAGTACGTTGCCTCAGTTGACCTTTTTCGATTAAGCGCTGGGTAATCATTTTATTCGATTGTGCCACATGAACAAATTTGGGTCCTTTGAAGTAGCTATCCTTCTCCTGCTGGTGCCACAGCACACCTTTTAAAGCCCTTTACCTAGGGCTTAACTGAGCGAATTTTTTGGTTTTGTTTTTCCATTTCCCGGTGCGTGGGTGGCTTTGGATTTTGGGGTATGTTGTTTTTGGCGGCTGGCAGTCGAGACCCTTTGGCTCTTTTGGACAGGAGATAACACGATGCGCTGCGGCCGGAAAAAAGTTTTGCGTCATAATAAATAATTTCAACGCATTCGTCTGGAAGGATTAAGTCCGCCAAAAACCAAACTGGTTTTCCTAGAAACTTTACGCCAGAGTTCCGTGATTGGGTTGTGAAAAAAATATGTATATTCCAGGCAATTTTAAAGAACAATTACATAAGTGTTTCAGCTTCAAAAAGCATTAGATACAAACACATTTTTATCTTCATAGGTGAACAACCTGATAAGTGACAACACTTACTTCCAATAATTACTCTTCTAGTTAAAGTTTGGACAAAAATGCAGTACTACAGACAGGCCTCTTTAGCTCAGTGGTAGAGCACTGGTCTTGTAAACCAGGGGTCGTGAGTTCAATCCTCACAGGAGGCAAATTTTTTCATTTTATTGACTATTTTGATTTGCCCGATGTTCAAATTTCTAGTAGCCTTTTTCAAAGGCAAATCATTCTGCCTTTTCAACTTGACCTGAGTGGCTCTGAAAGCCACAAAGCTAAAAGGAAAATGTCACCCAGGAATGTGTATTCAATTTTGTTATTACCGACCACGGACCCGTTGACAAAGCCAAATGTTTTACATTTTTAATTAGAAACTCACACAGACGGCGGCAAATAACCACCCGTACGCAATCATGTGTGACATTATCTTTGACAGGACATCAGCAGGGCTGGCTCCTTGGCACCACCAACAAAAAGCTCTTCGTGGTTCAAGCAAACACTGTTAACAAGAGTGGTGCGATGCGAGCAAGGACTCTGTCAAGGATACGCCAGCTCAGACTATTAGTTGACATCGTTGAGTCATGGTAAATATTTACACAAATGTTTTTGAATAAAAACTCGACCTCCACATTGCGTGCTTTTAATTATTTGTTTATGCTAGCTGCGACTCCATTGCTTTCTTATTTGTTTATAATTAAAGCGCCGACGAATGATTTTCCTCACGCATTTATCGTTGGCATAAATCACTTTAATTTTGGTTTTCGCTCAAGATCTTAATTAAAAATCAACATTGTAGTTGAGCAAGTCTGGTTAACTATTTTGGCCCCAAGTTTATTGAATATTAGTGTTAAAATTGAGTGTTAAATTTAAAAATTGATGCAAGCAATCCAATTATGTTTCGAATATCAAAGTGAATCGTTATGAAATTGGCGCCCCAAAGTATGCTGCAAGATTTTCTGTTGAGTCAGCCAAAGTTGAACTTATTCTTTAAAAATTGTGTCGTGACGGGGTAGGAGATGGCAATTTATCATTTTAGACTGTTAAGCAAGTGTTGACTGATGAGCCCCAGAGGGGGGTGGTGGGTGGCAAAGGGGGTGGCTAAGTCGCCGGCGCCCCCTTTTAACTTTTGAGCTCGCCGCAACTGACAATTGGCCTTACTGCTCGACTGCCTCGCTCCTTTGGTAATTAATTTTGATGGAGGACACATTGCGCTTAGTTGACGCAGTTCACCCACAGATGCGACCAGGTAAGGACAACTTTTTTGGGGCACTTTGTGGCTGGCTGGGCTGGGCAGGGCCGGGCCGGGAATTAATCTGCATCTGGCCAGCAGCTGAGGCAGAGGACAGGATTTTTGGTGTTTCTCCGTTTTGGGTTTTTTAATTTTGCCCGCCTGCTAGCTGCTGGTCCATCAATGTCTGGCTGGGTCTAGCTAGAGACAAAAGCTATTAAGGGAATTAAAAATGCATGATGCTAAAAATGGGTTTTTGCTCCCAGCCCTTCAGCTGAGGCTTCAAGGTGCGTGGCACTTAGTTAATTAGAGGGATGTGGTCTCTGGAAGAAGCCGGAGAGCCCTCAAAGTCTCTGGCATTTTGCTTCAGTTAAAATATTTCATAATTCATAGATTCAATTGTTTTCAGCTGAGATAAATTGCATGTTTCTTTGACTGCAATTACGCGGAGCAGAAGATCGCATTTAACTGTTTGTGCACATTGGCTGCCACGGCAGTGGGCGTGTCCCTCACCAGCCACGCCCCCCAGATCAATCTTAGTTGTGCGATCTGCAGCGAGCGGTGCATTTGCACCACCCGCACCCTTTTCTAATTTCTTGGGAATTAGAGTTGAGAAATTATAAGCTGGGCAACTTATGCACTCACCCATTCACTCATATTATTCACCCGCCCGCCGGCCCATTCATTCATTTATTTATTCATCTGGCTTAATTGCCAAAGACAATCATGATCATGAAGCTTATGCTGATGATGAAGACGGTCGAACAAAACTCTTTTATTTAGTTTCTTTGAAAGCCAGTTCCGCATGCGCCTGTAATACCCTTCCAAAAATGGGGTTTCATTAATAAGAGAAGCTAAATTATTCATTAAGAAAACTTAATATTTAGCTTAATAAAATATCTTACGAAATGTTGTCTTATGTAGAAAATATTAAGAATATTTGTCATTTTCTCAGAGTAAGAAAGAACATATAAAATTCGTCTTGTTACAAGATCTTGTTACAATAAACTTCGACATCTTTTTGTTGTCTCCTTCTAAGTTCTCGCTTTGTGGTTGCATTTTGCGGTTTGTGTTCATTAATTGTTCTATTAGTTTTAATTGATGGTGGCACTTGCAAATGTACAAAGTTGAATTGCTGTGGGATAGATACGAGATGCTTTCCTAACCGAATCCCAGAATGTGAGGCCATTGGGATGGTTTTTGGGAGCTGACGTCTTGCGGTCTACCTTAGCATATTGGTCATCGGTAGGTACCACTTATTGATGCTGCCGTCGAGATAAGTTTGTGGCACAGTTGCCGGCTGCCTGAGACGTGATTATCGCTTATACCTTTTGCATGTTGGGTCAGCTGCCGATGCCGAGATCCTCAGATGCATCTGGAATGGCTCGCGACAACAGCAACCACAACGACAGCGACAGAGACAACAACGATGACGTTGCATGTTGCATGTGTGACACAAAAAGTGCTTCCTCATCCTTTAAATTCCTTGAACTTTCCAAAGTGTTGAGTGGGAATTATGGCGATAAGCGATAAACGAAATGCGATAAGCCACCCGCTGGCAGTTGAAAGTGTGGTGGCAGGAGGAGCAGTTTTGCCATAGGAATTTTTAAACTACACCGAAAAAATGGAAATTTTTAAGGACTTTAATATTTATTATTGAATACGATTTTCTGGCACTCCATTGGCAGCTGTGTTGGCCCTCTAGAATTTAGCCTAAAAACCCACAAATTACGTCTTGACCAGTCTGGAAAATCGCATTATCCGCTCAGTTTGTGGCAGAGAAATCTGAATCCACCCTCATCGCCCGCAAAACTGTCTACTAATGTCGCACGCCCCACAAAAGTCCTTTGTCCTGTGACGGTCATTGTTTCTCTAACAAATTGATTCAGCAAAAACTGGACAAAACGGAACATCTTGCAGAATCTTACAGGCTGTGATCTTGGCTCATAGATTAGCCAGAGTCCGGTCGGTTATTGTCATGGAAATTGCGTATTGCTGGCTAGCAACTGCCACTGCAACTGCAACCGATATTGCAACTGCAATCGGCAACATCGGAGGCATTTTTCGGAAGCCAGGCGGGCTGGGTATAAAACAAACGCATTGTCCTGTATCTTGTGTTTGTCTTGAATTTGTATCGCCTTTTCGAAATCTACTTAGCACACAATGGCGTTGAAATAGCCTTATTGCTTTTTGAGTGCTATTTGCGTAAGATTTATGGTTTGATTTTGGGCACTGAACATTCACATATTTTTGGTATAAAGCCTCCAGCTCATTATGCGAACATTTTCACCGTTTGACTCGCGCTCAATTACCAACTGCCTGACAGATGGGTTCAACTTCGTGATTTAGCAGAATTTCGAAACTCAATTTAGGCAGCCCGGCCAAACGATATTCAAATGTTGTCAAAGTCGTCGAATATTCCAGGCAGAGTCTAACTACCGTTCCGGGAATGAAGCCGCACAAACAGACACCCACCTAAGCACCTCGACACCTTGAGCCCAATACCACTCCGTGGCAATCCATGGCATCCACCATCCATCGCACCCACTCATCCACCCAACTGGCCCGATAAATTTCACAAATCTCTCAAATCGCGAGCCGCAAGTCGCGACTCTTCAAAGATGTTTCAATGGAAAAGCAGAAAGCTGAAAGCAGAAATTTAAGAGGAAAACTGGAAAAGAGGAGAAGATGTTGCCACTGCCGCAGTGACGCTGCCGTATTTATGGCATTTGCATATATTTTGCATAACGCAATCGATGGCATCGACATGGAAAATATGTTTGCCTCGGCATTGGCCTGGCTACGTACTTCGTACTAAGTATTCCCCTATTCTTAATTCGGCTCGGATACAGCGCACATTTGCATAGAGATGCGCATAGATTTGCTGGGAAATGATTGTGCTTCTTTTTGGCCAGAGTTTCTGTTTCGGTTAAGGCCCAACATAGCTGCATAGCTGGCAGCATTTCCCACTGGCGAAAGTTGGCCAAAATGAGCAGAAGAAACAGCAGCGGCGACATCGGGCCGCCCTCAATAAGCTCGATCCCGAGCTAATGTATTTATGTATTCGCGAAAAATGATAATTAAGTCTACTTGTCGTCTATCTGCGAAATAAAATCTAAACAACATATTTTTCATGTTCAAAGTAAAACTTTTCCGCTACAACCAAAACGTGCGCGCCCCCAAAACCAAAAATCTAAACTAAATCCCAGAGTAAAGCTGGCAAGGGCGGGGCGGGGCCCTGTCGCTAAGCTCGATACCGAGATATTAATATTTAAAATTCAGTAGCAAACTTTTGGCACGTTATTGTTTGACTTTGGAGCATTTTCTGAGACCGAGATTGTTATCAAAACAATTTCTGTTTGTTGCTCTAACTTCAGATGCAGATACGGATCCAAAAAATAAAACAAAAAAAGATTTTGTTTTGGGGCTCGAGCTTTTTTCGGTTAAATTCAGTAGCCGGCAGTTGCTTGACCCGGCAACTGAACTCAAATTTATTTTTTTTCTCCCGGCAAATTGCAAACTGCAGCCCGACTGATTGTCTTCGGCGGCAGCAAGAGGCAATAATCAACGACAAGCTGCAACGCCGCAACAGCAACAAGAGCAAATAAAATAAAGTCATGTTGCGGCCGCAATTGCAAAGTTTGTTCAATTTGTTAGCCAAACAAAGTAGACATTAATTGAACCCGGAATCTGGTGGCCCACAACTAAATGAAGTAATAAATGCCTAGTTTTAAGTGGAGCCTCGAAACTTCTCCGCAGTTCAGTGCACCGGGGCAACCTGCAACGTGCAACCTGCAGTCTGGTCTCTCGCAGAACCCTTTACCCTTCCCGTACGCTTCTTGAACCTCCCATTTTCATCACGTAGCAAATGCCATAATTTGCAACACGTTCGCCTGACCATCATCACGGCGCGGCACGGCATCATCATCTTCTCGGATATCAACCTGATGGCATTTTCCAGCGGCAACATGCAAAGGAGGCACTCTCAGGTGGGGCAATCAACACCTGTCGGCGGTGCTGCGAACCCTTTCGAACGCATAATTTAAACTGGGCTCTATTGCACGTTGATAATCCGTGACGATCGATTGCCTGGTGATATCCTCGCCCGTGCAATTAAGTAATGCACCATAACAGTGCACAGCCATGCAACATGCAGCACCTCAGCCCACATCGGCCGAGAGGAAATTCAAATTACATTTATTACGATCTGCTTTAATCTGGTTATTTAGTTCACTTATCGAAATCTGCTATGAGCCAGTCGGGCAAATTTGTTAAAAAGATATTGGCATTTATGTTGTTATTAGGTTTTATTAATGGTTGCGGTTGCGGCGGTGCAGTCTGGCTTTTTGATAAGCATTGACACCGCACATCCAGGCTCTGGCCAGGGTCATTTTCACGTTGCGCAATCCCAGAATCCCATTTCCAGCTAACAGAGACCCAAAGCCGGACTTGGTTTCTGGCTCATATCGGTGTTAGTGATGCTGTCGTGCTTTGGTTATTTTTAATATTTTGTTAAAATATTTATTTTATGATTTATAGATAATAAGATATTTATTATAATATAGGTTTTTTCTTTGTATTTCCAAGAAGTTTTATTGTGCTACATTTTTGAGATTTAATACATTGATTAAATCTTGTTACATAATTGTTTTTAAAACTGTTAAAATATAAATAAACTTCTTAAAATTAAACAGGTTTTAACTTTACCCGTGTCACGTCCACATGATCATTTTCGATCACTGGACTATGGTTTGCATTGGGTATCGGTTTTCCGATTTTGTGGGTTCTTGGTTTTTGATTTTTTAGTTTTTCAACTTTCCAGCTTTCGGATTCCCCCCACCGCTGGGTTCGGTCTCACACAGCGCGCACAATTGACGCGTGTTGGTGATTGCCATTGCTCGTACCTTTCCATTTAATGGTGTCCATATGATTCACGGCACTCCACTCCGGGACTGGGCCCAGTGCACCCATCGCAGCAGAGCCACGGCTACGACGAAAAATTCGTTAAATACAATTGGATTTTTCAGCTTTTTCTGCTGCACTGACGACGTGGCCGGGGACGTTGATGATGTGCCTCTTGCACCACCTCCTTGGGATCCCTGTGTGCCAGGGAATCGTGCAATCGCTGGGGCCTGGGCACTGGCTTGGGTACTGCGACTTGGAACTGGCATTGGCACTGGCACTCCCCCGCGGTGTGCCCTCCTTCCGCCCGCCTCCCAGTGCCCCCTCATCGCCCTTTACAAAAACAATTGCAATTTTCAACTAATGCTTATTGCTGGAAATCAGTTTAGGAAAAGCCAAAGGAGTCTGTCTCGCCGAATATGTGTGTGCACTTGAAGAAAGTGGTTAATAATTTAAATCTGTGAATATATTCTTAAACTATTTAAAAAATATAAAAGCGAAATGGAAATTTAAATAAAATAGTTTTATTATTTAGTGGACTTGAACATGTATATATATCATTATACATTATTATTTTGGGAAAAATATAAAAACTTAAGACATATTCTTTCTGTGAAATATCAAGCCACTATCAGAGGATGGAGTGGGAGCTTTTGCCTGAGCCGGAGCTGGGGCTTCGAAGTCATAGACAGAGTCACCGTCACAGTCACCTGGGCTGAACTCTGGGCGAACTCGCCGGCTGCTCGCAGAGCACAGAGCACTGTGAAAAGGTGAGTCCAGTCCACTAACAGTCGCCCCTTTGATGAAAACTGTAAATTTACGAACTTTACTTTAATCACCGAACATGAATCGCGCACAGCATGAAGCTGCCGAGGCCCGATTCTGATACCAATCCTGCAATCCCCCCGATATTCCTCCACCTTAAACCATTCCCGATCTGGTTCCCGGTGCCGTTCCCCTTCCTTTCCTCTTCATAATCATCATCTTCATCTTGCTCTTGGTTTAAGTTTTAGTTTCGGCTTGGGTCTTCTGCCTCAAAGATGCTGTACCTGGTTACTTGGTTTTGGGTGTCGAAATCTTTCGTCAGTCTGTGTGCCAGTTATTAAACTTTTGTTGCTTATGAAATTTAATAATTTATACTGTAGATTAATTGGGTTTAATTAAGTGGTAACTATGAAGTTTAAGGGCCTTTGATTTGGCTAAATAATGGAGGAAAGTTAATGCCACGACAGAAAATAATATGATAAACATGAGAGGAAAACTAACTTGCAGTTTAAAGGCAGCTGTTTAAAGGCGGTCAAGAATCGGATTATATTAGGCCAAGATATAGACTACGATGGAGGCCATATAGTCCTTCCATCCAGTTTTCATCAAATCTGGTGGGAATCCCTCAGAAAATTTGACGGAAAACCCAAAAAATATTTCGTTTCTAGATTTTGATGCAGAATGATGGAGAATAGATCCAGAAATCATTTAAGGTATTCCGCTCAAGAATCAGATAGAAATTGGTCAAGATATAGCCATCGCTGTCGGCATATAGTCCGTCCATCCCGTTTTCATCAAATCTGGAGGGGATCCCCCAGAAAATTTGACGAAAAACCCAAATAATATTTCGTTTCTAGATTTTGATGCAGACTGGTGGAGAATCGATCCAGAAATCATTTAAGGTATTCCGCTCAAGAATCAGATAGAAATTGGCCAAGATATAGCCATCGCTGTGGGCCATATAGTCCTTCCATCCCATTTTCATCAAATCTGGAGGGGATCCCCCAGAAAATTTGACGAAAAACCGAAAAATTTAATTTTTTTCTAGATTTTGAATCAGAATGATGGAGAATCGATCCAGAAATCGTTTAAGGTATTCCGCTCAAGAATCAGATACAAATTGGCCAAGATATAGCAATCGCTGTTGGCCATATAGTCCTTCCATCCAGTTTTCATCAAATCTGGAGGGCATTCCCCAGAAAATTTGACGAAAAACCCAAAAAATAATTTGTTTCTAGATTTTGATGCAGAATGATGGAGAATCGATCCAGAAATCATTTAAGGTATTCCGCTTAAGAATCAGATAGAAATTGTCAAAGATATAGCCGTCGCTGTGGGCCATATAGTCCTTCCATCCCGTTTTCATCAAATCTGGAGGGGATGCCCCAGAAAATTTGACGAAAAACACAAAAAAATATTTTGTTTCTAGTTTTTGATGCAGAATGAAGGAGACTCGATCTAGAAATCGTTTAAGGTATTCCGCTCAAAAATCGGATTAAAATTGGCCAAGATATAGCCGTCGCTGTGGGCCATATAGTCCTTCCATCCCGTTTTCATCAAATCTGGAGGGGATCCCCCAGAAAATTTGACGAAAAACCCAAAAAATATTTTGTTTCTTGATTCTGATGCAGAATGGTGGACAATCGATCCAGAAATCATTTAAGGTATTCCGCTCAAGAATCAGATAGAAATTGGCCAAGATATAGCCATCGCTGTGGGACATACAGTCCTTTCATCCCGTTTTCATCAAATCTGGAGGGGATCCCCCAGAAAATTTGACGAAAAACCCAAAAAATATTTTGTTTCTAGATTGTGATGCAGAATGGTGGAGAATCGATCCAGAAATCGTTTAAGGTATTCCGCTCATGAATCAGATGGAAATTGGTCAAGATATAGCCAACGCTGTGGGCCATATAGCGCCTCTCATAAATTCTTCATAATTTGGAAAGGGATCCACAATCGTTCTGTTATGTAGCAGCATTAAGATATTTTAGCCCGATCCTTATGAATTGAGTAAATCTTTCAAATTAAAAAGCAACAAAGTTATGCCATATCTGACCAATAAGTTATATGGCAGCTTTAAGATATAGGCAGCCGAACCCGTTTTTGTTTATATATTGTGTGCAAAGGAAATTTAGGAAATGTAACTTGAAGAAAAACACCTAAACATCTAAAAATGCCCAAATGTTTTTTTCCTTTTACTAAAAAATCCCTATAGAATCTTTTACATCGAGCACCAGCAGCTCCATAAAGTAAGTTGAACAACTTTTAGCTGTTTGCATGTTTTTGAGTGAAAATATTTCTTAGCATTGCGACGCATGTTCAGAGTTTTGTTTGCTGTCGTTGTTTTCATGTTTTGATTTGCAACACACCGGGATCCCTTTGTCCTCTGGCCAGCAGGAGTGGCGAAGGACGATGAGAGGAACACTCAGGCGCGGCAGCAGGAGCAGAAGCAGGAGCAGCAGGCGATAACAGGGAGCAGGAAGGCGCTCATTGACTTTGCCCTCGAAGTTGTCATTTGGTGCGTCTGCCGTTGCTTCCGATAGCCAGACTCCAGACAGGCCACTTGAAGAAATCTATTTAGTTTGAATCTTGTTTAACCCATCGAAGGACCTTATTATTTTCTTCATAAAACAATATATTCGTGTGCGACTCCCGGAATTTGTAAACATTTTCAATGAAACCAAGCTCGAATTTTTTCGAGTGTAAACTCAATGGAACTGGGACTTTTCGGAGTGTGCACCCAAGTCATTCCATGTCGCAGCATGTTGTCAGTGTTTATGTGCTGCTCTTGTCCATGGTTTTGGCCATATACTCCTGTTTACTCTGCATTCTGGCTGCCTTTCGATTTGTTTTGTTTGGTTTTGTTTTGGGATGGCTTCTGATACCGATTTCGATTCTGATTCCGATTCTGGTTTTGTTTTGGTCTTTTGTGTCGTCAATTGGTCGAGTGCGTGCTTTGTTGCCATCTCAGTCGGCCGCCTCATGTCCATCGAGTGTTTATGCCTTTGTTTTGACTTCGTCCCCGACTCGATTTTGTATCTGATAATTTATTGCCGGGCTTGTGCCAAAAAAAAAAGTAAATAAGAGGGAAGAAGAAATGGCCTAAAGGGAAAAGGTACTGTCTGTCGTGTGCCCGGGGAGATACTTTTCGGGCCAAGAAGATATGCGGGACTCCCGATGATAGCGGGTCGTTCAGAGGCCAATGGCAACACCTTCGCAACGAGCATCTGTTACTACTTTGGTAGCCCCTGATTTTGGTCACTTTTGCAGACGTTTCTGTTGTCCCTACAACTTTGTTGTGTCCTCTGTTTATGGGATGCTCCTCTGCCTTTGCCTTTGCCTCTGACTCGTCCCCTGCCCACCCCGATCCCCCAAAACAATGGCCAAATGAAAAATCCACTTCGGCTCATTGTGTCGCCTGTCACCTGGAATTAGTAACTACAAGTATGTTAAAAGGTTCATTCATGTTGCGCTTGTTTTGACTTTTGTTTCGCGCCATTTGTAGTTCTCGTTCTCTGGGACCTCGGGATTCAGTTCAGAGCCCGGAATCCGAGGATATCAGTTTCGCTCAGCGGCTTCACGGTGTTCCCTTGTCTGAAAATTGATAGCCAGCCAAAATAGTCCGCATATTTGCCATGCTAAATTTGTGCTTGACAACTGGGAAACCGAAACTGCACATATATTGCCCAAGTATAGGATTTTAAAGAGTTCTTTATTGCTAATCGATAGTGTCGTGAAAGAATGGTACAATTGATTTATTTTTCTATTTATAAGCTACGGTCCAGGGGGATGAATCGTAATCTGCTTCCTCATAGTAAGCTCCATCTGATTCTTCACCGGAACTATACTTTTCCTCGTAGTGCTTTGCAGAACTGCCATATTTGTGAGCTCCATTATCGCAGACAGCAATTCCCAAGTCAGTCCTTTTTTGGGAAATACTCAGAATCTGGAGAAGATCTTCAATTAAACCCAGTTCCGTGGGTATCCATTCTTTAACAGCGTTTGATAGAGTGTTTAGACGATTCTCCTGGGTTTCATTAAAACTAGAGAGTTCGTTATTCAGTACACCCAGCTTGATAATGGATTCTCCTGTGAGATTCTGGATCGATGGAAGATTTTTCAACTCCGCCAAAGTATTGATTTGGGACACATTAAGACGGTCAAAGGACTCCGTCAACCCAGACACCCTGGGCTTGATATAATCTTGAAGAATTCGGGTCACCAGCTGGAGCTTTTCATCCAATCCCTTCGAGCTGCGTATGATACTTTCCTGAATTTGGGAAACCTTAGCCTCGAAGTCTGTTACAATATTT
This sequence comes from Drosophila monieri, assembly GCA_035047585.1. Classification (NCBI taxonomy): domain Eukaryota; kingdom Metazoa; phylum Arthropoda; class Insecta; order Diptera; family Drosophilidae; genus Drosophila; species Drosophila monieri. The sequence goes on along the minus strand of JAWNPJ010000115.1, from coordinate 1,316,596 downwards.
TTAGAATTGTTTTGGATTTGAAGAACACTTGATAGGTTGTCACTGGTACGGTTTGTAACAAAGTCAATTCTGTTAAGGGTATTAAGAAAACCATCCAGCACTCCAGCTTGGGAAAGGTAGACATCCCGGGTCAAGTTTAGCAGCACATTTTCCAGGGGCTCTATTAGAGTAAGGGGCAGTGCCTGCTGATCCAAGCTTGCATCAATGCTGGAGTATGAGGAAGATATGAAGTCCACTAGGACAGTACTTTCAGCAATTAATTCGGCATTTGACAAAAGTAGAGCCATAATCTGCTCTTCTTCTGATAATGGTTGGGCGGTTGTGGTGGCAATTGTTGTGGTTTCAGCTTCAGTGGTAGAGGCAGGAGTGGTTTCAGCTTCAGTGGTAGAGGCAGGAGTGGTAGAGGGAGGAGTAGTAGAGGCAGGAGTAGTAGAGGCCGGTGTAGTAGGTGCAGGAGTAGTAGTGACAGGATTAGTTGAGGCAAGAGTAGTAGAGGCAGGAGTAGTAGATGAGGGAGTAGTATCAGCAGGAACGGTTGAAGATGATGTGGTCGAAGCCTCAGAGGTAGCAGGAGTTGAGCTTATAGCGGGGGAAGTAGATTCTGGACTAGTTGCATCCGTAGTTGTAGAATCCGTAGCTGCAGACACAGAGGACGTAGAATCAGATGATGTAGAATCAGGACTTTCTGAAGTTGAAGAAGCGATGGAAGTGGGACTCGTAGCAGAAGATGTTGTCGATGCTGATGTGGGTGACACAGAAGTTGTGACTGCCACAGTAGAAGAACTACTAGACTGTCCCAAAGAACTACTAGTCGATGGCGCCGAAGTAGTAGAATCAGTAGAAGCGCCTTCCGTTGTGCCGGTGATAATAATCGCAGCTGTTGAATCACTCAAGGTCCCACTTTCCGTGGTAGTGCCAGTAGATATTACGATGACGGAAGTCGGAATGACCCCTTCAATATCATCAAAGTCGGGAAAGACACTTCCAGCTCCAGATCCATCCGTTTGACTTGTGGGTGTTTCTTGGCCAAATACCGCCATGAGGCAGACGCCTAGGAAAAACATCACAGGAAAATACATTTTGTGCTAACTCTTGACCAAAACTTGAATGTTAAACTGACTTCTGGTGGCCTTTACCCCTGGCTTAAATACGATTTAAGTAGCTGCCCACCTACACGTTTCGGTTTGAGGTGCAGGTGTTCTATCATTCAACTTTTTTCAGCCACTTCTGATTCGGTGAACTTTTTCTCCAGCTCTGCATTTTATCGACTGCATGTGGTGCTTGTGGGTTACCATGTTCAGCACGCGTTTGATGTTTGAAGAAGCCACCGTTTCTGGTTCATTGTACTGGGAAGTGTTGGGAGACAAAGAAAAGAGTGCCAGGGAGCAGCACATGGCTAGATTCCCCGCACGGCAATCGACGGAGATCTATCAGTAGAAGCAAACTACATATTAACCACACAAAAGTCAACGCCAGCCAACATGAGGGTCACACTCAAAGTCAAATTTTAATGAAAAAGTGATTCATCATTTAAGGGGCTGCATCAATTAATGGCCGGCGGGGTGGGGGCGAGGGCGTGGTCAGGGGGCGGGCTCTGGCTCAATAAGCGGGTCAAATTAGAATAAATAGTTACACAAACAAGCAGACCCCTTTGCTCTTTCTCTCCCGTAGTATGGGGGAAATATTGCAACAAATCAAAAAATTAAAAATAAATAAAAATGAATTGAATAATTTAGGTCACCAATGTCTCGTTCGGCCCCTGAAGTGCACAGAACCCATGAATGAGTCGATTCGAGATGATGGTGGCTAGTCCAAGTGGTTGAACGGGGATTGGGTTAGTTTCTGGTGGGTTCGGGTATTCATCTTTAATTAATTGCCGCATAATTCATGAAACTTATGATGGAAACCAGATACATAATGTGTCTTAAATACATCACATATTTTAAGAAAAAATGTTTGTTTAGAAATACAATGAAATAATATAAAATAAAACATTAAAAAATATTTAAAAGAGAGCATTTTAGTACATCCATTCGAACCTTTTTCATGAAATGGAATTAAAAATATGGCATATTCAATAGATCTATATTTTTGAGTGTAGATGAAAAACTTTCGTTCCATAATCTATTATTCCATTGAAATACAGGAAAATATTTTGAAAATTGGCTTTCTTCCGAGGGCCCTTTTATGCTGGTTGACATTTAAACCCGTTTCAATGAAGATCAGTGGTGTGGTGGGAGTTTGGTTGTTGGGTGGGTGGATGGAGGAGCGTTGCATGGCATGCAATTATGCATTCATCAAGATTATGACACGACATGCGAGTTCCTCTTGTGTCTTTAGCAGCAAATGAATTTGTACTTTGGCTGGTTCTTGGTGTTGCTGCTGTTGATGTTGCTGCTGCTGCTGCCGATGTTGTCGCTGTTACTGTTGCTGCTCTGTTTTGATAGAACAATTTTGCTGGGTACTGTGGCAGCACACGCGATTTGGAAGCGGCGCGTAATTAATCGTCAAATGAGTTTAATTGTTTATGTCTCTCGCTCGCGCCTGTGAACCGAACGCGGTGCCTTAGATGCCTTTCAGATAGGAAAACAGAATCAGCAGACACATACAAATTTGGCTCACAAGCACTTAACTAAGAGTTTAACTAATGGTCGGAGCTCTAAACAAACCATACAACGAACTAATATTTATTTAATTTATTTATAGATGCATGGCATTTCGGTATTTCTGGTGGTATTTCCCTAATGATAGGTAGCTTTCTCATTACAAGCTCATAAGTCTATCCATTAGCACGGAAATTAAGAATTAAAGGTCGGCCTGGAAAAATTAGAAAATTGTTTCTAAAAACAATTTGTAGCCGCGGGCCGGGAACCCCTGACTCCTGGTCACAGGACATACGCCGGAGTTCACCATTCATCATCAGCCAAGTGCAACCAGGAAATGAGAAATTGGGCTTGTGGTCCGCTGATTAAAACAAAAACAACAAAATTAACAAAAAAATTTGCATTTTAATTCAAAAATTTTCAAGCACGAACCAAGAAGAAAAAACGAATAACCTCCCCATACATCTCTGTTTCTGATTTCTACAGGGGGGGGCCCTGAAACAAAAGAGGGCTAATAATTTTATCAGCGACAAACAGTTGACAAAATCAGCAGAAATTTTTTCAGCCAGGTCCTGCATCCGTTTTGCCTGGAAACTTAAATTAACTGTGAAAGAGACCACGCAGCCAAGACATTTGTCTTTTCCCACTCCTGTCCCGCGAAATTTCGTCCTGTCTGGGGGGCAGGGGCGGTTTTTGGGAGTCTCCAGGAGTCCCGTCTTGGAGATTATTAATCATCTTTTGTGCGCATCTTTCAGTTTTTCGTATGCCTCATTGCAGGCAGCCCCTGACTTTTCCTCCTTTGAACTCTCTGGCTGAGCTCAGTGTCTTTTTACGCCAAAGGAAATCCTTTTCTAAGGAAATTATTCCGCCCTTGCTTTTTTCCAGCGATACTTTGTATACTTGTTTTAGATTCAACCTAATGAATTTCTGTTGATAAAAGAACTTCATAAATTTTCAACTTAATTAAGTTGCTCCGATTCAGTCCGTTGGCAGCTTAGAACGTGAGAAATACTCGCAAACAAGTTGGTGTTTGTTGGTCGGAAAATACTGGCGAAGATGATAATTTCAGAGAGATTGATTTACGGGTGTTGCAGGTAATTAAGACTGTTAAAGTGTCCGTTATCAGAGGCTTTGCACTTGTTTAGTATTAGATATATTCGTAATAAGATAAAAAAGTTTATGAGAATTATAGAAAAACTGTGTCAAAAGAGTATCACTAAGACACTTAATTAATCTCTAGGAAGTAGAGTCAGCCCCGGAAACCGAGGAGGGAGAAAAGACTCTGTCCCTACAGCTTCAAATTTTGGAGCTTAAAGCGTTAATTCGTAATTTATGAGTCACACAAATCGAAATTGAATGCCAAACGAAATTATGGAATATTTATCATTTCACACGGCTCCAACTTGCCGACCAGGTAAGCTGAAGGCTATGGGGATACCATATGCAAAAAATATATATGTATGTGCAGGGAACTCCAAGGCGACTGGGGCCATGGAACGTTTGTCAATTCGAATTACGAATTACGACAAAGTGCGCTTAAGTTATGTGCGTGTTCCGCCAGGATGGAGAAAGGGATCGAAACGAAACGGAACGGATTGGATCGGAGTCCGAGCTGGCCATAAAGTGGGTTTCCCTTGGGTTACCCAGCCCGGGGATTGCGGCCTCTTGTTGTGGCTGCTAACCGTAAAACGGGCACAAAGAGTGAAATATTTATAACGTTTGCAGATATTCGAACACACAGTGGAGAAGAAAGGAATGCAACCGCCGGCGGCCCATGTCCAGCGACTGGCCAGTCCTTGCAGCGGTGGCAAGTGTTAATTGGAATCAATTTGATAATCTCCTCACCCAGGGACACGGGAATCGGGCTATGCTCTGCTGAGTTCATGATAATTTCGCGGATGTGCGATTTTGATTGAAAATTGCGCTGTGGGGGGTTCCTTTTATCGCACAAAGCACATAATTCAAAACGTATTAATTTAAATGCCAATTTATTGCCAAAACATTCCCTTTCCCTCTCGGAGTGCGTATTGTTAAGTGGAGCAGCGAAGATCCAGGCAAGAATAACTGTATTCCGTAGCGACGGATTGATCATAAATAATGTTTTATATATCGATGCGAAATTGTTTTTTTGATAAATACAAAAATGAGACTGTATGGGGTATTTTTTATATTTCCTTGTGTAATGTTTCGGATTATATCCTTTGAATAATCCTGAAGTGCCCAGTTCGCTACCCCTCCCTGCTAAGCTTCTAATTAAGCCAGAGGTGAGGGTGCACCCACACTCCATTTTTACGAAATCCCACCCATATCGCTGACCCAAAACCCACCCGCAGCAGCAACAAGCCTGACATGTGGCTGATTAACATATTATGCGACAAAATGCCACTGGACACACCATACCACCACAACACACACCCACACAGATAGGAGGGAACTGTGGCAATTCAACGCCTGTCACTGGCTGTTTGTGCAGATAATTCACGCCAACGCCAAAACAGAGCAGTTCCGAGCTCGGGGGGCGATTCAAGCTCGAAGCCAGATTCTGAATCAGATTTAGATCGGAGAGACCGCAGACTGAGTGTGTCTCGGGTTTTTCGGGTAATTGAAAAAGTTACCTCGGCCTGTCTGGTGTATCTGGGCTTTGGGATCTGGCTACGATGATGACGATGACTATCGATGTCGGGCTGGAAAGGTGAGTGAGGGACTCGGCCTGCAACCACTAAATGTCGCCCGCCTTATGGGCCAATTAAGGGTTCAACATTTTGCATATGCAGTCAGACTTTGTGGCTCTTTGTCTGTGATTTGCATAATTTCGGGTAGCTGTATCTCCATCTGTATCTTACACATATACATATCTGCTGTGGCCCGGCGATGTTGGTGTCCAATTTCATTAGCAACGTCCAATCCCCAACAAACCTTTCAAATCTCCAGGTCCTTGTTTTGAAATGGAACTTTCAGCATACATATCTGTCAACGAAACGTGCGTGTGTGCATGTCCTTTGCCGTTTTTGTCACATTACGAGCATTTACATAAAATGAAATTGAATACGCTGAACATTTTCGGACATGTGGCAAGGACATCCACCCTTTCTCTTGTGTGCCTTTGTCATAATTTAATTAGCAGAGGTAACAAATGAATTGTGACCCCCGTCTGCCTTGCCATGGAGCTGGGCCTGCCCAAAGGACATTGTTTGACCCCCGCTCCTTGAGGGACATAATAAATTTGTGGCCATTTCGCAAAGTCATAAATTAGGCAATCGGAATTTGTTTTCCAATTACACATATTTCACACCGCATGCCAAATAACTTAGCCTCACTGTCAGGCACTCGCGGAAAAATAGCCGAGGGAGAATCGAATGCTATTTCTATTTGATAATTTATAACGCACAGCAGCCAGGCCAACAAGTACAAATTGTCAAAAGTATTTTGCATCTTGAGAGGCGACCAAGAGACCACCCAAGGTGCACCACCCCCTCCAGCACCAGCACCACTCCTCTCACCCCCATACCCACAGACCCAGGCCGCCACGCGTTCGTAACGAGTCACAAATTCGCATTGCAATTGACCAGACTCGGCGCAGTCTCCCATCATAATTTCTCAGCCAACAACACCTTCCTGGCCAAGTCCGGTTTGGCTGCAATCTGCCTTGCTTTCTGGGGAAGGGGGAGGACCGGGGTGCTGCCACCCGCTTGGCCAGGCCTTGGCATTTTGTGCCACCCAACTGGTCGCTTATATTTGCGTATTAACGCGCGAAATAATATTTTATTTTGACCATCGTCAAAGGATTGAAAAATGCCCCCTAATATCTTAGGCTCTTTGTGACGGCTTTGTGTGCTCAGCGGAGAGGTGGAGAATGGGCCATGGACCATGGGACATGGGGCATGCCACATATAAGCCTTCTCCGGGCTGCTTAAATAATTATTCTTTCTTTTCAGGCGACTTATTGTGGAGGAAACAGGAAAACGTTCGGTTTCCAGGAACGATTTATGTTGCTTTTGTTTATTTTCTTCTTAACTGAGATTTTGGGCGATTTTAAAATATTATAAACGCCATTTTCCTGACTATTTCCCAAGCTCAATTTGTAGTCTTTAAGATTGATTAAATTAGTCTCAGCTGTGCACTGGCTTGTCTAAATAATTTAAAAGCTCACAGCTTTTTGCAATTTCTGGACAATTTCTGCACAATTTTGCATAGTTCATTTACGGCATGGTAACGACAACAATTTGCTATACGAAATATAGTTCACGGACACACCTCCTTCCGCGGCAAATTGCAATTCTTCAAGCCAAATTCCCACGTTCCACCACCGCAAGACACGGCAAACAAGCGCTAAGAGTGCGAGTTCGAGTTCGAATGCAAATGCGGCGGATCGATCACTTGCCTAGAGGCGTACGATAGTCCACTCGAGAAATAGTGGAAGCAACCGTTACCTCCTGGCCAATTGGTCACAAAATCTTAACACCTTCGCCAAGGTTGCGGGATGATCGAACGATGATGATCCGCTGATCACTCCAGTGGCGACCATTAAAGTCAAATCATTTTTCACATTTAGATGCCAACGAGAAGGTACAGTGCGGCTTCAATTGATGCCCAAATCCGAGTCCAAGTCCAAGTCCGATTCGGATCCATCCGTCTGAAATTGCACCGATCACGATTCGTTGCGGGGGGAGCATCAAAAATATATTCACCGTCAATTGCAATCTCCTTTGAGATTTGCCTGGCCCTGGCTCTGGTACTGGGACTGGTACTGGTGGTGGTACTGGACTGGGCCTTACATAAAAGTAATCAAATCAACACCTTCATCAACTCCTTTGGCCATGCTCTAAACCGCAAAATGCCTTCCTTATTTCGGAACCCCGGCTGGACCAATTTGGGTCCGGTAATTTTTCTCTCTTTCTCTCGAGGAGTCTCGGATCGTTTCTCAATTCGGCACTTGGGCTCCGATGCGATCCGGGGATTGGACTGAGCAGTGGCGATCGGCTGTCGATCAAATTGTTATTTTCGATATCTAATTTGTCATTTGGCAGAGGCAATTTAGTCGTTGCCCTGGGTCTTTGTGGCTTTAACTGGAGCTGGGCTGGAGCTCGAGCTGATGCTGGAAACTGGCTACACGCTGTCTGCGGTGCACGATCCTTAAGATGGAGCAACCCATTGAGCTGTGGGCAAAGTAGGGAATCCCGGCGATTATCTTGTCGGCGCGTGAAATTCCCCGACCAGAGAGCACTGGCGGAATTGACCTGCAATTGATACCAATCCACGGCAATCCATTACAGAGGCTAAGCGCACAAGTTGCATGTCTCATTATTGGCAATTTCGGAGCAGCCCGGGTAATTGCCCCCACCACGATCGGTGGGTGCTTGGGCATGACTTGGGCATTTATTCCGGCTACACATGATATTTTGTTGCATCACGTCCCTCTTAATGTTCAGAGATACATATATGCATGTTTGGCTTTTGAGGAAGTTATGAAAGATTCGCTAGTTCAGCGGTCATCGGATGAGTGTTTCGGGGTTAAGGATCAGAGAGGGTGGGGCTTAAAGCGGAATTTCATTAGAAAGTGCTCTACTTTCGGATCAAATACTACCCAATCCATTTCAGTAAATGTAAGCTCTGTGGTTGTAATAAATGAGATTTTTATTTAACGGACACATCATTTAAATATCGAACTTATCCAGAAACGTAAAACAAACATTTTATGCTAATTAAATACTTAAGTACACATTTCAATGAACGCAATTAACATTTCATGTGCTGCTCTGTTATCGATGCCATTTTCCTACTGCAATGGGTCTATAATCGGTGATACGGATATACGTATATATATAAATATATATATTGACGTTCAAGCACTCCCGCGCAATCACACAAGGGCTGACACTTGCATTTAATTACAGCTGCGTCCATTATTTATTATTATCAGTAGATTTACATTATTAAACACCTCAGAATCACACTTAAAATTGTATTTACACGCGTTTACGTGATGCCTTCAATGAGCGATTGTGTTCATTTTAATATTTATTTAGACTTAATTTGTATTTCATATTATTTACACGAGTTTCCCAATTGATTCTCCGCTGGCTGTCAATGATTTATTATTAATACGCAAATTTGGTTCAAGCTAAGTCAGTAAGTAATTTTCCTATATACAAGGTTTGGCTGCAGTTGCTCTGAAATGTGTAGCCCCCCAGCTATGTGGTATTGGGGGAAACCAAAAACATAAATCAAACACAATAAGAAATTCATTATAAACGCAAATTTTATTATTACAAAATATAGAAAACTTTTCATACTCTATACACATAAATAAGATAATGCTTAAACTTACGAAAAAATAGTTTAAAAACTGAAACTTGCACTGAACATTTTGTATTTTACTCGTTTTGATCACTAAATAAAAAATTCGCTAAATTTTGGATTCATTTGTAAACGAAAAACGCTCCCCCCTTAGGGTTGGCATCTTTGAGATGCACTCCAAGTGGAAACCAATGTCGAGAATTGAATTTGATTTAAAATCTTACTTAAAGTAAAAATAAAATTGCTAAAGCACACAAAACATTGCCACACATCAAGTAAACATAGCTTAAAATTTTTGGTATATTTCTGCAAACCACTGGGAGTAGAGTTTCATCTATATATGTATATATTCCATATATGCGAAATATGTGCATATGCTACATTACATATATAAATATTTCAACTAACTTTATGTTTTGTCTTTTTTATAGGGAGTTTGGGTAGAGATTGGTTTCTTTCGATTTTAATTCATCTTAAACTTCTGCCTGTTTTTCTAAAATTAAGTAGAACTCAGTGCCATATAATTATTATACACATTTATATATATAGACATGAACGGCCGCCGTTTTGGGATAAAACTTTAAAAGTTCTCTGGGATATGTCAGCTGAGATTCAAGAGCTGCTGCGGCCTAGAGAAAGTTGAAATTTTCTGCGGAAAGTTATGTACAAAATTACAGCAAGAACGATATAGTGAAAATATTAGGAAATTATGCTACGGGGCTCTTCAATTTTTTCTTTTCTTTTACATTTTTTTATATAGAAATTTTTTTTGGGTTTTTTGTGGGCTTTTGTGGGGTGGCGGGGTATCTACAAGGTTGATTTTTTTTAGCCCCATTTCTAGATGCATAAATAATTACACTACTTGACATCCACAATGAGAGGAACTTCGCTGATATCGATTAAATTTGGCGGCGATTGTTGCTGCTGCTGATGTTGTTGGGAGACTGTTGCAGTTGCCGTTGCAATCGCCGTGGCTGTTGCAGTTGCAGTTGCTGTTGCTGTTGGCGTCGATGAGGCAGATGACAGCGATCCAGCCGAAGACGAGGAAGGTATTGCAGCCGAGCTCAGATGATGATCGTTACTGTGGCTGAGGCTGTGGCTGCCACTGTTGCTGCTCGCCAGCAACATGCGCTGGTGGTGTTGCTGCAGGCACTGATTTGCATTGACTGCTGCAGCGGCCATCATCATGGTCGCGGCATCGCAGTAATTAGACAGCATCGTGGTAGTGTTCACCGTGGATGTTGCTGCTGTCGCCGGTGTTGCATATGTGGCCATATAGTCTGTATGGCTGTTGCTGTTGCTGGTGGAGCTGCTGCTGCCGCCAAAGAAACTGCCTGCACTCATATGATTGCCACTGCCACTGCTGTTGCTGCTATTGCTGATGTTGTTGCTGTTATTGTTATTGCTGTAGTTGCTGATTTGCTGATTGCAATTGCTGTTGTGGCTGCTGCTGCTACTGCTGTTGTTGTTGTTAATGTTGCTGTTGCTATTGCTATTGTTGTTGTGGCAACTGGCGTATGTTGGCTGCATGACAGCGACATTGGCGAGCTGGTCATGACTGCCGGCGACAATGTTGTGACTGCCACAGCCAGCGACTGTGCCGCCTCCTCCGCCTCCGCCAGTGGTTTCTGTACCGCCTTCCCCTCCCGCTGCTCCCGCAACTACGCCGGGATTGATGTTGAGCGTTGCAGCCGCCACAGCTGCGGCCGATGATCAAGTCGTTGTCAATTGGCGCCACATCGTGTGTCACATCGAAGGCAGATAGGGCCAGGAGAAACTGTTGCCGCTGAGCAGCATGTCGCGTATCAGCGTTTCGATGGGTGTTTTCCCGACTAGACGCACAAAAAACAGTTGCTCGATGACCTGCCGGGGAAAAACAAGACAAGAAGAAAAACAATAATTAAATGGGGCTACAAGTTGTGGGTTTTTAAAAATTTAATAGATCATTAAATCAACAGGTTATGTATGGTTTTTTAATGCTAACACCATAAACATGTTTTTATGACCTTTACTATTTTGAATAATTGGAAAATTTTGGCAAAAGATCACAAGACAAGGAGAACTGCTTTTGGAAGGCAATTCATTTGGCTTAACATCAAATAAAAACTTTAATATGCGCATGATGTGCGTAAGTATATAATAAATAAATGTACTTACTTGTGAGGAAACAGTTCGCAGCGATGGCAATCTCAGGAGGAGCTTGCCGAATCTGGTGGGCTGATTGGGATACTGGGTCCGACAGTATTCCTCGAGGGCGCACTGCGACTTCTCTTGCAGGGATTCAATGTGCGTCACATCGGACAGGCCGCAGGCATCTGCAACACAAGTGGAGAGACGAAACAACAATGAGTACTCTGCCGATTGCCAAAAGATTCAATGCAAATACATGCGCGATACTCTTTCGAGGCAGTTCACCTGGCGCCGACAGAAATTTTCCGACTCTTTGAGTGCCTGTCACGTCAAACAAATAACCGAACATGAGCCACGACCACGCCCACTCCCAGCTCAGTTCATTGCGGTTCAATTCAGTTGAGCACACTACAAAACAGCACAGCACAACGGCGGCGTATCGATGACGAAACTGGGGGATTACGTCATTTTTTCTTGATTTATGTCCAATTGAAGTGGCTCTACTCTACAGTAACTGACTACAGCGACATGGGTTAATTAAATTCGGGAAAATTAAGCCACAAGACAACGCCCGAATAGTCCGAATAGCTCGGATAGGTTTTCTTTTCCATCATGTTAGCCATGGCATTTAATTACAGCAATGGTATATTGCGCATACGCAGCGTGTGCCGCGGAGTGTTAATTGCCAGGCACCAAAAGTTTGCTTATCAATTGCCAACAAAAAAACATCAACAGCATCCGCAGCAATGAGCGGTTCTTCTATTTTTTACACTCCCATATACATATATATATGTTTCTGTGTGTTGACTGTTTGAAATTCAAATTAGACATCAGCACTTGTAAATTTGCATAGCTTTAAAGCATTTTAAACGGCTATTGCCGTTAAGAATGGCGTTTCGAAATTGCATATGAAATTTTGTTTGCTTAATTAGTCACTGCACACACGAGGACTCCATTACGCAAGGCGAAGCGAATATACGAAGCTCAAGTCTGCAGCTGATATATCATTTACCGTCGAGTTAATGATTGGGCCATTTGCCAGCCGATATCATCATGATTCGGTCTCATATATCCGCCTGCGATTGCCCCACCAGCTGTCTTTGGCTGCATGTCGTTAATGGCTCTCTGGTGGCGATATTTTTTTTTCCAAAAACTTTTTTGCACGCAACTTGGACCATAAAAGACGAGTGTCAATTGAAAGCCAATACTGGGCGGAAAAACGAAGCTTGTTTTGCGCCGAGATTTGTCTGAGCTGGGCCCAGAGATAATCCAGCTGCCAAACATTTGACTGCAGCTATCGTATAAGTTTCCTTGGCTAAACCGAATAGCCGAAAACCCCACACAAAGCGCGTAAATCAAGTTAACTGATTTGTCGCCGGCGGCAACAGAAATTCAATTAGCCATTATTAACCATTCGGCTTCATAAACAACAACGGCCAACAACGTACAGCGAACAACCAACTGCCGCCAACAACAACCATCAACCATAATAATAATCGTGAAGCCCTGGCTTAACGAATTAGACATGGTCAGTTCGGCTGGCTAGGCGAATCACTTCATTGGCCATGGCCATAATTGTCAATTGACTTTCCATTAGCTCGGACGATCCTGGGACCCCGAATGGAAAATCATATCCGCGGCGGCCAGGGCAGAGGCTGAGCGAGTGGAAATTGTGTCAGGCACAAGATTTTGGTTTCATTGAAATGCAGCCATGATGACGAGGAGCTGGGATTGCTTCACAGCGGAGGAGTTGCATGCTCCAAGTGAAAGACATTCCACTTCCAGGTCGGGCACTGGAGAAATGCAGTGCTTTCTCGAGGGGTTTGCCTTTGATTTTTGTGCAGTTTGAAATTGTTTTTGTTTTTGTCCTCTTTGGGGATTTTTTTTTTTTTTTGGGTAACCGTTTTCGGCTCGAAGTTATGTACCCTACGAGCCGGGCTTCGATTTGTATTTGTATTTGGTTTTTCGGTTTTCAGTTTTCAGATTTCGGTTTTGGGTCGTAGCAGTTACTAACTCAGCGGAGAGATCGTGACCGCGTGTTTTAAATGCATAATGACCGTAAAGTAGTTGCTGGGATAACCACCAGATTCAGACATATCGGAAAAGGAGCTTCGGAGCCGGAGCCGGAGCCGGGTGGGGAGGCTGAATGGGGCTAACCCCTGTTTAACAAAATTATGAATTGCTGCATTATATTTTATTAGATCGGTGTTCTTTATGGCTCCAGTTCTTCTTCACGATCCCCACAAACAGTTATAACTTTATTTAGTTTTAATAAGGACTGCCATCGGATCGGAGAGGGTCGAGTGGGGTCAACTTTGGGGTGAATGTTTGGCTAAGTCTTGAGCAAACAGAGACGACTGTCTGAATCTGAAACCTAATATCGAAACGCGCCCTTAATGATTCTAATCAACGATCCAGAGTTACTGTTAATTGCCCAACTCCCAGGCACGTCGCTGGCAATTTTCCGGGGAAAAGCAGAAAGGCAGAAAAGCAGCCCAGTCTCCGACGATCAATGAGCGCCACAAAACGATTTCGGAGGAGACGCTGTAGCTGCTCCCAGCTCTGGCGAGCCAGCGAAAAACACACACACAAAATGTTGGTCAAAAAGTGTGGCCAAGACATGAAAGCTACAACTCTTAACAACTGCAGCCAACGACAGCAACCAGGCGGCAGGCAGGCGGAGGATGCAACTCAGCCAGAGGAACAGACATGTCGTCAGTGCGCCGCAGAAGATCTGGTGAGCCCGAACCCGGTACTTTACTGCCGCGATCGTGTCTGTCTCCCACAATCTAAAAGGTGGCCAGGAGAGAAGAGAGAGGTGGGCGGGGAGCCAGGGGAGAACGCGATTGATCGGCTGCAGTTTATGGACTCATGCAGCCAATTCAAATGCAATTGCCAGCAAGCCAAGATCGGACCACGAACTCCGCGCAACACACACGCCCCCTCGCTGGTTGCGGCCTCGGCTCTGGCCATCTCGCACACAGCGTTTTGGAAATTGTAAAGCTATTCCGACCAGGCCTGGACGTGGTCCACTGCTTGTAGGCAAGCGACATAAACGAGTGTTGTATTAATGTTCATAATGTGGTATCGCGACGTCAATAAACGTCGCCACAAAATCCACCAAGCGGGGCGGCTGTGTCTTTAAGCCAAAGCTAGAAAAACAATTGCGACGTGGAGCGACCAGGAAGGAGGGGGCCATACCCGAGCTAGTACTAAATCAAGGCTTAACTCTCTCCCCGATCACCAATCGTAAGCTAAGCTACACTTAATTGCAAACTTAGGCCTATACTCGGAATAAAGAAAATCGCTGTTCACTCTATTTGCATACAAAAGTTCTGTGATTTATTTCGCGTGGAACCTAATTGTCTAAAAATAAGTATATATAAGGCGTTTTAAAAATATTTAAATTATTTGCATATAAGCTGTTGTGATTTATTTGTGTGTGTTTGTGTTTTTGTGCATGTGTTAGGTGTGTGTGTGAGTAATCCCAAAGTCCAGAGTTTCGTTGCCACGTGCGGATGAGATTAAATTTTGTGTTTTTGTGCAAAGCTTTTGTTAAAAAATGAAATAAAAATGTGAAAGATTAGTGGTAAATAAATATGCATTTTGGAGCAAGGAAAACCATAAGTTTTGATGAAATTATAAGATTTTAAAAATATGGAAAAAAATCAACAAAAATTAAAGTTTTCCAATGAGCTGAAAAAAAGTTAATAAAATGGGTGTACCTTTACCTGGGGGGGTAATCTAGCCTTGATCACTTAATCAGAGAGTGCTCATCATTTTAAGAATCTTGGGCTTTAATTTATTAATTGTTTTTTTTATGTTTGCAAATATTTTAATGGAAAAAATCCAATGGTTTTGTTTTCATATTTTCTAATGAAAACAAAATCATGTGATCTGAACGCTTTGATATTTAATTATTGAAAAGTATTTACTCAGAAAATCAATCTATTTATCTTTGAGTTTCAACAATGATTGAATTATTTTAATAATTTATACTAAAAACAATTTAATCATTGCCTTACTCTATAATTTAGCAATTATTCTATATTTCATCTCCTGTTTTTCAATTGCCATTAACAATTTATATAAACTATCGATTGAAAGTATAAAATAATTATATAAACCTGAAAACTATAACACTGCAAATATTGTAAAAGTTTAAATAGAAATCAAAAATAAACAACTGAAACAATGTTTAAGGCAACAAATACATCAAATACTAAGTAGGATCCCACTCGATATAATTAGATGGTTTCTAATAATGATTTGTTAGTTAAGTTAAGCATTAAGTTTAGAATTAGTCAACAAGCGGTGGTGTAAGCATTAGTAACAATAACGAGTAAAAACACAAGCCAGGATTAGATTTTTTGTTCAACAGCAACAGCTTTTGTATATTCATAAATATTTTCATCTCCTTCCTCATCGATTTTTGGTATTTTGGTTCAAAGTTCACTAGACGAGTCTAAGCTAAGATTACCACTAAAATAAATTAACTTAGCATAAGGCAATAAATAGACAGAAACTAGCAATAGGCACTAACGTAAGTACATGTACAGGGGATCGACCTAGCAGGTCGATACAAATTACTGATTTACAGGCAAGTACAGGGTGAGATCCTACAACTGCCATCTACTGCCGGCGAGGCTATAGGGCGAGTACCTGTAACTGGGGCTCCCGAAGGACCCCTGGCCCACGGCCACGCCCACCCCGAAGGGCGTACTGTGGTGGAACATATCGAAGGCCGATCCGAAGGGGGCGCGCGGTGGCGTTTGGTAGTGGAACAGCGTCTGATAGGGTCCACCGCCCAGCGCCGAGGACGAGGATGCAGCGGAGGATGCGGCGGTGGTGGTGGTCACCGCAGGGGCTGCTGCCGAGGCGGGTGGGGCCAGCGAAGTACTCAGAGGCGAGGCGGTTAGGTTGAGGGAGGACGAACCGCTTTGCGATTGAGTAGGAAGCGAGGCGCCCAGACCGCTGCTATTATTGTGCCCGGAGGCGTCGCCCCCCGAACTGGGGGGAGTGGCCTGGACCTGGGCGTACAGGCTGGCCAGAAGATCCACCTCGGAGCCGGCGCTCTTCACCTGGCAGCTGCTGAAGGCACTGCCGGCGGAGGGCAACAGGGGAGCAGCAGCAGCGGCAGCAGCAGCAGAGGAGGCAGAAGAAGTCACTACAGCGGAGGAGGAGGCGGAGGAGGTTGTAGCCCGCTCCTGCTGCTGGTGCTGCTGCTGATTCTCGGCCTGCTGCACTGCAGCCTCGACGCCGGCCACGCTCTTCATGAAAGTGGCCAGGTGCATGGGAGCCTGTTGGGGCGCCTTGGACTCCAGCTCCAGGCGATTGAACTCATCCAGGTGCTCGCGCACCACATTCAACACATCATCGTTCGACGCGAAGAGTCCCCTAACCAGCAGCCCTGAAACCTTGGCGAGCAGCGCCGGCACATCCTTGTAGAGGATGTCCAGCAACTTACCGGTGGTAAACAGCACGATGGCCTTGAGGCAGGAGTACTCCGCCGAGTCCACGTGC
Organism: Drosophila monieri; assembly: GCA_035047585.1. Lineage (NCBI taxonomy): Eukaryota > Metazoa > Arthropoda > Insecta > Diptera > Drosophilidae > Drosophila > Drosophila monieri. Next base: position 1,300,043 of record JAWNPJ010000115.1, on the reverse strand, counting down.
AGCGCCTTCAGCTTCTCGACCTGCTCCTGGAAGATGCGGATGTGGTCCATGAAGGCGACCACTCGGTCGGCGGCCATTGGGGAGGCGTGCAGTCCGGCGGCGGCCAGCAGCGGCGCCACATGCAGCGGCATCGAGCACTGGCTGGCGTTCAGGACGAACAGTTCCGACCAGACCAGTCGCAGGAGCGCCACCTGGTCGGTCACCTGCAGCTCCGGGAAGAAGGGTATGTTCTTGGCCCACTCCACAGCCGAGAAGAGGAGTCGGGCGGCCAGTTCGCAGATGTTGTCGATGCCCATGATGTTGTTGGGCTGCATGCACTGGCCGTATCGGGAGGTGGGATACGGCTCCGCCCGCAGCAGCAGCGAGATGTAGGAACTGAGGTACGAGTGCCCATTGAAGCCAGCGATTCCCATGGGGTCTCCGTTGGCGATCTGGTACTGTCCGTGCATGCCGGCCAGTCCGGGCTGGGTGGGCGGAACGCGGCCACGTTGCACAGCTGAAATGGTAAGAATAAAAAAATATATTATTAGTTTTAGTTAAAAATAAAGTTTTAGTTATTTAAGAAATTCATAAAGCAAAGCTATCCTCGCCCAGGTACAGGCATCTCTCCGCTCTAAGGACTCTCTCGCTATTGTTGGGATTATTTTGACCGCCACATCACACGCGGCACAATGCCGGGCATTCAGATCTGTTGGCAAAGCTGCCACAGCACACAATGCCGCTATCCGGCTATCGGCACTCGATCTCTGACGCATCTCCGGCCCAGAACTGCGTTGTTGTTCCCTCGGCCTTTGTCAAGTCGGAGACAACGTCATAAGATACTTTTACCCCTTGGGCCGGAGCCGGGGCGCTTTCAACCCCTTGGACTGTAGGCCTGTATCTGCAAGAGTGTGTTGTCTCAACTGCTTAGATATGCAAATTGAACTAAATACTTTCAACGCATCTTTCGGATACACAGAGTACACTGGGGGAAAGAAAAGGGCGAGTTTCTTGCAGATTTCCAGCCAGTTATAAGCATTATAATTAACAAAGCTTGTGTTAAATGGAAAGTGAAAGGCCGGAAACGGCTCAACATTGACATGGACATGGATGGGGATGTCGCTGGTTAATATCTGCCGAAAGTTAAGTCGCAGCTTAATGCAACTAAGGCCACTTGGACACGCTCTCGAGAGCTGACATGTGAGCGGGAGCTTGAGCACGTGCTAGCGGCAGATTCATTCATTAAGCAATCAGCCAAAAGGGCAAGTCGGGCCAAGTCGAAACTCGAGGCAGTACCACTTTTCTGCTGCTGTAATCTGGGCTCGATCTCGCCAGGAAAAGAAACCGCAGACTAGGCATCTTCTGCTTTCTGCTCTTGCGGTCAGACAATATTTTCCCAGGCGCATAAATAAGGCGCACTGGACAGACGACTGACCGCTCAACCGGTTTCCGATCATAGAACACCAAGTGCAGGACGCACCTCGAGGAGGACAAGGAGAAGTGGCAAATGGGCTTATAGGGTCCTGCCACCCCTCGCTCGGCACAATTACGCAAATGTATTGTGTAAATAAGTGTCGCTGTCCCGCTTTCTCCTCCGCTTGGACGGACACTGGTCAACTGGTTGGCCTGGCCGGGACGGTGCAACCCCCGGCTTAATTGCTCCGCTGAGGCAATAAACAAACACCTTCGGACCCGCCACTGAAAGGGATTTCTGATTTGGAATTCGGATTTTGGATTTCGGGATATGTGACCATTGTCCGAGCTGACCAAAAACGCTTTCGCTTCCACTACAAAAAGACGTTACGTTTCTGGCGATCCAGGTAGAGATCGGCTGAGAATCCAGTTTCGGATTTATTTCCACTTCCAGCTGCAGCACAATGAGCTTCGATCAGCAATAATAATGGCAATGCCTGTGCAGTTTGGCCAACGCTTTGTCTTAGTTTCTGGCTTTGACTCGGCCTGCCCCAAGGCTGTGATTGCGTTCGCCAGATTGCGGCTCCCAGCTCTAGGTGTGCCTAGGATGTGTGAAAAAAGGTGTGGAGTGGAGGTGTAAAACCCTAGCTGACCCACTTTCCTAACCAGCACCGAGTATCTCCGACCATTGTCTGCCCAGAAATGCGTTCGACCAAGCCCCCGCAAAAAAAAAATGGGCGAATGCAGGTGCTGCACCAGCGGAATTTCAGACGGGTCAGGGTTCACGAGCAAGAGCCAAGAATCCCTTCATAAATTATAATAAATTCAAAATAATTTAACCAAATTTCACTACCCCTAAAAAAAACGAGTTTTTCTGCGGGAAATCTTCTGACAAAATGCTACTGACCAGTTCCTCCATCAACTTCCCTTGACCAATTGACACTGCAGTTTAATTAGAGCGACCCGGAACACCGATTTGATGTTGTTTTTTTCAGGTTTTGTGAGGCTTTTTGTGCGCCAAACCCGTACAATTTCTTGACCCAGGGTCGTTCCAGGCACCACCTTTGTCCCGCTTCACAATTAAGAGCCCCGGCCCACCTCGGCGCACAAAAAGAGGGTAAAAGCAAAGGAAACCTTCTATGCAGAACTCTGATTTTCTCACGATTTTTCAGTTTTGATAGCGAGGGACTAGTTTTACGCAGAACTTGTCATTTATGAAATGTGACTCAAGTCCAGAATGTGGCAAAAGGTGTTGAACTCTTTTGCGTTTCATGAATGCCAGCCGAGCTGTATGGCCTGGCCAAGGCAGGCTTCCTTTGGGGATTGGGTTGGGTGGGGAACAGAGCCGGATTTTTAATGGGCCCAACAGGTAGATCGCTAGACCCGAGTTCGGACTGTGTCATTAGCCAAAAACTTGTCTGGCTTAGGTAAATTTGAAATGCTTTTTTCACAATCCGTCGGCGACTAAATAAATGTTTATATTCATTTAATTACAAGTGCATTGAGAGGAGGCTGCTGCTGCTGCTGCTGCTGCATTTTAATTGCCCGTAGTCGCCATAAATTAACGTTTTCGTTCTTAACCCAAATCGACGTGTGTTCAGACATTTTTAGTCTGTCGTCGGGCTATGGGCATAGCTATCGGCTTTGGCTATAGCTTTAACTTTGACAGTTGTTGGAGCTATAGCTATATAGCTTGTGCCTTTGTTGCTGCTGGCTATTAGCATTTTGCGAAAACCTGTCAATATTAGTGCAAATAATAACAGCTTAGCGACCGCTAACTGCAGTCAGTCTCGTTGTATCTTTGTATCTGCGACTCCCTGACAGACGCTAATTGTTAATGCTGACAAGTGTAACTGGCCATTGGCCATTGTCAGTCCGGCAGTCAGTTTGTCAGTCAATCAGTTGGCCAGTGAGTCGATGCAGGAAAACGAGTCTCACCCAAGTATGCCAAATATTTGGCTTGGCTTGCTTACAAATTAGTTACACATTGGGCTGCATTTGATTAACTGACAAATTGCACAGCTTCCCCTGCCTAGCTGCTACTAGCCTCACTGGTTTCTCTCAGTGCACAAATGAGGGAACAAGTTTGCATTTGATCTGGCGGGGTCAAGAAGCCGCATAATTGCTTTCAAGCTAAGCGAATTTGTGCGTGGAAGTAAGAGATACTATAGCCAGATACTTGACCCGATCCGAGCTGAACCGCACTGATCCACGATGATCTGCTCTGGCCGGTGGCCACATTCCTTGGCACGGCTCCTGCCACCCAAATGTCTCAACTGATCCGCACCGAACCCAATTGCTCGCCGCTGATCACATTCCTATATGCTATATAGCATGTGACATTTAGTCATCGCAAGCTGCTCTACTTCCGTTCTTCTGCCGTTGATTTAATTTATTTTGTTGCCTTTGGGTTTGACTTTTAATTGACCCCCAGCTGGTCAGTGTGTTAGGTTCTGTTTTTTCAATTTCTCAATTCTAAATAACAAATTTTGTTTTCGTTTCGTTGGAGGGAGGAGTAGGGAGGAGTGGGGGTCTGGGGTCTTACCTTCGCGTCGCATGCCCATCTTGAGGCACTTCTTCAAGCGGCAATATTGACATTGGTTCCGATGGTGCTGGTCAATGGGGCAGTTTCGGCTGCCGCGGCACGAATAAGTCAGATTGCGTCGCACGGAGCGCTTGAAGAACGACTTGCAGCCTGAAAGTAGAAGAAAAGAGTTTCAAATTTAGTTTTTTTTTTTAAATTCGCAGTGGGAAGATCCAAGACTAAGCTCTACAAATTCCTTGGCACCCCGAACTCTTCAAGAACAGAAAGAATTGCTGCCACTTGTAGGAACATTGAAGGGCTCCACTCCAGCTGCACTCCATGACATCGAGTTCCTGATGCCCATGTCAATGGTCATGTTACACGTTTCATGGCTTAACGCCTCCCATAAAATTACCTTTAATGGCTTTCAATTAACAAAGTGTATCTTGGCCACGAAGATGCCGAGGAGACTGAGACTAAGCCAAGGGAAAACTGGCAGCAAGTTCAAGTTCGGCTCGAATGCCACGAATTTACTGTTAAGCCCAGACGGCCGGATTAGCCATGGATCGTTGTTTGGTAAGCTCCAGCCGGCAGCCTGGCTAAGTGCTTTGGGCCACAGTTGGGTGTTGCGGTGGTAGGACAAGCCAGCAAGTTAATGTCGCCGACGCGTATCTAAACATGTGTATCACTTTGGCTTTTTCTGCATAAAGAGCTGCCAGAGGACGGGCATCAGCTTGGCCGCGCTTTTGTGGCAGCAGCACCAACCACCAACCATTGTCTGGACCAGGCCAGAGAGAAAAATTTCTCACAATAACTCAAAACAATGGCATATGCTCATAAAATTCGTTTTAAGCTGTAAAATCATCATCAAACAAAATATGTAAGCACTGAGCGTTTATGCAGACCCAATCCCTCTATATAGCATGCGATCACAGGCTATAAAAGATCTTTCAATGCCTCTTGCCAATGCGATCGTGTGGCTCTCTAGCCTCCCACCGCAATGGAAACGAAACGTGGCCAGCAAATTGAAACTGATTGAAAGTAAAGATCGAAGGCTAAATGCGCTTAAGTAAGCTCTAATGAAAGTAAGGATGAGTTTTTTTAGTCCTTACTATAACAAATAAATATTATTTCAGGTAGTATTATTAGAAATACTATTAAACTTCTATGGGGACCATAGGGCATTTGGTATTCTTCACATTCCTCCAACTTGGCTCGAAGACCAACCCAAACATCTAGGAAATGCCTGCACACAGATACGAATAGTCAGCCACTCACACACTGAACCCCTTTACACCATATGATCTACGAATAACGATATTGTACCAAGTCACGATTTCTGCCAAAACGTACCGTTGCCTTTGCTCCACTCCCCGTCCCGGTCTCCGCAGCTCATCTCCCCCTGGTAACCGACAGTCAGACAGTCAGACGGACAGCTTGGCCCGAACGAGCCGAGGTAAATAAAAGAACTTGCAACAGAGGCAACTGCCCATATGCGCCTATCGCAACTCTATCTAGAGCTGCAGCTTCGAGCCGGGCATCCGACTATCTGCGGAGTATCTGTATCTGCGGCAAGGCGATCCCAGTGGACGAGAGATGCGCGTCGTTATTGATGAAGATACGAGTGGAGGCCGCAGATACCGTAAACAAAATCCGCGACGGGGTGGAGTGGATATCGTGTTATATCAATAACCGAAAAAGGGTGGATCGCCCAGCGCCAAGACCCAGAGAGCCTCCAAAGCTGAGTGAGTGTGGGAAGTCCGGTCGGCGAAGCCCTAGAGTCCGAAATCCTTAGGCCCGCTATGGTTTCGGCTTAAATGGTCTGTTTGGGCTAAGCCCAGAACCGAAAGCTAAGACCGACTTGCGGTAGTTTCAATTACCGCTTCCCCTAATTGCGGCGGGTGGAGGCGTACGGTGTGGTGGTTGCAAGTTCGCGTGCGCTACGCGCCATAAAGCGTTCAATACAGTTAGAAGAGGTTCCGAGAACCTCTCGGCTAAGCTAACCTAAGCCAAGCTAAGCGTTTTATTAATTGAACTTCCTCAAAAGTGAGCAAAATTATCTGGCTGGTGCAACACACGAGATCCCGCTTGGCTGCGCAATTTAAAGCGTTAAATTAGCTATCCCCGAGAGTATCTGTATCTCTCGGATGGCAGATGGCCCAATCACTTTTCCCGTTCGCTGTTTTGCCAGCCGCGGTCAATGATCGCTTGGCCCAGTGGAGGCAAAGCCACAGACCTCGCCTTGACTTTGCCTCATTTTCTAATTATTAATGCACACAATGAGCAGGCGTGGGGCGTGGGGCGTGGGGCGGCCCATCATTAAGGTGCAATAATTAAATGTTAAGCTTACACGGCGCAAGCTAGTCCAAGTAATTAGCACAGGCACACAGCCCAGCCACTCCAGAGAGCGGCCAGACAAAATATCTGGAGTACAACCGAAACATAATTACGGCCCCGGTGCCCCGGGGGGGAACAGGTGCCCCGGGTGGATGACTGCCCCGCAACAAACGGATGTCCCACCGTATGGGGTATGTATATGGGTCAGGCTGTGAGTCTAGGATTTCTGGGGCAGTTCTAACACTCAATGTCTTGTCATCGAGAACCATCCGCACGTTGCAGTTGAAGTAGAAGGCAGAAATGCCGCCTCAGATAAGCGACTTGGCTTTAACTTAACTGATGCTATGTGGAGTTATGCAGCTCCGAGTCCACATGGCGATTAGAGTGGATGGTTCTAGAGGCCCTGCTGACTGCTGCAGTCTTCTCCACCGAAGATCCACACAAAAATTGCGGCCAAAAACAGAAAAAACAGAAAACGTGCTGGGCAGCCGCTCGGCCTGATCGATTAGACGAACTTAGTTGAAAACGAAAATTGCGCATGAAGTGGCAACAGCCAGCAGTGGAACAGTGGCCCAGAGCCAGTTGGAGAGCCAAAGCTTAACATAATTAATTAAACCGTTACATTATAAAGCGGATCAAGTCGGTAGTTCACGATTTCTGCCTCTGAGACTCTCTTTTATTTTCGGGGGCCTTTTTTTCGAAATCGCATCGTGTCAGGATGAATTTTTTGCGCCTCATTTTCGGGGGAGACTTCAACTGGAGCTGGGACTCGGATGGGGATTGGTACTGGTACTGGTACTGGTACTTGGGTTTTGAGGCTTGGAACTTGGCTTGGTTTATTGGCTTGAACATTTCTTCTAAGTACTGCGATTTGTAGTACAAGCCAGCTTTTAATGATTACAATGTCTCTGGCTGGCCGGCTCTTTCTAGTTTTATTTATTTTTTTTTTGCAACTGACTTGGCTGTCTGTTTGTTTCTTCTGTCCCAACAATATCGCCACAATTAAGTTTTGTTTCTTGGGGGATTTTCCTTTAGACCCCGATTTTAATGAAGGGTTCAGCTCGGCGGGGCTCATTAATGCTGACACAGAGTTGGGCAATCGCACGGCTACTCCTGTAAGTATGTGTGATTGCAGCGACAGTCGTTAACCCGCAACCAGACCAGGCCAGACCATAACAATTTGTCAAAATAAATATTGGGGCCATAAGTTATGGCTTTTGGGGAGAGCTACCGAGTTGTAAATCAAGCCAAATCGCACGGAAGTTATGAATGTTGGAATCAAAAGGCGATTTATGTGATAAATGGTGTGGGCAGGAGATGGTTTAATGCAAATTTTAATACAATCCAAAAATTTATTTGGCCTCTTGCTAATTAATAAATAAGAAACCCGTTGGCTGGGGGCGCTTCGGCCACGCCCACTCGCCCCAAAAAACTGCAGCGTCATAAATTGCAGTGCCCGGTGGGCGTTGTTAATTTTCTGCATTCGTATTTACTTTGTTGCTCTTACTTGGTGGGGCTGGGGCTGGGGCTGGTGGAGATCACAGACAGCAAATTGATTTATGTTTGGATTTTGTTAAATGCCCAAAATGCAATGCACTTCCACTGAAAGACAAGCATTTAAAACTGATTTTTCGACAAAGAAATGGCACGAAAATTTGTATCTAAAAGATGGCCATTGCATCTGCTAAGCTCTGCTGAGACATGAACTTCCTTTCTCGATCATTTCTGTGGCCACATCATAATGAAGTTAATTAAAAAGCCACACATGTTGAATACAATTCTGCAGCAGACGGAGGAAACAAGACTCTTCCTCTGGAAAAAGACACTCAGATACAAGACACAACCGCTGACCATTTTCGGCCCCAAAACTTCTCCTCAGAGTTTTTTTTGGGGACTTGCTCCCTAATTGCCGAACGTGGGAATCTATTTAAATGGATTTGATGTAAGCTCGTTCGCGGAAATTGTGGCAAATGGAACGTAGCCCGGGATTATTTATGCCCCTCGGAGTTGACAATCTGCGGCTGGCGGGTGCACTTCACACACATTATTTGTGGCAGCTAATGGGCTCGCCTGGCGCTTAACAATTAGTTGTGATGGCAATTTTTTACAGCTCTTCTGGCCCGATCTGCCTGGCTGATGTTTGTTTTAATTAATTGCATGCCAGGTACTTAGTAGTGGCCGTAATTTTTCGCGAAATTTATTTATCCTTGTCATGTGCGGCGCAGATAGATAAATTATGCTAATATGCTTTTGACATGGGCGCTGAGATACTTTTCCTTCTGCAATTTGAAATTCAATGTTTTCGCAGAAACTCAAGACTTTATAAGTTTTTGATATTTTCCTCGCTGATGGATGGCTGTTGGAGGGAAAACTCTTGGAGCCCCTAATAGCCATGACAAATGGCCAAATTAATAGGCGATACGGCGAGCTTGCCACATTAGAGCCGTGCACTCATCATTAATATTATCGAGGCGCTTTTATCAGCGCACATTTTTCAGTCAGTGAAGCCGTGACTTTTGCTGGCTAAAGGTTACAAGCTCTGGCTGCTCACCAATCCTCGCCAGCTGTGCGCGAAATCAAACAAGTTGCCACCACCACCACCACCAGTGAGCAACAGTAAGGAGCAAGAGCAAGGAACAGGAACCCGAAACAGCAACAGACAACACGCATAAGCTACAATTAATCTTGCAGCTACGAGCTCTAGGATGGCGGGGTGCCGTGGCATAAATTTCACATACTCGCTTGCCCTGCCTGGACCCTGCCTGGTCCCCGGGAAACTGGACATTCCGACACACAGACATGGATGGATGGACAAAAGGGACGGCAGACAGACGGACAAGTGAGGCCCAACACAAGGAACAGGGAACGAGTTGTGAGTCTCTTTGTAAAGTATCTGCACCTCGGAGTGAATCAGCTGAAAGGACGCGACCGGGAAGAAACCCTAAAAAACGTTTTGGCAATGATATGGACTCTATGGGCTTTATTATGATTTTCCTACGTTTTATTTCGCTTGCATTTGAGTGAAGCTGAAGCTCAAGCTGAAGCTGAAGCGTCTGGCGATTGCATAGAACAAAATAGATTGCTATCGTGGCAACATCATCAGGCCAAGAGGCAGAGCTGCCAGAGATACCTATGCATGCACCACATACTATGCATGTTGCAGAAGAGACCAGAGTGGGGCGGGAAACACCTTCAGAATGCAACGAGGCGGTCACAGACTGTTGCTCTGTGTGTGTGTTGTGGGTTGCGCATGCGTACAAAATGCTCGGTGATTAATAATAATAGCAGCGCCTACAAAGCCGCCACACAGTGGGAATGTATCTGAAAGATACCCAGGGAGATATACCTATCTGGGGATCTGGCCGGCAAGTATCTCGTCCCACTGTGCCTGCCCAGTCATTCTCTTCTGCCAGAACGTTTGAAGAGATACGAATATGACAAGTTCAACTTGAAGCTGCACTAAATGCCAGAGCGCTATCTTCTGGATGCAGTTGTATCTTGTATCTTTCTTCTGGCCCGAGAGCGGCCGAGAGAGAAAGACAATAAGAAGGTGGGCGCTTTATTTAGCAGCCACCGCCGCCACCGCCGCACAATTTGCATGTTTGCACAACAATTGTTTGGCTTAGGACGGCCCGTATTTTATTTAGATAATAATTTTTTATCTGACGATAAGGGAGATGGGATGGGACCAGGGATGAGGGGGTGGGTCTGTGCGTGCCGGGGTCGTTCCAGGGGCCACATCGCTGTATATATTTCAAGAGCTCTCGTGCAGCGTCTTGGAGTGTAACGGTGTGCTGACCAGCTGGGAAAGTGACTCGAGGAAATCCAAATTTCATGCTTTTGGGGCATGGCTTTTGGCCATCTTCCCTTGCAATCTGCCACTTCCCGATTTGCATAGATCTGTGAACAGAATCCAAACACACTCAGCATAGCACACCCACAACACACACACCTGGCCGCCCTTTATTGCCAACTCATCAAACTGCCATAATTCACCGAAACTGTCAAAAATCAGCGGCTGGCAGGCACGCTTTTGTGTCTCCTCCGTTTCTGGCTGGTCATCCCCCACGGCTGGTGGAAGAAATCAATTGGGGGTCACCCAACTGCAACCCGAAGATCCAATCCCAAAACGTAAATCTTGACTCACCTTCGCAGGTAAACTGGCCGTAGTGCTTGCCGGAGCTCTTGTCGCCGCACACCACGCACTCGATGTTCTGCTTGCTGTCGATCTGGGAGCCGCTGTTGCTGCTCTGCGAGTGGGAGCTGTTCGCCTGGGAGCTGGGCGTGGTGCTGCCGCATCCCACCGGCTGGCCCTTGATGGTGGTGAGCATCTCCTGGCCGCCATGGCCCTTGATCAGGGGCAGCATGTCGGAGCCGTGTCCCTGGACGCCGGCATTGCCGCCACCGGAGTGATGGCCGGCAGCGGATCCTCCGTTGGCGCTGGGCAGGCTGGAGAGATCCTCCTTGATGTTGTGGTGGCCGCCGGAGGTCTGGTTGAGGCTCGAGAGGTCCTGCTTGATCACGGCCGACTGTTGGCTGGCCACGCTGCTGGGTGTGGTGCCACCGCCGGCGGTGGGTAGACCGGCACTGGGCGCACCACCAGCTACGGTGGCTCCGGTGCCGGCCAGCGAGCCGCCGGGACCGGCGGAGGCCGCGTGCAGGTGGCTGCCCAGGTTGGGCGGCTCGTGCCAGGCTGTGTGCGGCGGGACGCCCAGGCCCATCGACCGGGAGAGGCCGATGTCGAAGGGCGAGAGCTCCGCGCCGGACTGGGTGCGGGGGTTGAAGAAGCCGGGAGCCGTGGACGGGGAGGCGCACATGACGCCGCCACCGTACACGCTCAAGGAGTTGTGCGTAATAATTTTGGCGGCTGGGTCGGAACACGTGGGGTAATTGCTGGAATACACTTTGTACGCACTCGTACCGCCCGCGACTTGTTCACTGGGATATATATTTTTTTGTTGTATCCTGAGTCCTTGGCTCAGAGTCGGTTATCTCGGTAGCGGTTCGAATTCTTTAATTTATTTTCAAATATTTTTTGTTTCAAAAATATTTTGGATTTTTTATTTTTTTGCTAACATGTTAGCTTCACTTTAGATCACTTGGCGTTTATTTTTTGTTTTAGATTTTGATTTGGAATTAGATTTCTATTCACGATCGGCACTCACGAAGAAGAAAAGGCTTTGGGACTTGAAAAAATTTCAAACTCAAGCGCAAGTATCTTTGCTATTTGTATCTTCGATAAAATGCGCGTCATGCGGAGCAGCGAAATCTCAGCTGTTCTCGAGTCAGAGCCTGACTGTGGCACAACATTCGTGGCAAAAGGTACACGACCCGACCCGACTCGACCATTTCGACCTAACGACACATCACACAAATCTCTCTCCGTGGAGTGAGACACAGACACCCCGGCGGTGTCCTGCTGCTGCTCCGCTCGCACTTAACGGCTTCCCATTCACCCAGCCAGTTGAGTGAAAGTCGCCGCTCCCGCTCGCACGCCTTGCTCTCTCGCCAGCGGGGCAAGACCTTCGACGCGTTTGGCTGATTTGCTTTGCTCAGCCACCACCACACGGGCCAGCACCACCACCACCACCACTCCGGCCACTCTCGGCACCACCACCACCACCACCACCACAACTACTCTCTTGGCCGCTTCGTTCAGTCGCCCCGCAAAGCGCTCAGAGATCCACTCACTCGGCAGACACTCTTCTTATTGGACTTGCCCCGGCCAGCTAGAACCCGTTTGCTCTCGGCTTATTAGCTCGCATCTGGCAGATACTTTACCGTTAAGGTTCTTATCGCTGCTTTTATTTTTGGCTCTTCGACCAGGTCTTTAAGTGAGTCTCCACCCCGAAAGCACACGGCTCGTTGTTTACCTTTTGGAGGAGTTCTTCGCTGGTTGGCTGGCGGCCTTAAAGTGCGTTCTAATTTGCCTTTTCCCCAAAGGGAGCTCCTCTTATCGCCCGGCCAAGAGTTGTGCCGCGATAATGGCCGTTCTTGGTCCAATGTTTGCTTTAAAGCCGACTCTCCATTGGTTACTGGCTGGTTTGGATTACCAGGATTTGGGGAATTATGGGCCATAAACTTGAATACTTATTCAAGTCCGCTGGAATGACACTTTTTATGATATCTAACCGCTTAATAAACTAGTTTGGCCAAGAATTTAATATCGTTAAGTTTGATTTACTTGGATTTTGATGATTTCTATAAAAAAATAGTCATTAAAAGCTAATGAATATTTAATCAATAGCGCTGAAAGATTAAAACTAATATTTATTCTTATGAGTCTACCTGCAACCTTGGTCTGACCTGGATCGGACGTAACAGAAACCAGAAACCCATCATACAGCCGTGTTATGAACGCGGCCTGCCCCTAAAATAAAAGTCTACAGGCCGAAGCCCACTGACTGCCGTAATATAATTATAATATTATTTCTTGGCTAATTGGATCAGGCACTGGCTGTTACTCGCTAACTTGTAGCTCGGGAAGTGCCAAAACATGGAATCATATCCGTAATTGAATTCTTAACGAGGACACCTCGCGCTACTCGGAATGTCCATTTGCTGACTGTTATTTCGCGGCTAAGCATTCAATTAGTATTTGCATTTTATGGCCCGGCCATTTGCACGCAACATGGCCAAGAGCTGCAACTTTAATGGGAAACAAAAGAGATGTAAGAGCTTAAAGCCACGCAACGGTGTCGACACTTCATTTTTCAGGGCACCAGACTCGACTGGGAGTGGGAGTTGGAGTGGGAGTGGGAGTGGGAGGAATTGGAAAATATTGGAAAAGTGTCGCAGGCTGCGGCGGAGTAGCAAAAGTTGCAGGTCCAGTCCAAAGGGCCAAATTGTGGCCAACCTCCTGTGACCCCTTCCCTGCAGCTGCCAGTAGCTGCTGCGACTGGCGCCCTCTGGCGGCGCTCCGGAGGGGTGGGAAGGTGGCGAAGGCCAGAGCGAAGTGCAAACGTACAATTGGATGATGAACGATATGCGCCGGGGTGGCTTCCAATTCCAATTCCGCTCCCATTTCCACTCACTCACTCCAATTGGACTGGTACCCACTCACTCGCCGAGTTTCGTCAAGTTTGGCTCGTTCGCTCACTCTCTTTTGGAGACTTGGGCGACGCCCCCATCGGCCTTCTCGCTCTGGCCTGCTAGCTGCCTCTCTTTCGCCTCCATGCCTTATCATTAACTGTATCGGAATTTTTCTGGCTTATTTTTTGTCTTTTTTTTTTTTTTTTGTTTTGTGTAGCTCCCCATCCCCATAAAAACGGGAAAAAAGGAGAAAAAGTGTGTGTTTGCTTTTTATTAACACCGCTAGATGTCTCTCTCTGGCAGCCCCGTTCGGGTCTAATTCAATTGGGAGCTCCTCTCTATCGCACCGCATAAGTTATATGGCGGGACTGGTGACTGGGGATGGGGGGGGTCTCCGGCCGAGGAGATGATCTCCCCAGCATCCTGACAACGTCGCTGGCTTTTCTCCTTTGCTCTGCCTGTGAACCTAATCCCGAGGTTCTCGGCACCTCTTGTTAAGGCCTCGTATGTTAGGGGAGTTCCCCACCACCCCCACCCCCATCTCCACACACCAAGCACCCAACACCCCCCGGCACTCGTTACATTTGCGGAGTTCGCGCAGTCGGCCAGCACCTCCAACCCCGGTGGGTTAAATACTGACAACCCCATTTGAGCGCCTTTTTGCACTCGCTGCCACAAAGGCCCCCCTTTTCTACCCCCCCTACATTTTGGCCTTTTTTTCTTCGGCTCTGCTCTTTTTCTGCTTTGGACAGTTCATTGAAAATGGGTGGTCCTGGGCGGCGTGAATGGGAAATGGAAAAGTGGGCTCCTGCGGATGGGCATAGGCATTGGCTGTACTAGTGGAGATAGTCACAAAAGTTGAATGTTTCATTCGAATATTTTCCAGTCCTAAGGCTGATATATTGTTTTTATATACATAAGTTAGAAAATATACCCAAAACCTTAGTATAATTAATCTTGGATTTAAGTCAAAGTTGTTACCTTTCTCTGTTTATTTATTGGACTCTGACTATTTCAAGAGTTTAAAAGCCATTAAGTATTCTCAAGGAAATTTTTATGATTTTAAAGGAATATGTTTTTACCAAAAGCTTACCCACATAAGCTTAGGTCCTTACATAATTTTGTGCTGTAGCCTGGCTTGCCACATATGGATGCACAGATGCACTCGAATGCAAACTGCACCCGATTCCAAGGACTTCTTTATGCTACTGAGAGATATATGTTTCTGCAAATGTATCTGTATCTGCGATGCTCCTATTCCCCGAGACAAAGGGAAAGCTGCTTGGCAGCCACTCGCAGATGGCACCCCCTCGGGCCCCCTCTAAAATGGCAAACCAACTGGCATATAATTTACATTGTTGCTTGTTTCCTGCCACCAACCCACTGCCCCACCTCCTCACTCTAACACTTAGCCACCCACTACCTCCCCCTCAGCCAGCACCCGCACCCGTTCAACTTTTACATTGATAAATTTTTAGTAATTCTTCTTCTCTCGGGTTTTTTGCCTTTTGTCTTCCGCTGCTCGCAAGGACTTTATGAATAAGTGCTAAAATGCCAGAGACCAGGACCGCAATGGACCGGGCCATGTCATGATGGTTAAACTGACGAGCACGCGCCCACCCTTGCCTCCCTGCCACCCACTTCCCAGCACCCCACTCTCCGCCATCCTTTAGTTGGAGTGCAGAAAAAGTTCGCTTTGGATGTTGTTTTTAGTCGGATGATTCATTGTGAAAGTGGAGCCCTGTGGTCGTGGCTGCAAAATGCTGGAAATGTATGCTTTTTGCCGAGAGTCGCGTACACAAATATCAAATGTCCCAGACACAGGAACGACAAAAACAAAAAAACATCAAAATAAAAAGTTTCCGCTGTTAACAACTTTGTCAACCCAATATGCTTGATGAAAACTCATCTCTGGTTGACGAATGCATTGAAAAAAATTGTGCATGTTTTTTGAAGAGAATGTTTTTCATTTTGTCAATGATCTATCTTACTTTTATATTAATTAATTTAAAATATATATCATTTTATAGATATAAGTCTATTACAGTACAGTAAGCTACACTATGTGTGATATGATACTCTTGAAAGGAGTGCCCCTAAAGTTACTTTACCAACAAAATTAAAAATACACATTGCAGCCAGTGGCTTCCATTGAACCAATTAAAATCACAGCAATTATTTTATCTTTTATTTGTCCAGTTGGAATGGCATTTGAGCCAAAAGCGATTCAAAGACTACTCCTTGACATGCGAGCCACAAATCAGTTTAGGGTTCGTTTGGCCCCAGAAAGCACTATGTACAGTATAGCCTCTATATGCCTAACTCACACCAATGGTGGGGAAAGTGGCAGGGCCCATATGTTTGTGCTCCCCTCGATATGTATTTCTAGAGCGCATGTCAAAAGGTCAGCCCCCGCCCACATGTGTTGTATATACATGGGTGTAATTACGAGCTAGCCTCCCCCTTTTAATTCTTAGTACCAGCTACTACTGGGCAGTCTGGAGACCGCCTTATTTATGTGTCCGTCGAAACCCAAGCCATGAATTAAACATTCGCCCAGAGAGCCTTGTGCTGGGGCTGCCAGGGAACTGAACATGTCACAAATCATTAGCACTTATTCAAATCAGTCCAAGGGAGGCGGCCCTGGCAAAAGACAACAACAAAGTCGGCCAACTGTATGCAAAGATTAATGCAAAATATTCAAATGGGAAGTGTACATATTTTTGACCCCAGAAAGTTTCCCTAATTGCGTGAGACAGCCAGAGGTCAGAGGCGCGGCGTTAACAACAATGAAGATCACTGGACCAGATGCCAGAGATGTCCTCCAGGACGAAGCAGCGCCGGCAGCATCCCAGGTAGCAGTTTGAACTCGAGTTCGAGTGTCCAGCAGACGCTGACCTTTCCGATCGCTGGCTAGCCAGCAACAGCAGCAGCAGCAACCCCCAAAGAATAAGATCTCTGTACATTGTCCAGTTATTGTCCCTTGAATTTTCAGCTTGATTTTCTTAAAATTTTACACAATTTTATGGCATCGCCCAAAAGGGTTCCGCTTGTCCACCCCGATTACCTGGATTCCTTCAAGATATCGCCGTGGTTTTGGGGTTGCTTTTGGGTCGATTTTATACGCATTTCCATTTTAATTCCAACTCGGGCGTCTTGCGTTTTTGCATATGCGTAGCTTGAGGATATTCGGCTGTCCGTTCAGCGTGGGAATCGGACACTGGTCAGCTGGACGTCCTTTGGCCGGACTCCTGATACACATTTATCCTGCACATTAATCCGATTTTAATGAAGCGCTACATTTTGCGGTCGTGATCGCATTTCCTCGGTCTTGGTCAGCCGAAAGAAAAACGCAATTTTGGCTTAGGTCAGTTGGGAACAATGAAAATATAGGATTTAGAAAAGCTGGAAAAATTCTGTAATGAAAACTGGAAAAGCTGAAACGGAATTGCAGTTTAGTTCGGAATTCCATAAAAAATTTTAAGAATACTTTGTTCTTGGATTTTGAAGAAAAATAATGGAGAATGGATCTACAAATCGTTTAAGGTATTCCGCTCAAGAATCGGGTGTAAATTGGCTGCGATATGATCATCGCTGTATGCCATATAGGCATTACATGCCCTTTTCATATTTTTAAGGGGGTGCCCCAGAAAGTTTTACAAAAAATTCAAAAAATATTTTGTTCCTAGATTTTGAAGCAGAATGATGGGGAATCGATCCAGAAATCGTTTAAGGTATTCCGCTCAAAAATCGGATGAAAATTGGCCAAGATATAGCCATCGCTGTGGGCCATATAGTCCTTCCATCCCGTTTTCATCAATTCTGAAGGGGATCCCCTAGAAAATTTGACGAAAAACCCGTTTGTTACCGTTAAAACCGTTTGTTACTAGATTTTGATGCAGAATGATGGGGAATCGATCCAGAAATCGTTTAAGGTATTCCGCTCTAGAATTGGATTAAAATTGGCCAAGATATAGCCATCGCTGTGGGCCATATAGTCCTTCCATCCCGTTTTCATCAAATCTGAAGGGGATCCCCCAGAAAATTTGACGAAAAACCCAAAAAATATTTTGTTTCTAGATTTTGATGCAGAATAATGGAGAATCGATCCAGAAATCGTTTAAGGTATTCCGCTCAAGAATCGGCTTAAAATTGGCCCAGATATAGCCATCGTTGGGGGCCATATTGTCCATCCGTGCACTTTTCACACTTTTCGATGGGAATCCCCATAAAATTTCACAAAAAATGCAAAAAATATTTCGTTGTCAGATTTTGATGCAGAATCATTGAAAATTGATGTACAAATCGATTAAGGTATTCCGCACAGGAATCGGATGGAAATTGGCCATGAAATGGCTATCGCTGGGGGCCATAATGTCATTTCATGCCTTTTTCATAATTAGAGAAGGGGGTGTCCCAGAAAATTGTATTAAATATTTAAAAAATGTTTTATTACTAGATTTTGATGTTAAATGATGGAGAATCGATCTACAAATCGCTGAAGGTATTCCATTTAAGAATAGGGTATAAATTGGCCATGATTTCCACAAACCGACGGACACGCTTATATCGATATAGAAGGTGCTCTTTCAAGTATAAAAAAATATATTTCATTCTATATTTCTCTATTTCATTTGATTTTTAAAACTCGAGTTTTCACTTTCTCGTGACTCCATGTGGCACCCCAGGAAATGTCTGCTTCTGCCGACACCATTAAAATCATAATTGAGCAGTCAAACTCCAGTGAACTCCAGAAACACCTCAGAGAAAAGGAGCCTCTTCGGCAACTCCATAATGCTGTTTTTACGAACTGCAGCCCCTCAACAATGGCAACTCATTTCACTCGGCTTAAGTTTTTGATGAATGATCTCATCAGCGAGGTGTCGACCAGAGGCACGATGATTTGGTTTTGGATCTGAAGCCCACAGCTAACAGCTTCCAAAATAGCCCCCGATGAAATGGCCATCGTTTGCGGCCAAGTGTAAAAATTAAAAATTTAATAATTAACAATTGTTTTTTAATTTCCCAGCAGCCAATCAGCCAACTCGGCTGCCCAAATTACTTTCCCCCTTTGGTGGCTGTCAATCCCGCGATCTGCTCCGAGAGAGATCTCTTTGTTAGGCCGTGATTAATGGTGCAAAATTATGAACTCGCTTGTTCTGACCATCTGACTGACGAACCAGTCAGAGCCCAAGCCCCATCCCGCCAGACGTTGTAAGTAGTTTTGTAAATCGGTTAAAGAAAAATGACTTCATTAAATTCATTAGCGCCCATGTGTGAAATTCGTTCAATTGGTTTTCGATGGGTGCCTTCGGGATAGCTCTATTTAAAGAACCCGCCTAATGACACCTTACTTCAATCGGATTGGATCGGATCGGATCGTATCGCTTACCCACCGATTTTTGGCGACCCAGGGCTATTTGTTGCGGCATGGGAAAATCAATAGACAAAACCAGAGACCAGCAATTGCCCAGGGTAATGGAGCTGAGGGAAGCCAGCCAGATAATCAAAGTGAGCTTGCAGTCAAATGTGCCGCATAGATGGATGGATTTGCCAGGTCCGCCGGCCTGTCTTGCTCTCAGACTCTGGTCATAAGTCATCGGCATTGATAGCCATCAATCGCGACCGCTTTTCACGTTGCCAAGACCACAAAGCTTTCTTGAGTGGCGCGAAATCCAAGTACAATTAGTCGGGGGCCCAGAGCCTGTGGTTGAATCCGAATCTTGCCTCTGGGACTGGGCTATGGAAATGCATGCCGCCTGTTCGTTACCGGCTATTACTCCAACGCATTTTCCAAACTTGGCCATTTTTCTTGGAGGCGGCTGCCCCGGCAACCGATGCTTGAAGGGCGGGAGAGCTGGGTACCTCCAATCCATTCCAGCTTGTGGTCAGTCAGTCAGTCAGTCAGTCTCCCAGTTAGTCACTTTGTCAGTTGCCTCGACTGGGCCCATTCGTTTGCCGGGCGATGGCTCGTTGAACCTTTTTAACCGTTGCTTGGTCAAGAGTTGTTAACCATATTAAAGTGTTCAATGATTAATTACACGCGTCCAAGATTAATTGAAATCAATCAAAGCTGAAGTTAACTAATGGCAACACGTTTGTAATCCCCCAGTGCCAGACCATTCTCATCTGCGGCTCTGTCTGTTTCTGGTATCTCTATGGCATGGTATACGGAATGTCTGTGCCCTGGACTGTTACTCCTACTCCTTTTCCTATTACCACACTGGGTCCATCATACACTCCTTCTTCAACAGTTGGCCTTCTTGGACAGAAGGCCCACTGTAATCTTATTGGCCACATTATTTGGGCTATTCGGTTTCGGATTTGGTTTCCCATCTTCTGTGGATTCCCATGCTTAATTACAATTAGGGAAATTGTGGGCCATACGCATTAGTTGATGGATGTGCAGTTGGGGAAAAGTAAGAGTTTGACTTGGCATGGGAATGGAAAGGCCATAAACTAATATTCTCACAGTAAGATATTTTTTTGGCAAAGAAACACAAGTTCAATGTTCACCTTAATTTGTCGTTTATTGGTAGCAGTGTCTTTTTCATTCATTTCTTAGCCATAGAATCCACCATAGTGGGGGCGTCTGAATCCACCATAACCGCCGTAGCCGCCATAGCCTCTATATCCGCCATATCCACCATATCCGCCGTATCCTCCATATGGACGTCCGAAGCCACCGCCGTAGTAGGGTCGGCCTCCGTAGAAGGGTCCGAAGCCAATCTGCCGCTTAGATCGCTCCTGAGTGTCCACCGCCTGACCGATTTCCTGCTCCAGAGAGGACAGGTCATTGGACTGCCGCGGAGAGTCCTCGAATGCCATAACCAGGCTGAAAGCCAGGCAGGCAATCAGGCCAACAAGAATCGCAGATCGCATTTTTAATTAGTTGACTAACGACGACTTCCAATAAGCTTGACTTAGTTCGAACTGATACTAAGCTAGTTCTTGGCCAGCGCTTTTATACAAAGTCGAGACCAAGCGTTTAACGGTTCGATAATAAGGTGATTCAAGAACAATCTAAACACAATGAATTGCCAAAACGAAAAACCTGTTCTACAAAAATGACCAAAGACTAATACGAGCAGAATTCCCCATTTTCGGCTTCTTTTTTTTTATTTTGTTCTAAAAACCTTCTTCAAACTTCGGTGACGTAAAGTTCGAAAACCCAAAAGGTATGTTTAGAATTACTAATTTCATAAATATTTATAAAGTGGTACGCCTATATTGTTTCTATTTTACATAATATATACTAATCTAAAAAATAAATATTTGTTTTCTGGTCTCTTGGATACGCAATTAGAAATTCGCTTAAACCAAAGCGTCAATAACTATCCATTTTTTTGTTTAATTAAATAAGCCCCAAAGATGTCCAGTCTTAATTAAAATTTTCCTTTTTTAATGACCAGGTCGGCTTGGAAGTTGTATCAATTGTCGGCTAAGTTATGGATTATGCCCCAGGGGCTGGAACACCGACACCGGCACGGACCCGGGACTCGGATCGCTTACAGAATTACACACGTGACACAAACGGGAGGAAGTAACTTTAACCGACGAACGGAAGCAGTCAAAGGACATGCTAAACCGCTTCCCCCATACATGTATGCACACATAAACACACATACACACATGTGGTTAATTATAATTACGCAATTTTAATATCAAAACATGCCAGCCATCTGGAAGGGGGAAGCATGTCCAAGTCCTGCTCGGATCCGAGGAGGGTTGCTTGCGTTGAAAAGGCGAAAAGTGATGAATGAAATGCGATGATTTTCACCGGGCGAGCAACCCCCGCCAGACAGGTTGAGGTTGGACCCTCACACCTCCCCCAAACTCTCAAACTCCCACAGCCCAGCCCCTCCCCGGCACGCACACTTTGAGCTTTGATTGAGCATATCCGGTGGGATTAGAACGGGGGATGGCCGTTGAGGTTTTGTTGTCAGTTGCTCGGCTCGTCCAGCCAACCGAGAGTTATTAGCTTTTGTGATATTGATAGAAGCCGATGTCTATTGACAATTAAACAATGACAGCACCACCCGCTCCCTCTCCCCTCAAGGGCGTTCTATGTTTTGGGGTAAGTCACCGAGATGGGCGTTTTGTGTTTGCCCACACTGAACCCCTCGAACCCGCGATAGCCCTCGACATCGGTGGGCCTTTCCGCAAATTAATATGCACTTCCGAGGGTTTTTGGGTTGATTAGAGCGGGATTAGGCCTCGCTGCGGCAAGCGAATAAGACTAGTGGCAACTTCGGCGCATATGCTGCCAATTTGAGAAGCCAGCGGCTAAATGGTTAATTGTTAACTTGATTTATGGTCGCTTATGGGCTTGAAGAAGAGAGGCAACGAATTTAGTTTTTTGGCAAATAGTTTAATTTTTTGCCAATCTTTTAATTACCTTTAATTCAAAGCCCAAAGCACTGATTTAAAAACTGAATGTATCAGCACGAAATTGGCTTAATTGCCAAAGATTGTATAATGGTGTTCTAATGTACCCAGTAGCGAAAGATAATGAAATGTAAGTATGCCGCAAAAACTGCTAATGAAGCTGATCAAGAGGGTATATAAGAGCCCGCCATTACCATTTTCGGGAGTACTTCTTTCTACCATTTTACCAGAACAAAGTCTCCGAAATGACAGCTAATTTATGCCAAGTTTAGCTGTATGTTCGGCCCGACAGCATTTAAATATTTACTTATTTATTTTCCTTGGACAGCTCGCAGTTGCTGCTGCAGAGCCAAACAGCAGAAGCCCTCCCCGAGTCAGGGGTCCAGCTAATAAAATCTAAATGATAATTATGACATTCGTACGTGATAATTGCCGCAAACCTCGGCAAACTCCCACACATGCCCAGCCGGGGCTGCAAGGCAAAGTGCCCCAAAAGACAGCAAACAGATCGTGACAGCTCCGGGAACGTAAACAAACACACCCTCCTGGATTTATAATTAGCATGGCTCTAGCTCAGGAGCGGGACCTGGCGAACGCACTAATAAATAAATGGAGATTTTCTGTTATTTATTTTTAAAATATTCCCCCACGTCACACACATTTCCAAAGACGAGGTCAAGTGGGAAGATAATTTGGGACACCTCCTCAAATGGAAGAAACAAAAACGCACACTGTCTTCATATTCAGTCTTCATTTATTGGTAGATTTAATAATTTATCCGTAGAAACCGCCATAGCCTCCGAAAGGACCTCCAAATCCGCCGAAGGGTCCACCGAAGCCTCCGAAAGGACGACCGAATCCGCCGTATCCGCCGTATCCGCCATACCCACCATAACCAAAGTGACGTCTGTATCCGTATCCACCGCCATAGAAGGGTCCCCCAAAGAATTGTCTCTTAGCTCGCACCTCGGACTCCACAGCCTGGCCGATATCCCTCTCGACGGAGGACAGATCATTCGACTGGATGGGGGAATCCTCAGCTGCCAGGACGAGGCTAAAAGCCAAGCAGGCAATCAGGCCCAATAAAATCGCTGAACGCATTCTTATTTTGTACAATAATGACTTCCAATAACGTAGAACTTTCGCTTTTAACTGATTCTCAGCCGGCTTTTGGGATCTGTATTTATACCAAGCCGGGATCGGTGATGCGATCTGGCATTTAACGTCTCGATATTAATGGGGATTCAAGAACAATCTAAACAAAATGCGTTCCCAAAATCGGGAACCTGTTCTACAATGATGACTAAAAACAAACCTGCGGACCAGAATCCCCATCTAGCTTTGCGGTTTCTCTTATTTTGATTTTTTTGCCAAAAATATTCCCAAAACCCGGTGACGAAATAAACAAATCAATGAACTGGTTGGAGCCAATATCTCGTGAAGCCTAATGAATGCAAATTTATTTTCACGTAAATTTATTTTGTTGACATGATTCTGATGTTCCCAAGGGGATTCCTTTCTACGATTTGAAAGTAATAATTTTGTATTCTAATTCTGGCTAGAGAGGCTTATAATTCAAATGAAGGGGAATAGAGTGAGCTATTATATCTAAATTCTGGCACAATCAGATGCCAGACTTAAGCTCTCTTAGGAGCATCACTGGAAACAAGTTTTCTTAGCCAGAAGAGACACGAGGTGTGAAGTGCTGGTTTCTTTCTTCTCGATTTTGTAAACAAAGATTGTTTTGGGCGAAACCAGTGAGGCGGAAGACTGACTGATGGAATCGTTACGATTCTTAAGTAGCAAAAAAAAACAAGCCAATATTTAGTTGTTTATTGGCTGGAAATACCCCAGTGTGGTCACACGTTCAGTGATCGATGATCGGTGCTTAGCACAAGCATATAGTATTACCAGGCCATAAAGCTCTGTAGACACCCTGATTTGCTTTGATCTGCTGCTGATCTGTCTCGATTCCAGGGCCATAAATCAGTTTGTCTGATCGCTTCGGTAACAGTATCATTGTCCGCCTCCCAGTGTCCCAGTGGCAGGCACCATTTCCATTTCCATTTGGCTTTCCACTCCCATTCCCATCGACGGGCCCACATGTGCTGCCCAGACATTGTCATCGCATTTGCTGTTCGATTCTCGATCCGTTTCGATCCGATCCGCGGTGTTGTCATGTGATTTAAGGGTTCCGTAAATCACGCTTCTTGTCTAATTTTGTCTCGCTCGAGATTCCCGACATAGTTGCCAACTCAATGGAATTATTTCTTCGTGTCAAGTGCTTCCAAAAAACAAAACAAACAGGAAAACATTTGCACATGATCGCGCCACTTCGATTGCTGGCAGCTGCACACTGGCAACTGTATCTGCAACTGCATCTTCCACCGAATCTGAATCTGTATCTGTGTCTGCATCTGTGGCCGTATCTGAATCTGCCTTTCATGCCAGCTCCATGTGCAGATCTGGCTATCTGGGGATCCTCAATCGAGCGTAGCATTTACAGACATCATTGAGTTGTCTCTGCCACTTACGAAAAAGGCTCTGGCCACGTCGCGTCTGGAGTTGTCTGGAGCTGTCACTTTGCATCCCAAAACTAGTTTGCCATTTGGGAGCGCAGTGAGTCGAGGGGTGCAGTATCTCTTGCGTTCACTATTAAGCCATACACTGGCGCGATTGAGCCCGTAATTAATTTACATATAATTGCCGGCAATCAGAAACAAACATCTAGTGACACACCGCTCTCGCCATTTACCCAAACCGATGACGACTTGTAAATTTGTGATTATTGCCCCACGCACCGCAGAACATTGGCCGCAAATGGCTAGCGCCACCGGACACGCCCCACTCGTGAGCCCGGGGGCAGGTATTGGGTAATTGGGTGGCAGGTAGATAGCTGTCCATTTGGCTGACAGGTGAAATGGGCTTGGAAACAGAAACCATTTGGCGTGTCATCAAAACAATGGCCGAGGCAATCGTCACGCCATGCCGAGTCGCCGCCCCACAACTTTTCTAATTCGGTAATGTCACCGATGTGAGTGACGTGCAATATGATTTAACTAACTTTTATGACACCAATTATTGTGTTTGGACTGGATTTGGACAGGTGATGTTGGTAGTTCATATATGGCGTAAGCTTCGCCTTCTCTATTTCCTCCTCTCCTCCCAAAATAACAATTTCCGAAATTTAAATTTGCTTTTCCCAAAAAAGATTTATGATTTATTCAAAGTAACAAAATTTGCACATTTCGATACGCAAATAAATATACGAATTTCCCTACTCATTTCCCCATTGTTCGCCGTAGCTTAATTTCGGGTTTTTCTCTGGGATTATGGGGTAGATTTTCGCACTCGCATTTGTTTACTCCAGTTTGCACAAAAGATCTGTCCCGATCGAGATCGTGACGTGGGTCTCCCAAGCAGCTGGATGTATTCTGGCGTTCGTGATCGGTGGTTGCACTCCGGCTCCGGTCTTTTCTCGGCTTTGTCTTCTGGGTGAAAATTTACCTAAGATTTGCGTTCTTTTCCCAGCGCCATCGCCCCGAACTGCATGCGAATATTTGATGATCGGTTGGCTGTATGCAAAACATGTTTGCAAATTTTTTAAGTGTTATTTTTTCTCGGCCTCCCCGCTGGGGTGGTAAAGATTTGTTCTATTTTTTACTCGTCTTTGTTCGCATGGTCATAATAAGGCGGAACGTGTTGTAAGGCTGTTTGTTTGGGAAGAAATGGATGGTCCAGGGAGCTGGGAGGAAAGTGACCTTAATTAGGAGATGTTGACCTCTTTTTTATTTGAATTCGAGAAGTTTGAGGGATTCTTAAGAGTTTTTATAAATGTTTGTTCTGTGAATATGTGCATTTTTTTTAATAAAATATCTCACTGTATTAATATTTGTGTTATAGCTACTATAATACAAACTGGCTATCTTTGAAAGGTAACTTACAAGTGGAAAGTGTCTTTGATAATTTGATTAAAAATAATTTGAGGAATTAAGGTACTTTTTTATTATCCAACATTTTAGAAGATATAAATCATCATCTATTTAAATATTTTAATTACCCAAAAGTTACAATTTCTGGTGAGAAAATGTTCCATATTCTTGCTTTATACTTTCTACAATTTCTTTTCCCGCCAAAACAGGAAAATGTTACTGCATTCTGTGCATAATGACAACCCAAGAAAAACTCTTATTCAAATCCCAAACTTCACGCCTAATCAGCGAACTGGACAATGGACAAATGCAAATGCGGCATACATTTTTCAAAAACGAAATCAGAGCATTATCGCCGGCGAAACTATAGGAATTCTTTTGAAAATCTCCAACCCTCCTGGTCGGCCGGCCGGCGGCCGCCTTTCCCCTTGCAGCTCTGTCAACATTGATCTTTTGACCTTTACGCTTGAGTTGCTCAAATCGCCGGACATGCAAAATAATGCATATGAGATTGCATTCCTTTAGGGGTGGCGACTGCTTGAAAGGCGCGCCCAGCCCAAGAAACCAGAAAGGAGCCAAATGAAAAATGGCCTAGTACTGACCGGTAATCCTGAAGGGAATCTAGATCGAGCCTCGAGTCGAAGTTTTCCAGCTGTTGGAGTCATAAATGTCATATTAATTACGTTTTTCCATCAAACGATCATAAAACTCAAGTTATCAAAGTTCGGTAATTTCGGAAACCATTCGAAATGAATTGGGGATGTTGGAGTCCCGATCTCAGGTGCCAGTTGGCCACTTGAGCTCTATCAAATTTACGAGCTGGAGGCATGAACCCTTTTAGGGCAATTGATTCGAGGAGCGAACCTCGTCTCAGGGTGGAATTGTCAGCGCCAACTCAAGTGGCGATTTCTTTCCGGCTAGATGAAGATCATCCCGTGCCATCCCATCCCATTCGTTGGGCGATGACAGAATCGGTTTTGGGGAGAAGATGTGGGTGCGGAGCACGCGCCAACTTGGAACTGCAGGCAGGGCCATAACTTCTTCGGTTGTCAGGCGTTTAGCTACTTAAACACTTAAGACCGAATGCGGGCTGGTTCTCTGGATGATTTGGCTGCCTTAATTGCATTTCTTCGATTCCACGCATGCCACTCAGTCAACTGCTTGGGGCTCCATTTCTTTCAGAGTCTCGAGTGTGTTAATTTTGGTATTAGTAAATTTATTTGGTTTTTGGCGGAGATTTCGTCTCCGGGAAATTTATTAGCACATTAAGATAAAATGAAGTCGTTTGTGCCTTCACGATCCCGCGGCTCCCCCGTCTGCATTAAGTTTTATTGCCTTTTTTGCCCATCATCCTCCAGATTGAGCTCCTCCTCCTCAGCTCCCCAGCTGCCTGGCATTTGGGGAATCTGTAGTTTTGGTATTTTGAATAATGTCAGGCATCTTTATGGTAGATTTATTCCAGCTAAGCATCGCCCAGAGCCGCGGATTGGTGGTTTAGGGGTGTGGCAGCAGGTGCGGTCTGGTTTTCTTGGGGCATTAAGCGTGATTAACAAGTGATGGGCATCAACGAATTGGAGTCTTGTAATGGCATAAAAAACAGATAGATTACATGGAAAAGCTTGGTCTTACATTGTCAGTAAAAATTAAGGGGGTGTACATAAAAAAGACATTAACTTTAATAGACAATAGATGTTGTGAAGGCATTGTATTGAGCCATCGCAGAGTTACAAAACAGCTTAGTTTGAAATACCTTCCCAAAACAGTAGTTATTTTTAAAGTTTCTACCTCCCGAATTTAGTTCCCACTAAACACTTTCCTTAACAAAGTGTTTATCCTTACAGGAATCTACTCAGAACTAGAGGAGCAATTAAAGGGTTCCAGTCACAGCACTCCACTAACTGCATCAATTAGGAGCTGCCAACATAAACCACAAAGGACCACAGCCACAATCGCTGATTACAAACTTTGGTCCTGCGGCTGTTGCCACCCCGCGAGTCCTGGCATTCCCATGGAAGGATAATGCCGAGGGTTCCGCTTAGGAAGTCCAACTTCCTGGAGGGGAACCGCGAAAAGTGCACTTCATCAGGGCGAGTAGGAGTCTAAGGGGGTGAACTGCACCAGCGGCAGTGTCCTGGCCTGGACGGAGTGTCCTGCCACTGATTGAGTGCATGACTGACCAAGTTGACGGACCGCCTTGTTGGCTGACTGACTTACTGACAATTATGTGACACACAGCGGAAAATGCGTTGCATGCAACTTCAAAGCGGCTGCAGTTGTCAAAACGGCAACGGCCAGCGTGTGAAGCGGTGACTGGGAGATTTCCATGCTAAACAGGAAGTGGATGTTGCCACAGGAAATGTGATTTGTAGTTTTTCCCCTGTTTTGCTCCTTTTTATTTTGATTAAAATTTGTTTGTCCTGCGACAGGTGAGGCAACATTCTGAACGGCGGCACGGCTGCCAGGCAGCTTGGCAGCTGACTTTCCACATCGATTTCCGAGCAGCTTTTTAAAGTCCTTGCCAGGCCAGACGCCATTTTGATGGCTGCCAGCCAAGTCAACGATCCTGTAGCTTCAGCTCCTGCCTCGTTTGGTCCTTTTTTGCCGGCTGCTCAGGCTTTTATTTGACAACTCGTTCCGAGTGGCACAAAAGCCAAGCTGACATGGATACACATGAAAGTTTCGAGTCGCGAATGGATTTTTATTTCATTTTTTTGTCGCTCCTCTCATTTCCTCAGATGCTTTCATTTCGCTTTTTTTTATCATTTTCAATTTTTTTGGCGCATGTCCTTTGGCGGGCTTGTGTGACTCAAAGGCGGAAGCAGTGGTCTCATATGTCGCCGTGTGACGGTGTTGCTAGTACACTTAAAAAAGAATCTCTATCTTTGAGGGGGTTTTATTCATGTACTGTTTGTTTGATTTGATTATTTTTTATAAATTAGAGATCCCATTATTTAAAAGTCTAGAAAGTTTAAAAACATAGGCTATTGGGTCTTTAATACTTAAGAACAGTGTCCTGTTTGTAGCAGTGTCCTGTTTGTAATGCTGGCTTTTCTTCGCTGACTGTAATCAACATTTTCGCCAGGCTTCTGTCTGCTGTCTGTTTGTTTATCAAAAGAGTCAACTGTGGCAACCTGGTGGCAGCCATCCTGCCCGCCCCCTCTCCTTTTCCTTTTCCTCTCCCTCTGCCACCCCCGGTCTGTGTTGAAATTTTCAATTTAATTTTTCCCGCTGCCATTTCATTCTGTTTGCTTTGACTTCGTTCCTCTTTTTCATTTCTACTTTTTTGCTTTCTTTTTTTGATGCATGACAAGACGGTTCTGACAGACGACGGCTGCACCTACACAGACACACACACCAGAACACCCGCGCCACATATGGATAGACTCCTGTAACTCCTGGCAGGATATTCGCAAGTAATGCAATGAGGAAACACACGCGCTGCTCATTTGTCTCGTGTTATGCGAGCACAAGAAATTGAAGTGTCAAAATTTTTGACACCTCCGATTGTGCCCCATGACAGATCGGGGCGAGGATGAAATGCATTAGCAGGCATACAGATGCCTGGGATTAGCTCGTTCCGTCTTGGCCAGGATGCCCCATCAATGGGACACGTTCGCAGATCAATTGTGAACCAAAAATAAAGGAATAATTCAAAGAACATTAGCTCAGAGTTAAGAATGCAAAAACCGTCTTTGTATTTCGAAGAATCGGAACTGCAGAATGTTGCATCTCATTACAATACTCTGCTATCGAGGGAAAGTCAATCCAAAGGACACATTCGCCTAAGCCCTATATCCCTAAATCGGGCAAGGGTTGTCGGCGAGGGGTTGGGCTGAAGAAAAATTATGATTTTATGCAGATTCCCTCGGCCTGCGAGTGCCGTGTTGTGTAAGGGAGCGACAAAGATTCATTCCGTGTCATCAGTCAACTTGATGGTGTAATTATATAGCATTACAGGAACACAATGAGCGGACCAACCCGAACCGAACCGAACCAAGTTCAAGTGGCGAGCCCGTAGCCGTGAAAAGTGTTAATAATAATAATGACGATGCTGCCGAAACTGGATGCTGGAAACAGGATATTTTCGGCCGAATAATTGACTGAAGTTACGCGCCTGTTACGGCCCAAAAACTCGCTGGCAGTTTATTAATTTAAATGTCACCGTGCCCGCAACGCTCCTTGCATCTTACACTGGTACACGTCCTGCGAGTACATCCTGCGCCGATGTCAAAAGGTGAAATTTCAAACCCAAACAGATTCCCGTTCGGAGATTGCTGCTGTGTATAATGAATATCAACCTACGATTTATCTTCATTAAATCAAGGATTTTAACGAGCTCGGAATCTCCGGATGTGGCGTGGATTTTCAAACAGTAGTCACAGTTTACGGCCCAGTTCAAAGTTGCAATCTAAAGAGTCCAAAGAAGTGATACCTTCGGAAAGATGTTATGATCTAGTTTCATGACATTAGGAAATCCAAAATTGAGCTGCAGGTGTCAACAAACTAAGCAAGGTGATTCGGTCAAGTGGAGGTCGTAAAAAGAGCGACGGGCCAGCAGTTAAAGTGCCATAAAAAGTGTTAAATAAAACTTATGTGTTAAGTTGAATTTCCTCCAAAAGAAGTCTGGCCAAATACCGTTTAAATAAAATTATAAGATGTTGTTAATGGGCCACACGAGTCAACGACAAAGTTCACTTGAAGAGTATATTTCTTGAGGAAAGAATACTTCCACACCGGAAGAGGCAATTACTTGTTAGTGCCCTCTAAGAAAGAGATACGTTGAAGAATAATTCCTTATAATTTTTTAGTTTTATTCCATCTGCTTTAATGTATTGGCGCCAAATAGAAACCTCAATAAACCTACGCGCCACAAAACTTTCATTGAAAATAAAAGTTTCCTTTGATTTATTTAATTTCGCTTGGTCCTTGCCACAAAATGGCTACTTTTCAGGACTCAACACATGCGCCCTGGACATCAACTATTGCCCTTTCGGGTTGACCCCTTGATCCAACAAAAAAGTAAAAAGAGTTGGCAGCAAGCAAGGTCCGAACATGGGACATTGGCCATTTTGGATGGGAATCATTGAGCCAATCCGGCCCGTCAGCAGGATACTTGTCCTTCCGCTAACAGGACACTCCCCTGGGTGCTGGAGGAACTGACCAAACGAGTTGGGGCAAGCCTCATTTGAATACAAAAATCATTAAAATTCGTCGTGAAAACGTCTTAAGTTTCCCGCTGCTCGGGACTGTGAGAAGAAATGGGCAAAAGTACGGTGATGACCTCTGAACTCTGCCTATCCGGATGCGCCTGGTTGTCCCGAAGGGGTTATATAGAAATTACGTGCGTGACTGACCAATGCGCTGACCACTGTCCAGTTTGTAAGCCCTGACCGCATCCTTTCAGGACATCCCAAGCCACCCCGTTGAGCCCATCGCACCCGTTGTCCTTCAACTGTCTTCGGGTTGTGTCCCGTCTTGGACTGCCGCCTTGCTGCCTCGCTGTCTCCTTAATGATTAATAAAGTCTAATTTATGAAAATAATCTGTTTGCGCTGCTCAGTCTTCGGTCCAGGTCCAAGCCCAGGTGTAATCCGAGTCCATTCCGGGCACCCAGACAATCGTTTTTGCGTGGCTCCGTCTCCATCTCCATCTCCGGCAAACTGACAAACCCGAACAATGCGGCCATCAATCAGCGGATTTTTCGTGTTCAACAAGAGGTTGCGTTTCAGTAAAAATTCACAAATGTTTGCATAATTAGCCTAATGGGCAATCTGCGTAGCAGCAAAAGTTTATATAAGCTCTCAGATTAGTGAGCCTGCCATTGAAATTATTTGAATTGCGCTCAAAAATTGTTTGAACAACACAGAGCTGATAAAGCGAGGGTTTTAAATGAAATTGAATTGCGTTTGGCACTTTTGATAATTGAAAGTGCGAACTATAAAAGCTATTAAGTTATTCAAAAAAATATATATAATCACTCTTGTGTCTGTGATAAGCCAAACAGTAAGCCATTAACATTCATACATTTTGAGAATAAAAGACTAAACCTTTCTCTGATTGTTATTCAATGTTAATTAGCTAATTCCATGCCCAACATTGCATCCTTTTACCTTTCCCTACCACGTATCTCTACTCCAGATCATCCCGGCACGTGGAACAAACCAAAGATGAGAGTGCAAAAGTCAAGCCGAATGAGGAGCAGTCCTCAAAACAGCATTCGCCTGTCCCAGATCGGGATAGTCGATATACAAATATATAAATCACATCAGAGGTAAAGGGATCGCTGCAAAAAAGTAAATAAAGAAAAACAAGATCAACAAGATCAACCCTTCGATGCAAACATTTTGATCTTGGGCATTAAGAATAAAAAAGAGGCCAGACAAAAGATCCAAAGGCGAACAAAGGCCACTGGAAGCTGAGTGCCCTAATTTGTCGGAGTTTGAGAGTTGTGAGTTTTTTGAGTCGGAAACCCCGACACAAATGGGTTAAACACCCAACGAACCGCACTACTAAATGGTCCACAATGGAATGCCCTCGGAGTCTGCACGCTTCTGAAGGTTATAGATACATCCATGGGACCCTTTGCAGGACGCAAGGGTTTCATCCTGATCGGCTTAAGTGGCGCATTGAAAGGATTAGAAATCCGCGATCTCAGAGCTCCTATCTGTATCCGGATTTTAGCATCCTTGGCCATTGTCTGCTGTTTTTGGCACTTGAGTGTTTATTGAGTTTTACGCAACTGACGATTAGAATGTACAATCCGCTTTCGGCTGTGAGAGGATCTCCTCGATCTGCAACAATTGCCCTCGTCCGGATCCTTTGTGATTCAACACTTTTGTGCCGCTGGGAGGGTTGTTCGAGGGTGTGCCCAAGGTGGGCGTGTGCTGACAAGTGACGACGACTTTCCCACATTAAGGGCTCTCGGCTCGAAAAGCAGCTCAGCGGGATTCCCCTTTTCGCACTATTGCACAAGTGCCATTCAAAAGGCGTTCATGCGGGCAATTTCGCATGTTATTTTCGCTAAATTGCGCTAATCGCTTAAACTTTTCAGCGCCCACTCATCGGGTCTGGCGCTGGGGCTGGGGTGTTTCGCAAATTGCCCGCAAACCACATTGTCTACGGCTTAAGACTCATTTAATATGTTGTCATGGCGCAAAAGGTTTATAGCGCATTTGAATTTGGCTTTTCTTTGCCGACACAAGTCACTCGTTGCTGGCTAGCTGGGATATTTTCCACTTCATTTTGAATCTTTTCATATTTTTGCCACATCTTCCCTCGCATCTGCTCAATGGCCACTCGAGGCTTTTTGTCACACATCCTTTTATTCATGTCCGGACCAAATTACATATTCATGTGCAGAGAGCCCCTCTCAGATGGGTCTCAAGAGCCCATTTGCATTATCCTGGCAGTCAGGCTGCTGCCCAAGGAGCTGAAATGTATTTAGCAATAACCTTTAGAATTGAGGCAAAAAGCTGACATCGATTCTTACTCAACTGAAACCATCATCAGATGGGTACACATTACGGCCTTTCTAATCAACAGTTTTATGGGGAAATGCAGTCGGAATAAATCCTTTCGGCCTGTTGACGCTGCACATTCGAGGCCCTAAAATTCCAGGGTTTAGGGCCTGTCGCGAAGGGCGGAAGGAAGCGGGTAATTCAATCGATTATGGCCACTTGGTCAGAGTCGGTTTTGTGGTCAAACAATAAAGTTACAAGAGTTATGGGCCAACAGACCCGAAAAAGCCGAATGAATAGAATGGATTTCAATGAGAATAGGCAGCCGGCTAATATCCTTTGAGTGACTTCTTCCCCCGCCTCCTTCGAGGCAGACGAGGAATAGTCAAGCTGTGTGCGCCTCATTAAACGGTATTTTTGTGGCCATTCGTATCTCTCGGATGCATCTTGTTATCTCGTCAAGAGATGCCAGCTTGTGTGTGCGTGTGCGTGGGTAATCGCTTCGAGTCTCTGCTTGGCGACAATTTTGCGTCATTTGCGGTCGTGGATATGCTGAGAAGGAGAAGGAGAATGAGATGGAGGTGGAGAAGTAGATGTGAACCCATCCATCCATCCTAAGCAGCAGCCGTCGCCGGTTGAAGTATCTTGAAGTACGCTGCGTGTATGGGTATGTGTGAGTGCTTGTATCTTTCAGTCTGCAGCTTGCATGTGTCGCTGCTCCTGTGAGTGGGCACCCTAATGCGATTCTAATGCCAGAGGCATACCGCATGAATATCCAACTATTGTCCACCGCCAATGGGCTGCCTTTGTCTTTGGCAGCGTGGGACCCAGATATCCCGTCATCCGTCCCGTACTTCTTGGCGCTGATTAGCCGCAGTGTGCGAATTGAATGCAAATCAACGAGTTTATGCCCGCTGATTGCACAACAATTGCTGCATTATCAGAAACTACTGGAAGTGTTAATCTCAATCGCGGTTCAACGTGAACCTAATTGAAATTGTTCACCCCAAAAATTGATGTCGCCAGAGATCAGGGAATGTGGCTGCCGCAGGACAAGAGTTCAGTGGAAAGAGGCAAGCTTAATCGCTGAAACAACTCTCTCCAATTAAAGGCCTTATGCGAAAACAACAAATCGCATCCTCTACGGCTAGATGATAACGAGCCCGGAGTCTGTCCGGACGTATGGTTTCTGTCAACACCAAGCACGTATGCACATATTCGCTAAGAGCTATTTATTTGTTCATTATAGGCGTGTGGAAGCTTTTTATTCTATGAGCGGATTGTTTACATTTTTTTCCTGAAAATTGACAGACCGACAAAGCGAAAAACAAAACCGGGCCCTCGCCGCCGATCGCACGGAGCAGAGGGGCTGGCGGATGCCGGACGGAGGGTGGCAATCTCAAAAGCACTTTTTGATGAACGGACGTGCACAAGTCGTTGCTTAAAAGCAGGTCGATTGACCTCGCCTCCGCTGCCGTCTCACTGGCTCTTTGAAATGGCGCTTATCAGCCATTCGAAGAAACAAAATGCTCCTTATCAACGGCTGTCTTGAAAAACACAGACTCTGGGTGGAGCGGCCACAGCAAAACAACTATAGATCGACCCAGAAGGCGATGGAAATGGATGATTCTCCCTCTGTATTTGGAAGAACTCATAGATACTTCTGCCTGAAAATAATAATTTTTTTGTGCCGACGATCTATGAATTGTTTTTTGTATATAATGCGAGAAGTGCCAAGTGTCTGGGCTGGGGATTTCTGAGCTGTAAATTATTCCTTTGATGTAGTGAAGATGCATATAAAAAAGTTTTTCTTCATAAAAAAATAGCCATAGCTTTCAGTATTTTCTAATTTCTGTTTTTAAGGCAATCAGTTCTAAATTACTTTCGCTTGGTTGAAAGATACGAGACCTTTCGTTGACCATCGTTTATCTGGTCAGTTAAGGTAATTTCAAAACCAGATACAGTTACAGAAAGTAGGATACACCATTAATTATCGACCTAATCCATCAGCATCCGTCAGCAGCTTGACCCTCCAACCTCCAGAAGTCTCACCTTTTGCCGTCCTGCCTACGGGGGGAGTGGCACTTTCTCACACTCGGACTCGGGCCGAGCTGGATATTAATTAACCATGGAAAAATAGCGAAACTGACCATTAACGGAAACTATTATCTCTCTAATAGGCGAAAACACACGCGCTGTGCTCTAGAGTCCTGTGTCCTGTAAGGGGATACTTTCCCGGCTCCCGGCTCATCAGATTCCGGCACAGACTTTTCATAATTCCACTGACCGCTGTCCTGTCGAGCAACCCTTTCGTGCAGCCTGAGACTCCTTCGGAATCCTTCCGCTCTCTTTGCTTAAGCCTTTGTTTTCTCGGCATTGTCCCGGGCAGCGGGCACTTTGCATAATCAATAATCCTTGACGCTGACCAGCCATTGTCGCGCTGACCAACACGTCTGAAAAGATAAATTATGGTTTGTAGTCAAATTGAAGGCAAACAATCCGGACAAAGGACCTTCCAAGGGAATGCAATGGCTTGGAATCGCACATCGGGTGGGGTGGGATGGACATCGGATAGTCCCGAAGACAGCTGCCCTGTGCTGGAAACAGGACGTTAAAAATGTAATGGGTTAAGGGGTTCCTGCACAAGAACAGGACGAGGTTTGTTTTTGTTCTTGGGATTTATGTTTTAATTTAATTGTTTTTAAGGCAACATAAAACACATATGGAATGTAAAATCTAATGAAATGTTAGAGCAAACATTGACGTAAATAATAATTTTAATTTATGTAACTAAAAACAGGATAACTGAGTCAATCACTTTCAGAATCCTGCACAAATATTTATTTTTTAGTTTTTGCATTAAATCAACAAAACTTATTTCATTCAATCAATCGCCTGCCATATTTTTCGCCAAGCCAAATATTATTATCCTTCTATTTAAATTGCAGGACAATGGAAGGAAATGATAGTTGAAAAGGTCAGTCGCAACGACGGCCAAAAGTCCCAAGACAAACGGCCAGCTGTGCAAATGTCAAGACGTAAGTGTCAAAATTCTCATTAATAACGTCATCCTTTTCGGTCGCGGGAAGTGCAGGACGATGGCTGCGAGGTGGGATGAGGTCCTTTTCCTGGCCAAAGCAAACACACACGGACAAGGAATCGATGAGAGTGCAAAAACGAAAGTACAGCTAAGCCGATAAAGCAAAGTATGGACAATGGCCAAAGTTCGTCAAAGGATGTTTGCAGAAGTAAACACTGGAAACTATCCTGCAGGAAGAGCGATATGAGGTGTGCCTTGGAGGAAGGAACGGTGTTAAATTGAAAAATTATGATAAACAGCATGAATGGGATGGATGATGGAGAATTGAGGACTCAGGACTGAGGCCCGACCGGGAACCGAGGAAGTTGCCCAACAACCCAACCCACATCCCACTGCGAGAACGTCTTATGGCACAGTGTGAGTGATATGCAAAAGGATATTAATACCCGCACAAGACTCGCAAGACGTAAGGGTTGGGCCCAGGACAAGTCATTCCCTGAGTGAGCGAGTGTTGCCAAAGTGTGCAACGGGCCATAAAGGAAACCCATTCGCTACGGGATATCATTTACGAGGACGTGTCGTTTGACCGCCCAACGGGAACCAGGACCGCCTTTACCCTTTCGCTACCATCCTTGCTGATGCCAGGTCCATTGTCCTTTCACTTTGTTTATCTGCCCGGCAATAGTTCACATGAGCTTATCATCCTCCCAGCAAATGTTTGCTAAAATCAAAAAAAAAAATAAAAAAGTTTGCCAATTTCCACGGGGGTGAGCGAAGGGTTAGGTCCTAGTCGTAACTTTGGCTTTGGTCTGGTGGGATATTCTCGGCTTAGTGGTGTAATGCCCTAATGCTTTGTCTTTGGCGGATGATTGCAGGACGCCAGGAGTTGGTCTCTATATCTTTGGGATTTTATTAGCCACTAAAGGAGCATGAGGTTTCGGTAAGTAACCTAAGCGTATGGGTTCGCTTCATTCGAGGAGCTGCCCTTGTAGCCGCACTTATGCCGCCACTCGGTCAACTCTGTCTCCTCGATCATCGGCCGCGTTGTCACCGAGTCGATGGTGCAGACAGTGTCCTCCAGCTCTTCGCCGGCCTGGTCCAACTGATCCAGTCGGTCGTAAATGATTCCCACCACTCCCATCCGCTTCAGCTTCTGTCGTGCTTCCAGACTCGTGGTTTCATTGCCCCACACCATGGCATGTAGGTGGTATTGATTAAGAAACGCCACTGTGGATGGAGCCTTTAGCAAGGTGGTCGCATGCAGGCATAGCCCAAAGAACTCCAGGGCGTTGGCAAGTTGTACGGCCGTATCCAGGTCCCGGACTCTTTCGTCCGCATACTGGACCTCACAGTCCTGGTTATCGGTGAGCAGGGCCACCGGATAGAGGTTCTGTTTGAAGCGAACCATGGTGCAGATATCTGCATCGAAAGAGGTAAACATAATGCGCCTCTTTCCTGCATTCTTCAGTACAATCTCCAAAATAGTGTCCACGTAAAAGTTCCTGTCGAAGGTCGGCTTAAAGCTGCCCTTCTCCCAGCGCCTTGAGGTGTCCAGCTGCGGCCACTTGATCTCGATATTGAAGCCCAAATTGGTGGGCAGTAAGTCCTCCTGCTCAAAGAGTTCCATCAGCAGAGGAAAGGGTCGCTGCTCCAACAACATCTGGGAGCAGGACATATCGCAGCCTTTTCCACCAGCGAAGCGCAAGACCTTAGCTCCCCGCAGCTGTTCGTGGGTAAAAGCCTCCAAGGGCACAGCAATGTGGTCCTTGCGTTTTGAGCCACCCATGGACAGCAGCATAAGCCTGTTGAGCTTCTCATATGCGAATACTATTAGATCCTGATTGATCAGCAGGTCATCGACGGTGGGAATGCGTTGCTGCAGGAAGCGCAGCACAAAGTCATGGAACACCACCACCTGGGCATCTTGGGTGAGCTGGACATCGAACTCCACCATGTCGGCATTGGCCGTGGCCACTTGCTTGAACCCATTCAGCGTGTTCTCCCTCACAATATCCTGACCAATGCGGTAGGTTTTGCCCGAGCCCCTGTGTCCAATGTTCATGCACATGCGTCCCTTGCGCCAGTACCGCTCGTAGCTGATGCTCATATCACAGCTGAAGTTCTTCAGCGGCCGAATCATCAGATATTTTATATTCATCTCGATCAGAGGGCGGTGGGTGGAGGCGCACGTGATCTTCACCCGGGCATTGCCCTCCGAGCCCTCCAGTTGCTCCGGCATCACGAACCCGTATCCGTAGTGATAGGCCGGCTCGTCCAGTCCGGCCTTGTTGGCATAGGTGTACAAGTCGATGCGGTACCTGGTCTCTGCCGGAAAAGCAATGGCGCAGTGGAAGAGCTGCATGTCGGCAGGTCCACAACGAACTCCAAATTTGGGCTGGAAGTGTAGGGGCCGTGTTTCCTTTAAGTTAACAGTCTCGACATATGCCAGCCCTAGTGCAATGTCGTCGGAAATAATATTTTCGGCCATGTAGCGCGAAAGTCGGGGAGGTATTTGGTTAGTCTTCGAGAAATTGTCGTTAACACAATCCGGCTCTGGAACCTCGAACATGGGCTGGACTCGGACGAAGAGCAGTCGCTGTTGTTGTCCTTGCCATATAAAAGGAGCATTGAAGACTCGCAGATGCACAATGGTTTCGGTTGTGGCCCAACCGCGGTCCACCCGATCGCTCTCATCTTCGTTGGGATGCCCAAAGCAGTCGCACTGCTTCAGCATGTTCTGGCAGGATCGGATGACACGCGGCCGGAGCTGCGCCTCCCACGTCCGAATGTAGACTTCGTCCAACTCGGGGTCATAGGCCACCACACAGTAGCGGTATTCGATGTCAATGTTACGTGGAATCAAGACCGTAGCCTCATACTGATGGCACATGCACATGCAGTCGTCGCACTCGGACTTGGCCATAACATACACCTCCTTCGGATTCCAGTCCCCCAAACTGTGACAGTTTCCCGTAATAGCAATGTACTCATCGCCTTCCAGTTTGCGGTGATAGTTCACACAGAAGGGCCACTCGGTGGTGGGTATGTAGGGCGCGACAGGATTCTTATTCAGATCATCGCCCTCGTTCTCATCGACGTCCTCCTCGACCTTGGGCTCGCACTCCTCCCGCTCGTTGGCGAAAAACCAGCGATGCATCGTCTCTGAATAGCAACGGAAATTTCGTCAAAGTCCTTAAAACTCCCAAAACGCGGCCTATGTAAAAAAAATTGCAATTTGGATAAAAAATAAAGTCAGCAGACTTGTGTAGTTGCTTGACAGCCCTATGAAAGTGTGATTTGATCTATTTTTCACCATTAAGTGTCTGGGAATTTTTCCTAGTCGCTGCTCTCCTTCAAGCATATCATTAGCTCACCACAAATAACAAGGACTAAATATTTGAAGGTACCACACAAACTTTCCCACCAAAGCCAGCCGAGCATCCTGTCATATACCCGGCAGGAAATGATCTTTTGATCCGGAAACTATAAAATTGGTACACGGAGCCCGGAAAAATCTCTGTGTCGCGGCAAAGGCACGCAAGCCTTCGTCCCCTCGAAAACATAAAATAAAAAACAAACTCTGAAACGAGCCACCTGCGACAGGATCAAGGGGAAAGAACAAGGATCGCGGCCGGGACACGCTAGAACTTAGAACAGGGGGTTGCACTATAGACTAGGGAGGCGTAGTTAGAGTCAGGGGAGAATATAATTGGTGTTGGCTTTAAAATTAAATTTTAATTGTAGTCTCTGCCGTCTCCCGTTGGGGTAGCGACTGTGAGAAACTCAGAAAGTCCAAATATAGAAACGTCATTGGAAATATTTGTGTCCGTAGTTGACAGTTGTCAGTGAAACCATTTCGAGCACTTTCCAATTTGAGATCTCACCTTACCCGAATCAGGGCAGCACTTCGCTGGCTTCCAACTTTTGGGGCGATCTCGGATTTCCCTGGTGCCTAATCCGCTTGTTTGCCCAACAAATCAGCTGCAAAGGGGTGACAAGAAATCAATGGGGTTGGGGGCGAGTCCCCTTAGTAGGGAACTGAAATTTATGCGCGTCAACAGCGATTAAACAGCAAACGAGGCAATCAAATACCATCCAGACACATGCCAAGAAATCCAAACAAAACCGCAGATGCTGCAGCTTGTTAGGAATATATAGTCTGCAGTTGCTCTCAAGCTTTTGGTTTTTTAATAATGAGTATGTAAATAATTTTAGGCATAACTTCCGACTAAACAGTAATTTGTCAACCACTGCAAGACCAACACTTCAGTTTCAAGTGCTTGACCAATATTTGGCCTAACCTCCTCCAACCCTTCTGTGGGCACAACCACTTCACGCCTGTCACGAGTGTGCCCTTTTTCCGGGCCGGTCGTCCTCCACTGACGCAGCACAAAATCCGGACACATGTTCGCTAAACCGCAGAACGAGTGCCAAAAGTGCTGTCCACCGGCCATGTCCCTATTCTGACCATGTCCTGTGACAGCTGGGAATGAAATCGAAACCGAAACCCAAATGCTGCGCCTGCGCATTCGAGAGCAGGTAGAAGAGCTGCGCCTCCTTCCGTTTTGCGGGTTTCCGACTACCACTTGACTCTGTTTGCCCAGATTTGTATGGGCGAGGTGCAACGTGCTGTTGCAAGTGCAATTAAATGGCAAACAAAGGGAAACAAAGAGAAACCGCAGCGTGCGCCCAGGTAGAGCAGAGATCAACTGTCAACCTCGGGCCACAATTGCTCCGAGCACTTCCTGCTGTCTTCAGAAACGGAAAATTCAAAACAAAGTCCTAATTAAGCATAAAGAGACTAATTTTCCCTCTGCCCCAAGGCTGTGTGGGAAAATCGAATTGGAAATCGGTGAGCCAGCTCCCCGGTGGATAATCCACTCGTTTTTCTCGCGGTCTTCAAATTACTTTCATTGCAACGAAGCCTGCGCACAGGCGCACTGCAAGATCCAAACCGAAAACAGAGCTGGGGGAGTACTGTGGAAAATTCAGTTTTCCTGCCTTTGTTTTCGTGTAGTTGAATATCCTTGGGAAACGAGACTTTCCTTTCCTTAGGGCCTTCCTTTGTGCGGTATGTAAATAATATTTTCTACAATGTTTACGTGATTGTGGAGCAGTCCGATTTCCTGGTGGATGTCCTGGGGCAAATACGGATGCAGGATGTCCACAGGATATTCCCTGGATAAACAGGTGTACACCGATACCGTTCCCATGGACGATCTGGGAATCGGTTACCCCAATAGGAACTAATCCCCCCTTTCCGAAACGGTAAACATGTCAATAAATCATCCCAGCACTTTCATGTCATCCATCCACTCGATGGAAACCAATAGCCGGAAAATGGTTTTCCAAGGCAAGCGTAAC
This sequence comes from Drosophila monieri, assembly GCA_035047585.1. NCBI lineage: Eukaryota > Metazoa > Arthropoda > Insecta > Diptera > Drosophilidae > Drosophila > Drosophila monieri. The sequence goes on along the minus strand of JAWNPJ010000115.1, from coordinate 1,258,578 downwards.
ACAAATCCAATACCGAAAACACCAGAAATCACAAATTAGCTACACAACAACTAGAGTGTGAGAACCAAACCCAACGACAGCCACGACATTTAAATACCAAAAAGAAACACTCCATTGACACATGGAATCGAAGTCGTCCACAAACCCTACAGCAACATCTGGACAAGTATTAAAAAAACAATAACAGACCCAAGTGCCAGCCAATGCGCCAGGATCTTTAGCGACAACTCGCCCGTGGAAGATTACAATTTATGACTGGGGCTGATTCTACAAATATTTAGCCAGAAGTTGGGGGCTTCCACGTGCATTTCTCAAAGTCAATGGAATTTGTTACACACCAGTGGGGATGGAAAAAACGGCCACAAAAAAGTTGAAGGAATTTTTCGGAGGAAGATTTCCGTGAGAAACGGTACAGGATGTGGGCCCATGTATGTAAATAGAAGACTGTTTTAATTGGACTAAGGGGGATAGTCTAGTGGCAAGTTTCATTGACTTTCAAACTTGACAAATCCTTTTGCTATCACTCCTCAAAGGAGTGATACTGCTCCTCCACGCTGATTTATTTACGAGTTTTACGAGCCGTGATCTGAAACCCGATGCTGGGCTATCTCCCTTCGGTCTAATCCAGTTCCAGTTCTCTCTCCCGATAAGCCTTTATCGCCGCCGAGAATTACACTGAAAATTGAGCGGTTCGAATGTAATTTACGAGCCAAGATAAGCCAGTGGAGATTACATGGGATCTAAACTGCCACAAACAACTCAAATTTCACGTCCAGCGAAAGGGGACAAAGAAGCCCAAATTATGACTCAATAATACTTTCAATATTTATATCAATAGCCATTAAATATTATTGGTCACCAGAACAACCCTTACCCTCGCCTTGAACCCGTTCGCTCCTGGAAATTGGAAACCGCAGGGAGCAATCAAAGTCGGCGGCGAATGTGAGAATTATTGGGTTTCAGCAATTAAGTTCCTGGCCGAAAACGAGGGTGAGTATTGGGTGTCTCTGTTCCGGTGGATCTCTGTCGCAAATCCGACCAAGTGGACACTCTGGCCTTAAAGGAAGTAATTAACCGGCTGGGCAGAAAGAAATCGTATATCAAACCATCCCGGATGTGCCCTGACCAGCAGTTACATTTGCATAGCTCCCGGGTAATAGAGATCCATTCCGGACGAAGCCCCAGATGTTTCCACATCGGAACCACCTTTATCTATCCCCCGACTTCCGCTTCCAGGCCAAGAAACTTCGAGATCTCCCCCGGACCAAGATCTGCTTTCCCAGCAAAGAGCTCACCTGTGGAAAAATCATCTCAAGACTGAGACCGAGACCGAGACCTGACCCAGATGCAATGCAATCACCACTATTATCACGGCAAATATTTGCCTGCAGATAGAACTCGTTTGCCAGAGAACTATTCTATTCATTAGTTGGAGTTTAGTTGCTTGTTGACTTGTTACTGCATTACGCACCTCGCACTTCCTTCTGGCATGGCATAATGAGTCTTCTCAGTGGGTTCATTCATAAAATTAGATTCCGCCCCAGGGGCTGCTGCAATCCGAATGGCATCCCGCATATCTCTGAGATATTCAAAATGCCAACAAAATGTTGCCGCTAAAAGTAAATAAGTTTCGGGCAAATTCGTTTGTTTGCCCGCGGTTATCTCGCCGTGTTTTCTTGATAAAAGTTCTCTTCCAAAAAATGCGGTAAGCAGCTGGCCGGCCATATCCGACTGTTTCCCACACGGCACTATTTTCTGGGCAGGGGCTGGAAATATTGGCCCGTTCTGGATTTTTGGGCTAAGTTCAGAGGTCACGATCAAATATTGTGTACAAGAAATAGAACAGAATTTGGTAGTTAAACTCGTTTTTCTATGTCCGAAATCGAGTTGCTTCCCGATTTAATTTCAAGCACCCAGCTGACCCATGAGAAGTTTTCGTCCATTTTGACCTTTGACACTGACCGACCCGGAAACCACTCACCCCTAAGTAAAGCCCGCTCGGACGGGATAGTCGGAAACTAGTGCCGAAAGTACATAGCTTCCACTGGAGGATTAGTGTTGCGTTCGCACAATTTCATTACGAATTAAAGAGACTGCGATCAGAGTTCAATTGCTCAATTAGTGGATCGAAACTCCTGGGCTATAAAGCCATGAAGTTATGAATGAAGCCATGGAGCGAGACACTCATGCAGAGAGCCCCATGGTTCCAGAGCCCCAGTCTGGGCCGGCCCCACACTGGCTCTTAATCATGTTAATGGCATTAAGCAGCTCAATCGACGGCAAAGATCTAAGCTCGGCGTCGATAATCAGCAGAGACCACCCAGAATCCGAGTACGACTTCAACTGGAGTCGACTCCCGGTCGTCTAATTAAAAACAAAAGTCCGCCGCCTTGTAAATGTCAAGCGATTGCCACAGATCACGAACTTCTGCCTCGTTGCAAAATCAAAATGCATTAACAGCAGCAGTAGTTGCGGCAAAAAGAGCCAGCCACAATTAGCCGGCAGTTCGGAGTCGGCAAATGACAAACAAATGAGCTGGGCAAAAAACAAAAAGACAGTGGAGAATCATAATAAAATAATTGACGGGAACTGGGGAGCTGGACCCCTTGTATTGACATTTGCCACCGGAGGTTGACACGTTTGTCTGCCTGACATTTTAATACAAATGCTTGCGAAACGAGAGAGTTTTTGTGCCGGAGATCTCATAAAGGTGTACGAATTGAAAGGGGTTAAGCGGTTGAACTCACCGAAACATGGCAAACTTTGGACTTCGGCTCTTGTAAATATTTATGTAAAACTGTTCCCAACTATGTAGTTTTCTTTTCCCCGGCCCACTACATACAAGCAAATGAGTCGTAAATCTCTCGTACCCTCCCAAGTGCCCCAAACCTTCGACACCTTTTTGCGGCCAATTCTCACACTCCGGGGAGACATTTGTCAGGCAGCATCTGGCCAGACCAGAAGACAATGGGCCAAGCTAAAACGCCCACAAAATGACCATGAAATTGCTTACGGAAGGAAGTTCGGGTGCCACAAAAACACGGCCTAAAACAATTGCTTAGACATTTAGCACACGGCGCGGCATGGCACGGGAGGACGAAGGACCAGGAACGATGGACGATGGCCGAAAAACTAAAATAGTTGTCCGGTATGAGAATCGAATGAATGAGCAAAGGAAGGCATGCCGACATCAAGACATAAAAGGCTAAAATGTCCATAAATATGGTCAATTATTTTGGTAGCCGGGCAAACACTGCGTAGGAGGTGGGCTCAGGTCCTTTCGTCAGACCGTAAATCACGGCCAGGAAAGAAAGGCACTCGGTAGGTGTGTCACCTTGCGGAACAATGGCCCGACACCTTCTGACCAAGACAAAGACATCAGAGGCCGACTGACTGACTGACTGTTCGTCCAGGGCTTAAGCTATTTCCAATGTGGTCCACTCCCACGGCAGCTGACGATGCTGATGCGGCTAATGCGGTAATTAGATAATGCCCCTGGCCGATCTGAGCACGCGCCCCTTCCCCTTCCCTTTAAAACATTTTTTGTGTTTGGATCTGCCTCTGGGCTGACAAATACGGGTTAAAAGATTGCAATCAGCCAGGTAATGCGATACTCGTCCTAGAAAAAAGAAACAAACAGTGAAACTCTTCAATTGTCGCGGCCGCAGTTGCAACCCCTTCGGGTGGCAGGATCTGTATCAGTTTCGGTGACTTCGGGCATCCCTCAGCGAGCATCCTTTGAAATCAAAACCGCAATCCATTTTTAGCTCCGTTGTTCGGCGGCCGCAATTGTAATTTTATAACCCAATTTGCGATGATTTTTTCCGGCCAGGGGCAATTAAAAAATGCCACTGGATTGCTCAACTCAATTGAACTGCTGATATTTGATACTACGAGATGGATGTTTTGATTAGCGGGAAAAGCCACTGCAGTTTCCGTTACATTTTCCAGCCTCATTGCGGCTGAACCCTTTGGGCATTTCATCTTTTTGGGGCTGAACTTTGAGCTGGTCAACCCTTTGACCACTGCACTGGTCAAATGTCACAGTTTCGAGCGCAGCTGCTGTCAGAGATCGCCGAGATCGTTTCTCAAGATGCTGCTGCATCCCTAAGTCCAACGAAAAGTCAACCCCCGGGGTTAACATCTTGTTTCGCAACTTTGTCAGACACAATTAAAAAACACACACGAAATAATAATGGAATTTTGATTGAAATGCCAGCGAAGTGTCAATCAAAGAATTAAGAGGATATTTTTCAAGGATCAGAATTCGCAAAATGGTATTGTAATATTAATTAAATGAAGTACTCAGGGAAGACAGTCAAATGGAAAAAATACAAATAAAATGGTTCACTGAGCATTGGTAGTTTTAACGTCTTTTTTTTTATATTTCGAATGCCCCTGAGAACGGAAGAAATTTCATTAAAAATACCCCGGATTTTATCCCAAAAAAAATTCAAGTTTTTCTTTTTGAGGAAAATTATACAAATCATGCACCCAAAAAAACCGAACAAAACTCCTCAAAATTCATGATGTATGCAAATGCAGAAACCGTAGCGGGGTCATCGGGGTCACTCTTGTCCAGCCGAAGGGTTGCTCTGCTGTTTGTCCAGGTGTGTCCCAAGAAGCTCGAAGATCTCATCGCGCTGATGTGATTTTTCATTAGAAATCCATAAAACTGAAATCGCAAATTTCGCTGCCGGACGGCTTATTATGCGTGACAGCATTTACGGGCATGACAATCGTATCTCTCGGATCCGAGGCAGATGTCCTGTCCGAAGTGTCTTTACATCAGATACTTGCCGGATTCAATTAGCTCTAGCTGAAAAAGAGTAAGAGGGAGGGAATCCTATACTTGGAGTCCCTCACTTTTATGATTTTATGGTGCTTATCAAATGGACTTCAATCAAGCGATCTTCCCAACGAATGGCCCTCAATTAGTTCGATATTTTCTTATTCTGTTCCGACTTTATTGAAGTGCTATAATTTCATAGCAGACCGTAAGAAAATTTGTTTCGATTTTTGGCGGGATTTTACTTAAATAATACATGAAAACCAAATCCATTTTCCGTTACTTTTCTTTATCGAAAATCTTTTTTAAAGTGCCAAAAATCGATCATAGTCTTAATGAAAATTTGGCGAAAATCCTGCTGCCTTGAATGCAAAGCAAAACAAATCCAAAACACTCCATTGTATCGCTTGAGCTGTCAATAAATATTTATGAATATAATAAAGTCAACTTTGAGCCAAGAACAAAAAAAGAAATGATGCCACGCGGCTTTTCCTTTGGCATTCTACCCTCTCTCCCCTCCTCGAAGGAAAATAAATTTGTTTGCTTTCAATGCCGCTGAAATATTCAAAGGAATCAAGACGGCGGCATATGAATATGCAAAAGGTGAGCGAAAATATTTGCAGGGCCCAAGGAAATGGGTCAAAGGTTACTTCACACACACAGAAGCAAACATATTAAATTTTCAATCGAGGAGATTTTCTTTCTTTAGGGCGCAGCGGCAATTCGCAAATCCGCAGCAATTTTCCATGCCATCGCATATGCAAAAATTGCAACAGTCTCCCCTCGATATTCCCTCCACTCACCACGTTACGCTTTGCAATTATTTTTGGGCTATTTTCAATAGATTTTTCCATGATTTCCGTTTGATTCCGGAATTTTATGCGCTACAATTTTTTCACCCATTTCTTTTTTTTTTTTTTGGTGCAGTGGACTGTAGGGCAGCACATACACGTAGGAAAGTGTGAAAAATTTCATAGTTACCAGCATCATTAATTATCATTTTCAATTTGATGGGTTGCTGTGACTAATTCGGATTTTATATTCTGTTTGTTAAATTCCGCAAAAAGTCGGTTACATTTTTGTGAATGTGGACCAATGGCTGGTATCAGATATTTTCCTGATTTTATGAAATGAATGAAGCTTTTTCCTTTTTTTTTTCATTAACCTTTTTTATGAGAACGTTGACCAAATTAAGAAAGTTTCCCATGGAAATCCGGAATTTGACTTAGATGTAACGGTCAAATGTCCATCAGATGGCAAAAGTTCAGTTGCTTAACTGGACCAAAGCCAGGTTGTCACCTATGAACCCCGCCCCATGTCAGCAGCAATTAATGAGAAGAGTTCAAAGATTTTACCCTAAAAAACGAGAGAGGTGAAGGCACTTTTTCTCATTCGGCACTAAATGGTCGAGCATCTTTCCCCCCTGAATCTGAACCCCTCCTCAGCATCATCCCTTTACCCACTCCTTGCCCTTTTCTTTGGTTTGTTCCCTTTTTTTGCCTTTGATGAACTCTTTAACAGAAATTAATTTTTTTCGGGTTTTTTACACCCAAAAGATGAAAAATATATACTGTGAAGAAAAGGGGAAACTAAGCATCTTTGGATGAGGCAGCATCTTGGTTCAAGGGTTCAAGGGTCTTTGGTTTTTGGATAAAAGAAGGGTGAAAGATTCGGTTGTTGCTCTATTGGCAAAACAGCAATTTATTAATTGCCGCAATCGGGGTCCTGAGGCCAATCCAAAAATAGCGAAAATATTTTATTTGAAATTGAACCAAGGCTCCGCTTGAAATTATCTCCCAGAGGTTACATCACTTTCCACACTGTGGATGCTCTCTCAACTATGTATATAATACTTTGTAGGCGCTTTAAGAAATATAATCAATTATTTATATTTTTTAACGCTTTGCTGATAAGGACTGTGATGTTTGTATTCCCGGAAAAATATACATTTTTATAGCCTTCAAAAAACCGATTCGAGAAGCACTAAAGAAATTAACAATCCAAACAGTGATAAGCAGACAAGAAGTCGGCCTGATAAGCCGCACTATATGTTTTAGTCGAGGAGAATATGGAAGCGAATAATTCATCCGTATCCGTTGGATGCCCTCGATGCTTTTTTGGATGCCGCGTGCGCTCCACTTTACCGCTGCCTTTGTGGTCTCCAACTGGGAAAATCTCTTGTTCCCGGGTTTCCTTTACAAATATCTATTTTCCCCCACCATCTCCCAGCCCCATTTTCCCGTCTCGCTCACTCGTACGGTGGCAAATTGTCGGGGGGGAAAGCCGGAGGAGCAGGGTGTTTGATTAACAAATAAAAAAGAACCCTGCTCTCAATCCCACAGATACAAGAGCTCACACACACTCAGATACTGTAGCGACAAGATAGCAGTCCAAAAAGGGGCGGGGCTTGTGGTTGAGTGAGTTCGCTTTGAGTGGAATCGAGTTTCGTTAAGAATATTTCTTATTGAACTCGTCAGTGGGTAGTTTTCCAGTTGGTGTACTTAACAGTCCGAGCTCTGTTAGTTAACAGACTGTTAAAAGATTTTATAGCAAATAATGATTTGAATTATGGTTTCGCATTCAACAGGAAATTTCAAGGGTTTTATAACTAGAATTTCTTTAAAAAAACCTTTTTTTTTTCATTTTATTATGCAAATTTTATCGTTTAAGTTTTTAAATGATAACACCTTACCAGCTTTCTACAAATGCGTTTTAAAAGTTTCTTTTATCCCAACTTTATAAAACTTCTATAATAATAGTATACCCGATATAGGAATTCTTTTTAAATAATTTATTTTTTTTTTTAAAGTTGTCTTTTAGTTGTCAATCCTATAAAAGATATATTTAAATTGGCATTCCATACTCACTTAAAAAATGCCTTCAACCTATTATGTCCATCAATCAATAAGAAGTGGCACCGCTTCTCAATACCGTTACCCTAATATACAAATCGACGGGCAGTGGAGAATGCAAAATTGCGAAATTCCTCTGCGAAAATTCCTATTAATTAAGAACCTTTTCAAGGCAGTTCAATTCTCAGCTCGAGCTTCATCCACTCCCAAGACAGCTCGCAGCTTGTGCCTCAAATAATTAATGATGTGGCGCACTGCGGCAGCGGATTCTCAACTTTGCGCTGTAGCTGTGCAAATATTAGCAAATTATTTTAGTTTTAGGAAATCTTGCCTGGCTCTTGGTTGTTTGCATTGCGCCAGCCGTTTGCCAGAAATGTCAATTTCCTTAAATACAAACGCCCTGGTCGACTTCGTCTTTGACTTTGTCTTTGAAGGATGAAAAGTCGGGCAGCGAGCGCATCCCCTTTCCCTCGGCCCTCGTTCATGGGGGCACTAATGATGTCCTGGTCCTGTGTGGGTTACATTCACTCTCTCACAGTCACCCTTCCCTTCGTCTTGTCTTCGTTCTGACAATATTTGCACTTTTCCATTCGGTTAAATGCTGTCCTGAGCTGTCCTGTCCCAGTTGAACCTTAATTGTTCCTTTGTCAACTACTCGGAGTAATTAAAAACACCTTTCAACTGTCGGACGGAAGGAACTCCAAGTGAAAGATGTCCTTTAAGCAATCTGTTTGATTAGCGAATTTGTCAAATTTGTGGCAAAAATCCATTTATCAATCTGCTAATGATTCTCTCCACTACAAGCTGACTGAATTCCTCGGCAGTACCTACTTAACTGGCTACCATTTCTTCTGGCACGAAAGTGCCAAGGCATTCTCCATAATTTACATGCATATGTGGGTAATTTCGGCAAAACAAAAAATTAATTAAAACGGTAAAAGAGGAGCAACAAAAGCCGCCATTAATTTTCAATTTAAGCCGCATAAACATTTTAATTGTTTGTCTGTAATTTAGCAGTCGCAACGGGGCAGAACAAGCAAACATATGTTCCAGGATGGGGCAAATCCCTTAACCATATAGGCCCATATGTACTCTGATTCAGATTAACGCTTCGGGCACGCTCCAAGCTCCCAGATTGGGGGTTTGCTCCATGAATTTCAATGCGGCTTGCCGCCCCGCCACTGCCTCAAAATGTATCCGTATCTGTGCGGTGGGCTCATTTATGCCGCAAAGCGTAAGCAAACTTTCAAGACGGCAATAAAATCGCAGGACGCCATGTTTAACTGCCGCACAGCTTCCGTATCCACTAAATTCACATGGCGCACATCCTCCGCGTACATTTAGAATTATATTTGCATATATGCCTGAAGGATGTGAAGTGCGGCTTCCTTGTCATATTTCCATTAGCATTTGCCATTTAACTCATCATGTGTACATACGGATGTGTGGATAAGTGTATCATCTTGCCGTGGCGCATTTATTACCCATATTCCAGCATCCGGCTTTTATCCTTTCGCTCCACGCGAGTCCCGAGTCCCGACACTCGCAATAATTGCTGCCTTTGGCGCTTCCTCCATTGTCATGGATGGCGAAACTTTATTATTGCCATTGTTCGGCGGTGCTGTTGGATGTCCTGGCGTATGTGCGATGCCTGGTAAGTGGCAAATTGTTTAAATTGAAACGAAAGAATTGCTTTTCAATTAAAATTAAAAAACTTGATAATATTTATGGGAATATTTTAAAAGTTTTCTGATTTGTTGTTTAAGATATTTTTACAAAAATCAGGTATTAGAAGAAAAAAAATCGACAGTACAATTTGTGTTTTTAAATAAAAAGCAACAAATAAAAAGACTCGCAAAGCTTCATTCTCGAAAATCTTCATTCTATTTAACGATGAAAAGATGTTAACCTCGAAACCGGGCCACATAATCGATGCCAACTGGAGAGGCTACTGATTGTTGAACTCTTGAACTGTATCGGGACTTAATAGAAACGCAATCAAATAATTGCGCAAAGTGTGCCACAATCAAATATAGCAACAAATTAACCAAACGCCAACACCACCAGCAATTTTCCTACTGCAAATCGATAAAGCCGGTCGGGTCCGGCGATCTGCCAAGATGGAATACTGGATGGAGATGGGGGAAGGGGACTGGGTTGGGGCAACCGCAGAGAGAACATTATAGCATTATCCAGCAGTGGACGGATCGGGCAGACCGAAAAGCGATAAGTTTACAATTGCTTATGACTTCAATTAATCTGTGAAAGCGCCTACGCAGGCAGAAGAATCCCAAGATCGGGCTGATCCCAAGAGGGGTAATGCTGTCTAGATGTCGGGGAATTCGCCAGCACGAAAATAGAAATTGCAATTGAACTGGGCAAGAACTGGCTGCGGTTCAAGTCTGGTTCTGGCTCTAGGTCTGGGTCCCAGCTTCGGCTTTACATTCGGGCTTCGCGTTTGGATCCCAGACCACAAAAAAGAAAACGCAAAAAACGCAAACGCAGCCGCCGCAAGACAATTGACCTGAAATTTCATTGAAGATGTGCCCGGGGTCTGGCCCCAGAAATCTATACCCGGCAAAGAAACGGTAAATTGCTTAGTCACTGGTCAGGCCCGAACTCCCATCGACCAGGCCCATCTACCATCTGAGCCCGATCGTGGGGATCACGATCATTATAATTATTTTGCTGTGCCATTATTATCAAAATGGAATCGCATGCATGTCCATGTCCACGTAGCCCTCTGGGTGGGTACTCCAGCACGCATCCTTCCAAAGAACTAAATCTAATGTGCCTATACGTGGGTGTGTGAAAATAGGGTATTTCAGTTTGCAAACTCATTTCCCCCAAACGTCTTGTTCCTGCATAATGTTTGCAGGTGTCTGCATCCTTTTTTCCGCTTCATTTTCAATTTACGCAAATGGAAACCAATTCGCGGCGCAGTAGAAAATGGAAAATGATCTCTGCAAGTGGCACACACATGTATTTCGCCGCCAGGTGCTCAAATTGCCGCAGGCACAAACCGAAATTCAAGAAGAAAAAAATCTGGAAGGGGTTAGGCGAGCAGAGTTCACGGCCAGCGGACGTGTGTGTGTCTTTCCATCGAGGCATCTCCATCATCATCTCTTCGATTGGAGCTGCACTTTCAGTTGCAGTTGCAGTTGCAGCTGTGCGGTAGCTACACATATTGTTTTGGCCAGGCTCGCGGCGAAGTACGGATGTCATTTGGGCCACCTTTGAACTCCTCACGCGCCCACTGAAAATGATGAAAGCGCCGCATCTAATAGGAAAAATGGCATGGATTTTTCTTACTTTTCCAGATTTTTAATTTTGTTTGTTCAAGAAAAATGAAATACGAGGCTGATATTGAAAGATACAATTTTATAAGCTAGTGCCAGTAATTACCAGTTTAAGAGTTTTGACTTTTCTAATATTAAGTTTCAAGCTTTGTTCCAGAATAATAAAACCTGTCGAGAAAAAATGAAAACATGTCATTTTAAGTCAAGACGTAAAACTTAAGATTTGTGCCTTTCGGTGCGGCTCCCATTTCCACGGGCCGAGGAGGACCCGTGTCCATGGACCATAGTACAGAAGCAGTCATAAAGAAGCTTTTACGGCCACTGTACTGAACTGGAGGCGAAAACGAAGTCCCAGTCGAGATGATAAATAGCCTACACAGGCAGTTGGCTTGTCGGACGTTTGCCGATTATTTCCCCGGCCTGGTGTTTTTGTCTTTTTGTGAATATTTTGCCTGAGCAGGTCGCTAACTTTTCACTGCCGACGACACTAACGGCCACCATAGATCAGATTCAACCTGGCCGAGGACTCAGTGGTCTCCCCTGAATGCCAAAGGCTGGAGACGCTCTTCCCGAGCATTAGATTAGACAATTTGTTGGGGCTCCGGCAAACAGTTTGTGACCGCAAGCGCCAGGCTGCCTGGAATTTATCAGAGAATCCCAGTCCCCAATCCCACTCTCCCCCAAAGCTTTTCTCTTCGTGTTAATTGAAAATTGTACGGTAATGTTGCTTATCGCGGAGCTATCAAACCCCAGACATGGAGCCTCCCATGGTCCCCTCCAATGGCATCTCCAATGCGGCTGGGGGGGATTGCGTGTGCCATGGCCATGTTCGTGGGCACACCTTGGAACACCTTGAAACACATCGATTTTTGGCCTTTTTGTCCGTTTTGTGTGTGGCTGCGGCTATGGCGGTGAAAATTTCTAACACTCTTTGACAACTTTCCGGGGGAACGCACTTAAAGACAATTTATCGTCGCTGACATTTTTTGTGGCTTTAATTGCCCAACACACGCTCCGATCAACGTTACCTGTTGGGGTTCAGCTTCTTGTCTGAAGCGGTCGGGCTTTAGCCTGGTAAGCAGCGTCTTAGCCTGGTAAGCTTAATTGCTTTTTGTCCCAGTTCGGATGAAGGATGGCTCAGATAGTGAGGGGAGGTGCCAAACGGGAAATGGAAACACACACTTACAATTCGGAAGTAAAAAAGCCACATACGTTATAAGCTTATTTATATTTAACTGATGCCAAAGCCACTTGTAAGATCGTTCCACACTTTGTTAACTAATTACGAAACTTTTCACAGGTGAGAGTGAAATTACATTTCAAGTAACTTGTTGTAGGTTATGGTGTTAGTTATTAGTTAAGCCTACCCTGTTCTATAAAAGCCCAAGCCGTAACTCTAGCGCCAACTTAGTAAGAAAAAATACTTTGAAGTGTTCGTTTCCCTCGAACTCGAATTTGATGATCACCTTTTATATTTGGGTTGCCGCTGGAATATTAGTATGGCTTCACTTCTTGTGGAGCCGACGAAGGTTCTACAAACTGATGCTTCGAATACCAGGACCCAAAGGACTGCCTTTCCTCGGCACTGTACCCGAATATGTTATCAATAGACGTAAGCTCAATTATGTCAGCATCAATCCGTTTCTAAACAAAGAATCTTTTTTAAATCCAGTGCAAATTAAACAAAGAACGAAGCATTTGGACAAGTACGGATCTACTATTTTAATTTGGATGGGTGTACACCCAGTTTTATTGACTCGGGATCCAAAAATTGCAGAGGATATTCTCATATCATCAGAGTGCCTTAACAGAACCTCATACGTAACAAGGGCAATTTCGGATAATTTTGAACCGGGATTGCTAACACTGAGAGGTACCTTAAAAAACACAATAATATTCAAAAATAATTGGAAACTACATTTCAGAACCGGAATGGCAGCTGCGTCGCAGAAATTTGAATTCCTCTTTTAAGTCCAATGTTCTGCTAAGCTTTGTGCCCATTTTCAATTCGGAGGCGACAATATTGGTTAACATACTGGATAATTTTGTGGGTCAAAAAGGAACAGATGTCCTGCCTCACTTACTAAGATGGTCGTTCAGAACTGGTTATCGTAAGTCAATCGGTTTCAAAATATATCCAATCTCTGATCTGAGCATTTTCTACAGAAACCACACTGGGCACTGAAGTCAAGGATGATTTAGACAACGCACTCATAGAATCTTGGCAATCGTAAGAACTAACAGTCAAATTATTTGGGAAGGCTTGTAATTTATCAAGAATATGTATATTTAGGGTTTTGAGGTATACCATGCTGTATATAGCTCTGCCTTTCTCTCGAAACAACATTATTTCAAGCATATTCGGCTTCGAAAGATGCAGAGCAAAGCACTTCGATAGGCTCAACGCTTTCATGGACGAGGTAATTAATGAAAGTGAATCGAAGGACTAATGCAACATATTTATACCCAGGTACTTCGAAAAAAACTTAACTCGCAAAATGGCTCAGACTCCCCATTTATAATAAATCGACTGGTTGACCTTTTTCGAAATGGCCAAATAGGATACGATCACATAAAGGGAGAATGCAATAGTATGATAATTACTTCCTTAGAAACCACAGCGCTTACGGTCACACATACTCTCATTCTCCTGGCCATGTTCCCCGAGTACCAGGACATTGCTTTCGAGGAGCTCCTGAGTGTCTTTCCGACTTCTGGAGAGTTCGATGTGGTCAACGAAGACCTTCAAAAACTATTATATATGGATCGGATTATGAATGAAACTCTCCGTCTAATACCTCCCGTTCCGGTCGCAATGCGTGAAGCAAAGCATGATTTTCGGCTCTCGAATGGAGTCCTTGTTCCGAGAGGAGTAGCAACGACCATAGACATCTTCAACATTCATCGCAACAAGGATGTATGGGGCCCCCATGCCGACACCTTTAATCCAGATCACTTTCTTCCCGAGAACGTTCGTGATCGTCACCCGTATGCCTTTATACCCTTTTCGAAAGGAAGAAGGAATTGCATTGGTTCGGTTTATCAATATTATTTGACATTAATCATCTCCTTATTTTTCAGGAGGCAGATATGCCTTAATGTCTGCAAAGATTGCCTTAGCCAGGATTCTCAGGAATTACAAGTTAAGCACAAGTTTTCGCTATGAAGATCTCGTTTTCATCGATAATATAGGAATGAAGCTGGGTAAATTACCACTATTAGATTTTCAACGAAGGACCTAGTCTTGGACCAACTTGAAAAATTAGAAGTATGTGAATTTACATATTCATGGATAATCAGAATTTTTTGAAACTGACCTTGATATTTTAAATGCGATGAGAACACACTTGAAAAATTATAAACGTGGATGTAAAAAATTAATTTGATAAGAATACGTAGGTCATTAAAGTAAAAATTATTAAAATAAAACTTGAAAGCTTTCTTTATAGCTACTTTTTATATAAAAGGTTGATTGAGATGTTGGATGAAGCTTAGTAACCAAAATAGCTTGGATGTGTTTAATTCCGAAACTTACAAAATCTCAGTTTAAGCATCATGCCTACTCTTTTGGCATTTGCTGGATTATTAGTCTTAATTCATTTCTTATGGAGTCGGCGGAGGTTTTACAAGCTAATGCTTCAGATGCCTGGACCTGTTGGACTGCCACTTCTCGGCTCCGTTCCCGAATATGCCATAAATAAACGTAAAAAAAAAACTCAAAATACATCCAACACTAAATAAAACTTTCCTTTATTTAGTAAATATAAATCAGAGAACCAAGTTTATGGACAAGTATGGCTCCACAATTTTGGCTTGGGCTGGTATCCAACCAGTTATAGTTACTCAAGATCCAAATATCGCTGAGGTTCTTCTTACTTCGCCGCAATGCAGAAACAGAAGCTCGCGGGTATCAAAGGCTATGGAAAATATCTTTGGACCGGGATTATTGACGCTTGAAGGTTTGCGATAATGAGTCTTATTCTCAAATATTTTTTAAATTTATAAAAGCAATGATTTAGACACTGCCTGGGATAAACGCCGAAAATATATGCATGTCAGTTTTGGGCAAAATGTTTTGCTCAGTTTTGTTCCCATTTTTAATTCCGAAACGAAAACCTTGTTAACCCAAATGGAAACTATGGTGGGTCAAGATGGAACTGATTTCTTGCCATACTTATTCAGGTGGTCATTCAGTATAGCTCATAGTAAGTTTTTGTCAGATTATAATTGCAAACTCTTTGCTTCATAATTAACTCGAATCATTAACTATAGAAACAACACTGGATACTGATGTTAAAGATGAAAAAAATTTTAAAAATAATACCCTTCTTGAGTCTTGGAATTCGTAAGCAAATAATTCGTATATTCATAATTAAAATTTATAATATCATATTTTTATAGGCTCGCGTTTTTCATTCTTCTCAAAATTTTCATGCCTCTTTTTCGCAATAAAATAATTAGTAAAATTTTTGGAGTGGGAAAGAAAACAAAACAGCTTTTTTCAAAGATTGATGTTCTAATGAATAAAGTAAGTAATCGAACTCAAATCAGCCACTTAATGCGAATAATATCCACATCTCTTCAAACTAGATTCTTGACTCCAAATTAAATTCGCAATCTGAAAGCAGTACGGATATTTCGTCGAACATTGTCATTAACAGAGTCATGGAACTTTATCGGAATGGCGAAATAACTTTAGAGGAAGCCAAGGGGGAGTCTTGCAACATGGTTTTGGCGGCCTTCGAGACCACAGCTCTAACGGTCAATCATGCACTCATTCTCCTGGCCATGTTTCCCCAGTACCAAGAACTTGCCTTTAAGGAGCTTAAAGAAGTCTTTCCGTCTGGTGGAGACTTCGAAGTGGAGTATGAGGATCTTCAGAAATTAGTATATCTGGATTGCGTTTTAAACGAAACTTTGCGTCTATTTCCTGCCGTTCCAATAAGCATAAGACATGCAAAGGAGGACGTTCGCCTTTCGAATGGGGTTTTAGTTCCCAAAGGTGTCATTTTGGCTGTAGATATATTTAACATACACCGCAATAGAGACCTCTGGGGCCAGGACGCCGACACCTTCGATCCTGATCGTTTTTTGCCCGATAATGTTAGCCCACGACATCCCTTCGCCTTCATACCCTATTCAAAGGGAAAGAGAAATTGCATAGGTTCGTTACATGTTGAATATATAATTTCATGACAACTTCAATTCATTATTTTCAGGTTGGAGATACGCTCAAATATCCTTGAAGATCGCCTTGGCCAGGATTATCAGAAATTACAGTTTAAGCACCAGTTTTCAGTATAAGGACCTTGTTTTTATTGATAATATAGTAATGAAACTCCAAGAAACGCCACTACTAAACTTCAATCGAAGGACCACTTAATCTAATTTGAAAAACAATTTCTGAGAATTAAATTGAAAAAATAAATAATTGTTCACCAAAACAAGGCTCAAAATCGTTTTTTTTTTTTTTTAACTTTGGAAGGTCGGATTTGTTAGCTAACTATAAAATCCATCTTTTTTCTAAAAACACTCCAAACTTCTTTAATAATAAACTTTAATAAACTTTAAGTTTTCTCATTTCTTTTCTCTCATTTGATAAAAGCTTTTTTTTATTAAAAACCTTAAAGTTTGGCTTTGACATATCGCTACTTTTATTTTTATCCCGATGGGTTGAATCAGGGTTGAAAAGTTATAAGCTAAAGTTTAAGTAGCTCAAGTCTTGGTAATTAAACCAAGCCACACTTGGCTCATGTTTTGCATTACGTTAAGGGTAATAAATTTAAAAAAGGTAATTTAATAAAAATATAGAGGTCATGCTTTTAAATAAACTTTGACTGCTCTCTAGATTCTTTTGTATAATATATCTTTATACCGTCTCTATATAAAAGCTTAAATACAATTTGTTCAGAAGCGTAGTAACCAAAAAAAAACTAACGTGTTCATTTCCCGAAACTTCCAAAATACCTTAAATCAAGCACCATGCTTCCTATGTTGGTTTTCGCTGTGTTATTAGTGTTAATAAACTTCTTATGGAGTCGGCGAAGGTTTTACAAGCTAATGCTTCAGATGCCAGGACCTTTAGGACTGCCAATTCTCGGCATAGTACCTCAATATATCATAAATAAACGTAAACAATTAATGTTCATATCCGTCGATAACTAATCATCGTTTCTTACATTCAGTAAACATGAATCTGAGAAGCAAGTTTATGGACAAGTATGGTTCGACAGTTTTGACTTGGATTGGTATTCAACCAACTATATTTTCCCGTGATCCCAAGATCGCTGAAGATATTCTTACATCACCGCACTGCCTTGATAGAGCCTCGCAGGTAGCAAAGGCGATGGAAAATTTATTAGGACCGGGATTGCTGTCATTGCAGGGTTTGCAAGGCTCAAAACATTTTTGAAATATTTTTTAAATATTCGAAAGAAACATTTTAGGTACTGCATGGATTAAACGTCGAAAACTGATGAATGCCAGTTTTAAGCCAAATATGTTGCTTAACTTCCTTCCTATTTTTAATTCTGAGACTCATCATCTAGTTACCCAAATTGACACTTTCGTGGGCCAAGAAGAAATTGATTTGCACCCACATTTACATAGATGGTCTCTCAATATTGCTCACCGTAAGTTAATTTGGAGGAAATTTTATTTTCTTGCTTCATGTTTCAATAACTATAGAGACAACATTGGACATTTCTCAAATAGAGGAAAAGGACTTTGGGACCAACGCCGTCTTAGAATCGTATTCATCGTAAGAATTTTGTTGTATATCAGTAAAGCTATGGTTTTATTTCGAAATATAATTTCAGATTAATCAATTTTGGTATTTATAATGTGTTGACACCCATTTTTAAAAATAAAACATTTTCCAAAATGTTTGGTTTGGAAAAGGCACAAACTACTGTTAATTCTCTAATGGAAAAAGTGAGTAGTCAAAATCCGAATTTAATTAAAACTAATTAAAATTAACATTTGATTAACCAGATAATTAGCCGAAAATTAAAATCGCAACCGGAGGATATTTCCTCAAAATCTGTCATTAACCAAGTTATTGAACTTTATCGTAATGGGGAAATAAGTATTGACGAAATAAATGGAGAGTGCCGCACTATTATTCAGACTGCCATCGACACCACTATTGCCACCGTCAAACATACTCTTATTCTTCTTGCCATGTTTCCGCATTACCAGGACATTGTCTTCGAAGAGCTAAGAGAAGTCTTTCCAGCTGGTGAACACTTCGAAGTGGAGTACGCGGACCTCCAGAAATTGGAATATCTTGATCGCACCTTGAATGAAACGTTGCGCCTGATCCCATCCGTTCCGACCATTTCAAAAGACTTAAATGAAGACATTCGCCTCTCAAACAAAGTCCTGGTTCCCAAAGGTGTATCCTTTATGATCGACATATTTCACCTTCACCGCAACAAGGATTATTGGGGCCCAAACGCCGAAACATTCAATCCCGATAATTTTATGGCCGAAAATTTGCGTGAACGGCATCCATATGCCTTTTTACCCTTTTCGAAGGGGAGGAGAAATTGCATAGGTTTGGATAAAATTAAATTTATTTTTAGTATGTTTTAAATCAATTTTTTTTCAGGCTGGAAATATGCTTTGCTTTCATCAAAGCTCGCCTTGGCCAGGATTCTAAGAAATTACAAAATAAGCACTTCTTTTCGGTATGAAGATCTGGTTTTTATTGATAATGTAGTAACGAAGCTGGGAAAATCACCACTTTTACGATTTGAAAGAAGGGCTTCTAAGTAAAACTAAAATGAAAAATAAATTTGAAATACAATTTTACTAATGAAAACGAGCGTGAAAATTTTAATTTTGTAGATCGAATCCCCTTTAATCAATGTTAAAATCTAATTTAAGAGATCTTCATAAATAATAAAAAATGTATGTAAGGACAATTTGGACATTATGACCAATTTTTATCTTCAACAAAATCGAAAAAAAAAATATTTTTTACATATTTTTAAGGAAGTTTCTGGGGGTTATTTTTCATACCCTTTGAAAGAGTGAAGAATGCATGGAGGGACAATATGGCCCATAGCTGTGGATATATCTTGGCCAATTTTTACCCGATTCATGAGCGGAATACCTTAAACGATTTCTGGATCGATTCCCCATCATTCTGCATTAAAATCTAGGAACAACTAATTTTTTATATTTTTCGTCAAGTTTTCTGGAGGATCCCCTTCAGATTTGATGAAAACGGGATGGAAGGACTATATGGCGCACAGAAATGGCTACAATTTGGCCAACTTTCATCCGATTCTTAAGCGGAATACCATAAACGATTTCAGGATCGATTCCCCATCATTTTGCATTAAAATCTAGAAACAACATATTTTTTAGATTTTTCGTCAAATTTTCTGGGGGATCCCCTTCAGATTTGATGAAAACGGGATGGAAGGACTATATGGCCCACAGCGATGGCTATATCTTGGCCAATTTTAATCTGATTCTTGAGCGGAATACCTTAAATGATTTCGGGATCGATTCTCCTTCATTCTGCATCAAAAACTAGAAACAAAATATTTTTTGGGTTTTTCGTCAAATTTTCTGGGGGATCCCCTTCAGATTTGATGAAAACGGGATGGAACGACTATATGGCCCACAGCGATGGCTACATCTTGGCCAATTTCCAACCGATTCCTGAGCGGAATTTTTCGTCAAATTTTCTGCGGGATCCCCTTCAGATTTTATGCAAACGGTATGGAACGACTATATGGCCCACAGCGATGGCTACATCTTGGCCAATTTCCAACCGATTCCTGAGCGGAATACAATTAAATGATTTCTGGATCGATTCTCCATTATTCTGCATCAAAATCTAGGAACCAAATATTTTTAGGTTTTTCGTCAAATTTTCTGGGGGATCCCCTTCAGATTTGATGAAAACGGGATGGAAGGACTATATGGCCCACAGCGATGGCTACATCTTGGCCAATTTCCAACCGATTCCTGAGCGGAATACCTTAAACGATTTCTGGATCGATTCTCCATCATTCTGCTTTAAAATCTAGGAACAACATATTTTTTAGATTTTTCGTCAAATTTTCTGCGGGATCCCCTTCAGATTTTATGCAAACGGTATGGAACGACTATATGGCCCACAGCGATGGCTACATCTTGGCCAATTTCCAACCGATTCCTGAGCGGAATACCTTAAACGATTTCTGGATCGATTCTCCTTCATTCTGCATCAAAAACTAGAAACAAAATATTTTTTGGGTTTTTCGTCAAATTTTCTGGGGGATCCCCTTCAGATTTGATGAAAACGGGATGGAACGACTATATGGCCCACAGCGATGGCTACATCTTGGCCAATTTCCAACCGATTCCTGAGCGGAATTTTTCGTCAAATTTTCTGCGGGATCCCCTTCAGATTTTATGCAAACGGTATGGAACGACTATATGGCCCACAGCGATGGCTACATCTTGGCCAATTTCCAACCGATTCCTGAGCGGAATTTTTCGTCAAATTTTCTGCGGGATCCCCTTCAGATTTTATGCAAACGGTATGGAACGACTATATGGCCCACAGCGATGGCTACATCTTGGCCAATTTCCAACCGATTCCTGAGCGGAATACAATTAAATGATTTCTGGATCGATTCTCCATTATTCTGCATCAAAATCTAGGAACCAAATATTTTTAGGTTTTTCGTCAAATTTTCTGGGGGATCCCCTTCAGATTTGATGAAAACGGGATGGAAGGACTATATGGCCCACAGCGATGGCTACATCTTGGCCAATTTCCAACCGATTCCTGAGCGGAATACCTTAAACGATTTCTGGATCGATTCTCCATCATTCTGCTTTAAAATCTAGGAACAACATATTTTTTAGATTTTTCGTCAAATTTTCTGCGGGATACCCTTCAGATTTGATGAAAACGGGATGGAACGACTATATGGCCCACAGCGATGACTACATCTTGGCCAATTTCCATCCGATTCCTGAGCGGAATACCTTAAACGATTTCTGGATCGATTCTCCATCAATCTGCATTAAAATCTAGGAACAACATATTTTTTAAATTTTTCGTCAAATTTTCTGGGGGATCCCCTTCAGATTTTATGCAAACGGGATGGAAGGACTATATGGCCCACAGCGATGGCTACATCTTGGCCAATTTCCATCCGATTCCTGAGCGGAATACCTTAAAAGATTTCTGGATCGATTCTCCATCATTCTGCAGCAAAATCTAGGAACCCAATATTTTTAGGTTATTCGTCAAATTTTATGGGGGATCCGCTTTAATGGGATCCCCTTCTTCAGCTGTAATGATTTTATATAATTTTTTTTCTTATATACTTATGAGTATTAGTAAGTTTAAATATTTAAAGTATTACCAGAACATTGAGCTTAACAGCTGTTTCACGTAATAAGCTTGCAAAGTTAATGAGTTTGTTGAAATTTAAATTGTAAGTAAAAGTGTAAGTTAAAGTGTAAGAAATATAAAGTAAAGGTTAATATATACTCATATAGTATATATCCTTTTTTCATCCACTTTTCATCCTTACACTTAACAATATCGGTAAAAATTCAATATATGGAAAACAAGTTCATTTTTAATATTAGCTATCAAAATTCAAAAAAACTAAATTAATATAAATGATTTTCACCATTAACGTCGAAAAATTAGCTTACTTTATTATTTTGTATTTCGAAACTTTTGTAGCCAAACAGTTGGACAGGTGGGAACGTTAATGAGATGGAGGGAATGAATCGGAGTCTACGGATTTTCTATAAATACCAAAGCCCACACTCAGCGTTAACTTAAAATCCCACGCGGTTTTATTTTGTTCGGTTCGAGAAAACAAAAATATCAAGGTCATGATAATCTCACTTATCTTGGCCATCGCCGGATTATTAGTATTAATATACTTTTTGTGGAGTCGACGCAGGTTTTACAAACTTATACTTGAGTTGCCAGGACCTTTGGGACTGCCCTTTCTCGGCTCAGTACCCGCCTATTTTTTAAATAACTGTCAGTAAAATAACTGTCATTGATAAAACGAATTGATACAACAGTAACCTAACCTTCCGTACATCTAGTACAAATGATTCAGAGAACTAAGTACATGGACAAGTATGGTTCAACTATTTTAACCTGGATCGGAATTCACCCAGTTATATTGTCTCGAGATCCTAAGATCGCCGGGGATGTTTTGAAATCATCGAAGTTCCTACTTAGAAACTCGCGGGTAACTAGCGCTATGGCAAGTATCTTTGGTCTCGGATTAGTGACTCTTCAAGGTGTGAGTTATTGTCCCATAAAATATGTCGTGTATAATGAAATATATGAATCATCCTTGTTAGGCACTGCATGGAATGCACGACGGAAATATTTAAATGCCAGCTTTAAGCACAATGTCTTGCTCAGTTTCATTCCCATTTTCAATTCTAAGACGAAGACGCTGGTCACTCACATGGATACTCTTGTGGGACAGGATGGAGTTTATTTTCTGCCACATTTACTTCGATGGTCCTTAAGTATAGCTTATCGTAAGTCTATCGCTCAACATTTAATTCTCGAGTGAATATTTCATTAATTCTAGAAACAACTCTGGGCATTGACGTAAGAGACGAAACAAATTTTAAGAACAATGCTCTCATAGACTCTTGGCAATCGTAATAAGTAATTTTCGAACTGATCGTAAAGGTTTTTCATTACAAAATATCATTGCAGGCTTGTGAAATTGATCATAATTGGAATTTTCATGAATGTTTCCCAAAATAAAATAATTTCCAAGCTTATCGGCTGGGAAAAGAAAAAAGCACACGGGTTTTCAAAAATTAATGTTCTTATAGATAAGGTAAGTAATAAACATAATTTAAAAGCCACGGGAAATTAAGATCGACTTTGTTATACTCCAGATTATTGACTCCAAATTGGATTCACAACCGGAAGACAGTGCGAACTCTCCCACGAACTCCGTCATCAACCGAATGATCGAGCTTTATCGGAATGGCAGCATTAGTTTGGAGGAAATAAAAGGAGAGTGCTATAATATGGTTCTGGCTGGCATCGACACCACAGCTGTCACACTCCATCACGCTCTTATCCTCTTGGCCATGTTTCCCCAGTACCAGGACATTGTCTTTGAAGAGCTGAAAGAAGTCTACCCGGCTAGTGGGGACTTCGAGGTGGAGTACGAGGACCTCCAGAAATTGGTGTATCTAGATCGCGTTTTAAATGAAACCCTGCGTTTGATTCCATCCGCTGGGATTACTGTAAGAAATGCCAATGAAGACTTTCGCCTCTCAAATAAAGTCCTTGTTCCGCAAGGCGTAGCCATTATCGTCGACATATTTAACATCCACCGCAATAAGGACTATTGGGGTCCACAGGCCCATACCTTCAATCCTGACAACTTTTTGCCCGATAAGGTTCGCGAACGCCATCCTTACGCCTTCATACCCTTTTCAAAGGGGAGGAGAAATTGCATAGGTTCGATAAAGGTAGAATTTCTTATTCAGCAAGCATTAATCTATAACTTTCAGGCTCGAGATATGCCATAATTTTGTGTAAAATCGCCTTGGCCAGGATTCTCAGAAATTACAAACTGAGCACCAGCTTTCGCTTTGAAGACCTAGCTTTTGTTGATAATATAGTAATGAAGCTGGAAAAGTCACCTCTGCTAGACTTTCAACGGCGCTGAAAATGTAAGAAAATAAACAGCAAAATAAATAAAAATAAAACACACCTTGCCTTTCATATCTATGTGACGGAACATATTTTAAATGCAAGTCGTAAAATGTTTCGTCTAATTTAATGGGCTGTACCAATTAAAAATAATATTTTTGCAAACCTGGGACCACAGGTGAGGAAAATAATGTGTTTTAGGTCAAAACTTGAGACCGGGAATTCTATGTATAAAAACCCCTGCTGCCTCTATAGGGCTCATGTAGAAAGCCAAACGGTTTCAAATTATTTGTTGTTAAAAAGCACAAAGTTCTATATAAAAATCGAAATGTTAATTTCTCCAAATTTGGCAATCGCTGTGTCTTTAGGATTCCTATACTTTTTATGGACTCGACGGAAGCTTTTAAGGCTGATTTTTCATTTACCAGGATCTGTGGGACTCCCTCTTTTCGGCTCAGAGGTTGATTTCTTCAATAGTAGATGTAAGTTTGAACTATAATTTTGTGACACGGATTTAGTTCCTTATATATTTTATTCATATGCAGTACCAACTTCCCAGGACACTCAGTGCCATTATGTAAAGGGCTCAACTTCCTTATTTCATGTGGCGCTGCAGACATTTTTAATTACCCGCGATCCAGATGTTACCAAAGACTTCCTAAAATCCTCACAATGCCTCAATAGAGCTGAGCTCTTTACCCAGCATGTAGCAGAGTTTTTCGAAGTTGGGCTGTTGACTATAAAAGGTGCAAGAAGCCACAATTAGAATTTGTCCTTTTAAAAATGTTTGACATGTCTCCTTAGAACCAGCCTGGAATGAACGTCGGAAGCATTTAAACGCCTCTTTTAAAACCAATAACCTGCTCAGTTTCCTTCCAATTTTTAATGCGGCGTCCAAATCTTTAATTACTCTGATGGACACTTTTGCGGATCAGGGGGAAAGAAATGTACTATATGATCTACTCAGATGGTCATTCAAAATTTCTAATCGTAAGCATAAAAGTTGATCGATCCTTATCCTTAACTTCATCGGTCCTTATTTATTTTATTTAGAAACTATAATTGGCACTGATGTTGAGCAATATGCCGAGTTCAAAAATAATGAAATCATCCATTTATTGCGATTGTAAGAAAGTACAATTTTTGAAGCATTTTTTTATGAGATATTCATACAGGTACTCGACGGCGACCTTTTTAGATATTTGCCAACCTCTTCGTAGGAACAGCTTTATTTCTAATATATTTGGCTTTGGGAAGGAAAAAAAAGAGCTCTTTGAAAAGGTCGATGAGTTCGCTGAAAAAGTAAGTTGGTATCTTTTGTCTTGAATTTTATTACGGAATTGTATGTTCTCAGTTAATGGCTGCCAAACTGAATTCAGACTCCTTCAAGGACACAATAATGAGCTCGCTGATTGACCTTTTTAGGAATGGAAAAATGGATTATATCGATTTGAAAGGAGAGTTTGTTGCGTTGTTAACCGCCTCATACGAAACCACAGCTTTTACACTCTTACATACACTAATTCTTTTGGCAATGTTTCCTGAATACCAGGACGCTGTCTTTGACGAGCTGAAAGAGGTCTTTCCGAGTTCAGGACCCTTCGATGTGACCTACGAAGACATCCAGAAATTGGAATACATGGATCGCGTTTTAAACGAAACCTGGCGACTATTTCCATCGGTTCCGATCATTCCAAGGGAGCTAAAAGATGATATTCGACTGTCGAATGGTGTCCTTATTCCCAAGGATGTTATTGTTTTGATTGATGTTTTTAACCTTCACCGCAACAAGGATGTATGGGGACCTGATGCCGACATCTTTAATCCCAATCATTTTCTGCCCGATAACACGCGTGATCGTCATCCTTGTGCCTTCATACCATTTTCAAAGGGACGGAGAAATTGCATAGGTTTTAAAAATTTCGTTATTCATAGGTGATTATAATTTATCAATATATATTTCAGGCTCAAGATATGCTCCAATAACCGTTAAAATCGCCTTAGCCATGATTCTCAGGAATTATAAACTAAGCACAAATTTTCGCTTTGAAGATCTGGAATATATTCAAAGTATTCCTTTAAATCTTAAAGAATTACCTTTGCTGAACTTTCAAAAAAGGATTTTGAAATAAAACGATTGCTTTGTTTATGTTTATTGTTTATTGTTTCTTATATTTTATTTAAGCGGTACACTAATGATACGAATATTTGCCATCATGGTAGTAATTTACTTATAATAATAATGTACTGCCTATACTGGAACTAGAGTGTTAACGAATTGGCCTCAAGTGATATTTAACTTTACGACCTAATTTTAAGATCTTTGTTTGTGCTTTGTAATCCAAATTACTGGCGTATCACCTGTGCTTTATTTATTTATTTTTTTTTTAACAATGTTCTGACTCGAACATTATAGGGAGGAACAGGTTAACTGCGAAATTCGGAAGATGAATGACCCATAGACTAAGCACGGCATGAATGGAGAAATAATTGTGCTTAAAATCCGGAAGTAGGAAAGCCGCTAAGTGTTCAGGTTGATATTTTGGGGAACTTACACCAAATCGCGTATGACATTAGGTCGTTTCACAAGTATTTACCTTGTAAGTTAAAAACGCCGAGATGTGTAGAGGTGAAGGTGTTATTTGGTAATCGGCAATTAGTTGAACCTACCCGAATCTATAAAAAGCCGTAGACTTGGAGCCAAGTTAGTTAGATAGCGAACGCAGAGGAGTAAGCCTACACATCGTCATGTTCTCCATTTACCTTCTGGGCCTTGTTGGAACATTACTCTGGATATACTTTTTATGGAGCCGCCGCAGATTCTACATTCTAATGTTTCAGATGTCTGGACCTATGGGTCTTCCACTTATCGGCATTGCTGCAGAATATGCCATCAACAAACGTAGGAGAAAGATAAAATTTTACAAATCAACCATTCTTACAAAATTTTGTTATACTTTTGCAGTAAGAATCATTAAGCGAACCAAGTTCTTGGACAAGTATGGTTCAACCGTTTTAACCTGGATCGGCATTAAACCAGTTATTTTTACCCGAGATCCTAAGATCGCTGAGGATATTCTAACTTCACCAACATGCCTTAATCGAAGTTTACAGGTAACAAGAGCAATGGAAGATATATTTGGAACTGGGCTGTTGACCATACAAGGTTAGAGATAATATGCCATAGCGTTCGATCATTTAAAAATATATAAACAAACATTTTAAGGTACTGCATGGTCTGAACGCCGAAAGCATATGAATTCCAGTTTTAGGAGCAATGTCCTGCTCAGTTTCCTTCCTATTTTTAACATTGAAACCAACAATCTGCTCACCCAAATGGACGATTTCGTGGGTCAAGGTGAAACTGATTTGTTGACACATTTGCTCAGATGGTCCTTTAGAATAGCTCACCGTAAGCATAACAAGCTTTTCATTCTTTCTTGGATTAATATTTCGTTGACTCTAGAGACCACACTGGGCACTAACGTAAAAAGTGAAGCCAATTTTGAGAACAATTCTCTTATAGAGTCCTGGGAATGGTAAGTAGCTATTTTTTTTTTTTTTACACAAAAGGTATTGCATTACGAAGTATTTCAGCCTCTTAAACTTGATTGTTGTTGAAGTGACTCTGCCCATTTTACGAAATAAAACAATCTCCAACATTTTTGGTATCGAAAAAAAGAAAAAACAGGAGTTTTCAAAAATTAATGATCTTATGGATAAAGTAAATACTAAAAATCAAATCTTATAACCACAACACAACTAAATAGAAATCTTTTTAAACTAGATTATTAGCTCAAAATTAGATTCGCAACCGGAGACCGGTACAGACCTTACTAAAAACACAGTCATCAACAGGGTTATGGAACTTTATTCGAAAAACGAAATAGGCTTACAAGATGTAAAGGGAGAGTGCTGCAACATGGTTCTGGCTGCCTTTGAGACCACAGCTATAACAGTTCATCACACCCTTATCCTTCTGGCCATGTTTCCCAAATATCAAGATATTGTTTTCGAGGAGCTTAAAGAAGTCTACCCGGCTGGTGAAGAGCTCGAAGTGGAGTACGAGGACCTCCAAAAATTGGTTTATCTAGATTGCGTTTTGAACGAAACCTTGCGCCTAATCCCGCCCGTTCCGATCGCTGTAAGAGATGCTCAGGAGGACTTTCGTCTTTCCAATGAAGTCCTTGTTCCCAAAGGCGTAGTAGTTGCCGTCGACATATTCAACGTTCACCGCAACAAGGATCATTGGGGACCCGAAGCTGACACCTTCAATCCTGATAATTTTTTGCCCGAAAATGTTCGCGAACGGCATCCCTATGCCTTTATACCCTTTTCCAAAGGACGGAGAAATTGCATAGGTACGACAATTGCATTATATTTTAGTTCATTGAGAGCTCATTATTTCACCCTTTCCAGGCTGGAGATATGCGTTGATATCGTCGAAAATTGCTCTAGCCCAAATACTCAGAAGTTACAAGTTAAGCACCAATTTTCGATATGAGGACCTTGTCTTTGTGGATAATATTGGAATGAAGCTGAGTAAATCTCCGCAAATAAGTTTTAGCCGAAGATAGATTGAAGCATATTAAAATAAAAATTTTTATTTTTAATTAGTTTATAGACTTTTATAGCGTGATGACATGCCATGATCCCATTAGGCTTTGATTCTCAGAAACATATTTCAAAATTACATTGGATCTTGGGTACTTAGAGTTTGTTGTTATCGTCACGGATCACAACTACGCAACACAGTAGTGTCGAGTAGACCTTAAAATCACATTAAATGAGTATGTAGTGTCATATCCAACACATCATTCCAAATTATTCGTCTTCCACAATGTTGGCTCTGGCCAGAAGCTGCGCCCAGTGCCTGCGCCGCCTGTCACCCGCCAGAGTTCTGCGCTTTTATTCTACGGGATCCTCTGACTGTAAGGACCAGAAAGGAAAGTACCAAATCGTGATGGTGCGACACGGAGAGTCCGAATGGAATCAGCAGAATCTATTTGCTGGTTGGTTCGATGCGAAACTGACAGATAAAGGCAAGCAGGAAGCCTGTGCCGCGGGCCTGGCCCTCAAGAAGGGCAACTATAAGTTCGACATAGCCCATACCTCTATGTTGACCCGTGCCAACGATACGTTGAAGATCGCCTTGGAGTCCTGCGAACACAAAAAGATACCCGTGTGCAAGTCATGGCGACTCAATGAGCGGCACTACGGCGGACTGACAGGACTGAATAAGGCGGAGACCGCCAAGAAGTTTGGCGAGGAAAAAGTTAACATCTGGCGCCGCAGTTTCGACACCCCACCACCTCCCATGGAGGAGGACCACAAGTACTATGAATGCATCGCCAAGGACCCGCGATATAAGGACCAGTTAAAGCCAGATGAGTTCCCCAAGGCAGAGTCCCTGAAGCTTACAATCGACCGCACGCTCCCTTACTGGAACGGGGTGATCGAGCCCCAGATCAAGGAGGGGAAGAACATCCTGGTGGCGGCCCACGGCAATAGTCTGCGGGGCGTAGTCAAGCACTTGGAGTGCATTTCCGACGAGGGCATTATGGGCCTTAACCTGCCCACTGGCATACCATTTGTCTACCAACTGGACGAGAACCTAAAGCCCATCGGCACGCTGCAGTTCCTTGGCGATCCGGAAACCGTAAGGAAGGCCATGGAAGCGGTGGCCAATCAGGGCAAGGCCAAGTAGCCAACAATCAACTCAATGCACTTGCATGCCAACCTCAAAACCGCGTATGAAAAACTCACGGAATCTGGGAAGATTGCGGGTCTGGCCAGGCGAATGTCAAGCTGCAAATAAATTTATTTGATTTTAATTGACAATGAAAAGTCAACAGCAGAAGCTGCTTCTTCGGGTCCCATGGCCTGGGGTCTGGGTCTCTGGTCTGGGTATATGGCTCCGGGTCTGGGTCTGGGTCTGAGCCAAAGTCCAGCCATATTTATATGTGTTTCCATTGGGCTCGTTTAAGAAATCAGGGAGTCGAGTGTGTCGCGTCAATTTTAATTGCCGGGGGATGAGTCTGGCATGCCGAATGGGTCGAATTTTAATTTGTTTAAATGAAATACTCATTTAGGTCTTATTGACAAACAAATTGAATTGATTGATCTAAATGAATTTATATGGTGAGCACTGACCGACTCGCAGGCCCCACTCTTTCTTTCCATCAGTACTGTTTTGGTTTTGGACGGGCTTTGGATGGCTGTGGATGTCTTTGGATGTCTTTGGATGTCTTTGACTGGCCGGCTAAGACCTTAGTGCATCTGACCCGCTGTCGAGGCCAGATTTGGCGCGTTTGCATGCTATGCTTCGAGACCGTGGCGAGCTTTGATCTACTAAATTGAGAGCGTGAAACGAGCTGGAAGACTTGACATACCTTCGGCACCTTCTCCTTCGGCCGGAGGAGGAAGCCCGGCCAGCGTGTGTCTGGCAGAAGGCATGAGCTCCACATTATTTGAACTTAATTACACAGCCACAGTGCGAGCCAGCCGGAGTTAAAGCTAAAGTCAAAGACGGAGTCAAAGTCGGCGCCCCGTTAAATCGTTTCCACCACACATACCAGACGCAGCATTGAAACTACAGGAACATAAAAATGTTTGCACTTCGTATTTGTCGCGCATAAAGTCTAATATCGAATTACAAGCCCGTACCAGGTCTTCGGCAATCGAGTTTTCGGAGAGGAGTCTCCTCCGAGTGGTCCAGTGTGCGTGTCAGCTGGCGAAACTTTGTGGCAGGCATCCCACCCCATGCTCCTGCTCCTCCTCCGCCACCTCCTCCCAGAATCCAGCGGCCATAAAGAAACTGAATTGAGTTAAATGCGCGATAAATTGCTTTTTGCATTTATCATGGTCGCCCTGGCAGGCGGCAGCCGAAGTTTGCTGGAGCCTGGCCAAGCCTAGACCATGAAGTTGGAGAGGCGACTCTGGCCGCCCCACCCGACACTTCCTCCGCCCTCCCCTCTCTTGGTTGTGGCGAATATTGAACAAGATTTTTAATTAGTCGCCTAAATGCAGCAGAGGAGAGACCCAGAACTTGAGGCAGGGACGCAGGGAGGAATTTAGTCAAGTTCTGGCTTACGATGGAGTTGCTTTATTTATGCACAGTGTGAGGCTATTTATTGGGAGAGATCCTGGTTGATCACCTGGCTGATGTAGGCCAAAAAGCTGGAGACTCGTGTATAAACGTCGGGCCGTCCCTGGGCACAGGTGGATGAGCCGTAGGACACAATGCCCACCAGACGTGGCTGAGGTCCAGCCTTAATCAGAGGTCCTCCAGAGTCACCCTAATTTACATAAGAATATTATTAGTAATATATTTTTAATATTAAATGTGGACTTACCACACATGCTCCTTGGCCCTGAACTGCTAGGGCGCAGATCTCGTTGCGGGTCACCCGGAATCCCTTCTGGCTACATTCCTCATTCGAAATGGTACGGTAGTTCAAAGCCTGCAGCTGATCCGGCAGTTTGGCGGAGGAGGTGGACGAGGTGGTGGACCCCCAGCCAGTGAGGCGCACCGGCACCTTCTCTCCAATGCGATCGGTGCCACCCAGGTGGACGGTTCCAATGTCCGCTCGCTCCAACCGGAATGGAGGCGATACCCGTACTAGAGCAATGTCGTTGATGATTTTTGGACTTATGGAGTACTGGGGATGCACGTGCTTGGCCAGCACTCGATGGCGCAGACCACCCGCCTTCCAATTCAGAGTCCCACCCACCACACTCACGTCCTCCACCTTCATCTTCTCCATGCAGTGGGCTGCGGTCAGGACATGCTGGGCACTGATGATGGAACCACCACAAAAGTGCTGCCAGCGACCCCGTCTCTGGAGCTGCAGAGAGACCTGGAAGGGCACCGTCTCGTTCACCAGCTGGCCGCCATTAATCCGGATGGGGGACCCGGTGATGCTTGTCGGGGTCACTACTTCGGCCGAGGACTGATAAAGGACGAGAAATAGACTGAGTAACTTTAGGACTTCCATTTTCTTATAGTTAATCGCATGTGAAGTTCTGCAAATGATTGAAAACTGCATCTTACCTGCAGTGGCTTTTATACCAAGCCAGATCAAGGGGCTCTTATCGCCTTTTTGGGAGTGCAAATGTTTGTGATCTTGAAAACGAAAGGTAATGTGGGTTGAGCTTTAATCTGTATCTTTTGGCACAATTTAATAAATACATTTTCCGACAATGGCTAATTTAAGCCATTTAATGTGCTGGCTTGTTCTATAAAAACCCATCTTAATTTGAGCCTCATTTTTTATTCTTTATTTCCTTATTGCGTGCTTGTTTATCATAAGAAAAAAAATCAACTATTTGGTGTGACAGAAGCGCCTACCTGTTGTCATCAATTAGGTAACACGCTCACGCGACCGATAAATATTAAGCCAGCTCTAGCCTCGGCCATAATCTGCCTCTGAATCAGTATCCGCGTGTATCTGTATCTGCGCTCTGCTCTGTGGCATGATCTCTTATCTGATTTGCAAATAAAAATCTGTTTAATTTGCCCAATGCTCGGGCCAGAGCCATTGCCAGATCTCTGCATGTGCTGGGACTCGAGAGTCATAATTTACAAGACCAAGACCTGAGCGTAGGGGAGCCCATATAGGATCGGTTCGGTTCGGGTACGAGACTGGTGGGGCGAGACTGAGCAAATTAAGTACTAAAATAAACGACCAATTTACTGATTATGCAAAACACGCAATTAATTTTCCACCTGGAAACGAGTGCGAAAATTAATTGCCCAAGAGAGTGGAAAACTCATTCGGCTTTTCGAGTTGATCTCGTTAATTCGTAGCGGACCGCAGCCGCAATATGATTTGCATTTTCAGAGGAAACTTTTTGCTTGGATCCCACACCTGATCCCACACTTCGTGACCTCCAATCAAGGCAGTCACTATAAATCCCTCTCGGCCGGCTACTGGACTTTGGAGCAGACATAAAAACGCCACTACTTCCACTTCAGACAGATCATAAAACCAGCGGCTCTGCTTTATGAAGTCGGCCGATAAATCACTGCGAGGACGGCGGCGGCAAAACGACAAACAGGAAAACAAATACCGAAAACAAAAACCCATAAAAATTGCACCGAACCCGAATGCGTTCCTCTTGGCCACACGCACAATTCCCCAGAAGTTGGCTGGCGAACATGGCCATGAATGGAGCAGGCAATCAAGCGAAATGTCATAATAATGATGGCGTCCAGTCGGGCCGGACAGGTAGAAGGAATGCTTATCTTGTTAACACCGAACCGATTCCCATATCCTCCGCTCCGTAGCATTGCTGATGAAATGATTAAAGTGCATTTTATTAGTGAGAATTTTGAGCATCCACCGGGGAATCGCAAGATGTTCAAAGTTTACTGGAAACAAGGGAATTAATTATCCCTTTACCAGGTTGAAATAATTTTAATAAGAAGCTTACGAGACATCAGTTCCTGAATACATAGAATTTTATTATAAAAAGTCACTTGGAAATATTAAATTTTTCTCTAATTAATTATAATTTAATTACAAGCTTAACTATATTATTATTTAGAACCAACTCTTTGAATAAACTTTCTTGGCTAGAACACAGCCTAATGAGTTTACATACGGATTAACCCGTCAACCTGGCTCAAGACACCGAAAGCTCATATGCAAATTAGATGCTGGAATTAAGAATAAAAATCCACAGATAAGTCATGCCTTGACAGGGTGGTCCAATTAACAAAAGCCAAGCGCTGAAGCAACACGACAGGCGCCAGAGCCGAAGTCAGACTCAGATTCAGATGCAGATCCCCAGACACATCCTGTGGGTGGGGCGTAGGGCCCGATATAATAAAGCCATTTCGGGTTCAAATCGGTTCGCTGGCTTCGTGGCTGGAGCCGCTGCATCGCGGCTCAGGACAATTAACACAGTAGTCCAAAGATCAAGACCTCAACAGCGTCCAGCACGCAGTGGAATCGCCACGAAACCAAGAGGTGTGCATAATTAATTTGCGCCAGTGCGCCACACACAGTCCATTCGGAGAGGGAGTCCTAGGCACTGGAAATAAAACTTAAACCAAAAAAAAATTGTGCCACAAAATAAATAAGACTTTAAGCAAAATAATAGGGAACTAGTTACATCTTGAAATATCCCTTTACCTACCTTTTTTATACCTTTTTTTCTCACTGTATTACTACAAGTCCAGCTCCGCCCAAATGGAGTAGCAAAATGATTCATTAGCGGATGCAATCAGCCCCGGAACTGACACATGCACCACTGACTCCGGCTGACTCCGATTCCGAATGTGGACCAGATAGCGCTTCTGCCAGCCCGCCCAGGGATCAGGCAAGAAAATACACAAATCCAAGCAGGAGTAAGCCTGAAATTGAGCCAGAAACCGAAGCTGCAACCGAGCCTGATTTGCATCGAACAAGTCAGATAGCTGCTCCTTCCTCGGGTACTGCCTCCGAGGTGTCCAAGGTGTTGATTGTCAGCTGCAGGTCTCCATGTCCTCCGACCAGCACATTGAATTAAAAGAAATGTCCGCTGCCGTCGGAGACGTGCTTGTTTAATCGGAATATTTAAATTATTCTCTGATTAAAACTCCGAGACAGATCGAGTTGAAAGGAGGTGGTTGGTTGAGGCTTCCGATCTTCCCACTTATTTTTTTTTTTTGCTTGATGGTATTCCCAAGAATTGAGGAAGTATATGATTGAAGATTGGAATATATACTACTTATAGTTACTTTTCGAACCACTCTTGGCAGTGTAACTCCCACAACTGTCTTTTCCTGTCCCCCAGTCGGAGATATCAGTGCCCAGCGACCTTGTAACCCAGTGCCATTACATTGGGTGGAACGACCACCCACAGCTGCACTAGATAAAATTCAAATGAATGGAACAAAAAAACCCACTTAATTGGGGCTCAGGGAAAGGTATATAAACTTCGGATGCACCGCCAGTTCTAAGCAAAGTCTCACCATGAATGGAGTAACGTACATCCTGCTGCTAGTGGCATCCTTGATGGCAGGCGCCCAGAGTAAGCCTATGGGCAGTGTAATCGACTGTAAGTAAAGTCTCTGTATCGCAAGTGAAAATAACTAAATGGGAAACTATCTTAGTGGACAAGTATTTCGAGGAGGCGGACACCAATTCCCAGGAACGAGTTGTGGGCGGCTATGATGTGCCCCAGGATGAGTATGTTTCGTACCAGATTTCCATGCAGTTCCTCACCCGCAGTGGCAAGCAACGCCACTTCTGTGGTGGCTCACTCATTGCTCCAAATCGCGTCCTCACCGCCGCTCATTGTGTGAATGGCCAGAACGCCAGTCGCATTAGCGTTGTGGCTGGAATCAGGGATCTGGACGACACCACTGGCTACCGTTCTCAAGTGCAGTCCTACGAGATGAACGAGAACTACCAGGAGTTGGTGACCAGCGATATCGCCATTCTTAAGATCGATCCTCCCTTCGAGCTGGACGAGAAACGTGTGTCCACCATTGACGTGAGTGGCTCGGACATGGTTGGTGCTGGGCAAGAGGTCCTCCTTACTGGCTGGGGATCGGTGTTCCATTTTGGAACTGGCCCGTTCGCCAAGTATCCCACGGTGTTGCAGAAACTGGAATACAAAACCCTCAGCAACCAAAACTGCAAGGAAACCATGACCCAACTGACGGACACGGAGATCTGTGCCCTCGAGAGATTCGGCAAAGGGGCCTGCAATGTAAGATTCAACTAGCTTAAGATATTTTTCATAATATTTATTATAATATCCCCAATTTCAGGGCGACTCTGGCGGTCCCTTGGTAATGCGCAGTGGCGAGACTGTAAAGCAAGTTGGCGTTGTCTCCTATGGAACTGCCTTCTGTGCTTCCAATAATCCGGATGTCTATACCCGAGTGTCCATGTTCGATGGTTGGATAAAAGAGAGAATGGCTTAAAAACTTTAATAATATTTTGTCAATGGATTAATAAAGATAGTTTCCTAAAAGCAACTACGCTCTTAAAACTCTTACTGGAAACAGCGCACGTTCGCAAAATAGATATTCGCCAAAAAGGTAACTGGGTTACGTTACCAGCAGAATGGCTCATTATAATTTCAATTTCAAGATCAAATTTAATGGCATAACCAAGTATCCCCCAAACTGGGCCAGATATCTGCGATATCTATGCTAATTTCTCTCCACATGGGGGCCAAGTTTCTACTTAAGTAGCGAGACTGATGCGAAACCCTCGACATTAACCAAGTGACAATGGCTCCCATAGAGTTGCTGCTGATTGGAGTACTGGCCATAGAAGGTGCCTTTGGGCGGCTAAATTGTGAGATCTTCAAATAAAAAAGTGCCATAATTTCAACAATTATTTTCCAGCCCGCCAGCCCAGTGGATACACACCGCACAGGATTGTTGGAGGAGCGGATGTTCCACCGGGAGAACACGTCCCCTATCAAGTATCCCTCCAATATAAGACTCGTGATGGGCAAATGCATTTCTGCGGAGGATCCATCATTGCTCCCAACCGCATCCTTACAGCTGCCCACTGTTGCCAGGGATTAAATGCCAGCCGCATGTCGGTAGTAGCCGGAATACGAAGTCTGCAAGAGAAGGGATCCCGCTCCAAGGTTCTCTCCTTCACCATTCACCCAGATTACAAGGAACTGGTCACCAGCGACCTGTCCGTCCTGTATATAGACCCTCCGCTTGAGTTCGACAACACAAGCATCAGTTCCATTGACCTGCAGTCGAATTACGTGGGCGGAGGAGTTCCCGTGACCCTAACTGGTTGGGGCCAACGCCTCCCAGTACCTTTTCCCTTCCTGGACGATGTCAACTACCCGAATGTCCTGCAGCGCATGAGCTATCATACGATTACGAACCAGGAGTGCAGGAATGCCGGCATGGATAGTGTCACGGATACGGAAGTCTGCGCCAGAGGACCCTTCAGAGGAGCTTGTTCGGTAAGGACATACGTATGTTGCATTCTTCGAATTGTATCATAAAGTTCATATCCTTTAGGGCGATTCTGGTGGACCGTTGGTCATGAGAACGGACGAGGGCCTAAAACAAGTAGGCATAGTATCCTACGGCTTGGTTGTTTGTGGTCTGTTTATTTCCCCGGATGTCTACACCCGAGTGTCAACCTTTACTGAATGGATAGAAGGTCATCTGGAGGTCTAGGTGAATCCAGCCGCAAACAATAATTTAACAAAAAAAAACCGAAAAAAATAAATCAAGTGATAGATTCCTACTCGGCTGCTGCTGCTTCCTCAGCTGGCGGCGCCTCTGCTGGCGGCGCCTCTGCTGGGGCTTCTACGGGAGCTTCTTCGGCCGGTGGCGCAGCCTCTTCGGCGGGCGGTGCTGCTTCCTCTGCTGGTGGCGCCGGTGGTGCTTCCTCGGCCGGTGGTGCTTCCTCTGCTGGGGGCACAGCCTCTACCGGAGGTGCCTCTTCTGCAGCGGCTTCTGGTGGCGCTTCTTGACCTTCAGCCGCAGGTGCAGCTTCTGCTGGGGCCTCGGAGGGGGCAGCATCAGCTGGTGGAGCTTCTCCCTCGGCCGGAGCTGCTTCATCCATGGGGCTCACGTTCATATCAGAGCCGCGTGCAGTGGCTGGTGCAGTTCCCGGTGCAGTTCCCGGTGCAGTTCCAAGAGCAGTTCCAGGAGCAGTCCCAGGAACAGTTCCAGCTGCAGATTCAGGAGCAACTCCAGGAGCGCTTTCGTCCTTCGTTCCAGAAGGCGTAGAGCTGTCCTCCTTTGAAAGGTGTGGAGACGGATCTGCACAAGGATCCTTCACCGGCTTGGTGGCAGCGCGCTGTAAAAAGGGTAACCATGGATTTTTCTTCATTGAAAAGAGGATGAAATCGACTTACTAGCATAACATTGCGGAAGAAGCGTTGGAGCACCATGGCCGCCTCGTTCCTGCGCCTCTCTTCCTCATCGTCCTCTTTTTCCTGCGGAATAAAACTTAAGGAGTGGTCTGCATAGAATGGGAACTCCTCTCAACTAACCAAGGCACAGGTGCAGACGCAGATATGCTTCGGGAACTGGGTGCGCACCCAGTAACCGCGCCAGGCCGCTTGGATTGTAATAGCCGCCTGT
The DNA here is from genome assembly GCA_035047585.1 of Drosophila monieri. Classification (NCBI taxonomy): domain Eukaryota; kingdom Metazoa; phylum Arthropoda; class Insecta; order Diptera; family Drosophilidae; genus Drosophila; species Drosophila monieri. The sequence goes on along the minus strand of JAWNPJ010000115.1, from coordinate 1,220,891 downwards.
CCGCGCATCGACTCCTGGATTCGCTTCATTTCCCGATCGCGGAAGTACTGATAGAGTAGCTCCGTACCGTCGGTTCCCTTTTGAGCCGCCATGTACGCTTCTACGAAGCGCTTATAGGCACTCTCTATGGCCGGTCGTGACATAACCAGCTCCTCTTCGGAGAAGTGACACTTCTCCAGCAGTTCCTCCAGGATGTCGACATCCTCAAAGTTGATGGTCTGCTTGCCGCGGCGCATCTCGCAGCGGCGCTTCTCTAGGAAGTTACGGAAGCAGTCCTCCAGCACTTGGCCCATCAGCTCGGACTTTTCCTTCGAAAGGTCGCAGACGCACAAGTCCGAAATGATACTATCCACCTGGCGTAAAGCCCTGTCCAAAATGGTGTTGGCCACTGTGAAAGCCATGTAAAATGTGGTTTAAAAATTAGGAATCCAAGGGTTTTAGCCACATTTACCTAGAGCCTTCTCTCTGGTCACGATAACGGAGTGCAGGTAGTCAATGATGAACTGGCAAAGACACTCCTTGGTCGGCTGGCATCTTAATACCTCCCGGGTAATGTCCGAGAGTATCTCCGGCAATCCCTCCGGCACATTGATGGCCTGCTGGCGTACCTTTCCACGTTGAATCAAATAGTTCATTTTGGCTAAAAAACAGTATTCTACTTAATAAGCAAATTTAATAATTTGGAACAGTATATGAGTTGCCAGGGGCTAATATGAATATGTTTGAAATATAAATATTCTTAACAGAATTGGTTTTTTTAGCCTACTAAGTTTTTTTTTTTTAATATTGGTTTGAGTATTCACTAAGCACCTATTAGCGCCATCTAAGCAGTGAAGAAATGAACTAACAGACTTCACAAGTCCGTGGAGAGGAAAAAAAGAAAAAGAATAAAAGAAAGTGTTTCAAAACGTAGAAAAGTTTTATTTGTTTAGCGGCTGATTTCAAAAATTAATTTGAAAGGCGGTGAACGACCAAAATTTGAGCGAGGCGAAGCGCCTGGATTCAAGGAGTTTGTGCCTCGACATTTCACGGAGTTGTGTCCTGCGGCTGTAATAAATAAATCAAAAGTATACTTAGCTAACAATTAACCTTTTACCATCAAGAAATGGGCGAAAGAGTATCCTATAATTACAGTCGAATTTGATATTAAAGGAACACTTCAAAGTCCACATTTACATTGTAAGCGATTTAGCAATTCTGCATATTAAAGTGTCTTGGACTTTCCCTCAAAAAGTGGGTGTGTGCCGGGGATTATCATTGCAAATTAATTTCGAGCAGCCTATCAACAAACTGTTTTATTGATGCGAATTTCCAAAAGCGTTGAACCTATTTCCATTTCCTTTCCCACCACCTGACCTTTTCTTTATTTAGCTCGTGGCTTTCGAAAAGAAGCTACTCATAAACAATTTTTTTTGATTATAGAATTAAGGTTGCTGGCTGCATTTTAATTGATTCATGGATGTTGTTTTTTTAAGGGGTGAATCAAAAAACATAAATATATTGGATCATTCTAGGCCTCTTAAAATATCAAAGTATGAAAGTCAGGATTACGATAGTGAAGATCTGTATATATTTATGAAAAAATAATTCCACTTGCGTAGGGTCAGTTTTTGAGTGGAATATATTGAAATACATTGTTAGAATATTTATTTGAGAGCCCCTCGACACATTTTATGAGACGCCTCTGACTTCCTCTCCAGAAAGCTGCGTATAAAAGCTATTTTCCTTCCCTTCCGCGAAACTGAAGAAAGCGAAAGCAACCAAGAAAAGCTTCTACAACATCAGCTGGAAGCAAGGGCTTTTTGGATCAGTTGGATAATATTGTGGAGAGCGTACCACCACCAAGTTCGATCCGGGTTGGATCGCCCAGGTGCTTGACGATATAAAAGTTGTATCAAAAACGGCGGCCAATCGAGTGCTGGGGGCCACACTATGCAGCAGCTGATCAAAGTGGTGCGGTCGCTAGGTAAGCAGACTTGTTGATTCTCAACCAGAATCAGAACCAGCTGGTGGATCGATCACTTTACATATCCCACTCTTTTGCAGGTCAATGCTCGGCGAAGGGCGCATGGAACTTGAACCGCCTGGGAGGTGTGGGTGGCCAGAGGAGCATTGCCTGCCTGGCAGCTCTCTCAGAGACCCATCAGATTTTGCAGAGGACGTGCCGGGAGTTCGCCAATGCGGAACTGGCACCTAAGGCGCGTCATCACGATCGCGAGGAGCTCTTTCCGGCGGAGCAGGTTCGACGTCTGGGAGAGCTGGGTCTGCTTTCCGTGGCTGTGCGGGAGGAGTACGGTATGATCATTGGATGTTCGTTGGACGTACATAATAAACAATTAATAATCCTTTTCCTCAGGAGGATCCGGATTGGACTACCAAGCGTACGCCATCGGTATGGAGGAAGTGGCGCGCGGTGATGCCGCAGTGGCCATCGTGATGGGTGTGAATAACCTTTTCTTGGGTGCAGTGCAGCAACACGGAAGCGAAGAGCAAAAGCGTGATTTTCTCATTCCATACACGCAGGGCGCCAATATTGCCTTCTACGCGCTTTCGGAGCCTGGAAATGGATCGGATGCAGGCGCTGCCAGCACCACAGCCAAGTTGCAGGGGGACAGTTACCTCCTCAATGGCACGAAAGCCTGGATCTCGAACTCAAAGGAGGCCAGCGGAGGACTGGTATTTGCAACTGTGGATAAAGCACTGAAACACAAGGGCATCACTGCCTTTCTCACGGAAAAGGACGTTCCCGGCCTTTCCATAGCCAAGAAGGAGAGTAAGATGGGCATGAGGGCCACTTCCACCTGCCAGCTGGTCCTGGAGGACGTCCAAGTTCCGCGTTCCCGCGTTTTGGGCAAACCCGGCGATGGCTTCAAAATTGCCATGCAATCTCTGGATTGTGGTAGGATTGGAATCGCCGCCCAGGCCACAGGAATCGCCCAGGCGGCTCTCGAGTTGGCCGTTGACTACTCGCAGAAGCGGATAGCCTTCGGAAAACAGTTGGCCCGGATGCAGCTCATTCAGCAGAAGCTGGCGGACATGGCTAGTAGGGTGGAGGCATCCCGACTTCTCACGTGGCGTGCCGCCTGGCTACAGGACAACGGGTTGCCCTTCACCAAGGAGGCAGCGATGGCCAAACTGCACGCCTCGGAGGCGGCCACCTATTGCAGTCATCAGTGCATCCAGGTGCTGGGCGGCATGGGCTACACCACTGATCTTCCCGCTGAGCTCTACTACCGTAATTCCCGGGTAACGGAGATCTACGAGGGAACCTCCGAGATCCAACGCATAGTAATTGCCAATGCAGTGCTCCGGGAGCTGGGTGCCGAGTGATGCTTATCCAGGTAGAGCTGCGAAGAATAGCACTAAGAAAAAACTTAATTTTTTTAAATGTTCTTAAGTTATTTAATAAAATTTATTAAAGTCTATAAAAATCAACAAAAGCGGTGCTATTATAGCACCACATTTTAAAAATGGATTTTAAACTATAATACTGACCAAAACATATGAGATTAATTAGTAAACAGTATAAAAATGTTAGAAAAAGGTAAATAAATCCTGCCATCATAAAAATCATAAAAATAAAACTCTTTGTAGAAGTCCTAGTTTTATTACTTATTATAAATAAATTAAAACCATTTAGGCTTTATTTTCACAAATCTTAAATAATTAAAAGAATAAAATTCTTGGAGTGCAAATACGCTCTAAAATAAAAAATTTGTACTTTAGTTTAATTTTAATTACGCGCAACTCTGCGCTTTCCAACACTAAAATATACCGATAACAAACAGCTGTTTACAGTGTAGTGTTGCAAAACACGTATCTGAGCTCCCTTCAAGTGCTGAGAAACAGTCAAGACCTGGCCCTAGTTTGTTTTGAAAATTGGGGTTTTCTTTAAATGACGTCCAATTTGTTAAACTTGAACGTGGACACGCTGTTCGAGCAGCACAGTGTGTCCGAGATCGATGCGATACACAAGCGGATACAGTCCCTCGTTGAGAACAAGCGGGAGGAGCTACGCACTCATGTTGGGTAAATGATGTGGCACTTGGTGACTCGGAGTTTCTATAAATTAACCGATTTTTCCATCAGGGAGCGATATAGAGATCTGCTGCAGGCGGCAGACACCATTGCCGCCATGCAAACGTCGGCGGGCACTCTCATAGAACAGGTTCAGCGGGTGCAGTCGAACTGCCGGAGTCTGAACGAGCAGCAACTTCTGGGGTTCCAGAGCTCCAATGCTCAGGATGCTGGATCAGCCGCTTCAGAGGCAGCTTTGCAGCAAAGGAGTGCGAATCGCAAGCTACAGAACTACTACGGCACCTTGGTGCAGATAAAGCTCCTCACTGGCCTGCCGGAGCTGATATGGACGCATTTGGACAATGAACGCTTCTATGCCGCCGCCGAGCTGTTTGTGTTTAGCCGTCACATCAGCACAGGGCTGCAGCTGGACGGGCAGAGTGCCTTGATGCAAAAATTGCCTGTGGCCCGCAAACAATGGGAGATACTAAGACCTTTCCATGTAACCATCAAGCAGGCGGTGCTGGCTGCCCTTGAACGAGAGCAACTGCCTTCCGAACTGGCGGTCGATTGCCTGCAGAGCCTGCTCCTGCTGGAAAAGAGCGACCTGGCAGCCGTGCTGCAGACATTCATGGGCCTGCGTTCGGCCGCCTTCTTGAGATGCCTGGAAAGCAGGTCATCGGAACCAAGGCGCGTCAAGGAGCGCATCTTGGCCAGCCTGGGAGTGTTGAACGGCACAGTGGATCTGCTAGACAAGTGTCTACTCGGTAAGTTACCATTTATTTACGAAATCGATTAAACAGGCAGACGAGAAGCGAAGCAATTAGAAAAACCAAAAGCAGTTCCCAAAAGAAATGGCTCCTGGCCGCAGAAGCTACTAGTTTCCGGATTTCCTTATTGGGTTCGGCGTAGTGGAACACCGTTGTTACTGGCTGGGGACTCGATTGAACGCCGCAAGATGCTAAGAGGTCCTCGGTGTATGAAGCCACTTCCCTAATACATGTGATGTGGTTAGTTTTTCCCAAAGAGACCTGAGTAGAGGACCTATCGATCCCGTTGAAGCACTGAAACTCTGTCCCCTTTGTGGGCTGCAGTTGCCGGCAATGCTTGGTATTGTAATTGTGGAACAGGACAAAGTACACGCTCGGGTGCCTGTCCATGTTGTATATCCCGTAGCTGTCGCCTGGCATCATGCGGCTGTCCTGGAATTGATCCTTAAGCTTTTGACTGAATTCAGCTGTGCATAGCTGTCGCAGGACATTGGAACGGTTCAGTTCGATGCCACAGTCTTTGGCAAACTTGAGAGCCGAGTCTGTCATTTTCCAAGCAGCTATGTTCTCCAATAAGTGCTCCACTCAAATCTCAGTTCAAAAGGCTACTATTAATCTCGATTTTATTTCCTTGTGTTGTTGCAGGCGATGGTCTTCTCTATGCCCGCTTGGACGAGTGCTCCGCCTCCACCTATCCTGCAACCATCAGCCGTATGGATAACACCGAACGTCAGCTGGCTCATCTGTTGCCCGACATAATATCTGGGTTCAAGCCCCAATTCCAAGTGGTTCCGCTAGCCCCAGAGCAACTTGGCATATCCCTGCAGCAGTGGCTGGACAAAATGAACGCTCTGGCAGCCAACCTGCAGCAGGTCTTTGCACTGGTAAGCAGCATGCAAATTATTCAGGACATCAAGTCGGAGGCCCGGGCAAGTGGGCGACCAGACTTTGGCCGTCTAGAGCAACAGCTGCAGTTGAAGCACAGTCAGTTGGACTTCTACGCCAGAAAATACATGCCTCTGATCAACGAAAGGGTGCGGGAGATAATCCGAGGCAGTTGGGCGGCTGCCATGAAACAGACCTACGAACAGGTGCTCACACTCATCGAGAACGGTCAGCTCCAGCCACCGCACCAAATCTGGCAGGAGCAAAGCGATGATCTGCCTCTCAGCCTGGCAGCGGCTCTCAGCGATCAACCCAAGCGATTTGCCAACCGCACAAAGGGTTACGACAGTTCCACAATAGACCTGTGTCGAAAATTCGATGGCCATCTGGCGGACATCGTGCAGGAGCTCAACGTTATGCTGCAGGAGCAAACTACACGGGCCGAAGACAAGCTGGCTCTGATCAAGTTTTTGCGCGAAACGGCACGGGAGCAGGTCACTGAGTATTTAAGCAATCTGAAAAGCCTCCAGTTGCGGGAGCGTCCTGCCCTTCTACTCGCCTTGCGCAACACCCTGGCCCTGGTGGAGTTGTGTCCAAGCTTGAAGCTGTGCTTTTGCCAGCCACCCAGTTGGCGTCAATGGACCGGAAACCTAACTGGCGTGGGCATCGAGCACTGGCAACGTATTTGCGGTCTCATTGAGGAGGAGATGCTTAGCTTCTGGCTTCTCATTGTGGAAGATGTGTTAGCCGGTCATAGTTGCGTGGACAAACTGCCAAAAATTATTAACAACGAGGTGGTGCTCAGCGATTTCGCGGTAAGTACTTAAAAACACCTCCCTAAGACTATAAATACATCTTTTTAATATTTCTTGAAGCTTTGGCAATCGCTGACCTTAGAGCAGCGCGACGAGGAGCAAGAACAGAGTGTTCAGTCAACCATTCGCATTCCCAGCCAGCCGCGTTTCTCGCTGCAGATGTATCTCCATCAGTTGATCCAAGCTCTTAATGACGCTGTTCCCCAAACCCTGCCGCCAAAAGTGCTCCAGGCTTTCAACCAACGCCTGCTGGGACAACTGCTTAACCACTATGAGGGATTGGCGAAGGGAGATTGCACAAAATCAAGCCAGAATATTGCCCTCCAGCTGTTCTTCGACCTGAAGTTCCTGGAGCGCGTGTTCGCCATCACTCGAGAAGAGCGGGCTCTTTACGATCGAATCCACGAGCAGCAGAATAGGTTGCGGGATTGCATTGATCCCTTCGACTTCGAGCTGTTTGCCGAGCACATCACTTCGCATGTGGCTCGGGCTACGTCTCGTCTTCAGGGTGAACTGGGAGTGCTGACCCCGGCTGCTTCCAGCCAGGGAGCATCAGGAAACAGTTCCTTGGCCCACGAATCCGACCCGAATGTTTTGTGTCTTAGTTCTTCAGGGGCCACCTCGCTGTGGTTCCCATTGCTGCCAATTGTGATGCCCCAGGCAAGCGGAGAGAACAAATCCCTGGTCCCAGAACCGACCGAGAAGGTAAGTAGCTTCGCCATTCATTGGCATAATTATATAATTACATTTTATAAATATTTGCTATTTGATATTGAATCTTTGAAAGTGTCTGTTATAATGTTTCTTTCCTAGGATTTCTTTACATTGCAATCCTAAGTCTATAGTTTCATCATTCTGTTGGGTAGGAATTAAACTTAATAGTTTATGTATTTCGTTTTCGTTCTTCGTTTGCATGTTGCATGAGTTAAGTTTTTTTTTAATTTCGAACTGCCCGCACTGCCACTTTTGCTTCGGTAATTTTCCGGAAACCTCTCCAATCTGAAGCAGCCATTTAATTTAACTAATTTGGGTGGGCCAGCAATAAATAAACCAGCATGCCGCAAGACAAATTTTAATTAGGTGCAACTTTCCGTGGCCGCTCTTCCCATCGGCTCTCCGGATGCTGAAGCTCCTCCACTTTGCCCGCAAGTGCTTGGCCAAAAGTTTCGCTTGCAACCGAAACCAAAATTTCCAAGTGGATGGCCAGGACATCGGCAGGATGATTATGTGTTTGGGTGTATGTGAGCTTGTGAGTTTGTATGAATCGCTAATTAATGAATCGCTGCAATTATTGAAATCAAATCGCTGGGCAAATGTTAATTTATGGCCAAGAGCACATGGCCGTTACTCGCATGTTTTGTAATTAGCTGCGATCTCCGTCGGTATAAATCGTCCCCTAATTATGCCCTAAATGTCCGCACTCGGCTTTCCGTTTGTTGCCCGCCATAAATCCTCTAGTTCAACCGCAAATTAACAGATTAATCACACAAACTACCAATTAATAGTACTAATTAATTAATAACCTATCTCTTCTACTCCACCACCAGATAGCGACGACGACCCCGACGAGAAAACCCGGGGCTAGTGGCTCCCGCAAAGGCGACTCTGGCAAATCGAAATCGGGCGCTGCTTCCTTTTTCGGGATGTCCCAGGAGTGGTTTCGCTAACGGACTCCAGCCAAGTGGCCTGTGAAGTGCATCCGAGTGGAATGTAGGCGAGCCAACTGTTTCCCCGAAAAATGAACATTTTAAATGTTTAACGTGTGTCTAAAATTAAAAAAATTGTAAATTGTAACCGTAGGAGAGTCACATATATTATAGATACATATTTATTCCCTGATACCACATTTAATTTCAACTTAATTCTAAATTTGTAATTTTTAATGCGCTTTGATGTTGCCACCGTTGCTATTTCTTTCCGCCTTTCTTGCCACCGCCTGCGGCTGACTTTTGCTCTTGTCCTTTCTTGGCTCCGCCTTTGTCACCGCCTCCTCCGCCGCCTTTGTTTTTATTTCCAGCGCCACCACCTCCGCCAGCGCCACCGCCTCCTCCTCCGCCGCCACCACCGCCTCCTTTTTTCTGTGGACAAAGGAGCACGGAAAGATTTTACTTTGAGCTGTGACCGAGCAAATAATGAGCTTCGGTTGTTTAAAGTTGCAGTGCCAAGTCAGGTAATGAGAAAAAGGTGAGAATGGTGCTAGGAGCACAGGAACCGAGTCCCTTCGTCAAAGGGGTGAACAAAATAATTAAATTGAACAAATCTCAAGGATTCTGTAGTCTTGTTTCAGTTATTCTTATATTTTATGATTAAATGAAAAGGAATAGTTAGCCAATCAGTTCTCTTTGAAGCTTTGAAGGATAAAGCCTGGAACTAGGACTACGATTAACGATAGTTCAACTCACTTAATTAGTAGAATGTTAGTTGCATAACACAAATATTGCTTACATTGGCGCCGCCACCACCACCACCTCCTCCACCACCGCCTCCGCCACCGCCTCCTCCACCACCACCGCCTTTATTTTTGCCCATCCTATTAACTCTTCAGGCTAGCAATTATTTGATTATTTAATTTATTTGGCTTAATTTTGGCGAGAGCAAACTTTGGCCGCAGCTGGCAAATTGAAACTAATAAGCATCGCCATTGCCGCAAAGCGAAATGCATGAAATTAAATCATTTGGCCAGGAAAGAAGGCCAAAATAAACGTTGAGAGCAAAACACAAAATTCACAACACCCAAGGCGGGAAGCGGAAGGCAAAGTGTTTTTTATTTCTGGGCTGATACTGCTGCTGGTGCGGAAGGGGGCTGCGAGAGCTGGCTGCTATGGCCAATGGCTCTTAACTGATTTAATCATCGCCCCGCCACCTCCCTGTCGGCCAGAAGGAATGCCAAAGGGAAGTGGCTCTCTCGCGGCGTCAGTTGGATTATTTTGTAGTGCTTTCCTTCCTCTTTTTGGCACTTTCATTCCCATTTTGTTTATGCTTCTGTTTCTGTGTCGGTTCTGGTTTCTACATTTGCATTTGGCCGTGTCGGCACCCTCACCCCCCCCAACCGCAGTCCCCACCTGCTGGCCAAGGCCGCGGCATTGACATTGGCCACCTCTCGCGTTTCTGGTCCGGCCAAGCAACTGGCCCTGTGTCCGTGGCCAATGGAAGGCAATGCGCTGATAATCCCACAGCTCAATGACGTACCCAACAGATACGAGCCATGCACCGCGGCCGTATTTATAGATGCAGTGAGAATCGAGGCAGATCTTTTATGGCTAAGGGAGAGATTAGAGGATTTGGATGCGAAAAGATATGATCGGATGGGCAGAAGAGGCTTCTTTGCTCTTAAATTCTGAGGAGGACGGGCACAGAGAAAACACATAAATTGAATGGCTTACAAGTTCAAAGCAAGGATGAAGAGTTAGCTTAGCTAGTTAGCTGGTCTTAAAAAAGGACAAATGCAAATGATAGTAGTTTCTCTGAAGCTACCAGAGGAGGTGAGATAGAGGAGACACTTGAGACTGTGTTGCCTCTTCCTGGATAGCTTCGTGATCTGCCAGCCAGGCTTTAAGATAAGATTATTACGAGAGTTTCATCAAATCTTGTGTAAAACTATGGGTAATCTATAATAAACTAAAAGAAAGATAAGTCTATTACTTTAAGCTTATATTCCAATACTATTTATTATGTAAGTATATAAAAAAAGAACTAAAATGAGCTTGATATTCTGGTTGGTGGACTATAGTTTATAATATAATTTAAATTTTAAAACAAAATATCATAAACTCACCATCCTAGAAGCTTATATAATCTGAAAACAAAGTTTTGATTTATAAAAATAATACTTAGAAGGTTAACGCAATCCTAGTCATACTTGCCTTTAGGCCCCAAGGTTCTCCATCTATAATTACTGAGCAGATCCTAATCAGAACCGAATACATTAAACAAAATGTGGCTTTCCACCTGCCTGCCTCGCCAAGAAAAGTGTAGGAGTCGGATTTCTCCATATGCTAATTACGGTTATCAAAAAGTTTTTATGCCACCGACACTGGACACTGGAAACTCAATGCATACATAATGAGCCCGGTCCGGCTCCCCGATGTCCTTTTTATCTTATTTTTCCCAACATCTGATGTTGAATGAAAGCTGGTCAAGACAGAATATACATATGTAACGCCGGTGGCGGCTAATTAAATTAGATGACGTGTATGGCTGGTCGTAAGTGAAACCGATACTGGAGGTAGAGGAGGTAGAGGTTGAAAAATGAAAGTAAACCGGAGCCGGAGTTGGCTCATTCAACAAGTCGAAATCTGCACATGGCAATGGGAACGAGTCTGTTGCCAAATTAGAAGGGAAGAGTATGAAATAATCCCATAAAATTTCGTAGATACATCGTCCTGGAGGGAGGACCATTGCCGCAGGCATGGCCAACAAAGTCGCAAGTTCGGACATTGGCTGCAGGTGCGGACGGTGAAACTTGCACCTGAAAGATAAACCCAAAGAGCAGCAGAACAGACGGACAGACACTTTGAATTTAAACGCAATGGGACTGGCTAAGTACATATATACACTATATACATATATAGTTACCAACATAAAGGAGTAGGATATAGAGGGGGAGAGTCGAGATCGGGAGCTGGTTTTGTAAAAGTGCGGAACTTTAATTAAGTTTTGGTTCTCCCAGCTGACTGACATCTTGAATTACAAATGAAAAACTTGTGTGCAGCAGTAGCAGTAGCTATAGCAGCAGACGGAAAGGCGGCCAAAGGAAACGGGCCAAAAAGAAAAACGTCAGAGGAAAAAGCAGTGCATAATAACACACTGAACTGCAAGAGGTGGAGCTGCAGCAAAAAGCAGTTTCTGCACCAGAATGCGAATAAGTTGCACAGCCAGCAGTTGCACTGGGTCTTTTTAAATAAGAGCCACGGACAAAAAAAGTTAAGGGAAAGCTAGCAAGGATGAACGGACAGACGGACAAACGACGGACAGCGTCAAATCACTGACAAGGAAACCCAAACAACTACCTTAGCCAGCTAGTTAGCCGCCATAAGAATACCCGAGCTCAACTACCAACTAACTGTTACCGCGAATATCTTTCAACTGGCGGCACGAGTATCTCAAAAATTGAAAAGAGCCGCAGCGACACAAAAGTTTTCCTCATGCCATGCCAAAAAAAAAAGAAAAAAATCCCCGTAGAAGGCCAAACTCTAAGATACTCTAGGATAAGACCAACCTTTTATAAATTTCTATTTCCTCTGATTTCGTGTGATAATTTTAGTAACTTCTTTCCTAGACAGTTGGGGCTTACCAGCCTTTACGAAAGAAACTATATTTTGGGATAAGATAGTGGGATAGTTTCTACATTGAAATCAAAGTACAATGTCTGGTAGGGCTTAGATTTACAAAATCTGTAAATACCTCCTGCATATCTTTACTATAAATAATGAAAATAGTTTTTATATGCAAAGAGCACCCGATTGCCACCACGGACTTAAGTCCAAACGGCAGCTTCATCATCGGCAACCCTGCCACAAAATTGGGTTTTAGTTCACGTGCCACCGGGAACGGAAAGTTGATTTTCTCAGCCGGCTGCTGGGGCTGGTGGAAAATCAGGAAACAGATGTTTGCAAATATCTTGTGAGCGAACTTTTTCGCCAAGGTATTTAAATAACGTTTTCGCTGCAGTAACTTTTTGTCAGCCGCAGAGCAGAAAAAAAGGAAATATGTATAAGCTGGAATCGCAAAGAAAGCAGTGAAAGAGATGAAAGTAGTATGGATGAAACCCATTCAATTGCACTGAATTGGTCAGCTTTCGGCTGGGGAATTGCCCGGATTGTTGTGGCTCTGTTCGCTGGGATATCATGGCGAGAGGATAAATATAAACTTGGGTATCTCCAGGTAAACAAATTTGGAGTTCGTGTCGATAATCCGCGGGTGTCTAATTAAAATGTTGGGAAAATATCCCAAACTTTCCGCTGGCTTCTGGTATCACGCAATTCCGATATAGTGAGTTATTCCGGGAGCAAAGTCCATGCTGGAATTAAACGAATTGAATATACCCCTTAACGAATTTGTTATCTATTTAATATTTAAAATAGCGTCACATTAGACTTGGTTTACTGATAATAATGGAAGGGTTAAAGAAGCCACACCACTATGCTTGGAAGGTTCATATTTTCGGTTAACGTCTATAAATATAAAGTCTACGGATACTATCTGGATAAAGATTTGTTACTTGCCGGAATAGATAGCCCTATTTACAGGAACTAATATTACAGCAGGACCAAAATAGAATGATAGGGACTAAGAAACCCGGAACGAAGATAAGAAGCCAAGCAATATAGCCGTTGCCAGTCAATGGCCAAAATTAATCACCCTTATCAGCACCTTCATTAATAAAGACAGAATAATAATTTAGAATTTTTTGGCACGCGCAATTGTGGCTAGTCAGTGCCACTTATATCTTTCATTGATACCTTGAACTTAATCTAGTAGGTCGGTCTTATCACACTGAAGATAAGCCCTTGGGATCCGAGCCTTATAAGTAGCCCTGGCGAGCGGCTAGTCCCTCAGATAGTTGCGAATCTTTCGGAAGTGAATATAAATCCATTACAGCAACCAATATGGCAAAGTTACCCTGCAGCTACGATGCGGCGAACAAGATCTGGAAGGGTATCCCGCAGAACCCTGCCTTCAGGGACGACGTCTCTATTGGTCGGATCATCTTCAGGACGATGAAAAACTGGTCCAACAATGTCTGCCAGGTGAGTTGTGGCTTTGAATCCCCTCCAGCTTTTCGGGAAATCTCAATGGCTTATGTTCTTGTAGATTTCGGACACCGATGGCGTGCAGGTCACTTTCCAGCAGGCTTTCACGTGGGCCGTTCGCATTGCCCAGAACCTGAAGAGTCGTGGCTTGGATCACAACGACGTCATTGGCATCTCAGCCAAGAACACCACCTACATCATGCCAGTTGCCGTGGCCTGTTTCTTCAACGGAACTCCCTTCCAGTCGGCCAATCCGATTCTTGAAGAATGTAAGTATTTTTCGACTTTATTGTATTTAATTAAAATACATTTGTATTACTTACTTTTAATTAATTATCTATTTTTTATTTTAGCTACCCTGAAGCACTTGTATAGCATTTCCAAGCCAAAAGTCATTTTCACCGATGCTGTGCACTACGACAAGTTGTATGCAGCCACCAGTGACTTTAAGCCGGAGATTATCCTGACCACTGGCACAAAGGAGGGCGTTCTCAGTGTCCAGGATTTGCTGGAGCCTACCAAGACGGAGATCTACTATCAGTAAGACCTTTTGGATGATGATTTATGACTCTTTTTGACGTTCCACTTCGCCCGCTTTAGGCCAACTCCTTTGAAGGACGGACCCAAGCAAACGGTGGTCATCCTCACTTCATCCGGTACCACAGGATTGCCCAAGGCCGTGTGCATCTCCAACGATATCCTTTGCCAGGAGACTTCGTAAGTTAATGAAATAAATGTAAATGTGATGGTAATAATGTGGAATAATCCTTGGCCAGCTTTGTCACTTCTACGGACGTCTCCTTTGTCTCAGCCAGCTTGGACTGGATCACGGGTCTGTGGGCCTCGCTCTTCAGCACTGTGAACGGATGCTGCCGCATCATCACCAACAAGCCCTTCACTCCCGACTACTTCACCGAGCTGGTGACCAAGTACAAGATTACGTACGTCCTCATCCCGCCGGAGCACTGCTGTGCGCTGCTCGAGTATGCGGGCGCCACCCAGGAGACCATGTCCAGCATCATTAAGTTCACCTTCGGAGGTGGCCGGATGACCGCCCCCACCGTTGAGCGCCTTAAGAAACTGCTGGTGAACGCGGTGCTCAACTCCTCTTACGGCATGACCGAGGTGGGTTTCATGGCGTTCAACTACGGACATCTGAAGCTGACCGCTGCTGGCAACCCGCTTCCCGGTGCCCAAATCAAAATTTTGGACGATGACGGCAACAAACTGGGACCGAACGAAACCGGTGAGATCGTGGTGAGCAATGGCTTTAACTGGAACGGCTACTATGCGGACCCCAAGTCCACCAAGGAGGCTCTGGACGAAGATGGTTGGTTCCGCACTGGTGACGTGGGATACTTTGACGATGACCAGTACCTGTTCATGACCGACCGAAAGAAGGAGGTCCTCAAGTGGAAGGGTCTGCAGATGTGGCCCGCCGAGGTAGAGGCTGTGATTGACGAGATGCCCGAGGTAAGGCGCGTCTGCGTTATCGGCATCTATGAGGAGACCCAGGGTGATATGCCAGGTGCTCTGGTCGTCCCAGAGGAGAATAGCAACCTCACTGCCCAGAAGGTCATTGACTATGTAGCCAGTCGACTGCCCGATGTCCAGAAGCAGCTTCGCGCCGGAGTCCAGTTCGCGGATGAGATTCCCCTGAACGCCAATGGCAAGCCAGTCCGTCGTTACGCCAGAGATCTCTTCGTTGCCCTCTCTAAGAAGTGAGACCCACTGGACTTTATTTTTTCCATAATTTAAACTTGTTTTAGTCCGTTAGGTTAGAAAGATTTCTTGACTTGTATTTAAACGCCTTTTAGGCTATTTTGCTGCACAAATAAATTAAAAAAATAGAGCACTTTTTCTTAAGTTTTTTCGTTTTTAGTTTGAATGACTATATTGAAGTGAAGCTAAAAAAAATTATTTTCAAGAGCGGCGAGCCTTTCATAAAGATAATAACTCGAATACCCAGATACAGACTAAAGCCGGTATTATCTAAATGAATCACATATCAAACCACTTTATTTATGAAACCACTTCAGAGCTTGAACACGAAATACTTGAAGTACTTACACCTAGAATAGCACTCGAAAAACAATTGCCGCCAACATTTGATTAACACAGCTGTGCCATCAATTCGCTTATAAAAATATTGTACGAGTTTGGGCGGAGATTTCGGCCATAACTCAAGGGGAATTGTGTCGACGTTTGTTTATGGCTAAACACTTTCACTGAGTAAACAAAGAACTGCCATTTTGCGTCAAGGGCCGCGACTCCTCCTCCGGTATAAAAAATCATTTTATTTAGTCATAAAAATCGCACGGACAGAAGTGGTAGAGGAGTGTGGGTGGTGTCAGGGGTTACGCTTCGGCGGCAAATCACGGGGGCCGCACAGAAAGAAGCTTTTCACGAAATTAAAGGTAAATAAAATGTTTATGAGTGGAGAGTAAGCGCTCATATGATTTCACATTCGATTGAATAACATTTACACACGCAACCGAGCGCCGCGTAGGACTCACAATCTGCGCCCGGATCTGGGTCCTTTGGCACCCCATCCTTTGGATTCTTCTCTTCGAGGGATAGCCGGGTACCCAAAGACGGGCAATAAATTCAAACATGTGCACATAAATTTTTATTTCGATTTGCTGAGCCGCTGTCAGTCCTGTCCCCCAAGCTACCAGCTCCCAGCTCGCATCTCCTTCACCCCCGCTCACCACTCCCCGCTACCCACTCGGTTTTATGAACTGTGAATATGCGCATGATGAAGTTGCCAAAGGATCTCGTCGGAAGTGAATCGTTCGGCATGCGGTTCAGGCTCTGTGCGTGAGTTTGTGCGGGTGGCAGCCACACAGTGTCCGGTGGCATGAGGGGGCAAACGTCAACGGCATCACAAATTATTGCATCTCGGTGTGCTGGAATTCGTACGATGGTGAACATTTTCCATTTGGCGGGTAAAAAGTTATATGATTTATTAGTTTTAGTAATAATATGTCATCGAATCTATGATATTTATTGAGTAAGATTGTAAAATGTTTTGCTTTAAGGTGAATTTTTTAATTACTTTTTTATGACAAGAATTCGAAAATTCTGTATGATTTGGAATAAATATAATATAATATTTTGATTAATATTTGAATAATTATCTCTTGGGTAAAGTATTTCAAGGATTGTGTTAGATTAAATTAATTAACTTCTTGTAAAACTATATTTTTAATCAAATCAATAAACCACTGTAAATCAAAGAGGAGTCAAGGGAAGAAATTGTTGCCGACAGTCAATTGACTTGTCTAAGCGAGGAAATGCAAAGTTGGGGCCTCGACGGTGAAGGATCCTTTGCCTGCATAAGTCAAATATCAAAAATGTCAACTCCTGATTGAAGACCCGGCAGAGCCACGCAGCAGTTCAATCAAGCTTGAAATATGCGGCAATCAGCAAATAGTTTGGGGGGACCCAAAAAAAAAGACTGACAAAAATAAGGGGCTTGGCCCTAGTTGCCTCTTGTGAGAATTGAACTCACGACCCCTGGTTTACAAGACCAGTGCTCTGCCACTGAGCTAAAGAGGCTCACATCTAGAGTGCGGCCCAAAAGTCAATTTAAACTACCTTTGCCGTGCTCCCAGAACGGAAAATATCTTGGAGGTACATGACAAAAGTGAATAGTGTTTAAACAGTTGTCAACTGATAACTGGTCGGTGCTGGAACAATACTGATGGCTTGTGAACATCCGAAAGTTTCACTCATTTCAGGCAATCACCCGATTGCCTTGTCTAATTAAAACTGTACAGATGGACCCCAATTAGCAGCTGCCACAGATACACTTTCAATTTGCCAGGCTGTCTGTCGTGCGTCTCGTTTTTCGTTTCGGTAGTTGATTGACTGGTGCAGTGAAGCAAATATTCGTGTGCAACTCTCACTCTCGAGTCTGTTTATTTGGCAAATCAATTGCCTGAACTGAGTAAGCTGCCACAGCACCACCGAGCAGATGCTCGGCATCCGTATTTCGCAGATCTCTCAATGACTTTCCCCTCGGGCCAACCGCAAAAGTAATTGGCGCAATGAATGAAATTAATGAAACGCAACGAAATTTTGTGTGATCTTTGGCAAACACATTTGCGGTGAAAGCGGCAAAGGAAATGAAAATGGTAATGGAAATCTTTACCGCAAGCCTGACAACATTTTAACCAACACTTTTTGCCCATGGCTGGTATGTAGCTTTATTGTTATTGACATTACTCACAAAGTTGGTAAACTTGGTAGTTTAGTTAATTTTTTTTTTTTTTAATATAGTACATCTTCTAACTTAAGAGCATTCTAACTAAACACTTAGCGCTGCCTAATTTCTGGAAACACTAACATTAGGCCAGCTTTTAACTTTCTTAATTTTAAGCCTAAAAGCAAACATTATCCAGCTGAAGAACAACTGAAAGTGGCGGAAGCACAGTTTCGTCGCGAGTTGGAGCCACTTATAAAGTGCAGAAACACGTATACGCCCCGTGCTACCAGCCCTGGATCCATCCATCCCCTGGAGAGATTATCTGGCAGCAACAGCAGCATACTTAACAAGTATTTATCGAGTTTTTCAATATTTTTTAATGCCACTTTAAATACTTGAAGCGATTATTTTCCGCCGATTTTGCTTTGCCTGCATCTACATATATACCAACGTATGTACGAGTGTATATTAGTTAAAATATATATAGCCTTAACCCGACCCTGCTGCAGGCCTTTGCTTTTTGGTTCCCGCGAAAGCAAAGTTTCAAGTGCCAAACACACGCAAACTTTTTGCTCTGTTGCAGGGGCAGCATGCAAGTTTGCTGCCACCGAGAGACATAAAAGTTTTGTTGAAGTTTAATAACTGTGCGACGAATCTACGGAGGTAGAGTGAGAGGGTGGAACGAAGGAGGGATAAGATTTGGTGGCAGGTTTCAGCACCGAAGAGTTGCAAGTCGCGAAAAATGATTCATTTGCCGTTCAATAAATCTCTGGACTTTTCTTCTCCAGCTGGCCAACATCTCTCTGATAAACTCAAAGGGAAAAGAATTATTATGGGACAATTTTTGGAGATCTATTTGTTATGAAGATTCGGATAAATGTAGATTGTAGACAAATTATAATAATAATAAAAATTCTATATATGAAAACATTATATAATTTTGTTAATTTAATATTTTAATGTATATATCTCAAATATTTCTTATATTGAATTATAAGTTTCAATTCCCAGTTATGTTAATAAATTTCTTCAAGTTTATTTGGAACTCCCAGAATTCATGTTTCTGCATTGGACAGACGCTTTAAGTAATGACCATCAACGGCTGGGTGCCGACGGCGCCAGTTTGTACATTGTTATCTGCTAAGGACTGCAGGATTATACGCCGAATCCAAGGTGCAAGGATCTGCCCCACATCGGGCCCCTTTACCCGCAGCCATTCATTATTCAAACGCATTAACAGAAGTTGTCCGGCTCGGCTGGGTTGGAGCAGGACAATTTCGTGATATCCTTGACTTGGCATAACTTTGTCCAAAGTGGCCCCGGGCTGGGAGGCCAGGAAGCCAGGAAGCCAGGAGGGCTCTGCTTCTGTTCCTATTCCTGTTAGCCTTTCCCTCAACCCGTTTGCGTTTAAGCAAAAAGTTTTCTTGCTGCACTCGAACAATAACAGAGCCAAGTATTTAAATGCAAATTAGCCCCAAATGATGCAATCATAATGCAAGTGGCTCCAGGCTCCCAGATCCAGACCAGAAGGCTTCAGAGGGAGCGGGAGAGGGTGGGAGAAAACTGTTCCTGTACTAGGTTCGCATTTTAATTTCCACTTGCCTGGGCTCATTTAGCCCAATTTGGCAGCCACTCATAATTTCCACTTCTCTCCTTTTTTTTGGCTTTCAAATTAATTTCCACCTCTATTTTATTTTATACTCCCTTGTGTTTTTTGTGTCCTGGCCTGTTACAAGCCGAGTTACTGGAAGTCGCTGCAAGGGCGGAAGATAAATGCGTTTCAACACATGTTGTTGAAAGTTAATTTCCGAAAACGTTGCTCATTTATTGTTAAATGCGCATTTAGTCTTCTTTGCTATTTTCATTTCGTTTTTGCCTGGTGGTAATGCATTTTTGATAGTGGTAGTCGGGCGTTTCTTGCCTGATTCGGCTTAAACGAGCTAAGCGCTTCACTTGGTCAAGAGTCTTTGAAGTGGGACTGCCGTTCGAAATTATTCAAATGCTTTCTCGCATTCCCACGGAGTTATCAGAGTTCAGATGCCGAGGCCAAACTATGGACTATGGTCTATGGACCCAGAGCAGCAAACTATGGACGAGGCGGCAAAAAAGGCCAACAACTTGGCAATCGAATGGCCAACTCAGCCGCAAACACAATCAGCTTGCTCCCAAAATGAGCAACTTGAGAATTGAACAAAGAACACACACAGACTGGAAGCAGGGCGAACTTTTGGCGTTATAATCTGTACCAAATTTAAGTGCTCTTGATATTGCTAATTAACACACAGCCACTCGCACATGCATAGAAGCCATTTGCGAAATTGGAAAAACAAAGACAACGGGCCACCAAAGACCAAATACTTTTTGTTCTCCGGTCAGGGAGTGTAATTGTGATTGGGTTGGTGTTGGCTGGCAGTTTATTATTTTGCCAGCTGCTTGGGGATCACTTCTTTCATGGAACTTCTCGGACTGCATTTGGATTTGGATTGGTTCCAACGAGTTCGTTTTTAGCCCAGTGCGCCACTGCAACGGGGCGTATGCGTGATATGTGCGACAATGTAACAATGTAAGCAGAGTCATTTCAGGCAAACTTTCCTTTCCTGATATCCACTGACTGTGCTTGAGACGGAATCTGGCTGTGAACGCTTGAGAACACACTTTAAAGTCCATTAGCGTTGAGTGGCCGCAGTAGTCGTCGGCAGCCAGAAAATGTCCAACAAATAGCAAACCAAATCAAACAATTGCAAGACGCATTGCATATTTATTTATGGATATTTGAATGTGTTGCAAACTGGTATATATTTAGCACAATTTATTCAATTGACAAATTTCCAGGCTTTGACACTTTGGCGAAAAGTAAAATACGACCACCGAGAGAATGAAAATTTGTCCATTATTTGTGTTACTTTGCGGTTGTCAAAATATTGAACCCGCCATAAAGCAAAGTCAAAAAATCTTTTTCGCTTTTTATTGCTGATGCCTTATTGAAGTTTTGCGGCGAAGAAAAAGCCAAGAGATATTCCATGAAATATTGTAACTGCTGCAAATTATCGTTCTTCGTTGCTAACATAAAACTTTTACCACCACCAGCTCCAGCTCCGTTCCTTCGCCTCCCCATTGTCCTTATAGAATTTTGCGAAAACTCTATGCAAATGGCTCAGACATTTTGCAATTGATGCTACTCGGGGGAATGGAAATGCACGACTAGAAAGGGACTTTAAAGCTGTTTAAAATATGGGAGAATTCAACGAAACTTAACCGAGGCGTTCTCCGTCTAAAGTTGCCAATTAATTGTGGCCATGTGGCGAGGACGTGCAATGAAAATGCTTTTTGCTTAATTCAATCGATTCTGGTCTGGCAAATCATCGGTCGCAAACGATGTCAAATGGGTCATTATCCCGGAAATCTTCGATAATTTAATATAATCCACAGGCTTACACACACATGGTTAGTATTGTATAGTTTGCCCCCGAAATCACCAACCGCAGCAGGAACAATACCAACAAAGGCATGACAATCAGCACTTGAGACAGCATGAGAAAATTAAATTTCACAGTGGGGGATAAGGGTCTATTCCTTTCATTTTCCCATCAAGCAAAACTAAAAGAAATAAAGAAAATCAATTAAAAAATAACAGCATGAAAGATAATAGATAATAGAAAGATAATAGTCATGATTAAGCATTATAGGTCTGAAACCTTCCTTTTCCACTGTACCTGGGTTGCAAGTTTGTGGATCTAGATTCTAGAACAATGACTCACTAACTCACTGACTGACTGAGCAAATGAGTGGGAAACTATCTCAGATCTGGTAATGGAGTTCGGGGTCTGGAAAAGGGTTTAGTGACGAGACATTGGCATTGGCCGACAGTTGGCTGGCTACAAAGTATAAAACACAGAAATAGAAACTTTTGCCATTCCCACCACCCCGACACAAACATGGCGGGAGGAACTTTCAACATTTACTGCTCCGTGGCTCTTGTAACAAAGTTACAAGTAGCATTTGAAACTTGTCCTGCCAGCACCCAGTTTCCTACTGCCGTTGTCCTCCATTGCGTATGAGTGATTTTTATGAGCAGTTCCCCAAGTCATGCGTGTTTGTTTGTTTGTTGTCTGGTCCCCCAGTGCCCCACATTCCCAGTCTAGTGCGACTCTATGCGCCCGAGGTACTTTGCAATTATACGAACATGACAAGCACATTGAGCCGAGGGCTTCTTTTCGGTCAGGATTGGGCGGCTAATTCTCGTTTTTCTTCGGCTGCCCTTTGTTGTGTTCAACCTAATCATATTAAATCGCCTAATTGTATAAATTAGGGCTCAGTCCCTAAGAGAAAGAATTTGAAAAGGAAAGAAATGAAAAGTTTTTGCTTGTTAATACTCATACACCATGACTTGTAACTTCGAGCTAATCTTGTTCATCGACCTTAGTAATTATTCCAAGTTTTGAGGCTCACTCAACCTGAAATCAAACTTCAAGTCTGGGAAGCCAATCAATAAATTAAGTTGATTTCCCTCTTCCAGCTATTTTAATAAAATCCGATCCAGTTAATTAAAATCCCGCTCGGGGCCAACTCCAGAATTCTCCAAGTCCTGGCTGTGATAATTAAGCTGTCAGCTTGTATTTCCACTCCCAGTCTGAGAAGATTCTACCTAACGCTGACTTCGTCATAACTCATAACTCATGTGGCCCTCGGCTCGGGGAGCCATGTGTCAGGATATTAGCTCTGAGATGTGCATATGACAAATCTGAAAACTTTCTAGCCAAGGCGAGACTTTACTTCTTTTCGTTTACACATAAAAAAATGTTCTTAAGTATTTGTCTAATACTATGTTTTTTAAAAGAAAATTATTTTCAGGTTCTATTAAATATATTTTTTATAATTAAATTTGTTTCAAGTTCAATCCTAGTTTCCCCTTAAAAATCACAACAATTGTTCACTGCGGAATGCAAAGTAAGCCAAGTCCTTAAAGAGAGTTTCGCTTAAAGTTATTTGACTTTGACTTTTCCTGCGGACAATGGAAGTCTTCTGATCCAGTTTCTGATCCACAAGCTTGCTGCTCATTTTTCCCACAGCTAATTGCGCGGCGTCCCAGCCCGGAGAGCCGGCTAAGAAGCGCTGAGCCACTGAGCACACAACTCGGTGGGGTGGAGGGGCGTCTGATGTCATAAATCACCATGGATATATGCATAAATTATCGCTTGAGCTCTGCGAACGGCCAGTGGCCGAAGTGAATTCCAAAAGGGACGCTGTGAGGGTGGCGTCGCCTCATGAAGTTAAAAAACAAAGCTCACGATAAACGAAACGACATTTAAGGATTTAACGAGAAAAAATCGCTGTCACGAGGACGCATCCTTTTAATCAGTGGAAGGCAGTCAGGGTACGTACAGTGGTTGAATTTATAAAAATTATTATCTATAGAACAAGAGTGCAACTAAATAAAAGTGTGCACAATGTACCTTATGTATTATTTTGGAGAATCTATTTGCTATATATATTTTATAAAATTTTTGCTACTATAAAATCCATTTTCAAGTCTCAGAAACAGAATATTTAATTATCACGAAATGGAGGTAAGGAACGTCTGTGCCTCGGCACGTGCTTATGTCCAGCTGCCTCAGATTCTCCGACGGCGTTGTCGGCGTCTTCAGCTCTGAAATGGTAGCAATATTTTGTCAGTCCAAAGTCAACAGCCGGCAAGCAGCAGGACACACAGGCATCGGGTAGAAGGATGCGGGGCGCCAAGACCAGAAGACAAAGCCCGCACGGGGTGGGCGGAAATTTACATTGGCGCTGCAAAGTATGCAACGCATATTTTTACATCCTTTCTGTTTGCCTTTCTCCCGGCAGCTTTCTCTCGCAGCTTTAAAGAAAGGAAAAATACGCCCGAGGAGTGAAGGGTTTTATACAGTTAAATGTATTTATTTTTCCCGGAGCCAAAGGCAGGGCCAGCCACAGGACTCGGCATGAATATGCCGGCTAGGTGCTGGCCAAGGATGTGCCGGAGGACATTTGGTTCGATGGTCGGGCAGGGCCTTAAATTATTATATTGATCTGGTAAGGCGGGTATGGGTTAATCTAGTAATCTGCTTAAGAACTTATTTGGTTTGATGTTATTTTGGGATATCGGGGAGTCGGTTAGACTTGTAAGTTTAAACAAATTGAACGAATTCTTGCAAGGATATTATTTGGAAATTAAATTTTCCAATGTTTGGCTTCTGGTATTATTATTTTTATAGCAAGTGATATGTTTGGTTTAATAATTTCTCTCAGGCAGAGAGTACGAGTTTTTTATGGGAAGCTAAAAACAATGAAAAGCCATCATTTTGGTTGGTCGGATATACACAGAAAATTTATTTAGAAGTATTGGGGAATACTTTGTCCACTAAATGAGCTTAAGTTAGATGCATTTTTCGCTAAACTTGGGTAATTGCTCCACCTGGACTCCAACTATGTTTAAAACCTGTTGTGAGGCAAAGATTCCCGCACGGATACAGTAGTCCAGGGGCATATGCTGAACGAACATGGCCAAAAAGCCTCCGACGAAAGCGTCTCCGCAGCCATTGGTGTCGAAAACCTTGCCCTTTACCACCTTGGGCACTGGGTATTCTAATACCCGATCGTTCTCCTGAAAACAGAGTACCGGACACACCGCGTCCGTGATCAGGACAATTCTGGGGCGGATATTCTCTTTCGGCAAGCACTGCAGCCGCGGGCCTATCTCGAAGATGTTCTTCGTCTTCCAATCGTAGGCATCAGCATATGCAATCGCCTCCTCCTTATTGCAAATGATGATGTCCACGTACTGGATGATGTTCTCCAAAGCGTTTCGTTGCATGGCAAGCACAAAGACAGCGCTGAAGTTTAGGATCATCAATCGGTTAGACTCGCTGCACATTTTCGCCACTACTTGTACAACGGATGGACAAACGGCCAAAAAGAAGCCGGTGAAGTAGAAATATTGTGCCCGCTCTACTGCGCAGACATTCTCTTCGTCATCCATCCAGTCGTCGGTGAACAGCGAGGCCGCCCCCAAATTAGCAACCAAGGAACGGTTTTCCCCACTTATAAGTACAGCACAGGAACCTGAGAAGGAAAGCCAAATTAGTAAAAATATAGAAAAACGAAAGTTTAAAGTACTAACCTGTAGGCAGTTCCTCCTTTATCTGATAAAGCGTACAAAGGCCATCGGCTTTAGCTCTTTTGGCGATTCGATCGCCCAACTTCTCCTTGCCTACGGCTCCCGTAAAGACCGCTCTAAACGGAGTCTGCACAATCCACTGGAAGATACGCATGGTGTTCTGACAGGCTCCTCCGGCTGAGTAAATCACGTTTTCCATATTCATAAGCTCTTCGAACAGGGCATCGTGCTTCTCCTCCGCAATGATGGCAGCATTCTCTTCCAGCCCGTATTTCTCCAAGAGAACATTGTCTTCGATATGGTAGGTGATATCAAGCAGGGGATTACCAAATCCCATAACGATTCCCTCCGGCAGCTCCATGTTGCGAGTCTCTATACAATCAGCGCGTTTTCGCGAAGTGCGTACGAAAAGGTTCCAGTGGAGTGTGCGGCAGATAGGAGCTCTATGGAAAAGAGGATACGATATTATCCTCAAGTCTAGTATTAGCTTTGATCGATGGAGCATTCCCAGGAAAAAGTAGGGCAATGACTCATTTGAAAGAAGGGCTCAGATCCGACCTAATTTTGGTACATGTTTCAAGAAAGACTTAACAACAACTAACGAGTTCTCTGTTTCTCAAACTGAGATAACAGGAAAAGCCAGTTGCTCTGAGCAGAGGCGAAAATTTATTCTCCTCACAGTTGCTTAAAATGTTAATTACCTGCATAAATCAATCAGGACAATTAATATTGTTGTGGCCCAATTTAATGTGCTATTAATTACGTATCCATCTTTCCGATGGAAGCATGTATAATTGCTCTGCAATTACGATGGCCAGACAGCACAATACGAGGGGGTACCGGGGACTTTTATTTTTGTTTTCCAGCCGGAGATGAATGAATTGAATGTAAGTGGGCTTGACAAGCTGCGGGGGAGGGGGCGCTAGTGAAAGGATGGGGGCGAGTGCAGCCACCCAGAACGTGAATGTCCTTCCTGCGCCAAAAAAACATCATCAGCACCAAAAGTGGGCGGTTGTGGGGGTTGGAAAACAATGGCATTTGCAGTGCTTTGCACAAGTTGCCTGGCATAAATTTTAATTTTTATGCAACACAAAAGCTGTACCGCGCGTTGGAGCTGTGCGAAATTGAAAAAGTGAAAAATATGGAACTGCATGGAAATACCCTGGGAAAGACCTTGAAAAAACTTCAGTTGTCACTAAGAAAATAAGTAAATAGTAGCTATTACAGTCACACATGGATGGGATTCGGAGTATCTTGAATCTGTTTCAAAATCTGCTGCCTTTTTCATTCAGAATAGCATAATGGTTCGGAAAAACCATTTTTGAAATTTAAAAATTGGGTTTTATTTTTGTCTGATTAATGAGTAATTGCCAGAATGGATTAGAGTTTACAAATGTGTTTTTAATTTCGCTTTCATTGCGATACCATATACTATATTGTACCCTTCTGGGAAGAGGCTTTTGAAATAAGGGTTTTTGGGGATGTCGGCCGGTTGCTGGCGTCGTTTATCGCTCGCGAACGCCGCAAAGTATGCAGCGGTTTTCACTTTGCTTCTGCTGTTGTTAGTTTTGTTGGCAGCATCAGTTGTTGTTGCTTTTGTTAGCCGGGTAAGTACTTACTTATGTGCCGGGGCATTATTCTTGGCTATATTCCTTTGCTAAACCGCTGCTGCTTTTTCCGACAAGCCCAGCAGCAGAATGGTGTCAGTAGCAGGAGGAGGAGGAAGAGCAGAAGTAGCAGCCGCACGACGAGAAGCAGTGCTAGATGAGATGAAGATGAGTGGGTGAAAGGGGAAGCCAGGGGAAGGCGGCGGTGAGAGAGCGGTGGGAAAACCGCAGCGGTGACGTGGCAATGCAGCTGCATAATGTGGCATGCGGTTTGCATTAAAAATGATATTGCAACACGAGCCGCACATCTGCAGCTGTGTGCAGCAGTTAGGCGCCGCCTGCAGTCACTGACAGCCGCATGGCAATTATAATCCACACACACTAGTCCACACACAACACACGCCCGGCCGCACGCACACTGCTCACTCACTCATCCTGGCTTAAGGCTGCACTGAGAGAAACCGTATCTAAAAGTAGCATGCGGAGAAACAAAGCTTTCTGGAAACTGTCAAACATTTCAATGCACTCCACATTTGATTTTGAGAGGAATTCTTTGAATAACCATAACTACAAAGAGACAAACTTGTTGCAATTAGCTTATTAATAAACCTCCATGGAATTTTTGTGTGTGTCAACACACAACTGCCTTGGAATCTGTCCCTGGGCCATGTAAGCAGCAGCTGCCAGTGACAGACACATCAACATGACACCCTGTCGCCCTGACAAAGCTTAGCTCAAAAGTGAGGAGGGGGAGTTGGGCCAAGCGGCGATGGGTGGCACCACAGCAACCTCCCAGCCACCATATCATTTTCCACACATCCAGGCACATTCGCATGCTCGACATGTTGCTTTTCGGGATGGGACGGCGCGGATGGTGAGGGGAGGGGAGAACAGGACGTCCGCCGACGTTCCTTTTCGCCGCTTCTCACGTTGTTATCTAACAAGCTTTTTATGTGATTACCTTTTGCCTTCTGTTAGTTTTACTATAATTTGGCCTTTACGCTTAACGAGATTGTTGTAAGGTACTTCCCCGAGAACAAGGAAACCTCTGACCAGGCCCATTGTATACCCAGTGCATTGTGGCGCTATTCCTTTTCTTTCCTGCTACTTAGCCCCGAACAATGGCCCTAAGCTGGAGCAATGTGAGAGGCATCATGTCCGTGTGGGACACCCAGTCCCACGTTGTCAAGTGATAATCCGGCCCCATATCCCCTGCTTCCGGTTACAATTGTTCACTGCTCAACAAACTTTTATTCGTGCGTTGCCGAAAAGATTTTATAGAAAACAAAAGGGATCACCGTCCATCGCCCACAACCGACCGCCATCACTGATTATCGTCAATCCTCGATCAGCTCCAAATGCGTAGGATGAGAGAAGCTGTACCCACAAGAAAAAGTAGAATATTGAGGGTGAATCGGAAGACAGCTAGGAGATTCCACATCGCAACATAGCGGCTGCTTCGCGAGGAGACTCATCGATACCCGTGGATCTGGGGGCGGTGCGTCCTCTTGCAATGGTGACTTGAGCGACATATTCGGTATATGTATTCCTATCCTAGTGATTAGAAATCCGAAAACACATGTGTCGCCGCTGTCGATTTAGTGTACAGTGTAAAAGAAGCTGTCTGTTTCATCCAGAATATCTCGATCAGGAACAGCTTTGTATCATTAAGTTAATTAAGTGCACAACTTTTGGCTACCATACTTGAAAAGCTTTCCCTTTGGTTATTCAAATAAAATTCGAATATAATCTTTGTAATTGGCAATAAATAGTTATTTCAAGCCTACTCAGTTTCACAAACAAATGCGTTAGTACATTTAATTGTCAAATTTTGTTATGGAAATAAAAATTTATATTTTTCACATTACATGGCCTTTTCTCCAGTTGACAGACCTTTTCGGCCTGTCACTGTTTTTTCAAAATTTAAATCATTTTACTGTGATCCTTTCGACGAGTCGCATCGAATTTTTTCTTCGCAAATATTTATATATTTCGAGAATTCTGCCTTTGTAGGATGGCCAGCTACGCTCCGTTTATAAAGCCGTATGTACAGTACAACGAACATGGATGGGGTCCATGTGTGATTCCTGACATGGACGTTCCCTACCAGCCGTTCTGCAAAAGTGACCGCCTGGGTAAGATCTGCGACTGGACGGTGGCGATGCAGGAGAAACAGTTCTCCAACAAGTACGCCTCTTCGTTTGGAAACAACAGCCAGTACGCATACTTCCATGAGGATGACGATTCCACATTCCATTTGGTGGACACCTCCGGATCGCGAGCCTTGAAACCTTACCAGAGAGGCCGCTTCCGTCCGAACGTGCGCAACAATGCTCGGGTCAAAGGGCGCTCAGGACGTGGTCCCGGCATGCTCGGGGTGGCTGGCTCAATGGCAGGAGGTGGAACAACCAGCGGCAGCACCAAGTACGGAAAAGCTCGCGACTCTCGTCGCAATCAAGGACGTCGTTTTGCCCGAAACGCACCATCCCGTCTCCGGGAGAGTTCCGTTCTGGTGCGTCCCAACTGGGTGTCCCTGGAGGAGATTGAGTTTCCACGTTTGCTCAAGCTAGCTCTTCCTAACATAAAGGAGGGTCAGGACATCATAACATGTGGCACCTTGGAGTATTACGATAAGCTCTACGATCGCATTAATTTGCGCAATGAACGACCGCTCTTGAAAATGGATCGCATTGTTCACACGGTGACCACCACTGACGACCCAGTGATTCGGCGACTCTCCAAGACAATGGGCAATGTCTTTGCCACCGACGAGATTCTGGCCACTATTATGTGCTGCACTCGGTCCAATTACTCCTGGGACGTGGTCATCGAGAAGCTGGGCTCCAAAGTGTTCCTCGACAAGCGCGACAATGCCCAGTTCGATTTATTGACCGTAAGCGAGACCTCGTTGGAACCACCCATGGATGAGGAGGGATCCATCAACTCTGCCCACAGCCTGGCCATGGAGGCCACTCTGATAAATCACAATTTCGGTCAACAGGTATTTATAAAATATTTGTAATTGGTCATTCATTTAGCATGATTAGTTGGTTTAGGTTTATCAATTTATTAATACTTGAAATTACATTTAAATGTAACCAAATTTAATCTCCAATTAAATCTGTGAAAACTATTCTTCCCAAAAGGTCCTCCGCGTGGGGGAACAGGAGCCACGTTTCAAGTTCGAGGAGCCGAATCCCTTTGAGGAACCGGGCGTGGAGTTGGCCTCCCTGGGCTACCGCTACCGCCAGTGGCAGCTGGGCAATGACCTGGTTTTGGTGGCCCGTTGCAAGCACAACGGGGTGATCCAGGGGCCCAACGGAGAAGTCCAGTTCCTTTCTATCAAGGCTCTAAACGAGTGGGATTCGAAGGCCGCCAACAGCGTGGAGTGGCGCCAAAAGTTGGACACCCAGCGCGGGGCAGTTTTGGCCTCCGAGTTGCGTAATAATGCTTGCAAGTTGGCCCGCTGGACGGTGGAGGCGGTGCTGGCAGGGTCCGATCAGCTAAAGCTTGGCTATGTCTCCCGGGTGACTCCGAGGGATCACCTGCGCCATGTTATCCTCGGGACCCAGCAGTTCAAGCCCCAAGAATTCGCCACCCAGATCAACCTGAACATGGACAATTCCTGGGGTATCTTGCGCTGTCTGGTCGACATCGTGATGAAGCAACCGGATGGAAAATACCTGATTGTGAAGGATCCCAACAAGCCGATGGTCCGGCTGTACGATATTCCGGAGAACTCTTTTGACTCGGATGCGGAGGATGAGGAGAACTCCAGCGAGCCCTTTGCCAACTCCCTTGACAACTGATATTCACGCAAATTTATTTAACTAATAGTTGGTGTTCGAATAAAGGATCCGTTGACAGGCATCTGACAGATGCCATGTGTGAACACAAACGCAATTTAAATTGAGTTTTTGACCAAACACATTCGTATGTCCATCGACCGCCATCTCCGGGCGGCTGCAGTCACAGTTATTCGGTGATGGCATGGCCACATCAATCACAGCGGTGCCAAGAAATACAAAATGAAAGCCGGCTAAATAAATATGCATTGTACAAAACACCCCGTTGCCATTACCGACTGACAATCACAATAATTGAACGGGAGGCGAACTGAGGAATTGCGGAGTTGAGGGATTCGGGGGACTGAAGGAATGAGGGATTGACGGACGAGGCGACAAAAGATATTGTTGTTTGGCTGACAAACCTCAGGTTCAATAAATCACCAAATACAACATCAATCAATGCAAATACTGCTGCGTGAGATTTGTGTGTAAAAATGTTATCGCATTCAACAGCATTTAATTAAATTCATATAGATGTGCTCGAATTTCATATGCATTTGGCTTTTTTGTTATTCACAAATTCAATTTTGCCAGCCAGTGGGCGCAAAAGTGCCAAAATTATTCCCCAACGCAAATGCAAATCGTTCAACTAAATTACCAAAATGTTCAGCATATTTTTGTTTTTGTGTCCAACCGCCCAACCACTATGCTTTCTTTTTATTCCACGCCAAATTAAATATAGTCCTATTCAATTTGCATGGATAAGTTCACATGCGAGCGCAGGGCGGCGGAGTGTGAATAAAGTGTGTGGGAATATTTGGGAATTATTAGAAACTATTGAATGCTTTTATTTTCCGCCTTTAGGGCTAATAGATTTTACGCCAATCTGATTGACCAGCTCAGTAATTATTTATTCAAAAAAAAAAAAAAAAAAAGAATGCAATAATATCAAGTATACGCACGCATTGAGTATCCGCCCAGTTGGCCCTGTCAAGTTGGCCGTGCTTGAACTTGCCAGTGAGCTGCTGTGAAACACCGAAGTGTTATTCAATTAAAACATTTTGTTTGCCAAATCAACATGTAAGTGGAGTGTGTGTGTTTGAGCGCAGGACCAACTTACGGAATGACTTTTGCGGGATGGTTTTTTAAAGCGTTCGCCGCAGAAAAGTTTACTCTGGCCGGTTAGATGCTCGAGTGGCTTCAGCTTCCAGCTACCAGCTAACAACTACTGTTACCAGCTTTAGCTTCTGGCCAGGAATGGAAACTGGGTAGCTGGTAACTGGCATTTCAAGGTCTGCGCTTGGCTAACCACGCCGTTGAAAGGCGTTTAACTAACTGGCAGGGCACTTGCCAGCGGCAACAACTCCGAGCCCAGCTCAAGTGGGGCCTTAACGCAAAACTTTGTACATTTTATCGCATATGCAGGGCTGCGGGCCATGTTAGAAGGGTGAGGTAGGCCAGGGACGGGGCTTGGGGCAGTAGGGGCCGGAGGAGCACTGGGGGCAGGCCAAGGCATTTGCATATGCAACCACAAACACCGCCCGAGTGAAAAGTTAAGCGTTGAATGAGGGCGACAAATTGCAAATTAAACTCTTTTGCATTTTCCCAGCACACACATGAGGAATAGTTGTAAATAAAACTGCCACACCCGCGTCAACTTTTTCTTCCCAACCCCCCGGCCGACAACCCTGCCCCTCCAGCGACCTCTGACTAAAATTCAATTTCAATTTGGCCAACGCGTTCTACTGGGGGAATGGGAAGCCGTCTGAGCCGCATTAGGAAACCAAATGCGACTTAAAGTTGCCGCCAAAGCGTTCAAAGCTCGAGGCTCTCTAGCCGTTTAAGCAGCGAATTTGCCATCTTTGGACATTAGTTGGGATTGGAGGATTTTCTTGGCGGATGGGGGGAGCGGAATGGGAGAAGGTTGGGTGAAGAGTTTAGGAATGTTTGTAAGCCAAAAGTTTGGTGTTCTTTTGGCCGGCTCGGATTTCGCCTTTGCCTTTTGGCATATTTAATTTGCCGACTTGCGTCAGTTTTTTCTTTTCATTTGGGGTATCCTGTCAATTTTGTGACATTTGCTTTGGGCCCCGTTCACCGTTAACTTTTCAAATGCAGCTCATTTAAATATCATTTGTCAAGGAAAAAGTTTGCCACGAGTCAGTTAATTGAGGATAAAGCTTGGGGCAAGCCAAGGGTTGCAGCACTTCTTCTGGGGAAATCTTAGGAAATATTTCAGGCCGATAGCCCTCAAGCAAGCTACATTGTATTTTTTAAATGAAAAAGATTTGTATATTTTATGAATGGCTTTTGCATTTTAGAAAGCCAACATTTATATCCCATGACAACTATTTTATTTTTATAAATTGTAGTTGAACAAAATACCTTTCAGCCATTCTGTGCACCTCACGACCTTGCTCCACTTTCTCGATTGCAAGTCTGCCAGTTTCTGCTTCAGAGTTTTTCCAATTTAATGTATTTAAATTACGCTTTTTGCATTTTATATGCACGACTAGACAGAGACACGCCGACATTGTTGATGGCAACGAAATGAGACTTGTTATCAAAGCCAACGTCACCCCCATCAAAACCAAGGAGTACAAAAAATTTCACCGGCACCCAACAAATTTGCAACAATAGTGATAATTTTTTCCACTTCTACAGCTTGTATTCAAACGCTCTCTGTTCTGGGAGAAGTTTGTTCAAACATTTTGACAAAGTTATTTTTTCTCGGTATTTTAGCCAAAACTTTTTCGGTGACTGTGGCGGGCCGAAGGAGAATAATGTCCAAAATTATGTAGACGCAATGTGGGAGACCAAGGAGTCTAAAGAGACTAAGGCCATAATTCGATGAAATGAATTGGTTGCAGCTGCAGTGGCAGCTGTTCCAAGACCGAGTTAACTGACAATTCGCCCAATGATTGCATAAAAAGTTCTCGAATCCCGCAGAATTATCGCCCCACCCGGACTACGGCGGAAATCATTTTTTCCCCTTCCGGTCAGGCTCACAGTTTCAGTTCTCGATCCCTGTTCCTTCCTGTGCGGCCGCAGAAAAGGGGAATATTTTTCACGTCTCACTTGCCACTCTTGCCCCATTGCCAGAGGCCCATACTCTGGAGGCGGCGGGGCAACTTCTGTTTTACACATTTCTAATTCGTTTCCTGCCTGCAGACGTCTGGATGCTCGGAGTCTGGCTGCCTGGAGTTCAGAGTTGCAAATCTCGCATGAAATTCATTGAATACTTGTCAAAAAAAAATATTTCACTAGCCACCGTAATTGGAATCTTTCTCGTTCGTGTCATCCCTGTTGGCCACATGTGCTCTTTTTGGGCTTTTGAATATTTTTGCGGAGATTCTTCTGTTCGATTGAGGCCAATTCATGGCATAGGCATAGGAATTTGGTAAAACCTTTTCCAGGCATCAGGTCGTCTTAAATAAGTAAAACATACCATTTTTTTATGAAGCTCGATGATGAATTAGGTCAATATGGTTTAAACGTTAAACTACCAAACGAAAAGACGTCCAATTTATTATAATAGATTGCCTTCAACCTGAACTTTTATCAACAAAGACTGCGATTATTTTCTAGTGGATTTTATGTTATGCAAATCACTGAGGAGATCAAAAGCAAAACACGATCTCTGGCGGTGATTATTCCGGGCAGGTTTCATTTTAAATGGGGAACGCAGAACCGAAGAAAGCGAGGCAGACTGAAACACTGATGTGGTTTAACTTTGGATCCAGGATGTGGGGTAAAAAGTAAATCAACAAGTTGGATAAACTTGGCTGTCAGACACCGATGGAATATTTTAAGCTCGACGAGCTCTTAACTGCTTTAAGTTTTCAACATAAATATCAAGTATACGCACACGATACCCACATCCCGCACTCACAAGAGGGCATAGGAGTGGTGTATAGGATGGAGAGCTGGAGCTGGAGCTAAAGCAGGAGCTGGAGGTGAATCCGAAATCCAGGACCCAAGGAAAAAACATAAGAATGAAAACAAACGAAACAGACAACAAAGTTGGTTTACTTTTGGGTTCCCTTCAGTTCTTTTGTACATTTCGCCACAAGCATGAAAATCGATTACCTGTTTGAAATGGAAAATATTTATATATATATATAGAATTGTCTTTGAGTGGGTAAGCTGATTGTGAGGTTCCCTTTTTATGTGGAAAGGACAGACTTTGCATAACCGAATCGTAAATACAGCAGAGGGTCGGAAAACAGTGAAATTATGTCGAATGTGTTTTTCGGTTTCTAATCTCGACTTCGATCCTCAGTGCCAAAGTGAATGGCAAACTATAGCAGATGTCGAGTGGCAATTTGCAATGAATTCGCTCGATTGCTTCAGCTTTGACTCCAGCTGCACCTGCTGATGGTGCAACAAGGAGCCGTCCCTCGAAACCAGCATTGCTTACCAGCATTGTTTTTTATTTTATTTGCAACAAATTGGGTTTTGTCAACCGCCCAATGCCTGGCCTGTCCTGGGTGTCCGGACTCCGGAGGGTGTCCATGTTGAGGGACATCTGATGCAGCGCCGATGACAACCATGTCCTTGTGTGTGAACTGCAGAAGTTTCGCACAAAATTAAATTCCTTTTGCCTTTCCCCAATAAACTGGCATTGTTGAATGGGAATCATCGAAATTTTCATCACTCACCCTCCCAAAAAGTGTCCAAACAAAAGCCAACCAGACGTTGGCCAGCATGTGCCAAGTATAGTCTCTTGGCCCTTGGCTCGGTTGCACATACTCAATCACAATCCGAGTGCGGTGGCAAGTGGCAAGATAAGATCAAGTGCCGCACTTGTGGGTGTCACAAAAAAGAGAAAGATTACTTGCTTGGAGTTGGTATAGTTTCAAGCAAAGCAATCAAAATTTTAAGCAATAAGACATTTTTTATACTTTTCTGAAGAACTGCTAAGTGAACATACAAATACTTTGTTTCCTTGCTATTTTTTTAAATTTAAATAAAGTTTTTTTTACCCATATCCTTTTCAACAGTAGATCCATAAATCCTTATAATTTTATGATGCATGAAATAAAAACAAACGCATTATGATAGTGATCTGGTACTGAATTAGTGACCTTGAGAGGCAGTAATAAAAAATTAGCTTTCGTAAAACATAATCCAGATTTTTGATTATCAAAGAAAATGTCAAGAATATAAAATATTATAATAAACGGAAGGAACCGACCTATTGACCGTTGTTAGGTTTCTTCGGGCCGTCGTATCTTGCTCTTAGAGCTATAAAATATATCTCATGTCCTGACTGCCATCTCTCTAATATATCATATTTAATGTGTCTGACTTTCACGTTGTTTGTTCCTTGTGGTTTTTTTTTGGTGCATTTTTAGTTTCATTTTCTGTGTACTTTTTTCCGGGTCGCCGTCCTTTATGCGCCACTTACTTCCGCACTTTAATGTGGCTCCATAAACTCTCCTTTATGACGGGCTCTCCTCCCGAAAACAAAATGTTTTTTCGTGTCGCTGGCTCCGATTTTTTTTCGGCCCATCTGTAATAGCTGCCAGTACTTATTGTGTGTATGTAAGGCTGGGTGTCGAGTATGGTAGGCCTTTAATGAGCTGATTTCAGTTAAATTTTATGTGGTTAAGCGCATTAAGAGTGCACAAACTCATTTCCAGAGTCCACATCAAATGGGGTCAGCTCCCCCTCGTCTTTGTCCAGGTTACCCAAGGAACCGACGTGCGCGTCACTTGACACACATCCATTTCAAGACGTTTAGGAAAAGCACATTTACAGGGTTTCGCGCTAATCAGGGGCACACATTTGATTCTAGGTTTTGCTCTCTGAAACATCTCCGGCGCATTTCCGCAGAACATTCTATTTGTCACCAGAAATGAACACGACTTTTGGCTAATTTGAATTAAAATACTTGCCATCGTCACGAAAAAACGACAAGACTTTTGGCACTGGCTATCCGATTTTAAAATACTCTTCTCAGTTTATTTTGAAGTTATTTTATTATTCTATATATTTTTATTTCAATAATATATCGACCAATGAATTTTTTATTAAAGTATTGAGAGCTTTAACATCTTAATTTCATAACATTCCTCAATTTTATGTATGAAGAAGTGCAAAAATGATTGTAGCTCATAAGCAGAGTATGGAATCTGGAACACCGACCGGAGGTCAACAAAAGAAGCCAAAAAAAAAGATACCTGTCAGAACAACAAGATACTGAGGCGGGGCGCCTGTTGTGGCGCCTATCACCTGGTGGCTCACTAAACAAGAAATTATTATGAGCTTGCGACTTCGTTGCCAGTTGCCGCAGCAGCCGTTGTCGTAATCACACACGACTTGCCTCCCTCTCCCCAAAAACAGCCCTCGGTGCCTGTAGCCCTCAACCTTGTTTAACTTCCGCTGAAATTCATATACACAAACCCCACCCAGGACTCAGATGTTGGTCAACTTTCATAAACAGCCAGGAACCTGAGGAATTTCGGGGAATAGACTGTTAAACAATGTTTGCTTTTCTATTCTTTTAAATTTGATGATCGTTTTTTCCCCTAAGAGTTCTGTAATTGAAGTATTTTATAGTATTTAGGTATACTTTTTTGAGCTTCCGATATAGTCGCTTACACCCCTTAATACCCTCGGAATCACTCACCCCAAAAAAAAGTTTAGCGTGCCAAAACACGAAAAGGGAAGTTGACCGCTTGCTCCATATGCCCGCCTGTCTGTCTCTGCTAGCCAGCGACCACGCCCCCTACAGGCACCTCCACTCCGACTACCCACCCACTGCCCCCACACTCCCGATGCCGCCATGTTTGTGTTATTTAATGTATCCTGGATTTATTGTGCTGTTTCCTTGTACCCTGCTGCCGTGCATTAAATGTACATAAACTTTTTTCTGTCCAGGCCTGTTTTTCTATACATTTTTTGCGAAGATCTGCCGCTTTTGCTGTTTTGGTTGTTGCAGCATGTCAGAGTCTGAGTTGGCTTCCGTTTGGTCTTGAAACCTGCAACAAAAAGGGAGGAAGGCAAAATGCGCACATGTGCATGTCCTCTGGCTGCATTTTTGCAATTTACGGCAGGAAAAAGACGTCGCCCAACGCTGACATTATTATGCGGCGACGACGAGCAGCGGCGACTTTTGCCCCTTGGCCATCGTGTCGTATGCGTTTCCGGACAGGGCCAAGACCCTAGCACCCCTCCTCCCGCACTTCACCCTCTACCGAATCTCTTCAGATGTTGCAGTGTACCGCCTGCAGCTACCAATGGCACTTGGCTACAGTAAACAATATACAAAGGGACTCAACTTTGTTGCCATTTTCACACAACCACTTCTTTATTTTTCGATTGGTTTAACTTTAAATATTTTAATTATATTATGATGTAATGAAAAAAGACCTTGTTAAGCTCCTTTGAAATATACGTATACTCAAGAGTTAAAAATGTGTTTATAGTTGGCTACTTTAATTTGAATCCTTTGAATTTTGTGAATCCTTTTTTTTGTGTTTACCAGCCACAGAGTGCATCTGTGTTTGATTGTATTTTGTAGTACGAAACTTTTTACGCAACCGAACAAAGCAAACCGGCTCTGGCCATCCATTGGGTGGACAAAGTGAGGGGGACTACAAGCTAGGGGCCATGGCAGCGGCTGTGTCACACAGGGCGGATGATTGCTCATGTTGGCCCCCAACACTTGTTTGGCATTTACAAAGTAATATACAAGTCGGAAAAGCCATTGGAAATGTGTTCGCACTGTTTATGAAATCAATTTGAAGAGGCAGCCAACGGAGGTTCATTTGGCGCGGTTGAAAATTTTGCAATCAATGCGAACTATTCGCGTTTTTTTTATTCCAGTTTCAATTGCAACGCCGGCATTGGCATGTTGAAAAGCAGGGCTACGGCCAAGCAGGGAAGGAAAAGGGCAGCTCTAGGTTTAAGCGAATCATTCTATCGCATAAGCGACCGCATTACACGCTGCATTGAGGACCAGCTAAATGACCGCATTGAAACCCACACCCCCCCCCAGAAGGCATTGGCAGGAATGCCACCTCCCCTCCTCAGTGCCCAGCATCCTTCGCTTGGCAACATTCGCATCAATTTGTGTGTGCAAGCATGTGTGAGTGTGTGTGCGTTGAAGTCTGCTGGAAAGCAAAGTTTACTTGCGCTTTAAGTAGTCAGGGGCAGCTGGGGCGCAGCAAGAGCGCCGCCGAGGGGGGCTGAGTGTGGGTGGCGGCGAGGACGCTGCTAGGCCAGCAATGAGCAGCATGCCATGGCATGTCGGCAAAGGCATCCCAAAAGCACACACTGGCATCCAAGTGCAAGTGCGCACACCCACATTCCCTCCTGCGAACATTGGATTTGGGATTGAGGAAAACCCCTGTAGGGCACTGCTAGTAGTATTCCATATAAAAAAATATTTAAAAAATGTATTTAAAATTAGGAACTACAATGATGAATTGGATTGGAACTAAAATACATATTATTAGAGAAAAAAAATTATATAACCAAAAACCATTTCTCAATGAAGATAGAGTCTTTTTTTTCATAATGATCATGAAATATTTTTTTTTTTTTTTTTTTTTTTTAGTATGTATCAATCATTTTATTTTGCGTTTTTTTATTTTTTATTTATTGTTGTGAAACATTCATTGGCTGCTGCTGGCTGCTGACGTGAATCTCTCCAGGATTTGTTGTTGGTTGCATGAATGAATGAATGAATCGCGATCTGGAGGTCGTCGTGGAAATAAAATAACCTGCTACACAGCAAACTACCACACACACTGGCCGCAGCTCCTCGTCGAAGTCCTCATTATACATTCTTTTGAAAATTTTGTTTTCGTGTATTTAGAAGAAGAAGCCGAGGATCTTGCCTCCCAAATGTTTTCTCCTGGCCTCCTCGTGGTCCATAATACCGCCCGAGGTGGTGAGCACAACGTAGCCAAACTGACGGGAGGGCAGCAGATTGTTGGTCCACTTTTCGATGTCGTTGATGGGGACATCGAAGCGGGGCGAGATGACGCCGCACTTGTTAAGGCGACCGGTTAGGTTCACAACGATCTTGCCGGAACGATGGTCATCGACAATCTCGAACTCGCCGATGTAGCCGTGCTTCATCATGACGGTCAGGAACTTGATGATGACCTTTGAGCAGGGCCGCAGGAGAACCTGGCGCTTGCCGCGCTTCTCCGCGTTGTTGATGCACTTAAGGGCATCGGCCAATACGTTCATACGCACCATGACTAGGATTGGTTTGCAAACACAATTTTAAGTTGCACAAATTAAGAAAGGCCACGTGGAACGTGTGTACCTTGCCGAAACAGAGGTTGAAAAGAAAGAGAAAAGTGTGGCCACACTGGAAAGTACGAAAAAGTGTGCCTCCTAATGTGCCTACAAAAAGTACTAAAAAAATGAAATATACATGAATGCCTTTAATTTAAGGTCGGACAAGTTAAAGTCTTCCAGTTTCTCCCTTAAACCCACTTCAAGGGGCAAAAATAATTTTTAAAATAATTTAACTTAGTATTTTATCTTCCTTTTATTTTATTATCCATCGATATATCTCAGTATCCACACACCACTGTGCTTCAACCGGACACAGCTCGCTTGATGGGCACTCCAACTGTTTGCATTATGAGGCAGTGAGCTTCCCGTTCAGCTTCGGCATCGTCATCGGAATCAGCAGTGGCAGCAGCTTCATCCGCAGCCGTCTCAGCAGTGGCTCGATCATCAGTTTCCCCCTTTGGCCAATGCAAGCAAATTGAGCTGGCCACCCTTCCACCTGCCACGCCCACCAACAGGCCTCCACCTCCGCCTCGCCATCCCGCTACCACTTTGTGTGTGCAACTGTCAATACTGGCAATGAGTGAAATGGAATTTGTCTTTCTTGCTGGTGACGGTTCGAGTGGCGTTCGGCAATTTGTTGCATTCGACCCCTGACCCCCAGCTCCGAGTTTGCTCTTAATGCCGACCAGTCACTCCATTCCTTTGGTTTGGGTAATAGTTTCAAATCACTTTCCAATCTTCTCAAATTTCGCATTTTGCGCTGAGAGCCAGGGATTATGTATTTTTTTGTGACTCACTTTTCGTTCTTTATTTTGTGGTGGATTATTACATCGCTGGAATGTAGTAATTGAAGTGAAGTTTCGAAACCCCATTTTTATCACGATTTTAAACTCACTCTGCAAACAAAGCTAACCTGAACCGAGTTGCGTAATTGGAGGTTGAAAATTACCCGGGGCTTTATTTATATGTCTCATTTTCACATATATTCAACTTTTTTTCCGGCTTCAGGTTTTTGCTGTTTTCCCACTGACTACTATTATGCGAAATAAATTTGAACCCTTTTCCAGTCAGCTGAGTGTGAGTAATTTAGTTTATTTTGTTGATACACGCGCATATGTACTCCTATTTCTGGTTGAATTTTAATTTTAGGAGTTTAATTAGTTTAGCCTCCCGGCTACACATTCCCATGTCGAACGGTCCGGTGGATTGGATCCATCAGAGCTATGAATAATTCGGAAGGTTTTAGCAACAGTTTTAAATAAATATTTTCATTTTCCATAGAGGACAGAAAACTGAATGAGGACGCATAACAACACTTTATTCAGCGTTATTGAAAATATGGTATCGCTTTCGGCATCCTATTTGTCCAGTCGGCGACCTCGTCGCAACTAGACATTGATGTGCATATCAAATCAGGGGAGTATAAACAAAGAGCCAAATGCACGACTTTCGTCAATTCATTTGCATTTATTAGAGCTCAGATCTGCCGTCCAGGAGGGGAGCAGCAGGCACGAAAATGGAATATTCCAAATATGTGTGGTCCTGGTCAGGCAGGAAAAAGGTAGCAAAAAAAGATGACAGCCCGAAACCAAACCGAAATCGTACGCTGAATTATTCATATTTTTGCAATGGCCAAAGTTTCCAGAAGGCCAAGAGTGAGTGTCGGGGAGGGCGACGGAAGGGGGGACTCGGAAAATCAGCTTAGCAAATGAAAAATCGAAATTGGGCAAAGGCAGAGGAAAAAGCAGAGCAGCAGCAGCAGCAGCACCGGCTGAAAAGCAAAAGTTGCACTCATTTGTAACAATTTATTTGATTTCTAGCAAAGGAATTTCCTCAGTCGGGCTCCCATTTGTTGGCCCTTTTCCACTTCCTTTGCCGTTCAGGAGCTCAATGCAAAAGCGTTTTTTATTCAATTTTCTGCTCACGTAATATTGACAAATTATTAGCGGGGATTTTTGATAGCTGCGGGTGGGCCGGGGCAGTCCGGTCGGGGAGTGAGGTGGAAACAGCTGGCGAAGCGATGGGAAAATTTTTTATTGTTCCCTCGGACGAAAGGTGCAGCTGGCAGGAGATTTTCGAGAGGCCAGAATGACTTTGTTTTGCATTTTTTATTGGGATCTGAAGAGGAAAGGAAAAAAAAACGGAACAAGAGGCATTTTTAAATTGATTATTCCCTCCTGTTTCCTATCCCCCCTGCGAAATGAGATTTTCCTAGCTCTGACTCCTCATCTGTGCGAATTTCATGGCCCCAAGCAAACAAATTGTTGCACAAATATTTGCTATTAATTTCTATAGACAACATTTTGTGCCGCCAAATGAGCAGGCGAGCTTTCAGGGGCACCAGCAGGTTGAACTGGGAGGCATGCCACGCCCATCGATGAAATACCAATGAAATGTTAACCATTAATTGTCATCCAGCATTTAGCCAGGTCATTTGACAAGTTTCAATTTTTATATTTTTTATTGCAAATCTTCGCACAATGGCTTCTTCGGTTAACAGAAAGGCCAACATGGTTCTAACAGCTAGCGAGAGGACGGAGTTCTGTTCTCACGCCTGCGTTTTGAGTCCTGTTGTCCTGAGGACTCTCATCTGCCGATTGCTCTTTATGATTTATGAAATTCCTGGCAGCACTCTCTTTCCTTTAAGCGTAAAAGGATGCGAGGGAAATGGGAAGGGGCCGCAGAAATGGTATCTGATATTGGCCTGTTGACATATATTTTCTAATTGGCATTTCCGATGCATTCGTTTGGAGTTCGCACATCGATAGTATGAGGTTACGGTTAGGCAAATGCCGAAATTTTAAGCCAATAAATTATTGATGCCAATTTTCAGAATGGAGTGTACCCAGGCCCCAAGGTAAATCCATTCATTTAACTTGGTTTTCCATTATTAAAAACCTAGATTTTATTTTCTTACCATAAGATAGTCCCAATTAGCTTTGAAGGTCCTCAAACATGAAGCGGAAAAAGCATCCTAAATACCATTGAAGCTTGGATGATCCCCTAAATTGGAAAAGCCTTTCGCTTTTCGTCCATCAGAAGCCACAATATGTGCAATTTGATGGAAATCCCTTTTCGAACTATTAACCGCATAAAGCGGAAGTGAAGGAAATTAGCGAGTCAAGTATTCTAATCAGGACACGTGCCGAGCTTCGGGGCCAAGTGTTTTGGCTTTTGAGTTACGATTGAATGCACACGGACTCTTCGGCATGTGGCCTAATACTGCAGCACACACTGGCACACCCACCACTCGCACACATCGTAAATCTTTCTGCATTTACACAAAAGGGTCGCAAAAGGTTTGGGGCAAGGATATTGGGCCAATATTCTAATTAACTCATGCATAAACGAATAATAACAAACAAAAGTGCTATAAATTTCCACTCGACTTGATTGATGGCCTCTAAATTGTATTTACATGTTCGCCCTAACGAATATGTTAAGGCCTTGCCAGTGATTCTGTGAGTATCTGTGTTAACCAAGGTCTGACCTTTGCACATTTGACAATTCTGCGTATATATATATATATATTTACATATTGTGGTTAATGAAAAAAGGAATTAATATTCGGCTGACGGGTTTTCAGAGGAGTTTATTCGTAAAATTAATCAAATATATGTTTATTTACTTTTGAGTGGAAAATGTAATTAAAAATGATGATTATATATGTTAATAAGTTCCTATATTATTATATTATTTTATTAAAAATAATATACGCTCGATGAGTTTGCCAATAGTAAAATATTATTTTATTGGAAAGCAATTTTCTAACATTTTTTCACTCTAATAAACAGATATTCCTCTGCCTAAAAAAAGAGTATATCAAATTATTTGAATTAAGTGCAAGGCAATTTTCAAACAGGTAAGAAAAAGTCTTTCGGCTTTCGGTCAACACGTT
This sequence comes from Drosophila monieri, assembly GCA_035047585.1. Classification (NCBI taxonomy): domain Eukaryota; kingdom Metazoa; phylum Arthropoda; class Insecta; order Diptera; family Drosophilidae; genus Drosophila; species Drosophila monieri. Next base: position 1,177,756 of record JAWNPJ010000115.1, on the reverse strand, counting down.
CTACGTTGTCTGGACACTAAATCACAATTTATGCTGTTCTCACGTAAAGCCCATTAGGGGGACATCAAAAAATTATTACTATAGCGTTTTATTTACGATTATTTGATCAAATATGGGCCAACGACAATGACGGCCATGTCTGTATGCCATTTGTGGGATGCCAACTGGGCGTATAATGTTCTGTGTGTTAAGGGTCATAAAGTTAATGCAATCCAAACACTAGCAAATAAAACAACAAACAGGATCATGATAAAAGGACGTGGTGCACGGGCTGTCTGGCCGGCTTGGCACGTCCCAAGGTAGCCCGTAAATGCAAAATTGAAGGAAATCTAAATGGGACAAGCAATCATGTTTTTAAACTGTTAGTTTTAAAGGGACCTCTGCTTTTAGTAGACATTATACGTTTTCGATATATGCTATCTTGGAAATTTGCTAAGTAATGAATAGTTTCTTGTATTTTTGGGTAAAATTATCCTCTAAGTTCTAATTATATAAATAATATCGAAAATAGCCTTTTATTTGTTTAAATATGAGGAGCATGCTTGGTCATCAAAATACATATTATCCATAAGATATAATTTGACGAGAAGTGTAGATGAAACTATCAAGCCACTTTAAAACCAAAGTTTAGCCGGTACATGGATGGCATCAGGTGTGTGGGATTTCGGCCTGCTGGAAAATGTAAACACGTTTTAATTAAAATACTAAGACAACAATAATAGCTGAGGCTCACATGGGCTCCAGGAAGGATGTCAGAGTCAGCAGCTGGACAGGAGCACCAAACCGGAGCCAGTTCAAATGAATTTGTGGTGGCCAGTCGGAACAGCCTGGTACAAGAACAAATCTAATCGCATTCACCGAATGCCTTCCCAAGGATTTTGTTTGCATGCAAACGACATAAACAACCGAAAGCTGTTTGGGATGCAAACAGTGACAAAAATGGAAATACTTGTTCATTTATTTACTCAATAAGTATATAAGTAAATAGTTTTTATATGATTCAGCTAAAAAGTCAATATGAAGTAAAAACACTACAAATTGGCTTAACATTGGTTAAAAGAGATTTATTTGAAATGTTCATTAAAAATGTTTTTAATTGTTCCACTTAAACTGTGTATAGTAAAAGACTAAGACCTTAGGCTGGGTGTACATCATATCTTTGTCTCTCAAACCATTTCTCTCAGTGCACGCACGTGTGTACCGAGTCAGGGAGTCAGGAAGTGAGCTATGTAAGAGTGTTGGGGACTTAAAACAGAGTTCCTAGCAGACAAGTGCCTAATGGCTGTGGCTAATGAATGATGACAGCATTTAATGTCGCTCCCTCCACTTCCTTGACCAGCATCATTAATAACCCGGCCGACCAACAATGCCAGATGTCAGGGTATCAGTAGCAGGAGCAGCAACACCTTGGCCAATAAAATCAAATTAAACGACGAAAACAGGCCGTTGACCCAAACCGGTAAATGCTGGGTGAATTATAATTGCCAAAGTTTGAGCAACTGGCAAAATTTCGGCCACAGCCCATTAAAATCCGAAATCAGGCTAACAATGAACCCATCAACGATCCTTGTTAGTATTTAATCCATGGAAGCGCGATTGGATCCCGCGGGTGTGGGCTTAGCCCTGAACGTAAGCTTAATTACTCCTGACTCGCCGGCGGCCAAATTAATGATGCTTAAAAGTGAGAGAGCGAAGGAGGCGGAGGAGGAGCGTGAAAGGCGTGGCACACTGCGTGCGGTGAGGTGTAACCGCAGCTGACTGCATTGCTCATACGCCCCGTTGCACAATTAAGTCAGTTATGCCAAAACAGGCAAGGAAACGGTTAACGGAATTTCAAGAGTTATTGAAGGTGAAAGGTGAGCATTATGGAATAATGATGTTGTCTTTCATAATACCAGAGCTTAGCTTGCTCTAGAAATTAATCATTAAAGAATTTAATTCATTTTCAGTCTGATAACTATATTTACTTTCATTTTATTTTAAGCTTTTTTCAGTCCAGATCTGGGTCTTCTACTGTCTGATAGCTTTCAGCTGCTGAAACTCAAATTTTAATTAAATTTCGTTTGTTTGATATAATTGCACACAGCTTAAATGGCGCTTGAAAAAATGAGCAAATGTTTAATTTTGATATTTTATAATTTGCACTTTTAGCGAAAACTAAAAATGTTTGGCGGACTCTGACCCAGAAAATTGCTGCCGACATTAGACGGGCGTTCGGCGTATATAGTTGCCATTATAACATTACAGGTTCGATGAGGCCCTTGTGTGTTGGCTTAGTTGCGGGGCCAAAGCCAAATGGCAAACATCGGATGCATTGGCCCAACCACGGACCGGTCAAACAGAACCGTCTGTGTGCAGTCGACCCGGAGGGCCCCTATTTGCCGTACACGAGTAAATGGCTTAGCCGAAATGGGGGCTATACGCCGAATATAATTGTTACATTGAAGTGGCAAATCGCTGGCCGTTCCACGATTACAATTATTATTATTATTATTTGTAGTAGCCGCATTAGAACTTTTGCAAATTGGTTTTATTTCAGCAGTCCACTCACATGGCAAGTATCGTGTTTTCACAGACTGCCAAACACAAGCACACACAGTTTCACTATATGCTGGCATCCCCCAGGACACGGCGAATAATTATGCAGGAGCCGGGCCAAACTCCAAAAAAGCTCCGCATATTTAAGTTATGCATCGGCATACATAAATACCAAAAGTGGACCCAAGCCCCCAGAAAAACTGAGCATATGTGGGGGTCGCGCATAGATTTGCATTTGTTATTTTCATTTCAAAGGTGATTATTGCCATTACACGGAATAATATTTGTTGGACGGTCTATTTCAGGATTCTGAAAATAGTTGCAAAGCATTTTCTTTAGGGAATTTTTCCTTTTGAGAGTTTTGTTAAGCATTTTTGTGTTCGTTTGGGTTTTCTGCGTAGATAGATAATTCATGCATCACATATCATCCGATTTTTGAACGGAATACCTTAAGCTATTTGAATATCGATTCTTATTCAATCTGCATCAAAATATAGAAAAAAATTATTTTTTTCGTGGAGGATCCCTTTCGAAATTATGAAGAATGCATGGGAGGCACAATATGGCCCCCTGCAATGGCTATATCTTTGCCAATAATAATCCGATTCTTGAGCGGGATACCTTGAACGATTTGTAGATCGATTCTCTTTCAATCTGCATCAAAATCTAGAAACAAATTATTTTTTAGATTTTTTGTCAAATTTCGTGGAGGATCCCCTTCGAAATTATGAAGAATGCATGGGAGGCACAATATGGCCCCCAACGATGGCTATATCTTTGCCAATAACAATCCGATTCTTGAGCGGGATACCTTGAACGATTTGTAGATCGATTCTCTTTCAATCTGCATCAAAATCTAGGAACAAATTATTTTTTAGATTTTTTGTCAAATTTCGTGGAGGATCCCCTTCAAAATTATGAAGAATGCATGGGAGGCACAATATGGCCCCCAGCGATGGCTATATCTTTGCCAATAATAATCCGATTCTTGAGCGGGATACCTTGAACGATTTGTAGATCGATTCTCTTTCAATCTGCATCAAAATCTAGGAACAAATTTTTTTTTAGATTTTTTGTCAAATTTTGTGGAGGATCCCTTTCGAAATTGTGAAGAATGCATGGGAGGCACAATGTGGCCCCCAGCGATGGCTGGGGATGAATTATCGGATGAATTATCATCCGATTCTTGAGCGGGATACCTTGAACGATTTGTAGATCGATTCTCTTTCAATCTGCATCAAAATCTAGGAACAAATTATTTTTTAGATTTTTTGTCAAATTTCGTGGAGGATCCCCTTCGAAATTATGAAGAATGCATGGGAGGCACAATATGGCCCCCAGCGATGGCTATATCTTTGCCAATAATAATCCCATTCTTGAGCGGGATACCTTGAACGATTTGTAGATCGATTCTCTTTCAATCTGCATCAAAATCTAGAAACAAATTATTTTTTAGATTTTTTGTCAAATTTTGTGGAGGATCCCCTTCGAAATTGGGAAGAATGCATGGGAGGCACAATATGGCCCCCAGCGATGGCTATATCTTTGCCAATAATCATCCGATTCATGAGCGGGATACCTTAAACGATTTGTAGATCGATTCTCTTTCAATCTGCATCAAAATCTAGAAACAAATTATTTTTTAGATTTTTTGTCAAATTTTGTGGAGGATCCCCTTCGAAATTGGGAAGAATGCATGGGAGGCACAATATGGCCCCCAGCGATGGCTATATCTTTGCCAATAATCATCCGAGTCTTGAGCGGGATACCTTGAACGATTTGTAGATCGATTCTCTTTCAATCTGCATCAAAATCTAGGAACAAATTATTTTTTAGATTTTTTGTCAAATTTTGTGGAGGATCCCCTTCGAAATTGGGAAGAATGCGAGGGAGGCACAATATGGCCCCCAGCGATGGCTATATCTTTGCCTATAATCATCCGATTCTTGAGCGGGATAGCTTGAACGATGGTGGTGGGGTTCCTTCCGAAATCCAATCCCGTCTGCATTCTTACATAGGATGAAACGTTTAAGTGTGTTTCTCCTGAATAGTTTTTGAAATACATCATTGCCTTTGGATTAGAAGTTCTAAATTAGAACAAAAGAAGTAAAATTGAAATCAATTATTTTTTATTCAGTGACTTCTGAAAATGGCAAAAGCAAGTAACAGGTCAACATATATACAGAATAAAAGCATAAAGCAATTGACCGAGGAATCAGTATCCACTGACCCTTTAAAACTTAACTCCTCCGGGATCCTCGCATTTCCAGCTTAAGCGAATTTTTACCAGCTTTAAGATACCTCCGGCAATCTGGCAGGCACTTCCTGATGCTGATGTCAATGTCGGCATCGACTTGGGCAATGTTCGAGAGCTCGAACATGTGCAATAAAATTGCGAATCTCTCGACTCGACAATTTTCCATTTTATGGCACACTTCGCTGACAACGGTCTCGATTTTCTCGATTCTCTCGCTTTATCGAGTTTATTGCGGGTAAATGCGCTGCGAAAAAAAATCAACAATAAATGCACACAGATGCAATGTATTTAAAATTCGCATATATATGTATGCATTGCCTCAACTGACTTTATGTGTAGCACAGAATTCTGATTATTTGGTAAACATGGTGGCTTAACGTATCCAAGACAACTGTAAAATGGCCAAGGGAGCACAATGTAAAAGGATATTGGGTATGAAAAATATATATGGCGGAGATGGGGATGTAATTTTCCGTATTATATTTTGACGAAAAATAATCCCTACTTTCGTTTAAGGTTATTAAAATCTCATTTAACGTAATTATAAAGGGAAACGGTAACTGTTTTAGAAATATATTCCAGCAGATTTTGTATAGGGGTCTGGTCCTTACAAGAGGTATTCTTGTTTAAACTGCAACAGCTGTTGCCAACATTTTTTGGCTATGAAAATAATGGTAGCAATGAGCAAAGCGAGCTAAGCTTTGAATAAAAACCCTTCAGCTGTGAGCCAAAACTTTCGCATAAATTTTTTAGAAATGAAATATGCACCACTGCAACCATTTTAGACATTTACTATGCACACAAAAAGTACCACAAATAACTGAAAGTGTACACATTTCAGTTTATTTATAGTCGTAAAAAATGAATGAGCGTGTGCATTGTTACTAATAAAGTCAGGTGTCAAAGAGAGTACATTAAATGGGAGCATAAATGCGACGCGATACCAACATAATATCTTTGTTATTCTTTGAAAAAAAAAAAACTATTCAGCAGCTCCTGCAACAATTATTAGACCTTTCTCTAGAGAGGCTACTAAAATTGGGGTACTGATGCTGTACGAAAACGAATTGTTCTGGCCGGCTCTCTAACCCAAATTCCCCAATCGGCAAAGCAGTTTTAGCCATTTTATACACAAACGATCGCCCGTAAAATCGACGCGGAGAAAGTAGAGGGGACGGCTTCGGGGGTTGGATAATGGCCTCCCACAGAAGGTTATTGCGGATGGACGTGGGGCCATGGATAGAAGGCTAACAATCTGAAGCTCCACCTCAGAATCATGCCAAAAAAAATGCTGCTCGGCAGCCGTAATCAGTGCAGCCAATGCAAAAATTGTTCACAAAATGAAAACTAATCGATGGCATCGGGAAGAGAGGAAAGGAGCTGGAAAAAACCCGCCAGAGCCACGAGGAGTGGCTGGCGTGGGGCGGGTTGTTAGCCAAAGTGGGCGTGACCGGTTTGATGGCGTTCCTTTAGGTGTTTTACACGCTGGACGTGCATAAAATTGCTGGCAGCCGGCGTACGTGGCATGGGGAGAAACGGCAAAGGAGATCCGGAAAGTGGGGTCTGCGTCGGATTCCCATCACGTATCGCAATTTAAATTAACACTTTGATATTTTTAGCTAAACGTGTCGCGGTTTTTTGCCCCGTTCAAAAGGAAAGTTCAACATCAGGACTCTGGACCTTTGGCGCCACATAATAGAGCATTTATTATTTTAATTAAGCGTTTAGAGACTAACAAATGGGCAAGTGAAATATATACTGCCACATCCTAATATTTGAGGTATAAATCATAATCAGCGAAGCGTATTGCCAGACCCATTTATTCAAAAACCCCCACCGTGAATTGATTACCCGATTCCGATTTTCAAACTCCGCTTATTGTTTGTTGGGAAGTTTTAATGAAAAACCAGGAATCAGGATGCATCCAAAATGGCGGGAAAATCCCTTTCGCATAACGGCACAGAAAATTAGTTGCTTGTTGTCCTGCAAGGAAAAGGTGCATGGTGCAACATGCTGGAGGCAGAGGGGGGTGTGGCAAAGGAATGCATAATTATGGACAAAGTTCTCATTTATTTTCGCGCTGAATTAATTAAAAGTTCACTTATGCACGAAATTTGCATAAAAATTACATTTTAATTGCGCTTCATTTGCGAGGAGGACGGCGACTTGTCTTCGTCAGATCTTTGTCCTTGCCTGGGTTATGAGAGAATCCCTTCTGTTTGTAAGGGCATCGGCGTCGCAAGGGGGCTCGTTCTGGTGGAAAAGTGACGGAGAAGTGCACTCGAGACAGACAAGAACACTTGGAGACCCACTACAAAGCGCACTTGCCAGTCGTAATGAAAAAACACATTTTCTCCCAGAGCCTTCGACTTTTGTCCTTATATGGATTGAGGGGCTAAAAAGACGCAAAGAACGTTGGAATTTTATTTAATTTATTGGATTTTTAGCATCATTGGTAAGCTCTATCTGAAAGCCTATTTCTTAATAAATTATACAAGGATATTATCTTGATGATGACTTAGCCCATTTATCTGCAATGTTTGCATAATCATTCTCAGATTTAAAACCCCTTAAAGGGAAATCTTTTCATTCCCTTGCAACAGCTGAACAAATTCCAAATCTCGCGTGACAGTGTGACAGTAATTTTCAGTTCATCGCATTAAATGCGCCCCTATTAGCTTAACAAGTACCTGACAAATAAGTTAATTCCCGTACGCAAACATCAGCGAACATTAACGCCTTTGCCAGGACCTCTGTGCTAATGGGGGCGTATGCCGTACGCCCAACCATCGACCAGAATATATCCATAAGGGGATGGAAAGCTGCTAGACAACACCCCTCGGCATTTCATCAACTTGGTCCAATGCACAGAGCCAACTCAACGAAAGAGGCGAGGGAGAAAGCAAGTTGGCCAAAATATTCTCAAGTTTCGGCAGGATTTGGCCTGTTCTTGTGGCTGTTGATGATTTTTTCCGTTTGCTTTTTTCGTATTTGGATTTTTTTTTTGCTCATTTCCGAAATACGGGCAACCTGAGGTTTGTTTTAATTTGGCGCCTCTCTATGAGCCATCCTCCATCCAGAGCCATTGTCTTACCGAACGAAGCAAAACTTTTGCATTTTCTCATTTTCGGAAAATGTGCAAAGGGATTTGTTTTCATGTCTGCTCCTTGTGGTCCTGCTGTTCCTGTTTTTGGTCCTGTTCCACGCATTCGTGGGTTTATGTTGTTGCATGATATGATTTCTGCCTTTGTCCCCGTTTGGGAGGAGAGGAGGTGGTCGGTCGTGCTCCTTTGAGATTATTTTTGTGATGCGGCGGCACAAAAGACAACAAACGGGCCCGGGTCGGGCTCGGATCCGGCTCTCGACTCTGACTCGACTCCCCCTTGCCCAGCACTGCAAATAAATAAAACCAAATACATCTGTTTTCTCATAAATTGTACGAGTATGAGCATCTGTGGATACGAGTGTACTTTTATGAACAAGTACGAGCACCACCACCGAAATGATATCTTGCTTTCGGTTTGTTTTGCTGGAAAGTTTTCGGCATGCTGCTGCGGTTTCTTTGGCGATAATCTCAAATTATCTTTTGTGTACTTGATTCGAGGACCCGGTTTGGGGATTACAATAATGCTGAACTGTTTGCTGGAAAAATACAACGCACATCCGGATAATTATACGCAGTTTGGTCCAAAATAAGCTGTTTTTGTTTTCAAGCATTTTGCTTTGTTTCTATTGCTAGTTCGGTGACTTTACGAGTCCGATTTCATAGATAAATTTGGGCACTAGGATCCGCCCAGAATGCCGTGTGTGCGCATGGCTTCATACCAGGATAGCTTCCTTTGTTGTCGAATATTTCTCTTGTGCCAGCTGGCGGGGGGCATTTGCCTATTAGGCCACGTTCAACGTTCCCGGCTTCCTGTGGCAAATTACATTGTTTTATTTGAATTACGATTTGTCCTGGCCAGGACACAGCATCCCTCTATCTGTTTGACACCACGTGTTCCAGACATGAAAGCTGCTTTGCTGTAATTTAATTTGTCCCTCTCAGAGGGAAATGCGTGTTTATGTGATTGTCCTGTTGTAATGGGAGTCAGGATCATTAGGGAGGCACTTGGAATGCGCGATAAGAGATTACGCACTCCAATACACTGCCATCGCAATTGCATTATTCACGCGTGTCAAAAGTCCTAGCATGTCAGGACCCTCACTTTAATTGAATAAATCACAAAAGTTGGAAAAAAATCCAACGTACGTGGGATGCTCGCGAAACAATTAACCCTCGGATGCCAGGAAACTTTGCAATCCCTCAGCTCAAATGGACTTCAGTCTGCAGTCCCCTGAACTTCGCTCCACTCAATTGAGACGGGCTCTTCGTGGCTCGTTTATTTTACCAGCGGACATGCTAAAAAGGATCCGCCGACAGGAAGAAAATCTCCTCAAGCTAACTCGCCGCCTCTCGTGGCACGTGGCGCGCAGCACTTCTTCCGTGGCGTGAAACAAGTGCAACTACCGGGATGATGGCTCACTCGCATTTTTCGTGGCCATGGTAATAAATGGACAAGGGTTGTCATTGCACTCCTGGCTGAGCATGGTTGCCCGCAAATTGTGTCCCGACTCCGGATTTTTCCCATTTTGCGAGCTCCTCATCTTTTATGGACTCCGGGGAAATTAAATTAAAGAGATTTTTTGGAAAGCATATTCAAGCCAGATGTCTACTTTTCTCTTTATTATTCATGATGCTGAGGAATTCTTTTTATAATTGTTTATTGCTCAGTCAGGTTAAAGAAAGGTAGCCGTAATATAGTTTAATAAATGTTATGAAAAAAGTTTAAAAACCTTCCACAATTTATTCCTTCAAATTACAAAAAAGTCGAGGATTGCCGTGGAAAAGACAAAAGTGGCGATGACCACTCATAAGCTACAATGTGTGCAAATAAGAAAAACTTATCTGAACCGAAATGGCAAAAACCTTGAGCATATTATTGATCTACTAACTAAAGCAAAAATATCTCACAAACTCAACAAAGTTTCCTGGCCAAAGACTACAAAGTAAAAATTCGTAAAAATAATAAAGCAAAAAACCGGAGAAGACACACGATGTCAGACATGGGGCGGGATAACCAGGGGGATTAAATGGGAAGAACTGGACGCTGGCAAGACATTAGCACTGCAGGAAAAATCCGATGCCAGGTGAAAAACTAAAAAAAACATACGAAAAACTTGCGAAATCGGGAAAAGAAGCGACATTCACGTGTGTGTTCGTCGTTCACGTCTATCTGCTTTGTTGGAAGACATATGCTTGGCACTTAGGTGCTCTGCTCTACTCCCAATTCCATTCTGTTCAGGTGAGTCTGCTTGGCACGGCGTGGTTTTTCCAGCTCTTGGGCAAACGCAAACGCTTTTCTTGCATTAGTTTTTCCTCAACTGGCGGCGTTTTTGCAGTTTTCAGCTTTCAGCCTTCTTGGTTCTTTTGGCATTTTGCACCACCCGGCCCACGGCATTCGGCTTACGTGTGTGAATGGTTTTTGTGGTAAATGTTTTTCGATTCGTTTCTCCTAACAAAAAGTCTCAGATAACGCATCGCTGTTCGCACCGCCGAAAAGTACACAAATTTAGCGTTTTATTTGCACCTGCTCCGGCCGCCTCTCAATTCGCATTCGAAGGTGTGTGGCTGCTGTAAGTGCTTTAGAAGGGCGGAAATAGAGCTTATTATGGCAGCCCACCTCACTACCCACTCACTCGATTTTGGCCAAGTCAAAGGCGTCGTCCAACCCATTCAGCCAGCCGCTCGATTCGCTCATTTTGCAGTTCGCAGCTGGCTTTGAATCGAGATTGAATGGAATCGGAGCAAGTGCCATAGAAATCGCATAGAATTTTTCCTGAATGGGGACCTCGTTTACTACACATTCTCAAGAGTCATTTGTTCCCCTCACCGACCCAAAACATTTTAGCCCATTTGTGGCTTCTATTTATGAGTGGCTGGCCCTCATCCTTTTTCTGTCAGTGGTTTAACCGGTCCTGATGAAGGGTTGTTTAAATTTAATTTTCGATTTAATCTCTCGAATTGGTGGGTTTCGGAAATGTATTCTTATTTGTATATGCACGATTTAAAAACATATGTATGTGTATAAACTCATAGAATCCATGCTTGAGAAACTAGAAGTAGAAAATATATTTTTAAACAATCGGCAACGAAGCATCACCTTCCAGTAAGAGAGCCAAATAGGTATGGTAATTGGTAAATAAGAGGAATGCGCATCCATGCATTCAATAAAAAATCAATTGATTTCCAGTAAAAAGCTTAAGAATGGACTCAGGTGATTCCTGTGGGGCTGTGGGGAGTGGAAAATTATTTTGTGTCCACTTAAAGATTCTGAAGTTGAATTTGAAAATGTTTTCAAGGGAATTTTCTCAGCCATTTTATTGTGGAATTTCATTGACAAAAAATATAAAAAATAAATATTTAAACTATGTGAAAGACAATGAAATCACACAAGTTTATTTTGAACAGAACTTTTTGTTTGCAACAAAAATTGCAACAAAAATTTTCGGTAAGAAAAATGTTTACTGAGCAATTCAAGTTATGATGTGAGCAATGCTGAGTGGCAGCAATAAAACTGATTGTAGTACACAATTGTGGGTCTGCCAAACGGGCGTTTGGGTTAAATTAAAACCTCAGCCTTAGAAATAGAGAGACGAACCCCAAAAGAAACATGTTGCCAGTCCGACTGAGTGAAAAGTTCATAAATTGTATGCGTGCGTGCTGCTAAAATTGTCAGAACTTTTGTCAGGCCCGAAAGTAGATTGTTTCGGAAGGTTCAAGTGGGTAAGGATACATTCTTGCTTGGAGGACAGCATGTGCTGAGTGCCCACAGCCGGTTAGGTTGCGGCCTGGTCTGCTCAACAAATGTCACTCGGTGCAGATACAAATGGAACCCGACATGGAGCTGGTTTATCCCTAAAATGATATTTCTGAGAGTCCACATCGACGAATGTAATTGACATTTCTTTAAGCGTTCATGTGCTCGCAATTTAAGAATACCAGAGCCTGGACGAGAACTTTTGGTTTATCCTTGTCTTGACCACATGCTGTATTGCCAAGTTCTGCTGTTTGGTCCGAACGTGTCTTCATTCAAGATGTGGTTTTGGCTCAGGACATGTTATGTAGCTATATTATTAATTTTCTTCTAACCGGAGAGCATAATTAAATAATTATAATTACATATTTTGCCTCGAGATATTACCCAACTCAGAGTAACTCTATCTGCAAACGCATCGCAGGTATTTTTTAATTCTGACAACCTGGCTATGTATGATGCCGTGAAAATTGCTAAACAAAAAGTGACCTCTTGTTTCCTAATGGCGCAATATCCAGCAAAGGGCTTCATTCTTTTACCCCGAAACATCAGGCCATAAAATCATAAGAATGAAGCCAAAGAAGCGGAAGAACGGTAGTAGGGACCCCATGCCCGAACTCGAACCCGAGCCCGGGACCGAACCAAATCGAAAAAGTTTCCGCTTAGGCCTGGCATTAAAAACTTGGCAGCTTGTTAAGCCCGGGTGAAGAGCAGATGTAGTTTACAGGACCGGGGGCCAAATTAAATCCACAAACTGTAGACAAAATGCAATAAAATAAATTGCAACGATATCCGCAAAAACCAAAGCAGGGAACAAAGCTTAACAAAATAAAAGTTGCTTATAAATGATGCTGCTGCTAACCTTAGTTTTGTTTTTGCCAGCCCGGGCATTTGGAGTGAGTGTAATATATATTTTCAGCCAAGTCGAGCCAGGAGCCAAATGAAAGGTGACAGCTGGAATGGGGTGGTACGGAGTGGTATGGCTAAACAATAGTTCCGCAAAAAAAAAAAAATAAGTTGAAAACGAGTGAGAAAAACTTAAGTGCCCGTTAAATTTCCCAGCGGACTAATGATAAAAGTTACGCGACTCCATTGCCACGCCCTTTAACGCTGCCACACCGCCACGCCCCCATTCTACCACCTTTGCTGCATCATTCCTCCCGGCTTGTCGGATTTGTTTGCTCTTTAACCCTTTCCATTTGGAGCTTGTTCTTTGTTTTTCCCTTAGCCAGGTCTTCTGTTGTTTTACCACCTTCTTGCCTGGAGTAGCGGTAAATACATTGCGGCATTCAAGTTAATTTACCACAAGAAAGGAGCCAGAAAGGAGTCGCTGCGGAAAAGGGAGCAGGGACCAGGAGCAGCATGAAAGGCTGAAAAAAATGCAATGAAAATTATGTTGAACCAGGCCAAGGGATCGTAATTAGTTTACTGCCATTTAACTCGCTACATTAGTTGCAATTACGCCGTAAATACTGCTCATTGTTTAATTCATTTGAATTTTTTAAACTGTTTTGTAGTGTTTTTTTGAGTAAAAAAAGAGTTGATTTTCTCAAATATTATCTTATTGAATTCTAAAGAGATCACTTGAAGCACCAAAATTATTTCAAGAGCCAAATAAATTCACTTTTCCCTCAAATCTAAAGCTAAAAAGCGTAAAGTGGTTTATTTGGCTTGCCACTTGGTTGCATCAAAACCCATCGAATAGCCACTTTAAATATTTGAAGCATTTTTCAGCAATTTAATTGATGCAAATTGATGTTCGGCCTTCCATTTAAATATGTATTTTACTTTCCGTTGTTGTTGATACAGTGTTCGGGCGTGCGTGCCTTTCGATTTGTGTTTGTTATGTGCTTTGCATAATTTAACACTCTGCCTTAAAAACAATCAAATTGTCAAGTGTCAAAAGGTTCTTGTCAGGTCGGGAGGCCGGGCTTGCTCGCTCATCGCCCCCGCTCAGCTCCGTTTGGGAGGCCATGTAAATGTAAATAAAAATGCATTAAAAATGTAGCTGTAATTTACACACCCACACCTCTTTATGGGTGTACACACACATTCGTCCATGCTGTGGGTGGAATGTGTGCTGTGTAACCGTAAGTGGGTGCTTGTGTGCAATATTTTGCATTTGCCTGCCAGTTTTTTCCGGCTTGCTCTGACCACAAAGTGTTGGCCATTAACCGAGCGCAGTCTGACCCAGTGGCAGATGCAACACCCGAGTCCACCCACAGAGGCGCGTGTTAATTTGAATAAATTATTAAAGCACGTGATGAGCGCGACCTTTCAACCAATCGGGGCAGCCCCCGCCCTCCCGATCCGCTTCAATCGGGATGATGGCCCCACCCACCCCCTTTCACATGCCAAGTGCAATTAAGCTCGAAAAAACCAATCAAACTGGAAATAAATTGCACCATAGTTGCAACAGTCTCACACAGCGACCAGGACTGCCATACGGCGCCGATTTTTTTTTTATCGCCTAGCCAGCAAAATGCCCGCCCCCTTCCGGGTGCTTTGGGTTTTTTGCACTCCAAGGGGGTATCCCTTTTTATTGTGGCCGCTGGGCGAAAATTGTTTGCATTGCATTCTCTGCTGATGCATGCGATTCGAGAAATATTTGCAATTTAGCAAAATACACCCGGAAGCGGTCCCGGATTGAAGCTTCAGATCGCGCTGCTCGTCTGACGCAATTCGCTAGTTCAATTTTTGTATTCATATTTGTATTTGGTTTTTGCCAATCGCTTTCGGACCCTCGACTTTCAACAAGCCCGCAGTGCGTGCAAAATGACGGCAATTAAGCTTATGTGTTGCAGCGATTTGAGTGTATTTTTTGTGGTTGTTATACTGTTACCTGAAATCGGATGTAGAAGTTTAATTTTTTAAAGGACTTTTTACTGTGATTCATAAAATTACATCTAACATTTTATATAGGTTAATATATAAATGATTTTAGAAATTCCAAACATTGTTCTAAACTTAGTTTTTATACCCTTGCAGAGGGTATTATAATTTTGGTCAAAAGTGTGCAACGCAGTGAAGGAGACATCTCCGACCCTATAAAGTATATATATTCTTGATCAGGATCACCTCCTGAGTCGATATAAGCATGTCCGTCTGTCCGTCGGTCCGTCTGTCCGTCTGTCTGTTTCTACGCAAACTAGTCTCTCAGTTTTAAAGCTATCGACTTCAAACTTTGCACACAACCTTCTTTCCTTTGCAGGCAGTATATAAGTCGGATCGGCCGGGATCGGTCAACTATATCCTATAGCTGCCATATAACTGATTGATCGGAAATGCCATAACTTCGTTGTTTTTTAAGTTAGAATAATGAAACTTGCTGTGGACTTCTTTTAGCAGACTTATTCGATCTGCCAAATTTCATAAGGATCGGCCGACTATATCCTATAGCTGCCTGTTGTTTATTATCTCTGTTGTTTTTTAAGTTAGAAGACTGGGACTTTGTATGGATTCTACTTTCGGCAAACTAATTTGATCTGCCGAGTTTTATAAGGATCGGCCGACTATATAAGATCCGGTATATATCTAATTATATAAGCTGCCACATATCTGCAAGGGTATATCAACTTCGGCTCCGCCCGAAGTTAGCTTTCATTCTTATTAAATGTGAAACTGATACTGTCGTATTGATACAGATCCTTGACTTTTTCTAAATTATAATTTAAAAACAAAAAAAGGTGTATTATCGACTGCAAAATATTCAGTATTACCAGACTTTTAATTTACTATATAGTATTAATATTTTCTGGCACTATTGAAGAACAATTTTGATGAGAAATTTCCTTTTATGGGAATATTTAGAATTAGTTTGAAATCTGAAACTTTTCTGGGAATTTGATTTTAACTAAAATACTTGAACAAATCTAAAAACAATCTCTAAAATCAATGGGTTTATAACTAAGCTGTCTAAACTAGAAGAATGCATCCGGTTGCATAAGTTGCCGGGTAACAGACCGAATCAATTTTCGAATGCAGTGATGCATCAGGGTATAGAATAAAGTATAAATACAATTTGTATGCTTGATGTAATTTCATTTCCACTTATCTTGGTATTTTCTCTGCATTTTGCTTCATGCGATTGATTTATCGCACAAAAAATAATAGGCAGCCAATGTCTGGGCATCCTGTGGAAGGACTAGCTGCTGCTTGGGCCCTTTCTTTTCCTCAAGATTCAATCCCTGAGCCGGGTTCAGTTTATATTCAAATGCTTACGCTTAAATGTCAATAATACGTGAAATTGAACTGCCAATTCAATCTTCCCAACTACTCCGTTCGGTCTCCGTTCGCTTCCACTTCTCCAGTGAAATCATTTCCATATAAGCGATTTCCCATCTCCCCTATTTATATATGTGTGTTTCTTTTCTCCTAGCTGGAAATCTTTTTATTTTGCGAAGCAAATTCTTTCTGTTCATATGTGGAAAAACTATTTGCAAAAGTCTCAAGTGTGCTGGCTCCTCCGAATGGAAATTGGGCGGAGGACAAGGAGGGCCAGAATAGAAGGAGGTGTTGGACTTTTTTAAACGACGCCTGCAAATTGTACGCAGATCACATTACACTTGCAACGGCGGACGACATAGCATGTGCAGCTCCTCTGCTGCCTCTGTGGATTGCTTTACATTCGGATGCACTTCCTCCCTTTTGCATTCAAAAAATTGAAAGATTTATTTCTTAGTTCTTTGCGATTACATTTCCACCGAGCTAATGTGTTCCGATCCAACGGCTATGTCGTGGCAGTTTGTCAACTGTCATTGCATCAGACATTGAATGGCGACCAGTGCAGGAGCGATGGGGAATTTTTATTTCCTCCCCACCGGACGCCCACGCCGTGGGTGTGGCAGACTTGTCGCATTTTGTTGACAACTACATTGCAAATACGGCAAAGTAATCAGTATTGTGTAAATAACAAGTTATGTGTCTGCGAGTGCAGCTGACAATGCGAGTGGTAAGCGATATGCAATCAGGCGCAAATAAATCTTGAATGCGCATTCAATTCAGTTGGAAGTATCGAAATTCGCAGACACATTTTCGGCCCCGGGGTGGCGTTTTGGGCGAGTCGGAAACGGTTCAATACTGGCTAAGGTCAGCTGCTAAGCACCTTAAACATAATGTGGAAATAGCGCAAAAGCAGTTCAAGCGGTGCGTATTGTATGCATTCTCAATGGGCAGTTGTCAGACTTCCTCAAAACGAAGGCAAGCCACCGAGAAGAGGTGAAAATATTCAAGAAAACTTGGTCAACGGGCCAGTTAGTCGCAGCTTTTCCCATCGAGTGGTCGGTATCTGTCACCTATAACTTAATATTTCGGTTGGTATTATTGGAAAATAAAAATCACAAACTAGGCTGAAATATTTAAATTGGTGTTTTGAATTGTGAATAATAGAATGCATGAGCTTCAATTTGCTTCAGCCATATGGGGAGAATATTTAATATCATTTATGGAGCATTGGAAGGGCTTTTTGGTCAAAAAACAATAAAAAGGATTAATAGGACTGACTTTAAAACCTCAATTTTTTTATCAACATAGGATCTGAAGAGCTTTTCTTACTTCTTGCTGGATGACCGCAAATTAGTGTCGCGTATTGGCCAACAAGGCCCGTCTGAACGGCGCCAGTAAAAATATTCAATCAATTTCTGATCGATAGCCTTAAAAAGAAACAATTAGAGAATATGTGGTTCTGTAGAAACAATGTCAATGACTCTATTCAAGGCAATTCATTGGGGCTTTCCATGTCGCTTGGCTTTTAATTTGTTTTCTCTCTTTTTGCAGCAATCCAACAAATGGCCATGAAAAGCTGGTCATGAATGTATTTTCCGACTAAGCACTGGACAAGTTAAAAGCAACGGGCTGACTTTGAGAAGGATTTTTAAAAGCCCTGACAATGAATCAACAAGGGGCGGCACCAACACCTGCTCCAGCACCAGTGGCAGCAACTGTTGCCCCCACCCCAACACCTGCTGCGGTGGCTCCTGCAGCAGTATCTCCGAGTGGAGTTGTTCCAGCTCCAGCTCCAGCGCCAGCTGCAGCTCCTGTGGCAGTCCCTGCTCCTGCAGCAGCCTCAGCTCCTGTGGCAGTCGCTGCTCCTGCCGTAGCCCCAACTCCGGCGCCAGCCCCTGCTCCTATGACAGCCCCTGCTCCTGTGATAGCCTCTGCTCCTGCCGCAGCCCAAGTTCCTCCCCCAGTAGCAGTACTACCTGCAGCTACTGTTGCAGTTCCGGTTCCAACTTCTTCTCCTGCTCCAACAACAGCCCCAGTATTAGCTCCGTTAGCTGTACCAGCTGTGACTCCTGCTCCTGTGTCAGCCGGTGCTCCTGCCGTTCCCCCTAAGCCCGCACCAGCTCCTGTACCCGTTGCTGCAGCACCTGCCGTTCCCCTTTGTACTCAAAATCCAGCACCAGCAGCAGCTCCGGCCACCACTCCTGTTCCAGTTACTCCGACTCTAGTAGCTCCTTCAGTAGCAGCCCCTGTGGCTGTTCCTGTGGCAGCTCCTGTGGTTGCTCCTGCGGCAGCTCCAGTAGTTACTCCAGTCGCTGCTCCAGTAGCTGCCCCGTTGGTCTCTCCAGCAGCTGTTCCTGTGGCAGTCCCAGTGACTGCTCCTGCAGCTGTCCCTGAACCTGCTCCAGTGGCTGCATCTGTGCCCACCCCTGTGCAAGCACCAGTAGCTGCTACTGCAGCTGCCTCAGTGGCCGCTCCAGTAGCTGCCCCGGTGGCTGCCCCTGTGCCAGCTCCAGTAGCTGCTCCCGTGGCTATTCCTGCAGCTGCCCCAGTGGCCGCTCCAGTAGCTACCCCGGTGGCTGCCCCTGTGCCAGCTCCAGTAGCTGCTCCCGTGGCAACTCCTGCAGCTGCCCCAGTGGCCGCTCCAGTAGCTGCCCCGGCGGCCTCCCCAGTGCCTGTCCCTGTGCCAGCTCCTGTAACTGCTCCCCTAGCTACTCCAGCAGCTGCCCCTGTGGCCGCTTCAGTGGCCGCTCCAGTGCCTGCCCCCGTGGTTGCTCCCGTGGCTGCTCCTGCTGCTGCCCCTGTGGCCGCTCCAGTACCTGCCCCGGTTGCTCCAGTAGCTACTCCTGTGGCTGCTCCCGTGGCTGCGCATGACGCTGCTCCTGTTGCTGCCCCAGTACCTGCCGCTGTAGCTGCTCCCTTGGATGCTCATGTAGCTGCCGCTGTGGCCACTCCTGTAGCTGATCCTGTGGATGCTGCTATAGTCGCTACTGTCCCTACTCCTGTGGCTGCTTCTGTTGCCGCTCCAGTAGCTGATCCAGTGGCCGCTACGGTAGTTGCATCTGTGGATGTTCCAGTGGCTGCTTCGGTGCCTGTATCTGTCACTGCTCCAGTAGCTGCTCCCGTTGCTGCTCCCGAAGCTGCTCCTGAGGCTGCTCCTGAGGCTGCTCCAGAGGCTGCTCCCGAGGCTGCTCCTGTAGATGCGCCCGTGTCTGGTCCCCCAGTTACTGAACCAATAGTTGCTCCAGCAGCTCCTCTAGTGGATGCTTCTTCAACTGCACCAGTAGCCATTGAAGCAGTAGCTGCCACTTTAGATGCTCCCGTTTCAACTTCTGAGCCTGCTCTCGCCACTGACTCGGAACCTGCCACAGAATCTGTTCCAGTAGTTTCTACAGAAATTGCTCCAACGGCTGTCCTAGAAACTGAGCCGGAGTCAAACGTTGCTACAGAGACTGTTCCAGTGGAAGACCTTGTGACTGATCTAGCAGCTAAGCCCACAGAGTCTTCGAATGATGCTCCAATGGATATTCCTGCAGTCACTACAGCATCTGTGCCTGTTTCTGAGATTTTACCACCGACTCCAGCCTCTGAAGAAATCCCCTCTGCAGTGGAAACAAGTGTTCCGGTGTCAGAGCTTGCTCAGCCCATCGAGGCATCAGTTGCCAGTCAAGTATCGGAAGTTACGGGAGTTGATGCTTCCCCAGCCACTATTGAAGTCCCAACTGCTACGACAGAGGTGGCTGCCACTATTGAAGAAGCAGCACCTGAGCCGAATAGTGTTCAGGAGCCAGTAGTCTCATCTCACGCCGTTGCTCCTCCAGAAACTGCTGAAGTACCCACACCGCAACCTGAGATTCCAGCTACTGAAGACACAAACGCTTCAGAACCAGCTCCAGCAGAAGATCAAGAACCCGCAACTTTAATTCCAGAACCTTTGGCAGAACTTCCAGTCCCAGTGCCAGAATCCTTGCCATCTCAAGAGCAGGCAGCGCCTGTGGGGGAACCTAAAGGTGTAGCTGCGGAATTGGTGACAGAAGCTCTCCCAACAGCACCTGAATCCGTAACTTCAGGACCAGAACCCATATCAAATGAGTCTCAATCAGCTCCACCTCCGGTTGCTGAAACTGGCGCAACTCCCGATCCAGCTGCTGCTCCTGCGCCCGTACAACAGGAAGAAATAGCTGTCGAACCCGCCGCTGCGACTTCTGAACCAGTGTCTGTTCCTCCTGAAGAAGCTCCAACAATACCACCTCAGTTGGACGCTCCTGCATCTGATCCGGTAGCTCCTATACCAGAGGCGGAGGCTACTGCACCTGAGTCGATGGCCCTTGCAGCTGAGCCAGTAGCACTTTCCGCTGAACCGGGAGCGCCACCACCTGAACCTGTCATTGAACCTCAACCGCCTGTTCCTGATCCAAATCCACAGCCCACGGAACCACCTGCGGAAGTACCTTCAGAGGTGCCAGCAACGCTCCCCGAATCATCTGAGATAACTCCAGATACCGTTTCGGAAGCAGTTGTAGGAGAAGCAGTGGCAGAACCTGAAGTAACTCCCGACGCTCCAATAGACATACCAGAAGTAGCCAAGGAAGATGAACAGGAGGCTGAAGAAGCTTCTTCGGCTACTGAAGCCACTGCCGTTGAAACAACGAAAGAAAAAATCGAAGAATCAGTCCCGGATCCAGCTTCTGAAGCAGGCGCTGAGGAAAGTTCCTCCCCAGATCCAAGCTGTGTGCCCGTGGCCAAAATATCACCGCTTCTCAGAGATCTCCAAACCTCAGATGTATCTCTGTTGGCCATTGCTGCCACCCTGGATGCCATAGGAGAGAAGCTGAAGGACCAAAAAGCCCGCAATCAGCAGGTGATGGACAGGCTTTGTGAAATCGAGAAGATACTGGGACCTCCGAAACAAAATTAGATTATAAAAGGTTTCTGCCGGATTGACCAAGTGTTAACAACAAATAATTATATTCATAAATAAAATAAACACAAAATAAAGAATGCACTTAGTGGTAATTCATCATTAACTATTTTTCAAAGTGGTACTCTCGCAAACAAATTAAATTATTCAAAATTCATGAAACCAAAACAAGTGATCGCCCTTCCCTGGTTGGACAAGTTAAGGTGGCGTGGAAAATAACCGCACAAGCTAATTTGCCAGCAAGGCGAAAATTTGCATTACAAAATGGGTGAGTTTCGTAAAACACATCGGAGGAAGGAAAAGGTAAAAAGTGTGTAAATTATTCTGCGAAGTCAGCGAAACAAAAACAATAAATCTGTCTTAAAGATTGCAATCAACTGCTTGCGTATTGTGACTGATAATTGAAAATTTATCATCGATTACTCCAAATGGGGTAGACAATGACACTTATTTTAAGATGGGCTAGGTACATACATATATATTTATAAAAGTTCTTCCAAATCAATTTGAAATTGAGCCTGGGAAAAAGGATATTTGGGCCCCAGAAGTCAATTGAGAGTAATAAAATCGTTTGGCTGGGGAAAATGGAAACTTTTATGGGGCAAGCTGAAATGTGTGTTTATGGCCCAGTAAGTCCGGTTAAGTCAAACAGCTACGGTGATTATTCTAATCATCTGCATTGTTTTGACTGCCCAACTGACCAAGAGGCCGACTGGCTGGTCATCCCCCACAGTTACCCTCGACTGGGTGGGCGAGTGTAGTTGAATCCAAAAGATCCCAGTAACATGTTCGACAGTTCAATCTAAATCTATAGGCTGCTCACACACACACAATGTCGAAAAAGCTAAGCTAAAAACCAAATTCCCATTTGACCATTTTGTCTGGAAACAATAAAATGACCTCTCGCACACACTGCCGTACACAAGCAAACGCACACCACACAGGCCCACAATAACATACGGAATCCCATAAATGTTGCAAATGGAGCAACAGAGTGAAGTTGTCATGCAGAGGATGCTATGCCTGGGTGTAGCACAGCACCAAAACAACATCTACCCAAAACTGAAAAAACGAATTTCCTTTTTTAGACTTTTTGGCACTTTTTGGCAGGGGCCAGCATCCGAAGGACTATTCTCATGCGACTGAGATGAAGGTTACACAATCTAACCGCATTAATGCCAACCCAGAACAGAACAGGACAGGGCAGTATGGAGTCAGAGCGAAATGTGTAATTGTTGCCTAGAGGATTTGCAAAAAGATTTTCACTGTCATTTGAACTGCGTTTAAGGCTTCATTTACTGTGCCTTCCCTGCTGTGTTTACCGCCATAAATGCTATCAACTCTGCTTAAATGTACCAAATTGAAATGATCTTTGAATGTGATACGATGTAGGATAGTTTCCTGCAAAATGTCGCATAATTGGCGCAGTAATTGCGGTCTAGAAGTAGCTAAAGGCCATGTCATATCCTTTCGTAGGAGGACACCTTGATTATTTTCTGAGCAACATCTGAGAGAGTTTTGAAAGAAAAGCATATTAAAAAATGTGATTAGCCTGATGACGATTCTTCTGTAATATGTTAAGCTCGCCTTTCTTTTAACAATAATTATCATTCGCTTGTACCCGTAATAGTATCATGAATATTAACGAATTTAACTTCCACAATTTTTTTTACTGCACTGACCTGTCTGTTAGCCGCAGAAACATTCGTTCAACATTGACTCGACTTCCCATAGCTGACGGGCTCCAGAGTGTGCCAAATCAATCAGTCGGCAATGCATAAATGACACAGTCAGGACAGGCGTTCTTCTCGTACTCATACATTTGACATCGTCCAGCTGTCACACACGGCCGTTGCGGCTAATGTGGTCCCTTGTTGCAGTCTCCGAACCACTCCACTCTACTTCACTTCTTGTCCACTCCGGACCCATCAGTACCAGCTACATGGGAATTATACCGCCCCCACCACCAGCCCACTAGTCCCTTTCAATAGCCGCCCATGGAGTCACATTAGCCAGACAGGATGAATGTGCCGGGCACTGGACAATGATGATGCCTTAGTGCTTGACTGGCTATAAATTTTGAATTAATTGGTGGCTGCTGAAAATTCAGCCCTGAAATTTATGTTTTTCCTGGCAGCCAGTGCTGAAATTTCCAGGCTGTGATTTTGAGCCGTGATTAGATGGTTGAAAGAGTTTTCACCGGTAAAGCCTTTGTTTGCTTTTGACAATTTTACAATATTTTTTTTATTTTAACTCTTAAACTGGTATTAGTTTGGAATTTCTTTTCTTGAAGCTGGAATTTCGAAGCAGATTTCAGCCGATTTAAATGGTATTCTCTTGAATTAAAAACTTCATTTCTCCTTTTATGCAGAGAACATCCTCTCATATCGGACTTTTTACGCAATAAGCTGGAAAATCTGTTTTCGATTTTAATTTGATTATCATTTGTAGTCGGCACAAGTGTCTGTCCAATCGAATCGCATTAATTTCACCGACCCATTTGAGAAGGCACATTACGAGTATTTTTTTCCCGCTCCTTTGAATAATTTTTTAATTTTTTTCTCACCCTTCAACAACTGTGATTAATGAGTTGTAAGGAAAAAGTGAAAGGTGCGCAGAAGTTGAGAAGGGCCAAAGGACAGCGGAGGAGGAATTCATTTCCAAGGGTCTTGCATGATTGAGTTCTATTGAGAAAAGTGCACGGCTAAGCACAATTTTTTGCTTAATTCAAACTGGCTTGGGTAATTTGTGCGATTGTTTATAGCTGGTAGTGAAATGAAATGAAAATGGAAGTGAAGTCTTGCTTTCACCTGGTTAAAGCCTGTTTAAAAGCTAGCTGGAGTGGTTTTAGCATTTAGTGTAAAAATTACTTTTTTTTCTGTTCATTGAACAAAGCAACATGTATTCAATTTATTTCAATTAAAAACTTTTAGAGTTTTGGCATTACAAACAAATATTTTGAGCTCGTACTTTCCACTATTATGATTTTGTGAAACGAAATTAGCTGCGGGCCGTCCAATAAAACTGCATCAAGGGAAACAAAGAAATATGTGCAAAAATCGTTTTAATTCACCAATCATTGGGTTGGCTCATGGGTGGTTCAATTATTTAACTACATAAACAATAAAAATAGTCGCAGTTGTGTGCGTATGTGGGGTGTTTTAAAAAGTGAATGTGTCTTCTGCATGTGCAGCCATTGTTTTACAAGCCTTTGTGGGCGCCGGGTAAGAGATGGTAATGGGATTGGGCCGGCATGGAGAGTGGATAGGGCCAAAACCAGCCAGAAACTGTCAGTGACAGCACAACGTAAGTAATTTCGCGCATATGTTACGCTGTAGAGGGAGGTATGCCCGAAATTGAATGCACTGCTGGATAAAATGTCAAAAGCTATTGAATTGCAAAAATTAATCATTTTGTTTGGATTAAAATAATTGTGTTTTGTGATTGTATTTTTTATCGCAAAACAAAACAATGTACATGAAAAATTGACATGTTTTTTTAAATATTTTTTTTTTGTCAGGAGCAATTTGTGATTGACAATTGGTGATTCTGTATATGGTCTAAAATATTAATTATTTGTAACCGCAGGTTAAAAGTCAACTTCAAACAATAAGATTAAAAAAAGACAACTAGTTTATATTGATATTTACTCATTTAATATGGGAAAAAAATATATGGATAAATAACTAATTAAATTTCTTTCTCTGTGTAGAGACCAGGCGCCGTCATCAGGTTCGGCGTAAAGTCGGAGTTCGGCATATTCATGGCTGCTGCACACGACAAATTGAATTTTATGCAAAAGCTTCCGTTTTTTGAGACCCCTCCTTCTAATGCACACTTGCAAGCCCCCCTCGCGAACATCTTCGCAGTTCGTCTGCACTATAATTTGGTCTTTTGTTGTCTTTGCTGCTTCTATGCTCTCTGCGAGTCCCCGATATCCTTAGTTATCCCACTGTTTTGCACTTTTCCATGGCATATCCGGCCAAGACGCGTTCTCAATGCGGTTTCCTCTGCTGGCTGCTGCTGTCCCACTTTCATTCGTATCCTTTATATCCGCTTTGTTTTTCCTCTCTCTCTTTTTTTTCGCCAGCACTTTTCCGAGCATTGTGAAGAAGCGCCTTTGGTCCGCCATTAATGAGGAATTATGTTATAGCGCTGTTAAAATGCCATAATTGTATGTTTTCCGGCTGCCGAACCCTTTGACATTTAATTGACCAGGCTTAAACGATAATGTCGGCCCGGGGGTCTCCAGGCTCGTGAAGATTTTATGCTGGAATTTGCATGAAATTCCAAATGAGTCATTTTCCTAACTACCCAATTCATAAAACATGCCAAATAACAATAGAACAGTTTATGCGTGTAATTGCATTTGTTTCGTTAGCATAAATGACAGTGTTAACATTGCCAGCATCACTTTAACTGTTAAGGTTTAACAGAATTCCGCTCTCGGACGTTTTCTCTTTTGCTGTTAGCGCTTTACAGCTGTTAGTGAGAAATTACGAATATTGCGTATACGCCACCGAAACGCACCCTTCGGCTCGCGTCGGGCCCGATTGGTTTCGCCTGTTAAGGTGTCGCCATTTGGCTTAGTTTCCTTTTGGCCGGTGTCAAGCGTAGTTCGCTTCTCGCTTTAAAGCCGTTCAACTTAAATGCATTGGTCTAACAGTGGCAGTTATAGATGGTTTACAAAAATACTAACAAGAACGATCATTGACAAATTTTAGTGATCTGACTTTGTGCTGCGTGGTAATTGAGAAATAATATCACTGAAATAAAGAATAATTCAATTAAAAATTATTCAAAATTTGGAAGTGACTTAAATATGAACAAATACTGAAGCTAACAATGCAAGAAAAATGTTTCTTTTGAAATCAAAACTATATTAAAAAACATATTCTTAAATTCTGTAACAATAACAAATTGTTTTAAAAACCTGCAACAATAAACAATCAACCGTAATAATATCAAAATATCCATATTAAATATAAATTTATGACCGAGTTTCGAAATTGAACGGCAATCAAAATAAACTAAATTACAAGACACAAGAATTTCCCGCTTTCCACGCCGTCGAGCAAGGCCCAAGTGTTTGAGTGTTCCGGAAAACAGATGGCTAGATCCAAGACGGACAGCAGTCAGAAGTCGAGGATGCGGAATGCGAATAGAAATAGGAATTGTGTTAAATCATTTACACTTCCGCTTCTGCTTTGTTTGTGCAATCAATTTAATATTATTTGTGTTATCCACGGCTCTGGCTCAAGGTCCAACTCCTTCCCAGCCCTAATGCATATGAGCCAGTCGTCCGGAACATTACATTTGTTTAACATTTGAGTTAACGCTTCATTGGGCCACCTACTCCGCCGCCATTACTTATGTATGCCTGGCATTTCTCAGACTCAGACTCAAACTGGCCATCGAATTCGCATTCGCACTCACAAACAGAGACCAACTCAAAGCCCATCTGTTGGCAAAAACAAAACAGCATTTAAATCATTATTCGCAGCCAGACTTGTTCGGCTCCGATCGGCCTCCACCTGGGCTAGCCTTCGAGAATCCTTTCAATTCATCCTGCGCGTGTCCTGCATTTGTAAGTTGGGACGGAGGGCGTGTTCGCCTGCTTCCTAGATGGCTGCCGGATGGCCGGCCATCCATATGTACTCCTTTTACGCCCCACTAAACACCCGCATAAATAAATTTCGTTAATGCCAAATAGTCTGGGGCGTAAAAGAAAGATGAGGTAACACAAGCAGGGAGCAGCGGTTGCCCAAATGGAATGCTCATGCCAAAGCTTACCCAACTACATGTGGTCTGATTCCGGAAATCTATTTCTCCTTCATAACGTTAATATGTTGTCTGTTTATAGTTTTGTCCTGAAAAGACTTGAAAACAAACAAAAAATTATCTAGATATTTATTAAGAATTTATATTTTAAGATTTGTGTTTTATTTCAAATTAATTTAATAATATGGTTTAATATGCTTTTAATTAACTTATTTTTATTTCCATTAAATAACAGACAACTTGAATCGGTTATTTTCTGAAAGAATTCATTGAAATTTTTGTAGTATTTAGTGGTTGAGAATGTGAAATGGGAAACATCTCGGTTGGATAACTAACGGCAAGAGCACCCACATTACTGAAACCAACCAAAAACTTACACAAACATATCAAAAACAGGACTCGGCGGAAAATGCCGGCCATAAACTGGGGCACGGACCGGAGGAGCAAGAGAATTTAGGATGGTTGTAGAGGAATACAAGTATGGGACCTAAAACACAGAGCCTTGCTCGACCGGTTAGGAATTGTGGGAATATTTAAAATTGGCCACGTGTTGTCCTTGCTGCCCAGCTTACCATACGACATTTTTCGCTTTTAGTTATTTTAGATTGCCTCGACAAGCTTACCGTGCAGTGCAATTTGAAAATATGTTAACCCTGCGATTTTGTGCGCCAAAGAACAGCCAACAACGCGAAGGAAAAGAACATATCGCTGCAGTTCGTGTCAAGGCGTATACGCCATATTAAAAAGAGCAACGAATACTGCTCCTTTCAGGGGCCGCGGCAGGGATAAATTTGCAAAGGCTCCAGCGGCACAACGCCGCCAGACGACAGCCAATGTGACCCAGTTAAGGCCAAAGGATTTAGCCGCCCAAGGACCGCGAACCAAGGAACCGAATCGCGAAACGCGACACGGGATACGCGAACGCGGAGCTCGCAATCCCAGAACCGACACGCAGCAAGGATTATCAATTTGCTTGGCACTTTAATGGAGTTGGCCAGGATGCCGGGAAGCCTGATCCTTCTGGCCCTGCTCATCTGCTTGCCGGGTAAGCTGCGTCAAATATGAAATTATTTCTTACGATACATTTGTCGCATATTAAATGACCCGCCTTCCTCTGCCAGAATCTTTTTCTCGTGTTTTCCCTAAAAACAATTTGATATGCGCGGCTTAAAAGCATTTTGTGGGTGAATTCGGGGAATTCGCAGCCGTGTGTATTTGGCCTTTGTGAATATTTTAGGGCAGTCTGTCTGAGGTAAAGCCAAATATGACAGAGTGAGGGATAAGCGGGCCTTGGTTGTAACGATTTTTGCTTTGTTTGTCAGAGTCAATTTAAATTATCCTCGAATTTTGGCAGTTCAGTTTATGTTGGTGGGAAATACAAGCACTCTCTTGGAACAAAAATAAAGTTAAAAATACCGTTTTAAAATATTTATTCTAATTGATTCTTCGGAAGAAAATTTTTTTTCATCTGACATTCCAAGAACAGGAATTCTGACGAATTTATTCAGGCGAACATTTTATTTTTATTTTAACATAAAATACTTAACTGGTCAATATTTAGAAACAAAATTGCTTTTGGGTTTTAGAAATTTTAGTTGAAACTAACATTCATTTTTTTTATAGCCAAAAGGGCTATCCAAAAGTTATCTCAAAAAAATATCTCAAAAAAAGCTTTCAAAGAGGTCCTCGAATATCAGTTTTTAATAAAATCTTTTTATCAAATAAAATGAAAAAAGCAGAGATGAAAAATAAGGGAGAGAAAGAAAGGTAATTAAAATCAAAATGGTTACATGAAAGGGCACAAATTGCTAAACTAAAAGTTAAGACCAAAGCATAACGAAAGTGACTCTCGACATTTTCATCAATGAACCAAACTCGATCAAACGCTGCATTCCTCTCGGCCTGCCTTCATAGGTTATTCTGTTTGTTTTATTTTTTTTTTTAATGAAAAAGTTGCAATAGCAATGGGGAACTGCAGCAAGGTCGAGCAATGGGGAAAAATTCTACAGGAGGGGATGCCAGCTTTGATGGGCGTGGCACTGGATGCTTTAAATTGTGTTAAAAGCTTGAAACTTTGATACACCCCAGGATGTACTACTACCACTAACCCCATTTTCGGAAGCTGTTCGATTTGTTTGGCCATGAAAGTGATGAACGAAACGCTTGAGGAGATTCAGCCAATTGAACGAGAAATAACAACAATCAAAGTAACAAGTATTCGGTGGGGTGGGGAAGGGGATTGGGTGAAAAATGGATGAGAGAATAAAAAAGTTTGAAAACTTTCGCTTTTGTTTAATCAAATTCAGCTGCCCGCTTGAGCACCATTGAATGCTTGTAGCAAAAAGTGAAGTAACCGAGAAGAGCCAGTCCCGAAAACGAACCTAACTCAACCGCAGATTCCGTCCGACCTCCGCTCTATTGTTGGCTTTTTGGCTGGTTGGCTACTCGGCTGGCTGACTGCCTTGCGGTAGCGATAAGTTGTTCAAGTCCTGGGTTATTCTCCCACGAGATGCCACTCGGTTAGCCGCCAAAGTGGCACGCCCGACTTAAACGCTTAACAACAATTATTACACAAAGTTACGCCCTGCTCTCGGCCGTCCCTCCTTCAACATCACCCACACTTTGCGGCCGTCATCATTATGGGTGATAACTAGGCTGGCATTTTGATGAGAGTGTCCGGCAGAGAGTCCTTACTCTTGTCCTTCCCCATTGCGGAGATTGCGCCGCTCCATAACTGCGGCTGAGCGCCCTGGGGTTAAGCCAATTTCCATCATCATCATCATCGTAATAGTCGGCACCAGAATTAGGCTCATCATGCCGGCAACATGCCTATCATAATTAGGGAAAAGTGTCGAAATGTTGTCAGCCCAAGACGGACACAACGGACATAAGTCAGTAGGTCTGCCGTGGGAATACACTGGAATTTTTTACTTACATTGGATGGAATAATAATCATTCAATAAAATGTATTAATTTTTCAACATTTTCAAGAGTTTTCCTCTTGACTCTCTCCCAAAATTAGCATAAAACTTTATGCCCAAAATTTTGACATATTTAAGGGTCTTTGAGCTTTGAATCTTATTAATCTGACCAAGTAGTAATCTGTACTAAGTTTCGGGTTATGATCAGCACTATTACTCTATTTAAAGGAACATTTTTAACAGTTTCTTATCATTCAAAAAGTTTTATCAAAGAACATGGAAAGACTCACACAATTAAGAGCAATCCGCTTCTCAGCTGCGATTTTTCGCATAGTACTCTCCTTCCGCATTGGTTGTTATTATTGTTCTCATAACAATAATATAGTCTGACAAACAACAACAAGCAACTACACAAGAATAACAAAAACAGACTAAGGAGCAACTTTGACCCCGAACTGGCTTCCGGCTGGGGCAAGTGTAGAGAGGCGTTTGATTAAAACACTTTCGACTAAAAATGCCCGCGGGACTTGGGAGCTCGCCTGCTCGGTTAATTTTTAGTGTAAGGATGCCGCTCAAGTTTCCTTGCAGTCCCAGCAGCACTTTCCCCATCATCGTCCTCGTCGTGGAGAGTCAATGAAATTCTGCATGATGAGGCTCATTTTATGTGTGAGTTTCCCCATCCGCTTTTCTCCGCCCCATCAGCCTCATTACGCAAGTTTTTCTCCGTTCTCCGTTGAGTGTTCGCCTTGATTTCCTCCATTCCGCCCCGCCCCACCCCGCCCCGCGTCACAACTGTTTGTGTCTCCGGTTTTTTATACACATATTTTTTTTATTTTTTAGCTTTGCGCACAATTTGTTTTTACAGTGGCGGTGTCAGCGGGGAAAGGGGGTCTGTGTTCGTGCCTGCTTTTACAACTTTTTAGTTGGCGACTTTCCTCTCTGTTTTGGCGCGGAAAGATTAAGCAAATTTTTAAGGGCCCCGGCAGTTCTCCTTCCACAGCCCAACCGCTTAGTCGCCTGGCTTTTAGACCCTTAGTTCCCTTAACAGTCCCATCATGCAGCTCTGGCCTAAATGATAATTTTTTTCTTAATAATTCGAGTTTATTATTTTGTTTTCATTTTTTCTTAGCTCCGGAGTCCCGGCTTCCAAGTAATTCGCCTGTTTTATTGCACTTTTTTACGCTGTTTTGATTTGTTTCATCGCTGGCCGACACGCCCTCCTTCTGTTTGCCTACTTTCTGCCACTCCCACCGCTCCCCGCCCACCGGTCTGTCTGCTCCCGAGTTCCTTGGCTTGTCTGCCACCAGCTGTTGGTTTTTATATGTTTTGCGGGCAAATGAGTTGAAGTGCCGGACAGTGGGTTGAGATGAGACTAATGCTGGATAAAATATGCAGATAATCGAGACGTTGTCTAATGATTAAGATGATTCTAATCAAGGATAGTTTTCCCAATTTCCAACTAATGACATGTTAGATGAAGCAGGAATAAAATATTACGTATACGTAGTCTTGAACTCAAAGTGCATATGCATTGTTATAAAAAGTCATATATAGTCATGATATTGAAGTAATAACCTAGTCATGAGAAAAGATATATCCCTCAAAAAAAGTTTATTAGTTATATAAAGCATTTTAAATATAGTTTTAAGTATAAGGCTTAGTTTTATATTTTTAAAAAGTTAAATAATTCATTTATCCTTTGCCCACTGTTCTTGAGGGGAAATGAAATTTTTGTAACTTTATTATAATCAAGTTGGCTGCAGTGCATCATTAGTGCAGGCAATTAAAAAGTTTTTTATATGCAATCGCTTTATCTTTATTGCACGTACACGAAGCATAAACATAAAACATGATAACGCACACTCCCTCGCAGACACCCGCTGTGGCTCTCTACCACACACACTTACACACACACTCCCAGGCCATATAGCATACGCACGACTTGGCTGGGACCGTTAAAAGAGGCTTCCAGAGTTTTGCATTTACTTTGAGCAGAACAAAATACGCTGAACTTGATTAGAAAATGGAGGAGCCCCCATCTATTCACCCGTGTCTATGGCGAACTTTCTCCTCTCCACACCACACTCAATGGGTAATGAAGAGCTCTCGATGATTGGCATGCAGGGAATTTGCAGGATCACTGTTCATTAGTTAATTAAGGCTGAGTGCCTCTAGGTACTTTTTTCTTTGCATTGCCAATAAAAGAAAAATCTGCCAATTTTAATTAAAATAATGAAAAAGACAACGCCATCCCTCGCTTTACTTTTCTTTCTTATCATCAGACTGAAAACTATTTTCCGACTCTCGCACTTTCACTTTTACTTTCTCTTACGCTGCTTCTATCTTTGACTTTTGCAAAAGTTTTTGGCAAAATTTATGGCGCCAATTTGGCAACTTTCTCGCTGTCTGGATATGTGAGGGGGAAGAATCAAATATATGCAGCAAAAAGTGTAAATATAATTCAAGAAATACTTCAAAGAAATATATAAAATAATAGTATTAATAATAATATTTTGAAATAATTAAAAAGTTGCCTTGAATTTCTCTCTTTAAAATATGCTGATATTAAAAGTATCCTCAATTTCTTTCTGTGCAACAATCTGCATCCAAGGAAGCCCCAAAAGTACTCGAATCGTATGTCAAAGGCGCATAAGTTATTACCCATTTTCTTGTATATTTTATTGCGTTTCCAGGTGGCCATGAATCGAGGAGAACCACGAAACTCTCCCCCTATATCCAACCTTGAGTTGCTAAGACGACCGAGCAAGAATTTTATTCCAATTATCAGCTTTTTGGCTCAAACTTCGCGCTTTTGTTAAAGTTAGACATCCTCTCAACTTCAAGTACATGCAAATCAATTCAAGTTGGTAATTAGCTAATTAATTTCACTTTCCGCCGAAGCTCAACTTAAGCTCTGGCCATTGAGAAGTAGTTGTCGAAAAATTAAGATTAATTTATTGAACCGAAATGTGGAGACCGTAAATCGTTTTAATTGTCGTAACGAGTATTTCAGATAAATGGGGATCAGAGGATTCGAAATAAAGTAAGCCGTTTTGGGAGCCGAACAAGGGACAACGGCCAGTCAACAAAACACTAAGTCATTAATTTCCACTCACAACCTATTCATTCTGCGTTTTTGTATCTTTTCTTCTTGCAGAAACAAGAGCCAGCCAGCCGGAAGAGACATCAATATTAAATGGCAGCGGAACAAATGGGCGACCCCTTCAAAGAACTCAATCAAGGCGCGAGGCATTAATTCCGGCGACAACGCCAATGGCCCGGACAGCGGACAAAGCAGTCGCATTTAGGCCAACAATGGCAGCTGCAGCTTTGGCTTTGGCTCTGGATGCAGCCCAGAATCGCTCCGAGCACAATGTTGCCATTAATAACATCAGCAACAATGGCGATCAGCGCCTGACCGCTGCCCTAGAGGCGAATCTGATTATGAGCAGTAGGAATGTCCAGGAGCAGCACAGCTACAGAATCACGCACGGCGACAATGGCACACTAGCTGTACCGCCTGTGGCTGCAACCACCACCACAGCCACCACTGAGCCAGCTCCGACAACAACGACCACTAGGCGCACCACCCGCCGACCTGTGCCAACCACCACGCTGAAGCCGCCGCCGACAATAGATGATTACCAAACAATAATTAGCCAAGCAGGCACCCACGCCTATCTGCCATGCAACGTAAGTTGAGTTCACAGAACCGAAATGCGAATCAATATCCAGCACATCCCGGAGGAAACTCTTTGGCACAAGTGCTTGGAAAATTCCATGAAAATTCAATCAGTCAGGCAAACTCTTTCGGTCTCCACTGTTTACCCAACAATCCATCCATCTGGGAGAAGAAGTTTCCCGGCAATTTGTTGGCTCTGCAAATATTTACAAAGGCATTTTTATTAATCATTGATAATTTATAATAAGCAGCTGATTATACAATTCCGGCTCAGTCCAATCAGTTTTTCGCGCAAGAGGATGTTACGGGAGGGTCCCAGGATGTAGAGCCCAGGGGATGTGGCATCGATTGGCACAACTTCCGTTCGGTTTTTATTTTTACCATTTTAGAGCTTTGAACTAATTTACGCTGGCCGCTGTCGGAACTGAACGAAAACAAAACCGGAAATTGCCGATGCTGATGTCGATGCCACGCCCTGGCCAAAGGGCATACATAAGCAGTTGAGAGTGCACTTAAAAAAAGGAAGTTTTTTGTTGAAAACAAGTTTTAAGGGAATATGTCAATTCCCAGAGATTTCCTCTATATTACTCATACGCCCCGTAAACATGTTTTAATTTTTGAAAGCATCTTCACAACTTCCACAAAAACGTAAAGAAATCTTGGTTTTCTCTGTGTAGACAAGAGGAAGCTGAAGAAGCCGAGGGAGACACATTTTTGTTTGAAGCTGCTCAAAAACGATGACCCAAATAGTTGACTATATACATTTATATATCCCTTCTGCACACAAGTACGTATTTATGTACGCATAAATTGGGAGGAGTGAGAGAGTGAGCAACCAACTAGTAGAAAGAGAGGGCGCAGGCGGTGCTCTGGTATCCGCTAATAACTCAGTTACGCGCTTGATGCTCCTTGGCGCTGTGCCTGCTGTATCCGCCTGCCGCTCCAGCTTCCAGATCCACCCATCTGCAGGTCTTGCATATCCGCGATTCGCATTGAAAATTATAATTGGCGCAGCTGGATGGTAACGCTGCCAGTGCCAGGACTGCTGCTAACTGTTTGGACAGGAAATTACGGGAGAGCCATGCAGTGGAACGTAGGGCTTCAGAAATAAATGTTCCTTCTAACTGACGGCTGCAGACACTTTCCCCGGAAACTCTCATTCGAAGGAAGTCGGCTGCGAGAAAAAGTCAGCGGGGGCCATGGTGCCGAGTTAATTAAAAGATGCAATTGCGCAGCGAGGGGGAAAAAGGTTTTATTTACTTACCTTTCTTGCCGCATTCTGCGAAAGCGCTTTTCCGATTTTCCAATTCATTTCAGTTCCTATTTGTTTGGGTCTCTGCAAACAGAAAGGGGAAACAAATTATGCCAAAATTGGCTAAATGCGTTAATGGTTTTGTATAAATTGAACTCCACTTTCGTGCCTTTTGTATTCAAAATCACTTAGAGTTAACTATCGCCTGAATACAAGGACCTATCTATCGCCTCAATTCTAGCATAAATAAGTATGCAAATTTAACCAAATATCGAGTATGTGCCGGAGAGAGCCGAGTTCCCAGGCGGCAAAGCCCTTCCTCAGCCATGAACTCCCCCTGAGCGAAAGCGAAAAACAATCTACTATAAAATATTTATCAGATAATTTGAATACATACGCACACGCCTGATACCCGACTATAGCACACTCGCTTTTGGCTGATGGCTGATGCCTGTTGGCGTAGGGAATCGCGTATATATTTATATGCCCGAAATAATCTTCAAATCTGCTTAAACCTAATCAATTAATAATACATTTTGAGACCGTGGGCGTTACAAAGAAGAGCAGCTGAAGGATAACGAATGGAGGCGGTACAAAGGGAATCGGAAGTGTGGGGGAGTCCCGCAAAAATGCTTTGCCTGCAAGCACTTGAATATTTTTTACCCAGAATCGACCGACCCTGCACCCCATCCGCTGTCATTCTTTTCTTTTCCTTTTTTTCGGCGAAGTCAGCGAAAAGTTTTCTCTCATTTTTGTACTTTTTCGTTGTAGCGTTGTGTTATTTCGAAGCAGACATGAAGGCAGGCACTTTGAGGTGTATTGTTGTGTGAAAAGAATGAGGAAGACGCTGCACAGAAGACAGAAGAGAATCAACAAAATAAAAGAAATTATTTGCAAACAAGTTTAGACGAAAATTCGCAATGTTATGAGCAAACTTTGTTGTCTGCTCGACTGTGATGGAAAACGATGCTCACCCGGAGCCCTAATCTGTAGCTGATGATGACGACAGCGATGGTGGTACAAAGCGATTTCGGGTACGGGCCACCGACGGAGGCCAGGGCTCTGGTCTGGCGAGGAGCCCCCCGCTAGGATGTGACACTCTTTCGGGAGCTTCAGCTGCAGCTAAAACTAATTAACAATATTTAAATGGCAAACATTCGGGCATCTGATAGCGGCCGACGGCCCATCACTTTATGGCGGAATTAAACGCAATATACCCGGCGAGAGAGGCGAGAAATTTAAATTAGCTAATGCCAGGCAGGTTCCGCGCCGAGACAGGCCACACAGGGATATTTGTCAGCCGCAAGGACAAAAGGCAGGACGTAGCAGCCGACTTACTTACACTTGCCACGTACTCGAAGTCCTGACTTGGCTCCCTGCCCGAGTGGATAAGCATCTTTACTTAATGCCGGGTATAATGTCGATGCTCAGCCCGATAATAATGTCCTTAGAGCCGGCAGAGTCCTGGCCCATCCCGGCCTCACTGTGGCTTTGGCTTCGGAGAAATTTAATAACTCTCACACCGCACAGTGGCTCCGATCAATGATTCTTCGATTCTGTCATAGATAGTCAAGGGAGACATTTTGTATGGAAATTTTGTCAGCTCATGTATCTACTGGGAAATGATTAATTAAACATGCATTAGGGCCTCCAATCAGATGGGCCTCCACGCCCAAATGAAAAGGAAAATAATAGAAAATAAAGGAAAACGGGAAATTGAAAATGAAATGGAAAATCTGACTGTGTGTCTGGTTGAGTTAAAATGCGTAAAAATTAATAGAAAGTATATTATTTTTGTTCGAGCCAAAAAAAAAAAATACTAACGGAGCGCTTTAAACGCTCCCTTTTGACTCTAATATGTCCTGACAACTTAAAGCTACTGTCGCCAATCAAATTTATTGTCCAAAGGCTTTGGTTTAGTGAGTTGATTTGTCTTCCCAGAGCGTAGATGTAGATGTTCATATTCATTTAAAATAGATAGTTTCTGACAGCACGTGCTCAACCAGCAATAACAGAGTGAATGGTTGTGGGTGGAGCGCGGGAGCCATTCGTGCTCCAGTGTCTGGCACTTCCTCTTCCTTGGCGACATCCACAACAACAATAATAGCAACAACAACAACAAAGACAATAATAAGAGTGGCGCGACTACAACAAGCCCATAAAACGCAAATGATTATAGTATCTAATCATGACGTTGTCGTCATCGTCTTCGTCGGAGATCTGGGGTCCTCGTTGTCTGGGCCCTGACACCGACAATGTATTTGATGACAGTGGTTCAAAAGACTGTCATTTGCCTCTGTCATGTCGCCTCCGTTTCGGCCAGTGGTTATAATAACCCACGCTTTAAGGATGACTAAACACCGGAAGAAATGCAAAACATAAGAATGCCCTGCATTTACATCAAAAAGTTCGTAAACAATAAATAATTCAAATCGTTAAAAATATTTATAAATTGTCAAAGGATTTAATCATTTTAAAAGTCTATAGGTGTATAGTCTTGTTTTCCTATTTCAATAATAATAAATTCCTATTCATTCTGAATTGAATAGAATATTATAATAACTGAAAATAACACATCTCTAATGAAAGGATGAACTTCCGTTTCTATGGGTTTTATTGTGTTTTCTCGTTTCGAAAGCTGCCTGAACCAATTGCCACTAAATTATTATTGCCATTATTGACATAAATGAATCGTCGTTTTGTTATCGTGATTGTTTACCGCCTTCCCGGTAATGCTCCTTCCCTCCACCACAAACCCAAAACTCGACCGTAGAACACACAACAGAGGTAGAGAAACGTAAACAAGCCAGAGTCCTGCTGACGTCATCGTCATCATTGCTATAACCATCATCGCTCGGACCATTCCTCGGGTTGGACAGCTGGGATTTACTGTTTGGATAGCTTTCTGAGCGAGGGATAATTGAATTAATTTTAAAAAATGAAAGCCACAATTCGAATGACTTTTCGATAATTGAAGTCAAACTTGCTGTCTCATTTGTGTCAGGTGAAGCAGTTGGTGAAGAAGCCCATCTCCTGGCTGCGGATGCGAGACGGTCACATCCTCACCGTCGACCAGACCACCTTTATTGCGGATCAGCGCTTCCAGTCGGTCTTCTCGCCAAATCCTGAGCGTTGGTCGCTTCAGATTAAGTATGTCCAGGTGAAGGACGAAGGCACCTACGAGTGTCAGGTGTCCACGGAGCCCAAAGCCAGTGCAATTGTGCACTTAAGGATTGTTGGTAAGTGAATCGTAAATTCCATAAAATGTATAGCATACTTATCAGGATTCGGAACGAAATTTAAAAATTACATACATCACTTAAAATATAAGAACTTGGGACTCAAATAATGTAGAAAACTATTGAAATACATACATTTTAAGTGTTAATTAAATCAATCAAACTTTTATAAAAACAACACACCACCCCAAAGTGGAATGTCGAATGCATGCAGGTGTGTTCAGAGTAAATCTACTATCTTGTGCTTCAATTTACTGTCCAAACATTGCAATGACCTATTGGCCTTCATCCGCCAAAATCAAAACCAAAGCCAAACCCGAACCCAAGCCTCCGACCACACCTATAAATCTGCAATGACAGAGACAATAAATCAATGACCGATGCACTTTCGCGACGACCCAACTCTGCATTCCAAATCTGTGTTTGAGTTCTTGCCTCCGAAACCTCACTCAATTTCCCTGTCTCGCTCTCTGTGTCGCCCATAGAACCGAAAACCGAATTAATTGGGGAGTCAACGCGACATGTGAAGGCCGGAAGTCAAGTGAAATTGCGTTGCATAATTAGCCAGGCTCTGGAGCCGCCGCTTTTCATTAATTGGTTTTACAATCAGAAGCAAATCTATTTGCATAATCGTCGCGGTTGGCGTACGGAAATTGAACGCATTGAGCTGCCGGCGGAAGTGCCAACCACCAGCACCACTACCACTAGCACCACCACCACCACAACAACAACAACGCCAGCAGCAACAGCCTCCACCACATCCAGCAGTGGATCAAAGGCAGCTTCGACATCCAAATCGGCATTGGAGGCGCTTAATGGCTTGGCTACCATAACACGTTCATACATTTTAGATGCCATATCACCGAATGATGTGGCAAGTGGCGCTGTTGCCAGGACAACAGCCGCTGAGCTGGCTCCAGATGTGGATGCAACATCTCCGACTTCGGCCAACACACCGCCCATCTTGACATCTACGGCTGCTGCAAATGCAGTGGCCTCCGCTGAGGGTGCAACAACAATGACAACAGCATCGATGGCGGCGACAGGTGACTCGGCAATAGCAACAAACACCTGGGTGACGAGCACCTCAGCAACAACAACATCCACCGACTCCACGGAAATAACAACAACGACTGTGGCAGCAACAACGACAACCCTGCTACCAAGCAGCAGTTTCATTAAGCAGATAACAGTAAGTGGCTTACCGCATCACATCCGCCCACACACCCAGACACTTCCACGCTCCTCAACAGGCCACGCCCCTGCATGTTGAGAAAATTTCCCATTAAACGCCTTTTCATTACACAAATTGGCGTGAATGCGTGGCAGGTAAAATAATTTTTATTAAATTTTTATTGTCGACGTTTGTCAAATTATAATATTTAATACGGCCTCACTTGATCTTGTCTGACGGCTGTCTCGGCATCTGCATAATACATGCGCTTATGCATGCACTGAAAAAAACTATTTTAAAATATTTAAGCTCCTCTTTAAAAGTATCAGAAATCACAACCTGCAGCCAACTATAGCTACCTATACCTGGTGATACTATTTTGAAACTCAAACGCACTTCCATTTTTTCAAGTGAGTTTCTGATGATTTTATTATTTAATTTCAGGCGGCTTCGCTCATCATTCCGGCCGTAGTCAAGCTGGATTCCGGCAACTATACATGCAGCCCCTCGAACAGTGCGCCACGCACCATTGTGCTCCACGTGCTAAATGGTAAGGGGGTGGCCAGAACGGTGGCGGGATGAAAAAGGTGGTGGTGGGGCCCGGGCGTTAACTGTTTGTCTGGATGGGCCGGAAATTGAATTAAGTTTTCATTTAGCTTAATTGAATTTTATTCGGATGCGTTTGGGTTTGTTTTGACTTTTGATTTTCGCGAAAAATCCGTACAGTGGATGCCGATGCGGCGAAACTAAAACATAAAAAGGTTAATTAAATTCGAAAATGTTATTAAAGGAGAAATATCTGGGCATTTGAATAATTTTTTGTTGCCACTTTCAATTTGGACGAAACCACTGTTCCGGCAATTTGAGAGGTTTTTATTTTGTTTACACAATTTCCTACAATGGCAAACACAATGGCACAATGCTGGAACGAAATGAAAACCAAAACCAGACCAAAGCAAACCCAACCGAACCTAGCCAAAAGTGCGGGGACGAGGCAAGAAACGGTTGCAGTTTTATTGTTATCTCGAAATGGCCACAATTGCGTTATTTGCTCAATGTCCGCCAGGCAACTTGGACAACAAGGACCAAGGACGCTGACAACAATGACAGTGATGCCGAGGTAAATGTCCATGACGCTGGAGACTGGAGACTGGAACGACGATGACGATGACCTATAAATGTCGCAACGTAATGGTTAGCTATCTGTCTGAATATCCATTTCTTCTTCCAATTTGTCTATCCGTCTTTTTACAGATAAACTAAAAATTTATTTCTTTTATCTCCATGCCTTTCAGAAACATTTGTTATACAATAACTTCAGTACCAATTTACTGGAAGGCATTTCAGATTCTTAGGCAGTTCTTAATTTTTACAAATTTAGTTCTAATATCTGGTCTAAAAGTCTGGATTTTTCTTCAAGTGAACTCGTCACCAATTTCCGTTTGTATTTAAATCGTTTGGCCAACAACCCCGCTGGTCTTTCCTTTTTTTGTTATTCCTATTCCTGATCCAGTTCCTGGTCCTGGCTGTCAACTCCGACATGTGCTCGCCTGTGTTTGCCAGCTATTTGTAGCCTGTCGTTTTCCGTTTGAAGCACGCTACTTAAAGCCACTTCACCGGCACTGACAATATGATTCGACTCCGTCGGGTGCAAACTCACACTCAGTTGAGACAGGCGACACAACAAATGCCGGGGCGATTGTGACTGATGACACCTGACGAAGGACAAGGACTCTCAGCAGGACTCGGGGCAGACAGGTACAGGCTCCGTAGGCCGGGCGATGGCTGTCAAGCTACAAATAATGGCCATAAAAATGCCACCCGGGCAGCCTTACTTTTTCCACATAAGCACCGATAGGCACAATACTGATGAGAGGTGCTCATGTCCAGATCAGAAAGGTCAAATAATCTCAAAGATTTTAAAATTAAATTTACAATTTAATTTGCAGCGAAGTGGCCGCATTGTTTTCGGGCTGAAGGCAAACATCATTTATAACACGGAATTAATGCATTTTTAATATTCGACTAATTGACGTAGATAAAAGAAAGGCTCGGAGCCACTCGCTTTTTGCTGGCGTTAAGCCGGGCAAATGAGTGAAAACACGTTAAAGCCGGGGATAATGAAAAACAATTCTCTAGAGGCATGTTGGTGTGTGCCTGTGTTGTGGGTGAGAGCCAGCCATGACTGAGTGCCGCACAATAATGAAATTTCAGCCTGAAGAGAGCCATCTCTTTCGCCTCACTTTGTGTTTTTTACATAATTTTAATAACATTTCCCGCGAATCGTACGTAAGTGCGAAAAGGTTAATAAACTTAATGTCATATCTGGTTCGCAATTGTTGTGGCTCGTTACAAATTTTGCATTGAATTGCGTTGCATTGCACGGTACAGCGCTGCGTTGCATAATGACAAATGATTATTAATAACTTAATGATATTATCATTTATTTATTCAAGGATTTTTACTATAATTGCACTTCCCATCGTGATTTATTGAATCAGCAAGGGCCCTAGCCCTGGTCCAGTTCCACTCTTCTGGCATAATTAATTTGCTTACTCGCTTGCCACCCGCGTCGGTTCCCTTTGTGAAGTGGCAATGTCAGAGTGCGGTCGATGCTTAAATTTATTCAAGTTTAATTATTTTAAATAAATAATTTCATGCATATTCGACAGGCGTTCTACACATTGCATAAATGATTCCACAGACCACAGCTCATTTTAGGCTCAAATTGCGATGACTCGCTTTATTCTGTTACCGTTGCCAGAGGATACATATGTATAGTGGTTATGGTAATTGATACTCGGGGTAATGGAGGAGCTAGCACTGCGAAACTGATAATTAATTTGGCCTAATTGTGGTTAACTTGTCGGCTCTTTACATGTTCGGGGTAGTGTATTACGGTTGCCATACGGCCGCTTCAAAGTGGGAAATTCACTAGAACCACTATATTAGTATTAGAATGCAGTGATTAAGCCATAATTACTCGGCCCGGAAATAAAAATAGCCACTT
This sequence comes from Drosophila monieri, assembly GCA_035047585.1. Classification (NCBI taxonomy): domain Eukaryota; kingdom Metazoa; phylum Arthropoda; class Insecta; order Diptera; family Drosophilidae; genus Drosophila; species Drosophila monieri. The sequence goes on along the minus strand of JAWNPJ010000115.1, from coordinate 1,135,903 downwards.
AAATAAAATTTTGATTTAAAGCATCTCATAAGAGTGATATTTCAAGCATTCAACTATATTTGGCAATTTTGCATAACCTTTTTCCCATTGTTTCCCCTGAATAAATAATATTTAGACTCTAATGAGCTGGGCGGGTATCATCGGGGTTTATTTGCCATGATACTATCAGTTAATTTGGAGCCAATGTCGATACATTTTCAATATTTGCTATGTGCGCATTTCATGCGGACGCCACAAAAATCCATCAGCCATATTATCCGAATACGAAATTCACGGTACGCCCACATACACCCATATACATATACATGAGCAAAAACCGCACACACACCCACTCATGTTTGCTGTTCAATTTTGCAATAGAAATATTTAATTACAATGGGCACTTTATTTATCCAATCGAGTTCAGACGAGTTGAGCCGCGTAGGACTCGCGTCGGTGTAGATTTAATTTGAAGCGAAAATAAAATTGATTGCGATGTTAAAGGATTGGGCGGGTATTGGTTTTCTGCTCGGCTGCCAAAACCTCAAAATTTTGCACCCCCGGCTAACCTGTTCCATTTTTTTTTTTTGATCGGCAGGTGAATACTCGGCCTCTGCCATTAAGTCCGGCAGCGTCAGCTGGAGCACGCTAATTGGATGTCACGGCTATTTGCACTGGCGGAATGTTTCAACGCTTCTGACACTTTTGTGGATTATTAAATGCGCCGTGGCCAGGGACATCTGCCAGCCGAATGGCGGCCAGGTCGCCGCAGCAAGGATACACCGGACAGCATCAGTAAAAGAAGCAGGGGCCGGATTACCGGAAGGAGCCACCATCGAGCCAAAGTTAAGGACCAGCTTCATCAGAGTCAGCAGCTCAATTAGTGCCACCAAAGTGGCCGAGGACAAGACTTGAGTTGCCCTCCGGCTAAGGCGGGAAAACATGAATTTTATTCCATAAAGGAGGCTATGCATAAGGATTTTACCCGACATAAACATATTTCCACAAAAAGGATACACATTCATCATCGAGGCAATACATAGGACTCTTCATCCATAATAATATTATTCGAAATAATCGAGATTAATAATGGTTTTCCATCTGAGTGTAAATTAAAGTTTAAAGTAAATCTTAAGTTCGAGCATATCGCATTTGCAAGAATTGTGTAAATAGAATGCACAGAATTCTCCTTCCAAGAACAAAACTACTTCCCCTACTTTAAAAACATTGGCCATGGTTGTATCATATAAGTTATTTGAACACCTTCAACAATGTATTGATAGAGATATTTAAAAATTAAGTTAATAGTTCCCTAAGGGTAAATCAAAATAAATGATAAATTCCTCTATATACCACATATATTATTATTTTCGTTCTATGCCATTTTGCTTAAGTTTCCTTAAGATATAAATTGTAAATATGTATGTACACTTCCAGAAATATGAATAACCCTGATTTCTTAAGACTTACAGCTAATCTTTATGCATAAATATTAAATGATAAATAAAAGAAAAACAACTGTGTAAATAAGCGAGTGTTACTGCGTTCTATTCCACTAAATAATCCACGCAAGCCAAAAGAAAATGTAAACATTAGTTAGTATATAAAAGACTTACTAAAATTTTAGACGCAGCTACGCCAAGAAGTGAGAAAAAAAAAATATGAAAACCTAAAACAGAAAATTTAATCAACTAAATAAACAAAAATGTAAGGAGTTTCTCCAACGTTGCGTATACTTGATTTGCAGCCACATTCCATGGTAACTGCAAATTAAAATTCAAATAAATGGAAAATCAATTGGAATGATTTGAAGTGTTTGCAATAATTCTTAAGCCATTACAAATAAGAGAAATACAAATAAATAAAATACAATTTCTTCAATGGAATAAAATTAATTTCCTCTTTCGTTTCAAGGAAAGTTTCCCAATTTAAATTCTACGTATGTGAAAAGGAGGCAAGGTTAGTGTGAAAAGTGGGAAAGCCCTTTTTTCCATCATTGCCCACCATCTAGTTGTTGGCTGAAAATATTCATACTCTTTTCATGGAGCTACGTGGTGGTCAGTCAACTCACATATTCAAGCACCGCCTCAGAATTGTGGACAAGTTAGTTAAATATTCATTTGTGGCTCCGCCACTTGGCACACACGGAGATCGCAGCAAAAACTACCACACAAAAATATCGAAGGACACAAATTATTCTTACTAACAACGCATTAAGCTGATGCATATAAAACTAGGATCCCAGGACAACCGAGTGGATGTCAAAATATTACCACCCCACCCCCTGGAAACTTTTTCCAATGGTTATTTTCAGTGGTTATTCGGTAGAAGGGGCTTGTCTGTGCATAAACCATACCAAAGAGCTAAAAACTGGGATTCAGATGAATTTTCAAATGTATTTTTGGGTATTTCATTTCAATTAATTCCATTATATGAAATCCAAAAGAGCGGAAAAATGTGTGTGCCAGCAATAGGTTTAATGGAGCTATATAGCTTTTATTATTTTTTTCTGATTTTTCAACTTTAATTAAGTTTAGTATAGAACTGTGATCATAGTGTTTGCTCATTAAATATGCCCAATAACTGACCCAGATTCTAAAAGAAGACTTTAAGAACTATTCCACCTTCACAGTTCCACTCCCCACAATACGATTATTTTGGGCTTGGGGCATTTAAGGAAATGGAAACTGTAAAGAGAGGGAAAATCAAAATGGAAATGAAAATCGTTCGTGGCATTGCAATGCATTGTTTCAACAAGCGCACGCAAAGTGGTTGACGAGTTGGAAGGAGAGTGATGAGGCAGGGGATTTGCGGCAGGAGATGGCGGGTGACGACCCCTGAGCGGTGAGATGAGCAAGAATATGGCATAAATCAGACTACACACATAGCCCCCGGCAACCCTCTCCCAGCAACGGCCCATCCCGCCCTTGTCAGCCAATCATAGTTTTCACACTCTAGTTAACATCATTGTCACCGGGGCTTCACTCACACTCCGTTTTTGTGCAGACAAGTGTGGGTACAAAAAAAAAATTGGTTGACGTTTGCAGTTTGTCACCAGCCTTTCCGCACCGCATGCCGCACACCTCCCCCTCACCCCACCGCTATTCCCTTGTATTTGGTGCACAATTTTTCAACGAATTTCCATGGCCGGCCACGTTTGCCACCCGTTTTCGGATGGAATTCTGCTCTTGTCGTTTTTAAAATTTTACCAACGTTGACATTTAAGTTAATTTGCATACTGCCGCACAATTCGGCTGCCGGCTGGTTGGCTGGGTTGCCTACGGCGATGATTATGACAATGATGGGAACGAAATGGAGTAGCAGCATCCCGGCCGTGAAGGCCAGAAACTACGGGTATCGCCAAAAACTCACCTATTCCTTTATTTTCATTCTTTCCTTCCGCAACGACTCTCTATTTGCATTCAACTTTCCCTATCTCCCACATTCCTGTCGTGTCGAGTCAGTATTAAAAACTAAATGTTGGCCAATTACACAAGAAATTAACATACAATTCTCATTCAAAGAATTCCAAAATTTGCCACAATCTGCATATACAGTAGAGGGAAGAAATTTAGTGTCATTTAAAGGCCTCCCCAGTAATTTGTTTTCGTGCCTTCTCTGCGGTTAAAGTGTGGCATAGACGATGTGGATTGTACAAGCTTGAAAGGGTTGCAACAATGGTGAACTTATGGTCATGTGAAGTACTGTATTAGGCCACACATCTTGTTGTGCTTCCGGCGTGACAATTCTATTTCTAGTTTTGTGACCCTTTCAGTGTTCGTTTCTGTTTAAGACAGCCTGTTTGTTTCATTTTTTTATTTGTGGCGAGACATGCAAATGAATAAAGAAAAGAAAGTTAAACAAAAATTTTGGCTACGGGGCAGAAACTTAAATTGGTAAGCATTCTTTAAAGCTTAAACTTGAACACTTGCCTGGTAAAAATCTCTGCCATTTTTGGTACAATCTACATCCGCGTAACCCTCTACTTGCCGAACTACGTGTTCGTTGCATATTAATCAAATCCGCACCGCAGGAGCGAGTTGTTGCAATTTAGCTGGATTCAGAACACCATAAAATATGCCAGCAGAAACCAAAGAGTGCCCGCATCCGCATCCGCATCCCCGCATCTAACATCCTCGTCCACATCCCGACGGCATCCGCAAGGATCACACTTGTCTATGCGCGTTTAGCACGATGGGTGCCACAAGGCTTTATGGTTGCGTTGCCACCCAGCTCGTGGCACCCAATTTCCGGTGCTTGCGTAAATACATTATGCAGCTTACAACTACTTAACTGGTGGCAAAGTGGGCGAAAAGTGCGGCAACGGGGGCAGGTGGCATAAAGTGGCGAATTCAAGGTGCAACTTTTCCCGATACAAGCTCCGTCTGCTCAGGGGAGGACTCCTCCTTCAAAGGATGCAATAAAAGTGCATGGCGAAACTGAAAAAGGTGAAGATTACGCACTGAATAAGAATACGAGGCTTTCCGCCAAGGTGTGAAGGCACTTGAAAAAAAAACTATGTTCCAGGAAGGACATTTTTCAAAGAAATTTATTACGAAATATCAAGAATGATATTCTAAGAGAGGAATTATTGTACAATCATTTTTAAGCTTAAGATCTCTTTGGAATGACGTTTTTGTTTTGGTTTTGTCTCTGCATGCTGTGGTGTAAAGTTTTGTGAGCGAACTGGCACTCAACCTGAATCCAGACTTCCAGACAGACACCACTTTGAGGCAGCGCCGTTCACATGACAAACATGTGTGATACGCCACTTGCGCCCAGCCAGTGCAGCAGCACGGGAGCAGCCAGTTCCATCTGCATTTGCACAACAGTTTTGCTTCGGCATCACCCATCCAATCCTTTCGTCCTTTTTCATCCTTTCCCGCGCGGACCTTCATCAACAACCAGCCCCTCTTCGTCCCAGCCGACAAAATGCTCGTCTGTCAGCGTGGCATACTCATGAAAGTTAAGGACTTGCATAACTTCTGGCATTTATGTGCGCTTTTCACCTGCTTGCCAACAGCTTCCCCCACCTTCACTCCGTCCCCGTGCTTTCCATGCTTCATTACGCTAATGCCGTGTTTTCAAATTATTTTACATGCGGCTCCCACACCAGCGCCAGCCTCCTCCGCTGCCAACCTGCTCCTGAGTGGAATTCTTTCCGCCATTTGTTGGGGGAGCGGACTGATTAGCATCCGATAAACTAGTTTTTGACATAGTTGCTGCATTAGGTTCCTACATAGAATCCTACAAAAATAGTTACACACCAAGCGTGTATTTTTTAACAAATTCTTAATATGAATACGAATATATGGATAACTTCTTAGGGTGGAAAGATAAGTGAAGAAATTATTTCTTTTAATATAAAGTTCCTCTAAAGTTCCTGTCAGTCTTCCGAGTTTCTCCAAAGTAATGAAAAGCGAAATGTTAATCAATGTTTACTCCAAAAGATGTGGGTAGACTTTTGAAAAGTTTTCAGCACTATCACTGTTTTGCCAGGCCACCAAGCAACGATCCCGACACATAAAAGCCATCTAATTAAACGCGTAATAATTAAGATTGGATATCATCAGTTTAATGAATGTCAAAAGCAAGACTCTGCGGCAAAGGTGATGGCCAAGGTGGGCATATAACGACAGGTTGTTTGCTTTACATAATTATTTCATTAAGTGTTTGGTGTGTGCGGCGGCTCTGTCGGGAGCTTCCAGTAGTCCCAAGGACGAAATGGTCCTATTGAGGGACCTTTTCACTTTTCCACTTTGGTAAGTCCAGCATTTAACAAGTCGGAAAGCTGCAGACATTCCAGCAACAGAAGCAGCAGTGGAGCAACGCCTTGACCCCGGGCACTGCCAAAAGTGATGAGTGGATGCGGGGATGCGAGGATGCGGCGAAGCTCATTAACAAACATTAGTTGCAAATGTTGTGAATTACTTAAGGAATTAATATTCCATGCTTCACACACACACACTCTCTTAGTCCCTGCAGGGACGGGAGTGTGGAGGGCTAGAACTTAATCCCCCCAAGGGCCTCTGGCACTCTACGGCGGCAGCCAAATGAACAGGAGTCATAAGTCCTCAGCACACACACACGCACACTCAGTCTCTGACACATTTACTTCTTAAATCCTGCTCAGCGTCTGTTGGATACACTGAGGCGTATACTTAATGCAAACTAATTCATTTCCCCCAAACACACTCCCGCACTCAGTCATACATCCGCTCACACTCCCAATCGGTTATCGTCGTCTTCATCATTAGAACGATGCTTGTCTGAGGCACTAGTTAATGATAGTTGACCTCCTCCGTAAGCATATTGAATTAATGAAAGCTTTTTGTCTGTTGACCAAGATATATTCACTATCTCTCGCCCCTCTCTGTTCTACTTTTGTCCTACTACTGTCCTTATAAATGGGCTTGAAGCCATCTAATCACCAGCTCTATTGTTGTTCTTATGTTGCCTTAGGGTGTTAAGTGATTAATAATTTACAACGATTTTCTTTCATCGATTTGCGGTCTGATACAGTGAATGAGTGAATTAGGAGCTCTTGGGTAAAATTAAAGCGCTAATAAAGTATTCTAAGCCAAAAACAACTTTTTGTCTTGAAAATACAGAAAAGGCTTCTCTGTTTTATAGTAAAAACTAGAAAGTCACAAAAAATTGAAAAATCATCTACCACAAGATCCTGCCTTAGTCTGAGTCTCCAGTTAGAAGGAGATTCTTTCTCCGTTCCACCTTTCACCAGCTTTGTCTTCTTTTTTCTGTCTTTCGAATTAACTAGAGACACTGGATACCGAAAACTTTCAATTTTCTTGAAGGTGCAATTCGCTTAAAGCAGCTTTCAGGACATTCTCTTTGTGCCAATCTTGTTCATATTTACACCCTTGCAGAGGGTATAATACTTTTGGTAAAATGTGTGCACCCCAGTGAAGGAAACATCTCCGACCCTTTGAAGTACATACATTTTTGATCAGAATCACCTCCCACGTCGATTGGCCAGTTTCCACCCGATTCTTGAATGGAATACATTAAACGATTTTTATTATTCTCATTCAAACAGCGTTAAAATCTAAGAAAAAAATATTTTTCAGATTTTTGAGAATGCATGGGAGGCAAGGTATGGCCCCAGCGATAGCGATATCTATAAAAATTTGCATCCGATTCTTGAACGGAATACCTTAAACGATTTGTACGTCGATTCTCTTTCAATCTGCATCAAAATCTAGAAACAAATTATTTTTTAGATTTTTTGTCAAATTTTGTGGAGGATCCCCTTCGAAATTGTGAAGAATGCAAGGGAGGCATAATGTGGCCCCCAGCGATGGCTATATCTTTGCCAATAATCATCCGATTCTTGAACGGAATATCTTAAACGATTTGTACGTCGATTCTCATTCAATCTGCTTCAAAATCTAGAAACAAATTATTTTTTAGATTTTTTGTCAAATTTTGTGGAGGATCCCCTTCGAAATTAGGAAGAATGCAAGGGAGGCACAATATGGCCCCCAGCGATGGCTATATCTTTGCCAATAATCATCCGATTCTTGAGCGGGATACCTTGAACGATTTGTAGATCGATTCGCTTTCAATCTGCATCAAAATCTAGAAACAAATTATTTTTTAGATTTTTTGTCAAATTTTGTGGAGGATCCCCTTCGAAATTAGGAAGAATGCAAGGGAGGCACAATATGGCCCCCAGCGATGGCTATATCTTTGCCAATAATCATCCGATTCTTGAGCGGGATACCTTGAACGATTTGTAGATCGATTCTCTTTCAATCTGCATCAAAATCTAGAAACAAATTATTTTTTAGGTTTTTTGTCAAATTTTGTGGAGGATCCCCTTCGAAATTAGGAAGAATGCAAGGGAGGCACAATATAGCCCCCAGCGATGGCTATATCTTTGCCAATAATCATCCGATTCTTGAGCGGGATACCTTGAACGATTTGTAGATCGATTCTCTTTCAATCTGCATCAAAATCTAGAAAAAAATTATTTTTTAGATTTTTTGTCAAATTTTGTGGAGGATCCCCTTCGAAATTATGAAGAATGCATGGGAGGCACAATATGGCCCCCAGCGATGGCTATATCTTTGCCAATAATCATCCGATTCTTAAGCGGGATACCTTGAACGATTTGTAGATCAATTCTCTTTCAATCTGCATCAAAATCTAGAAACAAATTATTTTTTAGATTTTTTGTCAAATTTTGTGGAGGATCCCCTTCGAAATTGGGAAGAATGCAAGGGAGGCACAATATGGCCCCAGCGATGGCTATATCTTTGCCAATAATCATAATCAATAATCATTTTTTGTCAAATTTTGTGGAGTATCCCCTTCGAAATTGGGAAGAATGCAAGGGAGGCACAATATGGCCCCCAGCGATGGCTATATCTTTGCCAATAATCATCCGATTCTTGAGCGGGATACCTTGAACGATTTGTAGATCGATTCTCTTTCAATCTGCATCAAAATCTAGAAAAAAATTATTTTTTAGATTTTTTGTCAAATTTTGTGGAGGATCCCCTTCGAAATTATGAAGAATGCATGGGAGGCACAATATGGCCCCCAGCGATGGCTATATCTTTGCCAATAATCATCCGATTCTTGAGCGGGATACCTTGAACGATTTGTAGATCGATTCTCTTTCAATCTGCATCAAAATCTAGAAACAAATTATTTTTTAGGTTTTTTGTCAAATTTTTTGGAGGATCCCCTTCGAAATTAGGAAGAATGCAAGGGAGGCACAATATAGCCCCCAGCGATGGCTATATCTTTGCCAATAATCATCCGATTCTTGAGCGGGATACCTTGAACGATTTGTAGATCGATTCTCTTTCAATCTGCATCAAAATCTAGAAAAAAATTATTTTTTAGATTTTTTGTCAAATTTTGTGGAGGATCCCCTTCGAAATTATGAAGAATGCATGGGAGGCACAATATGGCCCCCAGCGATGGCTATATCTTTGCCAATAATCATCCGATTCTTGAGCGGGATACCTTGAACGATTTGTAGATCGATTCTCTTTCAATCTGCATCAAAATCTAGAAAAAAATTATTTTTTAGATTTTTTGTCAAATTTTGTGGAGGATCCCCTTCGAAATTGGGAAGAATGCAAGGGAGGCACAATATGGCCCCAGCGATGGCTATATCTTTGCCAATAATCATCCGATTCTTGAACGAAATACCTTAATCGATTTGTACATCGATTCTTCCTCATTTTACATCAAAATCTAAGAAACTTTTCTCAAAATGATATTATTGACATTATTTTCATAATAAAATTCAAATAAGGACATCCAAATATATGCTATATTTGCGTTATAAATTTCATAACATAAGCTGACACTTAACTGCAAGTGTATATCAACTTCGGTCCCGTCCGTTGGATAGTTTTCCTTGCTTGTTTCCGGTTTATTCCGCTCTGTTTAGTTTTCCTTTGGATTTTTTGAAGAACAGTGAAATGCAGATTTCCCATAAACAAAGCACGCACAAAAAATTAAAACAAGTCATAAATGTGTGTGGCCGAAAACAGGAAAAAAGAGAATTTTTGCCGAACACAAACGGGAAACTCTTTGCACGAAAACTGGAACATTCCGCGCGTGTCCTGAATACTCTATGGCTGTTAATTATGCTGTTGGGCGTTGTTGGGCGATATCTTTTTCTATGGGGTAAACATTGGAAATTTCCAAGATTTATTTGCCTTTGGCGGGATGGGAAATTAGCAAGAGAGAATGGAAAAGAGGTATGGCTGAGTATGAAAAATATCTTGCGCCTTTTTATGTGCAAAATATTGAAATATTATAGAGGAGACGGGCCAAAGGGAGGACCTGCGACAGCAGCAAAGGATACCCTTGGATGGCTGGCTGGCTGGTTGGCTGACTGGCCGGACCCAAAGGATTCATCAGCGGCAACAGCTGTTGACTGCCGAAAATGTTAGCATTTTGCGATGATGTATCGTTGGCATCATTATAACAGCTGCCAGTATGGAGCCCTTGCCATCGCACCATACCAGGGCATGAAATTTTGGATGCGTTTTCACCCGAGCCCTGATGGGCCCTGAGCCCCATTTGTGCGTGCCTGGGGTACTTGTTGTTATATTTATCACAGAAATGTACTTTATCTTTGCCGGTGCCCAATGCGCGAAGTGCAGAGCTGGAGCCGAGAACTGGAGCCGGATAGCCGGGTAGCTGGTTACCCGGATTGCTGGCGATAGAGGATCGGGAGGACCCGTAACCCTATACCCTTGGGCCGGGGCATTCGTCAACAGCTGCTGCGGAGGAGCAGTCCCCAGGCCCCACCAGCAATTTTGCCTTTTCCCATCTGGCTGCCAGTGGGCTTACATGCAAACTAAATTATATAAAAAATACACCCTTATTCGTATATATTGTTTCAAGATTAAACTTGCATTATGAACCCGCGGACAGCGAAAGTTGTGTCGTAAAAAAAGCGAAGCAGATGTTTGATTTTCACTTTTATACGGCCAAAGAATGTTGCCAACATGTATTTTTAATGTTTAAATCCCATTTGATGGATGGCAATAAAAAACTGCTTTGCGATGGGAATGGCCAAATTTCCTTCAACCTGATTATGATTGAGACTTAACCTGACCCCTGTGTTGAATTTCCCCACAATAAAGTGTTTTATCAACATACTTAATGGTTTATGTACATAGTTTGTTGAAGCCCTACGGCTATATCGTCAAGTCGAATTTGTGAAATTAACGCCTTTGAGAGCGACCCCTCTTCCGGTATCACTTCGTCATATAAATTCCCAGTCACATATGCAAATTTCTGGGCGACCCCGGGATATTGATTGACATGCAGTATTCTGCGCGTGGTGTAACTCACTAATTAGCATAAGTCCATTACTGGCCAAAATGACAAACCATGGGCTTGGGCCAACCTAGTTGACCTGCATGTGACCTGATGTGAATATGTGGTCGGCTCTAATTCCATGGCATTCGTGGTGACATATGCCAGAATGTGCGTCCATTTAGGCAGCTATTGTGTGAGCTAAGCACAGTCTTGGATTTTACTCATTATGCATTTAAATGGAGTACTATTTATAGGGAGTACTATAACAAGTAATATTACAAGAATAAATGAAAAGAATTCTATATCTCCTTTCAATTCTAAATCACAAATAATCTCTTTACTATAAATTCCATAAACTTGTTTATCGTTCTCAATTTTCGTTGCCATGACTAAAAGCATATCCAGGCAACTGAGTCACTTGCAACTGGCTGATGCTTTATTGTTTAAGAAATACAATTTCAGCAATACATGTAAGCCTGTCGGGACGGAGGACGTTTATTTAATATGAGACATGACAATATTGTCTCGGCCTTTGCCCACAGGTATTCTGTTCAGTTCTTTTCTGTTTAGCTCTCTCCCGTTTTCGTTGTTACCCGACTCTGATGGCAGGCATCATTATTTCTGGAGTGGTTGTTGCGCTGATAAACTCGCAGAGCGTGGCAGTCCCGCTCTCCTGATTCCAGATTCCTTCTTCCGCACAACCCATTCCAGGCCCAGTTAGGTTAGCATCGTCATCGTCTTTGGCGTCTTTATCCTTTATGCAAAAAGGCAAAAATAAAACAGACAAATAGAAGCGGTGTAACTTCTTCCTAGGCCAAGATGGCAATAAAAAAAATGCTTACAATTTATCGATTTCATATTAGTAGACTCCCTCACACACACACATCATGATCGGAGAAAGTCCCGGCAGGGTCTTCGCATAAATTTCCAGCAGCCGCAAAGTATGCCACAAAATCTCCGACTTTCTTTTCCACGCAATTTAGATGTTGGCACTCAACTTTTTTCCGCTGCTGTCGGTTGATTCTCGCATTTTTTGTTAACGCCTTGATTTCAATTTGTCTACATCGCACCGCCGCCCGAATGTGGGTCAACGTTTTTTTCTTACTTCACTTTTGGCTGCCTTGCTAATTCGAAGACAGAATTTTTGGGCCAAAGAACGTGCTAATTGAATCAAATTGTCTCCTAATTGTTGTCGAGTTTCGATTTCTTTAAACAGAATTTTAAAAGAATATTCTGACGGAAATAAATGTGGGAAAACTTTCCACTTTTTTCCATTTCATTTTCTTGTATAACTATCTTTAATTTTTTACGAAATTGTTTAATGAAAATGATTTATTTGGACCAAGTAAAAAAAGTTAATAATATAACTTTATTAAATTATTAATTACATAATTGGTCACAAATTGTATTCATTTTATTAACAATGAAGTTAAACTATACAATTAAAAAGTTGGTTAATATTAAACATTACAAAAGGGGTTTACAAAAAGAAGCTTACAAAGATTACCTATAGATTTTTAATATGAATATTATATAAAGTTTTGAAAGGACATGGGTCCATCGGGAATTATCTGATAAAGCCACCACGTAAATGCTAGGCACAATAGAATTCTTGCTACGGCCAGTTCAATATTCCGCAAACAATTCATCATTTATGCCAAATATTGTGTGTGCAATACAAATTATAAACCGAACTACTGAATGCCGATTTGATAAGCTGATTTATGCTTCATGTTTAGTCTGCGGCCAACCACCCACCATCCTTTCAGATGACAGGGAAATCATTAGGCTAATGCGATTGGGGGGCAGTGTGGTGATTTCAGGGGAGTGGAGTGGACTGGAGCGAAGTGGATTGGAATGCCAAATGTAAACACAAATATTGGAAATGGCAAACAAAAACGAGCTGTGCACATAAATTAGATGGGCAAATCAGTAATCCTACTGATTCCGGGATACAGCTGAAATGACGCGATATGCAAAGTCAGTTGGCTCCGTCGATAACAAATGTGGAACAATTATGGCCGCATTAAGCATATGCTCAACTGGCCATCTCCTCCATCCATATGGCATGCTAATGCCGAGTGCACCGTCAGTCGCTCTTTGGTTGCTTTTGGCAGCTGAGGATTTGCATAAGTCCCACAGCATTTATTCAATAAGCACTCCCCACTGGTCCTCACTGGACCACATACGGGCAGTTAGAGAATCACTTGACTCAGCTTTAAGACCACTTAATAATCCACTTGGATGGGTTAAAGGCGGTCCCACGTTCGCCAGATCCACTTGCTGATTGCCCGCACAGTTGGCATTGATTTACGGGTGGCCTGGCCCAAGATACCACCACCACCCAATCCCAATCCCACTCGCAATCCCAATCCCCAACCCCAGGACAAAACCCGTTGCCATTCGCAATCCCAATCCCTGCCCCAATCCGGTATGCAAATCGAATACAACTAAATGTAAACACATACAAATGCAGTCGAAGATGGCAACCTTCGTTGTCCGCACTCTGTACCATTTCTATTTTTCCGATTTGATTTCGCCAGGGTTCTAATGCCCTCGAATCTGATGCGGATGGAGTGGGCCACGGTGGGCAGGCGTATTGGCCGACTGGATGTCTGGCAGACATCCTAGGCAAACTTTTCCCTCACCGGCTTAACTTTTTTGCTCGTGTAGTTGGCCAGCAGGAGTTGATGGGGGCAAGAGCCCTACTTTTAGTTAAATTCCAAAAAACCCTAGACCTCTTTTGTTTCTTGGCAATCCCTTAAAATGTTTTCACAGCCACCTTTGCAGGCGAGCCAGAACTTTTGAATTGCAACCTGAAGTTTCAACATCAATTTAAGAATAATGAATTACATTGTAGTTGGATTACGAAAAAATATCTCTTAGCAGATGAACTGTTCTAGTCAAGGTCCGTCGGGACGGCTTTGCTGCACCCACAACAAGGGAAATGTGCGGACATCTGGCCCGCATGCTAATGAGCTGAAAAACCTTGGCGAGAGAAAGATCAACCAGGTAGATCAACACCCGGCGTTTACACCCTCTTTGCCAGGCCAGACAACAATGGGCCATAAACGCATTAACAGTAATGGTAAATAAAGCTAGCATGAAGATCTGGTAGGATGGATCTGTGATGGCGCGCCTGCGCACTAACAGCACGCAACTTGTTTGATGTCACGCTTCACGATCGAACGCGGTTTGATGTTGGTTGCTATATCAGAGAAGCCAACTTGGACTTTTTTTATCAACATTTTTTATATAATAAAAAATATAAAATAAATAACTTTAATTTTAATATTCCAAAACTCTATATCTACCAAAATTTAAAAATACAGAGCTATAAAAAATCATATACTATTAAAACTTCACATTCCTAAAAGGAAAAGATTCTTCGAAAGATTCCTCTTCAAGAACAAAATCTCTTTCACTATTTTTAGTCTCTTGTATTTTACCAAATGGACATCAGGACATTAAATTGTCTTCAGGACTTTTTCTTGATAGGTATACATAATGTAATAAATAAAAATGTCTTAAAAAGAAAAAATGATATCTTTAAAAATATAATTCATAGACACCTTAAAAATTAAAAATTTTAACAACTTAACTGAATAACAAACACGTTTTTGTATTAATTGGGATTGGTATTTTCATAAATTGTAAAAATAGCCGTTTTTTCTGGAAATCGCTGGAATTTCGATCTTTATTAAAATATTATCCCATAGCTAGGATCAATTTTGCTATAAATAATGGAAAAATATTTAATATGACCTGTTGGATATAATTTCTTGGCACCGAGCTGAGGCCCCGAAGCCACTGCGATTGCAGTTCTTCGGGTCGCTTCGGGGCCCGTCGCGAAGTCCAAGAAATGGGTCAGGCTATAAAAGCACAAGTTCAAGGCGATCGCCGTTTCAGACAACTTCAGCAGCAGTGGCAGCAACATCAAACTATCTGCTAACCAGCCTAAGAAACCAGCCCTGAGTGCCAAGTGAAATCCGAAGTCTCTCGAATTCCGATCCAAGTAAACGAAAGTTGCCATCGATCGACCATCAAAAAAAGAGAGAGCAATTTTCCGGTGCAATTTTTGGGTGAATTTTTAAGTGATTTTTGTGCTTGACAATCGCGTGCTGAAATTTGCAACTTTTTCTAGTGCGACGAGCCAAACTAACTGAACTGGGGGTGTAATTAAACTTCAGCTTAATTGCTTCGAACTCACCGAACTGAAAGACTGCGGATAAATAGACAGGTGAGAGAAATTGTTGAATTGAAAATGTCCAACTAGGGACATTAGATGGCTTTGATATGGGATTATAGGATAGACTGCGGAAAGGGTTTCACATCCGATAAAGTTTAATTCGAAAAGGTGGACTTAGTCACCCATTTGAAGAAAAAGTTGATGATGTCTAAAGGGTTTTTGATGACTAAACGAAGGTTTCGTAATCATGGCATTAACACATCTCTTAAGGTAAAGATTAAATGTAAGATGTAATCAGTGGCACCCATCTAGGCCACAATTCTAAATATTAAAATGCGTTCAGCTAGAATCGGGCATTAGAAAGTTATTGACAATTGATCGAATGCCACTATTTGGCCCCCTCGTCTCACGTTTGTTTGTCCATCAAATTGGGGCTATATGGCAACAGCCAAATATTTGGGTCAGGCCAAAAGAAATAACAGAACTCGAGGCATAAATCCAGCAATAAAAACAACAAGCATAACAGCAGCAGCAACAGCAAAGCAAGCAACGGAAGAGGGGAGAGAATTTCTGTTAAACGAGTTAACAACTTTGCATGAAAAAGCAAACAGAAACCCATCGACTGGACGTGAAGAGTGGAACATGTCAAAGCACCTGGAGCGGGGCAGGGATGGCGTGGCGTGGTGTGGCGTGGGGAGGCGTGGCTGACAAGGTGCGATGAGGTGTAAGGTGTGGCGGGACGACAGGCACGCACATATGGATGTGTGCATTGAGCCAAGTTCTTTTCAGGCCGAATGTGCAGCGATGATGGCCGCCCACTGACCCAAATGGGCGCCAAAGAATTTCGTTTTCAAGTGGACTCACTCTTTGACAATCCCCACGGCCACCCCCTCGCTGACGGAGGCCTTGTGGCTGTTTTGTCTGTGGCCTTGATTCGAAGTGGGTCTCTTTCTCTTCCTGCGTCTCGGAATCTCGTTCGCTCGGCCAATTAACGCCTGCCTTTCTGGCCAGGTCTTTTGGCCAAAATCCCGAAGCGAGTTTATTTATTTGATTGCCTGCCCAAAGGTCACGATTGCCAGCTATTTGTTTACCTAGTTGAGTTCCAGTCTTTTGCCCGCCTCGAAGCAAGTAGTTTTTTGTAACTTTCATTCATTGGTCGCTTTTGGCATTTTGCGGTTGACGTTGTTGCCGCCAGTGTAAGCGAGGTGAAAGTTTTTCTCTGTAGCCGTTTATAAGCCGTGTTTAATACATTTTATGTTTGGGCCGAGTTGCTCTGGATTTGTTTTTCTCGATTGCAGCCGAGAGAATGTAAATCATTTTCGCAAAACAACCAGCAGGCACTTGTGGATTAACCAAAGCGAATCTCGGCTTTCCTCGGCTGCAGTGACAGTTGCAATTCGGCCAGCAGGCTGCCTAATAACAATAATGGCTCTGACAATTGCAAGTGCAATTTGTTCTGCTTTCTATGGCTTGTCTTCTGGCGACTGCATTTCGGGGTCAGTAAAAGTTTTCGGTAGGCCCAGCTTTGTCAAAACACGAAGTGGATCACAGCCCTCCGATTGCATCACAGGCCATGCTGTTACCAAATAATCGATAAAGCTATCCACACTCTAGGCAGAGACATTAAAATGCAGCTCATTCGACGGCCGTTTTGGCCGTCAGTGACAGTTTGCCAGCGGTTTTTCTGCAGAGGTTGCTGACCACATACCCAAACGAAAGACTTAAGACACGAACTCGCCAGGTACCTAGAAAGCGGCCGTGCATTTCAATTAAGGCTAAGCACTTACCAAAACACTTCTATTAATTAAATTTTAATTCAATTTATCTCGAGTTCAAGTCAATAAACCTTGGCTTGATTCTGGCCAAAAAGAAAGTGAAACGTAAGTTTCTCTCGGCCTGAGCCCGGAAACCAGTCCGTGACTGTCCAGAAACCCGGCTTAATCTCTGACTCACGCCCTCGAAAATATTCCGCTCCCAGAAAGCCAAAACGAAGAATGGAGAAGTGGAGAGGCATCAGCAGCAGCTGGCCTGCTCACTTACCGCAAATCACGAACGTTTTACCGCTTTCCCATCTTTGACTTTGACCAGGTGGAGAGAACCAGTGGAGCGTGCTGCGGCACGAGACCGCAAACGAAACTGAAAATAAATATCATGATATGAGGGACCATCGCATAAATTTGTGAAATGATATTTCTCGTTTACTGCCAAAGAACTCGGTTATTGTTACACCCCCGCCTTCGCGACTCTAAAATTGTTGGTTTGTTTCTCTTTCGAGGCTGTGCGGTTTCTACACTTTCTAATTTGCGACTTTTGACCAACGGCAAGTGTAATTGCTGCTCTCTTTATTGAAATAGTTATATTGCCCGTTGTTTGATCCGAGATTTTGTTTTCTTAATTGCCATGAAAGTAAGAGTTGCGTGCAAGGCTTTCAGCTTGAATTGCGTGTTTTCATTAAAAAATAAACGGCGATCTCCTCAATGGCGCCTCACTGTGGAGAACATAACGAGCCTCATTAACTAGCATGCCAAGGGCATTATGTCATTTCGGTCTTGGGCATCTCAGACTGCAGGCTATTTCCCACTTTATTGGCGAGAAATCAATAAAATTTCTCTGCCATACATTCCAGCGATTAGTTACCATTATCTTAACCACTAATAGCTGGATCACGCTTAACACGGCGCTTTCTAAATTTACATGCCAGCCGTAATTTCCCCGGGGAACTGGGTCACATTGTGTCACAAACAATCAAGGCCCCATTGGCATAACCGTTGGTGTGGGGAGACGGGACCCACGGTAATGATTAATGACCCCACGATTTACACATCAATGCGTTGACCCATTCTGGAAAGCCTGTTCTGGAGCCGGCAATTATATGGGGATCGATGCAATCTCAGCCATTGGCATTCCACGATCGGCGCTCGACTCGTTGGCTTTATTAATTGTAACGGGAACCTGTTGCATGACATCTGAGCGAAAGAACCGCTAGCCACGGAACTGGTTCTGGGGCAGAATGATATTGTAGAACATAAAAACGAAGAGATAAAATACATATGAAGAGCCTCACCTAGAGCATTCACATTCCCATTCTAATTTCACCCAATTGGCGAATGGTTTGCGATGCTAATATCGCAAATCCAGCAAAGATCGCCGATGATCGCCGGGAGGAAGTTAGCGGCTAATTGCCGTACTTGCCACCTCACCTGCGGCGGCTTTCTAACAATAACACAGATACAATGTGTGTTTCCCAATCTGCCACTCGGTTAATTTCCCTGCTGCAAGTGCTCCTCTTCACCCAGGAACAGGTTATCGCTGACCGACACCTTAATTGGGAGCAGTTAGACTAGTTTCTGGATGTTTCGGAAGCGACAGCGCCTCGAATTTAATTACACGCCGCAACTTTCTTATCTGGTTTTCATGGAAATTGTAACATATTTAAAGCACTGACAATGGGAAAAATTTCCCAAAAATTTGACAAGTGTATTTTGGGAAATTCCACCCAGAAGAGTTTATTATTTACGAAGAAAGTTAGAAATGTTGAATGCATTATAGTTATTCAAAAGAAAATTATTCAAGAAGAATAATGGGAAATCTGAATCTGTAGAATAATAATCTGATGAAACCATTACCATTACCAAATAGTCTCAACTTCCGAATGGTAAAAGCATTACAAATATTGGTATAATGGGTCTCAGCGTGTGCCACACAAATGGGTCAAGCTGATTTCAATTCCCCACCTGTGTCGCAGTTCAGGAGCCTCGCTCGCACACCGTTGGGCAATGTGAAAGTGTTGTTATGCGGAAGGCAGCGTCCGAATAGTTGGCCCTTGTTGAATTTCAAACAGCTTAACCGACTGTCATCTTCGCCTTCGTTTTGCAGAAGTCATGTGGAATCAACGGAAAGTGCACGCCTGCCTGCTGCTCTCCATCGTGGCCAGCAATTGTCTACTGATGACCTTTGCCTTCCCCCAGCAGGAGGTCTATCAGCGAAAGCACCAGGTGACCCAGTCACCTGGCTTCCGGGACGGGAGCAGTGCCAGGAAATTCGCTGTGAAGCCGAATGCCTCGAAGAAGGTGGCCTTGGACGACATCGAGGATGATCTGGAGAACAATCAGATCCAGGAGAGCGTGGGCGGACCCGGGGGATTCACCTGGTCGAACATGCTGTCCACCGTGATGACCATGTTCTTCAATAACGCCGTTAATGCCCCCACCAAGTCCGACGACGTAGACAACTCCATCGGTCTGGGCGGCAGCCCCTGGGCTAATGTCATCTCCATGGGTGAGTTTTTGTTCTGGAGTGGAATAAGCCACTACTTCTGCTGTCTGGAGATGCCAGTTCTGATTGGCCTTTTCCGTAAAGTTAATTTCCCATAGTCATAACCCCGTAATCCGCACATCTCCACAGGTCTTCGCATCATCAACACCTTGCTGGGCGGAGGAGCTCCGAGCGATGGCATCGATAAGGTCGACAACGGCGGATCTCCCATGCAGGTAATCGATCGATCCATTAGCCCATAACATGGTGTACACTCACTGATTGCTTTTGTGCCACTTTTGTTTTGTTTCGCTTTATCGTAATTCTGTTTCGCTGTTTGATTGTTACCGTTTTCGTTTTGTTTTATGTCTATATTTTATGTCTTATATCCTATACTCGTACTGATACTCCGATACTGATACTCTGATACCGATTACTGAATACCGAATACTGATTACTGATTACTGATTCTGGTGCCTGGCTCTTCTTATTCTCTTGATTATGTTGTTTCCCGCCTACCTCCTCTACCTCTACCTCGCTAATAATCGCACAGGGCATATTGGTGGCTGTGATGTCTGCCGTTTTAGGCACCAGAGACCCCGATCAAGTCAACTCGATGGCCAAGCAAGCTGGCGAGGTAAAACATCTTTATTGCTTTCACAACATTATGAAAACCAAAGACACGAAGCGGCATCAGGCAGCAAGATGTGGTGCTAGATTGGACAACCAGTTAAAAAATAAAATAAATAATATTACTTAATAATACTAATCGCAGACATGGTCCACATCTTGCTGCCCAATGCCTATGTAATTAGACAACCACACACACACCGAACACACAGTTACACACACACGGACATACACCTCTAGAATTGGCACAAGCAATTGCAACTAATTGACTAATGCTTCCTCTACCTTGCACACACACACTCGCGCCCACACACACACACTTTCCACTGAACAACGCTCCCCCTTCCGCATCCACAGTTCATACAGATCGTGATGAACCTGCTGGACGCCCTGAAGACCTCCTTCTCCCACCGCTCCCTAACCGCCCGCTCCCTGGGCAAGCGCGACTCCGTCAGCGACGCCGTCGTGGCGAGCATCTCCCTGATGAAGGGCTACGTCCGCACCTACCGCAACTCGGAGGACCGCTGCACCCAGAAGTACATGTGCGACGCCAACACGGAGTGCGTCCGCGAGATCGGCGGCAGCAGCATCTTCTGCCAACTGGGATCGTAAGTGAAACTATTTTAATCCTCTAGATAACTATCCTAAATTTATAATCCTTTTACCTTTCCAGTTATGCCACCAGCTACGTCCTTGGACGCACCAGCGGCAGCAGCTTCGAGGATCTCTACGATGCTGGACGCAGGGGCCGATCGGGCTTCGACTGTCGCGAGATGTATCTGGAGTGCAACGAGGTCTAGACTCTAGACCCTCCCGACACCCACGACTGGACAATTTCTCTTTAAACTAATTTAAATTAATTTATGTACTTCCACCTAGACATTAGCTATTTATATTATTTATTTAAAAATGCTGTATTTATGTAGACGAGTTGCTTCTTTTAAGCGGACAAACAAGAGGAAATCTTTAAAAATAAAATGCATTCAATGAAAACATGGGTTTATGTTGAAAAAATATTATTCTTCTCTACAATTTATTACAGCTGATAAAATAAAAATCCTAGATTATCATGATTTTCTGAATGAGCATTATTTATTTACTGCTAAATAAAGACGTATTTAAAAAGATGCCATGAAAATTAAGAATTTCTGGCAAGAAATTGTTCTGGCAAGCAAGGGAGAAAAGGGAATCCCAAGTGTGGAGATGTGCAATATTCAAATGTTGGCAATCGATAGGAGGCAGAGTTGCCCGATAAATTAATTAAAAAAATTAATTAAAAAAAACGTCTTCATAAAAATAAAAAAAAAGTGAACTTACAACGTTTCAACCAGTCTCTGTCATTTAGTGAACGGCTGACAAAAGCTGAAAATTACAGAACATGCGCCATCTTTCGGCTCTTATACTAACTTCACCACTAGATGGCGCCACGAAAATCATGGCTTCCACAGTTATTTACATGACGGCCATGTTGAAATTTCTCACAGAGAATGGTGGACAAGTTTTTCAAAATGGACACAATTTTGGTTTTCATAGTAACTTTATTTTATAGTTAAGATATAACTATATATATAAAAGTATGAACATTTTGACATCACCATATTTTACTTTATTTCAACTTTGTCAACTCTCCAAATACTAAATATGTACCTAACTCAAATAATTGCAATATGCTCTCGAGTTGACCTGTCCATATTAATTTATTTTTTTATTAGTATGAAAAATATTTAATGATTTATATAAATAAAGATATCTTGTTTATAAGAGGTAAAACTAAAAAACTAAATCTAAAAATAAATAAAACTTCAAACTTTAAAAGAATTGTCCACCAAAAACACATATTTTCATGAGAAGTCGAATACGTTTTCGTCATTGTGTGTCCTAGATCCTAAACTAATCCAACAACTACGACAAAGCTGAAAGGTGTGTCCACCCAACTGTGCCGTCGCCGCCCCCGAAGCCCTGGTCCTTGGAGAATGCCTGTCAGCCGCCTGCCAGAAAAGTTGCCGCCTCTTCAGAGTTGCTTTGATTTTGATGCAACTACAGTCGCCTCGGTCGTTGTCTCCCCGATTCCAATTGCTTATCAACATTCAGCAGCAGGCTTTAGAGGACTTTGAGGCGCAGCCACCAAGGGTGACCACGTGAGCCAGTCGTGAGTCTGTATAAGCTGGTGCAGTGTGGGCTTGAAGACACCAAGGGTCCTAGAAGGCACGGCACGCTCGCAGGACTGGGGCTGTGAAACTTTCTGGCAGCCAATTTGGGGGAAAACAAACAGGAAAACTTGGCAGGACGATGCCAGAGGCAGGGACTTGTCTCTTGTCTGCTCGTGCCAATGCGCAGCTGCAGCCGTTCGCAAAGTTTTTGCCATTTTGATAAATGCCACGACACAGCTGAAATTTATTGGACAGCCGGCAACGCCGACGCACAGAAAATTGCAGGATGCAAATGCAATGCTGCAGGGGGAAACTTGACTCAACTCGGAGTGCATATCTGGGCAAGTGTGTGTATGGGACCCTAACCCACATTTAATGGGCGGAGATGGCAACATTTTGTCCAAGATGAAGGCAATGCTGCTGGTGCTGGTGCTGCATCTACAACTACAACTACTACTGCAGTGGATGCCACCAAAGTTATGATTAATTTGTGCGGCCAAGTTTTTGCAACCGCCACTCTCCCCCAAAAAAGTTTCTCTATCCACTGCCACATCCAGTGAGCTGTTTGTTTCCACTATCTGCTGGAGCCTCCTGCCAGTAATTAAAGGAGCTTTGGACCAACTGGCAGCCAGCAACTGGCGATGCATCGCTTAAAATTCCATTTAATTACGTTGAGTGTTGAATATCTTTAGTGCGCTAATTAGAACTGTGCGCAAAACTTTTCTCGGACACCCAATGCACTCGCAGGAAAGTGCAGGAGCGGCAGAACAGAACAGACCAGGACGGGAGCAGGCGGGAATTTTCTCTCCAAATGAAACAATCGAATTTGGACAACGATCTAATTTGCGCCAAAAGTTCCGCCCAGCAGATGCTGCCGGCTGTCTGGGCTTGACATTTTTGTCAGACTGCTTAAATTGTTCAACGCAGATTATAATTTTCTTTTGGCTTGTTCGTGGGAATTAGATCAGCTTGTTGAAATCTTGAATGGATTCGATGAAAGTTTGAATTGCCAAATGAATTGTTGTTGAAAAGTGCTCGTTCGGCCGACATTTAATTGAATTTAAAGTATCTGTATAGCTCATAAGCCTGCATCCTGGAATCAATGGTACACATTTAATTAGTGCCATCGGCTGTTTATATGCGGAAATCATACTTTCACCCTTAATTGGAAAATTTGCAAAAGCACACATCTGGTGAGTTGATGACAGGAAATTTCTTTAATAAAATGCTGTTTGAATCGATTAAATATGTGTTTTTGTTAAATCCAATTGCCAACAGTCCAGCGCATCCTAGAAATAAAGTGAACAGAAAATATCTTCAAGCTGAATGAACTTCATTTAGCACTCGAATATATCATGCTTAAATGATGATTTTTGGCCCAAATTTTTTTCTCTGGCAGAAGCCGAAAACTATTTACGCAAATCCCAAAGGAAAACAAACCGCAAATCAACACACACACGCACACTCTTTTTGCTCCAGACTCACGTATGGGCAGGTACATAAATGTCCATCAAAGTCACAGGCAATTATTTTGATATTTTCACAAGTATTTTTTGATTTGATTTCCTTTCTGGCTTTGGGTCCGAATCAATTTATTCGAATGGCCGAAAGTGCGAAAATCTGTTGGATAACCTCAATTTAAGGTCGAAAACGGAAAAGAACGAATATAACAAAGCGACAAACTGTGAAATGGCTAACGAAAAAATAAAAAGGCAAAATATTGAATATGTTTTGTAAAAATATTTTTGCTATAGGCGACGAACCAAAATTGACCTATTGAAAATTTAATGTTTGCATACAACAATTTCCTGCACAACAGAAACAACTACAACGGCCACGGCGACAACGTCAGCGACAACTACAACGACAACACGAAAGGGTACGTGAATGTTCTGCTGATGCTGAAATCTACAACGGGCTGCGGGCTGAACATAAAATTAAAAAAAAAAATACGTCCAAAAATAAGGGAGAAATGGAAAATGAAACCCAAAACAAACCACAGCGCCAGGACGACCGGAGGATCCGCCGGAGGAGGTCGCTCGACGGGAAGCCGCGCGGGCAGTTAAATCGATACACTGAGCGTATAAACGAAACAAAACCAATACCAAGAGGCGACACACTGCCGGAATTTGCATTTGGCTTTCACCTTGCCCCCGTCGTTGCCCCCGCCAATGCCTCCTCCCATACCAGCCCAAATTTCCCGAACCGCTCCACCATCCACCCGAGCCCCCCCCTAGGATGTCCTGTGGCAATGTGTGGGGCATGTGAGTGGTTGTCACCATCAGCATCACCATCAGAATCACCAAGCGCCGTCAGCCTCGCGATATTGGCTTTTTTTTTTTTTGTTTTTTCTGTGGGAGGGGCGGAAGTCCTAGCTGGGTAGGGGCGTCACTCTGGAAAAATCAAATGGAGCCCTGGCATCCAGTGAACGCATCCCGGCCCAGAGAAGGTCGCCCCCCGCCGACCTATTCCAATTTTTGAGTTGGCCTGGCAGCTTCCAAAGCTGGCGGCACTGTGTCTTGTGTTTTAAGGAAAAATTTGATTCTTCGCAGAATGGTTTATGGTTTATTTTATTATTTTATATGGCTTTAGTGGACAAGTAGTTGCAAGAGCCATTAAAAAAAAATGCCTGACAAACATTTAAATCACATTAATTTTTGTGGATATTTCGTAAAGTTTCGATATTTCGTACTAAATTCCAGTAAAGTTTTTGGGTATCATTTCCACAGATTCCATAACCGTTGACATGATAATATATTTTTTTATAATTGTTGGATGCAATTTTTGAATAGTTTGCTTCACTGTTAGTGCCGGGTTTTTGTCCATCAATTGACAAGCGATTTTCCGTTCAGTTTCAGACAAGTTGGAATTGCTAAAATTTGCAGAACATTTTTCAAAAAATCGAACAAACCACTATCGAGGGGATTGGTTCACTTTAGTTCTGACCATTTTCCGCCAACTTTGCGCATTCATTATTGAGGCTTTGAGGGCGTTTGAACTATACTAAATTATTAACACTGAAAAATAGTTAAAATATTAAATTGGTAAAATATACAGACTTTTGGTAGTTTTCCAAATTAAAGTTGAACCTTTTTCCGGGCTGATTTTGTTGGTTTCCTATTCAAGTTTGTTGGCCGGAAAGTATCTAAAAATCATTTGGCGATGGGCTACTTCCAGGCTGACCCTAGGGGGAGAAATTCGAGTATCCACACTTTCGACAGGGAAAGTGTGCGAACGGGGATTCTCTGCCTTATCGACTTTTATAATTTCCGTTGGCAACTGAAATAAACAAGCTGTTTGCAACAAATTTGACTAATGAAAATATTTAAGCTACCAATTTTAGAGGCAACTTGTTGGAAATAATAAGAGGAGAGAAATGTTTGGGTATTTTTTAAAGAGATTAAATATTTTTAATTTCAAATTGTTTGTTTCAAACTGAGTAAAAATTAACTTTAGGAGTGTTATTTTTAAGGAAACCTGAGTTCAATTACTGAGAAACACAAACAATTTAGCTTCTGCAGTTAAAGTTTTAATCCTCTTTTAGTTTCAAGTGCAGCCAGTTTAAAGTTGGCCAACTGAATTGGCTTAAAACGGGTTGCCTGCCCAACTCGAGTGAAATTCGATTCGGCCACTTTAATTACGATCGCGTAGGGCATATAGAAACTTCCACTGGTCAGAGCCATATCCGCCGAGTGGCGATAAGTATTTCGCTTGTCCTATCTCCATTCCCGAATCACCCCATCCTCGGTCCTTCCGTTTTCTCTGGTTTTTTTTCACCAAAACATTTGGAAATTTGGTAGTGATATATATAGTATACATATTTGTATTTGTATCCTCTTGGTTGTTGTATTTCTGCTGCCGGTTGCTACCGACTCAAATTGCTTAAAGTGGAAATTGCTGGCGCTGCATTTGTGTGCATCTCCCCACAGGATGGGGATAAAATGGAACGGAATGTATGTGTGTGGTCCCGGGCTCATGATTGCTCTCGGTCTGGGCCTGCATTTATCTTTTATTGGCTGCTTCTATCTCTTCCGCACTTTCAGCCAGCTCCGTGACTTCCTTCCCAATCAAATCAATATTCGATTGATGCCAGCACCATTATCTTTTTATTATGAACATTTATTTGCCGTCGCCTGCTCAATTTGCCAGCTAATTTTCATGTTGCGTCAGGCCGGCAAATTAGTGCGGCTCGGCTTTGATTAATTGATGAGGCGGCTCTGAGTCCTTGTCACCACAGCGATTTGCTATAATCTATCACACATCCCGTCCCCCCCCTCGGCGGCCGAAGGTCAACCCTTTTTTTTGGGCTTTTCTCGGCTCTTTTTTTTAGCCATCAACCGATTTCTTTATCGCCATCGATATAAGCCAGAGATGTTTTATGCGAAATAAATGCTCGGCGTCCTGCCTGACAGCCGGTCTGCATCATCAGCAGTTGCTACAAAGTACGGATCGCAATCTCATAAAGCCAATTCGAATATTTGCTTAAGAATGTCATAAAAAAGGGAAACAGGGATAAGCCGTAAAACCAAGTCTAGGGCGAAGGACCTACTAAACGATAACCCCCGACATCCTCGACCGAAATAATAAATATGTTCGGGCCGTAAAAAAGTTGGCTCCAGTTCGTTAAGCCAATGCCCCAAGACGGGGCATAGAAGGCCTGGCCTGTTCGACATTTTTAATTGTGCTCTTGGCCAATAATTTTTTATTGCCTTCTAAACGCCGTCCGACGTGAAGAAAATTAAAACAATTGTCGGGGTCACTAGAATCCCTCCTGGGCGTCGTCAATAAGTTTGGCAAATAAAACGCGAAAGCGTACCACAAATTTGTAAACAACATATAATTTGATTGTTTCTGCGACGGGTCCGGCGAAGATTTTATAATTAAAATTTGTACTGCTATTGCTTTAATTAAAGCCGCAAGGTGAGTGCCAAACTTTACGACCAATACAAGGGGATGTGGAATGGTGTGAGGTGGTGTCTCTATAATTTGAAGTAACTTTCCTGCAGACAAAGTTTTCCTTCAAATTTATAGAGTTTTTCGGGTGAAAATAATAATTGGCTCGAGCCCCCAGTCCTCTTCTAACCTTCAAATGCCAACCAGATCTTGTTTACGCAAATCAGAGCCACAGACATGCATAAAATTGTGTTCAACAAAAGGTTGAACGACACCTTGTCAAGTTAAAAATCTATTTACATTTATGTTTTGAGCCCAGGTGGATAGAGAAATGAGGATGTCAACCAAACTAGACTTTCAAAATGGGAAACATTCATACTCTTTCGAATGCTCTACTTTTATATATTTTATTTTTTTTATCAACTTGATATTTTTTTGCGGATAACAGTGCGTATGAGTAATGTTTTCAAGCCCCGAACTATACTTAATATTAATTAACTTGAAATTTTAGCTTCCAGAAGCATCTTTAAGTAAGAGCATGTTTCCAGCGGATGGGAAAGTTTTTCAAATACTTTTCTCCCACTTCGACATGACGAAAGAAATTTGCTGTGAAGACAAACTTGTTGTTTGCTCCCAAACTTGGCGGGTTATCTCAAGTCGAACATCATCATCAGCAGCCCATCAGCGGCATAGCAGCGTCATCAGCATCATGGGTATCCCCAGCATCGTCGCCATCATCATAATTTTCTGGCTTCGCTTATCGAACTCAAAAAAGTTAAGAATAATGTACACTTCAACATTTGTGCCATAGTTTGAAAAGAAAAAATCTGCAGGAGATTGCGGAAGGCCCTGGTCTGATGGCAGTGACAGTGACTGGGTAAACAAAGGCTTCTCCAAAAATAGGGAACATAACATAACTTGGCCCAACAATTTCCTCTATAGTGAAATTTCCAAGCCCCTTTGTTGGGCTTCATCCTCAGGAAGGTACATTGCCCTTTTCCATATATTTTCATGATAATATAATTTAAGATGTTGCCCAACTACTTCTTAAAGTTTGTCTTTAAATTAGTTGATTCGTATGCTCTTTTATTAGTGTATAGATGGATTTTTGGTAAAGCAAATTAATTATCCACCCGACTATTTGTTTTAATTTTCAGCTTTTTTTTTGTCCAACATGAGCCATTAGCCATTGTTCAAATTTGACCACTGCATTTTGGAGAGTGGGGTACACGAGTAGCCTGTGTACTTGCGAGTGCTTTCGTAATGCAAATGAAATGAGTTTTTGTTGGCCAACGAGGTATTCATTAAAGCCCACCGATTC
This sequence comes from Drosophila monieri, assembly GCA_035047585.1. Lineage (NCBI taxonomy): Eukaryota > Metazoa > Arthropoda > Insecta > Diptera > Drosophilidae > Drosophila > Drosophila monieri. The sequence continues at coordinate 1,107,672 of JAWNPJ010000115.1, read as the reverse complement.
GGAGCGCCGCAAATTGCACTTGCCGATAGGCAGGCATACTGCGAAATGTGCAAATATTTATAACTGCAAACTGCGAGGCGAATTCATCAGGCCTAATAGCCTGGCTGATGGCCAGTCGGCCAGTTGCGGCCAAAAGCGGAAACAATGTGCGGTTGCTAGCCACCGCGATAGTAGACCCATTCAGAACCAGCTAGTGCCTAGCCTCCCCCTCACAGAGCTCACGCGCTCTATGGAAATGTTGTTGATAATGATTTGCATTAACGCGCATTACAGCAAACCCATTTCAGGAATGAATGGCTGGGAGTGCAAGTAGATACGCTAATGCGAAATGATTGGAATTCTTTGGACAGATATTGCTGGCGAAAACGCAATTTATCTTCTTCAAATTGAACTGTTCCAGAGATCCACGTCCGACAAAGGCCCAGACGTCCATCAGCGGCTGAAAGTTTCGGATCACCCCTTACTTTTGCCAGGAAGGCTGCGCCATACTTTTCCAGCAATTTGTTGACTCCGACCATTGCTTGGCTATTTGGCTGATTCAATACAATTATCTAAAGATTTTTACTGATTTATTTGCTTGGGATTTATTTATTTTTTGGACACAATTTGGGGACTTGGCCGTTTTACTTTCGATGCGACTTGTTTACAGAAATATGATGCTCATCTCAAACAGAAAATAGAAAAAAAACGTAAGCCAACAAAAAGACATTATTCCGAAAGTTAAGTGCTACAAGAACAAGGAGTGTAGCAGAAAAAATATTTAAAAGTCTGGGTAAAGAAGTTGTACCAAATTCGAACCGATGCAGGGCAAAGTAGAAGGCCAACTTCGGACATCAAAGGATCGTAAAACGCACTCGCACTTCCCCAGTGGAGAGCGAAGCAAAAAGGGGTCCTGTCTCGGAGCTAATACAATTATCTGGGCGAGGACCAGGAAAATTGTTATACGACAAATGGTCAAGTCTGGACCTGATGTCATTAGCTGCACTCGCTTCTGTTTTTCATGTAGTCCTCTAGTGATTACACCTAAAAAGGGGAAAAACCAAATTAAGTTTTTTAAGAGAAGACACAAGTCACAGACATGTAAATATTTTTATAAGACCTCAAGTCTAATTGTTTTCAAAGAGATCTCTTTTTATAAACAGGAATTAGGGACATTTTTCAATTTCTTAAAGTTGATTGATTTTTAACGAAATCTTTTATTTTTTAGCCATTATTTAATCTTCTAACATTTCTTAATAACAAACATTTTGTATAAAAAAAGGAACAAAAACACAACTATTTTTTCCTGACATTAATTAAGTTTATCCTATTTCCAATTGGGAGATGGCTTCTTAATCGAATGATGCAACTTTCAGAGTCAAGATGGCTTATCGAATATTGAATATATATACATACATATACTCGTATATATAGAGCAAAGAGAATATATGTGTATTATAACTGCTGGATGAAACTGTCACTTGGAAAGTGTTCATTTTACTTTCACTTTCCCTTTACTTTTTGTAGCTTATCTTAAAGTTTTATTTTATTTTTGTTTTTGCTTGTTGTTGCCTTTCCGATTTTATTTTTCCTGGCTAGCTGGCGTCGTCGAGCAAGGACATTTCCAACTGGCTTCATCTTGTTTGACTTTTCCTGCCTTGACGCGGGTCCTGCCGAGTTGTTGGACTTAAGCCAGCGGGGATTCCCTCCGGTTGCCATAGAGCGCCTCCCAAGTTCCCGGCTGTCGTCAAGCGAGTCAGTCATCAGCATCAGCAGGAACATAGTGAAAAATATTTACTGCTGCTCCTTCGTCCTTTCGCCCCAGCCATCCTTTCCCCATTCTGCTGCTTTGTGTTTCTTGTAAATTTCTTCGCTTACGTCCATCCCACTCGCTACGGCTTTTCCTACTTGACAGGACAACGACAAATTTTACGTGTTGTTTCTTATTTTTACTCCTCCTTTTACTCCGATTCCTTGCTGTTTGTTTTATCCCAGCCCAGCTCTGTTTTTTATTCGCCCGTTCTCTCGGAAGACGGAGATGTGATTTCCGCTGCAATAAAATAGACTGGCTACCTTAAAGGCTTTATGACCCTTGGAATTCGCCAGTTTATGGCTTGTGTTATTTTTATGCACTCTACTTGGCCGGGCCATAAGTGTTGGAGCAATTTTTGTTTTCCTTTCGTCACTTTGATGTCCTCAAACGGGTCTGGGGTGGAGTTAAAGCCGAAGTCGGCGCTGGAGCCAAATTACCATAAAATATTAAATTATTTATGCATATCCCCATCGAGAAAATTTCTCTGCTGGTCCCCCTTTTTTTATTGGCCGCACCGACAGAGGGTCAGCCAAGAATAAGTTCCCGAAATGCGGGTCTCAATTTGGCTTACTTTGGGATACTTGGGGATAATGTAATCAGAGCAGAGGCGACTTTCATTCAGCTCAGGGTCTATTAATGCCTAAGCCAGGTTAACGCCTTTCATTTAAAATGGAAAAGGTGGCGCGGAGTACTAAGCCTTTGGATTCTTTTGATAAACCACATTGGTGGATTGGCAGCTGGCAAAGGATAACCATATATCCATCAATTAAAACAAATTTATTGGTGAAAATTATTCAAATATGATTCATGTTTCCCCCAAATGATTATTAATAATTTTTTGGTTTATTGGAAGTTTTAATCAGCGATGCGCCGGGGAATACTAATTCATGCAAACCAATTTGTTAAGCATGATAACATTCATAAATGGTTTACCATTCTGTTGAGCCAGACCAGGAATACAGAGAGCACAGACGAATTTCCATAAATTTTCACATGATTTATTGAATGCCTTTTATTTATGATGAATTTTCAATGGCTGTATATTTTTATTTATTTCATAACTTGCTTGCGACAATAATCTAATTATTGATTCGATTTCACAACTTGAAATGGAGTGTATGTGTTAGATTGAATGTACATTAGATTGAATCGAGTATGGGGGAGTATGTGAGACACGCAGACATGAGAGTTATGGTAACGTTTAACCTAATTACGGAACCGTCAATCCGGGCTCCTGCCGCTATTTACAAGGCCGACTTTAATTAATCTCTAACCTAAGTTACGTAACTGCAGATGGCGCGAAAGCTTACAAATAATTGGAAGTCGGACGCGCGACCCAGGTCAGCGTTCAATAGGCCAGTCACGTTCGGGGCTGCATTGCCCGCAGGAGTCCGAGGACGCCCAGGAGTCCGAGCATCGCCTGGAACGTGCTCCTTTCGCCGGTCCTCGTCCTTGTCCTCGCCGCCGCCGACATGATGGCCGATGCGGAGTATTCACCTGTTGGCCATAGTAATTCGTCGACCGACGACAGTTGCGATTAATACGAATCATTCATTTCGCCTCACATAGAGATAGAAATTGGATGCGACAGGCCTGAGGCCCTCAACTTACCGCTCAGCACGTGGAGGTCCACGGATACGGAAACGCTGTTCGACGGCTGGCACGTATAATTGCCGGAGTCCTCTTTCCGCACGACCGGTATTATCAACGAGCCGATCTGCAATAACCGTCAACCGTTAGCCGTTTACTGTTTACTGTTTACAGTTTACCGTTTATGTCCAATCCCCCACGGCAGTAAACACTTCACTTACCGTGTTTTGATTATCGCCCACAGTTCCAAAGATATTGCGATCCAGTTGGGTGTACCATCCGGTCCGCTCATCGCTCTCGCTGATCTTCTTCTGGCCCCGGAACCAGATGATGTACTTGGGCGGGTCCAGGGTGCCACGGACGATGCAATGCAGTGCCACCTTGCTGCCCGCCTTAACGAAGCGGCTCTGATCCCCAATCAGTTCAGTCTTGGGTGCTACAGTAAATTATGAAAACGAAATTATTTTGTCCATCCTTGAGATTTTTTTTCGGGATAAAGTGAATACTCACTGACTATTTGCAGGTGCACCTTAGCACTCAGCTTGGGCTCCGTGGCCATTTGGCACTCGTACCAGCCGGCATCGCTCGGGTGGACATATTTGATTTGCAGGGACCAAGTGTAGTCGTGATCCTCCTGGAAAATCGACTGAAATCGTTCATCGGCAATGAATGTGGTTTCGTCCACACTGATGATGTGATTATCCCGAATTCGCACCCAAGAGACGGGTTTGTCGGACAAGCGGTGGATCTGAAAGTGGGGCAAAGGAAAAATTAAATTAATCCACGACTCGGGGGAAATCAAAATTGAAGTCAGAGTACTCTATTATCTTCCCTTGGTTGCGATTTCTTAAACTATAAAAGCATGAAAGCTCAAGCAACCAGCATTTACATAACTATTATTATGTAAATCTTTGGCAATCTGCTGCTAATGAGCTTTCACATTACACAGATTGCATTCGATGTTGGACTAATCCATACATGAATAATTACCCCGGAGCCGGGGAACTAAAATAATCCGGCCACGTTCCGCCTGTCGTTTCGGTGTTAAGTTGCAAAAAATCTGATGGCTCAAACGAGTCCACGGACGTAAAATCTTAGATCTCGACCAGGAAATGGAAATGAGATGATGGCGGACACTGGGCCAACTTAAAGCTAAAATATTCTCACAGCGCTCTTCGTTTTGCTTTGGCCCTAGTTTCGTGTCCTGTCGGCTCCTGTTTTGGCCCTGTTGTGGTCCAGGCCCAGATCAGCATAATTTCATTTGCATATCAACAATTCATTCTGTTTACGTTTATTTTTTATGACGTAAACAACCGCCCATGCTTCTATTTACAGTTTACAATTCCACACAATTTATACATATATATTTATATATATATTTATGTATATATGTGTATATTTTATATATTTTTTATCCGGCCCTTTCACGGTCTGCCCTTCCACCGCCTTTTGACCAAGTCTATTTCACAGATATGGCCAAGAACACCTACGTACGCATGTAAATTTGATGTCTGTTGTAGCTGTGTGTGGAATTCATTCTGCAATATGTATGCATGCAAATAAGTGTTTCGCTTCCTACCATCTGTAGCTATGTCCTTATGTGTATCTGTATCTGTATCCATGTCTGTGTCGGCGAGTGTGTGAAAGCGTGCAATATGTAAATACTAGTTTTATCTCCGGTCCGTTGAAATTAAAAAGGAATTCGGAAGCAAAAGTAGCACAAATGGGCACACAGTCAGTCAGTCTGTCGCTTGCTTCTCTTCGTTTGGCTCAAGTTTTCTGGGATTTTCGCCAGGAGGTCCTTTGCTTAAATGCGTGTGGCTTTAAAATTAAGCTAATCCCTTCCATCCTGCCAGATAAGTTTATTATTTTCATGTCTGGGTTATAACTAAAAGGCTTATTTCCAGCACCAGCTTTCAGCTGAAAATCTAGTTTGTGGGACAAGAGCTTAGTCATTCCGACAAACTCAATAATTTTATTTATAATGAATGCCTGTTGAGACCCTTTATTAGGCTTACTCTTTCGCAATTTTTGACATCAGCCTGATTAATTTCCTGTTGTGTGATTTACACTTTTTTCGCAAAGCAGCTTAACCGGATGGTAGCTATTTATGACACGTGACATTTAATTTAAATGTAATATTCGCAATTAAACGTAATCTCGTATTAAAAAACCTTTTCGCCAGAAAACCTTAATGGCTTACCCCACCTGGGTCGCTCCATTTGTGCCACACCAAGCCAAGCCAATCGGAATACAAAGCCTGACAAGCAATGACACTCAAAAAAATTGTACTATTTTGTTAAAAATATAATAATTAGATATAGTACCGTGTATTTAAGATCTTTTTATAGTATCTAAGCTAAAGTATGATTGGAAATATTTTGTAGAAAATTTTCGCAGTGCATTTAACACTCACCTGACATGGCATGTAGGCGTGGTTTCCCATCTGGGCGGTGAGGTTAAGCACCGGCATTGTCAGGTTGCGACGCAACGCCACACCCTCGGAACCAAGCCCGCGGTTGGCGGCCAAGTACGATTTCTGCTCCGTATACGTTCGCCGGCGCTGCTCCTCCGGCGATATTGTAACCGCTTCGGAGGATGCGGCTGCTGCCTTGGCGGCCTCTGCCTCAGCCGCAGCTGCTGCCTCTGCTGCCGCATCGGCGGCGGCGCGGTAAGCGGGCAGATCCGCTGCCGCAAAAACGGGAAACGGCGGCAGGAAAGTGGGAATGGAGAAGCCTTTGGTCAGTGAATCGGCGACACCCGGATGCGGCTCCACCTCCGCCTCCACAGGCAGCCTTGCAATGGAGTTGTGCGCATCCGTTTCCGCCGATGGCGGATAAATTGTTGATATGAGCATCTCTGATGTTGCTGCTGCTAGCTGTGCTGCTGTTGCGGCTTGTGCTGCTGCCGTTGGAGCTTCTGTTTGCCTCACTGTGTACTCAGTAGTTAGCCCAATTTGTGCTGACTGGGTCGTTGCTATCGTTGTCCCAGCCATATCTGCTGATGGCATGCCCCGGGCTGCGGCCGTGCTCCACAGACTGGATGTTGCTCCTGCTTTTGCTGCTGCCTCAGTTGTTGCTGGTTGCAGTGGCAGCTTTTTTGCTGTCGTCAAGCTGCCGGCTGTCGTAATTAGATCGTTTTGTGTTGTCAGTGGCCTATCTGGCAAAGTGGATCTTGTGGCTGTCGTAGACCTGTGTCCCTCAGTTGATTCAGGCTCCAGTCCTCGCATTAGCTCCGCTGCCAAGGGAGGTTGCGACTCCTGGGGACTGCAGGTGACAAGTTCTAAGGGGCGTGATCGAAAAAAGAGAATCGTTGTTGTTTACTGACTATTTTCTGTGGTTACTAATTAAAGGTGAGCACTTTGGCTTTAAAGGAGAAATAATTGAACAAAAATACATCCAAATAAGATAATTTTTATTGAAAATATGCCTCTACTCAGACGAATCTCTGCTAATGAAATATTTGACATTATTTAAAGGAAGGAATCCTAAATAAATAAATTTAACAAATGCTCGTGGCGCACATCAAAGCGTTTGGAAATTAAGAAAAATTATTGCAATCGGCTTATGCAAGGCGAATGAATTATAATACGAGGAAAACAAATGAGATTTCCCCCACGTTTTCCGTGACGGACCCCCGGAGGGAGTGTGGGTCCGTCACACACACTCGCACTCAGAGGCGTATGTATTTCGTTTCAGTTAATTTTCAATTACGCTTTTATGCTAATTAAAATCATAAAAATTTGCCGCTTAATGTCACTGCCTGTGGTGGCTTTCATTGCGTTTTGTTCGCTCCTTTTCCTTTTTCAGTTTCAATTTTTCTGCGAGTACGCTTTCTACTGCTAAAAGTTGTTTGTTTTTCTGTAGCCTTGGCTGGCTTTTCCTTTTTGCCACTGCCGGTTTGTGTTTCCCTTTTAAACTTTTCCTTTTTATGTTTGCTACTTTGTGCCCTAGAGGAGAACTCAGCATAAAAAATAAATGGTAACTTCGGCCTCATAATCATTGCGTATACACGTGTATCCAGCATCCTGGGATCCTCGGACGAGGGAAATCAAGTCAGAAACCCACTCACTCGCACCTCACCTGTCCTCGCACCACGTTCTAATTAATCACATGAAATCCAGCCACAGCAAATAAATATACTTTTATTTACATTCCAGATTTTTGTAACAATGATAGTTGGGCTTGAAAACCGTACAGGATACGATATTCAAGTCCCAGGCGAGGTGTTGTATTTGGGAGGGGTGCCGCACGCAATATAACGAATCTTCCGGCTCTGGCTCGCCAGCTAATGGGGTGGTGTTCTTGCCACGCCTCCCAAGGTGCCTTTTGCTCATTATCCACAAAAAAAATAAAACTGCGTGCATGGGAACCCGGATGGTCTTAGTGTCGATAATTTCATTTATCGAGTAGAAGCTCTCACCAGACAAACGCTGGAAGGTAATTTTTCAATTCTAAGCAGCAATGCTAGCCTCCTGTTTGAAGGAAAAGCGAGAGAGTTCTACTGGAGGTACCACAAAAATACCCAGGAATTGCGATGGGATTTTCTTTGTGCTGCGCTAAGGAGGCAATTCAGAGAGGTGCGGACGGACTTAGATATCCGAGAAGCCATTCGAGATAGGAAGCAGCGGGAAAGGGAAGGATTCGATACGTTCTATGATGCAATAGAGGAGTTAATGGATCGCCTGGACATGCCACTAACCGAAATGGAGGTGGTGGAAATTTTGAAAAGAAATCTAAGGCCAGAGATAAGGCATGAGATTCTGAATATTCCAGTCCGGTCAGTAGAAAATTTAAGGGCAATATGCCGGCGCAGAGAAAATTTCTTAGAAGACGTCCGAAAATCCCAGGGATATCAGAAGGTGGTACCGTTCCGCAAACAAGTTTCCGAGTTAGTTGAGGAGATGATGGATGCAGAGGAATTCGTAGAATCCGAGTTGAGTGGCGAAGTCTGTGCAATGGCACTATTATGCTGGAACTGTCGCAAGGAAGGCCATCGACACAAAGAATGCCGAATGAAGCGCAAAGTGTTTTGTTTCGGCTGTGGCGCCCCAAATAACTACCGTCATACTTGTCCGAATTGTTTAAAAAACGGGAAAGCGAACACTTTCAGCGGTCGGCAGCTGGCCAGTGTTCCGAAGGACAAGCCGACAAACGGGGACCTGAACTAGTATGTGAAGTTCAGAATTTAGAAAACCCTGCGAGATCACTTACATCTGATCCGATCGAGAAATTTTGGCCAAACCTGGTGGTTCCACAAGTTGCAGGTTCGAAACCGAAAGTGAGAAACAGATTGGTGTCTAGAAATACTAACAGAATAAGGTCCTATTGGAACAATGTCAAAACTATAAACACAATTAGGTTCAAAAACAATGATAATCGTCCGTACGCCGAAGTTAAGCTCCTTGATAGGGTAGTGGTTGGTCTATTAGACACGGGGGCAGCTATTAATGTGATTGGGGGGAAATTGGCAGAACAGTTGATACGAGGTAAAATTCCGTTCAAAAGAGTAACAACCGTTGCTACCACGGCAGATGGTCAAAAACAGGTAGTAGTAGGAAAGCTTCAAACGGCCGTAAAGTACAAGGAAGAAACCAAAGATCTCGAGTTCCATATCATACCATCCCTGAATCAGGATTTGTACTTGGGTATCACGTTCTGGACGGCATTTAGTTTGCTGCCATCTTCTATGCAAATATCTGAAATAGCGTCAAATTCTCATAATCTGGCGGAGGGTCAGCGATGCAGCCTAAGCGAGGTAATTGGGAAATTTCCTTCGTTTGCCTCGTCGGGATTAGGAAAAACCGCTATTATTTCTCATGAAATCGACGTTGGTGATGCTAAGCCAGTCAAACAACGTCACTTTCCAGTGTCACCAGCGGTTGAAAAGCTTCTTTACAAAGAAGTTGATCGAATGTTGGAAATGGGGGTGATTGAGGAGTCGCAGAGTGCGTGGTCTTCGCCCGTTGTCCTGGTTCAAAAACCTGGGAAAGTACGGTTGTGTTTGGACAGTCGTAAAGTCAACGCTGTTACCAAAAAGGATGCTTATCCTTTACCCCAAATAGATGGAATTTTATCTCGACTTCCAAAGGCAAATTATATCTCAAGCCTTGATTTGAAAGATGCCTATTGGCAGATCCCGTTGGACCCAAAATCTCGGGATAAAACAGCGTTTACAATTCCGGGAAAGCCGTTGTACCAATTCAAAGTGATGCCTTTCGGTTTGACTAACGCATCTCAAACGATGACTCGGTTAATGGACAAAGTTATCCCGCCTGAGCTTAGGAACGAAGTCTTCGTCTATTTAGACGATCTCTTGGTCGTCTCAGATACATTTGAAACCCACATGAAGGTTCTGAGTGGGGTGGCCGAGCAAATGAAAATAGCTGGACTCACACTAAACGTGGAGAAAAGTAAATTCTGCGTGAGAACGGTAAAATATCTTGGGCATATCGTGGGAGAAGGGACCATACGAACTGATCCAGAGAAAATATCGGCCATGGCAGACTTTCCACTTCCCCAAAATTTGAGATCGCTTCGGCGTTTTCTTGGCATGGTGGGGTGGTATCGCAAATTTATCAACAACTTCGCATCAGTATCGGCTCCACTTACAGATTTGTTGAAGCCAAGAAAAAAATTCGAAATGACCCCGGAGGGGGAGAAGGCGTTTTTCCTGCTTAAGGACATGCTTTGCTCCGCCCCAGTGTTGCGTAGTGCGGATTTTATCAGACCTTTCTTTATACAATGCGATGCAAGTAAGTCGGGAGTGGGTGGCGTGCTGGTGCAAAAGACAGACCAGGGTGACGAATATCCCATTGCTTTTGTATCGAAAAAATTAAACAGAGCTCAAAGGAATTATTCGGTCACTGAACAGGAGTGTCTCGCGGCCATAATTTGCATCAAGCGGTTCCGGCCGTATATAGAAGGCCATGAGTTTACGGTGATTACTGATCATGCCTCACTCAAATGGCTCATGAATCAGACGGATCTCCACTCGCGCCTAGCTCGATGGGCCTTAAAGTTACAAGGTTTCAAGTTCAAAATTGAACACAGAAGTGGAAAAATGAATATTGTACCAGATGCTTTGTCTAGGATCAATGAGGCTGAACTAGCTGCTATAGAGGCGAGACATGGGCTTTTAATAGATCTGCAAGCATCGGAATTCAAGTCGGCCAAGTACTTAGAAATTATAGAGAAAATCAAGGCCAATCAGAATCAACTGCCAGATTTGAAAGTAGTAGATGGACTCGTTTATCGGAGAATAGAACATGCAACGGGAGACCAGATACATGATATTTTCAGTTGGAAATTATGGATTCCCGAGGAGCTAGTTGCCGAAGTTCTAAGAAAGAATCATGACGAGCCTCTTGCTTCTCATGGAGGCATGCACAAGACATTGGAGAGGGTGAGACGATATTACTATTGGCCAGGGTTAGTCAACGATGTGAGGGCGTATACGCAAGCTTGTGAAGTTTGTAAATCCACCAAGGCCTCAAATAAAACCTGTCGACCTCCAATGGGTGTGGCTCCTGTATCAGAGCGATTTTTCCAGCGTCTTTATATAGATTTCCTCGGTCCGTACCCTAGGTCTCGGAGTGGGAACATCGGAATATTTATAGTGTTGGACCATTACTCCAAGTTTGTGTTTTTGAAAGCGGTAAAAAAATTCACGGCAGATGTAATCATTAAGTATCTCCAGCAAGATCTTTTTCACACTTTCGGCGTGCCGGAAACCATTGTATCCGATAATGGAACGCAGTTCAGGGCGGAAACTTTTCAGAAATTGCTAAGGGAATATTCTGTTTCTTACACTTTGACCGCTGCTTATTCGCCCCAGTCGAACGCCTCGGAGAGGGTTAACCGATCAGTCATCGCAGCGATAAGATCCTATGTCAGACCTGATCAGAAAGATTGGGACGAGCAACTCAGCAGTATTTGTTGCGCTCTCCGTACGGCGGTTCATTCGGCGTTGGGTACTAGCCCTTATTATATGGCTTTCGGCCAAAATTTCGTCTCCTCAGGGTCATCCTACAAACTGTTGAGAGCTTTAGGGCTGTTGGAGGACAGGTCTTTGGCGCTTTCAAAAGAGGACTCGATGGAAATAGTCCGGAAAAAGGCTTGCGAGGTTTTGAAGAAACAGAATGAGAAGAATGAGCGTCAGTATAATCTGCGGGCTAGAGAGGTGTCTTATACAGAAGGGCAAGAGATATTTTACAGGAATTTTAAGCAGAGTAATTTTGCGGCAGGATATAGTGCAAAATTAGGCCCAGCATTCATAAAAGCTAGAGTGCGCAAAAGAGTGGGAAACTCATGCTATGAGTTAGAGGATCTGCAAGGTCATCTCCTGGGAAAATTTCATGCCAAGGATATGAGACAGTAGCCAAGGCAGATACAAGCTGTTGGTGGAATCTGTCTTAGGGTATCAAACCCCAAGTCAGATTCTTGGCGGAGGGGCTTTGTAACGCTTGTATCTGTAGAATAAAAGGTAGTTGGGAACGGAGCGCCATCTAGGAGTCAAGTTTTAGATTGGAAAGGGGCATAGAGAGATTAGGATGAGTGCAACCGGGTAAAATGGCAACTTTCCGTTGGGGGCATCTTCTCTTGGGCAAAGGCCAAGGAGGGATTGAGCGCCAAATTCTGGCGTCGGTGCGTTCATTCCCTCATTGCATCTCCTCAGATTCAGTTGAGAGAATTGGTCGACAGAAGGACTAGGTGCCAAGAGTAAGGATCGACGAACAAGGAGCTCCAGGGGCGGAAATATCCAACAGGAAGGCCCACCGTTTTTGTGGCCAGTGCTGGATTCGTGGAGGCTCAGCGGAAGGATCGACATTGCCGGAACAGGGTGAAATTAAGGCAGCCCCAAGGAGTCGGAGCGGATCTGAGGGATTCCGGAAGCCCACGGCGCAAAGCAGCAGGAGCAGAGTTCGCCGGAAAAGGAACAGGTCAGACCAAAATTGTCAGCTAGACCCCGAAACAGAATACCTAAACAAAAAAACTCAATCGACAGGCTTGAGTTTGACGCGCTAGACCCACCATCAAACCCGTGGAGCGAGCCGCAGTTTGGTTGCAACCGCGCTCGTTATCGCATAATTTTTCCTCGCCGCGAATAAATCCGGAAAGATCGCTAGTTTTCCGGCGGAAAAGTGACCCGAGAGTGACCCAGGGCACTTGGGGGGACGTCTGGCGACCCCGGCGCGATAACTCGGAGGATTTTGTCCGGGAAAAATCGGAGGAGCCGAATCCACGTGGGATTCCGGCATCGGAATAGGTGTTAGTTTAAGTAGTATAAGTTGTTTAGTGAGTAATGATTAAGTTTTAATAGTGGCTGATGGCTAAAGTCAATTCCGAGCCATTAGCGTGAAAAGAAATATTGTGAAGTGATAAAAGAAAATTGGCCAATGTCGGGTCCGAAAGGTAGTGGGGTTATACCTAACCTTTAAAGAGAAAAAAAGAAAAAAATAATATTTTCCACGGCCTCGTAGAATAATTCGTGTTAGAGAATTTTCTTAGTTTTTTTTATTGTTAAGTTCCTCAGTTTCAGCCACCTCCAGTCCGAGAAAGCGCTTTCAACGATGGATTTTCAATATTTGGGGTGAGTGTGAATTTTTCGTATGACCAATTTTAAACACCTGAAAGAGAAGCGAACAAGACCAAGAAAAAAAATAAAGTAAAACCAGGATAATTCCCTAAACATGATGGCCAACTTAAAATTTAAATAAGAAAAAAAAGAAAGTTGAAAGTAATTTTAAATCCCCCAATCCAAATCGCTTGACCCATACGTTGGCAAGTTTTCACTCAAGTTCGAACGCATGTTCGTTTATATGTTCGTTTATATGTTCGATTATATGTTCGTTTATATGTTCGAAATAATTTTTATATATTTATGCTTTGATAGGAAGCCCAGCTCACGCCTAATTTTATCAGTATTGTTTTAGAAAAAAAATTCCTGTCAATCCTTTTTACTCGTACCATTTATACCAATATTTATAACTTAAAAATATTCCAATTATTATTATGTTTATTTTAGTATCTAATCTTAATTCTTTTAGTAGTTAAATAAATTTTTATAATGTGCTAAATAATTCTATTTTTGACCCGACATGACTGATCCCCTTGAGACCGCCGAAATAGGGGCTATTAGCATCATCATGGGTTCTGTACCCAGGATTTGGATAGCCACAGGTTGGGTGGGCAAACCAAGCCTCACAACATCAGAGGTCTTGAGCACTCGGCGGTACAGCCCGATGTGAAGGAACTTACTTTTCTATCTCCTTTTAATCCTTTCTCCTGACGGCTAAGATGAGTAGCAGATCTCTTACCAAGAGAAGCTTGCCCCATGCACGCAGTTTTATTTTTTTTGTGGATAATGAGCAAAAGGCACCTTGGGAGGCGTGGCAAGAACACCACCCCATTAGCTGGCGAGCCAGAGCCGGAAGATTCGTTATATTGCGTGCGGCACCCCTCCCAAATACAACACCTCGCCTGGGACTTGAATATCGTATCCTGTACGGTTTTCAAGCCCAACTATCATTGTTACATTTTTCAGCCTGCAATCGCATTTTATTTATTTGCCGAACACAAATGTGTCATATATCACAAATATCGCGTAAATATTTGGCCAGTTGATAGCAACAAAGAGAATATTATTTATCCTGAACAAATAAAGTTTCATCAATTTGTGCAAAACTTTATTAAAAGATTACAAAGCTAATAACTTTAGGCAAAAAATTTATAAAAAAAATGAAACGAAAGGCCATCTGAAAGACTAGGCAAAATGCCGCAACATTGATTAGCTCAGCACCCTAATCAAAAAAAACTTATTTGAACAACTTTCTGCCCCGAAAACACTCTGAAAAGGACATGCCGCCCTCGGGGCTAAGCACCAACTAAATTGAGGGGGCAGGGTCGGGGAAGTACAAGGCGGAGGCGTGAACTTGGCAGTCGAAGTCATTCAAGGGAAAACTTTTGAGCAAACCGCAAAATCGGGAAGGAAGAAAATGAACATGTTGGTGGCCACTTGAAATTGTTGGATTTCAATATTTCTGAGAAATTTAAGTTTGCAGCTTAATAAAATATTGCAAAAACTTTCCCAAAGTTTTTTTCTGTTTTTCCAAGAAATCCGTTTAATTATTTGTACCAAGCAACCTTATGACCATCTTATGACCTTTTTTGGTGTAAGTCGTAAGCCAACTTAAATTTTATTATTCTACATTAAGAGATGAGCAAACAATGTTTAAAATTATACCCAAAAAATATTATACATTTCAAAGGAAATGTACATTCATGAGAGGAAAACAAACTCATTTGCGGGAAGCTTGCCAGCAACAACCAGCCAGTTCAATGCTCAGTAAAAATGGTCCAGAAGATGAAACCTGGAATTGAGCACTGATTTTCAGGGCCAAGATCTCACTGGGCTGATAACAGAGAATTTGCATTTTTAAATTATTTCATTTCACGTGCTTGTCAGGGCCTTGATTTAGGTAGAGCAAGAAATTTCAGCCGTTCTCGTTACCTTTCAGCTGCCCCAAAAACTCTACGTGTCTCGAGGCTCACCCACAAAAAAAAAAAGAATGGCCAAAAAAAAGTAGAGGCAAGTTAAAAAAAGAGAATCCACAAGGCAACCGCATAAATTTCCCCATGAAATCATTTCGAACGAATGCGTGTGATTTGGCTGTGTTGATAAGGTCCACCCCAAAGGTCGAACCCCGGCCCGGCAAAAAGGTTGCAAGCCATTTTTTTTGTTAAAATGCAAATTGAAAATTTCACTCACAGAAAAATAGTAAATTTAAACCGCACTGCAGAGTAGAATATTTTTTACCCCGCACCCGATTCGTTTTCGCTTTGTTTGGAATGTCAAGATGGAAATCCCCAGGAGGAGGAGTGGTGTTTTGGGGGAGAAAAAAGAAAATCCGGAACAGGTTGCTTAAGGCAGAGTTTGAATTTTCAATTAAAACCGATTTAGCCGACAATCAAATCTGGTTTGATTTCCATCCACAAAGAAAAATGCTTGCTCAAACAAAAAGCCGGAAAAACGAATTTTATTTCTGAGGTACATACACTCAGTATTTGTAATTGGAACAGGCTTTTAGTTTGGAAGAAAACGAATTGTAAAAGGCCCAAAAACGACCCAAAAACTATTCCCCCAAATCGGATTAGTTTTCTGTATTTCTGCCGTGTCTCTTGGCCTTTTTATTTTCGGGTTAGCCAGGAAGAAGTGTGATCCGGCCATTTAGAGCACTTGACGACAGTCAGACACACACAACAAACACCCATCATATACCCACAGTCACACACTCGGGAGGGAGAAGAGTGAAACGTGCAATAAGACTCAAATTGTTTTCTTGTTTTCCTTCCCCAGAATTGGCCGCAGTCATGGCTATGGCCTTCATTCTCTCATCCGCACCCTAGATCCGGGTCCCAGATCCGGAGTCCGGACTGAAGTTCATATTTTAAGCCGGCTCTGGCCGGAATGCCTGCCGAATAGTAATGCTCACAAATTAGGCAAACGGCTGACGCAAAAATTACTCAAATTGGCATTCACTCGAACGGTGCCAGACAGAAACATCCAACAAACGGGCCAACAAACTGGCCTCTTGGCTAATGAAAATGTAGGAATTGGCTTAGCCCACTACAAAATGAGACATCGCATCAGGGCCAGGGGCTCATCTACATTGATATTAAAATTCTGTTGAAAAAATACTCCACTGAAAAAGGGGCTTGAATAGCTCAGCTGTAATTCGATATATGTGGGTTAATTTTTTTTACTTTCTCCGGAACCTTTTCAAGCTATCGTTAACTTGAAAATTCGTAGAAAAAGATTATATTACTGCAACTGTTTTTAGCCAGAATAATACAAAGTGATATCCTCGGGCGCTGAGTAATTAAAAGAATGTTTCGGACAACCCGAAATACCCATGGTGAAGCAATTTTAACTATCACAAATGCTTAGGATTAGCCGTAGAAATCTGTTTTGAAAACAATCCCTTTTTAATGCCCTCAAAAGTGCCTAAGCCGCCCATTGTGTAAGTGCCTGCCATGTGGCATGCTTTATTTTGTGTTCTGTAGCCCTGGATACCAATGACGCAGTCACCTGAGTGGAGATTGGGACGGTGGATCGTGTCCAGACTGGCCCATATGGTGTACTTGTCCTGGCGCTTTGACCCCTTAGTTAATATTTCATGGAGTTTGCCTTTTATGATGTTGCACAAAATCGTGAGAGCAAGTGAGGCACAGAAATTACCAGCACAAAGAAAAATGTGTTTGGATTTAGTTGTATGTTTTTTTGTGCAAACAAAATTTAATTTAATTCCAGTTAATATGTTTAAATAAATGAAAAAATATGTATTGAAAAAAATTATATAAAATCCAATATTTTCATTAGCATTAATTAATGAAGCTCATTAACCGATAAACAAATGTTTTTTTTTCATTAAAATTAAATGCAAATTAAATGTTTCTTAAAATAATACGTCAAGAATTTATAAATACATTAACAGACTAATTTTTTGCTTCAACCTCTCCGCTTTAGTGTACAAATAATCAAGTTTCCGACCCACTAAAGCTGAAGAGGTCTTAATTCGCGCAATCTTCGTGGCACGTGCATCATTAGCGTGGCATCAGAGCACTCGCATCAGCTTTACCGAAATGCGGCAACTTTTCTGTTCTTCATTTTCCATATAATTATAAAAAATATGCGTGGGCCCACAAGCCAAAAAAAAAAAAACACGCAATAATTACATGTCCAATAAAAAGTCATGGCGGTTTTGCAAGGACAAAATGACGGCGATGGCATTGCGGCCGTAATTAAAACGTCGAGCGCTTGTGGCCAAAAGAAGACAGAGGGCCACTTGACTCGTGGCCATCCGCAGCTCCATCCGCACCTGTAACCTAAACCGAAGCTCTACCCGCATCCGCCAGTTTGCCAGTTTTCCGGCGTTGGTGTTTATGAGGAGGGCATGGGCATGCAAAGGAGCAGCCGACACATATACTCACTCGCATAAAACCAGAAAACTTTTCACAGGGGAGCACTTTGGATTATAGCTGCCTCGAGTGCACATAAAACACGAGTCCGAGGACTCGGATTGCTGCATCTATCTAAGTTGGCCCGAAAGGGGGAAGTTGGAGGCAGGCTCACAGGCGGATAGTTGTGTCGCCGGATTTGAGTTCCTCTGGCTGCTGGTTGGCAATCTTAATGAGTCCCCTTTGGGAACCGCCGGAGCAATTAAAGTTCAAATGGGCTAAATTACTTGTTGGGAATCCCATCAAATGCAGAGTCTTGGGGCCAAATATAAACAGAAATTAGATGTAGAACGAGATCTAAAAGGGACAACATAAAAATCTTGAAAACCTTAAAAAATATATTCTTTGTTGCTATTTTTTTTATAAAAATATATTCTAACATAGAGTGGTAAGAATTTTTATTCGGCAGTTACTATAATTTAGCGAAATGAGCCCTCACAATCCTACTTTAGAAATAAAATTTTCCCAAAATATACGTTAAATAAGAACCCAAAAACCAATCGCCTCAACACAACCATTAACAAGTTTACTTTAGCTCAAGGTTCGCAGCACGCACCGCACAACAGACAACAGAGTACCAACTATACAACATTGCGTATACGCAACGCTGGGCAATGCTCCAATTTCAATTTACTGCGAAACTGAAACTGAAATGAACCTCAAAGGGGGAACGGCAAAGGAAAGAATGAAAGAGTGGAGCGGCTGTTTCACTTTTGCCGCCTGTTTGTTGGAAACACGTAGACCGAAGAACACGATGCCATAAAAATAAATTGAGCCCGTGAACAGTCACCGACAAAAGTGGGTGTACCGACAAAGGGCCCAGTGAGCGGAAAGAAGACTCTAGGGCAGCAGAGCAGGGTAACCCACATTGAATGCCCATGCCCATTCCCTTGCCCATCGCATTCGGCCCGAACATGGCGTGTATAATTTTCACAGTGACACCCAACATATGTTTCAGTTTTTGAATGAATCCTTGGATAATGGCAGCAGAAAGCAATTTCACACTAAACACAAACATCTCCGTTCAGCGGAAGCCACTCGAACGAGTGGGTGCCGGGAGCGGGCTATCACCCACTCAAACAACCCCACATTCTACAGGCACAAACACATGCAAATGTATCTTTAATGCGTAGACATCGCTGCGTGCTTGCCCCAAAAGCACACACAATGATACTGGGATGGTGTGCACATGTTGGTACAATTTCTATAAGATTTCATGGCTATACTCTGTGCGAGAGCTATTTATTTATTTATTTTGCAAGAATTCGCCTCCGTCTTCGCCATCGCCTTAGCGTTAGCTATCGGTAATTGTTTATTGATCGATTTGATAAATGCCACTTTAAATTGAATTCTTCCCCTCCTTTGTTTGATTTTTTACTCAAATATTTATGGGAATTCCAACCACTTGTGATCAAATGTCATCACAATGTGCATAAACATAAATAATTTATGATCCGAAAGGTTCAAGTTGATGAAGATGAATCCGCTTGCGGGGGATGGGCATGATAAGTGAACTGGGCTCGAAGCAAAATCTAGAGGGAAATTAAATGCCAAAAACTGGTAAAGTCTAAATTTAAATGGATTTCACAATGATGGCCTCCATGTCGAGATAAAAAGTTGTTTATAAATGGAAATGACATGTTTCCTGTAAGAAAAACATAACATGCTAAAGTCAAACATTTGTGTTTTTAAGGTTTTCGTTTTAAGAATAAATTATGCCTCAATAATATTTGGACCTTAGAATTTAAGAACTTAGTATTGCTTTGGGCCAATCGTTTGGGGTGCTTCTAATGCCTCTTATTTTATATTTCCTCAAGACTTGGGGACAAATTCATAAAATTATCTTAAATGAAAATATATTGCGTCGCCTGCGTTCCATATATTTTGCTATCATTAAAGCCTCGCTCCTTTACCGGCTCCCGAAAATATAAATCAACCGAAATAATTATGCGAAATCTCAACGCTATGCGAATATCTCTCATGACTCGTCTGTTATCTTCTTGATTTTTATGGCTTCCAGGGAAAATATTTAGCTAGCCAACTAGAGGAGATTTCTGGCAGAGTTGAGGAGAAGAAGGCTTGGCGGTAGCCATAAATAAGTAGGCAAACGTTGACCAGAAATAAAACAATTTTTCATGGGGTCTCCTGCCTGGAAGGAGTGTGTTCGGCATCCAGTTTTTCCCCACCCCAGCCCCCCTGCGGCGATTCATAAATTTCCGCATTTTTGGCCAAGAGGCTCTTTTCCTTAGTATCTTTGTTTTTCGTTATTTTTTTTGGTTTGTCTTGTTCTTTTCACACTTCGGCAAGAAATGAAGACAAGGCTCGTTGACTGTCGCTGCACTTTGTCATTTGTGGGTCATTTCGAGCTCTGTGTTCTGTCTCCCCCCAGCTATCCTCTCCGGGGTTTTCTGGGGGGGGTTTTCTTTTTTCACCATTCGAGGTCCTGTATCCTGTGGGCCATTCTCTGAGAAATTAAATGCCCCAAACACTCACTCACTTGTTGTCGTCTTTGATTGCCCAAAGCGCCGAGGCTGCAGCTCTTGCCTCTGACCCTCTGAATAATTTCAGCTCACATTTTGCGAGCCAAAAGCGCATCAAGGCCATTCCGCTTACATTGTAAGCGTGATTGTGTGTATGGTAACAGGAAATTGTTAGTTGCATGGGGAATGTGGGACAGTGGGCGAGTAATGTATGTAAAAATCAGTTATCCGACACGTGGTACCATGAAGTGGTTATAAAAGTCAAGATACCACAAAGTTCTACTTGGGATTTATATTTTTATTAAATAAAGATATTTATCAAAATATTATGATTGTAGATATCTAGGCTCCAGGCCTGAAATAAAATGCTAGTTTTTAATTTAAAACCAATTCCCACACACTTAACTTGTAGTACATACATTTGGGGAGAGATTTTCTATCAAAAATGTCCTCGATTTTTTCAAGTCCTCTAAAGTGATCAAATTTGTTCGCCTAGTGGTAAACACATCAGTTACAATTTGTCCCACCGTAGGTTACTATGTTGACCTGTGGCACTGTCTTGTGCTGGTGGTCCGGCCCAGGCAGCTTCCAACCCATTGCCAACTTTGTTTGTGTTACAATATTTTCCGTCATCACAGGACATGCGAGGCTGGGGTCAACTGACACCGTGTGCTGGTGTGTGTCACACACTCTGGCCGCCTAAGGGTCGCTGTTGTTGTCGTGGCTGGGCTGTTGTTTTGGTCTCTCCGCAAACCCATTTATAATTTATGAAGGTAAGCAAACACTTTTGGCCCTGGCACACACGACAGGACGTCAGGACATCACGACCCCAGCTGAGCTGAGCCTTAAAGGATTCCGGTCATTTGGCCAGGTGTAATGAGTCGGGGTGTGAGAGGTCAGGCCAAGTCAATCTGTAGGCCGCTTTGATTGGAACACAATAACTTTGTCGACACATTCCCGAAATTAGCAGGAATCCGACAGAATGCAGGCCCACAAATCCCCGACTGAAATTTTCCCAAAATTTCAGAATGAGTTTTTTGACCGAACAATAGAAGCAACAGCAAGCCAAACTTTGGCCGCATTATATATTTTTGACTGTTCAGCGGAGGGGCTTACAAATAGTTGGAAAGGGCTGGCAAAGTTGGCTTGCATCTGCTTTGTTTGGACCATTCTGTATTTTGGCAAAACGAGTTGCACTCAAACTTTCCGAAAGCGCATATTTTGCTACGGGAGGGTGAGAATGGAACACGTTCAGGGGATTTGGGTAAATGGGAAGATGCCTTCTGGCCATCACACCCCAAAGCGCCACTGAAAATGTGTTTATTAAACATTTTTTGGCAAGTTTTCAATTTCGTTAATGCCTTCCCCCCAGCTATTGTTGAACAGAGAAAGGGTGACTCAAAGGTTTGCTCTCGCTTAACCAAGAAAGAGAAATTTATTGTTTTATTTTCGCCTTGATTATGGGGCAGTTGAATAGCAGTAGAGCAGCTGCTACCTCTGGCAAAGGGAGCATTGGGGTTAAGGACCCTGCGGAAACTATTTTTCATCCTCATACTTTTCGGAAGCAGCCGAGTGGCCCAGTCAAACTTTTCAGCTTAGTAGTGCGGATAATTGTTCATAAATTGGAAAAAGTTCCTTAACATTCCGATATACTTTTGTATGTAGTGAGCCAATTAAAGCCATTTTGTGTTTTAAAGTTGTTTTGTTTCAATTCCATTATATTTGCAATATTTCATTTGTCTAATTAAAATAAATTACCCCCAAAGCTGTTGTCCGTGTCTAATTTCTTGGTAATTTAAACCACTTCACGCCAAGTTAGTAGAAATAAATTTACGCGAAACTTATGCCTCTCAATTGAGATTGGCTTTGCCAGAGACCGAAGACTTTTCAAAATTTATACGGGTAGATTTTAATAAAGGAAAGTTGGGTTGTGTTCACAGATTAGTCTATTATAGTCTGAAATGTAATTAAATACGAATTTTATAAGGTAGCGGCAGTGGGACTCAATGCCACATTTTATCAATTCCTGTCGACCACTGTTTTCTTATTTTAGTGACCCCGTGGCTTCTTCTAATCTAATTTCGGCAAATCAAATGAAACAAAAGGACCCACACAATTGCCAAGGACAAGTTTCGCAAAAGACAATTGGCTTTGGGCCCTCATCCCCTGCTGATCCAGAATCACTAAAATAATTTGCCAGCAGCCATGTCGCGTCTTCTGGAACACGCTTACGAGTGCTATTATCCTCGAGTGTGTGTGCACTAAGAGAAAAATATGAGAAATTCTTAATAGATAAGAAATACTGTTAGACAAGCCATTACTCTTTTTTATAATTTTCAATGTTTCTTTAAATTAAAAATCAGTTTGGTAAGTGGAATGTAAAATTAAATAAAGTAATGACGTGTCTGGGTGCTTTTCAGTGTGCGACATGAATGCGTTAAATTAAATCAAAAATGTATGAAAGTCACCCAAGGAGAATGGGTGGGAAACCACTCTCCCCGAGCTGTACTTACGCATCCCACAGCCGAGAGCTGCCGCCGAGAGAAGAAGGAGCCAAGACGCTGGTCTGGAAGTAAGGAGCAAGTGGCGACACCCACGCTGCCCCGCTGCTTCCCTTTGAGCGCTTGCTAATGTTACTCCTGTCATCTCTGCAGTTGTCAACGTGGCTGGTCCTGATTCTACAGCTCCTTCCGCGTTTTGCTAGTTCTAGTCCTGCGTGGCAGTCCCAGTGGCCCAGTTCCTGGCTGCAATGACACTTACAGCGCCTTTTGTGGGCTCATTGTCCGCCTGGCTCCAATTGGGACTCGTTTGCGGCATCGAATCTGGCTGCTCTGACTCCTCGGAATCGGATTGGGATCCAGGACCTGCTGATTGCACTGCGCCGTCTTGGCTGGCAAACTTTGTCGCATCCTCCGTTCCGCTCTGCTCCTCCCCACAAATCCCAGTCCGAGTCTCAGATAAATAGGTTTATTGAATTAATACGCTAGAGGCTGGCTCTTTGGCTTTCTCCTCGTTTGGGGATGCTCTTACCTCCTCGATTTTATTTCATTCGATTTGATTTCTATTTTATTTCTATTTTCCACAGAAAGAGATTGCAACTCTTCTTTATGGGTCTGCCACAAGTTTTTCGTTGCGTTTTCGTTTGCTCAACCGATTTTCTGTCAGTTTCATTGTTTAGTCACCAGCTCTTGTGGCCTCTTGGCTTGCACTATTTTTACTTTGCTTGACTTATATATTTATTTAAGTGTTTTCGCCTTTGTTGAGTGGTAAACTTTTGTTGGCGGTGCAGTGGCTTCAAAAATAAACAAATAAACTGGCTTCACAGCTCGGCTTGTGTATATTTCCTGTGGAAAACCAATTTAAATTGTTGGCTTTTAATTTATTCACAAACAATCGTTCCGATTAAATATAAGAAATGCATTTGCTAAATTCTTTACTTTAACTTATGCAATTTTTATTTAAGAATCATATTGTATCGAATTAAATTGAGTCGAAAGAATAAAGGGAAAAGTTTGGTATTAAAATCTCAGACGAAAAAAGCCTTAACTTTTTAAGAAAAATAAATCAAAATGGCCAACTTCTTTCCACTTACATCCTCATAATCGTTTGGCAATTAATAAAATTTTCCTTTATTCGTTCACTTCTCACTTTTTCAAGCCCTGGGCCAAAAGTTAATAAATAGAACAGTTTCCAGGCAAAACTACTATAGCACCCGATCACCCAATGTGTTCAATGACTAATGGGCCAAAGTTTTAACATGGCACGAAAAACTTTAAGAACTTTCACCATTTATAGTGTTTAACAACTTTTACGTAGCCGCTTCTTGAAATTTAACAGTTCTTGGTAATAAGTTAGAATAACCTTATGGCCAAGCCTCGGAACAATTGCGGTTATTAAACTTTCAGCTGGGCCAGCTTATATTTAACGATTTAACACGTGAGGAAACATTTACACTTCAGTAACAATTTATCGCATAATCCGACTCGAGAATATTTCCTCCGTCGCGTTTATCCCTGTTGTTATTTTATTTTTTTTTTATATTATTTTTTTGTTGCCCGAAATGATGCACAATAATCCCTTTTTACGTTACGGCGGACGCTTACGCATCCTTGGAGAAATCCTCTTCTGTTTGTCCTGTTTTTTGCTTCTTGGGTTTCTTATATATTTTTTTGTTTTTTCTTCAACGCGGCATTCTAATATCCATTTGAATGCGACGAAAGCAAACAAATTCTAAAAGTGATTTCGGCAAAAAGACACTCGACCAGCGGCAATGCAGGACACCGGACACAGGACACAGCACAACCAAGGGGACATCAAGTGGTTTAACTTGTCTTAATTTTTCCTTTCTCCCTGTTTTTTCCACTTTGCATATTTTTTCGTCTTTATTTTCACTGTTTATCGTTTCGCCATAATGTCCTGAGCGGACATCGCGGAAAATTGGCTTTTTATCGTGTTATCCCTTCTTCCATCCGAGTCACGTCCGCGCGAACAGGATGCAAATTTTCTACTGAAACGCGTGCAGTCAACGTCAGCGACCATACCACCAAAGTCCTTACATTCCGGACGACTTCGTTCCCAACCAGCCGAACGTTCTACGGACCTGTTTCCCCCTGTTTCATTCCGTCCGGGAATGTTCGGATTACGGTTCGTTCCTGCTTTCCCCAGTCGGAATTTCGGTCCTCGGAACACCCAAGCCCCTTATATTTTGCCGGCTGTTTGTTTGCGGCTGCGCTGTCTCGATTTGCTAGGATTTGAAATTTGTTTGTTTATGACTCGGCGGATGCTATTTGTAGCTGAACAACAATACGTATGTTTCCGGGGATCAATCCTACGCTTTTGTCGCATATGAATGACCAATATTTGGTAGGAAAGCAATATTTGTAAACTGAAATAGTAGGCATTAATTAGCTTTGAAATGTATATAGAATGCATTTTAAACAGGGCTTTGATATTAAACCTCCTCCAAAACCTTTCATATCAGATAAATGTCTGTTGAATTAATAAGATTTAATAGATCACTCAAGTTCTTACTATCATACCTCATACCTTATTAAAATATTAAAACCAACATAACCATTCAACGTGCTTTCAACACGGCTTAACCAGTTGCTCTTTAATTTAAATGGCTTACATTAATAATTAACACATCAGAAATCAGGAACTTAAATGGCCGGTCATTTTGCTGTGCCTTAATCATTTTTAAATTTTTAATCCACTTCAAGAGGGTTAGGCTAAGATTAACTTATTGCCGTCCATTCTATTTATTTTCCTTGAGGTTAAAGTCACACAACTTAGTGGCGGGTAATTGGCATCCTGGAAATGGTGACCCAGTAAATCACGGTTGGCATTCGGTCACTAAATTAGCTTTTTGGTGTCTTTTGAAAAATCATCGCCTTTAGTGGCCGAAATTTACTGCCAAACGAAGAGTCTCGGCTATTGTGTGACAATGTGCCATTATGTAAGAGGTCCTTGGAATTTTTCCGGGGCCCAATATGCGAGGCTTGATAAACGGCGGCCTAGAACTGAGTGTAATCTTGTGTGCTTTGTTGTCAAAGAGCAAGTAACAAATAAATATTATTGAACTTTTAAGTCCCCAGAGGGTGGCCAACATGCAATTGACGCCCCAGCGCGATAAAAGGCGGTTTTTGGGGATGGTAGGCGTGGGGCGTAGGGCGTAGGACGTAGGGCGGTGGGTTGCGGTAGATAAGGGGCAGGGCATCCTCTCAAAGTGCCAACATAAATTCTTGCACAGTTCAATTTATTGTGTATTGACACAGCTTACGGAGAAACAAATAAAAATGTTTACTAAAGTGCGGGTGCCAGGCGAGAGTCCTGCCCCATGTCGAACCGCTTTCAAAGCGGCTCCAGGAATGCGGACGAGTACTGCCCTCCTCTGGCTCCCCACTTACATTCTCACGGAGTCAAGGACCTTGTTGGCATCCAGGCAGCCATTGTTATACCTCTTTGTTGTGTTTACACGCCATTTGTGGTATTTCACTCACTTCCATGTGGCTCACCTCGCCCGCGGATTCGAAGGAAGATTCTGCAGGATGCGGGAGGTGTCGGTCGGCATGCGGGCGGCTGGCAAAAGACTGTCGTAAAAGTATATTTGAAATGCAAATGCCAGGGGGCCTTAAAATGCTCAACTTTGAGCTCACAAAATAATCAAAATATACTTTATGTCGTTTTTTGAGCCAGAGAAAACAGTTAGTCGAGTTATCGCCGACAAAAGCCAGACTACAAAAACAGAAAGAAACCTAAGCCGCCGAAAGCCATGAATCGGCTGGGAAATAAAACAAAAGATCAACATGTTAATGTGCAGTAAAGTGACTGCAAAACACTTGAAAAATAAAGTGATTTCATGCGGATGCAGTACTTATATTTTTACTTCAACCAATAAAAAGAATAGATGTTAAAGTATATATTTTCAAAATCAAATATGAGTTTAAACATTAAGTGTTAAATTTTTGGAAAAAGATCAGAAGTTTTCAATTGAAATTAAATAACAGACTTACACTTCTAACTTTATTTTCTTGAATTGTAAATCATTTTTTTGGTTATCTATACGCACTATTGTTTGTGTGAGTCTTGAAACAATCAAACTTTCAAACCTGGAGGTTGAGATAGAGGTTGAAGGAAGGAATTGGCTGGCACATTTCGACAAGCAAACACTGAAGTTGGTCCTCGTACAGTATTCCAATAAACATATTCATACTTCATGATTGCTTTTCCCAATTTTGCCAGTTTTCTTCAGCCTTCAATTTTCTACACGAATATGTATTTATATAGAAATATTTTTTCAGTTGTACCCCTCTTCGTGTTTTCCTTTTGGCAGAATGCCCTGGTCTTCGCTTTGAATATGCGAATTTCCATTGACAAGCTAGACAAATTTCTGATAGATTTACTTGCAATCACATATGAGAAAAGCTGGTTCGATTTTTTCGCAGCGGCAAATGCAACAACAGCTTTAAATGCATCTTCGATATTAAATATTTGCCATGGCGTCGGAGAGAGCTGGAAGATGACTGGAAAATGTCAATAATCCCAATGTTGCAACAATTTATGAAGCATTTGCTCACTTGGGCTTAGCAATAAATTTCTTAAATTATTGAGCGAAAAAATTAAGAGTAATGAATAGAAGATTTTTTTCTACACACATATTCAATAGAATTTAAGAAGCTTTAAAAAAATAAAATCCGTAAAGATTCCTATTATTTATTAGTAAAGAAATAATGATGTATCTATATCGAAGGTGAAAAAAACGTTAACGAAATGGCTGAAAGCAAACTCCCTATTTAGGCCGTTTAAAGCCCCTTTCAAGCCAGATAATCGTTCTATGGTTGCACTTTAGTGGCCTACTTTTAGGAGTAGCCGTCTAATTCCCTAAGCGCATTTCAGGAATAGGGCTTTGAGGCTATTAGGCTCCGAGAAAAGTGAAGCTGTGGCAGCCCCATTGTGCGCTTTTCCTTTGCATTTCGAACTGGAAGCGCGACAACAATTTATGTAGCTGTGGTGCGACCAGCTCCAGCCGTGTTCATTTGCTCAGCCAACCAGTAAAAGTTCGAGAATCAATTGGTTTCGAGTGCTGCAGCTCTCGGTCTCTGTGTTCGAGCCATCAAACCCAAACGCACTTTACGCTTCACGCTTTTCATTTCGAATGCTAAAGCAGGGCGGGAAACGGAAAAGGGTGGCCGGAGGGATGGCAGAGTGCCAGAAGCGATTGCAACAAAATACAAACTGCTAAGTAAAACGGATGAGTGTTGCAATTAAAGACAAACAAAACGCGTAATCGAATGCTATGTAAATGCGTTCCGGCCAGAGTTAAGGATAGAGACGGTTTTAGGAATGGGCTGTGGGCTGCTTGATGGGGAAAACGGTTAATGGAAACCGCCGTAACCTCGTTTTAACACCAACCACTGCCGATCCACTGACGCTCTTTGTTGCAACTTTTTTCCTTATTTTGCCCTCTTCTGTTAGTCGCTTCCCTTTTGTGGCGAATCAGGATTAACGGTAAATATAATTACTGCACCCTTTGCCAGTGGAGGGACAAATGAAGGGTTAACTGCGGAGAGGGGGAAGGGTCCAAGGGACAAAGCGACGTGACGTTAATGATATTGTCGGTTGGGGTTGTGGAACCCTCGGAGTGCGACCCTTGGCTAATTTGCTCTATGTTCGACTTGTGTCTAATTAATGAAGATTGTCTCGCATAATCGTAACGGTTAAATTTATATTAATTGTTTGCGGGTTTGTCTCGACTTCTTAAGTGGTAACCCTACTTTTCCTTCATGCCTCCTAAGCTCCTTATCACAATGAATTATTCTAATAGGCTTATGAATAATTACTACTTTGAACACACCATATAGGTGGCATTATCTTTGCTAATTATCATCCGATTCTTCGGAGGACTATATGGCCTCCAATGACGGCCATATCTTTGTTTACATACGATCCTCAAGCGGAATCTCTTAATCGATTTGTGGATCAATTCTCCACCAATCTACATCAAAATCTAGGAACAAAAATATTTTTCGATTTTTTGTGAAATTTTCTGGGGAACCCCTTTTCAAATGTGGATAATGCATGGGGAGGACTATTTGGCCCCCTGCGATGGCTATATCTTTGGTAATCGTTGTCCGATTCTTGAGCGGAATACCTTAAACGATTTGTAGACCAATTCTCCACCAATCTGCATCAAAATCTAGGAAAAAAATATGTTTTCGATTTTTTGTGAAATTTTCTGAGGGACCTCCTTTCAAATGTGGATAATGGATGGGGAGGACTATTGGGCCCCACTGCGATGGCTATATCTTTGGTAATCGTTGTCCGATTCTTGAGCGGAATACCTTAAACGATTTGTAGATCAATTCTCCACCAATCTGCATCAAAATCTAGGAAGAAAAATATTTTTCGATTTTTTGTGAAATTTTCTGGGGGACCCCCTTTCAAATGTGGATAATGGATGGGGAGGACTATTTGGCCCCCTGCGATGGCTATATCTTTGGTAATCGTTGTCCGATTCTTGAGCGGAATACCTTAAACGATTTGTAGATCAATTCTCCACCAATGCACATCAAAATCTAGGAACGAAAATATTTTTCGATTTTTTGTGAAATTTTCTGGGGGACCCCTTTCAAATGTGGATAATGCATGGGGAAGACTATTTGGCCCCCTGCGATGGCTATATCTTTGGTAATCGTTGTCCGATTCTTGAGCGGAATACCTTAAACGATTTGTAGATCAATTCTCCATCAATCCACATCAAAATCTAGGAACGAAAATATTTTTCGTTTTGTTGTGAAATTTTCTAGGGGACCCCCATTCAAATGTGGATAATGCATGGGGTCGACTATTTAGCCTACTGCGATGGCTATATCTTTGCTAATCATTGTCCGATTCTTGAGCGGAATACCTTAAACGATTTGTAGATCAATTCTCCACCAATCCACATCAAAATCTAGGAACGAAAATATTTTTCGATTTTTTGTGAAATTTTCTGGGGGACCCCTTTCAAATGTGGATAATGCATGGGGAAGACTATTTGGCCCCCTGCGATGGCTATATCTTTGGTAATCGTTGTCCGATTCTTGAGCGGAATACCTTAAACGATTTGTAGATCAATTCTCCATCAATCCACATCAAAATCTAGGAACGAAAATATTTTTCGTTTTGTTGGGAAATTTTCTAGGGGACCCCCTTTCAAATGTGGATAATGCATGGGGTCGACTATTTAGCCTACTGCGATGGCTATATCTTTGCTAATCATTGTCCGATTCTTGAGCGGAATACCTTAAACGATTTGTAAATCAATTCTCCACCAATCTGCATCAAAATCTAGGAACAAAAATATTTTTCGATTTTTTGTGAAATTTTCTGGGGGACCCCCTTTCAAATGTGGATAATGGATGGGGAGGACTATTTGGCCCCCTGCGATGGCTATATCTTTGGTAATCGTTGTCCGATTCTTGAGCGGAATACCTTAAACGATTTGTAGATCAATTCTCCACCAATCTGCACCAAAATCTAGGAACAAAAATATTTTTCGATTTTTTGTGAAATTTTCTGGGGGACCCCCTTTCAAATGTGGATAATGGATGGGGAGGACTATTTGGCCCCACTGCGATGGCTATATCTTTGCCAATCATTGTCCGATTCTTGAGCGGAATACCTTAAACGATTTTTAGATCAATTCTCCACCAATGCATAAAAATCTAGGAAAAAAAATATTTTTCGAAATATTAGGGAAATGCATGGGGACTATATCGCCCCCGCGATGGCTATAAATATGTTAATAATCGTCTGATTCTTGAGCGGAATTCCCAAAATGTTTACCCCAATGAATAACTACAATCATTGAAGAGACAAGATTTAAAATAGATTTTTCTTACTTTCTTATTTGAAGAATGAAAATGAGTTAATGATCAACAATCGTTTATGAATAAAAAATGTTCGAACCAAACAGGTGAGTTAGTTTCAATCGAATACTAAATAAATAATAGCCGTTTCCAGTCATGGGGAATTTTCCATGGGAGCTTCCAAGTTTGGAACCATTATAAGGTTTACCTAAACCATAGTTACCTGGCTATAGCTTTTCTACCTTTAGCTTTTTCCCACGACCCCAAAAGTTGGCAACAAGCATTGGCAACACAACTAACTGCTTATCAGTGGTAACAAGAGTATAAAGCTCTCCGGCTTTTGGGGCGAGTGGAGAACGTAAGACTCGGTTTTTCCCTCATTCGCTTAAAAACATACAATTAGAGATTCTCAGTTGGTATTACGCCGCCGACAACTCGCCGCAGTTGAAATCGAGGTTTCAAGCGGAGCGGTCGTGCGCTCGGCGATACAAAAAAACAAAATTATCTCAAAAACCCATTAAATCGGCCGGCAATATCACAGTTCTTCGGAATCGAGCGGGTCCAATTCCAGAGTTTCATTTAGTTTTTAGTTTGGTTAATTTTTTTCGGTTTCCACCCCGGCTTGTGTTTCACTCAAATATTTCCACAATCACGTCGCCGAAGTTTCCTCGAGTGCAACAAAGTAAACACAGAGCACATGCAACAGCTGCAGAATTAGTAGCGGCAACAATACAAAAACGAAAACAAAAAGCGTCAAGCAAACGGCGGCAATTCAAAAGCTTTGCATTAGCCGGGTAGGATTTGAGCCCCAAGCTCGGCTTCATCGCCCGCCAACTCCGTCAACCCCTCGCCCAAAAAGTTCTGTCGGGTGAGTTGCCGTCGATTATTTTGAGTGACTTATAAACAGCTGGCGCAATATGCACAATCTTCCCCAAGCCCCCTATTATTCCCCTTGTCCCATCTGAAAATCAGCCACTTCACAAAGTTCGTTTTCTTGGAAGATTTGCCAACTTGGTTCCGTTCGCGAAGACCGAGATAATCGGTTGCAATCTCCGTTTCTATCTATGCTAAGTTCTACAAGCAAGCGTCACATCCACCGGATAAATATATGGGGTGTTTAGCGTACTTTGGGGGCTTTGGTTTTAGCCAGTCATTCAGCTAGTCGTGGTCGTAGTTTCAGACATTATCTCCTGATCTTGGTCATTGACTTTGGCCAGGCGCCGGGCAATGGTCGGGATTAAGGCATAGGTAGAGTAAGGACCTTGTAGTATTTATAAAATACAATATATCCAGATTTGTTAGACACATTTTGGTTAACTACCACATAATCTACAGTCATTTTAGAAGACATTCCGAAGCTAAAAATACCTCCAAAAAACAAAATGAGATGTGAAGCAAGCGCCACGACGTCATAGCCTTGGGACGAGTTCAAAAGTCATTAGGGGACCGGGGCTTCCCATTCAAGCCAATCTCTGGCTCAGTCTTTAGTTTGATTTTGCTGTAGTTGGCCGGCTTTAAGCCAACTTCAAGCCAACTTCAAGCCAACTTCGAGTGGGGGTAATTCATACCAATGCTATGTGGGGCCCTGCCAGAAAAATAGTGGTGAGTGTAAAATAGAAATTCCATGCTGCGAAGAGGCAGACACGTGTGTACTGTCTGTTTCACTCTCTGATCTTTCGGCGGCTTCGTTTTCTGTAGTGATGTCATCCCCATGACTCGAATCAGCACTCGAAATAAACATTTGGAGTTGAAAGAAGTCGCCAAAAACAAAAGGAAACAGAAATTAATTTCAAGCACTTCCTCCTAAGCTTACTTCCCTTTTGATAAATTGTTTTTATCAGCTCTTTTTTCACTCTTCTTGCCGGCAGTTAACCCCCGACATCTAATAATAATTACTAAAGAAACTTTTTGTTGCAAAACAGTTTAACTTACGAGAGCCCAGATTTTCTGGCCGTCGGCTGGTCCATGAAATTTGTTTTTCTTTGTCAAAGTGGTGATAAGAGAAGCTAAAAACCTTAGAGATAAACAAAACCTAGTTCCCTGGAACTACATCATTTCAATTAAAATACGATAATTTATAAAAATAAGAGAATGTTTGCAAGATAAAGATTATTAAAATTGGAAACATTTCTAAGTAAGTGTTAGTCTTAGTTCTTAAAAACCTAACTAAGATGGTTCATGGTTCGCTTTAAACGATGGTTCGCTGGCTTGACTCATTCGAATTTGGTGTGGAGCCCCCACAACATCCGAGACAAAGATAAGGCATTGAGAGATACAGATTTGTTGTGCCCACAGTTGAGATAAGTGTCGAGAACAATGAATACAAAGCTGGCCAAGGTAAAAAAATTACACGGATAGTTAAGACACGCATTGAGAAACGAAAACAAATACCAAACTTGAAAATAAATCGAAGCTATAAATATGAAATACTAGTTGAGATGTGTGGCTTTACCCTAATAAAACTTCAACTCTTATATAATTAAAATGAAAAAACTATTGCCACTGATTTTCTGTCTCACCCACATAAGTACGAGCCAGAGACTCTCCTACGACCTTGTACGTACTTCTGCCATTGCTATCTTACCCGATATCGATACATATTGGAGACACTTGTGGCACTTTTGATTGACACACTTGGCACTACAACTCAATTTTTGAGAGAGAGCTCCGCGGTACAGCTGACCACGGTTATCTGTTTTTCAAAGTGGGTACAGCGACGGTTAAGCCGGGGCAGGACAGTGGTTGTTTCTATCCCGCAAGCCGCCAGCAATCCCTTGGTGTACCCCCCACCTCGCTTCTGCTTCACTCTCGCCTCGCCTGGGGCTTACAATGGACAATCGGTCAGTCAGCCATAAGTGCACGCCACACGCCAACACAGTCCTCAGTACAGGCAACCAGCGACGAGGACGACGACCACGACGACGGTCACTGTCAAAGGCAATAGACGAACACGCAAAAGGACGCGGGCGAGGACGAAGCACAGGTGAAAGTGGGCTGGAAGAGGGAGTTGTAGTGGACACAAACAAAAACAATATAATCGGTGTGGTCGATTTTTTTCAATAACATACTTCAGATTTTTTGCTACCCTAAGACATTGTTTCGAGGAAGGCTTGATATTTCAAACAGGAACCAAAAAAATACTACAATTTTTTAAAGTAGTACAGAAGCCTAATTAAAGTTTTCATTATAAAATATTAATATTAATCCATCTTTTAAGCCCCTTAGGGCCAGAAAGTATCATAAACATTGAACGCTTTTAAAATCAGGAAGAATGACCAACAGATTTTACAACAAATACTCCCCTGAGGGATATAGATATGGAAATCGGCTTTGAAAGTTTTCCACTCATCAATCAATTCGCCAGGGCTGAAAGTAAAAAAATTGCATGCCAGAATTTTCAATAGGCTTGGGACACTGTACACTCTAAGCCCCACCAAATTATTCCCGCTATAAGCCCGAACACACAAATTCGGAGCATATATACGTATGTAATGCATATGTCCGGAGAATGTGGCAAATATTGTGAGGGAAATTGTTAGGCATTGAATTGATTTACCTTAACTCCAACTGCATGCGGTGTGTGCGGTCTCCCCAAAGGCTCAACTGTGTTAGCAAGCCGAAAAGCAAGAGGCCAAAGCAAGTGAGAGTGAAAGTAACAGATAGAAGTGGAGATACTGTGGTGGAAAGGTAGTACCAATACGCCCCCATGGGCATGCCGGCCCATTAACATTGCTGCAAATTAGCTGGACAGGGTCTCCGTCACGAATTTGTGGGATATACATATTTGAGGGGAAAAAAACCGATATGGTCGAGGAAAGAGTTCCTCCTAACACGTTCACAATCGGTATTGTCCGATGTCACTAATGGATTGTTTTGAGTAATATTTACAGCAAAGCTGATCTGATAAACCGGAGTAAAATAAATATAACTTTAAACGGCATC
Source organism: Drosophila monieri (assembly GCA_035047585.1). Taxonomy (NCBI): domain Eukaryota; kingdom Metazoa; phylum Arthropoda; class Insecta; order Diptera; family Drosophilidae; genus Drosophila; species Drosophila monieri. Next base: position 1,073,498 of record JAWNPJ010000115.1, on the reverse strand, counting down.
AGGATAAGTAGCTTTCTATAGAAGACTTTAAACATTTATGAGGATAAATATTCTTCTAAAACACTGCAGTACAAAATATCTAATAGCTAGGTTAAGTACAACATAGAATTAAAAATTTAAACACCTTATGGTAATGCCTGAGCCAATAATAGACTAGATTATTTTATTTTTCTATCCCTCCTAACTCTTTAGAACACCAACACCCGCATTGTATTTTGCATTTCTAGCAGCAATTTAACATGAGGCATTGCTATGGGCTCTACTGTCTTCCCACCTCACTTGTTTTGGGATAAATAATTCCGCTATCTGTCGATGAGAATCGTGCGAAGGTAAATTGGGGAAGGTGTTCCCATCACGCAACGGCTCTTACACGCACAGCGCAGCTGGAGTAACCCAAATTCTCCGATTGCCACTCCGACGGTGGTGACAACTGGCTTCCAAGGCAAGCTGAGTGATCTTGAATCGCCAGCCCGATGTTCCCACATGGAAGGTTTTTGGGTTCAACAAGTCGGGAGGGATTCGAGAAGGTTCCAAACGCAAAGGCGGGGAATAGTGGGCCACGTGTCACCGGGACCTGGTTTTTCACTAGCCCATCAATTTTTAATGTAGCACTGAGAGCACGCACTCCCACGCTTTGTCAGGATTAGTGGCCACTGCATGGTAATTATCTGCGATGAGTCCTTTCCCAGACCCCACGGGCAGAAGGTGCCGGGAGGTCGCCGGCAAAGACGTCTAAATTATTGATTGTTAATCTAGGGTTGACGGAATGTGCTAGACATATAATAGCTAAGTAAAAGATGATAAGGTGCAAGGGTTCTTGTTAATGGATTTGGGGATTATTTATGGATTTGATAATGGATATATAATGGAACGAAATAGTAACACATGCTTTTTCTATATCGACCTAAATTTCAATTTCAAAAATATAAAGTTTGTCGAGATGAAAGATTATAATGGTATAATGCCCTACAGAACTGAGCCCCCATGGAATTCCCACCGAATAAAGTTAATATTAATCGATTGTTCCAATAAATTTTCCAAAAATGATTAGCTTATAAATGCCGCATATGTATTTTCGCAGAAACGACTAGGTTACATGTGACAGCCAGTTGGTCAATCTGAATATTTAACTCAACTTTAGCTTATCGCGAGCTTAGCTAAAAGTTTTTTCTACCGGTAATGGCAGTAGGGGCTCCCGAAAGAACTAATGGAACCCTGTGCGTTGGGGTCCGTGAATGGGGGTAGGAAAGATCCGGGCTGTGAAATGGCGTGCGGTGGCGAAAACATTGACCTTGATTGCACGTTTTCATTCAGAAACGCTCGCTTTCGCAGCGGACGGGTCGTGCCCTTTCGAGAGTATGAATGCATGTTCATTTATTTATGCATCTTTTATGAAACAAACCAGACTGAACTGACCGGCTCGCTACCGCCTCTTATGAGTCTGTCCCAGTCTCTATTTAATTTACACGTGGGTGTTTCGCCTTCCCTGGCAATCCCTTTAGAGTCCGATTTGCTCGTGCTATAATGGCGCCAAATCAATTGAAATTGATGCTCCACCATTCAATTGCATTGATTGCCTTTCATTTGCAGTACTCGAATGAACGAACAAGTATTCAAACGATTTTAAATTTACACAATGGCAGGCATTCTATCCTAGAGATATTCTGCACTTGGTCATAAGCATATATCACATATGCTTTTGACTGGCATGTATTTATCTGGCTCGGCACGTCAAATTAATTATTCTGAATTGATGAATTTGATATTAATTGATCTGAGATAACAAAAATTTATTCGATTATAGCCAACTGTGAAATTTTCAGAGAACACTCAACTATTTAAGTGTTTTATGTTAATGTCGTCATGCAAAGCCCATAAGCCTAATCATTTTGTCACTCATCCTTAATTGATTTTAACAATTGTCTAAGGAATAATTCTGAAGGTCCTTCACTGCCTAAATAGCTCAAGGCTACATTGCTTAAAAGTTTCCGATGTGTTACTGACTCAATTTTGGATTAAATAATAAAGTAATGATCCATAAATAGACAACAACTAATGGTGGTAATCTATATTTATAGAATAGGAGGAAAATACTATACAGATGATTATAATTACACATAATTTATGTATCGTCCATCCATAATGACTTCTGTGGGTATTCGGCCATCGGGGGTTTCATATTAAGGGGCGTTTGGAGTTATTTTCGCCTTTTTTCGTTACTTTGGGGGTTTGAGTGCGCGCTGGTACACTTCGTGATTATGGTTCCGTGAGCTGCTTGATTATAATCGCATAATGTGTAAGCTTTGAAGCTATGAAAACGGTAAAGCATTATAAGTGAAAAGTTACCCTTTTCTGTACAGCCCAAGCACCCCTCTTTGGCGATTTTACGGGGTCTTTAGTAAATGTAAAAAAATATTAAATGATTCCGCTTTTAACTGCTTTTTTCGCAACTGTTGGCCATTTGTGTCTTGACCAGCTGCAGTTGAAATCACATGCACGCATATTTCTATAAACATTGCTGTTGGGTTTTTGCCACTTAGTCACCTTAAAAACGGTTGCAAAGGGGAAAAAATGCGAAAAGCAAACGATCGGAAACGCTTCCAATGGTATAACCTATAGTGCCGGCCGATCAGCACACAAATCGGTCGATTGTTTATTATTCATGAATGGACTCTTATTATTCGCAATTAGCATGTGGCCAATATTTGCCATCGGGTATATCAAAGAATATATATTTTTAATATATATTGCTTTTTATTTAGTATTAAGTTTAACGGTTTCTATTTATTATTTAATACAAAAGCTTAATTGTACTATTTTTATTCGTCTATTATTTCTTTTTATAGACCCTTTTTTTTAGAAAATGCCTCAATCTTTCTTTGTTGGAAACCAAACATTTTCTAGGGCATTGCAAATTCGAATCGAACTTGATTTGTTTGTCTGCCGGGTACATTCGCACTCGCAACGCTTCCATCTGACTTTTGTGCTTCATTTTCCGCTTTGTTTACGACCAAGCTGCAAGCTCCCCGTTTCTCCCGGCTTCCAAGTGACTCACATTAGCTAAATCGTTTTTTTCTATGGTCGTATTTATTTTGGTTCTGTTTTGTTTGTCCAGCGCTGTAATTGCTTTTATTAATTTTCGATCAGTACTTTGTCGTTGTTGTAGTGCATCCGGTTGCCAATGAATTATGAAATAATACGCGAGCCCTTAGAGGAAACTCCGCCCACATGCAATTTATTCGGGCAAATTACGTACCCGCCGTGTTGCAGTCCTTGCCAGTCCTTCGACTACTTATTCTCAAGGCTAATATCCTGAAACACGGAGGGACTATTACGTGGGGGTGACAGCTGCTAATGGACACATCACCCCAAACCCATACACCCAAAGCAACCGCAAATCAGCTCCATCGTGTGACAATTAGCATGTGAACGCATCAAATTTTTAATAGTCCGGCGAACACCGTTCCCTAGTTCGTTTGTTTTGAAAACTTTCCTTCCAGCTGGGCAACCGGCAATCCTTTCCCACATCCAGTCCCCCACTGATAGGGTCCGACCTTCAGCGGCACCAGCTGACAGCATTTAAAAAAGCTTTACGAGCCCATTAAAAATTCAATAGTGAAATCTAGAATAACGCAAAACTTTCCCCGATGACGAATCTTTTGAATGCTTACTGACTTCAGCTATCCTCTTTCGTCCTCCGCAGCCATCGGCGGCGCGCCAAGGCCGACACATGGCGGCGGTTTGCGTCCGCCCAGCGCCAGCCGAGACGTCAACAGAACCGCAAGTCCTCCAGCCGGAGTCCCAATCACATTCTCAGCCACAGTCGCATTCACAGACGGAGCCGGAACCGGAACCGCGCTCGGAGACAGAGTCGGGCCGCCTCGGATGCCGCCATCAGATCGCAGTCACCTGCTAAGGACACGCATGCCCGAGTGGCTCCATCATAATGGGCACAAAAACACAACCGCAATTGGCCAAAGGTGAGTTGCAATGGAAAGTGAAAATAAATTTTAAAAGAGAATCCTTTTCCTTTATGAAATGTAAAAAAGTTATTAAGTTATATGTTAATACTAAAATGTGAATTAGTAATTTTAAATGAAGAAAATACAATAAGTTTAATAAGTGATAAAAAGCCAATACCAATATCAAGCATTCAAAGGAACTGCCACCAGAAAGTAGTTTTCTGATATTTCCGATTTGGATATCTAAGGATACAAAGGTTTCCCGTTCTATTGAGGTGGCAGAAAGTTTAACCCAGTTTTGGCGTCACTGAACCAATTGCAGCGCAAACTAATGCCAAACTTTAACAAAAAGCCATTCGTCGTTTGTTTTTGGCCATGACACTATTTCCGCTAAGGCACCATTAACCAATTGCAGCTGTGTGCGTGTGCGGGGGAGTCAAAGTCCACTGTCGAGTGCCGTTGTGTGCGTGAGCGCCTTGAGCTTGGCCAGAGCGCCACTTCGATTTATTACGCGCTTCGTTTGGCTGCTCAATGAATGAAATGAATGAATGCGCATTGTGAACATGCGAGCTGTGTTTTGTATACGCGTACAGTTCAGGTCCTTTAAGGGAAATTTATCCAAAAATTTACTTTCTTTAATTTGAAAATATATTTCTTACTATTGTTTAATAAAGAATAATTTTTAAATATTTTTTTTTCCTATATTTTTTATTATCGAATTTTCATAAAAAGTTATATTTCTAATTTGTTTTACATACTGAGGTCCTTCTGTACTTTAGGGTGACCCAAGCTACAGACGAAGTAAACAAAAACAGTCTTTTTGGAATACTTTCTTTTATGTGCACTTTCCTATATCATTATTTCAGAATATTTTTTGTTAGTACTTGATTCCATTGCTTTCCGTTAGTGGCAGTTTTGTTTGCCAGATTTATAGGTAAAAATACTATATGCGCACCTGTTGAGATCTTCAAAGGAATTCCCGGAATGCAATTTTGCTTGTTGCCGCAAAAAGCACTAAATAAATATCTATGATACATTTTCTGTATCTATATATTACATCTTTGTTTTTGGAAATTTTGTTTATACTTTTGTTGCTTTGCTGATTGATTTTATTCTAATTTATACTTTTTTTTTGTTAACAATAAAGCGAAATCAATGCTTTGGGTGCGATTTCTTCGCCTCTGCGTTCCTGCGCCCCTGGCCAGCAATCATTCATTAACCCATATGCGCCATTTCTTCAAATGCCGAAAAAAAAATAATTCTATTCAGTCTGACATTGACATTGCTTATTAGAATGGGGTGGTTGGGGGCGAGTGCAGGTGTGAGTGTGAGAGCCACACATTCTCCCTCGCTCTCTCTTGTTTGTTTAATTCACGTGCGCTGGCCGCTGAAAAGACGAGGGAGCAAGAGCGCCTCACATTTGTTTGCCGCTGTTCTCTTCGTTTTTTCCTTCTTGGGGTGGCTTACGAAATTTTCTCATTTTTATGCTTGAAGTGCTGAGAATTTCTGGCCAACTTTCGACCCAGTCGAATTGGGAAATGCACTACCAATATTCGTAAGCCTTGCTGGCCGAACATATTAAGTGGGCACTGTGGCGTATACTTGATTTAATTCACGACAGCAGCCTAGGGGCAATTAAAAAATAATATTATTAAGTTTTCAAAAGAGTTCCTGGCGTAGCTCCAGCAGCTATTTTAACAAAAGACTCATTTGTCACATTTATTTTCAAAATTAATGAAAAGAGTGGTTTGTTATAATTAAGGGCAATTGTTATGCTCTATATTCCAAGGTCAAGTATTCATTCAGCTTGAAACAACTTAAAAAAACATTTGCGATATAAATGTATTCTTGCGTATACGTAATTTTTGCATCTTCATTACGTATACGCAGTGTTGACCTTGGAGAACTGCATTTGCATATTGCATTACTTGGGCTTAATGCGTAGGAACATAAAATATTAATATGAGATATTAGAGCTAGAATAAAACTCAATATAGACCTAATTATATTCTTTACTCTAAAATAATGTATTAATAAATAATTTTTTAGTTCGAATATTGTATTAATTCGAAACTAAAACCCATTGTTTGCTCGTCTCCACCCACTGCCCTTTGACCCAGTGATCACAGTTCTCAGCCGCAAATAGTTCTCATACAAACACTTCATACAATTGTCACTTGAATCTATAACCGGTTGTAGGATTTCCGATTGCTCTCTTTCCGGCCAGGCTCTCTTTTTTTTGTTTGTTGCTTAAGCCAAATAACCGTTTCAGTTTTGTTTCAATTACGTTGCTAGGCCGTCACCCGGTTGCCTTGGCAGCCGATTTGTTGTTGTCTGCGTCGCAGCGCTGCCAGCGCCGGGGGCTGCTCGCCATGCGCTCACTTTTCGCAACGCTGACGGCATTTCTCTGCCGCCGCCTCTGCCACTGCCGTTGGCGCTCATTTCGGCCGCAGTTCGCTCGGAAGTTGGACGTTTGCCGCTGCATTTGGGGCCTTGTATCGCGTAGCGCCTCGGAAATCGTCCCAAAATCGCTGCTCCTCGAGAAACTCTGTTTACTCTGTTGCGGGGAAAGTGCAAAGTGAATTGTCCTTGGGTGTCCCGGAAAGATTCTGAGCGGTTAGATCTGCGAAATAGTGTCACGAGTCGGACAAGAACAACGCAACGCAAACGGTGCAACGGCAACAACAAACAAGAAATGTGCTAAAAATGTACGAAACTGGGCGCGAGAGGGAGCAGGGAAATGCAGATGATGATGCACTTGGCACCTGGCACTGACACATCTACCCCCCAGCCGCCCCTGTTCGCCGCTATCCCTTTGTCTCTTCCGGGGTCTCAGCATAATTATTGAGCCTTCATCGATTCTTTCGCCCGTGCCACGGCCTTTTCTTGTAGTTAATTTCTTTCACCGCCCATTTGCCCCTCGTTTAGCCCCTGTGGGGTGACGCATGCGAGCGAAGTGGAATGAAGGCACTAGCAGAAGCAGCAACAAAAAACCAAAGGAAACTGAATTAAAATGAGAGCAAGGAGCGTATTTACATTCACATGCATGACTCATATTCGCAGCAGGATACCGTGAGAGAGGGAGCTTTGCCGGCTTTGTTGTTGCCACAATTGGGAGAGCCAATTCGGTAGAGAGCGGGTGTCGGAGAGAAAGCGTGCCAATCAGCTGTGCCTCCCGAGTCCTTGACTCTTAAAAAAAAGTGGTTTGAGAACAAATTGGAATCGTGGGAATATGCGGCTTAACTTTTTCCGCTTCCCTTTGTACCTTTCCAAACAGCCAAACTTTCGTCTTAACTTCCGGCTACGGGTCTCCGTTTACAGTCGAGCCCCTCATATTTTTCGCTGCAACCATCGTGTCCTTGACAACAGTTTTGACATTGACACCCTCTCTCTCCCTCTCTTCTCCTCACACCCCTACCCCCAATCACTGGCAGGCGGAGAAGGAGAGAGGAACATACTTTGCTGCAGCTTCCTTGCCATTGTTGGCCTTCTTCATCGCCTTTGGCAGTGGCTCTGGCACCTGTTGAGTGTTGACTGTTTACACTGGACTTTAGTTTTTAAAACAGATTTACAAAATTGAGCATGAGGTATTACGGTAAACAATGCTAGCCACCCACACATGGGCAATGGGGTGTGTCTATTTAGGCCATAAATTCAGATGGGAATTTCTGAATAGCTTTTGTATGTATATTAAAGAGAAATAACAAAGTAATTAAATTCCCAAGTCAATTGTAGATTTTTCACTCAAAGTAGTTTTCCAAAACTACAAAAATGTATGTTTTAAATTCTTGATTTTTACAATTTTTTTTTATTTATTTCTAGTTGAATTAAATTCAAATTCTACCTCAACATGAAAATATTTTCATAAATCTTGCCCTTTTTGAATAATAAATATGCACAGGCCAGTAAGGAAGTTTTTAGGGTTTTCTGGGAACTCAAGGGAAATAAAATATTTAGTTTACTAATTTCCCCTCTTAATTATTTGTAAGCGTATTACCACATTTTTAAATACAACGTTTATTTCAATCATAAATACTCCCGAGACTCACCCATCCCAGCAATATACCCGCAGGCCTCAACCCACCTACTGGGTATTCCAAATCAAAGCAAAATTTGTTTATTTATTTATGGCCCAGACGAATGCGTACAAACATTCCCACTTTGATGAGAATCGTTTCCAGCTGTCGTGGGGGGGTCCGAAAAGGGGTGTGCCGGGGCCCAGGTCTATAAAAGTGATGGATGATACAGTTTCATGAGGCTGACACCCCCAGCAAAGTTCTCCCCGGTGCCAATGGGTTTTCAATTGCATTTTAATCTCCCGGGCGTTGGCAACACATTCTATTTTTACCTCCCCACCTGCACAGGACAGAATGAAGGGTTGTGAAGAGCCGGGATAGCAGTAACTAAGCTGGTCATGATTGGGGGCCGGAGATGCAGCGAGGCCGCTCGAAGGCTGCGCCAGCGACCGGACCACCTGGAGTTGGCCGTGATGGAGCGACAGGAAGACGAAGAGGCGGACTATCGGATAGCCACGGATGAAGCTGTAATCTCAGATAGGGCTGCTGCATCAGAATCAGCATCCGGCCGGAGAACCCATTGGTTCCAGTTTGCCAGGAGCTCTAAAAATCGAAGAAAACGACTGCACTGCGAGGACGACGGGGAGGAAGGGGATAAGAATTCCGTAGAGGAGACTGGTCGAAGGGCGCGCCTTGCCCAGCCAGAGGGCATGAATATTGGCAACTCCACGCAGACCATTGCTACGCCACTGATGACGGGGGACAGCTTCTATAGCCTGGCCACAGGCGCAGCCAATCCCTCAGTAGCCAAGTCTGAGGACCTGGAGCAGTACAAACAGAGGGATCCCTCCGAGGTCTCGGAAACCAAGTCGGCGCGCAGTTTAAGGCGTCTTTCCCAGATGAGAAGGCGGCGTAGCTCGTATTACTTTTCGGGTATTTAGCTCTTGTAAATTTTAGATATTAAAATAGCTTAAAATAGTTTATAGTTAAGATTAAAAAATGGTCTAAGTAGATAACGTGTTTTAAGCTCACAATTTTTAAAAAACTTCCTTTAGACAACGAACGAAGAATCCGCGCCAACGACAAAGAATTCAATTCGCAATTTAAATATCACGTAAGTCCAAGAGGCCAACACCCCTCCGCACTTCCTTAATGAATTTTGAATTTCAGAACAACTACATAAAAACCTCAAAGTATTCGATATTTACCTTTCTGCCCTTCAATCTGCTGGAGCAGTTCCAGCGACTGGCCAACTTCTATTTCCTCTGCCTTTTGGTCCTGCAGCTAATACCCGCCATCTCCTCCCTCACGCCAGTGACCACAGCCATACCCCTGATAGGAGTGCTCACACTGACAGCCGTGAAGGACGCCTATGATGACATAGTAATATATAGAATCATGATATTTTCTTGGCTTAAGCTAACATTTTCTGCGTCATTCCAGCAACGCCATCTGTCCGACTCCCAGGTCAACAATCGCAAGTCAAAAACTCTTCGGAATGGCAAGCTGGTGGAGGCCAAGTGGTCGGAGGTGCAGGTGGGCGATGTCATCCGGCTGGACAACAACCAATTTGTGGCCGCCGACATCCTGCTACTGTCCACCTCGGAGCCGAATGGTCTGTGCTTCATCGAGACCGCCGAGCTGGACGGCGAGACGAATCTCAAGGCGAAGCAGTGCCTCACAGAGACCATCGAGCTGGGCGACCGCAACGATTCTCTTTGGAACTTCAACGGGGAGATTATTTGTGAGCGGCCGAACAATTTGCTAAACAAGTTCGATGGCACTCTGATGTGGCGGGGCCAGCGATTCGCTCTGGACAATGAGAAGATCCTGCTGCGAGGATGTGTGCTCCGGAACACGCAGTGGTGCTATGGGGTGGTGGTCTTCGCCGGAGTGGACACCAAGCTGATGCAGAACTCCGGAAAAACCCAATTCAAGAGCACTGGTGTGGATCGCCTGCTCAACTTTATTATTATTGGGGTGGGTCTTATATGCAGTTTGTATTTTTTTTAAAGCTTATTTTATTTCTTCAAGTGTAGATTGTTCTCTTTCTGGTGTCCATTTGCGCGTTCTTTGCAATTGGTTGCTCCGTTTGGGAGGGCTTCATTGGCCAGCACTTTCAGGCGTACCTGCCCTGGGAGCACATCATACCCAAGGATTACATACCCACGGGAGCCACCGTCATTGGTTTGCTGGTGTTCTTCTCGTATGCCATAGTCTTAAACACAGTTGTGCCAATCTCACTCTACGTTTCAGTAGAGGTAGGTATTAGAGCCCACTTCAAACTCAACACCCGATGCTAATGATTTCCCCAGGTCATCCGCTTTGTACAGTCGTTCCTCATTAACTGGGATGAGGAGATGTACTATGCGACCACCAATACCTATGCCAAAGCCCGCACCACCACGCTCAACGAGGAGCTGGGCCAGATCCAGTACATCTTCTCGGACAAAACGGGCACCCTGACGCAGAACATTATGACGTTTAACAAGTGCAGCATTAATGGTCGGACATATGGAGATGTAATCGACCTGCGGACTGGGGAGCTCATCGAAATAACCGAGGTGAGTCTTGGGTTTGGCTGGGTTTTCGGTGTCTGCTGGGCTCATCTAATTTAACCTCTAACATGGTTGCGGGAGTGTTGTACTGTGTGTCTCGGTGTCCGTTTTTTTTTTGCACACTCTGCCAAATCAGATTTCCAGCCATCTCAAACTTGAGTGGGACACTGTGTGTTTGTTTACTTAATTGTGCCTAGCGTCTAGCAAAAAAAAAATAGAAAACAAAAACTCACATTACTCGTTATAGCAGCAAACAATTTTCCAAAATAGCAACACCGGCCCCCAAGCAGGGGGAGCAGCAGCCGCGTCAGCACAGTCTCCACCCATCATCCTGGTGCACAAGGCCGAGGTGCATGCCAAGAAGAGCTCCGTAATGGTCACGGTCTCGGGTGAAACACAGCCCATCCCCGCCAGACCGGAACTTTCGCGGAAACATGTGCGTTACTCAGCGCCCAGTCGCAGCCAAGAGGATGACCCCGATGGTTTGGCGGCCAAGACAAGCGGTGGCCTTTCCCCAGCCAGCTGCCATGAGGATCAGAGAAGGAGCAGCCTGGGAGCAGGATTGGGGGGCTGCTTCAAGCGCAGCGGTCCCGTTCGCCAATTGTCCCGCACAAGCAGTTGCGACAAAGTAAAGATCTTGCATGCCTCCGAAACAGAAACCACTGAAACTGTCACAGAAACACAAGATACAACCCACCCTCAAAAGCACTTAGCACAAGCACAGCACCATCGCAAACAGCTGCTCAAGCTCCGGTTCAAGAAAGCCCCCTCTGCAGCCGATGAAGGCGACTGGAGCACCACCACCAACCACCACCAGCACCACTGTCACCAATTCCTCCACCACCACCAGAATGCATTCGACACCAATTGGAGTTCGTCGCCTCAGAGAGTGCACGTATGCATGTTGCATGACCTTTCATAACCAAAATTCTATCGTATCGCTATGTGAATTATTAACATTTTTCCATATGTATATCTTTGTATATATGTTCACCCATCCATCATATCGCCTAAATTCGTTTCAGAATAGTTTATTTCGTTGTTATAGATTGCATATATTTTATGTTTAATTTATTGAATCAGATTTATTGAACCGTACCTGTACGGAACAAGAGACTAATAAAAGTCACATATTACTGAAAAGTTTGTAGAATCTTATACCGAATTAAGAACATATTTTAATCAGATTATTTATATGTTCCACCCTAAAAAAGTTACTAACTAATATTTTATGCAAATCTTAAAAAAACTGTTACACTTAGAAGTACAATTAACTTTGGGACTAATATTGTTATAATACTACGCATCTCGCTTAATATCGTATACAGGCTATGCTTTACTTACCGTAAACAACAGATTTACTTACAGTATTGTTTTTGAAGTTTCATTTACTTGTTTTTTTGAGAAATATTTAACTAAAGTCTATTCCACAGGCCATACAAAGCGTCGACTTCTCGGCGAATCCCCACCATGAAAGCGATTTCCGGTGGTATGATCGCACGCTGCTGGATGCCGTTCGATCAGACGAAGAGCACTCGCATGTGTTTTTCCGCCTACTGGCCCTTTGCCATACAGTCATGGCCGAGACTGTGGACGGAAAACTGGAGTACCAGGCCCAAAGTCCCGATGAGGCAGCTCTCGTTTCGGCGGCCCGCAACTTTGGCTTTGTCTTTCGCACACGAACACCGAATAGTATTACCATCGAGGTGATGGGTCGCACGGAGGTCAGTGTGAAGCCTTTGGATTATCCATTAATCCATTAATATTAAATTGTTATTTTCTAGGAATATGAACTCTTAAACATCCTAGATTTTAACAACGTCCGTAAGCGTATGTCTGTGATCCTCCGCCGCGGCGATTCCGTTGTCCTTTATTGCAAAGGAGCGGACAATGTGATATACGATCGCCTGCACGGAGGCCAAGAAGACCTAAAGGCGCGAACTCAAGATCACCTCAATGTGGGTTTCCCCATAATTCATTTATTTATACTAATGATTTCTTGTGTTTTACAGAAATTCGCGGGCGAGGGCCTTCGCACTTTGGTTCTGGCCGAGAGGCGCCTGACCGAACAGTACTACAATGACTGGCGAATGCGCCAACAGGAAGCTGCCCTCTCCCTGGACTCCCGGGAACAGAAACTGAATGCCATGTATGAGGAGATTGAAAGCGAAATGCAGTTGGTGGGCGTGACGGCCATCGAAGATAAGTTACAAGATGGTGTTCCCAAATCCATAGCCAACCTGCAGAATGCTGGCATCAAGATCTGGGTCTTAACTGGGGATAAGCAAGGTGAGTCCCCAAACTCTAGCCATATAATATATAATATTTGATAATCTATTCACTAAAACCTTAGAAACGGCCATCAACATCGGTTACTCCTGCCAACTTCTTACGGATGAGCTGGCTGATGTCTTCATAGTGGATGGGAATTCTGTCGAGGAGGTGGAAAAACAACTCAGGCAATTCAAAGAATCAATCAAAATATACAATCGATTTCGACCAGGAGGTAAGAGTCATAGTTAGACACAAATTCCTTTCATAAGTTTTTGATAATTCCAGGATCTGAGGGACTAGATAGGTTAAATAGCGACAGCACTATTGACCCGATGAGCGTGGCCATCACACAAACCTCGGCCTTCATGCAAGAAACTAATTTCCCGCCCACGCCGCCACCACCGCCTGCCATATCCGTGGTTACGTTTAGGTGGGATGACAAAATTAAGGATAATAAGGGCGGACCGGACAGGTAGAGGGAAATCCTAAAAACCAACCTCAATAGTCTTAGTTCTATAAAATGAACCAATTTTCAACAAATTTCTAGCCAAAGTTGAACTTCCAATACTTATAACCCGTTTAGAAGAGCTAGAAAATCTACTTTACTGTCCTAAACTTATCTGTTCTTTGTTGTATCTAAAATATGCTATTATCTTATTATTTTATTAAGTTTTAGAAATTTTAATTTAATTCTACTTAAAAGTAATCTAACTATCTTAGACAACTTTTCTTTTATCTATACAATAGATTTTTGTTAATTTGATTCCAAGAACAACCTTGAGCTTTGAGCATAGAGTGAATATTTTATAATTTTCTTTTTGTTGTTAAAAGTCGTGTGTGATTTTACGGAATAGAAAAAGGTAACCCTAAGTTCTACCCACCAAAGGATGTAACCCTCTATTGGTGCTTGTTCCGCCCGTCAAGTAAACTATATACTATATTTTTTTAAAACCAAAAACCAATAATGTCGTTCCTCAATTAAAACACCTAGCATTTGTTTGAGTTCTGTTCTGTGCCTCATGTCTTGAACAAAAACGAAACTACAGATTCCAATTCTAAACAAAAAAATATCAAAACCATAAATAAACAAACAGTCATAGTCCTCTGGCTCATGTTTTTAAAGGCTTTTCTCGTTTTCTTCCTCGTTTTTCATTAAACGTAGTGGCTTGTCTAAATCTCTGTAAATATAACTCATTAACTTGTACTTCCTAACCTTTAACTTTGCCCACCTCATTTCCATACTTGATGTTTAACAGCCACCCAATACTTGTATGTTAACAATGATTCTTGAATATTTACGCAGTGCCGAGTGCAATGACCTGTTTGGCGACGAAAAGAAGAGCGAAGGTGGAGGCACTGCCTCCATAATGATTGATGAAAACACAGGCTTCGCCCTGGTGGTAAATGGCCACTCCCTGGTGCATTGTCTTTCGCCGGAGCTGGAGAACAAGTGAGTTGGCTGGGTTACACAGTTCAGTTTTAACTTTATTATTTCCTTTGAAGGTTCTTGGACATTGCGTCGCAATGCAAGGCTGTAATTTGCTGCCGGGTCACGCCATTACAGAAGGCGCTGGTCGTCGAGCTAATCAAACGTGCCAAAAATGCTGTTACCTTGGCCATTGGCGATGGAGCCAATGATGTGTCCATGATCAAGGGTAAGTAAACAAATAAAAGCAAACTATTGAATGAAAAATAATTTAAAATAAATTTTTTCTAGCTGCCCACATTGGCGTAGGCATTTCCGGCCAGGAGGGCCTTCAAGCTGTCCTGTCCAGCGACTATGCCATCGCCCAGTTCCGGTATTTGGAACGTCTCCTACTGGTCCATGGCCGGTGGTCATACTACCGAATGTGCAAGTTCCTGAGATACTTTTTCTACAAGAACTTTGCTTTTACCTTGTGCCACTGCTGGTATTCGCTCTTCTGCGGCTTCAGCGCTCAGGTGGGTTTTTGTTTTTTTATGAATTCTTTTGAAATAATTCAACGTATTTTACCTACAGACGGTGTTTGACCCAATGTTTATTTCGGTGTATAATCTGTTCTACACATCTCTGCCTGTTTTGGCGCTGGGCGTCTTTGAGCAGGATGTTTCGGACAAGAACAGTCTAGAGTTTCCGCGGCTCTATGCACCGGGTCTGAAAAGCGAACTCTTTAATATTAGAGAGTTTATCTACAGCGTGCTGCATGGAGCCTTCACATCGCTGATCCTGTTTCTTATTCCTTATGGTGTCTACAAGGACGGTGTCTCACAGCACGGCTTCATCGTGAGCGATCACATGACTTTGGGTGCAGTGTTGGCTACCATACTGATAGTGGATAACACGGCACAGGTGAGTGGCCTAAGAATGGATCCTTGACTTCCATTTTATTAAAATATTATCCCTGCCAGATATCACTGTATACTTCGTACTGGACCGTGGTGAATCATGTGACCATTTGGGGAAGTTTGGTTTGGTACTTTGTACTGGATTACTTCTACAATTATGTGATCGGAGGCCCCTATGTGGGCTCCTTGACCCAGGCCATGAAGGACATGACATTCTGGTTTACCATGCTGATCACAGTGATGATGCTGGTCTCTCCTGTTTTGGCTTACAAGTTCTACTTGCTAGATGTGCACCCTAGCCTTTCAGATAAGGTAGCTCTACAAAGCTTTAAAAATTGAATGCTTTATAAGCTTTAAGTTATGTTTTCAGATCCGACAAAAGTCTCTGAAGAAGATTCATTCGAGGGCATCTAGCAGTGTAAGACGCACAGCATCATCACGTCGTGGTCGCCGATCCGTGCGTTCAGGCTACGCCTTTGCTCATCAGGTCAATATTTTATTCATTAAGGTGTAGCTTACCAATTACTAATTAAATCATTTTGCAGGAGGGCTTTGGTCGCCTGATCACCTCTGGCAAGATAATGCACAAGCTGCCCCAGGACTTTGCCTTCCCTCTAGGATTGGGCACCAAGAAGACGCAGGCGCTCCACAATAATCTTAGCTCTGCAGACGGTACCACTGTGAAGCCCAATCACCACTCTGGCCAGCATATGGCCAACAATAACAATACGAATCTGAGACACAACCAGAACCAAAATCACTCTTCGATGGCCGATATAACCGGGGACGGGCGTAGCAGTGGGGGTGAGGGTGGGCGTGGTAGTGGCGGCTCGGAAGACATGAGTCCCCGGGCGCCTTGCCAGGACCTGGATACGATTAATCTTTAAGCTTTAGACGCAGGTGCTGGGTTGGAAGAGGGTTCCGCAACAAACACCAAAAACTGTAAAGAATTTAAGTCAACGAAACTAGGGTTAAGTTAGGACTTTTAGTCAGGAAAGAGTTCTAGTATTTAGAAAGAGTGAGCTGAGTGAATGTGAATCCCAGAAAACACAAAACATGAAGAAGTATTAGTCAAAATTCAATTTCCATTTACTATTTAACAATTAGTTTTAGTCTGTCTTTTAGAATTGAAAGTATTTTCAGATCGCATCCCATCGTACTTCCCATTTTTAAAAAACACCCAAACATTTATTTTAAAAAATATTTATTTCATTGTTGGCTGCATTTAAACAAGTGATCCTCTCCTGAATGAATGATGGATTTTAGGCTACTTTTAAGGTTAGAGTATGATAGATGTAGGCAAAAACTTGAAAAACTGAAAGTGTACTTAATTGCTTAATGTCGTGCTGTGTGCTTAGCCAATAATAGCTTATCTATCTTTAGCATAACGAAAACTCGTCTCAAAGTCCATAGCTATATTCTTTGTACTCCCCCAAAACAGACATAGACACACCAATACACACTTCTGTGTTCCTAACTAGCGTTTTAGACATAAAGTCCGCGTTTGCCTTAGAGAGTCCTTAAATTTAAGCTTTAGCCAGTGTTGAGTTTTTGGAGATTGGGAATATTTGTAGTAGAATTAGTGGGCTGTGGGTTCGAACAGTTACAAAGGTCTAAAGTGATTTATTAAATAGCTTAAAAGTAGCTTTTTATATTTAATCTAGGAACTAGTTTTGGTGCATAAGAACGAAGAATATTTTGTGTACATTTTTGCATGACAAGTAACCTTACTGAATGCAAATTGTTGGCATAAACTTTTACATTAGTCTGCAAATTGTTGGCATACCAGACGAAAAATGGGAAATCACAATTCAACCAAATAAGAAGTAAATAGTTTATTTTTATCTACATTTAGTCAAAGAAACAAAAGTTTGCAAAAGTACACTTTTGAATGAATAAATAAAGGCGAAATATTTTCATTAAAAACAATAAATTGTTATTTTGTTTCATTCGAAAAAAGTTGGCTTGTCAAAGCCTTTGACAATTTAATTAGTAATAATAAGATTTTATTCATAACAATAAACAAGAATGGGATTGTGCTCAATTTGCGTAACAAATTACATTTAATTTATTAAAAGAAAAGTTGAAAGCACGCCCAAACCGTGACTTTGTTACGCCTCATTAGCTGGGCATTAAGATTATGCATTTTTATGAACTTTTTGGTCAGATTTAACAGGCGACTTGGCCGGAACTTTGTAATTAAATCTGTTAAAATCAAATTGCTTGCCCTTTGTCGGCCCAAACACTTTTTTGTTTCGCTTTATCTTTAAAAGTAAGTTCAGAACCAAGACGATGGAATTAAGTCAACTTAATGTCGCCTAAATATCCACTTCGGTGAGTGGGATGCGGATAAAAGAGATGGAGCACGACGGAAAAAATTTGATGCCATTTATTTTAATTTGCGAGTCAAAATGTCGAGACGACGAGGCAACCAAGAACGAGGCAGAACCACACGGAAACAGAGAGAAGTGGCTAAAAGTTCACTCAATGACGCAACTGCCTTCAAGTTTAAGGGTCAGGCAATTTAATTGACTGACTTACAGTCAATGGAAAATGCGTAGAAAATCATCCTAAAATAGCCAATTTTATTTAGGTAACAAAAACTTGGCTTAACCTAATCAAGGAAAATCGGTTCTCAAAGCTGTTCAAAATCTTAACATGCAGATAAATAACTGGGAATGCCAAAAAAGGATCAAGGCAAATGGCTCCCTAGGGGCAAGTAGACTGCACAAGATATGCCCATAAAACTAAATTGATGTGTATTCAAGTGGCCAAAGCAAAAGGTCGAAAAAATAAAGAAATCCAATAATCATACAAGTAATTTATAGACTCTTGGATTTATTATTCAAATGTTTAAAATATTCAAAAGGTAAATATAAATGGTAATTTTAATAATTTTAAATTTCTGGTTGGTTGAACAACAAATAGTCCGCCTAAAGAATAAAACCTTGCACCCCAGGTTGTGGAGTAATCGTGGTATGGGTAGTCATCAGTCTGAAAGTTCTCGTTGGGCTACTTTCTGTATGTTGAGTAATGTGAGTGCTTCCGCTTCCGCCTGTCTGTGGCGGCATGCATGTATATGTGTGTATGTGTGCACCACTTCCTGCTGCCTTCGTTTTCCCTTTTGAGCTGCGTTTTCCTTTTATTTTACAAAAAAATTTCAAAAAACTTAATACTCAATTTGGCCCACAGATCCACTGCGGAATGCTATAGCAAACGAAGGCCACAACATTTGCTGAGTGGGGTTTCGGGTGGAGTACATGTGTGTTGTGTTAACTGCTCACCACTTGGCCGCATTTCCTTCTCGAAAGAGTAGTCTGTGTGGCAACTGCGAGATAAAAGCGTCTTTAACAAGTTGAATAACTTGTTGGTTCTTCGTCCCAGCACAGAGAAAATAAAAGGATCTCCAATGGCTTTTCATCCCTTAGTGTTATCAAGTATAAAACGATCGACTAACATATATCTTTCAATTCTGATTATCATTGAATTAAAGAAACATTTTAGTTCATGAATCATTTATTTGGGTTCTTGATTTTTCACGGTGTCCTTCGCCATAGCAGTAGCAAACACTTGCCGACCAAATGGTGCTTGAATGTGTTTCACTTTGATTTGCTTTTATTTTTAAAGAAATCCATTCAACGCTCGGATGAAAGCGGTCTGGGCTTGGCATAAATCTGCAGAAATACAGACGGAGAAACGGAGCTTGAGCCCTTTTATGCGCGGCACTTAACTGCTTAATTACTCATTATGCTCGAGTTTATCCAGCCATTTAATCAGTCACTCAATGCTAGCGGCAACGGCAAGGTAGCGGCGCAGTTAAATGAATAATTGAGCCAAACGGCAATAAAACATTTAATAACAATCTCGGCTCCCAACAAGCCACTCTCGAGTGTAATTTACGAGCAACATTGATTCCGGATCCGCAGTCCTGCACTCCGGAGTCCGGACCTGCCCTTCAGACTGCCTCGAGTGCAAATATGTTCCATATTAATGGCAATATTTTCCGCGAATAAACACTTTTTCTATCATAAACAGTAAAGTGCATGCGGTAAAATAAAAAGCTGAGGTTGATAATAAAATAATGAAATATTTCCGGAGTTAAATACTCAAAAGCTAAACGAAGCGTTTTATTGACCTATATTGTAAAGGCATATGCATACATCTTTAATTGGCGACCTTAAATGTGGCAATTTAATATTTGGCAGGAAAATAAATATACTTACATATTTTTCAATATTATCCAATGTCCTAAATCCTCTGACCTTTGAGGTGGCCACGTCCTTGCTGTCAATTTGTCAAAAGCAACGACTCACCGTGACCTCAGCACGTTGCAGCCAAAAAAAAGCAGGAAAATCGAACTAACACTCCTAACAGGTTCAACGTGATGTCAACAAAAGCCAACCAATATCAACCTAAACGAAAACTACTTGACTTTCACTCCCATATACACGTATGTGGGTGAACTTTCATTAGTGGAAACGTCAAAGTTCGAGAAGATGCATGTTAAGTCCTCACTGGCATATAGCTTTCCTGCTGTTTGAGCACAGAAAAAAATTATAAGAAATGAAATCAACCATACACAGAAACAAAAATAAATTTAATCTTGACAGAAATAAATAAATAATTTTTTTAGATAAAAGTTTGTTTATTCGGTAGTAAACTTTTTTAATTTGTATATGATCTTTGAAGTATTTTTTCAGTGAAGTTATTTAAAGCGAGGGCATGGATTGGGTTACTCGCAGCAAATAAGAAATTGAAAACAGGGAGAAAAGTATTGTAATTGCATTTGCATATGACATTCCGCTAAACTTCAAGAAATCTTCATCAGACTGACATCTCCTACTGAAAAATGTCAGCTAACTTTTACAAAATTTAACCGAACCAATGTAGATAACCCTTTGAAACGTAAAAAAACCCTCAGCATTACTTTTTTCCACTTTGACTTTTAGGAGTTTCCGTTCTTTTTGTTTTTCGGTGAGCGACCAAGTTAATAAAATGATTTTAAACTTTTTCTGCCATGGATGCGACACTTTCTATTATGCATTAAGGCAACAAAATTGTTTCCAACCTTTCGTCCGATACTTTTTTCCTTTGCTTGCAGCTTGCCCATGATGCAATTTTGCAGAGAAAAAACAGAGCGAAATTGGTTGGAGGACCACCATGGGGAAGGTTCCAGGATGGGTCGAGTGAGATAGATACCGTTGCTGACAGCTGCTTAAGTGCGAAATTCGATTTCGCATTCAAGGGCTTTTGCCTTTCGCAGGCAGGACCAAAGGCGGGCAACAAAAAGCGTGCGACGAGACGCGAAAGGAAATTATTTAAACTAGTAATGAAGCAAACACCAAAGCGGCAGAGGAAAAAACTCAATCCGTAAAATAAAGGACACAAAAAGCAAGGACTCTAGAAGAACTATAATAAAAGAGCTGCCACTTGGGAAAATTATACTTTTAATTTAAATATTTATTTCGCATAAAAAAGATAGAATCGGACCAAACAACCTTCATTTAGAAATTAAGCATAAGCTCTTTTATTAATTTAAACTGAAAAAGTCCCTTCAATACGTTTTCGTTAAGTGGCTGCCAATCCAAATTCAAAAGCCCCCTAAGGAAAACCTCCTCAGCAATGAGATAAAACTGAAACAGACGAAAAAAATCGTACTTTATGGAAAAACTTTCCTGGCCAAACAGGATTTTATTTTGCTCACTGAATAGCTGGCTTACAACATTTTGTGAATGGCTTAAACGCCACTCAAACAGCCAGGCCGCGGTAGTTTCCGCTAATTGAATGTTAATTAATAAAATAAAAAAATTAGTGCTTGGAAAATAATGAGTGGAATAATGAATGGCTAACGTCAAAGTGGAATTCTTATTATCTGAATGGCCATTGAAGAGACTGTGGGTAAAGAAGTGTTTTCAAAAATTAAATAAAAATATAAGCGATAAAGTTTTGAATTTCATTTGACGGCAGTTAGTGAAGCAATGCAAAAATATTTTTGAATTTATGATCTTTTTTCTATCGTTGGGTGTGTGAAATATGTTTTAATTAAAAGCAAAGTTATATGCATATTTTTTTGCACGCTGATTGCCCCAAAGCTGGTCAAAATCTGAACGACAAACAAGTACAAATTTGTTGAAATGCAGTCATGACGGCAAAAACCGAATAAATCCCCAAAGTGCCACCGAATGGGCCATGGAAATGAAAATCGCAGCCAAACTACCAACTGCACTCACTCATTCGCACGCACTGCCCTCTACTTATATATTAAAGCAATGGTTGAATCCCCCATAGAATGGAAGAACAATTAGGTATTTAATTTTTTGCGTTTTCAAACAGAGCTGTCCCAGCTGAGAGCGAAAGTGTCGGCTTCGCTTATGAGCCACACAAATGGGCCAAAAATTCGTTAAGCGGCCAACAGACACAGAAAAAAGTTGGACCTTCAATAAAAGCTTTGGTCTTTGGGCCATATTTTCGGCAGCAACTTTACTGATTGGTTGCTATTTAACTTAATGAACATATCAAACTTATAATCAGTTTGTAATAAAATATTAAATTATAATAAAAGAAAATATATAGGAGGCTGGATAGAAACACTCAGTTACATTTATACTCTTAAACTATTCATATTGACATTTCTACTCTAAATTCTAATTTCAAAAATTTTTCAATATCACCTTTTTTCCTGTTTTTACACTTTAACATTTATATATTTTTGAGCCATGAAGAATGGTAGAGCCTTTAATAAGTATCTACCATTTTCAAGAGAAGCTTTGGTAGCTTTATTTATTTAACTCCTTTTAGTTAATACTAATCAAATATTTATTTTTAGTTGCCCATAACGCGATCTTATGGCGACTGCAGTAATGGTGATGGAATTAAGGCAAAATTGGCAAAGGCAATACCTCAGCAGCGAGAATATTTTTTGGGAATAAAATGCTTGCACGGAAAGACTAGTCTTGGCACTATCCCGGTTGACAGTGTGATGGGCGGAATGCGAGGCCTGCCGCTGTTGATCTGTCTAACTTCAAGGTAATGCTGGACTATTTTCCTTATTTTAAAAGAATTTCTTAGGAATCTCTTTTGTATAGTTTACATCCTACAAAAGGTATCTTTTACCGTGGTTTGCCAATAAAAGACGTCTGCGCAAAACTGCCTCGAGTTAAGGAAGGATCATGCGAAGGTACCCCCGAAGGCGCCTTTTTTTTCCTAACTACCGGAGCAATGCCCACCAAAGAAGAGGCCCAGGGTGTGACAAATGAGTGGAGTAAACGTGGCAAGGTTCCTGATTATTGCTTGAAGATGCTTGATTCCCTGGATAAGAAAATTCATCCGATGGCACAGCTTTCGGCCGCATCTGCTTGCTTGAACCTAAACAGTAAGTTCGTGGAGGCATATAAGAAGGGAGCTAAACGGGCCGACTACTGGCAGTACGTTTACGAGGATTCCATGAATTTGTGTGCAATGCTGCCCACTGTAGCGGCGATTATCTACACCAACGTGTTTAAGGGCGGCGAGGGATGTCGGGAGCTGGATAAAGATCAGGACTGGTCGGGAAATTACAGTGCTATGCTCGGTATTCCGGACGCAGATTTCATAGATCTGATGCGACTTTACATGGTTATACACGCCGACCACGAGAGCGGAAATGTCTCTGCTCATGCTAGTCACCTTGTGGGATCTGCCCTCAGCGACCCGTACCTTTGCTTCTCGGCCAGTATGTGCGGACTGGCTGGGCCACTCCATGGCTTAGCCAACCAGGAGGTTCTGGTTTGGCTAACCAAGTTACGAAAAGCCATAGGCGACGATCCTTCGGACGATGAAATCAAAAAGTTTATTGACGATACTCTAAAAGGCGGGCAGGTAAGATATTGAATCTTAGTTTAAAAGGAGTACCGGCTAATATCTAATTTAAAAACAATTAAAGGTTATTCCCGGCTATGGACACGCTGTGCTGAGGGACACCGATCCACGATTCACCCTGCAAAACGAATTTGCCATGAAGCACTGCAAAGATGATCCTGGCGTCAAGTTAGTAACCCGACTGTGGAAAATCGTACCCGAAGTGTTGAAAAAATTGGGAAAAGTAGCCAATCCCTTTCCCAATGTGGACGCCCACTCCGGAGTTCTTTTGCAACATTATTGCTTGACGGAGATGAACTATTATACAGTGCTGTTTGGCGTCTCAAGGGCTATTGGAGTGCTTTCCCAACTGATTTGGTCCCGTGCGTTGGGTTATCCAATTGAGAGGCCGAAGTCTATTTCCACATCTGATCTATGCACTTTTATTCAAAAAGCAGGAAAAGCCGACAAAGATAAGAAGAAAAAATGTTGATAAAGTGATGAAAACCGACAAGTCTTTACTAATAAATAAATAGACGCCAGATCATAAATATCACAAAAACAATTGGAAAACGTTTCCTTTTTTTCTCTACATCTTGCATTACCATAACCGTGTGTTTGGCATTTCGTAATTGCGTTTTCTAGCTGTCATTCATTGGGTTATGTATTCCAGAGACACTTTGATATTTCTCATCTAGACTTGCCTCCGCCAGGACTAATTATGGCATGGGATAATTTGTATCCCATTTCCAGTGCTTTGATGTTTGCAGCCTGAAAAAGAATCCAATTTCCATTTTCATAACCATCATTCAGAATTGAATTTAGCCTTCAATCCGACTTTAATTAATGATTAGGGAATGACTTTAAAAACCGAGTTCCATCGCATAGCTATATATTAATTATATATTTATAAAATATTTACTATATAGCTATTTCCATCACAAAAATATATCTATGTAAATAAAACCAAAAATAGTATTAAGGTAGGCAATTTTTTCCCCTGCTATTTTCGTCGAATGTATTGTAATTTTTTTAAAAGCATTCCATCAACTGATTGATTTCTGCTTTGTTGGGCTTCGGCTCATCTCATTCTGATTTCGAATTTGTTTTCCATTTTTTGTTTCATTGGCATGAACCGTTATTTCTATAAGTGATATTTTATTGTTATTTTAGCATTTCCATCATTGTGGGTCGATGGTCCTTAGGGCTGGCTAAAACGGGTCCCCAGCTTCCACTCACTTCAATTTTATTCTAGTTTTTCCATGGGAATACGCCTCTGTCCCACATAGCAAGTGACCCAGTGAGTGAAAATGAAATCCAACGGGGTTTCCTAATGGGAGATGAGAACCACTCGAATAATGAAATGGATTTTTGTGGTCCCTGTTTGATTTTCGATTTATTAATTGCATTTTACCCATTCTTGGTTCATATGCTCACGTTCTCCTTTATTTTTTTGGACATATTAATACGATTATGAAGCTCCCTTTTTCCCCAGTTCTTAACTTATTATTAATTGCTCTGCGCAATAGAGGTTTTCAGGGGCCGGGAGTGTAAATGATAAAAGTTGAAATATGTTTATACAAGTTGGTGGGAAATATAAGCTGAAAAACGTTTTAATGAAAGTATTTAATATTTTCCTGCGCAGTTATTTTATTGTTGAGGGAACTCACAAAAAGTTTTTTTATTTCAATTCAGAGCACTGCTTGCTTTCCCCATTTTTTTGGCATTTTGGTGCGGGTGGTGTTTTTTTGTATCATTTTTTCAAACATAATTTGAAATTGTTTTGGATGAGGAAAATGCAGAGGCACGCTTAGCTTTGCTGCAGCTACTGTGGCCTTGGATGCGAGAAAAGGGAAAGCGGATTCCCAGCTTTCGTCCTATCCCCTTTCCCACATATCCACAGACACACCCTCACACACACGGGCTTATACACGCACAAATTCACCCACTTGAGCACGCACACATCCGAAGAGGATGGATGGTTATAAAACACATCCGCATCAACCATGTCCTGTCCATGTGACCGCTGCTGTCCCGCCGCTTGCCCAGACCTAAAAAAAATAAATAAATAAAACAATAGATGACTTTCATATGTATGCGAGAGTGGGCGTGAGCTTGTAAGAGGGACTGTGTGTGTGTGTGTGTGCAGCAGTCATATAAAATGTTCGCACATATGCCATGTAGCTTTCATCCATTTGCTGCAATATTAAAACAAAAGTAATGCGAAAGTGCTTTCCAACCCATCGCCCGACGCTGCCACCCAGAGCTCCTCCATTTCCCTCGAATAAAAACAAAATCGTAGATTAAAAACTGTGCAAAGTTCTTCTGGCATGCAACTATGTAGGAATAATTTAAAACTGACCAGAGGAAGGCATATGCTCTACCCTATTTAAATCTATGTGGAATGGCATATAAGGGATCTAAAATAAATGCCAAAAATGTGTTTCTGGAACAAGGTCATGATGGGATTTAAAGTAGCACACACTAGAATTAGGTAAGTTATTGATATTCTTTGTTAGAATTTGAAAGGAGATCCCATTAGATTTTAAGCTTGTACTCAAAAACTTTAATAATTTTGGTTGCCGTTTTGAAAAAATTACATTTTGGATAATTTCAAAGGGAAAGCCATTATTTAAACCCCAGTTGCCAGTGGTGGAATTCTCAGAATTAGAATGCCTTGGTCATGCTGTGGGTTATTTCATTAACTTCCGGCAAAATTGCGAAAGGACAACTTGAGTGACTTCCCCAAGGACGGCTCTGAGCAGTTCATATCTCGACGAACACGAAGCTTAAATTTTTGGGTTTCCTTGTGTGGGAAATGCGAATTTTTCTGTTGGCCGAAAAGGAAGCGGAGGGGGGAATGCAATAACTTCCTTATAGACCGAAAACTTTATGGCTCCGACAGCAGCTGCACTCGACTCGCTATCAAGCCATGTCTTCAACCCCACTCTCAGGCCCCGCCTTTACTTATTCCCCTTGGCCCGGGGTTTCTTTCCCTATCCCAATGTTATTGTATTATAATGGTCTCTGGCGCGGGCTGAGGCTGAGGCCGTGGCTGGGCTGCTCGGGCATTTTCGTATGTTCTATTTTTTAAGATATGCAAAATAAGTTGCAGTTGCTTTCGACAAAAGCAACTCGCAGACAAACACATCAGACATTGTGGAATATAACTATGCGCACACACACATATATCTTGGTGTGTTGTGTGCTGAGTGAAAAGTTTGCCGGGTACGCAGGAAAATTATAATTCTTCCTGCCTAAACAAAGACTGGCCCAGGGAGGCAAGGACAAAGCAAAAGGAGCAGTAGAGGCAGCAGTAACCGACTGAGTGGCAGTAACTGTTGGCTTCTATTTGACAGTTTCCCGGAAGTTTTTCCCATCCGCCCGATACTCAAATAAATTGCATCTTTCTCATTCACTTCACACACGAGATTTTTGGATTTAAATGAAAATATTTAATATTTTTTTGCTGCTTTATATCCAATGACTTGAATGAGCGATTGCCGTCCTGACATTCGGGTCAACCTAAATAAGTATAATCAAAATGGCCATTTGATTATTTATGCAGCCTGTACCATGGCTAGTTGTACCAATTAATTGTTTAATTATTTTCATTTTCCATTGACTATTTATTGGCCCATTCAATGCAATGAACACGTGTTGAATTAAACCCCTACAATTATAGGTTAATTAAAAACAATGTATTCTACATCCAGTTGTTCCCATCTCTTGTTTAATTGCTAATGAGGGATTGGACCATTTGGCAAATTTCTCGCTTAATGTGTATTTAATACGAGATGCTCGATAAAGCTTACATTATTATTTCAACTGTATTATTGCAGGTATTCTTCTATTTTTAAATATTAGCTAATGACAAAAAAATTCTTCATGCCCATTCCTTCGTTTCGGTGTTTTGAAGTTGAAGTTGAAGAAATATTCGCACATAGTTGCGCTTGGTGGAATGTGCTAATAGTGCCAGCAGGTAAAAATAATTGCGATTATACCAGCAAACTATGAACGGAGTTTTACCAACTCCATGGTCCGGAGTTGAGAGTTCAAAACGACAGACGGAAGATGAACTGAATAGTGTGCCTCCTGGTGCCTTTTCATGGTATTTTCACAGAGGTTTTTCCCACGTTTTGCCTTTGGGAGTTTGTGTTTTTGTTTTTGTTTGTTTGGCAAACGTGAAACCACTAAAGTTCTTCAACCCTATTTTAGGAGGATCCTTTAGGAGGGTTTATAGTAACATTTATTAGCAGAATATTTAGTAAAAGTTTAAAATCATAGGTAGCCCGGGCAAATATTACAATTTGACTTAAACAAAATAAAATAAAGAGTGAGGTACACATGGCGTATGCGCAATATCAACAGCCACTTAAAAATCACTTCTTCACATTCGATTTGTCTCTTTGTCTGATTACTCCTGCGCCTTAATTACGCGCTGGAAAAGTTTTTAGCATTGTTTGCTATTGGGCTAACCATTCTTGTCGTGGCCAACATCATCATCCTCGTTCCCATCTGGCAAAGATCTGTTCATGTTTTGGGCTATTGTTCGCTGAATGAGGTTTTTGGTGAATGGACTGCAGTTGTCGCTTATCCTTATCTACTTCTTGTCCTTGTAATTATCAACGAAGGACTAAGGTGTCCTCCCTCTCCACTCTGGGCCTTTGTTTTCGGTGAGTCAAATCGCGAATTATGCTTTCCACTTGGCTTAACGTGGTCAGGTTGCAGATAAGTCCGCCTACGGAGGGGCTGCTTCATCCTGGCTGGAAATTCAGAATTTAAGGATATGAAACTCTGCACTGGCTTTAATTGGGAGTTCGCATTCGCATTTGTGGCACGTGCTGTTGGCCCTTTCTTGGCTGCTACTCGGGTTAATTAATTTATTATTGTTCTGGCATTCGTTTAGCAAACAAATTTTGACACAATACAACTGCCGACACACAATAAATTTCTTTCAGCACTGACCTCCTGCTGTTCTTTTTAGGGTTTCATTAATAATTCAGCTCATACAAAACTAAGCCAAACTGCTGAATTGAGTAACCGAAACTGGGTAAATTAAGTTTATCCAACACCATCAGATGTAACATCTGCTCCTTTCACTCTCGCACCGAGACGAAAATCAATACATTTGGCACTTGTCTGATATATCTTCAGCTATTTGTTTCAATTTGTCAGTCAAGATGACACACCCGGCCCGAAAAACAAATCGAAAATTGAAATTAAAAACATTCAGACAGACTTGATCAAGAAAAATGTCTCACCACTAATCTGGAAACTTTCTACTGACTTTTGATTTTGGATGTAGGATTTCTGAAATAATTCCAGCATTGCTCTCTAGCTTTTGCAATCTATACAAATGGGTTCACAGTTTCTGATGTTTGCGGAAAGGTTCAATGAACTTGCCTATTTCAAGTAAATTTCGGATTGTTTTTTTGCCGCCAAGTAACATTAATCATTCTTTTTTCAAACACTTCTTACTTTATTTCACTTTATTAACTTTTTCCATAGCCTTTTTTATTGAAATAAAATGCTTTTGCATATTAATTGAAATAGCCTCTAGCATTGATGAAATATTAGACTTTATTTGGAAAAGGTCCAATTAAAAATGATCATAATTGTGTGAAAGAAAATAATTGAAAATGGTTTTAGTTACATTTCACTTACATTTATTTAACACGTTCACCCTTTAAACAACGCCCTGCTAGAACTTTCAAAAATATATTTAAATTACATATTATAGTTAAAAGTTCTGTCTGACTGTCATGTGCCCGTCAGCGCACATTCCCATATATGGCAGCCAACTATAGCGTAGAGAAAACTGAAATGCTCATAAAAAGTTTCACAATAAATCAGGAAATTTGGAAAACATTACACACTCCCCCACAACACCCACACACAGGGCACACATATTTTGTAAAAGTGTTCAGCACCAAATGGAAATTTGTTTACCAAGCTGTTGATGCTGCCGGCTGTGAAGTTTTATCCGGCTCTGCTGTAGCAACAATTTACTTTATTTTAGTCGCATAATTTCCCAACTCACCAAATTTTAACACACCCAGATTCCGGTGGCTAAAATTGCATAGTGAAAATTAGGGCTTTCTTTTTTTCATAAAATTATAAGGCTAGCATTTTCCATATAGAGCCTACGTTAGTACAATTAGTTGGTGGGGATTTTCAGAAAAAGTAGCTTTCCTAGCTGGCTGGTAATAGCAATCAAAGACCGTGACGAATGAACGATTTAACGATTATGGCGACAAAGAGATGTATCGGCAAACCAATCAACGGAAATAATACAAACACGCAACCCCACCCCCGAGATGTCCGTTCTTCGAAGAAGGAGGTGCCGAAAGGACTAGCGTGTGTTTTATTGAGCACTTGATTGCACTCCCCTATGGGAGTGATTAAAATCGATTCAATCCCTGCCAGGCATAAATCAGTTAGCCAAAATCTTTGCCCCACCCAGTTTCTGTTGGCGAAGGTCAAGACATCATTTTGCCCAGACCAGTGATGGATGGCAATATATACAAATGTATCTGGATGACTGTATTCATCTACGATGTGTAGTTGCCTCTTTGGTGACGGTTTGCGATTTTATGGATGGTGGCAGGTCGAGGTGGGTAGTTTACCATCCATCATTTACCCCAGCGAAACCAAAAAAATGTGTTTGCCAACAATTTTCGTTCAGATTGGGGTGATGAAGAGCCTTTTAAATGCAAATATTTTATTTATATTGCATCCAAATGAAATGGAGAAAAACGTGTTATTGATTTTCCCTATTGTTGAACTTGTGAACATCGACAACAGAAAGCAAACAGACTGTCAAAAGCAGCATCGCATGCATAAAAAATATTTTACACCCTTTTACGTAAATATTTGCACTGAGGTTTTCATTTAGAACTTGATGGCAAGCGATTAAGATTAAATCTTTTAAATTTCTTAGACAACGAAGAAGGTTTTCAAATGTTATTTAATACGAAATTTTGTTGTAAATGAAAGAAAAATCTAATACAATGTTAAATATTTGGTTTCAACTTAACTCTTTTAAGAACCTTTAAAGATTCATTCCGTTTAGATGGCAAACTTTAATATTTTCCCTCACAAGCTGTTTTCTCTCTATTGCCTTGGTCTTCATTCACATAAGGGAAATATGATTATGACCCCACTAAGTTGAAAAATCCTTCGCTTGTTGCATTCCATTCAACTCCAGTCGCTTTCCGGCTGCAGCTCTATGTGAGCTCTGTCCCGGTCGCGTCCGTCCATAAATATTCATGGGACCTAATCGGTTTATGACTGGCATAATCGCCTGCACTTTGCACGTCTTTTGCTCATGAGGTTGCATTGGCTTTTTTACTATTTATTTTTTATGCTTTATTCCAACATATGGCCAATATATATGAATATATACGAGAATATGTTTTAATCCGGAAGAAGTCGTCATTACATCGCATCTGATGCTGAACTTTGTTTACATATTTATTCTGATTATGAAATTAATAAATAAATACAGAGATTATGGAATGGTCGGGTCAAATTATTTAACATTTAATGTGATTTAATAAGATTTAACGTTTTTTATTCGGATATAAAATATTCAAGGACGGCCGACTCTTTGAAATGTGGCTCACGGAACCGCGAATCTCGTTTGGAGTGAAAAATATTCAATAAAAATTGTATACATTGGGTGGCATCTGGCAGTAGCAAAATGTCAGCATACAAAAAAAGCGACATATTTACGGCGTTTTAAATGAAAGCACGTGTTTAGCAAGTCAAACGACGACAAACGACGGCACTGATGCCTCAAATATCGCACCTAAACTCACTTTCACAAGCAGGAGCATAAGAATCATCAGTACTACACCGACAAAAATTGCATAGGTCTTACAATATTTTGGCTACTATACATTGAAAAAATAAGTTTCTGTTTGGTAATCCTCAAAATTCCGAGTAGATGCTTTTTCAAGAATAACCCATTTCTGTTTATGACTTTTTGGAGTACCACTTTTCTTTCTGTGGAACCAGGCTAAGCAACCTGAAACGAGACCATAAAATGGCAAACGCTGGCAATAAAAACTAGAACAACTGCCAGTGTTCCACCAGCAGAAAGAAATAGAACAAGGAGGCAACGAGGGGGCAGGTGGTGGCAAGTGGGCGTAGAAAACTGGAGTGGTAAGCAGGAGCGGGCCAGCAGCGAACGCGGGCAGGTGGAGCGCATTACTTTGAAAGTACATTGAGCTTGAAAATGGCTTTGTAAATGGCGCTCGACAAATATTTTATTACTAGGGAACAGCAACAATTTACTCTGTTTCCCCCTTGTCCTGTCTTTTTGCCTTAGTGTTACTGCCACTCGTCCGCAGCTTATTTGCGTTAAAGTTTCACCTTAATTTTAGACACTACAGTCTAGAGCTTGAAAGGCATGGAATATAGTTCAACTTTTTAACCATGGGATAATTATTTTTTTGACTTTTTGTCAAAGGGGATCCTTTGACGTTCTGAGGAATGCATGAGAAGCACAGTATGGCCCACAGCGATGGCCATATCTTTGTCAATAATCATACGATTCTTAAGAGGAATACCTTAAACGATTTTTGTGTCGATTCTCTTTCAACCTGCATTGAAATCTAGGAAAAAATTATTTTTTAGATTTTTTGTCAACTGTTGGCCCACGGCGACGGCCATTCGAATTGCGAAAAAGGAAGGGAGGCTTAATATGGCCTCCAATGGTGGCTATATCTTTGTCAATTTTCATCCGATTCTTGAACGGAATACCTTAAACGAATTGTACATCGATTCTTATTCAATCTGCATCAAAATCTAGAAACAAATTATTTTTTAGATTTTTTGTCAAATTTTGTGGAGGATCCCCTTCGAAATTGGGAAGAATGTAAGGGAGACACAATATGGCCCCCAGCGATGGCTATATCTTTGCCAATAATCATCCGATTCTTGAGCGGGATACCTTGAACGATTTGTAGATCGATTCTCATTCAATCTGCATCAAAACCTAGAAACAAATTATTTTTTAGATTTTTTGTCAAATTTTGTGGAGGATCCCCTTCGAAATTGCGAAGAATGCAAGGGAGGCATAATATGGCCCCCACGGTTAGTTATATCTTTGTCAATTTTGATCCGATTCTTGATCGGAATACCTTAAACGAATTGTACACCGATTCTTATTCAATCTGCATCAAAATCTAGAAACAAATTATATTTTAGATTTTTTGTCAAATTTTGTGGAGGAACCCCTTCGAAATTGTGAAGTATGCAAGGGAGGCATAATATGGCCCCCAAGGTCAGTTATATCTTTGTCAATTTTCATCCGATTCTTGAGCGGAATACCTTAAAAGATTTGTACATCGGTTCTCATTAAATCTGCATCAAAATCTAGAAACAAATTATTTTTTAGATTTTTTGTTAAATTTTGTGGAGGACCCCCTTCGAAATTGTGAAGAATGCAAGGGAGGCATAATATGAGCCTCGGCGATTATTATATCAATGTCATTTTTCATCCGATTCATGAGCGGAATAGCTTTAACTATTTGTGTATTGATTCTCTTTTAATATGCATCTCTTAATATGCATCTTTAATCTTTTAATATCAGAGGCTCCACTCAGCAATAAGGAAATAGTTAAATATGTGAGACAATTAAGAACTGGCAAAGTTTAAAATACGGTTTAAAATAGTCCATAGTTATTGCTTCTTATTGTTTTATCCATATTATATTTCCCCTATGCATATGGATAGTCAAATTCAAAATAAACTTTGACACTGCAAATTAATGGCATGCATAAATCAGAGCTTAATTGATTCTATTTGCAATCGCCGCCAATGCAAATTTTATAATCCATGGCAACGAAAATCCGGTTTAATTCCTGGTTTATTGGACGAAATTGCCTATTGAACGCAACGCTTGCTGGGAAAATTTCATAGAGAACGATCAAGTTAATTTAACAATTTTTTGGTGCACTAAAATTTTGCTACCCAGGGAGCTGGGGGTGGCGCCTGGGGGTTGGTGGAGTTGGCAGGAAACTGCCCCTGAGGGAAGTACTGGGGTCGCGTAGAGTTATGGAATGTTTCCAAAACGCCAGGGCTTAGACCTGCGGTTGTGGTTTTGCCGCTATGGTTGTGGAACTAGTACAGGTCCTGCTCTTCTGAGTTCCTGGCTTTGAGTTATCCTTTTCGCGGTTACCTTTTGTCGCCGGCCATTGTTTAGCAGCGCCATTGTTTCGCGTCCTGGGGATAAGGGGACTCGTTGGGGGTAATACGGAATTTTTTCCTCGGTGGCCATTGTTTGGATCCTGGCTGAGGTTGAATTTTTTTCGGGCCCCTCCCAGTGTGTACTTGTTGAAGTGTTGACTTTGACGTGGTCAATGGTTGGGTGGCGAAACAACTTCATTACCACGCCCAGTTTCCCAGTTGATTACAATTCACAAAATTAACGCCCATGTTGAGATTGCTCCTAAATGCGTTGCCAAAGGATATATCCGCCACCAGCATATCCTTGCCGGAGTCTCATCCTTGGGCTGGAACGCGTAGTTTGCATTAATTTCGCGTTAATTTTACGCGATAATCGTATTTCTTGACATAATAGTCTGCGAAAGGACCCAGGACGGAGGCTTCCATATTGCTTTAATGGCGGCTAAAATGCTCTTAATGGCGTCTATTTGAGATTTTATTTATGCACTTGAAAATCACATTGAATCCTGGACCTTCCGCTTTTTGCCCCGCTAGGATGCTTGGATTGAATGAGAAAACTGGCGAATGATTCTCATAAAATATGGGCAAAAATTTGAAATGAAGACTCAACTAGCCAGGGATTTATGCGGGTAATTTTGCTGTCTGATACAATTGAGAGTGAAAAGAGTAAAATTAAGGCATTCGTGTATAATGTTTGATATTCAGTTAAAAGGCTGCATTGACAACCTTTCCATTCAAACTTTAATATATTGGCGATATTGTTAATTTTCACTAGAAAGAAAGCACAATATTCGCATTTTCTGTAATCAAGAATGCTTCAAAACGCTTTTATTGCATTGCCACCGTACTAAATAACTCGGTCAGCTGAACACAGACACAGATTATTGGGAATTTGTTTGCTGATACCAAACTCGATTTCAGATATACACAGTGTAGTATGCAGAAACTGAATTTAAAAGCGCTTTTTCGTTGTAATAGTAAATCGCTTTTGTTTGATTTGCTGTCCATAGCCGGCAGATTAAAAGTCGCATGAATTGGCCCCAGCAAACAGTGGCTGCGTGTTTGAGAGGGGTTTTTCGGATATTTTTTTTTTTTTTTATGGTGTGGGGTGGGGTGTGGAGCAATGAGCAATGGACCTTCAACAAAATTCTAATTATTCATTGTCGACGCGCCGCTCGCTGACAGCGAAAACAATGAGCGCACTCGACTGTGAAAACTGCAAAAGAGCGCATTCCAAAGCCGGGCAGAAAAAAGATGGAGCGAATCGGGTGAAAGAGATGGCTGCAGGGGTGCAGCAGCAGGAGACGGATATAAAGATAGATAGAGATAGTCGCCGGCATTGGGATGGCGATGGGGATGGGGCTGGAACGGGGAGTGACGCATTTACTGTCGCACTAAAAATAAAGCTTCAGGGCAAAGGATTCCGCCAGCAATGAGAAACATTGTCAACATTTTTTACAATTTTCTAGTCGTTATTTACCATTGTTTCAGCTACCATTGTAGTAGATACAGAGATAAAGATACGCAGCTACAGATACAATCTTCATTCGCATCCATTGGCCGATGTAGACTGTTGGACATTGGTTATGGCAGCAATTTGCAGCATTTAGACCCGAGTCCATTAAACTTTAATGCACTGACTCCAGCTCTTGGTCTGCCATTCAAGTTATCACAGCTTCCGTTATGGAAGAGGACATCAGGCGATCTTTGATTTATGGCCAGCAATCCTAAATGCATTTAGCTCCCAGTGACCCCCTCTACTCAGTCCAGTCCTCCCTGGTGCCCAATTACAAGTAGTTGGCATGGCGGCCAAAAGCACTCCCCAGCCATCTGACCCACGCTCAATTAATGAATACTCGGCCCGGAGCCAAAATCCGTTTAGACGCAATGCGACACGGCTAAAAACCCAGGAGGAAGTAAGCCGGAATTGGGTAAATATAATAAATAAGTTCTATTTATTTTCTGTAAAATAGGGTTTCGTTTCTGGGTCAGCTGAATACTATAATATGTAAAGTAATTGCATTCAAGGAAGAAAGCAAGATACCAACCTAGAACAATGGTAGTTTTTTACAAGAAATAGCTATTTAAATATGTTATCCTTGAACAAAAAAATAGAAGGCTATGAATTAATTGCAAATGTGGATCGTTCCTTCGAGTAGGCGGCGGGATTATATTTGTAGAAAATTTCAATGAAAAAATAACAAAATTCTGGTTTCATTTTATGTGTAAGTATTATGACTAAATCCTTAAGTTTCGACCCTCGAGCCAGTAACAAACGCCATATTTAAATGGTAGATGATTAGTTTTGAAGGTACCTCTGTGTAGCAGACGAGTGCACTCAAAATCCCAGTAGTTCCTTAGGGGAGACAGCGCAGGACAGCAGCGGATCCGATGGCCAACGTGGTTGTGAACACAACGTCGCCGATGGCCGGGCGACGCCTCCACAGGGACGTGAACCGGCTGCTGATCTCCGGCTACCACACCATCGTGGACGAAGATATGGCCAATCTGGACGTGCGCTTCGAGGGGCCGCTGGGCACCGCCTACGAAGGAGGCGTATGGACTGTAAACGTGGCCATGCCGCAGGAATATCCCTTGAAGGCGCCGCGCGTCCGTTTCGTCACCAAGATCCTGCACCCGAACATTGAATTCACCACGGGACTGGTTTGCATGAACGTCTTCAAGCAGGCCTGGTCCTCCAACTACGACCTGGTGAACATCTTTGATACCTTCCTGCCCCAGCTGCTGCGCAATCCGAATCCCCATGATCCTCTCAACCATCGAGCCGCCTCCATCATGATGCACTCGGAGCAACTATTCCACGAGCATGTCGTCCTCTGCGTTAGGATGTACGCCCTGCCCCCCGCCGTCAAGCCCCAATCCCAGACGGCTGAAAGCCTGGAGAAGCGTTCCTCAGACCTAAGTCTCTCCGATCTTCTCTCCGACGACGAAGAGGACGACGTCGCAGATGCATATGCCGGTGCATCTACCACAGATGGCACAGACGCTGCCAGTGCTGCAGGAGCTTGTGCTGGTGCAGAGCCTGTCGGTGACGATTAAGTATTTGGCTGGTCTTTTTTTGTATCTTTGTAGAAAATTCGGTTTGTATATGGACAAATTAAACTAAATTGGATAATATTATAGTAACGGTTAAAATTGTAATTACATTTTTTATAATTACATAATCTAAAAAAATTTTCGACTAACAAAAAATGCCTTTTTTCTGAAATAAACTCCGTGTACTGGGTATAAATAAAAAAGTTATGCATCTTAATGAAATTAATAAAAATAATTAACTTTTTAATTAGTTCCAAAAACAAAAGGATATACAGTATTTTGTTTACGTTTTAATATTAATTACACCAATATTAAAATACTTTTTTGCTTCGACTGAAATTCAAAACCATTTTAAATTCATGATTCGTAAACAATTCAACATTTTATTGCATGTCGAGTGGTCTGACGGGATGATGGCCATTCAATTGTGGGCCTTAATTGTGCCAAACAAGATGAAGCCATATTGCCGTAATGATCCGATAAGAAATTAATTTCACTCCATTAGGTATAATTACAAAATTTAGTGACCATAATTGAAAGTGATGTCAACTCCACTCGACACTTTCAAGTCGGCCTTCAAGCAGGTGATTTCTGATCGATGGTCTGATTAGTCAAAAGTTTGAGTGTTGGGACAGAAAGCCATTCAAGTCCGGTTGAAAGTTGAATGGTTTAATTGTCTGCCAAAGAATGGAAAATAAGTGCAGTCATGTGTGCGAAACGATTTAATTGGAGGTTTTATTCCAGCACAGGGAGTGTTTCATGCTTCATGGCAGCAGATATGGTTAAATCAACAACCAAAATACAAATCACTGTTAAATCGGCTTTCCAATTAATTAATTAGATTTAGCTCCAAGTGGATTTTACTTGTGGAATCTACACCTTTCCGACATTATGGTTTCTGGATTTTCCAAGCGGAGATTGAATTTCTAGAGAAAATTGTCTGCAGACACACAAATCAATAAGGCTCGTAAAAAAAAATGGACAAACGATAATTTGGCAAACAGGCCAAAATGAAATCGTCTGTCTGTCAGTCCCAAAAATTGGTTTAATGCGATGAAACTGGAAAGGGACCATTTGCAGGAAAATTTTGGTATTATTGACGCCTTCTGCTGGCCATGGGCTGAATGATGGACAGACTGTCTGACTGACTGGCCACCTTCCTTCCTCTTCTCTGTTCTGTCAATGCCAATGACAATGCGAGTGCACTGTTCCAGACAAATGCGCAGACAATCCGGCAGAAGACGAGGTCCTGGAGAAGGATGTCCTGGACCAGGTCAAATGGCTGCCTCTCTGCGTGTGCTGTTGCCATCGAATTAGAATACCATGCCCACCTCTTTAAGTGGGCATGGAGTTTAAATGGCTTTACCTGCACATTTCCAAAACGAAACGATGTCTTTAGTGAGACATTCGATGGAAACGACAGGAAATCACTGGCGGTTGGGTGATAGGTTCTATCTGAAACATAGATTATGCTTTCTCTGCGGAGGTTTTATAGCCCTCGAGAGTGTGAAATTGATGACATTACATGGTAATCATTCTACAGATTAATCTGCATGATGAGAAACTATAACACACATATAAATAACTCTCATTGAACACTCGTATATGCCTTAATAGTTGTGTATTTTAACAATCCTTTATTAAAAGTCCTCTTTAGCTTATCAAGTGCAAAAGTAACCCAAATATATCACTATCATTAAATCTTATACAATCTTTAAGGTGCGACTGTTGTCTAGACAGCAATTCCTAGGGTCATATTAAATGGTAAATATTTTTGCAGGGCACTTGAAACAATTTTCAATGGGAGGCCATTCCGGCCGGGTCAATATACGGCTAAAGCCAACTGTCCCGGCAATGAGCCTGCATTGCTGGCGTTAATTTATTCAAGTCAATTGACTCCCTGCGAAGTGAGTTTCGCAACGCACGGCAATGCCATGAATACCCCGGAGGCAAAGGAGGCCTCATTACCATATTCTAATTAATTTATATTATTCCAAAATGCACAAAACTTAATTGGTATGGACCACTTAGTTAATGAAATTGAAGTTCCCACGAAGCTGAGACATCTTTCTTTATTTTTCCGTTCTGTTTTTCATGCAAAATTTTTAGCTGTTGACAATTTGGCGTGACTCGTAATGAAAGCCAGGCAAAGTACGAAGTACTACACTGCGTATACTTGACGGGAAGTTTCAAGAGTACACAGTTGAGAACATTACGCAACATTTTGTGAATCCTCCAGTAGCAACAAGATGGACCCCATCCTTTCATTAAGATACTGCTTCTGGGCTCGAGAGATTGTTGGCAAACAAATTTGAGTCGCCGTCTTGGGCGAGTTAGTTATGACTGGCAACTTTCTGGCACAGAATTTGCATTTGGGTTTCCCCCTTATTCAAGCTGGAGTATTAAGTTGATTATTTTTGTTTTTCTTGGCCCTGTTTGACAACCCAAGGACATGTGTTCCTGCTTCTTCGGAGGGATTTCGTTTCCATTTGCCGGCTAATTTATGTTGCCATGGGGATGTGGAAGGGATGCGGATACGATTTTCAGGAGCACACCTTTGTGTGTGTCCCTGCATAAATGTCTTGTTAATTTTTACAACCCTAAGCCAGCATATCCATTCTCAGACGGCCGCAGGATTCCAACATTCCTTCAGGCACCAGGTCGCACCACCTCAAAACTTGAGAGTTCTTCCTGCGGCTGCCTCTTCCGGCTTTTTCTTTGTTTGACCTACACAATTGTGGCACCACACCCCCTCCACCCTGCCAGTGTCCCATCAGATTCTTCGGCTGGGAATGTGCAATGTCAGGATTGGCGTCGTCTTTGGACGTGTGCCCAACAATGCAGCTTCAATTACCAGCCAGCTAACAGCTTGTTTAGTCAGAAACCGTTTTGTTTGGCTGCCGATTGTCAGGTAGGCCCAAAGAAACTCATTCCCACTGCCAATTAAGGGCAATGCATTGTAGGCGGATTGTTTACAAAAGATACCATTTGTGGATGGGGAACCGCACTACCTTGGGATGATGAAGGTAAACCCTCTACCTAACCAAAGGATGAGCTGCTTGTTAAGTGGCACCAGTTGATTTTCAAGCGTAGGGGTTTAAGGCCTTAAACTGCGGGTTAGAAGTGCCTCTGTTATTTTGAATTCCATCAAATGAAAGGACTTTGGTTCTTATAACTTAGGCAATCGAAATATCCGTCTTACTTCGCTGATAAAAGTCATCAATCAACTTTCAATCTGAGGCTGAACGAATGTATTACAACCTCTGGCAGCCTTTGGAAATCTTACTCAGCCTTGAACTGGAATGCGAATGATAAAGTAAGGCACTGAGCGCCACACAGGTCCGCCCAATTCAAATTGCTGGACATTAAACGGATGTCGATAAATGAGATTGACAATGACAAACATGAAAGCGAAAAAGTAGCCTGAACGAGAACCGTTGAGTCAATAAAATCCCCAAAAAGCAAAATCCCGCCTCTGAGGTCGGAGGGATAAACTAAAAAAGGAAATGCTTAAACCAAAGCAGAGCCCCAGCCGAGTGACAGCTAGAACCCCCGTTTTCCCTTGGTCTGCCCCTTTTTTCTGGACGGTCTCTGGGTTAACAGATGGCAGAACATTTACGGTCACAGTGCCACATATGTCAGCCGAAGCGAGCCCGGATGATTGCAGGGCCAGTGACGGTACACGCCACCAAAAAAGAAGGTTTTATTTTAAGATTTCCTTTATCAGGATTAGAGCCAACACGTCCTTAACTGACTAAGTTTTTTTTAAACATAAATATTTAATTTTAAGTATGAATTAAAAGGATTACAATTTCATAAAAAATCATAAAGATTTAAATTTTTTTCTGTGCAAAACTAGCAGACAAAAAGTGTTCAACTGAAATGAACAAATGTCAAGTGCAAGCCAAAGGCATGAAAAGGAAAACAAACCAAATCCGAATGCAGAGCCGGTATTTGCCATAGTTTTGTTTAAATGTGAATTAAAGAATCTTCCTAAGGGAATACGAACTTGGAGCTTGGCAAAACCCACCCCCTTACACACACATGGCAATTGCTTATTTGGCTGCCGGCTATTGGCCACTTGGCGGGAATGGCAAGTGCAAACAGCGGCTCCCAGAGCCCGAGCGCCACTTGCTGCTGCTTTGTATCTGCCACTGCTGCTGCTGCATGTGCCATTTGCATAAATCAAATTTGAATTTGGATAGCTGCCTGCAACGAGCAGTTGCAGTATGTGCCAAAGAGATGGTGCTGCACAAACAACAGCTGCTGAGTCACAACTCAAAGCTGTATGAACATGCGGAAAAAGCGGGGTAAGGGCAAAGGCAAAAGCAGGTGTGCAGCTCTACCTGCCTCGAAGAGTGTGCTCGAACACGCACAAGGCAATGAGCACGCAGCCAAACTTACGCACGCTCGCCCACAACGCAAACGCAAAAACAAACATTGCCAGCGACAAAACAGCGCTCAAGCCTCGTACAACCGACAAAAGTCGAGAAAACGATGTGCCATAAACCAGAAAAATGACATGATGGCCCTGAAAGTCGTGTAGATGATATAACACGCTCATGTGACTGTCGTGAATATTGAAAAAAGAGGTTTTAAAGCATACTTTTCAGGGTTTTAACTTCATTAAAAAAAAAGTTGGCTGGCAAATATTACTTTAAAGAAAATGTATTAATAAAATCATTTAAAGTTTTATTTTTTAATCACATATTTTGTAAAAAATAATTTGCACTTTCAAATAAAACACTTTCCAGGGTTTATTATTCGTTGCATATATTACGTATACGACCCATGTGTCCCAATACGGCTCTAATAAATATTCATAATTTCAAACAAAAACATAATTTCCAAATAAAAATATTAAACTTTAGGGCATCATTTTTTTATAAAAAAAAAAAGTAATTGTATCATTATTTATTTAATACATTTAATTTGTAATACAGATATACGTTTACTATTTTCTTTACTGATTCTGTGGGAGCCTTTAAAAATAATTTTGAATATGTTCAAGATCTTCGACACATTAGTTGGTAAACGACTTCATCATCAGACCCGCCTTTCCTTTGATTTCTTTGCAATTTCTTGCACATTAGCTGAAAACTTTCGTTGCTAATTTACGGTGAGCACACAAGTACATGAACACGTCCGCACACAAGCACACACATCCTTAGCCGTGCATTAGCATCCTGCCACGCCCAGTCCTCTCCTTTGGGCCAACTTTTTGCCTTGTGCAAATTAAATAATAAATGTGCAAAGTTGATCCAATTTATAATGTTAAACCAAAAATTGTTGAGTGACTTTTGAGTACAATTTTTGCTGTCTGTGTTAATTCCAATTTAATTGTGTGCTCTTGGCAATTGTTGATGGGATTTGAAAAATAATTGAATTCAATTTTGCAGGAATTTTATATATTCTCTAAGCTTTAGTCCACAATTCATTTATTGGGGTTTAGTGTACAAAACTGTGATGATGGAAACGCTAAGCCATATTTCGCACCGTCATTGAAGTATCGACTCAAAAACTTCCAATTTATTAAAGGAGATAAATTGCCACCCGGGGACTCCATTCTTACCGCTAGTCAAAAGTGCCAAATATTCGGCTATTTTTTATCGTCCCAAAAAAAGGCAAGGAGGCCATTGAATGGCAGTGTCAATGTCACTGCGGTGGATGAAGAACGAGAATGAGGATAATGCCCTTCAATCAAGTTTGTGGCCCCATCGGCTGACGTGACTGTTGCTCATTTCACGGTTGGCCTTCCCATTGTCCTGCTGGCAAGGCACACAAGTCTGGTAGGAGTAGGGTCTGCCAACCCGCCGGCTGATTACCAACGAGTTCTCAGGAAGTCTCGATAAGATAGCAGGTCCATAAACGCCAGCCGATGTCCCGCAACTTCAATTTAAAAAACGGTTAGCAGATGAATGACCTTTTTTTTAGGATACCCATTACATACTTGGTGGCTGGGAAATACTTCTTGTCTGCCTAGCGTTAGTCTCCGTGGAGTCCTTAGAGACCGTAGAGTATGGTACGAAGCCTTAAAGTAAATATAAATATGTAAAATGTATGATTTTGCTTAAAAGTTTGAACTTACTCCGTTTTAATGCTCCAATGTCAACGGAAACATCTAAATTATGGAAATGAATTATTTTTATGAAATGTAACATAAGAATTATACATACATCTAGGTCGCTCTTCCGAATCTTGTGCTATCTGTACTTCTTCTGAAATGTATTTTAAATTAGTAAAAGATCGAAATGTGTAAAGAAAAATTATAGCTCACTACTTGTTCCAGGACTGGCAGGCTCTGGAGCAACAGATGCCTCATGGGACCTTATAGGCTCCAAGTCCTCTTGAAATCGTTGTCCGGTAAAAAACATATTAGATATCAGTCCCCTACTACTCGGAGCTGCCACACCCGAGCGCCAGTTATGCGAAGAATCATCTGGAGTAGGAGCTCCACCTACTTCGCCGGATTCGTTTGGAGCACGACTACTAGATTCGTCTGCAACAACTGCTGGCGTTTCTTTTGCACCTCCATCTTTATCATCACCACCTTTTCCATCACCTCCATTCTTTCCATCCTTCATGAAAGGCTCCATAACCTCCAAGGGGATAGGGTAGATGATTCTCACTCTTCTTTCCGAGGCAATCGACGAAAGAATCTGTAGATGTCTTAACTACAAAACAAAGAGGTTAATCACAATATTTAAAGTTAAAATGAAAAGACGCACTTGCAATGTGATCTTATTTTCCGCCATCACATCCGAGGCCTCCTTCAAGGCCTTAGAGGCCTTGAGTTCGCCTTCGGCTAAAATAATCTTGGCCCGAGCTTCTCTCACAGCCTCCGCCTCGCTGGCCAAGGATCGCTCCAAGCTTGGTGGCAAAACAATGTCCATCCTGAAAAAGTATTATTATAATTGCTATTGTCATTCACAAGGGCTATTAAAATGAGTGGGAAATTAATAAATTGATTCCCTAATTGACCCATCAATTGCATATGAATTAAATTGCAATTACTGCAATAAATAATGCTATTCAATTTTTATTATTCGCAATTGAAATGGAATTATTTTGAGTCCATTTTTAAAACCATTTCTTCGATTAATAGGTTGCGTAGGTCAACTTTGTGAAAGATGTCGATGCAGGGCAAATAAAAGACTATACCAGGTCCGAGAATGCCCTTCCTGTTGGTGGGTTTCAAGCGGAAGTCAGTTAATAGCGAAAGTACATAAGCACAGGACTCAACTTGAGGCGCCCCAGGCGTAGGATAACAATTCGACAATTCTCGGGTAGCACTATTAAGCAGATGCAAAGGGAGAAAGGAAAGGTCAAAACCACCAGCACCAAACAAAGACCCACTGCGACCTTTTCAAATGTCGATGTTTTCTCGGCCTCGGCTGCAAAAAAAAAGCATCGAAATTGGATTGTAAACAAAATATTCAGCTGATATTTTTTACTTGTTTTAATGTATCGTTTTGATGGCGTTCCTTTTCCATCTCCATCAGTAGAAGGTCTTCGAAACTCTTTCTGTGATGATTCATCAGGCGGTGTCTTGTTACCATCAGTTTCTTTGTTCATGACGAAAATTTTAATACAATTTAAATAAAATATATTTTAAACAAAGTATATATGCTGAAACGATTACTTACTCAAAGTATCCTTTTCTAGGGTTTCGTTCGAAGGGCTCAACATTAACATCACTTTGCCAGGACAGATGAGTCTGGAACAAAACTATTTACTCTCATGAATTTTTCCATTGCGTTCCCCCAGAAAGCTACTGAAAATGTGCCGAATAGGGTGAGGGGAG
Source organism: Drosophila monieri (assembly GCA_035047585.1). Classification (NCBI taxonomy): domain Eukaryota; kingdom Metazoa; phylum Arthropoda; class Insecta; order Diptera; family Drosophilidae; genus Drosophila; species Drosophila monieri. Next base: position 1,029,468 of record JAWNPJ010000115.1, on the reverse strand, counting down.
CTGAAGTGCACAGAGCCCGCAAGTGCTCATAAATTTCCCTTTTTCAGCTAGAAAAGCTCAACTGCATCCCATTCCCTGTCAGCCCACAAAAACCACAAAAGTGCACATTACTCTACTTATAAGCAAGCCACTTTTTTCTTTGCTTATTTTTATGGGAGGAACTGTAAGGTGGCCGAAATGCTTTTCCTCAAAAAATCTATGAAATTAACTTGTTTCTTTAAATGAGTTAAGCAAAGCTTTAGACTACAAAATGAAGAAAATATGGTCAGATGCTGCTTCGTAGTTTGAATATTTCTGTAATGTTTATTTTAAAAACAGAACAACCATCACCATATCCATTTATGATTGAAAACAGAACTTAAACAATGTACAAATTATCTGACAGCGAGTCCTACAATTCATAAGCAAATAATAGAACATAATATTTCGTTTTCACAAACAAATATTTATTTATTTTACTCTCTTTCATTTAACCAGCGTGACCCAAATTTTCCATATGGCTTTGAAACGCACTGTACCATAGGCCACGCCTGTCCTCGGTGAAGTGTCAAAATCTGACATGGAAAAATGAACCCAACACGGAGAGCTCCTAATTTCAGTTACAAAAGCCGGTTGGCGGGCTCCTTGCCATCGCGTCGCCTTTGTAAGGCCTTCCAAGGGAGTCATCCAAAATGTTTGGGCAGAAAGGGACGTCAGCGGGAAACAGCGAGAACCGGGAGTAAAGGATGCGGTGGCGGATGGGGACAGGAAGTGCTGTCGAGCGGGAAGCCTTCTTCCGATGATAATACCTGCGGGGCGGGAACGTGACGATGACTGGCACGATAACATTGAAATATTGCCTCGGAGATTCCGGCAGCCATCGCGGGCAATTATAATTAGATGTGACTGACGGTCGGGGCTCAATTAAAAGCCACGTGGCTGGGCGAACACCGAAAATTGGGTTAAAACGTGCAACATCGTCGCATGACCCGTTTGCAAAGTTGCACCGCCTGAAACCCAACCCGAAAACCGCTCAAAATTGTTTCTATTTCAATTTGCCAACCCGATTTTTCGAAAGGGTGCGGAAGCGTGACATTTTGGCTGTATCGAAATTTATGCCTTCCCGGCTCAAATCCCACACATTTACACAACTTTCGGTCAGGCCAAGGGCGTGGTGCAAAGTTTCCGTTTTCATTTTCATTTTCATGCCAAATTTCGGCACACACCCACCCGAACATCCGCGTCTGCGGTCAACCAATGCCCCGGATACCCCCCCGGATACTTTCATCGGCCGACCGTAGGGTTCCCCGCCGGAAGCCTTCTCCGAATGCGACGTTGGGAAATTGGTTTATTTTATTCACATCGACAGTTTACTGGGTGGCGGCAGAGGGCCGATGATTTGGGGAATTTTCAAATTAACATGAAATACGATTTAGCCATTTGGATCTACAAAAATCTAATTAAGAAAAAACAATTTCCGATTTCAATCCAATTTTTTTCGCACAATTGCCAAAATAATTAGAGTGGCATTAGTTGCGCGGCTTCTGACGTTTGTTTGCCATTTTTTCTATTTTAGTAACCGCTGCCGCTTTAAGCCTGCAAATTGACTGGTTCAGCCTGGTTTTTATTTTTTTTTATTTTTTTGGCTACTGCCAGGTCACCCGGAAAGTGGCCTCCGTCTGGGCAACCGCTAATGAAAACGAGCACCAAATGAAGTCACAAATGGCGATAACTAGGCCAAAACAGTCAGCTGGTTATTATGGGGGTATATTTTAAACGAAAGTGGAAGTGGGAATGCACTAGGATCCTTAAAATATTAGGAATCGAACAAAACTGATGCATCTCAATTTTTCAAAAATTTTGAAACAAATTATGGAACTATTATGGAATATAATTAGCTAATCAAGGGTAGAGTAAGAATCAGAATTATTTGGTTTTAAATATGGTACAATCAATAAAATAATTTAAGAATATTTCTTGAGTAAGCAACTTCTGGTAAGAGTATGTAAGGGTCATTGGCTTCAAACTACGCCCTTTTGGCAACTCCTCCACTGTGCCACATGCAGCTGGAAATGCATTGGGAGTGTGTGACCGCCAAAACACCAAAAACCGAAACCCAAACTAAAAAAAAAAGAGTGAAATGGAGCGCCCCCAAACGCAAGGATGAATGAAGTGGAAGACATGAATGGGAGCTGGCGAAACAAGCATGTAGGACCACAAAAAAAACTGGGAAAAAAGATGTAAGCAGAATTGCAGACTAAATGTGCTCGTTAGTGGTTTGCTGGCTGACTTTTCCCCGACCATTGTCCGTAGGTCCCTTTTTGCGAATCCCCCAGATAGTATCCGTATCCGTATCGCATAAATTGCGTCTGCGGCATCCTAGGATGGGGTTTTCTTTTGGCAAAAGTTCCTCTAGCGTCTTTCCCGGAGCTTGTCGGCGATGTTTTTACTTTAAGCAAATTCAACACGCAATTTAAATAACAATTGGACCTTCTTCGTGGCAGTGGGCCCGGGAGGCGGATGAGTGTCATTAGCAAGACATTTATACGCCTCAGTTGAGCACCCAACACATGTTTATGCATATCAGAGACCTTCTGCCGAGCATAAATTAAGTCAAGGCCAGGACTTTGCTGACAAGGCAAAACATTTTGCCAAACATGTGTCGCTCAATGTTCAGCAAATGCTGTCTAAGATTTGGGTCTTGCGCTGGCTTGGGTGGCATTATTTTCATTGTGCCGTCGACGGCGATGTGATCGCAGCAGGATAGAATCTGAATGGTAGGGACTCCCTACAAAAAATAGAGAAAGTGAAAAAATCACAGAAATCATTGCATTTTTTGTCGGCATGTTGTCTGAGCCGATTTCACTTGAATTCAATTTACTTTTGTAGTTGCTAGTAAAAATAAGTGAACAGTTGCTAGTGAAAAGTTCTGGCAAGCCTTGAATTGAAGGTGCTCATACGTTAGATATCTGCTTACCATTCAGACAGGAATTATACGGGACTTATTTGAACTGCTTCCAAGATCCGGACAGTCAGGTCACCGGAACAACACCCCTGCTCCTACACTCACATTCGCCCTTATCCTCCTCACATTCCAGTTTTATCTAAGCCCAGCTTTGGCATTGTTAATGCCAACACATTTTCGCATTTTTACCCACTCGGCAAATTTACGTATTTTCCGCCCTTCTCCGCCATGTCAAGACATTTGTACTTTCCTGCACTTTAGTGAGCTCACAAATCCGCCCGAGAGACGAAAAAAGAGGAGATTTTATCTCTTAGTCGCTTGTTGCGCCCGGCTTCTTGAGGTCCTCCGTCCGGATATTTTCGGCTCGAAAAGTACGCGTGCTTGCCCTGACGTGGACTTATCGCATGTCCAGATTTACGCCAACGAATACACAAAAAATTCAGTTTTAGGTTCTGGTTTTCGGAACTAACAGCTTCGCTTTCATGAAAAGTAATTTATGGCTTGAATTGCGGGCCAACAACAGTTTGGACATGATTAAATTTATTCGATATTTCGGTGGCCTCAAGTGCCGACAGGCTATTGAGTATCGAATGTCCTTCCTTCAATGCCAAGTCATCTGTGTTGATTTCCATGGTGCCTTTTTTGTTTTCGCACCATTCATTGCCACCAACGAACAATGAATCCAAAAAAAAATGAAACCGAAAGTGGGAGAAAGCGTGTGCAGAAAGACAAATTTAATGAAATTTCAAATTGCCATTCGCCTTCTGTCGAGATCTCAGGATGTCGGGCTCTCCTCCTTTCGGCTTGGGATGTTCCAAATTTCGGGAGAAACTTGGAACTTTGTATTAAGTAAAACATTTAAATTCGAGTACACGCTGCTTAAACTCTTGTTCCTAAACATTTTAGCAACGTATACGAGCCACCATCGAATTTTACCAAAAATGGAGAGTCTGTTTGTCGGAACAGACTCTGTGATTTCTTATTCTTCTTGCTCTGTCTCAGTCCTTGGCTTTGCATGTCCAACAGGACCCGAGTCGTTCGTTCAGTCTCTTTTGTGCCGCTGTGACAGCTGCTCATTTCACGCTTGGTAATTTCAATGAATTTTTGTGGAGATGCAGGCGAATGGAAGGACATACCATGCCACCAATGCCACGGCACGCTATCCGCTTATTTGTATACCACTCATTAATTAATTTTTTCTTTTATACTGAATATAGTTTGTTTAAATACTTATTCATAGTTTATTTGAGTATTTATCATATAAACTTCAAAAAGTATTCAAAAACATATAACGCCCAATTTTGAAACTGAAAATTTGGATTTAGGAACAGGGAGCTTGATGCAAAGTCGGATATATCCTACGCCAGCATGTCCGTGTACCGGACAGGAAGGTAAGCATAAAATGTTTTGATCATGGAGCTATCCTTGTTCAGATGGGGTACCATGGCCTTCCAGAGCTTACGAGCCTTGTTGAGGATCTCGGTGTTGAAATCCATACGGTAGGCATTCTTCAGATTATCGGCCATTTTCCTAATACGTTTCTCATCGTCATATGTATCCTCGGGGGTGAAGCCCTCGCGGTCTGGACTGGGAGGATTAGTCAAAGTGGCGGCCAGTCGGTGGAATATGGGAATTCCCTTTTGAACCAAGCGGCAGATTTCCTTTTGGGTGTACATCTTTCCGTACCTCCGCTTGATCCACTCTAACATTACGAAGGACTTGTGGGAGTTGGGGAAACTGGCATACACACAGCGCGGATCCTTTCGAAGCTCAGTAAAGCCATCTTTCAAGAGGCGTTGCATCAGCGCCTTATCGTTGGGATCGTAATGGGTCTTAGTCTTTGTCCAATCTAGTGATCCTACCACTTCTTTGACACATGGATTCAAAATATCCGCCGCGTCCTTTTCATGGTTTAGATATCCTTTGTCATATGCATCCAGTGATCTGAACCACATTTCCTCGACACATCTCACAATGGCATCCACCACCTGGGTGCACGGATCAAGGCGGCAATTGTAGACATTGTCGCTGGAACAGGACATTTGCGACTCTGGATCCCGCATAACCCGAACGGCCTCATTGCAAATCACATTGAAAGAGTCCGGATTCTCGACTCTTGGAGCAATCTCATGGTAGTTGAACACAAAAGGCCCATTCGGACGTGGCCGTTCAAAGAAGCGTCCTTTTTTAAAAGGCCTCTGGCAAGGTTCAAAGTCCTTAACTCCTTCAGGCATCTTATGCTGCATAATCACTCGTTTCGGAGGCTTCTTGCGACCTAGGAGCTGAGGCGGACAAGTGGACAACTTTCTTTCTGTAGGTTGCGTAGGGCAATCGGGTTCAACGTCTAGGTCCGAAATCCGAATCGTCTTTAAGAGACTAACATCTCCTTTTCCTTTTATTACGTGCACCCCCAAATTGGGGGCCATACTCTGTTTTCCAATATCCGTCTCCTGGGAGATGTGTTTAATTTTTCTAGGCTCTACATCCGTCGGAACCTTTTCCAAGGAACACAATTGATTTACATCGTCCAGCAGGATTACGTCCGTGTGCTCGCGACACCGTAGACGCTGCCACCGCAGAGTGCACTCCTCGATGTCCCTATCCAGCATGGCTATTATTTGCTTCTTACGAGCCTCATTCTCTCGTATATCCGGATCCATCAGAGCATTGGCCATGTCCCTGGCCTTGACCACCGCCTCGTCCTTGATGAGCTGTACCTCCGTTAGAGCATGCTTGTGCAACTTGCACAAGGTCTGCAAATCGTCTGCTGCCCCCATCCCCTCCCAGTAATCGTTCATGATTTCTACCACCGTATCAAGGAGCATCGTTCTTATCGGGTCAAATCGGTAGGCGGCAAACCATCTGGTTTTCTCATTAACCTGGTAATTCGGTTTCTCGCCCGCTGGCCAAAACGGAAAGGTGACCACGTGCCGTGGTGGCTCGCTGGTGTATTTGCCGGAAAAGTTCGCCGGTGACTTGGGCTTCGGCAGTGGAACAAAATAGGGCGACCGGGTACTCTTCTTTTGTACGTTTTCAGGAACAGTCATATTCTTTCTATCAGTCAGGCGTGGCTTGTCTTTGGCTTGTCTTAATATATCCACGCCTGGAGGCAGAATCTTGTCCAGCTCCCTCATGGTCATCTCCAGGTCCAAATACATAATGCCGTCCTCCAGGATGCGGGCGCTGTACGCGTATTCCGGAGAGCTGTAACAGGCCTCGCGCAAAAAAAACAAGAAGGCCAGATCGCTGCATCGACTCATGATAATCAACTTGCTCAGCAACCGGGTCCGCACCATCGGCGTAACTCCCAACCGGGATAGACAAAATTGGGTCCGGTACACAGACGCCTCGGCGCTGTCGTCCCGCAGCGCCACATAGAGGCCGGCGATGGCCTGGACCTGGAAGTCTGATAGACTCGTGAACCAGGCGGCCCCTACTTGTGCTGACTGACCCCGCATGGCTGCTGTTGTCATTTTTTGTTTTTATTATTTTATATTTGAAAGTTTGTAAAAAAAAAGACACTTAAAATTTTGTTTCCATTTGTATAAATGATTTTCCAACAATGATACCTCGATGGAGATACTCCTTTTGAAGGAAGTCTCATCCGCCAACTTTTCGGAGTCAGATTATTAAAAACCATTTCTCTAAAAACCATCAAAAGCTTGTCAATTGTTTGTGGATACAATAATCCTCTTAGAATAATCCTAAGCTATTGTTCTTTAATTTCAATCTGCTTCAAGTCCTGGCTCTGGAAACACACTTTGGCCATCTTTCACGCCATCTACCTGGGATTGACAGACACCGCTCTTATCGCTCGGCAATCACCGATGATTGAGGCAATTGATGCGGAATCGGAGAGTGCATGAAAATGCCATTAATTTGCCACCTTACTGCTGGTGGCAACAGGTGCCACACTGGGCCATGTGTCTGTTGCAGCTCTTTCCTTGTTGTTTTTTTTCAGCTTCCACCATACGAGGATCCCATTTCCCGCACAGACAAGTGACAATGATGGATTAGTTTATCAAGGCGAGTTGGAACATTCGTTCGCTCTTTGTTTTTCTGTTCAGCAGGCAGGTCCTCATCCTGCGCATTCTACTGCTCCTACCCCGGTTCCTGTTCCTTAGGGACTAATAACTTTATCCGTCATCAGAGTGAAATATAATAGAGTAATTTTCTATGTGACGCGCCAGGATAATTGGCTCTACTCGGTCTCGAATGCGGACGCTCTGGCATGACCATATGTCGCTGCACTTGCAATCAGATATATTGTGGAATGAGGTGACCGAAGGGGACAGGAGGCAGGCTGGGGTCACCCCAGAAGAATGGGCAAATCACATAAATTACTTTATGATGGCGACCGGGCCATGAATCTGGCGTGGAAGGAAAAGTTTCATTCAGGCCCGGCACATGTGGTCACGGAGTGACGAAAAAAAAAATAATAAAAATAGTAGCAACTTCTACAGTCTGCCGCAAGGAAGCAACAAAAGTCATTCCGAAGTTATTACCCCACTCCCAAACCCGAAAGTAAGCCCTAACCCTGGTCGGTCAGTTGCCATTTGTTTGTCGCTTCATAAAAAAGAAAAACCAGAAACAAAAAAAAACTCAAGCCAAGAAGGCGAGAAAACAAAAGTTTTCCTTCTTTGGCTCTATGAACTTTTGTCAGCTTCGTTCTGTGATAAAGTTTTTCCCTTCTATTTCATTTTCCTCAAATTTTTATGTTTTTGAATGGACTTGCCCGACGAGCGACACGTTACACAATTTTTGACCATTTCGCATATTTTACTGTATTTTTAGCTTATTTTTCCCCCGGCCGCACAAAAAGTTTCCCATTCAGCAAAGTTGCATGAAAATGCAATTCGAAATAAAATTTAACTTATGCAGTTACTTCTGGTGGGACAATATGGAAATTATTAAATTTAAAAATCTTTTCATATTTTTGAAAATAAAATAGTGTGAAAAAGGGGGGATTGCGATGTTTGGGTCTACTTAAGTGGGTAAAAAAAAAAAAAACTGATTTGTATACTAACATTGAAAAACTGGGAGTAGCTTGTCATATTTGAAATAAACTTCATACTATTAGCTTCCCTGATTTTTGAAAATTTTATGTGATGCGTAATGACAACGAAAGTTCGCAGAGGGAAAATAATTCAGAGGAGGCCAACAATGAGAATATAAACAGTAGATCCATTAATACTTTTATGGAATTTTATTTTTTTATGCTATTTTTTTGGTAGATACGAACAATTATGGCTTTGAGAAAATCGCAGTATTCCTCTCCTGGGCTCTTGTGGTTGTCCTTTTCCCATTATCTGTGTTCTTTATTATAAGTGTGGCCTACGAGTTCGAGCGTATTGTGGTCTTCCGCCTGGGACGTGTCCGGTAAATGGCCTGATTCTTTTCGTCCATCTCATGTACTGCAACGTCCTCTTCAGAAAGCGTTCCTATGGCCCAGGAATAGTGTATAATCTGCCGTGCATCGACGATATGATTAGCGTGGATATGCGCACAGACGTGGTCAATGTCGATCCCCAAGAACTGATGACCAAGGACTCGGTTTCCATCAGCGTGAATGCAGTTGTATATTACTGCGTTGTGGATCCCATCAATTGTGTAATCAAGGTCGAAAACTACCGCGAGTCCACGGAGATGATTGCCCAGGTGACCCTGCGCAATGTGATGGGTTCCAAGCCACTCCACGTTTTATTGACCTCCAGACAGTTGCTCTCCCTCGAGGTCCAACAGGCGGTGGCCGAGATCACCGGAAAGTGGGGAGTTCTTGTTGAGAGAGTGGACGTGTAAGTTGACATTTGAGACGTGCTTTTTTTGGCCATCTTATAGACTGAACTTTTACAGAATGGATATAAAGCTGCCAACTAGCCTGGAACGATCCTTGGCAAGCGAGGCGGAGGCCAGCCGGGAGGCACGTGCCAAAATTATCCTTGCTGAAGGCGAAGCCCAGGCCTCTGAAGCTCTGAGAGATGCCTCCGAAGTTATGTCTCAAAACCAAATAGCCCTGCAGGTAGAAAGGATCTGCAGCTTCACTTAAATTTGTATTTTTATTAACCTTTGACTTCAGCTGAGACACATGCAACTCCTTCCTTTAATGGCCAGGGAGCGACGGATGAATGTACTTTTCCCCATTCCCCTAGAAATGATGGCTCCATATATGGATAAAGTTCCAGGCAAGAACGAGGGCAAAAAACAGAAGAAAAAGAATAAGAAAATTGTTGATTTTTATACACCGAAAGTAATCTTTAGTGGAGCACCACCAGAGTTCCTTTCTACCGAAGAACCTCCAAGCCTCATTCAGCGCCTGGCACATCTTCTGAATCGTCCCCAACGAACGCATCCGTCACGTGACAACAAATCGGATGATGAAGTGTATCCTCTTATGTCCACCTCCGCAGCTCCTAAGGATAATCTACCTCCTATTCCCCCCCCTCCTCCTCGGCCAGTTCTTCCCCCAATTCCGCCCCATCCGAATATGCCTCCTCTACCGCCACACCCTAATCTTCCGCCGGTTCCCAATCGTCCAGCTCCTCCACCTCGATCTCAATCCGTGCCGAAATCGACAGCTAGAAAACTATAAAATGATGTATAATTTAGAAAACTATAAAATGAAGACATATGTGTATATGTAGCTCTGTATTTATTGTCACTTCTATGAAGTATTCCAACATAATACCATATCGTATCAAGAATTTCAAACACTTGTCTTTTAATTTACACTTGAAATTTTTGCAACATGGCCCACAAAAGTGCGCCTAAAACGGGGAAGGCTCAGAAAATCTTCCCAGATCTGTCGGAGGCTCCAGAAATAATTAATTCCGGTAAGCTGATCAAGACAATGGCAGAGGAAATTACCAAGCGAATTGTAAACAATATGTTAACGTCCCATGAATGCATGCAACTGAAGCGCGATCTGGAAGCCGAAAATGTGAATGAGTTCGAGATTAGTCCGGCTATTCTTTGCCTTATGCTGACTTTCGTTGTGTTTGTGATCGCCTTTTGGGTTTGGCTTATTTCAAGAAGTTGTGTATTCGAGCCAGTGGACAATTGTAGTGACAAGCGCCTTCACGGAGGGCAAATGTCAGGGACTGGGTCAGGGTCGGGATCAAGATCAGGAGCAGCGAGCCATTCAGAAACTTGTTCGCCATCAAAGACAGCCTCAGGATCAAGGTATGGATCGGGATGTGGTGCCAAAAGATGCGAGGGTTACTTTTTGGGCGGACCTGGTCGTACCAGAACTTGTTCCACTAGCAGACTGCAAAACAGTAGCTCCGATGTGTTGACCGGAAAGGCGTCTCCTTCACGTCCTTGGAGAAGCTGCCCCATCAACTTGTTCCGGCAGGAACCTAATCCAAATCCCATGCAAGCTTATACAAAATCATACAATGCCGAATATTCACCAACCGGGGAAATGGAATCATCACCCGTTGCCACGTCGCCTACAAAAACTGAATCATTAACCAAAGAAGCCACTAGAAGCAGTGAGGAGACGATTTTCCAACCTGAGGAAAAGGAAATAGGAGTCTCATCCTGTCGAGCGGTTGCCGGATCGCCTTCAAGCGGCTACCAGGTGTCCTCTTTCTCATGTTCCGAAAAAGGCTTCTCTTTGCCCACAAAGAAATACCGTGTGCAATGGTCAAAATTTCTAAAAATAGGTCAAAAGGATAAGTCAAATAGTTAAATGCTCAACTACAAAATTTAATGAAGTTTGTTTTAAATAATATTTTTAGTTTTTATTAAAACGGCATAGTTTCTTATATTACAACATGTTTTTTTCTGCCTTTAATAATATACAATGTTTTAATAAAACCAACAGATAAGTTGATTAAATCTTATATTCTTCATAGTTTGATTTTCTGGAAGCTAAATTCTTTTTAGTTTAATAAGCTACAAGATCTGAAATAGAAAAATATGGTTTTCAAAATAAGAATACAAATATTTACAAACAAAAGATCATCAAACAATCCTTTGTCTCCTAATCAAATCATAACAATCGATTGAAAAAGAAAACTTCCAAAAAAGATTCAATCCGTGCTGCTAAAAATGAACCCCGCCTGCAAGCTGAGTTTAGAAAGCCCCGAGTGCCAGGACTGGATGGGCGAGGTATGTGCCCATTGCAGCCACCTGCTGCCCGATCCCAGGCAGGCGGAGCTCTGGGACACCTGGTGGCCAGATGAGCCGCCGGCACCCTTCAAGCCTCGGGTCAGCCTGATGTCGGCCTACGACTGTCACAAGCTGCGCAAAGAGGTGGCCCGCGAGGTGGCCAAGCGGGAAAAAGTGGATGATCACGACCACGGCTTGACTGAAGGTGATCATTCGGTTGAGTGGACGGTCTGCCGGATCATCCTGGTGATCCTAGTGATGGCCACTGTTCTCTTTACCATAATATGTGCTTTCAAAATGCTTATCGGTGGCATTCGCCGTTGGTGGAGCCCTCCTTCATCGCCATGCGAACCGGAAGAGAAGCAGAAGACGCCGCCACCTAAGAGTGACGTGGAGAGCCCCAAACGTCCGCCCGAAGAGCCCTCCAAGCCGTCAAAGCACCCCAGGTATTGTTGTGGAAACTAAATCACTTAGCATCTTAGCATTTGTTATAATATTTATAATATTCATTCTAAATGTAATCTATCAGCATACTCTGCTTAAATCGTTCTAATAAATATATTCAATTCGACCAAATCCTTAGGTTATTTTTATCCTTTGGGCGGAACTCCGATCCACGCACCCGTAATGACCCTTACAATAACCAGAAGCTATTTTCGACCGCAGCCAAGCCGGAACAGCCTCGGTCTTCCACTAGGCCGCGGCCGGAGGCAAAGGCACGGAAAACTCCACGACCCGGGTCCACCGAACGACAGGAGCACGTCGAACAGCAATCGCTGAGTAACAAATCGGCCACAAAATAACCGTCGAGGGATCCGGAGACCGGACCCGGCCAAAAAATCGACAACAAATTCGAAGGATGTCGGAGCCGTGCGCTCAATCGCGGATAAGATTTATGAAATGTGTTCCGCCCCGATTTGTTCTCTTTTGCCGGATGGCTTCTAGTTATTTTGGTTTCCTTTTTTTACGCATCGAACGAGTGCAGTGGCGAAACACAAAAACAAATAAATATTCAAGCAAACAGTGGCTAAAATCACTATAAAAAGAATTATTTGTATATATAAAGTAACATGATTATTTTCCTTTTAATTTTTTAAATAAAAATATATTGTTGTATTCTTGTTTCTTTCTTAAAAAATATTTGGCTGCTTGCATAAAACAAACAAAATTTATTGCAACCCAACTACTTACTAGTTTTTAACCTAGAATTAAAAAATTATAATTTTTATATTAAATTTCTGAAAGTTCACGCTCTAGTTCTGTAGTACGGTGCGTATGCGCAATTAATTATTCATACGCAGTGTTGGCCAACAGACGCTGAACCCGCGGCCACGGTAACAGAAGCATTGCCCAAAAAACATGCATACTCTTGGCCGCATGACCTCACAGAAGTGGCTGGCCAAGTGTTGTTCCTGGCAGCGTATCAACTTTTTTCCTATAAATACGGCGGATGTCGTTAATCTCAAATACAAGCAATTTTTAAAATGCATGGGGTATTGTTTATCGCACACACAGCCCGGCCGATAGGAGCTTCAGGGAAGGGACGGAAAGAAGTCTGGAATCCTGGGATTCCGGGATCCTGGGAAGAGTGAGTAAGTGCCAGTGTGCATGCGATTGGCAATAAAAGAACAATTGAATTTAATTTCAATTGAATGCACACACTCGAACTGAAATTGTAGCAAACAATTTAGACAAAATGCATTTGTATTTATGTTACGTCTAAATGATTGCTCAAATTATGGCTGCCAGTTGAAATTTATTTGCCACTCACCCGCTCCCCCGCCGCTCTACGTTTTTTATTCCCTGATATTTTTTGTCCAATGAATTTATTTGCGGATCGAGAGTTGAATATATATTTCGAACTGGGGTGTCGCAGCAGTTGTGGCACTTAAATCACGGCCGCAACTGTAGCGAAATTGAAAACTTTTGCTATATTGTACGTTTGTTTTACCATTCTCCGGATTGTTTGTTTGTTTGTTTGCTTGTTTGTTGGTGTGTCGGTACTTTTAATTCATTCCACACTGCAGCTAAAGAGGGACAGATGGAGAGCGTTGGAGGGAAAAGGGTCTGCCGGCGACCCTTGGATGACTTTGATTTATTTGTTGGTCTCGGTACCCAAATGGAATTAAAAGTTCAACAGTTTTGCAGTGCGCTTTAGTGCTTTAAAAGCGCATTGATTGCCATTGACAAATTGATTTTCTTTCCTGCCATAATGCCAGTTCCAGTTTCGATTACCATTCGCCTCCTGGTGGTTCGACGGGCTGTATTAACAAGTGCCATTGCGACATTATGACAGACTGTCGTCGTAAATCAGCAGCCGCAGACCACAAAACGAGCTGAGGCCTCTGTTTCTGGCGATGTAAACCCTTTGGCCAGTTATTTCCATTAAATGCCTGACTGGCGTACATTTAATTACCACAAACCGTATGATATATACATAAGTAGGTAAGTGCCGAACATTTTGTCAAGTGTTTGCAATAATTGAACAAAAATTCCACTCATTTTCGTCACATGATTAAATATCATTTAAGATGTCCAATTGCTTGCAATATTTGATTAATTAAAACACTGAAATTAGAAACCGTACACACCAAAAACAAAGGTAAAACTATTTAATTCTCATTTAAAAACTTATTATATTCACCAATTTATTTATAAATCGCCTTAAACTCTAAAGGAATACATTTTAATTGAGTTAATTATAGAAACTTTCAAATCAAAAGATATGTATTTTGTCCAGAGTTTGAAATCAAAACATTTGGAATTCATCAAATGTTTGCAGCTAAATTAGATTTCGATTTCCTTGTGCAACAAACTTATTTATCGTTTCAATCACCGGCCCATTGATTGACGTCGGTTCACAAATTATATAGCCACATTGATTTGTCCCTTTGGGCTGCACCGCTGCACAGCACAGCTGCCACATTGTTTTGGTCCTCTCTTTGAAGTGAAATTGATGAAGCAATGTTTTTGAGGCTCTGCAGCGTACTTTGCGGCGTCTCTCATTGTTGGTCCAGTCCAGTCCATGGACCAAACCAAAGCCCGGAATCCAGAGTCCGGAGCACGAGGTATGGCCCATGGTACGAGGCACTTCCTGCCCATAGCGGCATTTGTAAGCAGGAAGGCACACATCCATTGCATAGACCGACGACAGCTGGCGGTTACGGGAATGGCAGTGGGTGGGTCTCCAGCGGGGAAGGCATATTAGAATTTGATAAATGTGCAGCTTGAAACCAGAACGAAATGCAGTGGAATATACGTTGCACCGAGAAAATTTCGGAGCTTCAAAAAGTCAAAAAATAATACATCTCGGTTTCGTAATTAACTTCTGTTGGCTTTTGGTTAAATCCAATTAGGGAATGACTTCAAGCCGAATGACGGAGACCTACGGTTACGGAGAAAATGGTTAAGTTGAAAAATAAAATTTTCAAAGATTGATAAACACTTGGAAAATTTTTAGAAGACAGAAATTGAAATTAAGAAATACTTTCATTGGTTTATTGTATAAACATATAATATTTAAAGCCTTATAATTGAGTTTATTTTTACTAGAAATGTCCTAACTATCTCCAGATTTTTTCAGGTGTACTGCAGGCTATTGGCTGGGTTCAGTTTCATTCTTTACCCGATTTAACTCGTTGATTTTGTGGCTTACACTCATTAAGCTAGCCACCCTGGCCTCATTGCCTTTGTTTGTATATGGCTGACGAGTTGAGAATGGGGAAAAATTCAACCCTGGAGAACCGTAGAGTTCCTCGTACTTTGGGCATTTAAGCAAGCCGTTGCCATAGCAAGCTCTTTGTTTGATTGAGACTCCGGATCAGAGTTGGTATCGCATGTGACTGGGGCCACCACATGGGCACCCTGCCCTTCATCACTAAAGATGTGGTCTGCATGTCGACGCTGATTTTTATTCTTGGTTTCATTGTAAGGGTCCCCTTGGCTTGATTTATTCCACTGGCCGTGGCCGTGGCTCCTGCCCCTGCCACTTCGCCGCCTGCAATCCTCAGATGGCCCATTGTGTTGGCCAGCAATGGGGGAGTCTCACTTTTCAAGAAGTCAAACAAAGTATTAAAACGCACAAAAGCGATATGGAAAATATTAATAATCTTTGGCCACAGTCTCGGAATTTACGATGGGGTCTTCGCTGATTTATTCCGCCCACGACCGCGCCCCCACAGTTTGACCTCATTACGTATTCAGGGGTCAGGCGATTCGGTTTTAAAGAGTGTTGTACATCAACATTTTGCCTTGCGGATGGTTGTATGTACTAATTTTCTTTCGAGTTTATCTCACGCATCCATAAATACTGCATAATTCAGGGGATTTGTTCGTGTTGACCATCGCCGAAGCTGGAAGTATCAATTCGGGGCGCATAATGTGGCAATCGAGGAGCGAACAATCGGTAAATATGAATTTTTGATTTGATTGAATTTGAATTACATGATTCTAAACCAGTGTGTGAGTGGGTGTGTGTGTTTTTGGCAACATAAGCTGCCATTTGACATAATAAAACGGAGATATCAATGCTTTTGATTTCCATTTACTGGGGGTAAGTGTTTGTCGAAAGCTTCAATTTTAAAATCAATATTTAAAGATTCCTAAAAGACTCTTCCGATGTTCAACAGTGTCAGTTTCACACTCGGCGTAAAAACTGCTTAATTGAAAATTCTCTTTGAGCGTTGACTTCCTTTTGAGTTAAAATTTATTCGTGTTAATCTATTGTAAATGCACTCGAATGCGTCAACTGTCAAAACAAAGCAAAGGCGACTTTGTATACTATTAATTATTTGGATCAGTGATTAAATGTAGCCACCTTTAATTGTTGATAATTAAATGGATTTTACGCAAAGTCACGGGGCTTTTGTAATCGTCGTCTGCCACAATTAATCCATGAAAAAGAGAAAAGCACAGCAGGGCAGAGGGAATAATTAAACAATTTCATGATAGTTAATAATCAGACTTTGTGACAACCTTAACCTCAATTATGATGCTCTGAGGGCGGGCCACAGAGCCTTTTTGATTATGTTCAAATCAGTTTTCACAGCAAATTAGGCAGCCACACATTAAAACTTTGACAGACAGGTCCAACCCCCATGGGTGTCCTCGACCACCGCACCACCCACCACCCTCCGCCACCACCCGGCTTCGTTTGCAGAGCAACCCCCCCAGTCTTTGGCCAAAAGTTCACCCGGCGGCTCTTAAAAGTACACATGTAGCATATGTATGAAAAGCATCAAAAGTTTTAAAGCAGCTGGCACCGTAGGGCAATGGCAATAGCATCGTCAACGGGGTAATCTTCACCCAAAAACCCACCCACCTACCCACTCAGAAATACACACAAAAGTCACATACAGAGCATCCTAGAAAAAAAGGTAAACTTTTCGCGGGACCACGAAAGAGCTAAGAAAATTCAAACAAAAATGCAACAACTTTCATTCTATCCTTTTACTTTTTTATTTTCTTGCCGTCCGTAGAAAGTTTCCTTTTTTGTCATTACTTTTTTCCCATCCGAAAGGCATTCAAACACTTGCCTTATAAGTTATCGGATTGCAGGGAAAATAACTAATACAGAGAAAAGCAATGGTTTCATAGTAATGTTTTTCAGTTGCAATTGGAAATGATTAAAACCTAAATGAAAAACCCAAAAAAAATTAAAAATATGTTGACCATGAAATTGGCTACTGCGGTTTTCAATATCATGAATTATCATAAATACCTTTGCAGTGGTCGTTTGAATTTTACAACCTTCGATGGTCAAATTATTTGGATTTTTCATAAATATTCCAACTAGTCGCATGAAAATTGAAGTAACCCCTCAAAAAAATAATATTTCCCAACGCTTAATGCATTCATAATTCGATTGGGGTAAAAAATGCAAGCAAAAACTTACAATACAATTATTTTCAATTGATTCCACTGTTTAAAACAAAAAGTAAACCATTATCTGATTATCTCTGTAATATTTTTGGCTGGCCTTTTAGGACCCAAAAAAGAAAACCAAAACCAGCACTTTCTATAGTCGGCCCTAAGCCATTCGATGTCCTTGGCTTTTTTCGACATCCTCCGAAATTCATTCAAATTTTCGATGGGTCATGTCTCCGACAAAAAGCAGACATTGTGCATTCAGTGGGCTCCTTTGTCCACAGCTCAGGTCCTATCCTTACCTCCGGTCACATCTCCTTTTAGTCCCTGATGATGTAACCAACAGCCTTTCGACGGGAATGGTTCGTTTCACGTTTCAAGTCTAGCACTCGGGGTGTATTCCGTTTTCACTCGTAGCTGTTTCTACTTTGAAGGAGTATTATCCTTCGCTTGGGAATTACTAACTTGTTGAATGCTGTTCCCAGGGGAAGTGCGCATGTCTGTTCCCATTTTCTTCACTGTTAACCGATTGGTGTGGTACAAACTGCTCCCAGTTTTTCAAATTTGTTCATAGTCGTATGAACAATTTTTACAATATATACAATATATACAATTTTTACAAATACAATAAAATTGTATTTTGTCGAAAAGTTCATTTTTCTTTTGGTTTAATTTATTATAATTATTAAATTATCATTTAGTGAGTATAGATTTTATAACTAAAAAGTTTATGATATATAATTATACCCTTGCAGAGGGTATTATAATTTTGGTCAAAAGTGTGCAACGCAGTGAAGGAGACATCTCCGACCCTATAAAGTATATATATTCTTGATCAGGATCACCTCCTGAGTCGATATAAGCATGTCCGTCTGTCCGTCTGTCCGTCTGTCCGTCTGTCCGTCTGTCCGTCTGTCCGTCTGTCCGTCTGTCCGTCTGTCTGTCTGTTTCTACGCAAACTAGTCTCTCAGTTTTAAAGCTATCGACTTCAAACTTTGCACACATCCTTCTTTCCTTTGCAGGCAGTATATAAGTCGGAACGGCCGGGATCGGTCAACTATATCCTATAGCTGCCATATAACTGATTGATCGGAAATGCCATAACTTCGTTGTTTTTTAAGTTAGAAGGATGGGACTTGCTGTGGACTCCTCTTTTAGCAGACTTATTCGATCTGCCAAATTTCATAAGGATCGGCCGACTATATCCTATAGCTGCCATATAACTGATTGATCGGAAATGCCATAACTTCGTTGTTTTTTAAGTTAGAAGGATGGGACTTGCTGTGGACTCCTATTTTAGCAGACTTATTTGATCTACCAAATTTCATAAGGATCGGCCGACTATATCCTATAGCTGCCATATAACTGATTGATCGGAAATGCCATAACTTTGTTGTTTTTTAAGTTAGAAGACTGGGACTTTGTATGGATTCTACTTTCGGCAAACTAATTTGATCTGCCGAGTTTAATAAGGATCGGCCGACTATATAAGATCCGATATATATCTAATTATATAAGCTGCCACATATCTGCAAGGGTATATCAACTTCGGCTCCGCCCGAAGTTAGCTTTCCATTCTTGTTTTTGAATTATATTTTCCATTTTAAAAATATTTTACTTAATATGTATGTAAGCAATTACCAGAGATTTGAAGAGAATATTTAATATAAATCTAAAAGCCTTCATTAAATAATTAAATTACATAACTTACATACCAAAAGCCCACATTCCAGGCCCGAAAACAACCTATACCTTGTTTTTCGATTCTCGAAAGCTAATTAAATCGTTATGGAGCAAGTAGGTCAAGTATTTTGATATTTCACCCAATATATAATTGTTCGTGCCACTTTACTAATTAAATGGAGACAATTCTCTTTGTTCTCACACCTTGAATCTCCGCTGTCCTATCATCCACCTGCTTGCATAAATACTCTGACACACACTCACACCCAGAACACTAAACCACTTACCCTCAAACTCATGTGTCGGAGTGTCCTGACCATGAAAACTGGGCTAAGGAGTGACAATGAGACGAGAAGAGCCCCGGGTTGTATTCTCAAGGACTAGAACTGGGGCGGAGGAGACGGGGGTCCGCCTGTTGGAGGCGTCTAATCTCATTCATTTTGAATAAGACCAGCTCCTATGTATTTAGCGCCTGAGTACTTGTGTCAACACAATTCAAGTCGGTTTCAAATTAAAAGGCCGTGTAATATGCGACTCTCAGAGACTGTTTTTGTTTTGGTTATATCCCCCCCTCGCTGCCACCGCATCTACGCATCTGTCAATGGTGTCTCGGAGCCTGCCAATGGGACAAATTGCCTTGGGCTGACGTCAGCAACTTTTCGCAAAAGTGAAAGTAATTAAAAAAGTTCAGCCGAACGGATTCTCAAAAATATCTAATTGCTAAGTCAAGAGAACTACTGTTCTTAGCAGAAAAAAACGGACACAAGAGCGTATAACTAGAAATGTTTTTAAAGCATAAGTAAGAATAGGTTTTGAGTGAAATTTTCTTCAAGTTTACTTAAATAAATTATTAGAAAAGTATTGTTTCAGCGTTGAAAAATATTCACCTAATTGGCGTGAATAATTGAAATATGGAAATATTATGTATGTATCATAGATTATAGAAACATTTAGTCATATGACAAAAAATAGACAAGATAAAAGGTAAAAATATTTAAGCCTTTTACTCATAATATTAACTTTTAAGAAATCAAACACTATCCTTAAAGACTGATTATTTTAAAAGTATTTAAACAAATATTAATCTCATTTAAATATGGCGATCCCTGTGGCATAATGGGCCATGTCGGAGTTATCTGCGTTTATTATTTGCTCCTCGTTTTTTGTTTCTTTAAGAGAAGTTGAAGGCAACTCCCTGATCTGGTTTGGGGCATATTGACTTTACCCAGCCTGAAATTGGCTACGTGACTTGACAATACGAAGAAATGACGATGCCGGAGCGATGGCGAGCTCATGGACGACGACGCCGATGATGATGATGATGACGCTGACGGGAACGATGCGAAGAGCCGCATGAAATGCAAATTTGGTAACATTAAGAGTGAGAGTGGCGGAATAAAAAGGGGCCACGACCGAATGAGAATATGAGGGGAGCTCGAAGGTTGGGTGGAAAAAGAAACAAGTTGTTGGCTTAATTTCGTCACAGGCAGCTTGTTTTCATTAACTGGCCATCGAGGAGCTTTTGACTGGGGGCGCTCCGCTCGTTAGGCGTATGAGCAATCGATTAAGAGTAATGTGCCGTTGGATTTACAGTTGCAGCAGCAAAGCAATCAACATTAAGCGTTTAGTGTGATGCCGGGACTAGGGGAGGGGAGCTAGGACATGGCATACAGGATACAGAATACGGGAAGCCAAAGAACTTAAGAAACGATGCCAGAATTCCCAACGCATTTCGCTTGGGCATACCATACACTTCAAAAAAAAATCTAAAAGCAATTAGAAGTAAGACCTGGATTTAAAACTTTACTTTTTTCATTTTATTGTTTTCCAACACTAGCAAGCGTGTTTGTTTTTTGTAGCATACATTTAAGCGGAATATCCTGAAAGGAAACTATTTACTTATCTACCCCTCAATAGGATTTGCCAGGATTCTAAATTATTTTATAACATATTTTTTTATTAAATTATAACCCAGATAATATATTTTTTATTAAATATTTAAAAACTATGTTTTTGAATCCCCAAAAACCACCATTGTTTTCGAAACCCATTTGATTTTCAATATTTTTCTCTGTGCCCAGACGCTAAGGGAAAACCCGTCATGTGCTGGAGTTGCAGAAAGGCTGCACTTCTTTATCCTTATACCGCTGCTCCTCGCGCATACCACACACATTTGTATGCACACCAGGCAGTTGATTATTAAGTGCGTTCGCGAGTTGCTTCTCTTAATGTTTTTTTTTTTTTTGCTGCATTCTCTCAGTCCCTGGCATCCTTGCTGCTCCTTGTTGCAGTTGTTGTCACTTATGAATGTGTATGTGTGATACATACATACGCGTTTCTGTCCCTGCTTCGCACGTGTGACTGCGACTGTCGGCAAATTTCTTTATTGCGCTTTTATTTATCTGTCGGTGCCAGTTTCAACATCGTTTACCGTTCCAATTTATCGAATCCGTATTACGTCGTGGCAGTGGCCAGTTCGTGAGGGAGTTCCTACACCTTTCTGAGTCCTTGCAACAATAACCAGAGACCCCATTACATTTATGGAACTCAATATCTGGATGGTGGGTAAAAATTCAAAGGAAATGGTGTAACCAAAAAATATCATTGAATGCCTTTATCTATAATTACATACGAGCAGCGGATATACAATTTTTTTTTTAAGTTTTATTATAAAATAATAACTAACTAGGTTACTGAAAACCTTATTCATACACATTTGTAAAACTTTAATAAAAATTTGAATTTATAAATAGCCACGCACTTAATTATTATAATCTCTTTTTCAATAAAAATATTTCAAATACAGAAACATGCATTCTTTTTTTAACGTGTAGGACCGGTTGAGTATCTTAATACCTTACTTATTAAGAACAATACTAAATAATAAAACTTAACTAGATAGCTAAGAAACTCCTTCGGAAGTCAATGTCGCAGGAGTTGCGATAACGCCCAATTTTGCGTCCGCTCATCTGCCGGAACCGACGCATGGCCTCGTGGATTTCCGGAACGCTGATAGGCTTCACCACCTCCATGCCGCGACCCTGAGTAACCTCCGGACACACGTGCATCATGGCCGGACTCCCGCCTGCGGATGTTACGCGACTGTACGGTTCCGTTGCACGGTTATCCGAATTGAGACGGGTCAGGATGGAGTAATCAACGATGGCGGCAATCGTCTCGTGGGCCAGATAGGCCAGGATGTTCATGGTGGGTGTGGGGATGCGCAGATCGGCCGGCAGATCCAGAAATCGTCGGAACTTGTTCTTAATCTTCTCGCCGTGACGGCAGTAGAAAGAGGTCTTCCGGGCCTCGTTGAACTCCAGGTACTGCTGTCCAGTGAGAATCTGGGAGATTCGGTCTGCTCGGAACAGGCGGCGCATACGATCTTCATCATGCAACTCATGCACTTCAATGGCTAGTTCTTCGTCCTCGTCCTGCTGCTCCAGGTCATCCATAAAGTCCTGCGGCCGCCCGGTGCGAATGCTGAGAAAACGCTTCAGTATACGCATATCCTTCAGATGCTTTCGCATACGGGCAATCTTTACCGGATGGTTGCGCATGAGAAACTCAAAATCCGCCTGCGATGGACACGGATTCTGCTTACGTCGCATGGCCACCAGAGAGGCCTCATTGAAAATTCCTCGCAGCTGCTGTTGTAGGATCTGCTCCACCAGCTTCACGCTCGCCATTCGCGGCTGATCACTATCCCCGAAACTGCGCATTATGTCTGCTATTTCTGTGAGCAAAGAAACTGGAGCGTCATCGGCTATGGGGATACTGCCGGCAGCGCTCCCTCCTGGATTCTGTGCATTCATGTTGACATGTTGCTGCTGCTGCGGCTGTTGTTGTTGCTGCTGTTGATGTTGCTGCTGCGGCTGCTGTTGTTGTTGAACAGGACTCGCCTGCGGTATGCCTCCTCCTTGTAAGAGGATTACTTGGCGTTGGACATGAATGGGCTTAATGTCCTCCGGGGTCTGCAACTGCGGAGTGCCGGGTGTCGAGGGGGTGGCGGGTCCGATCATTATCGGCGATGAAGCCAAATCAGTTGCCGGAATACAAACCGAATTTTGTCGCATAACCCGCTTGGCATTATAATTCATTTTGTTGACAATCAAAAACAAAGTCGAATTTTCCTTGACGAGAGCCAGGCGAAACAGCTGATGAAAAAAAGTGCTGATAACAATCGAATTAGAGAAGAACCGTTGCGAGCGATAGTTAATGGGCCAGCGATATCCAGTTCCATATTATTTGAAGAAAATAATTCATTTTAGTTTCAATTTAACCAGGTAATCGAAAAATATAAGAGTTTCACTTTCAAAGAAGAACACCGTTACAGATCTTTCCTGGAAAATACTTTATAAAAGAGATTTTTGTTGTATTGGTCATTAAACTATCGATTGCGCTCGGAACCAGTGCGAACCAATTGGAACTACTCGCTCCAGCTTAATCTTTGCACCACCATTTTTGTTTGTAAAATGGAATAAGTAATCAAGTACTGGCTAAGACAACAATCAAGGCCCGTAAAAACGCCCCAAGATGTTCAATGGCATGGTGAGAACCATCCGCGACAGTGTCGTGGGCACCTACCCGTCCTGTCACGCCAACTCGCGACTGGAAGAGCGCCGGGCGAAACAACGGGCGATGCGCCAGGAGCGCCGACGAAAGCCGGATAAGCCAGACGACTTTGTCACCTACGAGGATTCGGGCAGCGACGAGGAGACGCCCCAACAGCAGGACGAGGTGCTCAACACCTCCTACAACCTTTGCGACTACCTACGCAGCCGTGAAAGCGGGCTTCGAGATGTGGGTACACCTGGTTGACCAGTTGAACTTTGTCCATTGCAGTTGGAGTAGCACTCACCTTCCTTTCTTATTCACTCCACAGAGACGCAGCGTAAATGTAGAGTACACCAGTCGATATGTTCTCACCCACGACATGCTCAGGGAAACCCAAATCAGTTTGGGGTACATCAATAAGGTATTCTGTTCCAAATGGCTCAGTAGCCGCCAGGTTGTGTTCGGGACCAAGTGCAACAAACTACTCGTCTATGATGTCAATATGCGTCGCGTAGATGCCATTCCTACACTGTCAAATAATCGAGCTAATCACCCGGAAGTGCAGGGCGGCCTTCATGCCATTGAGTTGTCTCCCAGCCGTTCCTTCCTGGCCACTGGGGCTCGGAACTCCTCCGATATTGCTGTCTACCGGCTGCCCACACTAGATCCTGTGTGCGTGGGCGAGGGCGGTCACCGTGACCTCATCATGGGTATGTGCTGGTTGGACGATCAGTTCCTCGTTTCCGGTTCCAAGGATTCACGTATGGCGCTGTGGCGCATCAATGAAGACCATATGGAGTTCCCGGACGGGGGAGAGGAGGCGTGTCCCACCTTTGCCACAATTCACCCACTTAGCGTTAAGGAAGTTCGCACTGCCCAGAGGGTATGCATCTTACAAAGTAATCCCTAGATCATTTATATATATCTTCCTTTTTTAGATACGATCTCTCTGCTTCAACAAAGAGTTCAAAGAGATAGCCGCCCTCTCGCTCAACGGATACATTCACATTTTTAACGCCGAGACCTTTAAGCAGACGCTCTCCAGAAAGCTGCCAAACTGCCAGGACAATGTGAGCATTGCCTACCACAGCGACGGCCTCTATGCCGTGGGGTGCCGTTCATACACCATTCTGCTGGATGCGCGCACTCTGCAGACCATCAAGAAGATAACCAGCCGGTACAGCGGGTGCGGCATTCGGGCCACCTCCTTTGAGGGGAATCTGCTGACGGTGGGCACCGGTTTGGGAATGCTACTGTTTTATGATATCCGTGCAGGTAAATATCTGGAGAGCAGTGTCAACGCCTCACGCACCGTCGCCCTCAAGTGCAGCAAAGGAATTGTGGTAAGTCACAAAGAGAATTACACTTGGAGCGAGTCAATGAGTCAACTTTCTTATTCCTTCTTTCAGTACCCCGAGGACGAAATGGACGGCTTCCAGCAGGTTAAATACGTTCCAGCCATCTACACGCACTGCTATGACAGCACAAGAATGCGATTGTTTGCGGCGGGAGGACCTCTACCGGCCACACTGGTGGGCAACTATGCGGGAGTTTGGCAATAGTTCAGCAGGAATAGGAATAGAGATCCGGGCTCATACAACTGATTAGGCTTTAAGGGATTTGTGAACATGTGATCTTTGATTTTTGGCATATTTTAACTACATTTTTAATCGGTTTTAACTTTTGAATCTTACACCTGCGCACGTATTTACACTCTTCGGTGATGTCCGAAAATTTTAATTATTATTTTATTCATCAAATTTGGTTTTAAATACCTTGTGTTAAGTATAAATTATGTTTTTAGTGTGGACAGACAGTATTCACACTTAGTTAATGTAAATGTATGCATAATTAACGATCCTATTTATATATAGTTCATATATATATAGTACACACGATACAATTAATGGAACACTAAGTAATAGACAACGCTAGAATCGATTTATAGTCTGATCTATATGGTAATAGAATTTCCAATTAAAAAACCATTGCGAAACTGACTGATATCCGTATTTAAATAAAAGTGCGCATAGCAGCACTGGGTGTATATTGCTCGAGGAGTGCTGTATAGGGCGCTCAAAATAAGGGACATCAACATACAAATACGGGAGGGTGTACAAAGTACGGTGTGTGCCAAAACAGCAACGGGTAATTTTAAAATACATTATTATAAAAGATAATTGTACAAGATTTACATAACATATGCTACGCAACTGGCCAACCGGAGGAATTTGTTCACCGATTTAATTGTTATTATTATTTCCACCCCACGCCGTAAGGAATCCCGTCCAGCTGCGACTGCTGCCATCTTGGGACACTACAAGCAGAAAAGAATTCATTTAAATGGAGCCAAGTGGGCGCTGGTTATTATTTACCTTTCTGGCCCTTGGCCACGCAGTTCAGCATCTCCATTTCGTTGCGACTCAGCCGGAGAATGGTGTTCAGTACGGGCACCAAGCGCTGCCGCTCATCAGCATTGTTCAATGTAAGGAACTGAAAGAAAAGGGCCCTTGGATTAAAAAAATGGGATCTATATGCTGGTGCATTACCTTTATAAATACGTTCTTCAGATATTCAGAGTTGTGCATGTGCTGTTCCCGCTCCTCGGATCGCTCCTGGCGGCGCAGTTCCTCCTTGAGCATGTCGTTCATCTGGGTCAGCTTGGCCAAATCCTGCTCGTTCTCGGCCAATAAGGCAGTCAAGTGCTTTATGCGACTCTCCTGTATGCCCAGGCGCTCTTTGGTGGCCTGCAGTTGAGCATTCTGCCCAGCATAATCTTCCATATCGTCCTCCTCCGGCTGGGATACGCTGCGTCCGAAATTGGAGATGGTGGTCACTGTGTCGCTGCTAATTTGGTTCATCGACGTATTCAGCAGTTCATCCAGTGGCATAAAATCGTGGGATCGGCGCGAGGCAGTGGATATTTTTCGCTGAGCCGCTAGCTGCGCAAGGGAAACCTCGCCGGCTGAGACATCCAGACTTGTGTCATGATCCTGCAGCAGGAAGTCGATCTTTGCCTGCTCCGGACTGGGCTCGCCACTCAAGCCGGAGGTGTTGCTGTGATGTGAAGCATTGGCTGGCTCCTTATGAGACTCTTCCAGTTGCTGGTGCAACTGCTTCACTTTCGTTTGGTGCGTGGCTTCCAGTTGGTCCACCTGCTGGCGATGCTTTTGCATCAGATCCTGCTGGAATTGCATTTGGCGTTGGTTCTCTAGCGTGAGTAGGTCATTCTGTTGACGCAGTTCGTCAACCAATGCCGAGAGTTCCTTGCTTCGCTTCTGCAGAGCGGCGTTGTCCTGCTGCATTGCCTCCAGTTGGCCATCCAGTTGAGCCAGTCGCGCCGCCCTGCCATCGTTGCTGTCCCTAAGCTTCCGCTCGCTTTCCCGCAAGGCAGTCACTTCTTCCTCCAGCTCCTGATCCCGATTGGAGCCCTTGTTCTGGTTTTTGCGCAGCACCGCCTGCGCTTTCAGCTTGTATTCGGTGTACTCCACACGCATATCCTCTTGCGCCCTCTCTGCATTCTTCAAAGCAGTCTCCAACTCGTTGTGGGCCGCCAAGTGAGCTTCCAGCTCCACCGTCCGGCTTTCCAGCAGTTCGGTGGCCTTGTTCAACTTCGATTCATACTGCTGGGCGCTCTCCGCCAGCTGTAGACGCAGTTGCTCCGCTTCCATTTTCGCCTTCTCCACGCCTTGTTCCAATTCCTTGCTCTGGTTAAGGGCCTGCTGCTTGCCATGCACAGCATCCTTCACCTGAACCTGCATCCGGTCGATCTGCTCCTTTAGTTGGCGGGAGTGCTCTGCCTCCCCGTTCTTGGCCTCCTCCAGAATGGCGATTTCCTTGCGCAGTTGCGCGACAGTGTTCTCTCTGCTGGTCAACGATTCCTTCACGGTATCGAGCTCACTCGACTTGGCAGCGAGCTTCGCGCTTACATCGGCCAGTGACTTCTCGGCGGCTTCTATTTCGAGATTAAGGACATTGTTTGTATGGGAATGCTTTGCCTTCTCTTTGGACCGGAGTTTCTGGTTCTCGGCTCGGGCGGCGTTGAGGTCCTGCTGCAACTGAACCTGGGCCATTTTGACGGCCTCCAGTTCCTGCTTAAGGGCTCCTCCTTGCTCCATCTCCTGGAGCTGTTGCGTCTGGTCTTGCAGCTTCTTCTTTAGTTTGGCGGCCAGAGCGCGTAGCTTGTGATACTTCTCCTCGTAACCGTCCTCAAGCTCACGCAGGCGACTCAGTTCTTCGGCGCGTGAGATTGTTGAGGTCGACAGTACATCACTCTGGGCATCCGCGTTGGCCTGTTCCAGTTCCTCGATTCTGCCCTGGAGCTGATCTATTCTCAGTGACTTGTCGAGTGTCGCTTGCTGAGAGGTTGAAAGTTGCTCCTCCAGTTCGTGTTCTCGCTTGGCCTGCGCCTCGTGCTGCTCCTGAAGTCGCGAGATTGCATCTCCTCGTCCTTTCAGAGCTTCGTTCAATTCGCGCATTTCGGCAAGCAATTCGTCATTTTCCTGTTCTTTCAGACCGAAACGGGAGAGCAAATCTTCGTTGTGCTGCCGCAACTCTACGCATATGGCCTCAAGATCCTGCATTTTAATCTTCTGGCTATTGCACTCCTTTTGAAGGGTTTCGATATGGTCCTGCAGCTCCTGATTTTTCTGCTGGAAGAGGCTTAAATCTACTTCGTTGGAATGGTGCTCTGAATTTTGCTCTCGTTGCTCTTTATTCGTATCCTGCTCATCTTTGACTCTGGCCGCCAGTTTTTCAATGGTGTTTAGCTTCTTGAGGACACGTTCGACATCCAGTTGACTGCTCGGCAGCTCCTGCTGTTGCTGCTTCACAATCTTTGCCAACCGCTCAAGATCGTGAATCCTTAACAGCAGGCGCTTCCTATCAGGTCCGTTGCCAGATGATTCCGAGCCCTGTTTCAGTTGCTCGTTCTCCGCCTGCAAGGACGTCATCTTCGAGCAGAGTAACTGGGAAGCTTTGATAATCTCCACTTGCCATTTGGATACAGAGGCAGCGTATTCGTGCTGCGTCTCTAGAAGCACGCATTTGCACTCCTTCAGACCTTTGAGTTTGCGGTGGACATCGATAAAGCGATCCTTTAGGGAGTTGAACTTTTTCCGCTGCTCCGAGTTGATTTCCTTAAGACCGTTGTACTTTTCCTTCAGCACTGCAGACTCCTCGGACACTGTAACGAGTTGTTGTCGCAAGTTGGAGTTTTCTGCTTCTGCTTCCTTGATTCTTCCAATGTCCGTTTCCAAGAGCTCCAGGTTCTTACGCTGCTCGTTGCCCAGGAGGTTCACCTGGTGCATAGCCTGCTCCATGCGCTCCACGTCCGCCAGCAGCTCATCATTTTCATCGCTCAGCCTGCCCAGCTGTCGCTTCAGACTCTCGTTTTCAATCTCCAGTTGCCCCATACGCTGCGCATCCTCCTTGTTCTTAGCCTTCAAGCTATTAAGTTGTTCCGTAAGGATTAGATTCTTGTCGGTGAAGTCCTGCAGCATCTCCTGCATGGCCGGTAAGCTGCTCTGCTTTTCCGCCGCCCGTTTGAGGGCTTCCTTCAACAGCCGATTCTCCTCGGTGAGTTCTGAAATGGGGACATAGTTCAGGATTAGTTCCAGAAAGTTCCTCCTTGCACCACCTTACCATCTTTCGCCTGTTTTGCCTTTTTAGCTATGTTTAACAGGCCCTTGTATTTGTTGATGATTTCATCTTTGCTCAACGCCTCAATGGGATTCGCGTTCTTCTGCAAATGCAAATTTACAATTGAGACGTCATCATCAATTTTAGAGACACTCTTTCCCTGACCTGGCCTTCCCTCGGTGATGCGGTGTCCATTTTAGCTACTTATTGCCTTCCTTCGCATCCAATCGTGGTCCAGTCATCTACGCCCTGATTAGTGTGGATTTCGGTCTTCCCTTTCAGCCAGCAAACGAGATTTTCAAGGTATTCTAATGTAAATTAGCCAGAGTGAAGAAAACACTGAAGTGCCACTCTATCAGCTGTTAGGGTTCCCACACCATCCGAAGTCCAGGTGTTTGAAAGGTATATCTATAAATAATTCGTTCGATATTATGAAAAATATTTCACTGCAGACCATAATTGTTTTTTTCCAAGCTAAACTAATAACTATGCTGCATGTTTATTATTTTAAACCACTAATTCTAAGTAATTTTCATCTGCAACAAGTTCCACCTATCGCATCAGGACAAAATATCGATAAGTCTATCGCCAGTGTTCCATACCTAACAAGGCTGAAAAGAAAACAATACTTGGCATCTCTGATTGCGTCCCTTATCATTTTTCTTCATCCGCGGAAGTGATGGATTTGAGTGATAGTAGCCAGCTGGAGGATCCGTATTTCGTCTACAAGCATGAACAGCTCTTTGGCGATAGCTTTCCGCTCTTCAAGGAGATCCGGCGAATGGGCAAACTCTGTGACGTGACCCTGAAGGTTGTTTGCGTGCAATCACCCCTCTGACTGCATTATCTGGGATTCTAATTATAACTCACTTCTTTCGATTCGTTGCAGGTAGAAGATCAGACTTTCTCTGCACATCGCGTCGTGCTGGCAGCCACCATTCCATACTTCTATGCGATGTTCACCAACAACATGGCCGAGAGTCGGATCAAGGAGATCACTATGAAGGAGAGTGCCATCGAGCCGAGCGCCTTAGAGAGCCTCATCAATTATGTGTACAGCGGGCAAGTGCGAATCGACAACCAGAATGTGCAGAGCCTGATGGTGGGAGCCTCGTTCCTTCAGCTGTCCAATGTGCGTGACGCGTGCGCCAGTTTTCTGATCTCCCGCTTCCATCCGCACAATGTCCTGGGCATTCGCACCTTTGCCGATTCGATGATCTGCCGGCAGCTTATCGACGCCGCCGATAAGTATATTGACCAGAACTTTGCCAAAGTAGCCCAGTCGGAGGAATTCCTCGCCCTGGACTGCGACCAGTTGCTGGAGCTGATGCGCCGCGATGAACTTAACGTTCGGACTGAGGAGGTCATTTTTGAGGCCTGCATGAAGTGGGTTAAGTATGCGGAGAAGCGCTCCGAGCTGTTCCCCCAGGTACTGGCTGCCGTTCGCCTACCTTTGCTGTCACCCCAGTTCCTGGCTGATCGTGTGGCGCGCGAAGAGCTCATCCGGTCCTCGCACCAGTGCCGAGACCTACTAGACGAGGCCAAAGACTTTCATTTGATGCCCGAACGTCGGGGTCTGCTGCAGAGCTTCCGAACACGCCAGCGTTGTGGTGAGTTCTTCACCGGGCAAATATACGCTGTGGGTGGCTTAGCCAGTACTGGGGAATCGGTAAGCACCGTGGAGATATACGATCCCCTCACCAAAAAGTGGAAGATGGGCGAGCAAATGTCTATGATGAGGTAACTCTTAAGTACTACTCTCCAATCTTGTAATTCATGTCGATTTTCCTCAGATCTCGCGTAGGCGTCGCCGTATTAGAAGGCAAGCTATACGCCTTTGGCGGCTTTAATGGTACCGAACGACTCTCCACGGTGGAAGTCTATGATCCCCGCAAGAACAAGTGGTCACAGGGCTGTGCGATGCTCTGCAAACGGAGCGCTGTGGGCGTGGCTGCCTTGGACGACTGTATCTACGTGTGCGGCGGCTACGATGGCGTCACTTCCCTCAATACCGTGGAGGTTTACTATCCCAAGACCAATACCTGGAAGACGGTGAGGCATGGCTTGTTCAGGTTAATGAGAATTCAACTGATCCAGGTAGTTTTTACCCCACAGGTGGCTCAAATGATGAAGTATCGCTCCGCTGGTGGTGTAACGCAACTAAACGGCTTTGTTTATGCTTTGGGTGGGCATGACGGACTGTCCATATTTGATTCGGTAGAACGGTACGATGCCAACGAGGATTCCTGGGTGAAGATGGCTCCAATGCTGAACCGCCGCTGCCGGCTAGGCGTGGCCACGCTGAATGGAAAGATATACGTATGCGGTGGTTACTGTGGCAATTCCTTCCTCCGATCCGTCGAGTGCTATGATCCCCAAACGGACACCTGGAAGCTGGTAACGCCCATGAATTGCAAGCGATCGAGAGTAGCTCTGGCCGCCAATATGGGGAAGTTGTGGGCTATTGGGGGCTACGACGGCGAGTCAAATCTATCCACTGTGGAGGTGTATGATCCGGAGACGGACAAGTGGACATTCATGCCTCCGATGTGTGCCCACAGTGGTGGGGTCGGAGCAGGAGTCATTCGGATCGAATAATCAAGCCAAAACCATTTTCTAGCCACAGTTTTTTTTTAGGTAAATTATGAAAATTGAATCGAAAGCGATATAGTCTAGCACAGATACGTTTATTTGAGAGTAACTAAGCTTTAGAGGCCCAGGATGCGGTCGCCCCGCGCCCAGCTCAGCTTCTCAAACTCAATAACAAAATTGTTTATGTATTTCTCACGATTCTTTAGTGTTTATCATTCCAGTTATGTAATTATATAGTTTTTATGCCTAGCCTTAAATACTCACTAAATTTATAATCATGTACTCCTTAATTCAATTAGAAATCATTAAATATACGTACGTATATGGTAATGTTTGTTTGAAACTGGGCTACTGCTGTATCTGTATCTTAAGCTGGAAAAAACAGTATATATATTTTTTTATTTTATGAAAGAAATATTTAAAAGCTTGTTTCTTGATTTTTTTATCCTTTTATTTGCCTTCCCTTGCCTTATTTTTTTGTGACGAAATTCGCTCATGGCATAAATGAATTGCGTTTTTGCCATCCATATGGACGAAAAATACGTTTTATTTGTTCAGCAATAAATGATTGTCAAACAACAAAGAAATCCGAGCGTTAAAAAAGGAAAACTGCGAGGGTTGATTAATAAGATTTGAGTATATTCAGATCTGAAATGTATGCTAGGATATTTCTTTTTAAAAAATTATTTAATTATTAAACAAAAATGTTGCTTTATTACTTCTTATAAATATTTCAATCATAAAAGCAGAAAACATCCAGCTGCCCTCGCTATAGCCCAGCAGGGCATATCAGAATTTCTCGTCCCCTCATAATTTTCATAATTTTCCAGATTCGACGCCCCATGCGGAATGCAATTTTAAATTGAATTTGCACCACCTGCTGCAATCCGACCAAATCCAGCAAAAAGTTTTCGAGCAACAGGTGGGGAATACCACAACCAGAAATAGAAACAAACGATACAGATACAGAACCATTCGCTGTCTATCATTGACCCATAAAATGTCATCCGCTGTAAAGGGTCATAATCCAATTAAAGGCACACTTACCGTCTATATTCTGCATTTATCAGCTGGTTCCAGCTGGATTGCGGCTGATGGCGCAATGGAGGACCTTATCGGCCCAAGTCCTGCCCCATTTCACAGCCGCAGATATTGACTCAAGCGAAAGGGCTTTGCGGCGGCTTTATTTGATTTCGATAATCAAATCACAAATTGCTTGTCTATCGGCGGGCCATTTTATTTTAATTAAATGCTAATTATGTTTACCAATGGTTGCTGCAAATATTTGTTGCGTCACCAGGGGCAATGAATTGAGGCAATAGTGTAAGCTTATGGCTGAATACGCGGATGATTCAGTTGTATGGAAATCCAGCTAATTGCCACAACAAGCGCCCAAATCTGCTGCAATTTAAATGCAAATTTTCGCATCTGCTGCTTAGTCGGAAGGGAATCTTTCGCGGAAGGATGCGAGATATGCTTATGCCAGTAGGAAGCCGCCAGCTTTCATGTTTAATTTTATCCAAAAAAAAAAAAAAAACTGGCAGCGTGAATGTTGCAAGTTGCAACTAGCACCCATAATGGCCGTGCAGCCACTGGGCCCCGGATGTGTGTGGCATCCACTTGGCCTTTATGACTGGCGTGTGCTGAGCGGATAGTGGGTGGCAGCGGGTAGTGGGAAGTGTCTTATCTTGAATGCCACGCCTCGACCTTGCCTCAAGAGCATTGTTGTTGCTGGGGCAGGAGTGAATATTTAAGGATATATTTCGGCACGGGTTTATTGTCCGTTGTTTGTGCCGCGTCCGTTATAATTGACTCGGACGCTTTAAAGTTATTTTAAAGCGATTGGCATACAGATATGGTCAAAATAATAGACATATCTTGGTCAGAAATTTATATTTTTTACAAGCAATAAACTTATTAACTTATTTTTTCTAAAAAAATAGGCATTTAAATTTTAAGTTAATATTTTTTTTTAGAAAAGTCAAATAGCAACCACTAATTTTATAATCAATTCTAAGCTCGTACTATTTGCTTTCATATTTAAAGCTAAACGTTTATTAAAAACCATAAGATTTTCCGCATTTGTTTGTTTGAAAAACGGGATGTAAAAAGGATTGTTTGCTTAATGGAATGCGTTGGGAAATAATTTTAATTTCCAAGTTTGTTTTTAAAGCAAATATTTTTATTTCGTGAACATGCGTGGGACAAGGTAAATCATAAATATTAAAATATCCGAGAAACAATGAAATACAAATTAATTTGCCGCCATACCGATGGACTCCCAAGTTGGCCAGTGGCTGTGCTCCATATCTACTTTTTCACATTGCCCATTTTCAGTTTTTTGCCTTTTCGCATTTTACCTCCATTTTTTTTTTTGCATATGTTTTATTCACATATGCAAACAGAATTTCCGTTCAATTCAATTGCCCGGCGAAGAGGCATTTTTTTGTGTGCCACCATGAAGTGGCGTCCGCATAAAGGAGCACACCAATGCCCATGGAGGTGGCACGCACACAAATGTGCTCCCACACTGAAATTCTATTCGACCAATTGTTGATATCCACGAATGGAGGAGGACGTCGGTTCCACTCGGTTCGGCCTCTGTCGGTCGGGCTTCCTGTTTCGGTTTTGTGGCTCTGCTTCTTTCCCTCTGGGTGCTCTGCTTTTATAAAAGTCCGCTGACGTTTCGATCTGTCGCTCAGTTGTTGCATATTTCTCGGCGTGTTCGCTGCTCGATAAACTATTAGCACAAAACAATTTTAAAATTCAGTGAAAGTACAACTTACTGCAACATTCGTAAGTGAATTTGGAAATGATATACCTTTTTAAATGTGAATATTCAGGCAATATCCCTTGGATATTTTTTATTCTCAAAACCGTGTATTTTACAACAAAAATAAATATTTTGAACTTATTTTATTTTCATTATCATTGATTTTAGAATCTAAAGATATTTTAAAAACGATTGCCGAACTTATTTCTTTAACAAAGTGTTAGCTTAATAAAATTAAACTACTTTTTGGTTTTTTGTGTTAATTTATTGAAATTAAATTGAAAATTTTCAAGCTTCTAAAGATAAAAAACTCTTTTCCCGCTCTTCGAATTTCAAAGAAATAGAAAATAAAAATCTATAGTAACTTAAAAATTCAAAATCCAAAATAAAATATTAAAACAAACAAACACCATTAAAAAATGCAATAAAATAAAAATTATTCAAAATCTTATTGCCGATTTCATGTGACTGATCTCTGGGGTCAGTTTAATATAATTTTTTATGTCCGAAAATTTTACTATTTGGCCATAAAAATTTGCCAGCAACTTTCACCCAATTTAAAGAACATAAAAAGGACATATTTCCTTGAGGCAAGTAAATTGAAGCTTATAATAGGATCCTGGGTTCTATGGAAGACAAAAAAACTCTACACGATAATTGTATTAAGCTAATCCCGGATGACTTGGGCCGACAATGTGTAAATGCCCCTGATTAACTGATGAGATCCTCATTACAATTGGGTGCTAAGAACAAATAACAAACTTCTTGTAATTTGAAGAAGGCAAGTTTCCTTTGTTTTACATCTTTTTGCACAAATATTGTTTATGGCGGAGGTGGCCTCCGTCAATTGGCAGCCGGCGGCAAAAGCTAATAAAAAGCAACATCAATGTTGGGGACCAGATTCCGATTCCGTTCCGGATCGGGACTGACATGGCACACATCCGGTGGCGGTAGGCAACGTGGGGCCATTAGGGGAGCACTCTCCCGAACAGGGCGACACGAGGTGGCGCTTTAAAACTGCCCCAGGGTCTTAACTTGTTTTATGTCAACTCGGACAACGAGAACACGGCAATTACGGCATGTGAGGCTGGCAAATACTTGAGTTGCAGCTGCGCCTAAAAGATGCTTTAAAATGTAAGCCCACCTGCACGCGAATGCGAATGCGTAGGGCGATGGGCACCGGGCGTATGAGTGTCCGGACTAATTAACCCAAGCAGCAACTGTGGCAGCCGGACTCATCACGGAAACAAGAGATGCCCGAGTGGGGAGCGATTCACAGTCTCGGAACACTCCGGATAATGAGCAGGCCAGAAAATAGTTTGAGAAAAGCCAGGCTCTAAGCGAATATTTTATTACGATCTTACGGGCCGTAAAAGGTTTATGGGAATGCTTTTTATTTATCTTAATTTTAACACCAAAATACATATTTCGGGAGTCGCTTAAAACTTAAAACCTAGAAAAGCCTGTAGAGCTTGAAGGATGTTGCATTTAAAGCGCTTTTTAAAGTGTTCCTTCATAAAAGCAAATATTCTTAAGAAAAAGAATCTAAAACAAACTAAAATCACGAAAGGCACTCATGAGTAGAGCTAATTCAAGTGTAGAATTCCCCTAAAGTTATCAAATAAATAAAACAAATGTGTAGAGAGTTTTAAAAGCAGGCCATGGCTATAAAAAACTTTTGGCTACCTAAAATTTAACGAACCAAGACGCGACACTTTGTAGGGGACGGCTTTTGACTTGGAACTCATCATCAGCGCATTTCTGTGGATTTCAATTTCAATCATTTGGGATTAATTTGGCCAAGGCACAAAGGTCACACATCCCAGCCGGCCCCTTCCACCTCCACAGCCCGCCCATCTTTAATGAGTCTTTTACAAAAAAAGGATAACGAGGCAGACAAGACACAAAGTCCTTACTCCTCGGATCCGCTTTAATGCCTCCACAAAGAACTTAAACCGCATAAATTTACATTTAAATCTACATTAACGAATGATGCATGATGTATGTTGTTGTTTTGAATAGCGAAGGATGCGTGCTACCCCTAGCCGGTTCTCGCGTTCAGGATGGGGGTGTCCCGGAAGTGCAACTCCAGAGAAGTTGGTGTCTGTTGGTACTCCACCACCACGATGCGGTTGGAGCCCACCTTCAAAAGTGGCGACGGGACATACAGGGTGATCTGGGGTCCCACCAGGGGCCAGTACCTGCCGAGATTTTCGCCGTTAACGAAGACAATGCCCTTGCCCCATCCTGACATGTCCAGATACGTATCCGCAATGTCACCCTGGGACTTAATTTCAAGTTGGCCGTAATAAATGGTTGGTCCTGTTCGCAGTAGGGTTCGCAGTTTATTCAGCTCCGGGACGACCTGGCGATCTGATCGATTCGAATCGGATATCAGGTGCTCAAGGCTATCGTATGACTCTAGCGGGAACTTGGTCATGTTCCATTTGCTCAGAACTTGCTTGTCCAGACGCACATCCCGCAGGATGCCCTTGAAGTCGTTGATCTGGCGACCGTAATTAAGGCGTCCCTGATTCTCCACGAAAATCTGGAGCCTTCGTCCAGCACTAGCGCTGATCGGTAGATCGTAAATGGGTATTTCCCTAGCCAGCACACCCACGAATTCCCCATCCACGTAGACATAGCCTCGGTCGGCTAAGCCTGGTACACAGAGGATGCTCGGGTCACGCTTGAAACTGGGTAGTTGGGTTTCGTATAAAACCAATCCGGAGTACTGGTTCAGAGCCTCGAAGCTCTGGGGCTTGGCCGATTGGACGAAGCCCGTGGACAGTCGCTGGCGTGCCTCCGGGGAGAGTAAATTACAGCAACTGGTCAGACGCACGGTTCCGTAGCTTTTCTTGGGTACGGGACCGGGCACGGGTATATTGGGCAAAGGCAAATACCGTCCAATAATGCGACGCAGGGCTTGGTACTTGGGCGTGGGATCCCCAGCCTCCGTCATGGGCGCATCATAGTCGTAGGAGGTGATGTCTGCCAGATACAATCCAGGCCCGTTGTCGTTGGCGCCGGCGGTGAAGCCGAAGTTGGTGCCTCCATAGAACATGTAGAAGTTGACACTGGCTCCGCTATCCAGCATGTCACTGAAACAGAAGTTAAAAGATACATTGATTTTTTCTCTATTTTTAAAAATGAACAAAGAGAATGAACATTTTTTTTTTGCGATAACCGGATATAAATAATTATTTTTATTTACTCTTCGATGTCAATACGTCTGTTTTAATAATGTACATTGTCGAATTTGAGTTATTGTTGGGACAAAAAATGGGATGATAAATAAATAAATGCTTTGTCTAGAATCTTGGGTTCAATTCCATAGTTATATAGAATGAAAGTCATTGAATACTCACACGAAAGTCCCCGTAATGGCATCTGTGCTCACATTAGCCATCGGTTCTGTCCAGTGCGTCAGCCAACCCGGATAGTATTCGGAATTGACCAGCGGTCCCTTTGCCTGGTAGCGTCTTAACTTGGCCCAGGTGGGTTTGAGATCTGATGTAGCCCCAAAGTCCATAGTTGCGAGAACATTTTGGATCTTTCCGCAGCGCAGCACGCTGGGACCATCGTTGGTGAAGAGGACCGCCTTGCCCCTGACATGAGAGGCAGTCTCATCCCGCAGCCAGTTTCGGTAGTTGAGATCACAGGCAAAGTAGGAACCGTACTCGTTCTCCACCTGAACCATTATGATGGGGCCTCCATTGCCGTACAGATAGGGGGTTATCCTTCTGAAGAGCTGGTTATACCAAATTCGGACCTCGCTGAGGTAGTCTGAAGAAGTGGTTAAAATCAAAAACTGCTTCTTTTGATCCTACTTGGCATACACTTTTCTACTTACTGACATCGGCTGTGCGAAGCTGAATCCCAGGATACTTGTTGAGCAGCCAATAGGGAAACCCGCCCATGTCCCGTTCTGCACAGATGTAAGGGCCCGGACGAAGGATCACTAGCAGATCCTCCCCGACGGCCAGTCGAATAAAATGCTCCAGATCCGCCATTTTGTCCCAGACATATACACCATCCTTTGGATTATGCAAAGACCATTCCACATAACTGTTTTGAGAATGAGGGTGCGTTTAAATTAAAGATTTCCAACTAAAAAAGTATGGGGCTTACGTGGTCACTGCATTCAAGCCGGCTGCTCTCATGGTGCGGAGATGCCTCTGCCAGGTATCCGGATGGGCACGAAAATAATGGAAGGAGCCGGCAATGAAGCGGAAGGGCTTGCCATCCTTCAGGAATCGGTCATGATCGTAATCGACTGTGAAAGTACGATTTGCAGACACTGCTCCCAGCAACGAGAGCCAGCTTGCGAAGACAAGCAAATAAATCTTCATCCTGAAGTGATTATAAAATATAGATATAAAGGTTCAAGAGAAGTTAATAATTGTATAAATAAATCATTTTTAATAAATTGACATTTAGAATTCCGAAACAAACACGCCAATTTGATTCGGTCTATTACTAAATATTAGATTAATATGATTAAGTTTCATCTCAAAAACTCAAAATTCGAGACTCGATCTGGTTTGTAAAAAGTATACAAGTCCCCATTATATCCATACTAAATTTCAGAGTTTATAACACGTGTGTTTCTGCTATAAAATTAATTAAAAACTCAATGAAATTAATTGTGCTTTTTTAAACATAAGATATAATGTAAATATTTTACGAAAGCAGTCAGTGACGTGAATTTAAATAATTATGCCGATACCGGCTTGAGATTTATTTTAAATGATTTTGGAATAAATCGTAATCATTTGTATTTGTTTTAATTATAATTATTGCTCTACCTTCATTTACGACTAACGCCAAGTAAACTTTTAGACGATATGGCAGCATGTGGGCGAATGTAAACTCACCATCAGAGAGAAATTAATTTCTAAATTGGATTCCTACATGGAATTTATCTTCCGGCCTGTCCGGATTCTTAACCCGTTCCGCTTCCTAGTACATCAAACTAAATCATCTCAGTCCAGCTCAGCCGAGTTCAATTCAGTGCACAGACACTGGGAGGCTTCAATTGAAGTTCACGGCTCAATTGCTTAGTGACAACAAAACGATTTAATCTTGTTTGTTTTGCTTATGAATTTGTTGGAGATTAATTCCATTTAGTCGAAAACTTTTTGGGCCGCACATTGCTGGATATTTCATATTTGGGTTCAGCAATTAATGCAGACTCAGCCCAAGCTCAATGTTTACACTTTATTTTTGGCGTGGAGTATTATTTCGCTTTCGTTCCGAGTTGATTGCAATTCCAGAGCAGCTGCTCTCGTCAATTATGATTGACGTCTTTTTCCCTCCTCAGTAGTCGGACACTTTTTTATAGAATCGTTCTTATCGCCACAAATTGTTTCTTTGGCGTCTTCATTTTATGCGATTTGACAAATGTATGCTACGTGTGTTTGTGTTGTATTTAATTTTTTTTCTCCCATTGCGGATTTAATGCTGATTATATTCGAATAATTTTCCAGACATACGATCTATGTTATGGATTAAGGCACAACTTTGTGATTCAGACAGCACTAATGCTTAGTCCTCACAATTTTTAGGCAATTTCTCGCATGAAGAACTTTTCATATCATTAATGTTTTTCACAATAAATGTAATATTTCTTTCGATCAATTATTCATAGGGAACAGAATATTTTTA
The DNA here is from genome assembly GCA_035047585.1 of Drosophila monieri. Taxonomy (NCBI): domain Eukaryota; kingdom Metazoa; phylum Arthropoda; class Insecta; order Diptera; family Drosophilidae; genus Drosophila; species Drosophila monieri. Next base: position 989,635 of record JAWNPJ010000115.1, on the reverse strand, counting down.
AACAGCACTATTAATACTTCTGTGTTGTTTTTTCCGTAAGCAATAAAATAAACATTACTAATTAATAATTCTTAATCTGCTGATTAAATATGTGTGTTATTCCCCCACAAAATAAGCACATGTACAAAATATATATATATTTTTGCTAATGAATAAGATTTAGCATTGATAAGCGAAATCCTGTACGAGGAGCTGAACTTTTTCGACCTCTTAATAGAAAACATTTCCATTAAAAACTCCCCGAAATGGGGATTCCGAGTACTAGTAATGGAGCACACAAGACTTAATGTTACACACAACCCACTAGGAACAATGAGGGCCCATGTTGGACCCTGTTTATTTTAAGCATTTGACCCAATTCAATTATTTGCACGTCCCAAGCCCACCGATAATACCGATTGCCCATGCTGTGAGTTCCCTTTAACTATGCTGGTTCTGGGGCAAGAAAGCATGTGTTACTTTCGCCCATTGTTTCACGAGGGGGAGGTCAGGTGGGAGGAAATTATTCGGACAATACTCACCTCTCGTTCCCAATGACTCTAAACAATCAGTGTAAGTGTTGTGTTTATGTGGTTCTGATTTAGGGCACAACCCGAAACAATACAGAAATGCAATCGCGATCGTTAGAATCGGTTTTGAAATTAAAAGCGGGACCAGGCGTTCCACCTGATCTGATTGTTACTCTTCGACTTGTTGGCTTTGGGTTCGCTGGTCTCGTTTTTATCCGCTCGCCCGTTATTCATTTACCCGGTTCGTAGATGCGTAACCGTTTCGAATGTTGCGGGTCGCTCTCTAGAGCGAAAACGCTGAGAACTCAAACTGATCGTGTATATGTTGAACAGAATTCCCGATTGAATACCCGCTAAGACGACAGTGCACACTGGGCTGATTGTCCAGAAAATTAAACTAGACAGAACGAATTTTTAAGCTTAGTGTATGTTTTAATAATACCGTAAAATATTTGTATTTATATAAAAAATATTTAAACAGAATTGTTACGTACAATCCGTAAGAATTTTCTATCTTTATTTAACATCTAAGACTGCATGAAAAAAATTTACTTTTTTTTTAATAGCCCTATGATCTCTAAATTCATTTCTATAAATAAGCTTTAAGATCATTTAAAACTAATCTTCAATAATAGACTAATATGACGTTCGAGCCCAGTGTGCACTGGCAACATGAGTCCAGAACAACTGCATTGCTCTTTGGAGAACCGCCACATGTTGCCGAAAGAATTCCAGTAAGAAAACCTATCAACATTTCAGGTGCATTTTATAATCCCTTAAAAGTCGCTCCAAATTATTGAAAATTTATTAAAAATATGCTAGAAAACCATAACAATAACGTCGGTTGGTTATAGAAAGAAAATTACAATTTGGCTACAGCTGTTGGCAGAAATGGAGAGTTGATTCCGAAGTACAGTCACGCTTCATATTTTATGCATTAAGTGTGTTTGTTTTTGGCCTCTGAACTTTGGCCTGTTGGCATGCAAAAAGGGTGACATGGAGCCGCAGCCGCAGGCAATTGGCCAAAAAGTGAATTTTCTATGTTGTTTTATTATTAATTTCATACGTTTCTGCCGGGCTTCAGTCTGCCAACGTCCGTTCCTCATCTGTTGCTGGGTCACATTCAGTTAGCCTTCCAGCTGGGCTAATATTGCTTACCATATCCTCCCACCCAAAAAACCCACACGCAAACAAACAATTGGCAGGAAGCTAAGAACACAATGTGTTGGCCAAAATGTAAATCTAGTAGAATGAGGCCACGACACGTCTTTAATCTCACACGCCTGTCGGCAGTTTAAAGTGTCCTTTGGGATGCAACTCACACACATACGTCCGGAAAACTGTGAAACTAAAACACATACGCCCACCCACACACGTTAGGGGATAGGAAGAGAGTCCTACATAGACAATTAGACAACAGACATGGCCAAGTTAACAGCTTAGCCGCATTAAGGTAGTCGTGGGAGCAGGACTCTGGACTCCGGACACGGGTTGTCATCCCAGTGGCAGGACGTGACTTGACGAGCCGGCAGCAGGTAGCTCGAAACCCGGAAGCCTGTCGCATTTTCTGTCTGTTAATTTTGCAGTAGAAAACTTTTGTGGCATTAGCTGGGCGGTGTACAATGGAACATTCCGGCAAAACCCTTGGTTTCGGGCAACGAAAAGTTAGTAATTGATCAGTCATGAGTGATTCAAGGCGCTTAAAATGTTTTAGAATTCAATTACTAACGGTCGGTGAATAATTGATCGATTTGCCTAAAACCTTAATACAATTCTAGTTTTAAAATATAGTTGCCATAGTTTACCATAGTTTGCTTGCACTTTGACATTTCGCCTGGTGTAATAATTTTCACCTAAAAAGGGACACCTTTAGGGGCTTTTGCATTTGAGTATAAAGTTGAACCTCCACTCTAAGCAAACAGAATTTTATGGAGGCGGCACTGATGGGGCTTAAGTGCTCCGGCAACCTGTTGATTCAATTCAAATGCATTTCGTTAAGTTCAATTGAATTGCTCCAGTACCGTCTGCATCCCCCACGCCCCCCTCTCCGAACTTCGGGCAATGTTTGCTTGTTTGCGGTTGACGCCGCCGGTGGCAATCAATTGAATTACATGTTTGTTGTTTCCTGTGCGCGCATCGTTAGACGTTGCCACGGTTTTTACATTCATTGCTCCTGCCGCTGCTGCTGCAGCATCTCCTCCAGCTTTTATAGTGGTTGTTGCGGCTTTGACACCACTTTTTTTCACTCTTATCTATCCGGGGAAATTTGCATGGCAATTTGACTTAACAAGGCGTGGCGGTGACGACAGCAACCCAGCATAATCATGCGTGGCGCCAACTGGTTAACATGGGAAGATGCACTTTGAATATTGTGATATTACTTCTTATGAACTTAAAATAATACTTACTTAGAAGGCCAAGAAAGGACAAATCAACTAGCTACTCCATAGGGAAATCAATACTAAAAAATATATATATTTCTTTGTAAATTTTTATAAAAACAATCTATTTTTGTTTTGTGCATTTTTTCCTTGCAACTATAAATTGCAACAGCAGCAACCGTTACATCTTGCCATGCAGCCAGCCATGTTTGCATATGCAGGCTAAAACCATCCTCCTTGTAATTCCCTCCTTAACCCACTCACCCCCAGTTCTGCCCCAGAACCAGACCGCAAAAAGGTCAAGTAGAAGCCGCCGTAGGGCATTTGTAAGTCTAAGTGCACTACAGAAAATATATGCAAGCCGAAAAGGAAATAAAAACAAACAAGACCGGAAATGAAATGGAACAATTTTTCCAGAGGATTTATGGTCTGTGTTTTCTGTATTTATAAATAAATGTATTCTAACATTAGTTTAACCTTTGGCCATGTTTAGGAATAAATTAAATCATATCCGGCTTAGGATACACTTTGGGGCAATTTTTGTTGTTATCTTGACAATAAATTATTTAAATAATTATTAAAAATTTATTTCTTTATTATTTATTCATTTTTCACTTGCAGGTAGACTTCCCGTTTTCGCTTCAATTTCTACGCCCGCCTAAAAGCTCGCACCGTTAAATGCGCAGTCAGAGCGGAACGATCGCTGCGGCGGTGCTGCTGCTGCTCCTCCTGACAGCGGCGTCTACTGCAGCGGAGGCAGACCTACAGCTGGCTGGGGAGTCCTCCGGAACTAGCACTCTGCCTCCGGGTGTCGAGCTACCGCGCCGGGTAGTGAAGCGAGCGCCAACATCCAGCTTCATCGGGATGCGCGGCAAGAAGGACGACGAACGGGACACAGAGTCCTCGGACATCTCGGAGGGCAACTGGCTGGGGAACGGACCCGATCCACTGGACTACGCCGATCTGGACAGCTACTACTCCGAGAACGGACGGCGGCTGAAGAAGGCGCCGCTGGCCTTTGTGGGAATGCGGGGCAAGAAGTTCATCCCGATGAGTGTGCGCTTCTCCGATGTCCTCCAGCACATGGAGGAGGAGCGGCTGCGGGAAAACCTGCTGCAGGATTTCCTAAGTAGCCTGTCGGCGGACGAGAATGGAGCCGGGGTTGTGGACAAGCGGGCGCCCACCGGATTCAACGGCATGCGGGGCAAGCGCCCGGCCCTGAACGGCGACGAAGGCGAGGAGGAGGAGGCCATGGAGCTGCTGCAGAAGCGGGCGCCTGTCAACTCCTTCGTGGGCATGCGCGGCAAGAAGGATGTCTCCCACCAGCATTACAAGCGAGCGGCACTTTCAGAGGTAAGGAAATAAAATATAACAACCTTTACTTCTAGCCTCGCCTCATTTTTTTAATATGTTGAAGCTCAAAGAAAGGATTCCGTTCTTTTTTAAATTATTTTCATAATCCAATTTGACAATAAATTATTAAATTTAAGACCCTTTAATCGAGCATCTAATCGCCACCAGTTCTGGCACACTTTCTTTAAAAAGGCGTACGATGTGAGGGGCAAGAAGCAGCGGTTCGCGGACTTTAACAACAAATTCGTGGCGGTCAGAGGAAAGAAAAGCGGGCAGGACGGAGAGGGAGCCGGAAACTGGGAGGCCATTGGTCAGCAGCAATATCTGGTGCATCCCTGGCTGAATGTTTGGGGCGAAAAGCGGGCACCCAATGGCTTTTTGGGAATGCGCGGCAAGCGCCCAGGTGGGGTCCTTAAATCTTTTATTTTTATGTAATTTTTTATTACGAAAATTGAATTTTCCAACAGCACTATTTGAATAAGCGGGGCTTACCCCAAAAACAAAAAAACGATCGTGATGGAAGTTCCTCTTAGAGCTACAAAACTAGGCAAAAATGAAAAGGATTAAGGAATCGGATCGGAAGAGCAGAGACGGATTCAAGAAGGACTAAAATAGTGTTTTCAATAATCACAGGGCTGGGGATTATTCAAAACACGAATACACACAGACACACGACGCACACAAACAATGCTAAGATTTAATCTGTCAGACGACTTTCAATATCAACCTAATGCCAATTACGTAATGTAAATGTAAATGTAATTCAAGTTGAAAGAAACTTCACGAATTAGGTGAAACATTTAAACTATTTGCATATCTAAGTGTAAACTCTTGATCAAAACTATAAGTATATTAAAAGTGCACAAGGAGAAGGACATTAAGGACGCGAGGAAACATTCATTTACTTTCACACTGTGGTACTCCAGCGTATACAAGAGAAATATAGACACCTACACGTATAGCACCAATTAATATTGTAAATAATGTATGGTAAAAAATAAATAAATATTTATTTCAAAAACAGAAAATAAGTGCAAAGTCTATGCATGAGATAGATGCATTTTTTTTCTTCTAATAATTCAACAATGGGCAACAATTAAGCGGAATTCAATTATTTGATAGTCTTCTCACAATTCCCAGAAACTCACAATTCAATTTCATCTACACATGTACCTACAAGGTGGCATCTTGTTCCTACAACAGAACAATAAAAACATCGGAACAGTTTCAAAATATGAGTAGACTCCTAATAAGCTGCGCAGACCCAAAGGCGTCTCGAAACATCAGTGATTGATGGGTGGCAGAGGTTACGGGAATACCCAAAAATCCGAGTGCGCATTATTAAAGACAACAGAAGTTGAAAGATAAGTTCAGGTAAGATCACAGGTCCTCTACACCATATTTTCTTAACCTTCATAGTTCCCAGGTAGGCAACAAAATGTCTTTCCCAGAGTCTAAGGATGAAAAGGAGAAATAAAATATAAATATTTAAATAACACAACTCCTACCCTAACAGAGAAGTCTTTTCTTTTATTGCTATTAAAATTGCTGATGGCTCGTGTTGTCTAGTGTAGTACACTTATCACTGCTCACACTTTCACAAATCGTACATGAATCTGGCATTTCCATTCTCCTGCCACCCGCACATCAAACACTCGAATCAAATAGCGTCGACGTCACCAAAGGTTCTCTTTCTCTTTGGGGGGATCTCTAAGCTCTGCTCCAGCGATCGGTGAGCGGCGACGCCGCCAGCAGCGACAGTAGCAGAGGCAGCAACGGCGACGGCGACGGCAACGGCAGCTTATAAATACGAGCCGCAAGCCGTTCTTGGGCAGATAGTTTTAAAAAGCGGCTCAGAGCGACTGCCCGTCGGATCTGCAATCCAAGAGATACAAAATCAAATACCTACCACTACTTCGTGAGTGCCTGTGTAGCAAGTGTGTTGAGCATATTTTCTGTTTTTTGGGTGGCTGCCGCCAGGAGACTTTCGTTAATTGATTGTGTACGTGTGCCAATTTCTGGAAAGCAAGACAATTGACAATAATTGCATGTGCGACGAGGAGTACATATTCGCAATTAATGCGTGAAGACAGTGGAAAAGTTTCAACCCACCCAGTAACAGTCCCCGTCCCCGTCCAGTCAGTTGGTCGGTCCAATCACCTACATACGCGAGTGCAGCGCGGCGTGGAAAACCTGTATTTTCTGGCCTGAGCCAGCCAGCCAGCCAGCTGATTAGCGGCACAGTGAAATTTCTTCGACCCATCCAACCAACAGCCAAGCCACTCTTGTGATTACAGCCACCACTTTCAGCTAGACTCATTTGGTTTCCCCCGTTTTTAGCTCAACATTGTGATACCAAACATGACACGGCTGTGGGCTTGTCTGCTCCTCCTGGGAGTGGGGCTACTGGGAACCAGATCCATCCAAGCGGTGCCCTTCTACGGCGAGTAAGTATCTCTGTTTCGATTTTCAACCAACAAATTGTAGTGTTCGTTTCATGCACATTTCACGTAGTAGCTTGAGGTTGGGTTCTAACCAACACCGTCATCCTCTGATAAGGCATGAACTTAGTGTTTGATGTTATCCGAATGGGACACTAAACTTGAAACATTAAATTGCTTGAACACAGCTTGGGTTCCATATAAGCACTAGAAAGCTATTCGGAAATTTCCACAACCACAAATCCATTAGTTACCAACTACTTCTAACTCAACTCATTAAATCCCTTTATTGGAAAGCTAAAATCATTAGCATTCTTAAACGTTGAACTAATTAATTAATTTTATCATTTATTCGATTTAAGCGCTCATATTCAAGACCCTCTTATTCAAAATTTGATCACAAATTCCATTTAAAAAATGTTGAAGAATTGGCTACTTCAGTAAGATCTACAGTGTTGTACACGATCTTGTGATTAATCCAAGCTTTGTATTGTAAAACCATCAAGTTATGATGATTAAATAATAGCTTTTTTTATGAGATACCACTCCTTAAAAGCATCCCATTTCAGTTCAACCATCGAAGCAGATTCTGAGTCGGAGGGCTCGCCGGAGTCCTCTGCCGAGTCCTCAGATAAGTCCAGGTGAACTATTCAAATATCCCCCACACCCAAAAGCTTAAGGCCCATATCGAATACCCCTTCATTCCACAGTAGACTAATAGTTGACAACTACTTATCAAAACACACAAAGAATTTGACATGTGAGAAAACTTAAACAATCTTTTCAAGTTTCAATATTTATGCGTGTAACCAGGTTTAATGTTCTTCGCGGACGACACCCCATAAAACTTGGCTAATACCCGGGTTCAGTCTTTTTTATGACATTTCCGCAGCCCGGCTGAGAAAGCCCTGTTTGTTCTGGGAGAAATTTCGCCCGCTAACAGAAACAGCAAATAAAGTTGACCGAAATGTTTATGGCCCTGGAGGAGGCGGAGGAGCGACAGAGGGCTGGAAGAGCCAAAAGTTCCCCCAGAAAGAAAGTCCCAGGCCCGGCGAGAACTGACCCACATTGATAAACCTTAAACTGAAACTGTTGAGGTCAAGAGAGGCAATCTCTTGCGTTTTGAAAGCCATCGTATTTGGTTTTGGGAACATCCAACACACTAACAAAAAAGACCGCCAATCGAGCTTAACCCTGCAGTTCAAACGGATCTCGGCTGTTGCATTTATCTTATTTTGCAAAAGATATTGCATTGCCGGCAGAAAACAATGTGCAACCAAAGTGGGGCAACACCGCGGGACTTGGGTAACCCAGCTAAAGATGAAGTAGATGCTCCAACAGTGCAACAGATCTCTTCCTCCGATCTTCTCCGCCACACTTGGCTGACTTTGCCGAGTTCAACCTTTGAGTTCAGGCCGCCGCAGGGCTCATCTTTGACACAATTCTCGAGCGATTTTGGCCCTGAAAGCAATTGACATTTGACACGTCATTAAGTGCCACTTTGTGGCCAGGTAATACCAGCATATACACATACGTACTGCGCCCAAAAGAATATACCCCAAGAGTTTATAATCTGCCCTCGAACTGGGTCACCCACAATTTGTTTTCGTTTTTATTTTTCGCTTTTTCCCCTTATACGCTCTCTAAATGTTTTGATTCTGCCTGCCACGGCTGCGCTTTAATTAAATCAGGCAGCCATTCGGATGGATCCCTTCCTGCCCCTCGTTGCGACCATTTCTCTGGCTGTCTCTGATTCCGCTGCCCTGTGGCCAATGACTTTCGCTTTGCCTCGGCCGGATAAAATCTAGTTTGTTTACAAATTTTATTTATTTTCTGCATTAGTTATGCATTCTACAAAAAATTGTTCAAAATGAATCATTCTCAAATAAATTGGAGAGGATCGAAAAATCCCCTAAAGTCAAGATGGAGAGTGTTAGGCTAAGCTTGTTTAAGCTTGGAAGTAAGTGTGGGGGTGTCTATAATGACTTGAAATTAATAAATTATTTGTCTTTATCTTTCCTTTCATATTAAAATGTTTCTTAGAATATATTTATTATGCAAATTGTTGAAATAAGTCTATGACCTTATTTTTTTAGAGCACCCAAGATATTTCCTTACATACTTCAAGCTAAAGATTGATAATCTATAGCTATAATCATGTTTAATACGAAAGAATTAAACTAAATTGCATTTGACACAATTAAGTTCTAGTCTTGCTGAGCTCAGAGAACTATACTTATATATAGTTTCTATAAAAACAAAACTCAATCAAAATAAGCAAAAAGAGACACTGATTTATTGGGCCAATGACCAGGCCTCAAAATCGCAATGTCGGCTTAAAAGCCTGATTCTACGTCGGAGATCGGCCAAGCCGCTTTGAGCCCTACCAATCACGTCCCGTCCGGATGAGTCATATTATAATATATGAGTGCCCCGAAACTCCAAACTGAAAAGAATGAAGCCCTCTGAAGAGCTCCGAGCAAACGTACAAACTGTTTACGTTTTGCCTTTTCGAGCATTATAGTTTTATTATTTATTTCCCGACAGTCTCGTTTTGTTTGTTATTTTAGCACTTATTATGAGCTTATTTTTAATTAGCTTCCGCGAAGCGAATTTTAATGACCCGCAGCCAAAAAGATTTAGAAGCAGAAGTTGTAGAAAGTGGTGTATGACTCAATTGGGAATATTCCGCATACACCCTAGACTCGGATTTGGAATGCACTGACAGAACCGAATCCGTTGACATAAATCTCAGTTGATGGATGACAAGTGCAGGAACATTTCTCAAGTTTTGTTTGGCTTTTTTTTCAACGATTGTTTCGGGCACTTAAAAAGTTATTTTCATTTGATTCTGTATCGAGTTGGACCGACGGGCACTTAATATGCGGCTCAGGCAAATGCTGCGCAAAAACCAACCTAAACAATGAGCACGATCAGCATATATAGTACACACACTTGGTTCTCCATAGTTATTTGTGTATAGTTTTTGTGGATGTAGAGTTTAGCTTCTTTTTATGTGAGGGAACAATGAAAGCATATGAATTATTGGGCCTGGCCCTGTTCCGTTCCGTCTCGTTAAGGGGTTCCGTTCACCATGGAATTTGCATGAAAAGATACACACACACACACAAGACACAGTTGGATACAAAACACTAACCACAACACTCTACGCCCTCCACCGCCCATCGATTTACAGCTTTATGCCACACTTAACCCACCCATTGCCGCTGCATCGCACCCTGTTTGCACCACTTGCCCCGCTCGAGCCGCTCGCTCCGCTTGACCCACTGCATGCCCAGGCCTCGCAGCGTGTGGCAAGTGTTTGGCCCGCCCCCGCCCCCGCACCCGCTCTCGTTCCCGTTCCATTGGCACCCCAGCGCCAGTCCTCTCACCTGTTGCCACTCTTCAGCAGCAGCTTCGACACTGAGTTCGTGCCCCTGGAGCACCAGCAGCCGCCGCCGCAAGGACGACAGGATGTGGGCAGCATCCCACCCGTACAGACCCCAAATGGATTGGACCAAAAGCCATTCAGTAAGTGGAATAGGGATTATCCCGAGACTATATGCTTAGGACTAATTAATCTACTTAGTCTATTATTAATTACTATACATAGTCTTTGTTTAAAGCTAATACTTTTCATGCCTAAAGTGTCTAACTTTTTAAATATTTCGACTTACCAGATGTGGATGCCATCAGTACGGATGTGAATGGCCCGAATCCGGCCGTATTCTTCCAGCAGTCGTTCCCCTTCTTCGGCAATGAGTTCTTCAATTCCTTCGGAGGATTTGGATTTGGCGCCGCCCAGGAGCCTTGGTGGAAGGGGTAAGTAAACAGTCGGATCCGGAACAATTTTCCGCCTCTTCTTGATCGCCAAAAAAAAAAAACAAAAAAAAAATGACCAGGTTATGGTCAGTAAATTCGCTTCTTTCCTAATCGCCGCACACGAGCGATTCTGCGTCTGACTTGACTGTTCTTGGCATTTGGCCATTAAGAGAGCACAATGTCAAGTTCATTCGGGCTATTAAATATGATTGGATTTTTCCCCTCGGTAGTATTTTTTAATTTTGTAAAGTTTGCTGGCTTATCGCCCATGTAGCGTCAATCGAGCATATCAATTATAATAGACTTAAATAATTTTCAATTAAAGATTACTCCCAACCGGAGCTTGTTATATGTAGGGTTCAATCGTAGTCTTATTTAATTGTTCAGCCACCTGGGCTTTTGTCTCTAAATAGGGAAAATTATCGAATATATAATGCTTACTATATACATATATTGAGTAAGTACACGACGAGCTTGCACTTTTCTAAATTGTGAAATCGACTCGTCAACATTTTCACTATATGCTGTGAACTCGTTGTTGTAGTTATAGCAAAATGAAAGTCTGAGATGTGGCAAATTGAAAAATTGGCTGCATAAAAGCCCATTTATCTAGATATATACGAAACGAGAGATGTATACGTAAATCTACGGTTCAGTGGGAACTTTCTGAAAACTACGCACACAATGAGTTTGCATTCAGAAACAGAAGTACGAACATTTCCATAATTGAATTGATGGACTGGCAAAGCTGTTAAGCAAACACTCTATATACGTATATATAACAGATAGGTCTTTATATATATGAAGTATATAGAATATGACTATGCCTTTTATGATATATCACTGTGCAAATCCATTCAGCAAACACTCGTGTAGCGAGTGCTGATGAACTGCCTGATAAATTCCATGGTTTAACTTTGATTGGATTTGGAGGCACTACAATATACACATATATATATTTATAAATCCAATATAGGAGTAGAGAAGAACGATATGGGTACATTGACATTGCGATTTGCATGTCGGATATATGACTAATTTATTAGCGTTTAAAATCTAGGTTTGCCTAGAGAATCGATTGGAAAACGAAATTTCTCGACAAAAATTAGTACTTGGCTACAAATCTCACACTTAGATCCAGTGAGACAAGATTTTTTAAATTATTAAGCCACGTTCTTATAAATAAAGTGCGATTTTGCCGCAATACCAAGTCAAGTTATTAACTAATCTGTTACTCCATTTCCAGCCCCAATGTCTGCACCGAAAAGGAGGAAGACGAGACTGTGGCCACCGAGACGGAGGGTGAGGAAACCGTGGACACCTTTGGCCAGGAACGTGACGGTGTGAGCAGCGTGGTGCGATCTCCCCTCTTCGGCCAATTCCAGTTCAGTGTTAACTCTTGTGCCGAGAAGCCCAACAAACACGTCTGCACCAAGATGTAAGAGGAATTGGGGGAACAATCCAAAATGAAAACCAAAACTATCTTACCATTGCAGCGTGAATCAAAACGGCAAGAAAAAGACTTTGACGCTGACTCGCCAGTGCTGCTACGGGTATGGCCGTCCCAGGAACGCCGACTTTACGACTCCTTGCGAGAAGATCGACATCAAGGATGTGGAGGCCACCGCCAGCGAAATGGGTGCCAAGCAGTTCTTGGAGAGCGCTCGCAGTTCCGGAGAGCTGGCCGATATGCTGGGTGCTGGAAATGGCAAGAAGGTGACCCTGTTCGTGCCCAATGATGCGGCGTTTGTGGAATATCGAGGACAACAACAGCAGGAGAATGTAAGTACAATTTTAATAAATTTTATAGCAATCTACTACATTTCCAAATCCATAGAATGTTGAGGATGCCAAGGCAGAGTCTTCGAACCCAGCCAAGTCCGTTTACAAGCTTCACGCTGTGCTGGGAGAAGTGCAACTGGAAGACGTACCCAATGAGCAACTCCTGCAGACGGAACTGCCCGACCAGAAGATCCGCATCAATAGCTACCAGTTGCCAGTGGCCCTGGGTCTGGAGCCTTACCGCTATGCCGCCAATTGTGTGCCCATCGACAAGCACGACAAGCTGTCCGAGCAGGCCCTTGTCCACACCCTGGGCGGGGTACTGAAGCCACTGACCAAGAATGTGATGGATCTCATCAGGGAACGCGCCGACATGTCCATTATGCGCACTGTCCTGGAGAAGACCAATCTGAGTGCCATGCTGGAGGGAGACAAGCCGGTTACCATCTTTGTGCCCACTGATGCCGCCTTCGACAAGCTGGAGCCACATCTGCGACGTGCCCTCAAAGAAGGACGTGGTTGTGCCTCAAGTGAGTGGAAGTTACTAGATTGAATTAAAACTCTAATAATTTACGATAACTCGCAGACATCCTGAAGAACCACATGCTGGATCTGACCTTCTGTTCACTGGCCACCGTTCCTGGTGCCAAGACCACTGCCTATAACCTTCTGGGAGAGGCTCTGTTGCTCAACCGCACCCAGGGCAATGTGAACCAGACTGGGCCAGCTACCATTTCCATCAACAATCTGGCCAAGATTGTGGACGCCGACATTATGGGCACCAACGGAGTTCTGCACGTCATTGACACCATTCTGCCCACGGAATCGGCCCTGCCCATGACCTCGCTGATGGCCCAGAAGAACCTGACCATCTTCCAGCGCCTGCTGGAGGCCTCTGGATACGATAACCAGTTCGATGACCTCGACAATGTCACCATCTTTGCACCCACCGACAAGGCTTTGCAGAACAGCGAGTGGGCCCGTATGCTGAAGGATCAGCCGGAGCTGTTGAACCACAACCTGGACCTCCTGGAATTCCTCAACTATCATGTGGTGAAGCCAATGATCAAGACCTGCGAACTGTCCGAAAAGTCGCTGCCCACGGTGGCTGGTGCCAGTGTCCGGTTGAACCTCTACTCCACCCACGCTCTGTTCTCCGACGTAATGAACCGCGCCACGGTCAACTGCGCCCGCCTGGTCCACTTTGATGACGAAAGCTGTGGATCTGTGCTCCACCAGGTGGATCGTCCACTGTCTCCTCCCAAAAATGTGAGTTCTTGGACCATTTCTCGGTCAAGGTTGGTAAATATTATTCAATATTTATCTCTCCTCTTCCTCCTAGAACATACTGAAACTCCTGGAGGCCAACCCCAACTATAGCAAGTTCCTGGAGCTGGTGCGCAAGGCGAATCTCACCCAGCTGCTGTCCAACGACTCCCGCAGCTTGACCCTCTTGGTCCCCAAGAACGATGTCTTCGAGGAGTTGACCGAGTCCGGTGAAAGTGCCAAGCCCATGGATGCTGCGGCCCTGGTCAAGATCCACGTCGTGGAGGATGTGGTCTGCTGTGCTGGCATCATCCCCACCAACTGGCCCTTCGTCCGCTCCATCGAGTCCATTTCGGGCCAGCATCTGCGCATCACCCGTGACCGCCGGCCCAAGATCGAGAACGCCGGTGTCACCAAGTGCGATGTGGTGGCCACCAATGGCATTTTGCACGAGATCAACGACATCATCGTGCCCCGGCCCCAGCGCAACCAACAGCGACCCCAGCTGATCCCACCCGGCGCGGGCTATCAGCCCCAGGGCGACTTCGACGTCTTCTTCTGAGGACCGCCGCTATCTCAATCACATGATATATACAGAATATATTTATAATTACTCTTAACGATTTGTCAATTGATTGGAAGCCCAAACAAGCTATGATTTCTCTTTGATAAATAAATAAAATAAAATAAATAGTATTAAAATAAAGTTGTGTAATTTATCCAAAGATTCAGGGATTTAGCTTTGATGTTTAACTTTTTCCTTATATTTTTTTTATTTTTAATAATTTAATTCAATAAATAAAGATTCATTTAGAGCAGTCTTTCAAGAGTCTAGAGTCTAAAGAGTCTTATAAAGAGCTAAGCCTTCACGCCCATACCCAAGAAGAGAGGAACTAGTGAATGGTTCTCCTATATATACATATATACATATATACATGTTTATAAAAATATATAGATACTCTTAGACTAGACTTGTCTCTCAGAAAAATTCTTATCACCTAACTGAGACGAAAACCTGTAAAGCCGGTACCTATAAAAGAGCGTTCAGCTACACCAGAAAAGTCATTTCTGATTTCTTTTTTAAAAGAATAAGATGTCTGGTTCTCTGCCTGCCACCTTCGTCAAGGGCTTCCACAATGAGGAGCAAGTGCGTCGTATGGAGTACCGTAAACTGGGCTCCACTGGACTCAGGGTGTCCAAGATAGCCCTCGGTGGAGCCACTCTCTCGAATCTCTTTGACAATGACTTTGACCGCGACGAGGGCATCCGGACGGTGCACGAGGCTATCAAGAGTGGCATCAACTACATCGACACGGCTCCCTTCTACGGGAAATCAGAGGAGTTGCTGGGACAGGCCCTGAAGGATGTGCCACGCGAGGCCTACTACATTGCCACCAAAGTGGCTCGGTATGAAATGGATCCAGCCAAGATGTTCAACTACACAGGGGAGAAGGCGCGAGCGAGTGTAAAAAGAAGCCTGGATCTTCTGGGATTGGATTCAGTAGATGTCCTACAAGTGCACGACGTGGATGCCGCTCCGAGCCTTGACATTGTGCTCAGCGAAACCATTCCGGTTCTGGAAGAGTATGTGAAGGCTGGAAAGGCCTGTTTCATAGGAATTACCGGTTACGATGTGGACATCTTGAAGGAGTGCGCTGAACGGGGAAAGGGTCGCATCCAGTTGGTCCTTAGCTATGCTCGCTATACCCTGGTTGATAACACCCTACTGCGCCACATGAAGGCTTTCCGGGAGCTAGGAGTGGGCCTGATATGTGCCGCCGCCCACTCTCTGGGGCTGCTGACTAATCGCGGACCGGCTGCCTGGCATCCTGGCAGTCCAGAGCTTCTGGCGGTGGGTAAACGCGGCTCAGAGATATGCCGCCAGCGGGGAGTGGAGCTGGGCAAACTGGCCATGTACTACACCATGCAACTGGATGGGGCGGCAACCTTCCTCATCGGCATTCCCAACCGCCAACTTCTACGGATTAATCTAGACGCCGTCTTGAACGGGCTAACTTCGGATGAGCAGGAAGTCCTGATATACCTGCGTGAGAAGTAAGTGGAATCCAGGCGGCCATTAAGTTTGCCCCATACCAGACCAGTTTTTGCTCACAATCTATTTCCAATAATCGATAATCATGTATTCCTTTTTCTGTCTTTGTTGCAGCGTTTTCACAAAATCCTACAGCTGGTGTTCCACACTGGAGACGGTAAACATGTTCAAGTAATCGGACACTCAACTGGAACTAATTATTATCAACTGAAAATCAAATATTATAAAAACATATTCTGAAATTAATAATAATTATACATATGTTTATGTTTTACCATTTCTCTTTTTAAAATTAAGTTTAAGTAAACTTGTAATACAGGGTCTTTAAATAATAAGAACTGTAAAATACTAAATGTTTATATACAAAATTAAGTATTTAATTTTATTAAACACGTCTAATATAAAAATAGGCCTGAAGCTTATCTCCTCAGTATCACAATCACAATCAGATCCATTGCTTCCCCCTGCCATTACCTATACCTATTGTATTACTAGAAGGTGCGCTCAAGGCAATAGTTTAATTAAAGCATATTTTCGGCAAAAGGGTTCAGTAGAGGATAATCGGCAGATTTTGAATCATTTTAAAATTAAATAAAATAACCCATAACTCATAGACGAGGTACAACATTTGTGATAAAAGTCCATGCAACGCGCAAAATATTAGATAAAAATTCAGATTTTTAGCAAATAATATTAAAAATTAATTCAATTTTCAACAGCGCATCTCCTTTTTTACTTCGTAAAATTTTTTTTTTATTTGGGAAACCAAAAAAGGTTTATCTGATTACAAAGCATCAACCTAAACTGAATTTCAACAGAGTTCGAAATAGATTTAAATTCAATTATTTGTGGAATGTTTTCGGAGAGTAATCTTTTTGAAGACCTTTAAGTCCACCAAAACACCACCTAATCACAAAGTCAAATTATGAAGGAGAGCTCAGTTATCTCTTATTAATATTTTTCTAAAATGATCTCTTTATTCATGAATCTAAGCTTAATAATAAAATGCAGCCAATAAAAGAACGATCTTCTAGAGAAAAGTAATTAACTTCGATTTTCTATTAGACAAAATAGCGATTTCTCAATGCGGATTGAAATACTGGACAGAACGTTCTATGGGTCTGAAAGTTGTTACTGAATGTTATGAATATTTTTCATCAAATTTCAGCAACATTTTTAAAATTTTTTGGGGACAATATGGAAAAAAATGGTCGAAAAATTCATGGAAGGACAATATGGCCACCAACGATGGCTATATCTTTTCCAATTTTCATCCGATTATTGAGCGGAATACCTTAAACGATTTGTACATCGATTCTTCGTCATTTTGCATCAAAATCTGACAACAAAATATTTTTTGGATTTTCTGTCCAATTTTCTGGGGGATCCCCTCCTCAAAGTGGGAAAAATGCATGGACCGACAATGTGACCCCCACCGATGGTTATATCTTTTCCAATTTTCATACGATTATTGAGCGGAATACCTTAAACGATTTGTACATCGATTCTTCATCATTTTGCATCAAAATCTGACAAAAAAATTTTTTTTGGATTTTCTGTCAAATTTTCTGGGGGATTTCCTCCTAAAAGTGGGGAAAATGCATGGACCGACAATATGACCCCCAACGATGGCTATAATTTTTCCAATTTCCACCCGATTATTGAGCGGAATACCTTAAACGAATTGTACATCGATTCTTCGTCATTTTGCATCAAAATCTGACAACAAAATATTTTTTGGATTTTCTGTCCAATTTTCTGGGGGATCCCCTCCTCAAAGTGGGAAAAATGCATGGACCGACAATATGACCCCCACCGATAGCTATATCTTTTCCAATTTCCATCCGATTATTGAGCGGAATACCTTAAACGATTTGTACGTCGATTCTCCACCATTTTGCATCAAAATCTGACAACAAAATATTTTTTGGATTTTCTGTCCAATTTTCTGGGGGATCCCCTCCTCAAAGTGGGAAAAATGCATGGACCGACAATATGACCCCCACCGATGGCTATATCTTTTCCAACTTCCATCCGATTATTGAGCGGAATACCTTAAACGATTTGTACATCGATTCACCATCATTTTGCATCAAAATCTGACAACAAAATATTTTTTGGATTTTCTGTCCAATTTTCTGGGGGATCCCCTCCTCAAATACATGGACGGACAATATGGACCCCAAAGATTTCTATCCATATATTTATAACATACGGAAGATTTAGCATTACTTCTATAATTATTTTATTATTTTTATAAAATTTATTTTCATTATTTTTATTATTTTATCTATCAGAGCGCAACAAACGTCACAACCTTCCTCAACATTCCAATCTCCCATTGGATTTCCTTGGATTTTTTAAAAATAATACGTACACAACGTGTATAAAAAAATGCATGGCTACCAGCAGCTCGATTCAATAGATATACAAATAATTTTTTATTGAAAGCATAACACTCTAAACATATTTGAAAATGTTGAAAAAATGAATATGTTTAATGCAATGCCATAAATATAAAACGAGTACTCACCCCAGTTCATTTGAATTTAGCGCCATATGGTACAATCGATATCAGTCAGCGCTTATCTGTGAGTGTTAAAAAACGAAAAGCATTGCCAGTATAGTCAGAATAGGGTGCACAACGCATTTTTAAATATACAGGGTAAAGTTTTGTTGACTTTTTTGTGGGCTTATTGTGAATCAATCATCATTTTAGTGCATCTTCAATAAAAATGTGGTTGGTTGTTTAACATTCGGCCACTTCTCCTTCCTTATTCATCTTTTATTAACGCGAAGATGAGTATTCAAGAAAATGTGTACTTGTCACTAAGTTGATCTTAAAAAATGCAACATGTATAGTACTTGTAAGAAAATATTAAGAAAATAATTTAATGTATATAATTAAAGGTCTGGTATTTATTAGAATGGCCATTCCGGATATTGAAATATAAATTTTAAATTGCGCGCTGTAAAGTACCATCGACATGTAAAAAAAGCTCTGGAACATTAATCAACACTGAAACAGAGCGTTTTTTTGAACATAGAGAAGAAATTTTTGGTTTGTGGCTGTGACACACCGAATTTAAGCGGTTAAAAATTTATTATCTTTAAAATTTTGTAGGACTAAAGGTGCATATTAACTGTATCTTTCCATTTTCCCATTAATTTTAAGGTAGCTTCTTTTCACAGTTTGTGAGGCTGTTACAGAGTTAGCCTAGAAGAAATGCTATGCGCGCTCAACGTGGCTCCAGACTAATTGCGGTCTATTGTGCACCTGTAATCCCTCCTTAAACTCCTAAGACCACAACGACTGCAATTTCAAGTGATCTTTAAAACTTTTAAAGTGAGCTTTAAAACCAATAGGCCTGCCACTTAAATAGTACGTGGAAATAGATGGAAATGTAAATGCAAAGACCTCAAACCTCCTCCCAAATTATAAACACATTTCAAGTTTGATTTTAAACATAGTCACTATGCAAGTTTTAATAATATAATATATATATGTATGTATAGAGTTAATTACGTATTAAGTTGAGTCAAATATCCAAGAGTTGTACATATGTATGTGTAAGGTTTCTTTTGACCCTGCAGGAAAGTGAATCGATATCAAATCATGAATTCTTTGTCGTCCAGCTGACTGGAGGACTTTCTTCCATAAGTGCAAGGGCCATCCATTCGGTGCTTCCGAAGATATGTTATGTGCTCGCGTATTTAATTCACTTCTCCGTCCTCTGTTCTCTTCCTAGCCTAACTCCCATTTTGACTTTTGATCTGGGCCCTCCACTCCAATCGACTTATGCTAAGATGCTTAACGGAAACTTCCCCAAAGAGCAGGGAAACAAAATGCTTTGAACCATTTAATATGGCACAGTACGAGTATAGGGAAAATAGTACCTAAGAGAAAATCCTGTAGAGTAGGAGAGATTGAAATGCAAGAGGAAATCAAACATTTAGTTTCTGAGTCTAAGGAAGAGTCTAAATCGAGTTACATTACATGCATTCACTAGACCTAAGTATTTGCCACAGCATATCCCCAAAAATGTGGATGATTTTACATTGGTAGCATTTTGAGTAATAATTAAACTCTCCAACAACGTCCTGCTGGAACCTAACGCCTTGTTTCGAGTTCCTAAAACTAAAACGTCGAATCGCGACCAGGATGCGGTCATTGATTAAGTCCAGCGACACACAGTAAGTGCGCGTGGAAGCGCGGAAAAGGTTACACGTCGATATGCCTAAATTATTTAAATAAATTCCGTTTTTATATATTGTCATGAATCTTTTGTGCGACATCTGCGTTTCATTTTCGGCCTCTTCTAATTGGTTCCTCCATAGTACCGATGAGGCAGACTGTAACGACCACGATATTGGCCATTTAGGATTAGTTGATTTCCGCTGTAGTCACTGTACTCGTCGGTTTCTTCGGTGTCCTCGATGTAGACGCTCTTCAGCGATCCGGGAAACGGGGTGACCATCTCCGATGAGTATGAGTTGTCCACATCCACGTCCGTGACGTCAAATGGATCCACGGATACGTAAGATGCCGAGAAGCCCTTCATTGGCACAGAGGCGTCTGTCTTAAAGCGAACCAGCAGAGAGTTGGTCATGGATATGATGTCTGCCGGTGGCTGATGAAAAAATAATAATACGAAATAGGAAAGTTTAAATGAGTATTCCGCTGAGTATATATGAGCTAAAAGGATTAAAGTAAACTGTCCATCCTTTGTATTCTTTTGAAAATAATTAAATCTTTTGAATAATAATTAAAATAGCTTTAATTACCAAATGGCCACAGTACTGCCCATACATGGGTCCGCTGGTGTCCTCCATGTTGGATACCACCTGCACATAGTCGTAGGTGCAGTTCTCGCTGCTTTCAATGTCAAAGGTGAGGAATATGAGCTGGACGTTTCGGTTCGGAGGCGCCTCGATGGTCCACTCGCAGTCCATTTCGTCATCGTACATCAGGTGTCCAAAGGTGGCGTGCGAGTAGAACTGTTGCACCTGATAGCTGGCACGCAGTAATCCACCGCAGGCTATCGGAAAAGTAAAAAATGATTAATTACACCCACTCGCGGTCATTCGATTTCAAGGGCAGCTTACAGGTGGAGTGCATGGCCGTGAATCCGTTCAGCTGTTTGTTCTTATCGGTCTTGAGCACCATGTACATTTGGTTGGTCGAGGAGGCGATGGGGAAGGGTATCTTGTCGCCACAGAAGCGACCCAGAACCAAACTGGACTCGGATTCGCCATCATGGATGGCCACATTATCATAGGCGCATTCCTGAATATTCAAAATTTTATTAAAAAAAATGAGAAATGTACATATTAAAGGTTTTTTCGCACCTGATGCATTTCTACATTGAACTCATTAAAGATGAGCTTGATGCGATGTCCTGGCGTAGTGATGAAATGCCAAACACAGTCCGCATTGGGCGGATACGAGTCCGGGTAGTTGGGGCTGTAGATCGTGCCAAAGGGAGCGGATATCTCGTACTTGCACTCCCCCTCCTTGCAGTCGTGTCCGTTTTCGTGCAGCGAGTACCCATTGTGGCATAGACAGATGTAGGAGCCAATGGTATTACGGCACTCGTGCTGACAGCCACCATTGTTCACGGCGCACTCGTCAACATCCGTGAAGAATACGGCCGCGAATCCGGACCGCTGGATGGATTTGTCGGAATGGAACTCTACCCGCAGAGCATTGCCATCGGAGGTGGCGGTGGGCGGGATTGCACTTCCGCAGAAGGTTCCAATCCGTTTAAGCCGGTTCTCCGTCAGCTTGGAATAGATGGTAACCGAATCGTATCCGCAGTCCGACTGCTGATGCGCTGTGCCCTCCAGGTCAAAGTGGGTGAAGTTCAGCGAAATCTTATGCGTCGGCGGGGCAACAATCTCCCAAATACACTCCTTCAGCACGGGATACATTTCGGGGAACGAGGGTGATGTAATTGTCCCGTTCGGATACTCGATTACACCGCCGCAGGCATCTAATTACAAGGAATTGCAGACCATTCATTAGAAAATAGTAATGAGCATTAGGGTGGATTTGTGCTTCATTTGAGTAAAAATTCTTCTCTTAAGTCGTTAAGTTTAAATGCAATTGGAAAACCCTTACCTTCGCAGTGCTTCTTGTCGCTGTGCAACTCGTAGCCGATGTGGCAGCTGCACTCGTAGCCTCCAAGGGTGTTGATGCACTCGTGCTCACAGCCATGGTTCTGGGTCTCGCACTCGTCCACCTCCTTCATGAACACGGCGGAGAAGCCCGCCTTCTGCACCGATGTGTCGGACACGAATTTTACGTACATCGAATTGCCACTTGACCTGAAAGGGGCGCCGAACAAAAGGCATGGATAGGAATGGAGAATGGTCCTCCTCTTCAGAGATATACTCACTTCATGTTTGGCGGCGGCTTGTAGCCGCAGAAAACGCCAATTAGTGGCGCATCCTGGGCAGGACCGTCCCGTATCTCAACGTAGTCGTACACACAGCTATCGTGGTTCTCCACCTCGAAGGACTGGAATTTGAGCGCCACCTGGTAGCCCTTCGGCACAGTTATTTTCCAAACGCATTCCTTGTTGGGGAGATAGTCTAGCGGGTAGTTGGGTGACTCTAAGCGGCCCTCGGCATCGTCCACTGACATCTCACCGCCGCAAACAACTGACAAAATGGAATTCCATGTACTCCCAATGATTCGCAGGCATCCCCACTCTGGCACTTACCATCGAATTCAGCCTTGAATCCCCTGAAGCCCTCGCTGCGATGGGCATTGACATAGGTGAGCAGCATGCGACTGGACTCGGTGCGAATGACATCGTTGGCCACCTTGCCACAGAAGCGTCCGATGAGCGGGGACTTGGCAAAGTAACCATCTCGGATCTCTAGGTAGTCTGTTTCGCAGTTGTTCGATTTGAAAATGTTCTGGAAAATAATGATAATTTTAGAATAAAAAAATTATAAACAAATCGGTGGGAATACCATGTTTTCCAACTTCAAGACCACTCGTTCGCCATGCGTGGCTGTTATTCGCCACTCGCAGTGCTCCGTCTCGTTGGTCAAGGCTCCGGCCGTATAGTAAGATGGGGCGGCGAAGATGCCCGTGCTCTCCTGGAAGGTTCGACCGCATTCGGGACACTTGTAGAGTCGATTGGCCTGGGCAATATCTCCTTGGCTGAGACGCAACCTCTGACCAATCTCGGGGCGTTTGCGGTCCTTCATCTCGATGGGCAGAATGGTGTCTAGGTAGGTGCCCTTGGAGAAAGTATTTCGCGCATAGTGCATAATCGAATCGTAGTCATAGGCCATGCCCAGCGAGTCCACCTCGTCCGGTGACAGCTTATTGAAATTGTACTCCTGGCCGTTCATAATATTGTTTTTTTCGATCGTCACGTGATTTCCCCGATCCGGACGAGTGTGCTCGTGCCAGAATCCCACCACATGGCCCAGTTCGTGCACCACTATTCCAAACTTGTCGCAATTTCGACCAATGGAGATGGCCTGGGGACCATTGCCACGTTTTCCCACAAAGGAGCAGCAACTAAAATAATTTTAAATGATTAAAAGTCTGTCTATAGCTTGTGGGAGAGAGCTGAAAGGACCTAACAAATTCCTAAAAAACTCCTTTTTAATTAACTCACCCACAGCTGCGCACTGTAAAGACAATGTAGTTGGGATGGATTTCCGGATTTCGCTCCACAAACTTGATGCATGTGGAGTTCTCCCAGTGGCGCATGGCCTGCTTGAAGAGGGCCTTGTGCATGCCACTGAAGTTGCCGTCAATCTCGTAGGGAATCACACCATAGTCCCAGATTCGCTCCTTTTTGGCGGTGACAGCGCGGGCCACCCGATGACGATGTTGCTCCTCCGCCGCCTCGTCCTTCGGTGGGCTGTAAAATAAGAGTGGCAAGTATTAGGTACGGATGATTCTGTGGCAAGTGTGTGTGAGTGGGTTTCGGCAAAAACTTTCCACGTGGCGTATGCGTAATTTTAATTGCCAACAGTTTTCCATACATTTTTCACTGTTGTTGTTCGGCCCAACTTTTGGCACGCGAATTTCTATTAAAATTCATAACTTTTAACATGCCCAAGTACACACACACACACACTCCCACACACAACGGCACAATGAGTAGTGTTTAAGTGTGGGTGTGAGTGTGTGCTTCTGTCTGCAGGGCTTGCCAAAATGGCTGCTGTTTGTTTAAAGTTTTTGCCAAAAAAAAAAAAACAAAACAAAAAAACATGAATGAAAATGGCCGGCAATTTACAGCGGGACAGGAAATGGCAACGGAAACGGATGCGGCCGTGGCTTTTCGCAACTGATGAGGATGGTGGGGAGTGGTAGTGAAGCGCGGCCTAGGACGAGGCTATGGTGGGGATTAACAAACTTACTCCACTTTTGGCAAATCCATTTCAGACACGGCATGCTGGGCCGATTGATTGAATCCGGACGGGGGCGAGTGGTTCACATAGTGCGTTGTGCCTTGGCCCTTCCGACGATGTTGGCGATGCGAACGGTGCTTCTTGCGCGGCTGGTTCTGTTGGTGGTAGTGCTGTTGGAGTTGCCGGTGGTGGTGATTCCCCTCCCCCACAGGATGGCTAAGCTCTTCGCGCAACCGTTGCAGTTTGGCCTCGTGCTCGGCGTGATGGTTGCTCCGCCTGAAATTGAGAATTTAAGTTCAATTACAAGATATATTTAAGCACTGGGAGGGTTCAGGACTCACCTCTGCTTGGGACCCCTTCGGTGGCGCCTCCTCACCACGCCCCGCGAATGCATGAAGTCCACCTCCTCATCGATCTGCATCCCATTGCCACCCGCATTGCTGTATACATTGGGCAGGGTGGAGCGCTGCTCGGGCAGGGAGGTGGGAACGATGAGGGACTGGCGTCTGTCCGACACAAAGTTGTTGCCCGAGTCGTCCTCGATGTCCTTGTTGTCGGATTGAATCTTGCGCAGGTCGACGTTGCGGTGGTAGGTCTGTGTCTTGTTGCTCGACTTGTCGCTAATCTCGGCCAGTGTAAGGCTGGCTGCCTTGGGCGGATTGTGACGCCTCTCCAACGGGGGGATCACCTCGTTCTTGTAGCTGGCTGACTGAGCATAGTCCGAGGGGGGCTGGGATCCGGGCTTCACAGGTTCATTAGCACTCTGGAGATTACGTAAAGAGTACTTGAATCAGTTGTTCAGTGCTTGTTCAAATATAATGTAATCCTGTTGTACATTGCAGTTCGAGTGGCTGCGCGAGTGCCAATTAGCAAATTGAATTTTTGATTTCACTAATTTGAGCATTAGAAGCTTTATTTTAATGAAATTTCCATTTAATTGATACTTTTTACAAATTTAGTAATCAAATACCTGGCAATTTCTAAACCAAATTGAATCCTTTTTGTTAACTGACCTGACTTTGTGGCTGACCCGGTCCGGCCGTGAGATTCACAGGACCCGCACTGGGCAGCTTCGTCTTTTTGCGGATGATGTCGGTGAGACCCTCCTCCTCCACTTGCAAGCCCTCGTGGTAAACCTCTTGCTTAAGCTTCTTCAGATCCAACTGGAAGGTGGCATTGAACTTGATCCTTGGGCCACGGACAGCGGCGGACGCTGCAGGTCCCGGTGCTGGGGCATCTGCCAGCAGCTGCTCGACCTCCTGGCGCTCCTTCTCCTCATCGTCGACGGGTGTGCGGGCTACCACCGGGAAGGATTGACCCTCCGGCAGGGCGATGTCACCCATGAAACCGCCTGAAAGCACACAGATAAAACAGCTTAAATTAGGGGCATTATGGGCAGCCGGAGCCATAACTTACAAATTGTTTTTAATTATAAGCGACAAGGCGAAAAGCGTATAAATTTTTATTTTAATTGAAATTTCATGTGGCTCTGCGCCCAGACGGTTGGCTGGTTAGCTGGCCAGTCGATGTTCCCTGCTGGTAATTTATAATTCGCACTGACAACGTCCCCCGGTCACGGACATGGAGATATAAAGCCCTGCCCGTGGCCTGCTGCACTGACAGTTATTTCGCCAGGCGGTTGGATAGACACACTCTGCATATCCATTTAATCAGTGCATCAACGGGCAGAGGACAGCGGATAGCGGATACTGCCGGACTGCGGGACAGCCGGAGTGCCAAACTGCCGGTCAGTTGATGCTTTTGTTTTCCCAAGCTTCCAAACTCGCTCCACGCGGCGTATACGCAATATAACAGTGAATATGCGGCGTATGTATGGCCCACATGTGGCCACCACTGGCCGGTTGGCCAGCAGGAGCAACAACGATAACAGTTAACAAGCAAAATATGAAATTGTTTCACTGTCTGCCTCAGACATGTTAAACAAAATTAATTAAGTGCGTTTACACATTGCAAAAAAATTCAGTTGAAAAGCCAGCAATCAAACATTTAACTGAAAGGCCGAAGACCACAGACCCTCTTAAAACCATATAAAGCCGTAGCCCAGAGTGAATATTTTTCAAATAAACCATTTTAGACCGTCCCTAGGAAGGATAAGCATCAATCTTTATTTTTCATGGAAAAACTCCGACAGGCGGAACACTGCTATCTCAGCCATGGCTAGAGCTATTCATTTACCTATAAAAACTGTCTGAGTGCCGGAGCTTGGATGCTCGGAGGGCAGAGCTTAATTCAAACATAAATAAAATAAAATTGCATTCGTGCTATTTACACGGCAGAGGCACAGTGAAGCCCACTCGAGTGGATCA
Source organism: Drosophila monieri (assembly GCA_035047585.1). Classification (NCBI taxonomy): domain Eukaryota; kingdom Metazoa; phylum Arthropoda; class Insecta; order Diptera; family Drosophilidae; genus Drosophila; species Drosophila monieri. Next base: position 963,319 of record JAWNPJ010000115.1, on the reverse strand, counting down.
GACCAGCCAGTCCGTGATAGGACGGCATTAATGTTAACGCCTTTTGACTTCTCGAGGCCGCTCACCGTGCCCCACATTCCCATCTGTAGATGCTTCCGCTTTCCCTGCAACGAGTTGCTCCGACTCCGACTCCCAATCCGCATACAAGTCCCAGTTCCGGGTAAGCTAAGGGAAAATGCAGATACGGTAGCAAGCAATTCGATTATGCCAACTGCTGGAAGGGAACCAATCATCTTTGGATGCTAACTTGTTGGCAAGTAGGTCAGAACAAGTGGGAAATGGCCGTAAAATCCACATATACTCGTAAGTACTTGGCCAGCACAGCCCTTTGGGTAATAATCATGGATATGTGAGACACTCGAAAAGGTAATTAAAAGTATACAGAAGTTGAAAAGTGTTATAATTCCTGTATTCAAGTGCTATAGGGTGGAGAGTATGTCGTTCTCTAAAAATGGAAAAAAGTCCGAAAACCAAGCCAAAGTTCGATATTCTGTATCTCAATCATTGCCAATCAGACATATCTGTCATTTACCAAAAAACCAAAGAAAGCCACAACATATAGTTCATGTGGAATGCAATCGAGTATCCCAAAGAATATGCAACTTTGTTAATATGACACAACGCAGGTATGTTTCATTATAAAATGAAAAATCATTTATGAAGACGTCAAATACCGATGGAGTAATATCTGCCAGATACAACAACTATTCGAATGCTGGAAAATTGGAATTAAATCATACGTCAGAATAAATCTCACATTTATGTCTGATCCATACGAGTGGCACAGCCTCCGGGCCGGTGCCCTTTGTTTTTGCTGCAATTGCTGCATATTGACTTTGAAAATATATCGTATTTACATTTGATTTAACAGTCAAACAAATTTCTAGAATTGCGCAAATATTTACATACACAATCTGAAAATCTGCACAGCACAGCGAACACGTGTGCCCTGTTGTGGATTAAAAATATATACATATGTGTTGTGCTCTTGCCTTGCTTGCTGTGCACATATGAAATTTAAATTTAAAACACAGCAGCCCGCGCACGCCCCACATGGCGTATGATTGATTTGGCTCGGCTGCCTCGGAGGAAGGGTTTGAAGCTTAAAGTAAGTGAGAGAGCAACTGAAGCAATTCACGTACCCAGTTGGCATTTAATTCCGTTAACACTCACCAGGCTCCAAGGAGCAAATACAGACGTGGAGGCAGCAATAAAAAGACGCTGCACTTTCCGAGGCACAGCAGGCGAGATAACTTGCCGCATAATGCGTCACAAAGCCGACGCAGGAGTCCAAAGCTGTTATCGCACTGTCCACCTACACAAGCGAATGCCAGTCCCGGAGTGTTAACAGGTCAAAGGAGACTAAAACGGAGTGGAAATGGGAAGTGGAAGAGAAAAGTACGGCATCCAATGTGCGTAGAGGTTCCTCTGAAATTTCATTACATTTACGTTAAATGCCTTTGGCCGGTCGTCCGTTTAGTTCAGTCTGACTGGCAGACAAACAGTTGGCACAAGTGAAAGTAATTAAATTTCTGAGCGTTGCCAGCTCCGCAGACGCTGCATCTTCCACCCACGATTCAAGCCCTGTCCGAGATCCTTTCCACTCCTCATCCTCATCATTCACACTAACGAACTGACACACGAAACGTGATGTTTTAGTGGGGATTTCGAGTTTCAAACTCTGCATCCACTGACCAGTCAGTGGAACCCGTAACCCTTTAATGGCGGCCACAAAAATGTTGGGTCGTCTCTCCACCCACTCCTCTAAATACGTACCGCCCATGCGGCGTATGCGTAATGTGGCAACAAGGATGCCCACTTTATGAGCTTCGCCCGGATCCGCGCTCGCTCTGTGAATACAAGTTTAATTAAAAATAAAACCCAACTAACTCCAGCTCCACCTCCTTGGGCACATCTGATTATTCGCTCCGGGGGCAAAGCTTTATACGTGCGACACAGAAACAACACACAAAACGGCGGCAATGGCAACCGCAGCAGACACGAGGAGGCAGCTGCGGCCCAACACACTAGTTGCCGCACTTAACGCATTGCCAGCAACATGGTGGCTGCTAGATGGACGATGGACGAGGGAAGCTGGACCATTTTGTGGGTCAAAAGCAAATAATTGAAGAGAGCACGTTGGGCTGCCCGACAACTGATTGCCATTGTTGGGGTCAGGCGGGTCAGTCGCATTCATTTTACCTTTTTTCTTGACCACCCAACCCCTCTGTACATTTTGGGGTCTTTTTTTGTTATTTATGGATTCTGTGCTCTTTTGCGGATGTCAATACTGAGCCAGCCGGTTGCTGTGTCATAAAATAAAATGCGAGTATGTGCGCAAATAAAACACAGGCGATTAAACAACAAAAATGTGTGCGAAGCACAGAAAGGTTTTTGGCTCGCCGCTTAAACGAGAAAAAGTATTAATTGGTCAACGGTATTTGAGCTTCATAAACTGGATAGTTCTTTCAATCGGTTATTGTTTTCATTGTTTGTGAAAGTCTGTCTTGCAATTTTAATTAAAGGCGTGCAGTTAAGTAAACGTTTACTAAGAATTCTTTATTCTTCAGGATTATTAGTTTACTCTTAGTAAGGATGATTGTAAATATTTAACTAGTTGCCATCAAACAAAAAATCTTAGCTAGCTACTTTTATTGTAGTTTCGTGTGCAGTTTATCCGGAGGATAAATGACCTAATCTCGATCTAGTGGCCTTGTTGGCCCAACTGGCTAACTGGCTAACATCTTTGGCTTTTAAATCGCTGGCAGCATTTTGAATATCGCTGTAATTATGCATAATCTGCTATGGCTGTGTGCATGTTTACAGAACTTATGGGGCATGCGGAAAGCGGAAATGCATACAAATGCATGCCCCTATACATGTGCATATTGCAGAGAGCCTGAGTGTCTGTGTGTTTGGGTGTTTGTGCGGGCGATTCCCCCTTTCGCTTGGGGCGGAGTGTGCGTATTAATTACCGTAGCCATAACAATGGAATTCAATTTGTTGGCTTCGCCCCGCGGACACGTTAAATGGACGGACACACAAATTCATCAGGCCGGGAATTATGTTTTGATAAGCGGCCGACGAGCAAACGAGCCATAAACCGTCGGCCGGATGGATATTCAGGCGTTGCCTAAATTAAAGATGAAATCAAGGCAAATAAAGGCCGACAAATAAACCAAGCATCCAGGCACATACTCTCGCACACACAAGATGAATCGCATACGGATGCAGACGGACAGACAAACAGGCGGACAAACAGAACGGAAGGAAGGATGAGCAAAAGGCGAGGTCTTGGCTGCTGGCGGGGAATAGGGGTACGGATCGGAATATATGGTCGGGCAAACTAATCCGGCGGCAGACGAGATTGCATGAAGACCTCAGCCATTAGCCGGCTGGCCAAAAGAAGCATTGCGAATTCTACTGCGAATAGTTCCGGCTCTAGTTTGGCCCGAACTGCCAGACCCGGCCCGGCCTGGCCGGCCATGATGGTGACGAGTGACCCGGCAAGCGATTTTGGATTTGTGCACGATTTAGGCTCTAGCTTTGTTTGCTTTTTATGAGAGCGTGTCTGCTGTGAGTGGGATTTTCGTTTGTTTATTTATCCGAATGTATATACGTGGAGGCCATGTGCGGGATGGGGAAACACTTTCCGTCCGAACGGTGACTTTGGGGGAAAGTGCGGTGCGCTTCATTGGAGTGGCAAAGCATTCGATAAACGAATCAAACCATCTATGTCAAATGTATCTATGATGAGGCTGGTAATCATCAGTCAGAGGAGACAACAAGCGAATTAAAAATGGTACCCAATGAAATGGAAGTGTCAGTATTTGAGAATGGAAAAGTTGTTCAATTGTGGCTTTAAAAATCAATTTAGAACTTGATATATTTTAAATGTTTCAAATATATTTTTTTAAAAAGAACCTCTTCCTTTTTAGTGTATTTGGACAATGGAGAAGACCCGGCTTATAAAAACCACTGATGGTCATGTGCACTCATGTCCATGGCCAGAAGACCCCTGCCCCATCAGAGCTCCACAATTCCCCCAGATCCTCTTAGCGGGCCAAAATCCCAGATAGAACTTGAGGGCAAACAATAGCGGGCCAATGTTTGAGTTCCCGCAACAGATTTATGATGGACAACTGCGTCGAAATATTTATGCAGCTGTGTGTGGGGCGACCGCGTGTTGCACTCCCTATTCCGCACTCTCAGCCACGGCCACTGTTCACCTACGGCTGCTGATATATGTGTGTCTGTGGGTATGAGTTGCAGAGTTGCATCTATAAAAACTATTTTCCATTGCAGCCGTACAAACAGGCGAGTGCAAAAAATGCGGTGAACATGCTCGGACATTGCAGCTCGTTGGCGCAAAGAATTTTTAGCACAAGTTTTGGCTTGGAGCGCGGCAATAGGAGATAGAAAAATATATATTTTTGGGGCTCACAACGCCCCAACAAAAAAAAAAAAGAATAGCATACCACCCGCAGGCTTTTTGTATGATGTGTGAATCCGAGAATTGAATGTGCAGTTCACCTACTCAACGTTTGCTGGCACTTTATTACTTCAGCAATTCTGCAGCCGGTTCAATAAACTCTCGATGCACCCACACCAGACCTCCCACACCCCTTTGTGGCACGGCTCCTTTCACTTAGATGCGTTTTGTTCACCCATAAGCACCTGCCATTCCAAGCGACAGCTTCCGACCCGTCGTTTGGCAGTTGCATCTGATAATTGTGCCATCAGCAGTGCCACCATAGAAGTTGTGTCGGTGTCGCGTTTATTTTCGTACATTTTCGCACATCCAAAATAAATGAAGCCAAATTAAATGCAGACTGTTTGTTGCAGCAGAGACTGTTCCAGATAGAGGGAAAGTTTCTCTACACTACGTTCTATATAAAATGTTTAAGAACCATATCGAATACCTAAAACCTCAGATTTTGTTTTCAGTTCTTCATCAAAAAAATTGTATATTAATCCTATTAGATTTTTCACATTTGCGTGGGTTTCTCGATTTAAATCTGTGATTTTCGAACAATCCAATTGGTAAGCAATTTTTTGATGTATTTTGTCTGTTCATGTGCATGCACTCATAATACTAATGAAAAAATATATGTTTCCAAATATACACGAAAATCGTATAAAGGACTGAACCACTGCAAATGAAGCTCTATGCACGCTTGACTGGATTTTTCCTCAATTGGGTTTCGCTTTGGCATATGAATTGAATATTGGATTCTTGGCATTTGCTTTGTATGACCCTGCACAAAAAATGGCTGGGCGCAAAAAAAAAACAAAAAAAAATAAACAAAAAATGGAGAACGCATCCAATTTGTCTTTGGTCTGTCGCTTTGACTCCAAACTCATGCTGAGAGGAGCTCAGCCCAGCATGGAGCTTAAGGAATATGAAAAACTGAAAATGCCAATCACAAGTTGAACCTAGATCCTTATTGGGGGTCATTGGTAACTGGGTGATATTTTTTATATTCCCTTCCCATTGGGATCTGGGATCTGGGACAATCATTTCGCTGGCTAAACAATTAAAATCACATTTACAAATTTAAAATGCGATTTGCATAAATTACGTCGCTCCCACAGCTGCAGGCGTTCACAGCGCAGACATTTGGAACACGAAATATATAGATACATGTATGTGCATATGTACATGTCCTATATGGCTGAAATTTATGTATGTGGCGAAACATAAGCTTCATTTTGTGGCATTATCTGAGCAGCTTTTGAGCTTGTTTGTGTTGCCTGCTTATTTATGCCAATTTGCATAAACAATGAGTGCAGCATACCGTTCACAGTCAGTCGACGATAACAAATTCTGGCAAACAGGTTGCTCCGACACATGGCAATTGTTTTGGGTTCCAGAGATCCAGAGTCTTGCTTTGTATTTGTTCAGCCCATCAGCCCATCGCCCACATAGTTATTGATCTCACTTGGCCCCAAATTTATTGCTGGAGGAGACTTTAATGCTAAGCACCAATGGTGGGGCAACTTAAGGTCCTGTTGCCGAGGAAAGCGACTTCAAGAGGCCATTGCATCTAGCTCCTGCCAAGTTTTAGCTACTGGTAGCCCTACCTTTTTCTCCTGCAACACCAGTCTAACGCCAACAGCTCTGGACTTCTTTATCGTAAATGGAATACCACTCAACAAGCTTTCAGTCACAACAAATTACGAGTTGTCTTCAGACCATTTACCGGTTGTAGCTACACTAAGCCAGAGGCCGCAAGTCAAAACCAAAAGGCAATCCATACTTCCGCCTGGCTCCTCTCCAGAAAAATTCATGGAAGCGCTCGACAGAATCATACATCTCAACATCGAAATTAATGGACCTGACGACATCGATGATGCCGTTGATCTTTTAATGGAGAAAATACACACGGCTGCGGAATTTGCTACACCAAGGCAAAATCATCAATCGAACCACATCAGAAACATTCCACAAAATGCTCAAATACTCATCCAGCTTAAAAGGAGAGCTCGTCGTGAATATACCAGAACAGGTGACATACGTGTCCACAGAATTTATAAAAGACTCTCAAATCGTCTCAGCAAAGTTCTGGAAAAGAACAAGCAAGATCATTTTGACCAGACGCTGGAAAATGCAGGTCCTGATGCATCCTCCAACTATACCTTGTGGAAGCTAACGAATCGCTACAAAAGGCAGGCCATCACAAAGGCCCCGATTAGAAACCCAGCTGGTGGATGGTGTTGCACAAGTCAGCAGAAGGCAGATATCTTTGCGGACAGCCTAGAAAATAGGTTCAAGCCATTCGACCTAGCTCCGATAGGAAACCAATTTCTTGTTCAAACGGTTCTGGCTAGACCTTTTCAAATGGCGCTTCCCACAAACCCAGTTACCCTAACAGAGGTTAAATCCCTGATCGGAAAGCTTAAAAACAAAAAAGCTCCAGGAGAAGATCTTCTTGACAATAAGACTCTCAAGATTCTTCCTACCAAAGCTCTGCTTTTTATTGTCCTAGTATTCAACAGCGTTTTGAGACTAAGCTATTTCCCAATGGCATGGAAATCTGCTTCCATTACAATGATCCCCAAACCTGGAAAGCAGCCTACAGATGTTGATGCATACAGACCAATTAGTCTGCTTCCAGCACTTGGAAAAATGATGGAACGAGTCATTTTGGATCGAATCCTTAAACTGGAAAGTGTGAGCAGGGCAATTCCTAAGTGGCAGTTTGGCTTCAGAAAGGGTCATGGTACTCCCGAACAGTTACACCGAGTGGTTAACTTCGCTCTGGAAGCTATGGAGAGGAAAATGTATGCAGTAGCTGTCTTTATGGACATTAAACAAGCGTTTGATCGAGTATGGCATGATGGCCTTTTATGCAAGCTTAAGACAACTCTTACGCCACAGCTTTTCCTCTTAATCAAAAGCTTTCTTTCTGAGAGGAAATTTAGCGTTGTCTTCGATGGCGAAGAGTCTTCAAAACGTCACATCTCAGCTGGAGTACCACAAGGCAGTGTACTGGGACCAACACTATATTCGCTATATACATCCGACATGCCAGATTCCTGGGGTTGCACTCATGTTGACGACGATAACATGCTTATTGCAACGTATGCTGACGACACAGCCGTGCTCGTCCGAAGTCCTTGCATAGACGCTGCAACCCTAGGCCTTCAGGAATATGTTTCTCGCTTCGAAAAATGGACCACAGATTGGAACATCGGCATCAATTGCAGCAAATGTGCTTGTGTCACATTTGCAACAAGGCCCAAGCTCTGCCCAGGAATTTCCATGCAAGGTACCGCGCTTCGTCACGAGAACACCTATAAATACCTCGGGGTGATCTTAGACAGGAGACTTAACTTTCAAAAGCACACAACCATGCTAAAGCAGACTATTCTTTCGAAGGCCGGAAAGATGTCCTGGCTTCTTTCGCCGAGAAATAAGCTATCTTTGTCCAACAAAGTACGGATTTATAAGTCTATATTAAGCCCTATTTGGAAGTATGCCTTACAAATATATGGAATTACGGCAAAAACCAACATTAACAAAATAAGAGTGGCCCAAAGCAAGGTGATTCGGAAAATGTGCAATGCCCCCTGGTACATGAGGACGAGGGACATAGAGAAGGACCTCAAGATCCCAAAAGTAGGGGATGTTTGCCGGACACATGCGGAGAACTATTTTAGACGCCTTGGAAATCATCCCAACACCCTGGCAAAAAGATTGCTACGGAGGCCTAGGAAAAGAAGGTTAAGAAGATTTCACCCGCATGATCTTCCTTTGCGGTTTATTTAAATTACAAAAATAGTAATGTAAAATAACATAATAAAACTAATATAATTCGCGTAGCTACTACCATACATTGTTAGTCTTAATTTACAACCTGCTCAAGCTGCCACATAGGTAGCAGTATACCTGTTAATCTTTAATAAATATATAAGCCCACATAGCGCGGAGAAGTATGCTCCGAAAAGTTTCGGAATGCAGCTGAGCCATTTTGAGCTCGCCATTTTGCAACACATGCCACACACACACACACACACACACATCACAATAGCACTCGAACTCGCACATAATTCCCCTTTTGGGCGCCCTGTCATTCTTGTTGGCATTAATTAATTATGTAAACAGTTTAAATGCAAGTTTATTTTATTTACACGTGTTTCTGGTTGCTGTCCGAGCATGCCATTTCAATGAATGCAATTTAATACAGCTGAAAATGCAATAGTATCAGTAGGAATTTGTAAATGCCAGTTACGGTGAGTAACAGCAATATAACTGTCAGGTGGGCCAAATCCTGGCCGAGTCAAAGGAAAGATAGAGCAGTCAATAGCTTTGAAAATTCCCTCCGTTAGGAGGATAAATAAGAGTCTCAGCATCAGACGCCTCTTACTGCCGGCACTTCCGATTTCCTAACATTTCCGCAGCTCCCCTTCCTTCCGCTGCTTTCAATTTTCCCAGCAAAGGATTTGCCTTTTGAAATCCGCCAACAGTGGAAAGCGTTTCGACTCTGTCATCGCCCACACAATGGACTGAGTTTCATAAAATGTATATAAATCTATTGTCGGCATTTGAATTCCGGGAAGCTGACAGCTGAAATAAGGTCAATGACTGGACAAATGGCAACAAATTATTTTACATAAACGAAAACTATTTTTTCGATGTGGGTTGACGGGAAATTAAATTAATTTATGATTACATGTATATGTATATTCCGGAGCACACGAGTTCCAAGCAAAGTTAAGCATTAAATAGATGCGGTTTTTAATTAAGGGCATACAAAGCTCTATTGCCGAAAAGTTTGCCATCCCTCCAGCTGGTTTTACGTGGCTTTGTAAGCAGATCCTGTTGGCTGTGTTGCGGCGAGCATCCCAAAAATCCCCTCCCACTCCGGCACTCCCTTCAGAAATAGAAAAAGCAAGCACAGCAGCAGCAGCAGCAGGCAGCAACAAACTAACTCAATTCGTCTGCACACAATGCCGCCAAAAGTGCGAATTGTAAATAGTTTCTGGCATCAGGATCTGGCTTAGCGATGGACTTTTTAAGAACCCTGCAGGGCACTTAGGAGGTGTAGGAAAAGCCAGTCAAAGGACTTTTTTTGTGGATATATACTGCACTAGGAAAAAATGTTATAAAGCATGTGGCTTTTTAATTATTCTTCTTCAAGATTTTAAGACTCATTGTGAATGAATACAGGGGGTCCTTATTTTAAGAACTATTATGTCCATTCATTCAACATTTTTGAATCGGAAATTGTGCCTGTCAGCCTCTATTTTATAGCCTTTCATCTTTAAATTTTAGATATTTCTTCATTGAGTTTCTTTCATTAATTTTACTTTGAATATATTAAGAATTATTCCAAGTGCATTTTATATCTTTATAGTTGAAGCTCCTAGCTTCTTTCTGCATATTTCCTTCGCCAGTTTATCATGCACCCATTTTTTGGGTGGCACTCCCAGGTAAGACGACCTGGGCTGCAGTTCCATCTCTATGCTAGCCTTGCATCCTGGTAAAATGCATGCGATGGCTTCGGAAAGCCTTTTTATTTCACAGCGGCAGAGAGTTAACGGCGCTAGTTTGTTGCCATTTCAGCCTTGCCGCCGCAGGATCAATGTAGATGTGGTTGCGAGCGTGTGCAGGAGAGGTTGCATGGTGGGAAATTATTTGCAGTCACTTGGGCAGGTTGTTGAAGTTTGCCAGCATTGTGCCTTCCAGGCCACTTGAAGCCGTCGCGCCTCCAACTACGGCTGACATTTTGGTCGCTCCGGCTTTGCGGTTGTTATTGTGATGCTGTTGTCATCATTACTGTCGTCATCTTTGCCTAGTTGGCTGCTTCACGGCACTCCACCGGGGTCCTGTCTGGCGTGGTTTGGTGTGGTTCGGTTGGGAATGGCTTGGTGAACCATTTCCCCCATTTGCAGTGCTATTTGCGGTTTGATTTCTTGAGTTCAGCCGCAGTCACGCCTCGCTGAGTTTGCTCCCCACCATGGTGGGTGGGTCCTGGCCCACCATTGTTATGGCTTTGACGGAGCTTTTGTGCATTTTGTCTTTGCTAATTAATTAGCAAGACTCTGCACAAAAGCCTCACATTTTGATGCATTCCGTTGCATGTGAGCAGTAAATTGGCAAAACCCATTATGACACTATCTTGAACTTCCATTCCTAAACGCCTTTGTCTTGCATACTTCAGGGAGCCGGTCGAGGACCTTAATTAACTTCCTGGCATTAACTTCCTGGCAGTATTGGTATTTAGCAAAGGGTGTGGGTAATGTGTATGTACTAGGAAGGCTCCCGTAGAGCATTTCAGGCAAATGGAATTCTCCACAGTTTGAAATGGCAATAGGAAGTTGATTAACTTTCTTGTTCCCAACGAAAATTCGATCGCTGTGCGAAATTCAATTGGTTTTCTCGGTGCATGGAATTGAAAATGAAAAATTGTTTGTTTTCCGTCGTCCCTGTTTTGGAGTGTTACGTGCATTTGCATATTTTAGACAGAGTCCCATGAAAATCCGTGTTGACCCACTTTTTTGGCCGGTCTGCGAGGGCTGCGAAATGCAAACTATTCATTAATTGTCGCAGCGTCACAGAGCACCGCGGAAAGCCCACCAGGCAGTCATGATTGATTGCGAAATTATGGAGGTACTTTTTCGCAGGCACGTATGCACGCTGATTGCTGAAATATGTGGGGGTGTGACTTATCTAACAACTGAAGGTTCTGGCCCTTCCGACGACCACATAAGTCCCACCATCCAGATTACCAATCGAGTTGATTAAATTTCAAAAACAAACTAAAGAGCTTTTAACTCATAATTTATGGCATTACCTAGGAATAAATTGTCATTTAAATAAACTAATAAATTAAAACCATTGAATTTATGACCCTTTTAACGCTTAATTGTCTGTCTTTTTTTATGAAAACCAAACACAAATACTAAAAAATAGATGAGGTGGTTTATTTATGTTCCATAAATATTCATTTGGGTCCTGAATCACTTCGTTTATGTTTCCCAATGCCTTCCATCTTCAAACACTTGACGACACATTGACAATGATAGTTAAGGCGGAAGTAGTTTGCTCCTCAATATACGAATACTTTGGCGGGTATTTTGCCTGAGGTATGTCCATATGTCTGTGGAAGGAAGTGGGTGGCTAGGTGGCTGGGTGGCTGGGTGGCTGAGTGCCTGGGTGGCTTGTCGGCTGCGGGAAGGTACATATAACTTTTTGACAATTGATGTGAACAAATACTTATAGATAGACCCGCAGATAAACTTGCCAGCTCCTACAGCAAGGCAGACAAATTGCAATCGAACTCGAATCAGGCTCAGACACGGATCCGGATCCGAATCCGTATCCGAATCCGGGGCTCCTACAAGCCAAGAAGACAGCCATTGATACGTCCTCAGACGCATCGCTCGACAGTCAATTTCCTTACATTTTTCCCCCTTGGATTTGTATTATTTCCTCCCTATCTGGTCGTTTTTTTCGCAAACTAAGGTAAATTCAATTGATTCGAATACGCGGAGGGGGGCGAGGGAATCTGATCGGAGGAGAAGCCAAGGAAGCTAAGCGCCGAGCATGCCACAATAGCGCTTAATTTTCAACGCTGCAACAAGCGGCTGACAGGGGTTGAGAGAGGGCTGGAGCGGACGGGAGGAGGTGGCTTGTAGGTGGTGGCAGGTGGCCATAAATAATGCCGAGTGTGGTGGAGGGTGGGGTTGAGTGGGTGGGTGGTGGCAAGTTGAGCGGCTTTCACGTGTGGCTGTGTCCGTGTGTGTGCGAGTCTCGAGTTAACAAGACTTTTCGCTTTTACTCAAACTCACAGTCTAATACAATTTTCAAAGCTTTTGTCTTCCCGGCACTTCCCGGTAGGGGTATCGGAAAATCTCATATGGATATACACTAAAAAATAATCCCCAAAAAAAGTTTGTAGAAATTTTTTAACAAAAACGAAAACAAAGTTTAGTTTGTTAGAGTTTATAGATTTAAGAATATGCTCCTTTAACTATTAACTTAAAATTTAAACACTTTTAAGGGTGTTTAAAATAAAAATTTAAATTTAAATAATTTTTCTGGAATTAAAAAATTTTTCTCACTATAGTAATATAGAGATTCCTGGTTAGATATTGGCTTTCAGCAAAGTTCAATCAACGTTAAATGAACACCGAAGCACGGCAAGAGTGAACCCATTTCCGTGACCCGCGAAACGTATCCCACACATCCTTGTGCCCGTACTCACCAGCCTTGCAGGGATCCATGTCAATGTCTCCGGATACCTTTGGTGACACTTGCAGGCGCATCAGCTCCTCGATGGTGTACTTGCTGCGATAGGGGCGTCGCAATCGGCGAATTGTGCCCAAATACTCATCGAACAGCCGCCGGCGGTGATGGTGCATGGTCCTGGCGTCCTCGTCACTGCCTACGTCCTCTTTCGATTGCCCGGCCAGCTGTTGCAGGTTGTCATGGTCTTGCCTTTGGGCGGGGGGGGCGGCGGCAGCGACTGGTAGAGCCGCTCCGACCTGGTCGCCATTGGATCCACTCGGCCGGGGGCTCTTGGCGTGCACCGAGATGAGCACCAGGAGGCCAGTGGCCACCAGCAGGGCACAGTTAGTGTAGCCAACGCCCGGGTTAATGCCACGCCTCCTACGCATCGCAGTAGCTTGCAACTTTGAGCTTGACTTTTTTGTTACTTTTTGTTAAAGATGCTTTGTGTGTGCTTTTTGTTTGCTTTCAGCACGCTTCGTGACCAGCGGGTCTTTGGGGTTCTGTAGTGCCTATCAGTCTGCTGCACTCAGTAGAATATCAGCATTTTCGCTTAGCACGTGCCGGGCCTGAAATGCAAATGAGTTAAAAGTGGGTTAACAACGGCTTAGTGGAGCAACAGCGCAAAAGCAGCGATTAGATTGTGGAATGTGTTGAAAACAGCTTCATTCAGGTCCACACCAGACCAACAATACGTGGATTTGTTTTTATTTTCTATTTATTATTTCATTTTATTTTCATGCTGGGTTCTGTGTTCCCAAGCTCTTCAACCCCTGATAACCCATTGTCCCAAGGGTGGACAATTCGCGATGTGGAACCATTATTGACCATGAAATGGTTACTCCTCAGTTTAATCACATTTTCCAATCTAAGGCAAGGTGTTATCGCTGTTCTACGATTGACAAACAATTAAATGTCATCTTCTCTTTTATTTTTTATTTTATGGTCCCAGGCCGACCAGACCAACGATAACCCCGTGACCTATGGAACTACCAACACTTTCGTATGTGCCCATCGATTGTGAAAATATTTGCTTTTACCCCTTGTTTTTCGGACTGGAAAAAGGCGGAACTTTTTCACATATTGATGAGTGTGCTCTAAAGCTGACATTGCATCGAAATACTACGTGAATGCATTGGGGACTTAATCGTGAAAATGCAGATCAAATGGCTTGCCACATTACCATTCCCGGGCGGCAGCCAATCCACTTATGCATTCCCAGCCGGGAATATCTTGTCTCTTATTTGCAATTGGAATGTTGTGCGGCTGGGAAATGTCAACGGAGCGGATTCATTTGTTAATCCTGGTCTGAGCTGAACTGAGACGCAGATGCAATCGATACAGTTGCCCGGGAATCGACGAATCGTAGGCAGATTATACAGCCCTGGGACCCTGCAACAAACATCAAGCTGTGCGGCTTATCGAGAGTGAGATGTTTGTTCGAAATATCTTCGGGGACGCCCACCCCCCATATACTCATTCCAGAGCAATCAATGCAACGGAGGCATATCATTTGCATACTTGCCCACAGTGGGGGCCACGGTGTCAATAGAACCCTACATTCAAGATGCTCCAAAATTCAGATTGTGGGAAAATAATTCTATGAAATCCTGGCAACTGGCCAAAGACTCATAAATGTGTAAGGTAATTAATTATGCGGGATTCTGGCTGCTATTATTTTGACAGCAACTGTAGCACATACACGACTTCATTGCAATATGTGCCCATGTTAACATCTGGGCCTTGGGCAATCATAAAAACTCTGTTGGTAGCTGGCAAGCAACATTAAAAACAAAAGAGGTGTAAAATCTAAACGAAGCCCAACAGATGGCAAAGGAGGCTGCCATATACGGAGTAGGTGGCAAGTCGATTTAATGGAAACGGCAGGCAGGCAGTAAAACAAGCCCACCAGGTAAATGTTCCTGCGCTGCACTGCCATCAACTTAGCACTCAATTAATTTCGAGTCGAAGGAGGCAAGCAGGCAGGCAGGGCTGGAAGGACACCTCCTGAAAGGCAGGCACCTCGTAGCCTATGCACAATAACAGGTAATTAAAAATCGCTTAGCTCCGGCACAGAAGCAAAGCAATTCACAAAACCTTTTCAATTAACTTGAATGTTCGGCCAAAGCCATTGTCATCAGGCCATGTTTCTGCTCCTGCTGTTGCTGCTACTGATTTTCTCCCCAGCAATTGTGGCAATTTCATTAAATCATTTCATTTCCGGCTCCGCCAACAAACACACACACACACAGCCTTACAAACAAAACAAATCAACGGCTCGCCTGGCTTTTTATGGCAAATTAAGTTGCCTTTTGTGTGGTCCTGGTGGTGGTGGTGCTGCTGCTGCTGATGGGGGTGGTGGGGCAAGAAGCCAACTAGCAAATAAAGCCAAACACCACGCAGACAATTTTACCGGGAAACCTCGGACAAAACTTTTTGCAGCCAAACAAAACAGTCGGAGACGAGGCACGAACGGCAAAAGGATGCAACATATTTTCCTAATTTCATTTCGTTTAATTTAACCCAAAGCCAAGAGCTGTGGCAGGACTCGTTATAAGGGGCGAAAAGGGGCGGTCTCAGCAGCCATTTCCATAATCCAGAGTCGCATAATTACGTATACGCCACTTGGGACAGGAATGCTGATGCTCAATAACGATGAAGACGATTATGATGATGTTGCGTTCTCATTTAAGCAAAATTAAAAATTCAATTGATAAATTCCAAACTAAATAAGCTCAGGCGGAACATAGGGGGGGAAAAGTTACTTCAAATGTACGAGTAATTTTTCAACATCTCTTACCGCACCACACCGCACAGTGCCTTGTGATTTTTTTCTCTTTTGTTGCCACGTCTCTGGCAGCAAATTGAAAATCGTTGAAAAGTATGTTAATTGGCTCAAGCCAAAGTTGCCGAGCCACCGACCAAGCAACCCCCCGCCCACTGCCCCATGATTTTCCTTTTGCAGCCACTTTGCTCATTATGAAATTTATGCAGTCCTCAGCCTTAGTTCCATCCTCCTAGAACCCCCTGTTTGCTACGTACTCGTTATCGCACCCACATGGAAATACGAGTGTTCTACTTATCAGTGGCTCTTCCCATAGCTCTGAGATCTGGGATCTGGGTTCTGGGTCTGGGTCAGTTCCCGCCACGATCGACCGGCGTAAACAAATCCAAATTTAACGGCCCTACTACGTAATCAACAAATCATGCTGTTTGTCATTCGATTTCAGTCACACTGACAGTGCTCTTTGGAGCCATTAAAACGCAGCCAATTTGGACTGAATGGTGTCGATGCACAAGCGGACACTTAAAAGCCTTAACTTGCCATTTCCAAATGGCACGCGCCATTTACTTTTAGTTTAATTAGATACGATAAGAGCTCCGAGTGCCAGGCAGTCAGCCAGTCAGCCAGCCAACCAGCCAGGCTTTATCCAGATATCGCATCCTCAAGCTCCCCTGCTCCGATCCATCCAAGGCCATCAATCAGGCTTGTCAAGGGCTCGCAACTTTCCAACTACAGGAGCTGACAATGACAAGCGTCAAGTGACTGGGGAATCGTTGTTCTTAAACGGGGGCGGTTCCGCACTCGCATCCGCATCCGTATCTGTGTCTCTGACTCTGGATCTCCTTTGCAGGAGGGTGGAACTAGGACTAGCACGCCCCATTCCATCCCCCATCGAGGCTCTTTGTCGCTTTTAGTGTTTTACAAGAACAAATCCTGACAGAACACTCGGCGTACGCAGCCAGCCAGCCCGCCATCCAGAGCTCTTTGTTTGCCTAATTTTGATTTCCTCCGCTTGACAGTTGACATTTGCAGTTGCAAACTACCCCAGCCCGGACTCAAAGATATGAATTGAAATGGCTCTCGAATGTATCGCAAAGAGTGTCATTTAAAATGAAGGCACGGATTGAAATATAACGACTTTCGAAACGAGAAGTTTTGCTTCCAACGACTTGTTTAGCGCATTTCGGTAGCATTTTTCGACTTTTCCCATTTTTTGACAATTTTCGTTGCACTCAAGGACATCGAAATGCAGTGCACAGCATCCGGCCATGACTTGGTTAACAAGTGGGAGTAGCATAGCAAGACGTGGACAGGAGCTGGAGCAGGAGCAGGAGCCGGAGCAGGAGCCGAGCGGCTGTGCCTCAATTTGGAAACAACTTAATTTCAATTACCGACGCAAAGACTGGCAGCCGCCCACCCACAAACAGGACAGCTGAGATGGTATAATGAATCGGGCGAACAGTGTTCCAGAATCAGCACCCAGAGGAGGGTCGAGAGCTAGCTGCGGCCGACTTTTATGCGATTTAAAATGCTTTACAAGCGCAAAATGCAACCAGGCGGCTGAACTAAAATCCAACAACCAAGCAAACAAACAGACCGACAGATAGACGGTAGGACAGTCAGAGCGAGGTGGCCAGAGGGCAGGGATCGGGGGGCAGGACCCACGGACACCAACACGAACCAAGGGGGGGGGCTACGGCCAGAACTGAGCCTGGAGCCAGAACGAATCTAAAGCCAACGGCAAATAATTAAACTTGGCTGCCCGGCACCTGTGGCCCTTGTCCGCACGGGTCAGGCCATGGCCAAAGGCACCCATCCAAATACCCGCCCACTGTCTCCCAACCCCCGGTCCCGGCCTGGTGACTCTGTGCAACTGTGGCAACAACAAAATGAGTGGGAGCGAGTCCTGATTATTTAGCAGCTCGGCATGTGAATGTAAATAAAGTTCAGCCATAAAACACCACGTAGACAGATAGTCGGGCACCCAGCCAAGCCACCCAGGCCATCCGCCGGTGCCGGGGTCGCATCCTCATTGCCATAATCTGCAACAGAAGCGGGAGAGCCCGAGGCGATGCAAATAACCACAGGGTCGGATAAGAGCCAGGAGACTGGACACTACACTGAAGAAAACTACCAGATGGTCATTGAGGAAATAATTGAAAACTTAAGAAGAGTCTTGGGAATGTATTTAGAATAGATTCTTGTAAAACACTTTGCATCTGATTAAATATTTTTCTTAATAAAAGGAATCAATTATGCAAGGCTGGTAGTAGTTTTTGGCGGTGCAGGAAACTGGCCAGCTCCTGTTCGTTCACCAGGTTCGGTTCATAAAGAAATGGCGATTTATTTATAAACTTGGCTTGCAGCTACGATTTTGACTAGCAGGACCTACCGGCACTAAAGTTAAGAAATAATTAATACTAACAACGACGAATGACGAGCGTTCTGTGGCTTGGGAATTGGGGCAGCCATGGCCCATTGGAGGTTGCCTGGCTGCCAGGATGCGCACCTTTGCATCCCGGATGCCACCGTGCTGGCGCCCCTGTTGTTTCGGGTCATGAATAACAATTGCCGGGATGGAAGGGAGATGGGAGCCACAGAGAACGGCAAAGGCCGGGAAAATATGGCGTCAAAGATTTCTTTTTATGGTGATTGCGTGGGAAAATTGTCGGCACCCGGGCGGCAATGCCTGCGGGGCCGGCGATAAAATATGAAAAGAATAAAAAAGTGAAAACAGGCGCCAATGCAAATATGAAAGGCGAGTGAAATCCTTTTAATTTGGCAAATAAAAGTGATGGCAGGGCAACCGATGAACAAATTTCAGTGGAAGCCCCCCGTGAAGCCAGTTGCTGGTCCGGGAATAAACGAGAGGATAAAAAAAGGAGAATGTTTTGCGGGGAATTGGCGACTTAACTTTTTGAATGTAAATGCGTGCAAGTGAAAACGATCTCAAAGCTGGTCGGAAAGTAAAAAGTTACGGACCAACTTAAGCATGGCCAACTACAAAGTGCCGAAACCACGAGCCGCTCAATCGAAGCCACTGAATAGATTCCGGATTAAAGGCAATTTGTGGTCTATCCGAAATATTCCTCTGAACATGCATCCAAGTGTGCCGACTTGGCCTCCTCAAGGAGGCCAATTAAGTTATCTTGCTGGCAAGGCAATAGAGGATAATAATTACATGAAGAAATATGACAAAAAGCAGAACTTCACATAAATTAGTCTGGAATCGGGCCAAGTAAGTGAAATATAAAATCTGCTTAGACCCTAATTAATTACACATGCTGCAGCCGGGGGAGCGGCACCAGATGGGGGCCCCGACAGGACGCTTGACAGGACCCAGTCGAGGGGAAGTGGAAATAAAAGAGCACTTGTTCGCAAACAAGCACTTGCGACATATCATTAACTTTGCTTTATAGCAACCAAAAATTCTGGCTCCCCCCTATGTGGAGGTTTGTGGGGAGAAAATTGAAAGCACTGCCTTGGCAAACGATGAAGTAAAATAAGGAAAAGAAAATAACTCGTGGAGTTTGTGATGGTGCTGGGGTGGTGGTTCTAAAGAAACCGAGGAGTATGAGTGCCGGTTTCAAGGGTGTCTCTTGTCAAGGATGTGTAACAGACAGTAGTACCAAGGCGTCAGCTGTAACGCCTCCACAATGCAAACACAAACATCCACCCACACAAGCCCTAAATCCTACATTCTGACTCTGATAAACATTCGGGACACTTTCTAATAACCATAAAATAACTCAAATCTTTTTGCCAGATTTGTTTCCTGCCTGGTCGTCAGGCAGGTAAATTTCGATTTTTAATACCTGCGGTCTATCCAAAGTGTAGTTACCTTCATCCCAGCCTGGCATGGCCTGGCGAAACCCACTCCAGAGCCTCCTCCCGTCTTAAGCTCGGTCAGGACTTAATTCGCTTTTAATTTTTGGCCTGCTACGACAGCAAAAAATGCGAAAAAGAATTCCCCATTTACCATGACGAAAAGTGGAAAACACAGAGCCGAAAATACGGCAGAAATTTGTTAAGCACGCGCTATCAGACCGAAGTGCGTGTGCTGGGGCGGGGAAGGAAAAAAAGGAAGCTGAGGATGCGAATTGAAAGGATCCAAAAGGAGCAAGGAGCTAAAGGATGGGGGCAGGGCAGGGACATCCAAATGAATTCTATTCAAAGCGCCGCTGTCAGAAAATATGAAATGAAATGTTGTCGCTGGGGAGAACTCGCAATCCAGAGTCCGGCAACGAGAAATATTGTTAAGAAATGCATACGCGGGCAATTTTTATTATTCCTTGCCCTCCTTGCTGTCCTTGATGTCGCCTTGGTGTGGAAAAGGAGGAGCAGGGGTTGGAGCTACTGTTACGGATGCCATTGGTGCTTAAACACGAAATGCTTAATGGCAAAGTTGCCACAAAATGTTTGCCAGACGAGGGGCAGTCACCGAAGCAAAAATGAAATGCGTTTCTGGCTGCTAAAGTCCTTTTGGTGTTTGTGTGTATCTGGGTGCTTATTGGAGCGTAAGCAACCTGGCTACCAATATCAATATGCGTCTTTTGTGGCACTTCGCCTCCCAAGACAGTCGGTCCCCGCTCCCTCTAACAATTGTTCGCCGCCGGAAGTTGATATTCTGGCAAGCGGAAGTGTTGAAGCATCTTGAGACAAGGGGGAAACTTCCTCCAAAATTCATATTTTCCATTTCGTTTTCCCCCCTACTCCCCATGCATAAATTTCCATTTAACAGACGTTCTCCCAGCCAAAAAAAAGAAGACTCGAAGCATATGAAAAAGTTTTGTGGCAATCTGGCCGAGACACTCCACTGACGCAGGAATCAAAGCCAATTAAGTCTAAGCCTGGCTTTTGGACCCTTTTTTCCTTTCTCCCCGAGGATCTTTGGTCAATAAAAAAAAGGGCGAGACACTAATAAAGGAAGCCATAAATAAATAAAGTGCCAGGGGAGGGATGCGATCCCAACAAGTTCGTTGCTACCAAGAGGAATCTGCTTCTATGCCGCGTCTTTATCGTGGGCACCTTGACTCTTGTTTGTTCCGTATTGCAGTAGCTACTACCCATACACGGGGAATCTCAGAGATTACAAGCACGCACACACCAAGCGAACAAAGCGAAATCTGAAAGATTCTATTTTAATTATACCGGCGGCCTTTAGATTGGCAATTGACGATCAGCGTTGAGTTTTTTCCTTTTGAGATTCAGTTTTTTGTGCTTGTTTTCTGTGTTTTTGTTTGTGCGCGTCCACAGATGTGTGAAATGAAAAGCGGAAAAGTGGAAACCGCAAGACGTCACAGGGGCCAGAGATAGTAATACGCAAAACACCCACAACGGAACAGAACCGAACAGAACAGAACGCAACGCCATGCGATGCCATGCTGGTGGCCACTCCGAGACGGTGTCCGGGGGGGACGGATGCGGGGCGAGCAGCGAGGGAGGCACTGCACACAGTAACAAATTTAGTAGAAGCAGCCGCCGCGTGCCATTTTTTATTTATAGCCATTTAACGCTGCGCTTCTGTATCAGCAACAGTGAGACAACGACGGCGGCAACATCAACACAAGCAGCAACAGCAACATGAACCACAACAGCAACAACAGTAGCAACGTTTTTATGCGAGTGACAATAATAACGCAAAAATAAAGACCAGACCAGCATATTAAAGGCACTCACATATAGCACCTTAAATGAACAACAAATTCTGATAATTTATTTTATTTTTAAAGCAACATGGCCCACATAAATCTAAAAAATTAAACTATCAATAAATTTTTGTAGCTACCACGAGGTTCGAATCGCTGCCATGCACTTGTTGAATAAATCAAATTTAAAGTCTGCTTAAAACCTTTTAGAGTGAGTATCCTTTGTTGATACACATCTTTTTAAATACATATAGTATATTTCTCAGTCTCGGCACTTGGAGGCACCCACTTAGCAGCAAAGAATTTTATCCTTTCGCCCTTTGTTGTTGATATTTGTGTTTGGCCATTTGATTCAAACAAGTTTGTTGCCAATATTCTTTCGTTTCGCGACGCGTTTAAATAGTCCGTCTCGCTGCGAAAACACGTCCGTCCTCGACCGAAGTTGCTCGCGTTTTGAGAATATAAACAGAGCAGATAAACAGAGCTCTCGCAGCGAGGGCATGCGCCGAGAACGCATGAGTGTTTGAATCGAATCCAAATTGGGAATAAAAAGCAGAGAGAGAGGTTTGGGGAGCAGTGTCCTTGGCAAGATCAATGGACAGGGAAGGTTGAGAAACTGTGGCATACATTCATATAATTTTGTTCCCAAACGATGCAATTTTTAATTCTGCCACAGACATGAGAGAAAACCATTTAATTGTCTTCTTTTCTAATCTTCTTCATTAAGAAAATAACGTAATGATTTATATGAAAGAGGCAATAAAAGCATTTAAAATTAAACTTCCTCCAAACGTCTTAGTTTTAAAGAGATTTCTTTAATGCTCTTAAGAAATAAGCGTATTTAAACTACTAAAATTTCTGAATTGTAAATATCAATTTCAAATATTCCGCCAGTTTTTAGGGTTTGAAAACGTCATAGAAAAAAACGGTCACTCCAGCCAAGTGATGTGTCGATATCGATTTATTAAAATATCGATAGATTTCAGAAACTTTAAACATATCCTTGAATCGATGATTCCATCGAAACTTCTCCGCCTCTAGGTGGACACATTTTCTCTCTTTATTCCGGTTTTTTTCTTCCTAAAAAGGGCAAATAAGAGGAAAAGGATGACTCAAATATGCGAGACGACCAACTGCGGCAAGGAGGCCACTCTCCAGTGTCCAACCTGCTTAAAGTTGGGTATTAAGACCTCGTTCTTCTGCTCGCAGGCGTGCTTTAAAGGCTTCTGGAAAACGCATAAAGTTATTCATGCCTTGGCAGGTACGATCGAAATATCAATCTATTTTAGGACATCATGCTTTAACATGTGCATTTTTTACCTAAAGGTGGCGCCCAGTCCTCTGCCTCCGATGGGGCCTACAACCCATGGCCACACTTTCGTTTCAGCGGCAAGTTGCGCCCGTTTCCACATACTCCCAAGCGGGCTGTTCCGGATGCAATCCAACGCCCAGACTATGCCGACCATCCGGCCGGTCGCTCGCTCTCTGAGGAGGCGCTGCGTGGCACACGAATTAAAGTCCTGGATGACGAGGAGATCGAAGCCATGCGCGTTGCCGGGCGATTAGGCAGAGAGTGTCTGGATGAGGGAGCCAGGGCCGTGGAGGTGGGCATCACCACCGATGAATTAGATCGCCTGGTCCATGAGGCAGCCATCGAACGCGATTGCTATCCATCACCTCTCAACTACTACAATTTCCCCAAGTCTTGCTGCACCTCGGTAAACGAGGTTATCTGCCATGGTATTCCCGACCAGAGGCCTTTGCAGGATGGTGACATCTGCAATATCGACGTGACTGTGTACCATCGCGGCTTCCATGGCGATCTTAACGAGACTATGTTCGTGGGAAACGTGTCTGAGAAGCACAAGAAGTTGGTCCAGGTCACCCACGAGGCCCTCAGCAAGGCCATTGAGTTTGTGCGTCCAGGCGAGAAGTACCGCGACATCGGCAACGTTATCCAAAAGTATGTCTCTCCGCACGGTTTCAGTGTGGTTCGCAGCTACTGCGGCCATGGTATTCACCGTGTCTTCCATACAGCTCCCAATGTGCCTCATTATGCCAGTAAGTCTCATGCCTATCTGTATAGTACCATGATGAAATAATTTTTGTTTTCTTTGCAGAAAACTCTGCTGTGGGTGTGATGGCGCCGGGCCACTGCTTCACCATTGAGCCCATGATCTCTGTTGGCGTTCAGAAAGCCGAGACTTGGCCGGATGACTGGACTGCGGTCACTGCCGACGGCCTGTACTCGGCCCAGTTCGAGCAAACACTCTTGGTTACTGATAATGGCTGCGAGATCCTGACTCGTCGCCGCGAAAAGGATGGACAGCCATGGTTTATGGATAAAATGTGAACGATCACTGCCAATTTGGGTTAACATATAGATTCTAGGGCTTAAACTCAAATATCTGGTTGCATGAAGCTTTAATTTGTAATTTTACAATAAATCTACAGTTTATTCCCGAGTCCCATTTCGATTAACTCCCCATTTCCAAGTTTACTTCTCGAGAGGAGCGTAATTCAGAAGTTTCTCGATCAGATCCACGTGACCGAGGAGCATGCGACGGCAGCAGTAGCGCTTGAGACCCAGGGCATCAAGAGCATCTCTGTAGATAATTTTAAAATTAATTTACGGACCCTTAGTCCCATACTTCACGGCGTAACCTACCCTTCCGTGTATTCCGCTTGCAACAGACCCAGATACGACTCCCATTTGTTGCCAATAACTTTTCCGCAGGTAAAGCAACGAATTGGAATAATCATCTTGTCTTAGAACCGTTTACTTTTCAATAATTCTTTAAAATTAGGCAGCTAATGACAGAAATCGTGCACAATGTGTTTTTGGCTTGTCTAGAGATGGTGAGAAGTCAAGCAAGAAGAAGAAACAAAAACAAAAGCTATCGATAGATCCATCGATAATTTTAAAGTAGCGGGAGAAATCGATATTTTACATTTGAATGTAAAAATGTAAACTTTACAATTTTCTTAAAAAGAAAAGAGCAGCCCATTAAATAAATTAAAGAATATTTTTATTAAACTACCGACTGCTCGCTATATGAATGCGTTTTTACAAATGAGTGTGTAAATAAATATTTTTGAACAGCGTCGAAGACTAAATATGCGGTAACTAATTACTGCTGCCGGCAACTTCGACGGAGGTGGACACCTCAAACAAATCTTTGGCTGACTCTGCCTCGTTGTTGCCCGCACTGGCCACGTCCTGTACTGTGCCCTTCTTCAGGTTATCCGAGCGTTTTTGCAGGCGCTATAGAAATTAAAGAAAAATTAGATCTATTTCACACCAAAATATGTATAAGAGCTTACTGATTCTGAAGTTGACTCCTCGTCGGGTACAAAGATACGGAGTGGTGTGTTGCTGCCCAGTTGTTGCTGAACCAGTCGCTGATGTTCTTCGAAGGCCGCAGACGCTGGATCCTGTGCTACAGGAACCGGATGCCGCTGCACAGGCTGCTGCAGCTGTTGTTGCTGCGCCTGCAATTGCAACAGTTGCAACTGTTGCTGGTGGTGTTGCTGCTGCAAGTGTTGTTCCTGAGCCTGAGCCTTAAGCTCTTCAAACTGCTGCTGTTGTTGTTGCTGATACTCCGCCTGAGCGCGTAATTCCTCAAGATGCAACTGATGTTGCTGCTGCTGCTCCTGGGCTTGTGCCTTCAGTTCTTCCAGATGCAATTGTTGTTGCTTCTGCAGTTCGATGGCAGCTTGTTCTGTTTCCAGCTGCTGGCGGCGAGCCTCCTCCTCAGCGTAGGCTTGCAGCAGCTGCGAGGAGTCATGAGCGTGACCGTAATAGTTGGATACCACAAAGCCACCTTCTGGAGTGGCGGAGGTTACCGCCGAGGCCACATTGGGAATGTGGAAGGATGCAGTTTCGTAAGCACTCTCAATCGGCTCCCCCAAAGCCGGAGCAGCAATCAGGGCGGCATACTGCGGTGGAGAGTCAAGAACGGGATGGATATTGTGGTGTGGATCCTTGGCTGCCTGCAGAATCTGCCCATTGCTGGCCACTTCCTGGGTGAGATCCGCGTTCACGTAGCCTGTTTCCACGACGTGCTCCGTGCTGGGCTTAAAGAGCTGCTGTTTGTGCTGGCTATACAGTTGGTTGGACTGCGTCACCAGGTACGTGGGATTGTAGATAGGAATGTGCGCCGCCGGGATGGCTGCGGCAATGAAGGGCTGCAGCTGTGCCGCTGGCTGGGCGTATTGGATAGGGTAGATCTCTGGCGCAGTTTGGGCTGTCGCCTGGGCACCTACAATCTGAACCAGCGGCTGGGCGGGCAGGTGATTGTTCTGAACGTCGGCCGGAAGCGGTTTATTGTTGCTCGGTGTGTTGAAGGACTCGGTGGATGGACGGATTTTGGTGGTGGGCAGCGAGGGATCTGGATCTGGGGCAAAGAGTTTCTGCGAACCCGAAATGGGATCACGAATGGTTTGGTCATTGGTCGCGTCCTCATGTACACTGTAGTTGGGTGGCAGATATGTCTGGGGACGGGCGGACGGGGGAGAGGGCGTGTGCTGGGGAGGAAGGTAGGCAGTGTCTAAATGCCCCTCCTCTAGATCCAGGTGGTTGCCGTGCACGGATAGATTCGGTGCGGGTACCGTATAAATGGGTGCAAAGTGCTCAGTGTTGAAGTTGTTGTGCATGTCCAGCTGTTGGGGTTTTTTGGCATGTAGGGATTCATGTAGTATGTATTTATGTATGCATTTGGAATGATGTATACTAACTCCTAAAAAATCATAGATCTCAAGGATTGGAAATCAAAGCAGAAGATTTCTAAACCTTTTTGGGATCTAATTAATATTTTTTTTTTCAGCTTACCGGCAGATTCTGGAGCTCGCTGTAGCTCACAGCTGTTGGCTTCTCGTATTTGAAGGGCTTGTCGTATCCAAAGGTTGGCTTCGCCTTGGGCTTGGAGCTGTTCAGCTTAATCTTCAGCGGTTTTCGGAAGGCTGCAGCGGGTTTCAAGTAGACCGGAGCACTCACCTTGATGGGTCTTGGGGAGCGCAAATGCTGGTGTTGCGGCACATGGATCAAAGGATGGGCGTGTAGATGGGCATGCGAATGATGCGGCAGGACATGGGGATGCACAGCGTGTGGATGAGCCAGATGGGCGGCATGGGTGTGGCCGTGGCCCGGACGACCCTTGAGAACTAACGGCACTGGCTGATCGCTGCGAATCTGGACGACCAGGGTGCGCTGTTTGCCGGAAAGTCCGGCAGCTCCTGCAGCAGGACGGGCCTGCTTGGCGCTCTTCGGTGGCCAATTAGTGAAGACAAGTGGTCGCGGTTTGGCAGCCGGTGGTTCACAGTTAACGACCGCCAAAAGCAAGGCAAATATCAGAAAAGGCTGGTGGGGAAAGAGGGGAAGTAAAAGTCAAAAGCATTAAATAAAAATAATAATTATTTTACGAGCAAATCGAAAAAAAAAAACACTGAAAGAAATTTAAAACTTTCTAAGCCCGCCAAAGGCATCAGCGGGTCGGAAAAGGGGGAGGGTCGTGTAATCGCTGGACAAAAACAAAACTGTAATGGCCTTAATTTGAACAAATTGGCGGTTTTCTAAAATTTTATCACGTCGCCTGCCACTGGCTACTTAACCAAAGCTGCTTAAACAAACGAGCCAACAAAGTAGGTACGTACATATGTGTCTTCACATGTCCGAATGCATATTTATATGAGCCACAGTATGTCATAATACCTTGTCCATTTTCCCCGCTCTGCTGCCTGATTAAACTTTCAGTCCGCAATGCCATAGAATGAAAGTGAAAAGTCGAATATCGAAACGTCTTCGTTCTGTAATTGCTACTTTAATGATGTTTACCATTTCTACCCGATAGTATTATGGATTGTTGTCTCTGTTCGTCACACTTCAATAGAGTTGAGTTTTTTATGGGTTTTCGAAAAAGTTTTAACGTTTATAGATCTCATACGCTCTGCACTGCCCTTTAGAGTATTACAACTAGAGGAATGATTTAAGGAGAGTAAGCAATATGGTACTTGATTTGATTGAATCTTGACCGACCATCGTGGAAGTTGGTAATTTGATACCAGCAACTGGACATGCCAATTTCACTTGGGCCGCTCCACCGATTCGGCGGCAATGACAATGACAATGTTGAGTGCCGTTAGCCAGACGTCAATCATGAGGTGAAATGCCTAACCGAGTCCAATATGTATAGTTATTGATTACGTGCTGCGTTTTCTTAATCGCAACAGAGACGAATTGTCCAAAGCCAGTGACTACAGTGACAACCGAACGAAGCAACTGCATTTGCAACTGCAAATGCGGGGACAGACGTAATTGGTTTCAAATTGGTGGCTTATTGTTTATGGAGTGGTTAGTTAGTTTGTCGCCTTTTCCATATGCATAATCATATGCAAATGCCTGCGAATGCCGCCTAGTGGTGAATGAACTCCCAGGAGACGGATGTCAAGTCAGCGAGGGAATTGCCCGCGGCAACTCGTCCAACGAAAGTCAAAATATTGCCAGGCAACGCCTGGAATGCATTTAATTTCGGGTTTCCTTTGGGCTCGGCCAAGACCAATGAACTTGACAAAGGATTTGCCTAACCGCTAGACGGAACTATTAAGCAGCGGCCTGTCGCCGCGACAACGGCCATAAACAACGCTGTGGTTAACCCAAATTGCAACTCGAAATGCAACTTTTATTTTAGCGGTAAACATTTTATTTTCAAGCCGCTGCACATTGAGGCAAATGCAGGCGAGCAGCCAGTGTAATTGGTGCACGTAGAGCCATCCATTGTCTAGATCTGGCTGGAGCTGTAAACTACAGCGAAACCTGGTGAATCAAGTGCTCTCATTGCAAATGAAAGTGCTCGCTTTGCCGGCCACATTACAATTTGTCAAATATTCAGACGAGGGATCTCAGCGATCGCAATTCAATTGAAGATGCGACGGCATTGTCTTCAGATTGCTAATAGTCTGCTGGCTGATAATTGGATTTGAAGGTGAAGGTGAACAATCTCCGATGGCACAATAAAAGCCACTGCATATGCATTCGAATTAAAGCCAATCTATTATTTTACATGTGCCGCTGCGCTGCTCAGTGAGAGATTTCATTAATAACCACTAATTGTGGGCAACAAACTCGGGATCGCAGCGTGATTCACTTACCCTCATCTTGTTGGGAATTGAAATGTATTTCGTTGCTGGTCGGATGGTGATAATGAAGATGCTTTAATTGTTACAGTTGGGTTTTAGAAAGCTCTGGGCAATAGTTGAGCGACTTTTGGCTTCTTCTAAGCTGCCACTACTCAAGCAGCAGGTAGATGAAGATCAAAATGGCAATTAAGTAGATAATCACATCAATTAACTTCATGTCAGAGTGCGCCGCGGCGCTTTCTTCAGTTCAGTTTAGTTTAGTTCAGTTCACGCACAGAATATTCGAGGCAGCGAAAAGCAACGTCCGCACCTGTTCAAGTCGCGTAGACAACTGAATGCCACTCGGTCGGTGGGCCCGGACAAAAACCAAGTCCCGATCCACTCCACACCGACCGACTCAGACCGAACCTATCCGATCCGATTCACTGAAGTTCCACTGGAAGTCCACGTAGCGGTGATGCGTCGCATTGGAAATGTCTGCCGTACCGCAAAGAAAGTGGTCGGCTTTTCTTGCGTCTTTGCCACTGCATATTGGCGCCGCCGAAAACTTGTTTGCAACGGCAAAAGGCTCAGCACGCGACCGACAGCAACATTGCCAGCAAGTGCCCGTTTAATAGCACATAGCTCCATACAACAGACAATGGAAGCACAAACGAAAGTGTTTTGCCATTGACTGTTCTTGGCCAGTGAGAGAAAGAAAAGACACCACATGTTGCGGATCGAAAAGAAGAGAAAAACAAAAGACTTAGGCAACGAACTTGTTGTCGTTCGCCAGTATGTTGGTCTTTACCTTAAAAAGCAATGTGGACCAGGCGCACATGAACCAGAGATGGGTTTTGTGCTTCATCGCTTCCATGCCACCTGTTGCTTCAATAAAACAGGAGCAAAGCCAGCGATTGACATTACGAAATGTGGTGGCCACAGTGGGCAAAGAAAGGAGATTTAAGGCGTTATACGCCAAGAAAAGTGGCTCTGTAAGTACCATCTTTTGATTCCCTTTACCAAGTTTCGTTTGTAGTTTCTTAAACAATTTCCGAATCGATTAACCCACTTATGTTTTTCGACGGATGCATTTTCCATGTGAAATAGGGAGGCCTTTTAAAAGGGCTTATCTTCGCATTAGGGCTTATACGTGCAAGACCCTTCGACGATATGGAGTTCGGCTTATGAAACGCGCCCATGTGTAATTTGTCGCATTTTATGCGAAGCGCGATGCCCAATTTCTAAACGCAATTGGTCATTGGAATTTGATTGTGGCCGCCCGGCCATATGTGGGTCAATATTGCCTTTTGGTCAACCCAAAACTTTTGGGCCATAAATCAAAATTTCACTTTCATAAAGCTGCCAAATTTTTGGTTGGTAATTTCTTTGCGATTTTTTCCGTATTTATATTTTATTTTGAAATATTATTTTTAACAAGGTTTTTTAAACATTAACAACATAATATTATTATTATACCTTTTTATTTCATACATTTATCATTTCATTTTGTGTTACGTTTGCTTTTTAGACAAATGTTTAAAATATGCATTTTTAGCTTTTTTAATTGTTTTTTATTTAAAATGTTGTTTATTTTTTGGTTGGTTTGCTTTTGCCTTTATGAAGCTTCTTTAAACTAAACTAATT
This sequence comes from Drosophila monieri, assembly GCA_035047585.1. NCBI lineage: Eukaryota > Metazoa > Arthropoda > Insecta > Diptera > Drosophilidae > Drosophila > Drosophila monieri. The sequence goes on along the minus strand of JAWNPJ010000115.1, from coordinate 933,390 downwards.
TGTCATTTTATGCTTTCTGCTCTGATCTTGGTTTATTTTAATCGTTTTTGTTAAATTTAAATTAATGATTTTTATCGCTTTTTAGACTCATTTATTTCTACGCTTACGTTTTCCGTTGTGTAAATATACTTCATATAAATACCGAGTAAAAACTAAAAAAATTTAACTACAATAATGTTTTCAATAATATGATTTGCATTTTTTTTGGGCTTGCATTTTTTTATACAATTTTTTTTAGCACACCTTGTATTAATGTGCGTGTGCGGGTATTTTGTGAAAGTGCTGCGAAATTATAAAAAATATTTTTCGTTTTTCTGTTTTTGGATTTAGTTGCTATTTTTTATATTATGATATTATTATTATTATATTATTCCTTAAAAAAATGAACATTCCTCCTGTCATGGCTTAATCATGTAAAATTTTTATTTTCGTTTTATTTTTTTTTATTTGGTTTTTTGTTTTTAGCTGCGAACGTTGATTCTATACAAAAAATCTAACTACAGTAAAATGCTGCATAGCTTCACATTTACGAGTATGATAATATATTTTTATATTTTTTTCATTTTTTTATTGACGATTTTTCTACAAAAACGTTGCACTTACATTAGTTTATACGGCATTGAGTAGTTTTATGCGACATAATTCATATATATGCATATATGTATATATTTATTTTATTTTTTGTGAACAAAGCTGCCCCGAAGAGTAAAATAATGTGAAAGATAAAAATACTCGAAGTTACATTAAACTGTAATGGGAATGTAATGTTAAGCAGCTTTGTCAGCATGTTTTTCTCTCTATATTTTTGGTTTAATTTTTTTTTTTCGTTTTAAAGAAGCTTTTATTCGGATAGGTTATGTATTTGGTTGAATATGTATTTAGCTTGCGTTCGTTTTTATTTGTTTTATGTAGATCGGCTATAGCGTAAACATGATTTTATCAAGTTTCACAACATCGAGAGTTCATTATGTTCTTTTTGTTGGGGTCATCGCTGTCGAGTGTGAGTAGTGTAGGTGTGTGGATATTCGTGTGGCTGTGTCTGAGAGTGTTGGGAGGTGACGACTCTATCAATTTATTAACTAGTTTAATCATTTAAAAATTATGTTTAACTTTTGGGATTTTCCTACGCCTCTGCCTGTTTATCGTTCTCGTATTATTTTAGGATTGCAAATGCGTTTGGTTTTCGATTTATTTATACGTTTATCATTAACAATATATGAACTGCTTTTTACGCGATACCTAGTCGTCTTATCGTTTATGCTAAGCTATGCTATGCTCTCCATTCATTAACATTTACACTTGACTATTACTTTAACTTTTACGTTTACGATTACGTTTACCATTATCTTTACTTTTTACTTTTAATGGAGTTTAAATGTTTCTCACATTGCACGGCTACATACACGTTTACATAAATTTCGAAGGCGCATAATATTCACATATTTTTGTTTTTAATTTTACGTTCTGGGTAAGCCTAGGCTACACAAAATTTCACTACAAATCAAATACAAAAGGAATTGTAACTTGCTCTTCTTTTATTTCGCTTTCACTTATAAATTTTTTAGATTATTCTCTTCGTTTTTTGTTTTTGTTGTTCTCCTTTTAATTTTAAAAGCTCGAATTCATTTTATTTAAATTTGTTAATTACTAATATTTTGTGAAACAGAAATAAACTCATTTAGTACGGTCATCTGTGCCATATTCTTGTTACGTTTTTCTCCATTTCTGGTTAGTCCATTCTGGTTATTGAATGAATGCGGTCTGCTTCTGGTTGGTTGATCTACATTTAATGTGATTTCTATACGCTTTGGCAGTGTTTATCATTTGAACAAATTACAATTGTGTACCGAAAATCGTTTTAAACCACTAAACGGAACAGCACAAGATACTTCAAGTTAAACAATTTGAACGGGTAACATATTCGAGATAGGTCTTAGTTTCATATCTTATTTACATGCTATGTACAAAAGACAGAGCGTTCCCCTTAGCCGGATCGAGCGCAAGTGCGTGAAGAATGTAGAGAATATATCATATAGAAGAGGTAATAGCAAGATATAGAAGGGAATGTAGAAACATAACTTTTTCGCCTTTTGGTTACCGATTGTATCTATCAAAAATTGTTTAGAACACCACAGTTGCTGCTCGTACATCGCTGGTAAAAAGCGCACACATTCACATACACTAAAAAATATTACTAACTACATTTTCATCAGCTATTCATCGCACTTTATATAATCCGATTTAGGTGTAATCTATGTCTATATTGAATAATGACTCGAATGCGCTACTTACAGTACATATTTTCGGTTTTTTTGTTTTTTTTTTTGCATTTTTATCTGAGAGCTACGTGTCTCACTGTTCGTAGGTATGTGTGTAGAGATGTAAATGTAAGAAGTATTTCAATTTAGAATTAGCAAAATAAGAGTCTGTCCAATATGTGAGTACTTCTCGACACACGGCTCTGACTAATGACGATTGAAAAAGCTGAGATTCCTCTAGTTAAGTGTAATTCTTTGCTTAAGCTTTGGTTTAGTATTAAGCTCCCGGGTCACCTAAGCTGGCGACCCTCGGCTGTAACAACCATGCATATACCATATTCTCTGGCCTTTCTCCCTCTGCTGTCTTATAAAAGATCGAGACGAGTTTGTATTTGCTTTAGGTGTACGAATTAGTTATCAGATCGTTGGCTCTTAAGTGTCGTTAATCGATATTTGTGTTAGTTTCACTTTAAAAGTTTAATGATTACAATATGCTCTGCTCTATATAAATCGTTTTGCGCATGCTCAGAAACTTCTAAATGCAGTTTTTGAATTTTTATGCTGGCACAACATTTGCTTTTAGCCTCTTTGCCTTGTATCTGTATCTTTGCTTTCCTCATATCTCATTTCCTCGAAGCTGTATCTACGCTCACACAAAAGCTATCTCGCAAATATGTTTTGTGGCTTAATGCGTGTGAAATAATTGAGTGTTTAAGTACGTGTATTCGATATAAATTGTTGCGTAGTGTCTGGTGTTGTTTGTGCTGCCATTCTGCAGCTTAGAGAAATATTTAGAGACATGAAAGTACATAGTTTCAGTTTCAGTGTACGTACTCTAGAGTGCACATGTGTGTGTCTTTACTAGACTTAGTTTAGGTTTAGTATTTGTTAGTTTTCTTTGTTGTTTGATTTGCTTTTCCTTGTTTAATGTGTAGCTTACCTCACTAATGGTTCCCAATTGCTTACGTCACACCATTGAGATGGATTTCATTTAGAATTGTTCAATTTTTATGCAATATGCAATGATAGCGCCATGAAGTGAACTCAAAATGTAAACGAATATGAAATATGAACAGATGAAATAAGTGAATAACGATTCTTAAATATAAATGATTGAACGCACTCATACATAAATACATACCCATAAATAATAACTAATGATTGTTGCCAGAAAAACTAAAGAAAAAACTTGGGAGATCAGACTAAAACTTCAAATAATAAACATAATATTTTATTGAGGGGCTTGGGAATAAAATACAAAACAAAATATACAAGGAAAGATAAACAAGATAAGATAAACCAATGTACATTGATAAAGATTAAAATTATAAGTATATAGAATATAGAATATGATAATTTCAAGGTTCTAAAAAGGCATACGGAATGATGTGGGAAGCAATCAGTTGGCAATTGAACGATGGACTTTGGGGCGACAGGTCTTGATTCCCCCAGATCTGAATCGGTCTTTTATATATGTGGAGAGAGGCGGCATGGCCCTTGACGTTGCAGTTGCACTTGCTTTTAACGTTGCGGTTGCTGTTCTGATCGTCTGTGGTAGTGGTTGTCTCTTGATTGTTGGCTAGGATGGACACAATACACAGGATTCCCGCCTTCCTCCACACATATAAAAGGACAGAGCAGCACACTTTCTAGCACGCAGTGTTCGTATCTCTAACTTATTTACGCTTTTGATTTCCATTTTGTACAAAGTACACCTTACAATCGATTACATACAAATATGTCTTTTTCTTTTGCTCTTGCCGATTTGCTAGCGTTAATCTTATGCCAATAGGTAGTGGATGCTGTGCCATAAATGCGATGCTCTGCCTCTAATTAACTTCTCCATCGTTCAAATGTACGAATAAGGACCATCAGTTAAGGCGCTACACAGTAACAATCAAGAGTTATCATCCTTGTTGGAGCCGCCCCCACCGACCCCGGATCCCTGTGTGTTGGTGCCGCGTCCACCGGCGGGTGCTCGTACCGCTGGCGGCTTGTACTCCAGGCCCGGATCGAATTGCATTAAAACGAATACCTGAAATTCACCAAGTAAATAAAAATTACTTAAAAAATAATCAAAGAGCTCACCTGATCTGTTGGCAGTAGTGAAAAGTCATCGGGTGGGTTGGTTATTACATAACGTTTGCTGCTCGCATCACAGCTGGAGCTGGTGTCCCTAAATCGGTATAAGCCGATGCACAGCATTCCGTACGATTTCAGGGCAGCCACGAACAAGTCTCCGTACTTTCCGCACTCACCAAACTGAGCCAGGGGTCCGTCGTAGAGTGAAATTTGTCCCACTCGACACCTGAGATCAGGTAAGCCAATAATGTGGCATATAAGATTATCTTCAGCTTACCTGTCCCGATTGCTCAGACTCTCCACGGTGCTGTAGCCTCCCCGGAGGCCAGCACCTTCTGCCAGGATCAGTTCCAGCTCGGGCGTGGCTCCGCCCGTTATCAATGAGCGGATCAGCGTTAAGGCGTTTTGATTGAAGTAGGTCTGTGTCGGCGAAAATCATTTACATAAACAATTAAAATAACTTTCATTGGTCGGAAGATGAATGGGGAACCGTTGAAGGTATTGGAACTGGACATTACCGTGGACATCAGCGAGTCTAACACACTCACAGCGAAGGCTGTGCCGCAGGCGAATGGCTGCGTCAGATATAGTTCTGTATCTGGATCGTCGTCGTCGTCTTGATCGAGAAACTGCACGTTACTATCATTGACCAGTTCTTTAAACGACAACCAACATTTTAAGTATTAGTACCTAGCACACACCTCGGAGCGGAGGGTCGGAAATGGATGAGGCTGGCCAGAACATTCCGTGGAATATCAAAGTAACAGAATATAAAATAAACAAAAAGTGGAAGCTTCCACAATGTCCTGGCCAGTCCCACTTCCGTTCGGTCGTTCGTAAACTCAGCCAACTTAGTGCGATGCAGTTTACCTGTTATCATGGGCACATTGGCGCCATAGACTGAGCCACGCCGCTGGAGCACAATGGGGCTACCGGCGGTGGCGCTCAGGTTGTCGAACTCCGGTCCGCGCTGGCTTAGCACACCGATCGTGTCGTCGAAGGTCATGGCCTTGATGTTCAGCGAGGCGAGGATCGCCTCCTTGTCGGCCAGCGTCGGGTCATCGTTGCTAGGAACTTTGGCAGACAGTATGCAGCACATATCACACAGATTAACGTTAACCGCCCGCAAATCGGCGCGGCTCAGCGGCGAGCCGTTCAGCACCGAGATCTTGGGCAGGTTCTGCAGCATCTTCCACTCCCGCCGAATGTAGTCCACCGAGCCCACGATCACCACGTGCTTCAGCTCGTGGTAGTGGAAGTTGGACGCCCGCAATGGCATCACCAGGTTACGCAGCCCAATTAGCGGCGAATCGGGATCGGCGAACAGGCAGACGACCACATGGCCGTTCAGCACCGTCATGGCCGCCTGGTTGCGATCCTGCACAAAGATTTTAGATAAAGTTATTTGATTTTAAACAGAAAGAGTTTTGGGCGAAAGCTATTATGGCCTGGCAGTTAAAAAGCAGTTTTTGTTTCTAATTATCAATTCTCACAAATTCGAAGGGAAAATGAACAAAAAATCTAAAAAATATTTCGTTCCTAGATTTTGATGCAAATTGATGGGGAATCGATATACAATTCATTTCAGGTATTCCTCTCAAGGATCGGATGTGAATTGGCAAAGATATGGGCTTCGATGGAGCTCATATTATCATTCCCATACATTCTCACAACTTTAAAGGGGATCCCTCAAGAATTTTAACAAAAAATCTAAAAAATATTTCGTTCCTAGATTTTGATGCAGATTGATGGGGAATCACTATACAATTCATTTAAGGTATTCCGCTCAAGGATCGGATGTGAAATGACAAAGATATGGGCTTCGATGGAGCTCATATTATCATTCCCATACATTCTCCCAACTTCGAAGGGGATCCCTCGGGAATTTTAACGAAAATTGTATAAGACTTTATAGTTTAAACGGCAAGAAATAAGATATACCTTCGCCTAGAACCTAATTTAAAACTTGATTTTTGTTGAAAAAAGAAATACTTACCAGTATGCAGTCTTCTAAGCTCTTTGCCGGACTCCAGTGGAACATGCCCGTCGAGTCGTACTTCATTTCGGTCTTCTCGAAGTCAAAGTCCTTGGACTGGTCGTCCGCAATGCCGGCGGGCAATGACACGCCGCCGTTTTGATTCTGTGTACCCGTGCCGGAACTGCGACTCGTCGGCCTAGACACAATTAGAGCGATAGAAAAGTGTTAGCCATCGGCGGTCTGTGCTGGAGCTTGGTTTTTCGATTCGTTCATAATGGGGTTTATTCGATGTTCAACTTTCGACTTGCATATGCAGATTATCAACCAATTCAAAAACAAACGCTACATCCAAATGCAAAGTGTTCATCGTAAACGCTACGAGTACGTGTGTCTTTCAAAAACATATGTGAATACTTCAATACGAGTAAGTGGAACATATTGAATTTTAAATGTGTTCTCAATACGATAGTTAACGATAGTCAAAAATAGTTTACGCTTACAAAGATAGATATACGAATAGTAAAATATAGATTTAGAGATAGAGAAGAATATGTGCTAGTTGAAAAAAAGTTTCAAAATGAATACGAACAAGAGTTTGAGTCAAAACTTAATAGTTTCTCACTACGCAAAATGCTTCATCTGCTGTCCGAAATAGTTAGGGATTGGGCTTTTTGCTTTTTATGATTATTATGTTGCATGCGTGAGGAAGTTGCCTCTTTCCATTCCCCTCCTTAACCATTCGACTTGGCAGTTACCATCTACTATTACATAATGTTTTTTGTAAGTTGAAAGGAAAAAGATTTACGAATGTAATGTAAATGGTACATGGGTGCAAATTTTGACATAAAGATGAACACAGAAAAACACACACAACAAATAGATTGCAATTCAAATTCAAATGATCCAGAGAAATAGAGAGAGAAAATGCAGGAGAAATGGGCGAATGTATGCTTTTTAGGGTCTAAGACCAACGATACGAAAATTCTTCAATAAAAAAAATATATATTGATTTTCTGGCTATTTTATGCGGCAGACACTTCATCTGCCCTTGAACGTATGCTATACTTTTTTGCAAAATCTTTCATGAAGGATTTCAAGTAGAATTGCTAGGAGTATCCGTCAGAAAAGTATTCAAATCATTGAAACATATCACATAAAACGATTATAAACCCATAAAAAAAATAATAGAGGCAAATAAGTCGGCAAATGTGGGTTAGAGAAATGCATTAAAAACATAGTTTACATAGATATAGTACACGGCTTAAATTAAGGACTTTTTTGGAGGAATATTCACATATCGCTTGGTGATGTTAATGGAAAATAAGTACAGTTAGAGGCGGAAAATTGTTTTCCGACATTTCTTGGAGAGATGTTATTATGTTAGTAGACAGATGCTCGAAAATGTTAGGCGTTGGTTAAAGAAATGCTGTGTTAGTTTGTTATTGAAGGCGAATTGATCGTGGGGCGCACATACAAACACACGGACATCTACAAACGGAAGCACACACACACACACATACCCATACGCACACGGACACTGACACAGACACAAACATAGATACAGAAGACAGCGACATGACAATTAACGCACAGGTTTGGTTAAGTTTCGGTTTAGTTTAGTACGCGTATTTGATGGAATGGCATAGCTTTCGATCAATCAATATCAATATCAATATGTGTGTCAAACAAAATGCGCATAAAATGTATTTAGATAAGTAACGAATACTAAGTTATAGTTTAAAAAAGGCTTTTGGCTTTTTGATAGATTTCGTAAGTTAAAATTCTAGGAAATTATGGACGCATACATGAGCTTTTTAACTTCGTAAGCAAGTTGATAGCCCGCATAAGGGTTAGCATCATTCTCTGGTGGCCTGAAACAAAATGTTTTTCGTTTTTATACATTTAGACTGGTTAAAAGTAATTAATTGATTGTTGTTTGGTTTGTTTCGTATTTCTTGGGTGGGTGAGTGAGTGGTTTGGTGACTTGGCTGAGTGGCAGGTGGGTGAGACAGTTAGTTGAGGTGTTAGAATTAGTTGGTTAAAGAGCATTTACATATATACGTGGTACCTAGAAGACCTCCTAGTTTCTATTATCTGACGGCCATGCGATGGCCTCTTCGCTGTTCGCTGTCGGTGTTGTGTAAAATGAAACATAAACACAATATTCATAACGAAGTGTTTGGTGTTTTTTCATTTGATTTTGTTGTTTTTATGTAACGGAGGCAAAGAAAAAGTAATGCAGCTGCAAACAGAGTAGGCCTAAAAGTGTATTCATTTAATTTTTAACTTGAGTTTTCTTGCTCTTGCTCGATTACCGACTTTGCTTTGCTATTCGTAACTCAACAGAGTGCCGTTTTATGTGATTAATATCTATGGTTATAGATAGATAGATCCTGATGTTCAACCCCCGTGGAATAGATATATACACTCCCGGTATGACCTTTGAAAAGCACTCACCTGTTGTACTGCGAGGGCGATATCACCTGGCCCTCAACCTGCCGGCTGACATTCACCGTGGGCTTCACCTTGTTCACCTGTTTCCCGGCCGCAGCTGCCGCAGCCGCCGCCGCTGCAGTGTTGTTCATGTGGTGCATGGCACCTGTACCGTTGCCAGTGCCATTCGGACGGCGCAAGTTGCGATTGAGTACTGCAAGTAAATAAATAAGGATATATACCGTAAATTCGTTGTCCTGGCTAATGCTGTAAAAACTTACGATTGGTATCTTCTCTGTCACGTGTGATATCACCTGTGGCAGATCGATTGGCAGTATCAGTAGTTGCAGCAGTTGCAGTAGCAATAGCATTGTGGCAGTGACGAGTTCAAAGATGAGAGAACAAGAGCAGAGGTCATTCGATTAGTAAGTTGGCCCAGAACCGGACTCGCTGGTCAGAGTGTTGAAGAGATACTCATTGGCTTCAAGTATTAGTCAAAGTTAGTCAAGAAAGGTATTTTTGAGCCGCGTGTGCATTTAAGGTTTAAGGTTTTTTGTAAATGGATCATAGTTCTGGCTTAGTGATCTATCGAGTGAGTGTGGTTTGCGACAGTAATAAACAAAGTTGTTAACAAGCAGATTGGTTATGCAATTAAAAACAAAGATCACACAAGGTGAAGTGTACAAATAAGTAAAGTAAGAATGCTTTCAATAGACATCAATATGGGTTTCGAGTAATTAGGCATAATTATGAGATATAGGATATATGTATATAGCAGTTCTTTAGTTAGATTATATCAACGAGTTACATTAGCAGAGAAACGAATTCTGTTCAAGAATCAACGCAAAAACATATTTATGCAAACGAATATCTAAACAATTATCATGAGTGGTACTTGATCGTTTTTTAATTGGATTGGACATTTTTTGTTATTTTTTTTTTGGTATTTGTTTGTTTGTTCGACGATTCAAACTGAGGCGAAAGCAAACCAAGGCTTAAGGAAACGAAACACAAACTCATATTGATCGGATAATGTGTGTGAGATTTGAGTGGGTGACGAAATGTGCTATCCACCTATCGACTGGCGGCCTGGCGTTCAAAATAACCTTTCCGGGGCAGCTGCAACTGGATTGTTGCAACTGCACCACGCATTTTCTGACTTATACCGCATTGAGTGGTCTAGTGGTCTGGTAATCAATTCAGAGACGAGACATTACCCGATACAGATCCACGCACATGCACCCGCTTGGGTAGCTCTGGTGGCGTAAATGTGGGTGCAGGATGGTGTTCATCTGTAAAATATTTTTGGTTCGTTATCGCACAGCTTCGGTAAATCAGTTTCATTGTGTAAGCATTTCTTTTTTTTTTAGTTTTGCTTTTTTTTTTGTGTATTTATATGGTCAAGCTTTGTATGTGAAGCTTATAATTGCTTTTTGGAATATACAAAAAAAAATTCTTTTGTTTTGGTTCTGTTTTTTTTTTTAAATATTTTTTTAGGGGGGGTTGTGTTTTGGTTTTTGTAAAAAAAAAACTAAAGCAGTAAGAGTTTTGGCTTGTTTGGTAAATAAACACGAAACTCGAGAGAAAATCATAGAAAAATCAGTCTGACTCTTGGGAAAACCCAGGAAAACCGGACCAACTGAAAAGAAAACTTAGAATACGGCTTTCGGCCGAAATTGAACGAAAGGTGTTCAAGATGGTCGGGGGATGGTTTATTGGGATTCATTTTAGGATATTTGATTTACGGAATATCGAACAAAACATGCAAATAAATATGAGTTTGAACAGAACTTGTGATGGTTATAATACATTTATACATATACGGGTACAAAATAGAATATTTATACATAATACAAAAATACAAGTCTAAGCAAGCGTTGGTTTTTTGTTTTGGGATACAAACCAAATTGTTTAAAGCTTGAAGCATTATTTAAGCAACACGCTGACTAAGTGCGGATTAAAAGCTGGGTAGCAAGATTGGTAATTATTTAGCAGACTATCTTGATTTTCATTGTGGACTTTAGGCTCGGTGGAATTCGGTTTTGGATTATTTGGATTATTGAAGCATTTAATACTTAGACTGCTAGAACTGCTAACACCCACTCAAAGAACATTTTCAAACGATCTCTCCAACTACGAGTTGCACTATCTAAGCAAACCCCTTTCTCAGTATGGGGGCTATATTAAAGAGTTCTATTATCGGTTCTTTATAGCAATTAAACTGCATCGAATTTGGAATTTTTCGACATCTAATTCATCCTTTCCCCCTCTCCTGTTTTCTCCCCGGAAGGGTGATGTAGTGCGTGGGGGAAGGAGCTGGGCGGTTCTTTATGATTCGGGTGGGTTGTGATCGAATTGTGGCTCTAATCATTGGCTTCAGTTGCTTTGCTTTTCACAGGTCATTTGCATTTATTCATGTTGGTTTATGTATGGTTAAATAATAACTTACTTTAGACTATACTAAAGGAATTGTCTTTTGAAGAACTCAAAGAAAAATTATAATTTATTGAAAAACGTGCACTGGCACACCGTAGAAAGAAAATGAACGAATTTCTCCAAAACTCTAATCAACTAAAACAAATAATGATATATTTATGTTTAAGACGAGTACAAATGCGATTTAATCATAGTATTTTCTTTTTTTTTGTGGTTTTTCATGTATTTTGGAGTTAGTTAGACTTACTTGACAACGAGTATTCATCGTCTTCTACACACACACACAGAGACATATAAATAGGAGTATTGTAGTTGTAGTAGTTGATACGGAACACGAGTGTGTGGGTAGGGGAGGGAGTACAATAGAAAGATGATAGGTTTACATATTTAAATACATTATAGAAAGGATCAATTCCAGACGCAGAAGATTGAGTTTGTATATTTTACAGAGAATGAGTGTCTGTGAAGGATGTGTCTGGCGAGTGTTGTATTCGGAGTTCAGATCCTACGGATTCCGATCCTCCGCGGTGTATCAGTGTTCAGTGTTTGTGTCTTGATAACCACATAGTATAGCGGAAACAGAAAGTATTTCTATCCTAAGATACGTGAACAGTAGAAATTGAGAAGTATGTATCACCAATCAACTACACGATATTACGCAATGCGATAGATACAGTACGGTACAATACACAATATATGAAGTTAACGTTTGTACAATATAGTTTACGATATACGAGTATACGAGTACGATAAGTATTAGGTAGAGTATGAGGCATAAAGTTTTTACTATAAACACACCGACTCGATATGTGGGTGCTCGGTTACACAATAACGTATAGTATATGGTATGGAGTTCATACGAAAACACAACGGCAGAATCGAGTATGAATATTTATCGGAATATGTAGTATTGCTTTCGAATAACTCAATTGACTCAGAACGAAGTTCGGTTTTTGTTTCGTTGACTTTACTACACACTCACACGCACACTAAGGTTAAAGTTGATTACGAAAAAGTACACAATTACTAGAACGAACGAGTAGAAACGAAACATGTGTGTGTTGTGTGTGGGTGTTTGTTTTGTGTAGCTTTTGGGTGTATGTGTGCAGTTCTGGGGAGGGTGGTGGGTCGTTATTGAAGAGATGGGGGCGGGTCAAGGGCTGTATGGGTATTTGTGTTCGTGTGTGTTCTTTTGTTTTGAGTTTGAACTGACAAAGATTGATTGATTTTCGATTTGTTTGGCTGCCTGATTGATTGGCTGAGTTTTGATTGGATTGACTGAATTGCATATGCAGCTGAACAGTAGCAATTGGAGTTGGATAGTTTGGTAGTAGTTAGTTGGCAATTATAAACATTTTAAAGAGCGTTTTTCTTCGTTAGCAAGAGTCTTGGGCAAATGCAATGATCAATTTTGAAAATGCCAATTGAAAATCATGTTTTTGATTGTTGGTTGTGGTTGGGATTTTCTTGTCTGGTTATGAAATGTAATGTTCGTATGCTTATTTGGTTACAGTAGGGTAGAGACAGAGACAGGAGATAGAGATAGATAGAGAGAGAAAGAGAGAGAGAGAGAGAGAGTGAGAGTAGAGTAAGTTATACGTACTTGCACGCCCAACCATTTGTACGGCTCGGACGCCTTTCCGGAAGGTGGCCACTGTTTTTGTTTCATGAAAACAGAATTTTATAGGATTCGTGTGAATAGGTAAATGATGGCAAGGTAATGATTGTTGATTTTCAATATTATTCAATTTAACTTCTTCTTCGTAATCTTCATCGGCTTATCATTTCGAACATCATTCAAAAAATGATGATTAAATATACGAAATAAAATACTCTATTAAATAAATCATAATTAAATCACACGGCACACGTTTTACTTGAACTCTCGGTAAAAATATGTAGATATATTCATATGCGGTATGTCTTTTATGATTATAGTTAGATATATGTAATGTTTTTAAGGAATATATACTAAGTATGCGCGCATCGTGGACGAACCAAACCAGAAATCGTTGCAAACTAATTTAGTTCTATATAAGAGATAAATGTTTTATTTATACTGAGTACGATAGAAAGAACGATAGAGCGATAGAAGGATCAGAGATACAACTGATATGTTTCACCTTATTTTCCCTAAAATAGAACTCCCATTTTTCCTCCTCAATCCCAAAATCAAATGTAAGATCCATTTTCTAGTCACAATATGCAGGGGGGTTCGGTTTTGGACGGGATTCTTTGGCAATTAGCGGCTAAGAGCTTTCATGGTTTTTAGCATTAACTATAGCACAAGACGCTCACAGACTTACATCAATTTAGTATGTTTTTTTAGGTTTCCGAGTTCAATTAGTTATTAAGGAATCAGTTTTATTTAATACCAATTTGGCTGACCAAATTCGGAAGCGCATATCAAAGGTTTTTAGCCATTTTTATTAGGTACTATGATTCGACTACTTGGGTATAAATTCAAAAACTGGCTTAAAAATCTTTGAGTTAGCACTTTTGTTTTTAGAATCGGTTAGATTAGAAATAGCAGCAACAAATAATTTCTTTGGCTTCGGTATAATATATACGGATATTAATAATGGATAGAGCGCCGCAAATCGCAAATTAATTAATTAACTTTCATTGTTTTTTTTTTTGTGGAAATGGTTTTGAAAGCGTACCCTCCATTGTATTCATCACCGATGTGATGCCTTGGTTGACCATTCCCGTCTGCATCATAATCATGCCCACATCTGCAAGATGGTTACGTTTTGGTATTCAAGTTGACACTCGCACATACACACATAGATGGGTATACATATATAACAAGTCCGGAGATCTGGGATCGGATCTGGGAGTGGATCACAAACTTAAGCACTAGGCACTACGAATTTTCGAACTGCTTTTCCACATATATGTTACACATACATATGTATCATACAGCTGCATACTGGAGCCCGTTTCGCCTTTAATTTTTTTGAAAGCCATAACACAGGCAACGCAAACTCGGCAAACTTACTAACTACTTGAGAACATTTGCAGCTAATTGTAAGATGGGTGTTTACAGATTAAGTTTTAGATCGTAGAGTATAAGTAAAGTTTTATTTAGGTGTTACGCTACATAGAAACCAAATACATAAACGTTAGTTATTCTCTGGCAACTGTCGGTTAACATCGGAAAGTAACCTGCTCTAAAGTTATTTACACATTTTGCTTCAAGTAGTCGCTGTAGCTACTCTCGATTATATACAATCGCAATTAAAGTATATATATATATTGTATATTAGATTAATATAATAATAGAGCTCTGGTGAGTGAGGTGAGTGCCACGCCAAGAACACAAATTAATGAAAAAGTGTTGAGAGGAATTCGGTGAAGACGGCGTCGCATTTCAAGAACTTAAGTCTACCGGTAAGTATTTAAAAATAATTTAATCGTAAGTATTAGGAAGAGTATTAAAATTAGATCTGGATGCTGTAAAAGTGAGTTAAAATTTATTCAAATTTTAGATTGTTTTTTTCGTATTCATATTTTTTTTCGTATGGTGATGGAGTGATAAAATGTAAATTGATTTTTGTGCTCATTTCCATGCACTTATTATTGGGTTCTTGTAAGGGTTATTCTCAACACATAAGTATAAAGTACAAAGAGTAAGAGGGAGTTACAGAGACAGAAAGAGAGAGCAAGAGCGAGGATTAGCGAGATAGACTGTTAAAAAAATTGTGCAGTTTCGGATTTGAAATATAATTCAATTATCAAAACAGTTGTCAAAGGTTCAAAATGTATCAAAATACAGATGTAGTATGCTTTTTTCATGCCTTTTTAATGAAATACAAAGCAAATAGACTTATTGCAAAGTAAAGTTTATTTTTAACAAAATGTTTAAAAAATATAGAATCATTATCCGTGGCCACTTTTTCTTTAAATCATTATGAACACCACTTTATATCCTTTGTATTTCACGTTGGGCTCACTTTCAATCGGGCTTAGCACATTAGTTTCGAAAAAATTGCGCATACGCCCCGTAACACAAAAATGACACTCGAAAACTCAAAAGTGGCAAGTCTATTATGGGGTTGTGATGGCCAAAACAAAAACTATGAGTGAGTTAAACATTTCTTGCTGGTTGACTGTTGCTGTATTATTGGTAGTATCAAAGAACTGGGGTTGCATATCGCACAAACATATTTACAACGTCAATGGCACGTTATGTTTTGATTGGTCTGGTTATCCTTGGAAGCCATCGGACGGGGAATATATATGTTATGTATATGGGGGTATATATTCAATCGTTACAAATGTGAGTGTAATAACTGTTACTTCGTGGGTTACAAAGAGGCGCATGTCAAAACAAACAGTGACCAAAATAGAACTGCACATGGGCAAGATAAACGGGCAGGACGTTTCAGGATGGTTCAGTTTTTCTCAAATAGTTATTATACAGGTTGGTATATATTATAAATGCTAGTGAATGGTTATGATGTCGGTAACGGGGCTCTGAGCACACTCCAAAATGGCCAATGATTTCGGTTTGCAAAATTGTATCAAAAACTAAAGACAAACAATCAAAATCAAAGGAAAGGTCTTGATTTCGTTGTGCTCTCGACTGATTGGTGGTGAGGTGCTCGGTGGAGTTAGATTTTGGTTCGGGTCTGGGAATCGGGGGACCTTCAGTTTGTTGTATTCGATGGATAGTCAAAAAGAAAACGGGAATATGCATAATGTACTTTATACAAAAGTTGGAATTGTATTCGGAATCGGTATTGTAGTTGGAATTAAACTTCAAAACTGAGAAGTGTTGTATGGTGTGGTGGTATCGTGTTCTGGTTTTTGTGGGAAGTTAGTGTGTTCTTTTTCTTATTCATTTGATTATTCGATTTGTTGCTTGATTTACCTAAGTCATCGAATTTGCTCCTGGGCTGAACAGTCACTGTGGGACAAAGTTATGGCATTGGATTGTATTATTTGGTATTAAATTCAATTCGATTTGGAATTAATTGGTTTAATTGTATTTGGTTATGCCGCGTTGCAAGTGCGGAGCACCCAGACGCACACAGACACACACGAATGGGTGGGCGAGTGGGTGTGAGTGGGTGTGCGGTGGTGCCCCCAGCAGTTGCAGCCGCGCCAATGAGTATTTGTTGATTCGATTCGGTTATATATAGTTAGTTGTTGTGGTTGTTGCATTGGCAGTATTTGGTTAAGATTTCATTGAAGGCGAGGGCCACTCGCGCCAACACACATACATAATAAATATATAATAAAAACATGGATATTTTGTATAAAAATATTTCGAAATATAGTTTACGAATAGGTATCGAGGTAGAGTGTAAAAAATATGTAAGTATTCATAAAAGTTTGAAAAGTTTGCGCCTTAAATCTATGATCTGCCTGCTTACGAACTAAAATCGAGTTATTATCCTCCTACTATTTCTGTTTCAACTTATTCGACTCTGGCTGTCCTCATACCGTTTGAGACACGAAACGAAACATTCAAATCAAAGGCATATCGAAATGAAAACGGATAAGTTAAATTAAGTCCATGGATACATAAATACTCTAAGAATTATCAGGGGGGAGTCGGTACAAAGGAATGCTTACAGTTTTTGCATTTGCATTTCTTGATCAGCGTCTCGTCCTTGATGTCCTCGTGGCAGGCTTTGCAATAGAACCAGGCTCTGCCAATGAAATATAGGTTTTAATAATAAATAAAATAAATAAAATAATTATTCGCTTACCGCTTCACCTCGTCGGCGCTTTGTGCTATAAAGAATCCTTGCGTGTTGGCCTGGATCTTGGCCCCACGCGGGTTAATGGAAATCTTGCTGTCGGCCCCCTCCTCAGCTCCCTTGATCTCGATGGCGAGCAGCAGGAGCTTCAGCTTGGAGAAGCACAGTCTAAACGGCGGGAAGGGGGAGTCCAGTTAGTCTCTAATCGGCCAACTTGGCTTCCACTTAGTCTAGATTGCTTTACAAGTCATTGAACCTAGTTTAGTTTGCTACAAAAGTGTAGTTGAACTCTCTCAAAAAACGGGCATGCACATTGTGTGTGGTTGTGGGTGTGGGTGTGGGTGTTAGTGAGTGTGTGAACGGGTGTTGAGTCTAGAGGTGTTTGTCTAGAGGTGTATTGGTGTTAGTGAGTGCCCTCAAAGCGTACACTGTAAAAAACAAATCAATTGACGAGTCAAAAATTGGCATGCCAGGCAAAATGCTTAGAAGGATAAACTAGAGCAAAAAATCTGTTGACAAAAAATGTATAAAAATCGTAAAAAAAATCAAAAACTACAGATCGAAATAATCTGCGTTCTATGGTCGACTAGAATGCACTCTACAAACGGTGGGACAATAACTTTACATTCTGCACATGCAATGAGTTCGGGGGTTCGGCGGAAAGTGGAGTCACAAAGTGGAGCTGTTCTGGTGAGAGTCTCTAAGAATTATTTGCAGTGTACGTGTGGTTTCTTGACTGGGGGGGCGGGCTACTACTACGAATTAAGAATCGCAGCGAGCTGAGTTCGGTTAGCAGGCGATTGTGGCGATCGGATGCGGTTACGGATACGTATACGGTTGCTAATACGGTAACAAATGCAGTTTCAGCCAATTGTTATGAGTGTTGGTTGTAATATACAGGTTGCTCAATGCGTTCGCCCTCGGGTAATGGTGGCTTTTCGTTTCTATGGGCTATTTGGTTAGAGTTTAAATTGGGGGGGTTCGAGATATAGATGTTTATGTGGCCAAAAAGGTGGGAGGCTGGGAGAGGCGACAAACGGTTGTTTAGTTGTTTAGTTGTTATTATGAGGAAGGAGATTAAATCAAACAAGAATCGAATTCAAGTTGGTAAATAATAGGAAAAAGAATTGGTAAACAAACTTATTTTGTACAATGCAAAAAGTTGTAGTAGTAGAAGTAGTAGTAGTAGTATTTTTTATACAGTTTGCATATAACGTTTTTTTTTTTTTATATTTTTGTTTCGCTAATTTCTCATTTTTGAGTCTTACTCGCTGGCTTGTGGGAATGTCATGCCGGTAAATGAAGGTGATAGGGTTTCGGTGTACATCTCACACCCTGTACCTTGAAGATAATCATTTTGCCAGGCCTGTGTGTCTGGTGACTGAAAGTTAGAAAATGGGTTTGTTGTGGTTTGCATTTAGTAAGTTCGCTAAAGTAACTACGTGGCACATAGTCGGTTTGTCTGTCTGTTCTGTATATATTATATTATTATTTTTATTTATTTTTTTTTTTTGGTCGTGTGGCAGGTGAAGTTTACTAGCAGAGACTGAGGTGTCAGGGAGCAGATAGATATATCATACATATGTATATATTGGCTCGCTGGGATTGGGACACATCCTACGCATCTCATAGCTGGGACTTGACTGGTTTCTTGGCTGGTTTCTGGATTCTATGGCACACATTTCAATAGCTGGCAAGTACTAAGAGTGCTAAGAGAGTGTTGTGCATGTTTTCTGGATCAGGCATTTGCATTTGGCTTTTACTTTTGGATTGGCTTTGGCTTTGGCTTTGGCATAGAAATACTGCTTCGATTCTCTGGTTGTTTTGGCATTCGGTCTGTACACTTTCTGGCGAACTTTACAGCATTGAAGAAGGCACGAGCATTTGGGGTGGCATCAAGACTCAACCGAACCGAACGTGTGTCAAATGAGAAGAAATCAACAAATCCAACTGATATCATCAAGGAACTTAATACAAAAAATAAAGTCCAACTCAAATCAAAAATGCACGCTGCAAAACTTAGAACTGTTTTTTAGAGAGACATAAAGAGAGATAGAGATGTTTCTGAGCAATCCGCTCACACAGATACCATACAATTAGCGAGTGTGGGTGTTTGTGTGGGTGTGTTTTGGTTTTTTTGTGTGTCTGATATAGTATGTGTGTGTGTGGGTGTTCGTTTGTCCTTAAAATAAAGAATCAAAAGAACTGTCTTGGCAGTTTGAAGTTTGCTTTTTGATAACGAAAGAATATAAACCGTATTTTATATTTGCAAACATTGAAGGCATTTTGAACATTTAGAACACTCAATTACACAAAGAATTTGCTTGAAACAACGACTAATTTTCACAGTGTATTTGTATTGTCAGTGTATTTGCTTGTGTTTTTTTTATTTTTTAATTCTTAAGTGTCTGGATTGGAACTGAGAAATCAAAAATCTAGATTCGTCGGCAGGCACCTTTACACGTTGCAACACTTAGATCGGTGTAAACGTGCCGGAGTCCTCGTTTGGGAAGAATTCAAAATAATATCAACTGAAAATTTGTTACAACGACGATCAGAACTGAGTGAAACAAATAACGTGTTTACTTGTGGTGTGTGTGAGAGTTGAGATGTGTGTGTGTTTTCCGGCTCAAATAAAACTAAATTGTGATTCACAAAAAAGTTTTCCAAATCACAATTAAGTCTTCAAGCCAGATATGGTGTAAGATTTTTGTTTGTTTTTTTTTTTTGTTCAACGCTGCACGATTAACAAGTAGTAGAATAGAGTAGGTAGTAGTAGATACGATATAGTATTTTTAATTTTTTTTTTTTGTTTTTGCTGGTACGAGTATTACGATATAGCTTATGGTTGGAAAATTGGAAAACTGCCTGCTGCGTGACTTACTCAGTGGCCTGAGCAAATGGTATTCCAATAAATGTGGGACTCAATGTTTCTGTGTACATTTCCATGCCAGTGCCGCGCAGGTAATCATTTGTCCAAGACTGCATGTCTGGCGACTATGGGTTAAAGACGTAATATAGAGACATTTGATTTTATTTAAATGGTACACCCCGCATATTGATTGCCCCCTCGGTGGCGCATCTTAGCAATGCAACATACATATTGTCTGCGAATCTGTAAATCTGTAAAATATCTAACACTTTTCCGGCCTGCTTTTAAGTAACGCCAGTTGTGTGATTGTGTCTGGTATTTCGTTGGTGAGTGGGCCAAGTTCTCTGGGCCGAAGACCGTACTTACCGTCTTGAACGATCGCATGGCAAACAGATTGGCCATCATCGTCGAGAAGCCAGGAGCCAGACAGCTCTGGGCTATGAAGCCCAGCTTCAGCTCGGCCAGGCAAATGACATCGTCGCCCTGTTTCCAGTCCCACGATGGTATGTTCAGCAAGTAGGCCTAAAAAAATAAAATAAAAATAAACCAAATATTTCAGAAAAAAGCATATCCTTGAATACTATACCTTGTTGTGGTATTGCATCAGCTGGATGATGACTCGAATGTCGTCGCTGTAGTTTTTGATCGAGATTACTCTCATGATGTTGGCAGCATCTTCTGCGTCGGGATCTTGGCAATATTTGTTAGCTAGCACCAGGCAGGCATCGGCTTCGTGTACCTTTGGTAACCAAACAGCGATTGGTCGGACGGGGAGATTGAAAAGTTTTCGATTAGTATGGGGATTTGAAAGTTGGGAGTTTGGTTTATGGTCAGACTATGTCTATGGGCATTTGGATGTTTGTCTCATGTGAGTTAGTTTTGTTATGTTGAACTGTTCAAAGTAGTTTGTTATGGTTCAGTGATTGTTATTGTTACTGTAACTGTGAAGATATATTGCAGAGGTGTCACGTTTAGAGCATTGTCCACAATATTAACAATTAGTAAGCGTTTAAGGTTTACACGCACATTGACTGGACAACTATGGTACGAGTATGAGTACTTAAAATGCCACAACTGATGTGTGTTTTGGTTTATGTTGTTAGTGGCCCGATCTGACTCAGATCGCGGCCAGATATCTTGCATATACATTGCGTACGTAGTAGGAATCTTTAAGGTACGGTTATTCATTAGCATTGCCCATTGGGAGCAGTTGGGGGAGATAGTAAGCGGTTTTTCAGTAGCTGGGTGGGTGGGTTGCTGGACACAGTCTTTTGGTTTCAACTTCAAACTAAGGACACATTAAGAAATCATAAGGCGAACGCTCGGTGCATGGCTGTGGGTGGCAACGGGTGGGATTATTATAAATGTATATATAAAGTACGAGTGGCACAGACGGATAGGGGTGATCGGTGTACTGAAAGAACTTAATCAGATCTCAAAGACCACACAACTAAAGAGAAAATCAAGTGGGCATTAGACAATAGATTGGCACTAGCTACAAGCACTTGTTATTCGATTATATATAGTATGCACATGCATCGGCTCACATGCAGTAGATTTATGCTTTAATGCGAAGCTTATTTATCTTTACTTCTCAAGGACACTCGCTGACAGCAGCTCAAGAGTGTTCGTCCCAAGGAAATCGATTAAGCTGATATATACACGAACTTATCCCCACGAAAAGTTATATTTGAACTTTTTTTGGTTTGAATTTACATTAAAACACGAATTGAACTGATTGTTAATCCATACTATACAGTAACTTAACGATTACATTAATATACTTAGCACATACGTAAATACGAGATTACATTAACGTTAATGGTTGTAAATAAAGAGGCTTAAACTGAGGATTAATTAAAATAATTAATACTTTTGTGTTCAACAGCAACATACTTGTGTTCTGTGTTTGTGTTTTTTTCTCTGTAGTTTAGTTGATTTATGTATTTTTTTAATTGGTTAGTCGAGTGCTGGGCCAAAACGATACAAGTACTAATGGAAACGACGATGCTATTGTACACTAAACTAAAACCAGGGAATGCATAATGGGTCACATACATTACATATGTATAACGCGAGTGTCGCTTGTCCATGTAGGCTTGTACATACACACAGATACACACACACAGAGACATATACAATATACATAGGTTTATTTATAGGCAGGATTTAATTACATTTGAGCGTTCGTTACATTACATAAACATAAATAGGTACTAAAGAGGCCGAGCCCATACAACTTAACTTCTATGTAAGCTTTGGTTAATTCATAATTAAATCAAAGCTCAGCTCAGATCGACACACAAAAGGTACACGAAAAGGAAAGTCGGGTAAACGAACATAAAGAAAGCAAACGAACGAACATATAGAACGAATAAAATGAAAATACATTTTCGTTTTACCTTAACCCTCTGCAGATCAATCGGATTCATAATGGTTCCTTGGAAGAATTCCACGGTGGTAAAATGACGTTTGAACAAACCCTCAAGTTCCAAATCGGGTGGTTTACTTTATAATTTTTGTTTTTTTTTTTTTAATTTTTTGGTAATTTCAGTTTGATTTTTTTTTTTTTTTTGGTGGAAAAATAATACAAAGTTTTTAGAGTTTTCAATGATTCCAATGTACACGTGGGTTACATGGATTGTATTCATGGCAACAGAAGAATATCGTTGCAGGTGAGTGCGTTGGTGTTCAAAACACAACAAACAATATACAAATATATATGATTATTGTGCAATTTATTGAGTCCGCAAATATGCAAATGAAAATAGAAAGAAAAACAAACAATGCAGACAATTGTTGAAAGAAAATCTTCAAGCCGAAGGTGCAACAATAATAAATAAGTGTGATTCATTAAAACTAAACTAAACTAAAAGTAATAAAGTCAGAAAATGTAAACTCTCCTTACTTACAGTAAATCGATACTCTAGACAAAAACTCTTCTTAGTAAACTAGTTAACATTACTTATCTAGGCTCAAGACTCAAAGAATTCTATAGGTGAATAAAAATTGCACGAATATTTTACAAGAGGTTTATTTGAATTGAACTTTAGACTACTACGATGTCGAATATAAAAGTATAAAGGTCGTGAAATATTTTTAGCTTATTTGGTTAGCTTTCAGCTCGATTTGAATAAGAAGGAAATATGGTAAACTTGAAAAAATCAGCTAAGGAGGTCATTCCATTAAGCGGGTTAAATACATTAAGGCAACCTAAAAAAAAAAATTACCGAAAAAGTATAAAGTGAAAAAGTGTTACGGGGTTCTTAACTAAAATCTATCTAAAATTAATGTTAACATCATTTGTTGTTAGGCGCGACGAGGAAAATGGATAAAAATCGTTTCCTCAAAAGTCCCAACAGCAGCAACCGGAAACCATTAATCATAATGCTATAATAAAGCTATAAAATTGCAATAAAAATAAACATAATTCAATTTCAAGTTCAAAGTGAGAGCGAGCATAGATAGATGGCATATATATATATATTATATATATGGAGATCAGGGATAGGGGCGTGTCATTTTCGATTGCTGTAGTTGTTTTTTTTTTTGGCTTGGATAACTGAGGTTCGTAGGTTAAACGGAGTGAATTAGTATTTGGAGATCTAAGTTGTGGCCACGGTCACAAAAACATTCACAAGTATGAGTTGCAAGTAGTATGCTCGCTGATTACTATCACTTTTGCGGTTTTTTGATGCTGGGTTTCCTAACAATCGGGGCTCGAGTAGAGATCGTAACTGCAGATCTGTGTGTCTTCATGTTTGCTCACTGGTTTGTGTTTGGTTTCATTGTACCGAGTGTACTCTGTAGGTGTTCGTGTGTCTGGAGTGTCTCAGTGATGGTTGGAGTGTCAGTGTCGGTGTGGGTGTGGTTGTGTTTTTGGCGACTTGGTGTGTGTTTGTGTACCTTGACTCGCTCCAGGTCGACTGCGTTCATCATAGTGCCCTGAAAAAAGGCCACTGTGGTATAGTGACGCTTCAGCAGTCCCTCTAGCTCCAGATCAGGTTCTTTGCTATTTGATTGTTCGACGTACGGTTTATATTACATTACATGATATGGCATTTATATATAAATTTAGTTGAGTTAGGGAATTAACAAGTATGGAATAAAATGAAAAACATTAAAATCAAAAATCAATATCAACTGTCAGTGTGTTAACTAATTGTAAGGACTAAATTAATGCAAATACTTAAAGTAGTGCCTTCGACTAACTTAACTGACTGGGAGTCTTCACTCCATCTATCAAGTTGGCGACCAGAAGATGGCGGAAAGGGTGTTAAAAAAATCATTGCCTACTTTCCAGCGCATCCGCTGATCGCCAACTCGTTATTCTGCGGATCTGCTTAGATACTGCGCTAATTTGTTCTTTTGCTGCTGATTGTAATTAAAAATCAATCGAATACATTTATGAAACAATAAATCAAAATAACAACGACACAACGAATTGGCAATACGGTTGTAAATAGGTTTTCTTCTGCTTCAAAATTTGAAAGAGTGTTCGGGATGGACTTACCGATGGAGAAAGACCACTTCGACATCGACATCCTCCCGATCTTCGTGGAGAAAGTCCTTCAGGAAATGCGACACGGACTCGTACGTTATATGACCGCACACCACAATATGTCTGGCGGATAGTTGGTTGGGGAAAAGAATAATACATTAGATTCCTTGAATTTGAAGGCGGGCGGACGAGTAAGCAACAATTTGTCTTAAATCTAAAGTGGAATGCACTGAAGCTCTGTACATGTGTGGCGTATGTATATGTATGGAATGAAGTGTGTGTGTGTATCAGTATTAGTGTGCGATTAAAGCAGCAGAAAGGCATTGGGCTGAGGAAGCTGACTCTAATTGTATTAATTGAATTAGATTCACTTTCCTGGCCCTGCTGTGGCTGAATAATTCATCCCAGATTTAATCACAAGGCATGAATCTGTCAGGAAGCCAAATCTATATTACATATAAACGCTGTCAGTGTTTTTGTGTTGGTGTGTGCGTGACTATGGGAGTTTGAGTGCTTTCAGTGTGTTCGAATGAGTGCATGTTCTTGGATGAGTTTATTTATACGAGTATTTTCATTGTTTTGTATTTCTGTATATTTATTTATATCGATTATGCTTTGATATGTTTATATTATTTATCAACTGCTTGTCGTTGCCATGTTATTGTTATCTTTATAGCTTGTCAGTATTATTTGGTGGTAAAGTATAATTACTTTGCATCTTCTTAGAAAACAAACATTTATCAAAAATTATACAAAATACACGAACTCATAATTGAAACTAAACACTAAAATGATAATTGCAAAATGCATGAATTTAGTCTGCTACCCCAGGGGCGTGTACACAACTTAATTCAATGGTAAAAAAATAATAATCAAATAATCGAATCAAAATGAGCATCTTGTCGCTGCAGTTGCACCAATCAGCCGCAACTGCAGCCCGCCAATCGAAATGAAAAGTATTTTAAGGTACACTGAAAAAATCAATACGGTTCTAGGTAAAGGCATATAGCTACGCACACCATTCCTTGGTAATAATCAACTTACATGCATCAAGTAAAGCATCAAAAGTAGTCAGCAACTGGCCAACGCATTTGTATTCTATGTACACATTGTATAATACACTACGCTCATTCGGAATATATAGATATACATATTTATATAGGAGCTTCTACGGGTGCTACGTACTATTCAATGGTGGTAAATATATTATTTTTGGCTTGGCTTTGAGTATTACTGTTATCACAGTCATGCAATCGGGCAGTCAGGCAAACCAGGCAGGCATTCTTCCCAAAACCCAAGTACTTTCGGGGTGTGTCAGTGCCACAAACTACACATGCATACTTCAACTACTCGGTGTGTATGAATTTGATGTGTGATACTGTCGGTGTATTGTGGAAAATCACATAACTCTTTTTTACAGACCATAATACGCAAAGGTCTAAAATAAAACTAATAATCCAGTCAGTTTAAAGTCATTATCAAAGTTTCTTCGATCAAAAAAACCTTTTATAGATCTGTCCGTGTGGTTGTGTTTTTTAATGGAATCCAGATGCAATTCTATACAAGTGCCAACTGTTTACCTCTGGTGTGGCATTAAAAATTGTGCTTGTCTAGATCGCTAAAACAAAAGAAGAACTTCAATTTGCATTTAACGAACAAACGAACAATAATAAATATTCTACATTCGATTATTTCTCGTGTTGCTGGTTTTTGTTTTTAATATTGTTGCAGCTAAGAAAACGAACTGGTGACATTTGAATTTGAATTGATATTTGGTTTTTCTAGATTTTGTATTGAAATATGATGTAAATATTGTGAAAAGGTTTTTTTTTTTTAAATTGATGCCTGGCCACGCATTTTCATCGTTTTACTTTCATATAATATTACTGCTCAATTCTTGAACATGATCATGAATCCAGATACAATATAAAAATATTTTAATGTTGATCTTCAGATGTGCCAAATCTCAAATCACTCGGAAATGTGCAATGAATGTGAGTGAGTTTTGAAGGAAATCATAAACGTTGGATAGGAGAGATCTTGAAAGAGAGACAGAGAGAAAGTGGAGATAGATGTTTGTGTATGTAGAGAGTTTGGAAGGGCTCGGATACGGATACGATTGTGGAATCGGGTTAAGTTCAGTTACGATTACGGTTACGGTTACGAAATAGTATTGCCACCATTATCGAAGTTTTCGGTGGATCCCTCAGCTAGACAAAAAAAGAGTGTGGTGTGCTCAGGGGGGCCATTTCAAAGGTAACATTTCAAGTCATACAACGATGCAAGTCACCTCAGCAATTGCTTCCTACCTGGACAAAGGTTAATCAAATGGTAACGCCGAGCTCATCCATACACAACACTGAGTTACGACAACATTGGGTGAAGTGGAGCTTTACTTTAATCCGATTACATTATCCGATACATATTCTCATAATCTATGGGTTTGTGTGTATATCTTGTAGATTACTTGTAGATTTTTTTATATTTTTATTGGTTGATCATACCGTTTATACTCGAATGTTTGTCAAAACAGAAGTTCACAAAGAAGAGGAAAACATGAAAATAATAATCCATTTTCCAATACAATAGTAAAAAGTGTCAGTGTTTTTATGTGTGTTTATAGCATAGGGTATATAAATGATGTCCAAGAACTACAACACGGATAGTAGCCGATAACTTATTGAAGGATTTGTAGAGAAAGAGTTAGATATACATGTATAAAGACAGTGAGAAAGAGATAGAGAGAGAGAGAGCGTAAGAGTAAAATATATGTTGGAAGGATATATGAGTTTATTGCTTGATTTTTTTTATTCATTTGCTTTACACACACATAGATGATTCCGTTTCGACTCGATTGACAGATGGTGACTGGTGACAGATGACAGTTTCCTGTTGTCAAGATGTCACTTGATGGCATAAGCTGTTTACTAATACGTATTTTACATTTCTAGCCAAAAATATATTCAGCAAATTGAAGTCTTCCGTGAAAATTGCTTAAGTATTATATACAAATTGCTGTCTGTACTTGGGGAGAAAAAGTCTATGGAGAGCTGGCCTCCTTTATTTACCGAGATACTTATGCATGTGTGTGTGTACATTTTGAATTATATGGATTCTAACATTTACGTATACAATCGAATCAATAATATTATTATTGTATTTAGTATGCATTATTATCGTTCAATGTTAAATCGTTTAAAATGGATATACATATACGCATGTATATTTATTTATGTATATAGATATATATATACGAGTTACGACTTCGATATCAAGGACTATATAGACAATTACGATAATGTAACACAATAATAAACACCAATCACTGATTCACTTCAAGGGCTAATACAAATGCAAAAAGAGGCTAGGATGATATGGCATACAGAAAAGAGAAAAACTAAAGAGTGTACGCATATTGAATTTCGATTAATGCCAATCATCAGCTCTGACACTCGCTTCACACTCGCTTGATCGAAGGATCTATCGATCGACCTGTAAATTACACGGAATCCAAATTGTTTCTAATTAAAGTGAATCAAAGGTATAAATAAAATAGAAACCCAAAAGTTCAACGCGATATAGCCGCATCACTTTCGCAAAACTCAAGTCGGAACAGAAGAGGCAAACGTGCAAATCAAACGATAAGATAGGATCTAAAGAATTTAGGTTCAAGATCAGGATGTACGAGTACGATATAGAGAGTAGAAAGTAGCAGAAGAGTAAGTTGATAATTTTGGCGTTCAAATTCAGGATGTAGTATGGAAACTCACAACAAGATAGCATTTGGTAGTTAAGAGTACGCACATGATATAGTAGATACACTCAGAACAGAATTTTTAAGTACGAAACAATTGATTTTTTATATGTGGTACGATTCTCAAATACGATATCTGCAAAATGCCAATTCAAAGAAAACAAGAATCAAAACTGGCAAATCAAAACTCAAATCGATGGGCGAAACGTAAACTTAATGAAACTAATGCATAATGCGCCACGCCACGCCCACACCCACCTCCACCTCCACCGCCTCCTTTCGGGGGGGGTGGCAGAGGAAGGCGGTCGGTCGATATACATCTTACTTTTTGTGACGTCTTGAGATACGTTTTAGGTAATTACGTAATGAACTACGTAGACACGCTTAGGTCGAAACTAAAATCGAATTCAACTGAAAGGCAACAAACGAAAAATGAGTTGTTCGAGAACTAAATATATATTTTTTTGTTTTGTTTTTCTTTTCATATAGTAAGCAATATGAGTATTTTAGTTAAATTTTCTTTTTGATTTTGCTTGATTTTCAATTGTTGAGTGTGGGTGTTTCTGTTGCTGTTGCATTTGTTGTTCCTGTTTGTTGGGGTGAGAGTTTGATCGATTAAATGTTTTGTAAAGTCTATGTGATTGATTGATTGGCTGATTGTTTGATTGATTGATTGATGGCCCGGATAGTTCAAATGTACAAATGTTGTGTTGTATTTGTTGTTAGCAATAGTAGCCAGAGCATCGTTGGCGCCTGCCAAACGTTCCCACAGGGCGTATGAATTGTGTTCTCGGATAATGATTATTGTGATTGGTAGATTGGTGGTCGATTGTTCGGTTGGTTATGACCATGTTAGTGGTGAGTTTCGACCTTTCGGAATGTTTCATATGCTATATGCTTTAAATGTGAGTGGCATGTGTTTGTATCTTTATGGACTTTTGGTTGTTGAATCAAAATCAAATTTCGGCTACTTAACCACACTCGCAAAAACGTTTGGCATGAATGAAGCGCAAACTAAAAGTAAATACTCTCAATTATAGTATAATTTGACTGCTTTTGGCAGAAATTTCATTTTGATTTGGTGTTTATTTTGGAAACATAAATACTCTTTGTTGGTTAGTTACAAATTATTTTGTGACTTTAGGTTTGTTGTTGACTTAAATTTATGATTGGTATTTTATTTTTGTGGTAGTAGTCTTATTGTAGTTGTTGTTGTAGTATTTTTTAATATTTTTTTTTTTAATCAGATTGTTGATTAATTTATTTTTGAATTGATTGAAAGAAAATTTGGTTTGTCTCACCTTCGCCCTTTTTCATTTTTTAATGTGCCCCCATATTTGGCTCTTGTTCCAATCAAGTCTATAATCTCAGGTATACAACTTGCAAAAATCGCCTGTTTACAGTATGAAAGATAATGATGACAGTGAAGTATTTTTTTTTTCTATTCGTTTTTTGATTTTTGGTTAAACTTAAATAAAAAGCAATATACAAATTTCGTATGACACACGTGGAGACAAAGAGAAGGATCAACAGAGAAGCACACAGATGGGAGGACAGAAAGAGAGCAAGTGGGATGAGGGGTTTGGGGACATCAAATTCAAAGAAGGAGCCCTAAAAGGACCCTTTACAGTTAAGATCGTATGGGATCTATGATTGCTGTTTATTTCTGGGGAAATTGCCGTTGGTGGTTCTTGTTGTAATCCGTTGCGGTTGTAGTGGCCTGTATAAAGTGATACAGACCCGACGCCTTTGTTTGAAAATGTTTCGAACTGATCGGTGGAAAGAAATCAGGAAAATCATAAACATACCAAATAAGATCAAATGAACAGAAGGCATAGAATCTTACATTTCTTATAAATCGATAAACCGCTTCACCGGTTTGCAGCTAATTTCTTATGGCTCTAATGGTTTCTTGGGGTTACGTGTTGTGTGATTAAGTAACAATATAAATATTAAACACATTTACATTAACGAGAATATTCAAAGGCTATGTGGAGAGATTAACCCTAAGAATATTTTGGTGCCAAGTACACACGCACACACATCGACCGAGAATTATTGACTTTGGACTTCATCTTTGGTGATGGGTTTCAGTGCCTGAACTTCAACTACTAATTGTAAGTACTAGTAAGTAAGATCTGGGTGTATTTCTCTAAAAGACTAAACCGCGATTAAGTGTGAGAAATGTGTGTGTGTGTTTCGGGTGGGATTTCGGTTCGGTACGGGAAAGAGTTACAAATAATGTGAAGACATGATGCTGATACTGAATACGATATTAAAAGGATACTGCAACTCTTTACTGATTACAAGAATAATACAAGAATAATTTTTCCTCTAAACGATGATCGTCTATTCGTACAAATAGGTATATATATATTTTTTTGGCGCCCAATAGCGCAGGTTTCGTACTGGTTTCATTTCGTTTTAATATTTTTAATATTTTATGCGTGGCTGCGGCATACAAAGTGGGTGCAAGCAAATTAACGACTTTGAAATAGAGATGAGTAGATTGGTTGGTTAGGTAAGTTTGGAATTAGTTTCGTATTGGTATGGTAAGTAAATTACAAGTAAATTCAATATAGTATGTTGGATAAATTGAAATTGCAAAAATTGTAACTACTACAACTTTATTTATGTATGTATCGCATATAGAAACAATTGGAAAAATATATGAAAATCGTATCTGGAAATCAAAACTCTATGCAGGAACCAAAGCAGCAACTGGGTGTACATGTGTTCTAAATCAAAAAAAAAAGTATACAATGAAACCAACACACAAACAAACAACTCAACAAAAATGCATTTTGATCAATTAATTAAGAAGAAGCCATTAAAAAATAATAATGCTTACATATGTATATTGATTCAGCGCTAGTTTTTTGGGGCTTTAACCGTTCAAACTCAAAATCAATGACGCAGCTGAAGTTGCATAAAAACACGCAAAAGTGGCTTTGGTCTATGTACGGTAATAATCAAAATCCAAAAACAAAACTAATCAGAAACCAAAGGTGAAATCAAAAAGTACACACTTCAAATCAAGTATATAGCGAGTCTACCTCCTTCCGACATTTCAAGACTTTTTCTGTTCGGGGCACTCCTTCAAATACTTCTGTAACTTATTTCGCCAAAAATGTCTGCAATTGTGACTGGTCGAATGGTGTTTGAATGGTAAGCTTTGTTTTGTTGACTACCAACGAGTTTTTAACGAGCATGCTTCAACTTGAACACAACAAATGAAAGATCCCATTAAGGTAGCTCTGGTTAATTAGCCAAAAAACTATTTTAAAAGTTATATTTAATTTTAGTGAGTTAGAGGGATAACAAGGCCCAGTATGTAGGCAACAAATGTGTACCCGGTGAGCGCAACAATATGAAGAGTTAAATAAAAACAGAGAAAATCTTTAAGAAGTTTGTCTATATTTTTTTGCTTTCTAAAAATTTATGAGCTTTACACTTTATTTATTTATCGATTAAAAAGCCGAATGAAACGCACACAAAAATGAAGCCATCGAATTTCGAAGCAATCGAAATTTTAAGGTAGTATGTATATGTGAGTATTATAAACGACATCAAGAATAACAGAAGGATTTGACAAGTAAATTACATAAATAATATCTCTTGACTGCAATCCCTTTAATCCGTTAACTTTTTGTGTAATTTTTGAATGATTTTTCAATGTGTTTCCTTAAAAGTTTTGTTGGTAAACTAAATACAGACACATGCCGCCAAGAAACCAATGCCTTTCAAGTCCTAATTTAATATTTTCTTTTCGTTTTTGTTCATTGTGTTTAGCTTTGGTGAAAGGAACGAAACAATGAAATGCTTAAATCAATTAAAACACAAACTCTGGCAAAAGTTTTGCCTTTTTGCCCAGTTGCCGGCGAAAGTATGGCATTTTTATGCAATTCCAGGTGACGTCTGACAAAATAATGAACACAAAGTTAGGAAACCAAAAAAGGAACAAAATAATACATAAGCTGTTGGTTCATTGCCTGAAGTTTAGTAAAGAAAATGTTGTAATTCAAATAGAATTTAAGGTTCTTCGATTGCTGCGGTGTTTTGGTAATTGTTTGCATTTATAATCATTTCTTGTTTATCTTATTATTTTCAGTGTTGTATTGTATTTGTATTTTTTTTTTTTCTCTTAGCGGTACAGCCAGCAACGTGTTCGTGTACCTTTTTCTAGGATCCTTGCTATATGTTCCACCATATTTGCTTCTTTGGGCAGCCAGTTCAGTGATTTCTGGTATCCAACTAGCGAAAACGGCCTAAATTCAACAACACACATACACATTTAGATTGATTGAGAAGTGCCAAGGAGGATTCATAATAGTATTGGTTGTTTTTTTATTTTAACATAATTTTTTGTTTTCGTTGAGCTGGTTCTGTTCTGTTGAGCTAACAAATTTATTGTGTGTTAGTGTAGGTGTTTAAAAAGAAATGGACAAAATTATTATTCGACGTTGACGCTGACGACGAAGAACAGTGCAGACTGGATACCGCTCTGGCTCACACTCTTACTCACAGTTAGACTCAGACCCAGGCACAGACTCACTTCCAAGCACTCACGACACTCACTCTTACTATTTACACTGTCTCAGACACTCGACATTGCAGTTACGCTCGCACAAAATACTTTACGGCTAATTGTACATTACTTTACACAAATTTCTTTGCCAAGAATCCGCTTGTTCTCAAACGTACAAACGGCATCTATGTATTTACGGTACTTGATTACATCTAATAATTTACAGTTGTAGTTTACAGGACACGAAAGTGCTGGGGCTGCCTGGACAGAGACAATTTCCAGGACACAGTCGGCGGGGGCGATCGTCGTAGCCCCTCTGGGGATTGTTGTAGTGCGCTATGTTTTTAATTAATACGCTATAAGAGATACCGTACTTTGTACAATCCTAGTTGCAATTTACTAATAGTATTTCAATAAAATACACTTGCTGATTCCTCGGATACAATACGTTAGTAGGGTGATGGAAAAGCAAAACTTCGGTTCACCGAAATTCAAAGGCCATTTTCCGAAAATCCTAAAATCTGGAAAATGTCTTTCTGGTGAACTGGGTTTTGATTATTTAAATGGATCAGCGAAACTGACAAATGTACTTTTATTGGGAGGAGAAAAAAAAGGAAATATGAATTGAAAAATACATATTGCAAAATATATTGCTTCAGTTTGCTCTCTTCAAAAGGTAAAATTATTTTAAAAACGTGTTGGGAATTTAGATAATTTAATTACTTTTATCAATGCGTGACCGATTCTAATTGAGGGTCGTGTATTTGTAAATGTATGTTAGTGGGGCTCTATAGATCTGTGTGGGATGTGTTACAGTAATGCGCCTAAATAGATTGCACAAATGCTTTAAGATATCGAATTAAATATATATGAGAACCTTGAACTATTGCAAATTGATAAACGCAAACTCTTATTATTATTATAACTCTGGTGTTAATACGAAACGTTTAAAGCATGGCAAAGTATAAAGTGTTAAACGATAATATTTTATATCCGAATGGGTGTTCAGAAAACCAAAATACAAAAGTAAAATGAGCGAAAATGAACTCACACTTGGCTACTGAGTGATTTATGTGATAGACATTGCCAACGAGTTCAATAAAATTGTTTAACTGAACGGAATAAATCAAAGAAAACACAAATGCCAACAAAAATAAACAAATAAAATTTAAATACACAACCTAAGTGAATGGAACATTAAACGTTAAATGGCTTGTACAAACAGATCAACGAATTATCGAATTTTCTCCATTGTCTCTGAGTCGAGGCAAAAACCAGAGACCATTTAAATAGAATAAATAAAATCAAAATTCAAAAACCGAAATGAAACATGTAACTTGTAAAAAGTAAATTGAAAATTGTAAATTGTAAAAATAAAATTGTACTTTACTTTTATTACTTGTTTGATGAATTATCAAATGTCATATCTGTTTCGGGCTTTGAAATACTTAGTTTCCAAGGAACAAAATACCATAGTTAAGAAACGGACGACTCGAGAGTCGGCTGAACTACTTTTTGATGCGGGTAAGTCAACTTTATATGCGAGATATAGATATACAATGAAATTAGGGAAAGTAAGTGAAAGGGTAACAGACTAATTAATGTACCGACTTTAATCAATATTTCGAAATTGTGATTTTTCTAATTGGAGTTTCACTTTACCCTAATGTGGGTTCAAAAATCGTGTATATTTATTTGTTTGTTTAGCGAACCTAAATCTCAAGAACTTTTGATAGACCGAGAATTCTTATAGAGTAAGAGTCCTAAACGGAAAACAATTCATAATTGAAAGCTTATTCGTTTTTTATTTCTATTTCATAAGTTATAGTTTGAAATTTTTTTTTTTTTTTTGCCGTTTATAACTTTTTGTGGATTATTTTTAAAATGTAGCTTGGTGTTTTTTCACATCAAATGCGATTATGTTTTTTTTTTTTAATTAAGGTTTTTATAGACTACCTCTTTCCGTGTTCTCTTTTCAGTTCACCGCCATACTTATTGCCACTACCGACGAGTTCAATTATCTCCGGTATACTGCTGGCAAACATTGCCTAAAATATTCCATTGTACACGAAATTAACAAAAATCAATTGAGCAAAAATATATGTAGGTACTGGTTAGGTATATATTGTGAATGTGTCTTATCTTAGTCTAGTTGTTTAAATCATACTTCAGTTACTTGCAGTTAGGCACAAAAAAATTAGTTATTGGGTAAGATGTCGGGGCGGGACATTGACACCCATGGGAAAGCTATACCCTAAAAGCGTTTTGGTTTGGAATTACATAACTGGAATTGGTCCATTTGTTACACAAATATGCGGCAGCCAGCATTAAAGCATGCAAAAAACATTGATCTGTTGGATATATATTATATTGAAATGGATGTATTCAACTCCTACTCTAACCAAGAGATCCCTAAATCGTCCCTAACCCTGGGCTGTGTGTTGTGGTATCGAGTATATCGAGGTATCAGGTATCTACAAATCGTTCATTACAAAAACCAAAGCAAATTGAAAACTTGAACCGAAAAGTGATAAGGTAACTGCATGCATAAGTATCGATTATGGGGAAAAAATTATCGAATGGGCTGCGTGAACGAATGAATCGAGTGCCACAGCCGCGTGTGGGCGCTCGTGTTTATCGGGTGTTTACCGGATATACCGCTCGGATATAGCCGGGCAGGGTGTGGGCGTGTGGTGTTGTTGGTGTGACTAGTTGTCGTATACGGTACTGTTACGGTAACGGTAAAGATAAAGGTAAAGAAAAGGTAAACGCGTTAAGCTTTTGGTGATGAGTTAAGCTAACGAAACTTTTGGGAGGATAAACGCAAATACGAAACTCAGCCGCAAGGCCTCAAATAAAGTTCCATAATTCAAAACTTGTGCAGCGGTATTATAATGTCGTTCTATGTATTTACATAAACGTGGCATGTACATACATACAAAATGTTGTATAAATGCATTTAACAAATGTTTTTGAGTATTAGGTCTATTGTTACTTAAGAGAGAGAGAGAGAGGGCAACGGGTCAACGGGGTCAACGCATGGTTACGCTATGGTTACATCTAAGTTATTCGAATTCATTATCGACTATTAAGTATCGAGTATCGAGAGTGCTACACTCTGGCTAGTACTGGTACTTGTACTTGTACTGGTTTGCTCTGGCTACTCAACTATAATTTCTGAGCACAACTGTACTATTTAGTAAGTAGTAGATTAGGCGGCAACCAAAACTTAAATCATTCACACACTTCAGCACTTCCAACCCCGCTGAGGCTTGGCCTAAACTCAATAGGGCTTCGAGGCAGACAGGGATTTTTTCGTTTTTAATTGAGAGAGAGAGAGAGAGAAACGTTTGCTACATCTGTATAATATTTATATTCGGTTAAAACTAAAAAAAAGCTTAGATATATCGGTATGTCTGGTGTGTGTTCAGACGAGTATTTGTTGAATTTAATCAGTGGTTTGCACTGGTGCACTTGTTTGCGAACTTACCAAGCCGACGAGCAGAAAGAACACGAGAAATGTTCTTCCCAGGACAGTCTCACAGTAAACGTCACCATATCCTACCGTTGACATGGTCACAATTAGGAAATAGACACAGGTCCAATACGATAAACGATGAGCATTATTAAAATCCAGCGGATCGCCAGAGTTCTCCAGCTAAATTTTAAGTAAATGCAAATGGAATCATTTCTCAACTCATCGCTACTATTGGACACTCCAATTACACATCCATATTTACAAAATTAATATTAATATAAATACAAAGTGTAGGGTATCGGGTGTGCCTCGTCTCAGACTTTGTAGCGGCGTGCCACGAGGCGTATGCGTAATATTTCTGGTCTATGCACATGGCACGCACAGTCACAAAGCCACACAGACACAGGCACTCCCGATGTGCCCCTGGGTGTGCTGGTGTATTCGAGTTGAATGTGGGTGTGTTTCTACATACCAGATGTATAATGCCCGCTGCTGTTAACCACACGGATATAAAAATTGATACTAGTTGAGCCAAGCGTATGGAGCTCGATGTTTTTAGTACGTTTAAGTATTGTAAAATATCTGGAACAGTCATGAGACGTAGCGCTCGAAGAAATCGAAGACCTGTTCGCGATAATACACATGGTATTTACACAATTGCATATACGTTGATGTTTCATAGAGAGTAAGGCACATTGCATGCATACAAATCGATCAGGACACCTGTTGCTTCGCGTGCCATTCTGGGTGTGTGCGGGAGTTACTTCGCTTAATTGTGTTAGCGTGTGTGTAAGTGGGACGTGGGGAATACGGGTATCTGATTGCATTTCAATCTTAAATCCATCACCGATTTGTATGCATATAATATTTTCTTTTCTTTTTTTTTTAGAATTTTCATTTTCTTTTTGGTTAGGATAATTTAATAGGGAGTTTTTCGCTTACCGATCCATGTTCGATCTAAATATATTGATACGAAGGACGGGGGTATTGTAAAATAATCTACAAAACTGTACATTTCTAACATAAACCAAAGCTTATCGGACGCCGCTATGAACTGTAAGAGATTGTCAGATTGGAAGAACAAAATAATGTTTAAGAATTTCACATATAAATCAAAATAGAAAATCATCATCGCTCCAAACCAATTGATTCAAATTAATTGTTAAATCAACTCAGTGTGTGCGCTGGTGTTGTCAGTGTGTCAGTGTTGTTTCTGGGTTTCTCCTGTCCGTGTGGCAGTGTGCAACTTACTCGTATAAAAAAGTAAACCATAAAAAATATATTGAATGCGAGATCGATCTGTTGAGTAATGTTATTACTCCATTTTTGGCATCTTTCGACTTCTTCGCTAGATGCATCAACAAAGTATATAATGAGGGATGCAATGCTGAGTATAAATACGAGTACGACCTGAAAATGAGATTTTAAGAAAGTGTTAGAAAGGATTAGGATTTGATTAATTTATGGTTAAGCCGCAAAGCCAACTCTGAGTGGGCAGTGGAGCAAACATAAAGTGTACTTCATTTAAATCATAAATTTATGGCCTCTGCCCCACAAAATACATGTGAATAAAAAGCCTCCTTGTGAATCTCAACAGCTGCTACAATTCAATTCCATAAATCACTGCCTTGTCAGATGACAACCACACTCGAACGCTTCATTGAGCCTCCCAGCATCCCACTCTCCCAAAAAAGGAGGAAAATTTCCGTTGAGACGAAACCATAATCGAAACCCGGCTAGGAAAGGAAAAGGATACCGCAGTAATGTGCATTTTTAATTGCACACGTTGGCCCTGGACCCGGATCCGGCTCTCACGGATCATTTGATTCATGGGCCACGGCGATGTCCGGGCTGGAAAGCTGCAGCAATTAGTCGGCGCGCCCCGCTGATAAATCTGCGGCGGTCATGAAAGTTTTACAAGGTAATTTCGGATGCATTCGGAAGGCGCAGGGCGATGCGGCTTCTGGGTGGCTTAAATGTCAGGGCTGGCTGCCAACAAACGGCATAATGGGGGCCAATCGAGGTAGTTCAACTTCAGCCGGCTGCACTTTACGGCTTGTTATGTACGTACGAGTGGGTGTCTGGTTATGTACTTAATGCCAATGTAATTGTAATTGCTGTCGCTATCGTTTCGTAATTACTCGGTATTACGGGTAGTCGGTAGTCGAGTGCAAAAGAAAAGAATAAAAAGAAATAAGGAAAAACTAAATTTGGCACGGAGCGGGCACGCAAGCTATTTACTTAGGGTCATAAATTGAAATGTCTTGGCCCGGGCTGTTTACTCATTACTCTTCCGCTGCGGCTCATTGTTGGCATGCAAATTACACACACAAACACACACACACAGAAACCACAGGACCCACACAGGCACACAGCTTACAATCTCCTCAGAAAGTAGTTAGTTGCGCAATAAACTTTTTGGCAGCAGACAAACTTTGCTAATATCAGAAGCCAGACAAGAATTTTCAAGTAAACGGCAAAGAGTTGTCGACAGCACCGGGATTGCGTATACGTCATGTGGTGTCAGTCAACTGACATTTTCATTAGCCGTCCTGA
The DNA here is from genome assembly GCA_035047585.1 of Drosophila monieri. Taxonomy (NCBI): domain Eukaryota; kingdom Metazoa; phylum Arthropoda; class Insecta; order Diptera; family Drosophilidae; genus Drosophila; species Drosophila monieri. Next base: position 894,803 of record JAWNPJ010000115.1, on the reverse strand, counting down.
TCCGAAACCGAAAACGAAAACCTAATGAAATCCCACCCCTCCCCCATACGGTGTGCGGCGTCATCTGACGTCACAAGCAGGCCCCGATGACTGCAGTGGGTAATGAATGTTAGGGGCAATATGGCGACAACCTATTCGGATGTCTTCACTTTCGCAGTGCCGTGAAAACTGGGTCAATCACTCAGAACTGGGAGCCGAGCAGACTCTTCCCGGCGAAGAGAAAAGCACTTAAGCCCTGCTGCCACCAAATTGCATCAGCGTGAACTTCAAATCTGGGTCACGACGCGAGAAAACACGTGTCCCACTCATAACATTTTCAATTCAATTTGTTCGCCTCCCCATGGAAGCAGTCGAAATATGGATTGTTCTCGCCACTTCCATGGCCATAATTCCCCGAATACAGTCATCAATTTTAAGAGCAACACCGGCCAGCAGTTTAATGGCCGAAACACTTGAAAATTTAAGACTTGCTCTATTTTTGCGCTCACTCGCATTTATGGCGTGACCAAGTGCAATCGGATGTGGGCGTTGTGGTCTTAAATGCTGGCTTTAAGCCCTTGCAGGCGACTTCCGCATCGGAGTGGCGTTGGGAATACCAAAGCCAATTAGTGTCAGCAGCAGGGCTTCAATCCGATTAGAGTTTAGCAGATAGTGTCTGCTAATAAAATCAGTTCAGAGGGTGCAACAAATCGTATGATTGATATACATGCAAGAAAGTTAAGAAACCTTTCTAATATTACATTTTTTATAAATTTTGAAAAGAAACTTCTGAAGTAAAAGTGAAGCCTGACGACCAGTGAACCATTATATGATAAGCTAGGGAAAGTGAAATGGCAGAACAGCAGGCACGAATTGTGTAATATCCAAATGGCAAGCCATTTATTTTGGCAGCCACAGTAACAACGGCTAATACAACAGCGCCAACAACAAAAAGGATAAACAACGCAAAAAGAGGCCGAAAGGACCTCTTTCCGAAACAGCTGCAGAACCAAAACCAGAAACAGAAACGAAACGAAACGGAGTGTCTGCCAAACAGCAAAGCCAATTGGCTGCCAAAGGCTGGCACACCACTACGAAAAAATGGGGAAAGGAATACCAATACTAGGGAGCCAGCTACTAGGCCTGGTAATAAACATTCGCAATCTCCTGCCACCACCCACGCCACCCTCTATTCCCTGTCCCAGTCCCAGGCCCCATTTTCGGGCGAAAGTCAAAATGTGCGCCGCGTTTCATCGATTTTCCTGGCCGTGTGGCTGGCGGTGTAGCCTTTTAGAGAATTTCCTTTTAAGCGGCTGCTATCCTGGCATTTGCCATATTATTTACTGTTATTTGTTGTGGTTCCTTTGGCACCCCCGTCACTTGGCCTCACACAAACATATGCATACATCATTTCTTGGGGCCCGTTTCCCGTTATTAGCTAAAAGCAAGCAAGACGGGCCGAGGTCGGGCGGGGGAGAAACTATCGATAAATGTGCCAGACACAGGGACCCACCCAGCGGGTGGCCGTAGCTCCCCCCCTAGGCGGAGGGAGGCGAGGGTGTGCCCCGAGTACAGTGTAGTACATGCGAGCATGGTAATATTCGTTCATCGACTGCTGTGCAATTGTGTCTGCCATTGTTGTCGGGCCTGACAGGAGGCAGCATTGAACTGCCAAGCGATGATAGTGCGTGGTCTAAGGATATGGATTGCCAACATTTGACCCCATGCAGCCGGCCCGGGCTTGTCACACCGCACTGTGGACAGCCCGTGTCCTTGACAGCCAAAGATTGGTTTTTCTCTGGCTTACAAGTTGATATTCAATGTAGTCCATGTTACCAAGAAAACCAAACAAAAGAAAAGTACATTGAGAATGGAATTTTTGCATGGCAACCCATCCCAGATGGGATACACTTAGAACAAATACTTTTAAAAACATTGACCCAATTTATTTATAATTTTTAAATGTTGGCCTAAAAACATTCCAAGACAAATGCTAATATCCCATAGATAAACTTTCGTCGGCGAGTTCAAATACCCAATAATACCCACTAAATAGCCACTGAGCTCGTTTGAGTAATTAACTAACGCCCCCTAATGGATGGGCGGTGCGACATGACGTATGCGTAATATTTGAACAAAACTGATTTCAATCGGAGGCAGTGGGTGGGGCTGGCCCTTGGAAGCCTTCATGTTAATTCCTTCGCCGGCAGTACGAAATGGAAAACGCCACCCGATCCCCCCACTTACAGCCATGTCAATTTGTGCTCATGTATTTATTGTACATGGAAATGGCACATTTACTTTGCTGCTTCCGCTGTTGACACGAAATGGCTGCTCGCCACCCCCAACATGGCAAATGGCAAACAATTTCTACACGCAACTGGGAGCCAGCAAATGGCGGGCCAAAAACTTTTCCAAATGCATTGCGATGGCACTCCGTATTCCGGCACTCTGCGAACTTTCGTCAGCTGCAGCCATGGACAAGGACACGTCAGCGTTGTATCAATATGGCCAGCAATAATTATCCCAGATCTTTGAATAATTCATTGGATTTCGAGAGGAGCTGACACTGAGGAAAAAAGTGAGGAAACTCAAGCGACATGTCTCTATTATCCTCTGTAAAATAATGTTGCCATATGTTTTATTAAGAACCTCAAACCCTCATAAATCATAAATACAATCGGAATAGTAATATAAAGTGTACTTACCAAAATTCGACCAGTTGTTGTTTGACCCGAGATAAGCTCTCCAGCCCAGTCTTTTGCTTCTGTCATAAAGGTGCCCTCGAACTCCTGTTTGTTGCGGGAGGCCTTCTGCTCCTTCTGCTTGGGATCGTTGGGACCCAGGTCGGGCTCCTTGCGGCAGCAGATGAACGCGAAGGCTCGCCATAGCAGCACCACGAGCAGACCAGCAAGGAATGTAAAGATGCTGGAGAGCAGAAAGCACCAGTACTTGCGCACCTTGAGACAATCATCGGCATCGAATGGTGAATCTGTTGGATCATCGGCCAATGATTCGACAGTGCTTTGATCACACCCCGACATCCCCTGAAAATGTGAAGAGGCATGGAACCAATTAGCTTCCGTGGCTGGCAATTAGTTAACTAAATTTAGCGTAAATCCATACGATAACTGGCGGAAACATTGTTTACGTCATACACTTGACATTTAGAATCAACGGGAATGGTTTGCCTATAGTATATGTGGCACTCGAGGTGCACTACATATAGGATATATTTCTCGACTTGGCGACGCTGGCAAATGTAAACAAAATGTGCCTGGCCCAAGGGTATGAAAACTTAGCGCGAAATGAGTTCATAAATAATAGTCTTGAGATTATTTAGCCAAAAAGTTTTTATTTTTATTTTTGCACAGAAAAAAAATAAATGTAACGCATATAATTGTGATCTCATTGATTGAGGGATAAAGAAATCATAATTCCTTCAAAATGATCAAGTCTAAGTGTTATATTTTGAATAAATATTATGACTATATCCCCTAGATATATATCCCATCCTTACATTTGACAATGTGCTGGTGAAATTTGTGCCGATCAGATCGCTTGCCATTTTGGCTGTTTACATTGCGACCCAAACAAACACACGCGAACGAATTAATATTTTTGTGATATTCGGATGGCTTTTTCAAGTGCATACGAGTCCGTGTAGTAGACAACAACGGAATTCGAAAACCAAAATTCAAAAACTGAACGTTACGCCAAAAGCCTCACAATGCGAAACGGAACGAAAACTTGGCCCGCCTTTTATAAATAGCATCAAACAAATCTGTTATTTTTAAAGTGATCTTCTCCTCGGACACACGCACAGCACAGCGACAGCGACAGCACGAGCGACGACAAAAATTCTCATAACATTTTCCCACCGAGCACTCAACACTGACACCGACACCGATCCCTGGGCACTGGGCACCGGGCAAAGGCCATCAACATGGGCATTGATTCCTGCGATCAGTATCTGTTTCTGTATCCAATCCTCCCACTTATTAGCTGGATGAACCACAATTGCTTTCACTTTGAATTTATTGGGACAATCACTGAGAGTTCTCAGCCAAAGGCCAACGCACTCGCTGAATCACTGCACATGGGCATCTGTATTTGCAATTTATATGGTATATTCTATACGTATTCGTATGTATTATTATTATATTATGTGGATGTCACACACGACGCGGCACGGCAAGGCACGCACGCCACTCGAATCCGGCTAAACGAAAAGGAGGCACCGAGCTAACCGCACAACTGGCGTCCACCAACTGAACGAGCCGTTTTCCAATTGCCAATGCCCCGCCAGCGGTTCCAACGATTACGGCGTGGGCCTCTATCTATATCTCCTGGCTCAGGCCCGCACTCACTCTCTCTCTCTATCGCTCTATCTGGCTCACCCACTCTCCGGGTCTCTCCGGCGGATAGCACCTCTCCGGCTGACCGCGAAAAGTGTCAGGGCAGGCGACAAACTTGAATTTAATTAAAAGGCAACGCGACGACAAAGAAAATTGAATTTGGTATTGGGATAAAGAGGATATACCCTAACAATAGGGTAGTCATATTTTGGTCTTTAAGGACATATAGGATTATATATTTTTATATAGAATTTTAACTTAATGTTTCCCCTTCAAATATTCAGTAATTTATGGATTATGGTATATCTTGGAAACCAAGTCCCTTTACTTTTCATATCCCTTGAAAAGGTTGGTAGTACTCTTGGCTAGGGCACTGAGCATACATATGATAGAAAACTGAGCATGTGTGTGTGTGTGCTGGCTACAATGAATTATTGTTACAACAAGAAAAAACAACGTCAGGCCGAATATAAATAAATAAATTATGAGTTCGCTTCTATACATTTTTGTTTTGTCTCTCGCTTGGTCTTCTGCGCCTATACACACACTTTTTGCATTCCTTTTTGTGACCCCACGGGCCCCGGGCAGCACTTGGCCCCAAATGGAGGGGGGAGGGGGGAGAGGAGTGGATGGAAGGTACGGTGTGGCAGGTTAACGTTACTGCTACAGTTAACTCGGGCGAGTCACGCCATGCCGCCAGTTAGCTGTCGTTTCATAATTTACGCGCTTTGTTTGCTATTTCCTGCGGGGGCAGCCGTGGTAACAAGTTGGCCCAGTTTGTTTGCACATGCCACTATTTCCACTGGCCATAATTGCTCATCATCCCTTAAAGCTCACCCCACCTGCCCTTAGCCGGCCGCCTGAAATCTGCATTATCCCCTCCGGCATCCCACCATTCCATTCCCATCATCAAAAGCCAACGGCGTGCATTTTATTTATAGTTCTCATTTTCAGATTATTTTTTCTCTATTTTTTCGCGATGCTTGGGCGGTTAGGTTCTCCGCTTCATTGCATTTACGCAATTATAAATAGAGAAGGAGAAAAATTGTTATTCAATTTAATTTGGCTTACTATTTTTGAACAGCATTAACCTTGAATTTGTCGCTCGGTGGCGTATACGCAATATTCTTATACAAGATTTCAATTCAAACGAAAGAAAAGTGCCAAAAAATGTTCACAATCACTATTAAATAACTAATAAAGTTAGTAACTAAATAATATTTGTACAACTAAGCGTTTCTTTAGAGGACTTTGATTGAATTTTTAACTTTTTTTTCGAAAAATTCTACCTTGCTTGTCTTTGCCTTCCAATGTTTGGATTACTTTCAGAGCCCTTTCATCGATCCAGGCTAGAATGCAGTTGGCCGACGTAGAATGAATTATTTATAGCGCCATGACCACCGACTAGAACTTTGGGCCCAGATGGGGAATATTTTTCGGTTGAGTCGCCTTAACTGGCCCTAAGACACTGTGTGCCAAGTCAGCGGAATCAGGCGCCTACATAGCAGCTGCGACTAATGAATGCGGTCGGAATAGATAGCTAACGATATAAATTATGCCGCCAGAGTGAACCGCAGAAGCGATTTTTCTGTCATCTGACAGGGGGGGCGGGGTACTGAGAGGGAAGGGTGAAAGGTGCGGCTTAAAGGGGCTCTGAATGCGGACACCAAACCAATCTAGCGGATGAAGTCACACGACTGCCGGTGGATTGATAATAATTTACATTGCGAACTATCGATTTTCGGGGGCGTGGGTGATTCCCTGACCGCCTCTATCTTGACGCATGTCCGTCAAAGCGAAACGCTCGAAAGGCAAAGGCATAAGGCAAGAGGCGCAGAAAAAGACACACTGACAGAGACCGAGCCAGAGACAGAGACAGAGACAGAGACATAGACAGACAACTGACGAAGCTGACAAATACCCTTCGACTTTTTGAGCAATTTATGGCCAGCACTTGGGCCGCTGATTGGGGCCGTTGATTGCTGGCCACCGTTCGTTGGACATTGTCCAAGGCCGAAGGGCTTAGGCTGCACTTGGTCAGTGAGTGTATGGTGGGTCTCTGTGTGCCACATTCTCAAAGGTCACGCGAGCTCCTGCGTACGAGGGAGGTGCTTGCCACAGGGGGCCAACCATAGTGATGGAAATCCCATTTATTTAATGAAGCGAAACGAATTTGAAATGGAGAGTAAAACGCTTCTTAAGGCAGCGGGTAATCACTTGTAAAAAATGTTCAAGGATAATAAAACACATTATATAATATAGGTTTTTATAATGACTTATATATGAATAATAAATATGAACAGCAATCAGATAATATTAATCGGATTAGTGGTAATAAATAACTAAAAAATAGCAATAGCTCGATGGCTCATTAAGATAGTATATTATTTATTCAGAACGCGATAATTGAGTTCTATATGCAAATCAGATGATAAGAGCTCTATAAAATACTCAACTTTTCTTATTAAACTGCAATGAGAACTATCAATGTATTGGTTTAACGAATGCCTTTGATTGATGGATTGATCGGTAGTACTGATAACATGACCTGAGGTCTCTGGGGTACCGATAAGGTGAGCTCTACGGCTTAGATGGCCTTTCGGAAGCGCTGCGTTTATACGGGTATTTTCTGATTCACGTAAGACTTAGAGGGCTTTACCTTTGGCATGATGGGCGGATAGAACGGTGGCAGTTCGTGACAATTTGGACACCAGCTGGCCATTTTTGATGGATCGGTGCGACCACGGCTATTCCAATTAGAGCCCTCAGTGTTGTCGTTGTGGTTGTTTCGATGGATTTCGATGTGTTTTTGGTTGTGGTTGTGATTGGTATTGGTCCCTCCGTTTTCATATTCGCTTTCTTTTGGATAAGTGTATGTTTTTTTTGGTTGTTGGTTGGTGTGGTCGTGCAAATCGTATATGTGTGTTGTGGAGGGGTGGGTGGTTTTTGGTGCAAAGTGGATGGTGGGCGGAGTACTCACCTAGTACAGGCTAAACCACCGAGGCAGGGCTCCAGGGCTGCCAACATTCACACGCTCAAATCGCACATCAATAGACGATTTGTGTTGTTGCAGCTGCTGTTGCAGACTTGGCCTCGCAAATGTTGCACGTGCAAGTTTTCTGGCTTTTCACGTATTCCGTATTCGCTGTAGACACTTCTTGGCTGGCTATTTCATAGTTGCATTACAAATTTGTTTACTTCTTCATTATTTAATAATAGTTGGTATTTAGATTGGTGTTATCAGGTTCGTTAATATTATCTGGTTCATTGTGCGTTTGTTTGTTTCTTTCTTTATTCTTTTGATCGATAGTTTGTTTTAAATTTGAATTAGAATTTGAAATTGATTAGAAATCCGTTTATTCACACTGCTCATGTTTCCTTCAATTTTTTTTGCGTTGCTGGCCTACGAAAATTTTCCTTCTTTATTAAGCTGCAAGAGATTTATGGGGTTGAGCGATATTATATATGAAATATTATTTAAATTGGCATAGAGTCGCCCAGCGCGGTAATTAATTATATTTTTTAGTTATGCTGTCATCGTTATTTCCTCAGCGATTTCGTTTTAATTTGTTTACGACTGCCGAATTTGTCAAAACTATTAAGTGCATATATTTTTAAGATTTTTTTTGTTTGCTGCCAAGATTCCATTTACATTTTCTTAGAATTATTATTCCGTTGGAAAAGTAGGAAAAGAGGGAACAGCTAGGCGGTCAAGTAAATAAATAAATAAAGACGCGAAACAAACTTCAAAGCAGAATCAGCAGCTGAGCGTCGGTTTGGGAGAAGCTCCACGGCTCTCCCATTTTTCTCTGGCCGCCGAGATTTCTCTCTTTCGGGGATTGCGGAATGGCGTCTGCGCCATCGAGCGAATCCGAAAATCTGCCTGCGAAAAGCTTTTTCATCGCCTGCCAACGTCGCACATGAATTTTGATTAAGCATACGCCGTGTAGGCCCAAAAAATAATTATAATTAATCTACACTTTAATGTACTTCAAGTTAAAATTTTACTTTTTTCATAATTTTTCCATATTCATAATCTTTTTCTGACACTTTGTAGCATGAATCTGTGCTTCGTTCCGGGGCTTCGTCCTGTTCCCTGCGGGGTGTCGTTGAAACGGAAACACACTGCCCTAGTTTTTAGTTTTCCTTCGTGTCACACACACACACGCACAGCACACTCACAGACCTGCACTTAACAAGCTGCTTAACGTGACTTCTAACAATGGGAGCAGGACGAAAATCGAGTCGAATGAAAGTTGCATTTTCATAATAAATAAGCAGCGACACAATTTCCCCAGCACGCAAGCGAGCTCTGATTGCAATGGTAGGTAGGTGTGGGTGGGAGGCCGTGGGAGGCGAGCGGAACCGACGGGGAAATGTAAACAGAGCTGAGCTCTCGTCCTGGCCGCGCATTGAACTCGCTTGGATTGGGGCTTCGCTGCCTGGCTTTGTAGATATCTGTATCTACTCCCTGACACAGACACAGTTAAGGATACAGATACAGATACGGATTCGCACGCACACTGGCGACTGCTTTCGGCCAGTGACTGACTGACACACATATACCAAGAAACGCGCCCACGAAGGCAACGAACACCAAACGGACAACGAGTAGGAAGCAACAAAAATAACATTGACGATGGCGACGACGACGACGACGACGTCGACAAGCGCCGGGAGGCGGAGAAAAAGGGACCACGAACCAGCGAACGATACAACTGTATCTCCGGACTATATCATCGGGTCCTTTCGTTTTGGGAACTTGTGGTGTGCTCGTTTTGTGCGTTCGCATGTGAAAGAAAAACTGGCTCACTGTGCCGTATCTATGACTGTAAGTATGCGCATGTGTGTGTGTGTGCCTGTGTTACTTGTCTGTGTGTTCCCTTAAAACCAATGTATCTTTTTAATGAAAACCTGCAGCACAGCCCTTGGAAACAAAAGCCCAATTTTTACTAATTTTTTGATTGAAACACATTTTTCAGTTAATGGTGTGGTCTTAAAGTTTCTTGACTCTCGTATAATCACAATTTGCATTTAAAGGCAATACGGCCAAACACGCACACCTCTCGGTCATGCTATTTTAATTGAATTTCCTGTGTGTATGTGTGTCGCACATTTTCACATTCACTGAGCCCGTTTTCAACGGATACCGAATTTTGCAAAATAACTGTTTCCCATAATGGCTACGATAATTGACAAAATTTGCGTGTAGTCCTTAGTTTTCATTCAGATTTCTTGTAATTAGCAAACGCTTTATGAAAATTTTTCACTTTCTTATGTGGGTGTGTGTATAAGTCCGTATACATATATGCGAAAGGCACTTTTTCCACACAGTCCCCACTCACACACACACACGGAACCAGGCGCGACGCGCTGCGGCCTAAAAACCAACCTTTCTCGTCAGCAGCGTATACAATTCTGCGCGCTGTCGACTCCGACGACTTGCAACTCGGTGGCAGGGACCGCTGCGGACACAAATACGGACGGCTCAAGCTCGGTTCCGAGCTTTTCGGAGTGCCGCGGTTGCACGATAATGGACGCTATGTTCGATTCATCAAAATAGGCGCCAAAACCCATTCACTATGAATGAGCATGTGCAATAGTGTGCGTGTTCCTGTATTTGTACCGTTAGTTGCGATGCACACGTGGCGTATGTGGAATGTTCTCCAAAAAGTATAGCATATTTTTTGGATGCAATTATGCTAAAATGTATAAGGATTCAATGAAAGTTTTCAAGCATCCTTTTACAATGATATGTAACATTTTTTTCTATTGTACTTTAATTTAGCTGAAATCTTATATATATTTCAGAAATTATCACAAAAAAACGAATTAATAAAATCATAATGGCAGATGTCAACATATTTTTTTGTCAAACGCCCATTAGAATAAAGCTTTAAGCGATGACAGCTTTAAGGATTATTACCCTAATAATACAATTAGTTAACCATTAATATTATTTATTAGCGTACATCTGTAATTTGAATTCATGTACGGGATCCTAAACTAAAAGGGGTCACACTGTCAATATTATTATCGATGTTAGAGATGAGCTTTTAAAATATCGGTACCGCGGCTGTGGCAACACTGGCCAACGAACCGGCATTGAGATTTACGTTTCTATTAATAATATTATATTGATAATACATTAATACTCCATATTAGGGAATAAGGCGATATCTGTTGAAAGGATCATGACGACGGCTGTGCTGGGCGGCGGACTAAGCGGCCTTTCCGCCGGCTATTATCTATTCCGGCGGTTTGGAAAGCCGCTAACCATCTACGAAGCGGCTCCCCGAGTCGGAGGATGGGTGAGGTCCGAGTTCCGTAAGGACCGCGGCTTTATCTTCGAGAGCGGACCGCGTACAATTCGACCGGTTGGGGTTCCGGGGGCCAATACATTAGAGCTGATCGAGGATCTAAAGTTGGAAGTAAAGCCCATTACCCGGAGTCATGTGGCAGCCCGGAACCGAATGCTGTACGCCAAAGGTCAGCTCTGCCTGTTACCCAACAGCCCAAAAGGTCTCTTCGGAGTCATGCCGCCCTTCACAAAGCCTTTGTACAAGGCGCTTCTACAGGATCTAGTCACTCGGAGCACGCCGGCCAAGTTGGAGGACGAATCCATTTACAGCTTTGCGGAACGACGATTTGGAAAAGAGATTGCTGACTACGCCATCAGCCCAATGATCTGTGGAATCTGCGCCGGCGACGCTCACCAGATAAGCGTACGATTTCTAATGGAAGGGCTCTTCGAGAAGGAGCAAAAATACGGTGGTGTGTTGAAGGGATCCCTTTTTGCGCGGTTTAAGGGTAAGGTAGACGAAGGACAGGAAGGCCTATTTGCCGAGGGTCAGCCCAAGCTTTACTCCCAGGCGCTGCAGGAAAAATGGGCCATGTACGGACTGACTGGAGGCTTGGAGGTCCTGCCCCGTACAATGAGGAAGTACCTTGGCGAGAGGGATGTCAACGTACAACTGAGTAACGAGGTCAAGAATTTGACCTTTGGAAACTCTGGTGTTCGAATGACAGTCAAGGATGCCGATGTTCCTGTGGACCACATCGTGAGTTCCTTACCCGCCCACAAATTGGCGCCCTTGGTTAAGCTGCAACACCCTTCACTTTCGGCGCAACTCCTGGATATTCCCTATGTGGATGTCGTTGTAGTGAACATGCAGTTCCAGGGACAGCTCCTCAAACAAGACGGCTTCGGGCTGCTGGTCCCCCCAGTAGAACAACTACCCATCTTAGGAGTCATTTTCGACAGCTGCTGCTTCGAAATGGGAGGCAACACAGTGCTGACTGTCATGATGGGCGGCCACTGGTTTGATAAGTGGTTTGGTGATCGCCCCAGTCAGAAGGAAATTCTTGATCTGGCCACCTACCATGTAGAGAAGATTCTTGGAATTCGGGAGGATCCCAAGTTCAGTCGTGTGCACACCCTCCACAAGTGCATACCACAGTATACGGTTGGCCACAAGCGCCGAGTGGAGAACATCCGAAAATACCTTAAGACTTACAAACTGCCGCTTTCCCTCTGCGGAGCCGCCTACGATGGAGTAGGAATCAACGATGTCATTCTGTCTGCCCGGCGTCAGGTGGAAGCACTGCAACTAGCTTAGTTGAAAACCATTCCCTAAAAACTATTCCCTGTATATCTGTATTTCATTGGTGATTTTGTTATATTTGTGTAAGATTGATTTGTGTATAGTAAAGTCTTTCCTTTGTACATAGATCGCTTTTACTTTCCATGGCCTCCCATACAAGGCGGACTCTTTTCTGGCGCCTGCTCCGGCTCCCACTGTTTCGGTGTCTTAGCCTCGATGGAAAGAGCATGCATAAATTCAAATCCTGCCTCTTTCAGGGCATTTTTAATCGTGTAATTCACCAGCCGATGGCGCTAAAATCAATCGCTAGTTAGGTATCCATCTAAAATCTTTGAGCAACCAAACAAACCTTTATCAGCGTCAGATCGTTGAACTTTTCTGAGACCACGAACACCCGAAAGTGGGATTCCGAGTACTTAGGAACATTGTGTTGGGGCGATTCGTTGATGACCTCCAGGTAGACCGGCTTTAGCTCGGAGTTGAGCGCCTTTCGCATCGCCGACTCGATGGGAGGATACTGTGCTGCATCCTGGGACATGGTCGCTCTGGGGTAGATGTGTCCTATGCTAGTAATTGCGGGTGTCAGTTGATTCAGGTTTCGCAAGGAAACTCCAGCGAAGCGGCGGAGAGTTGAATTTAACATGTTCCCAGTCACAGCTGTTTACAATTACATAAACATCTGCCTGTCAGGGTTGCCTAGTTATATCAAAAAACAGAGTTGCCTATTGTTTTATGAAAAACTATTTTCTATTTGAAAATTTAATATTTGAAGAGTTTACGAAAACATATTAACCAAAAATGTCAGTATTTTTGTATTAAATCTTTTCTTTTCTGTGGCGCTAATTTTTTTAAATCAATAGATTTCTCAATAAAATTTGAATTCGATTTTTACTTCAAGTTTCTTTTAAAAAAACGGAGTTAATTGACCTCCAAAGGGTGCTAATAATTACTAATAATTAATAATTACTAATAAAACAAATGTTTCAGAAAATTCAAAGAAACGTGCGAAGTATTTAATACAAATAATTATTCAAAAGGGGACTTAATTCGATATAATCTAAGCTACTTTATTGGGGCCCAAAATCAACAGATAACGCAGCTCATGCTCCTGATAAGTGTCCTAAGCTTACAAATAACCGAATATCTTGTATGTCTACAATCAAATCTCAGTTACATCTTCAGCGTCAGTAGTCTACTAGTTTCTTGAGCTTCGGAGGAGCTGAAATAACCACACGGCCCCGATTCGAAGAGCCACTGGTTCCATGACTGAACTCCGCCTCCCGGTCACGATCACGTCCCCGCATATGCTGATGCTGATGCTGCTGCCTATACCGCTCCCGATTCCTTTCCATGCTACGGTCCCGTTGTCGTCTGCGTCTCGACTGGCTCCTTCGACTGCGCGAACGTCGACGATCCCGACTTGCGCTGCGACGCCGACTATGTGATCGTCGCTTCCGTTCCCCGCGACTACCACTCCGCGATCGGGATCTTTGTCTTCGATTATATCTCGGACTAGGTGTCCTAGATCGGCGTCTTCGCTCTGTGCGACTATTGCTGCGTCGGTTATGTTCATCTGGCGGCGGACTCCTTCGACGACTTCGCGAGCGACTGTGACTGCGCCTTGTCGAGGATTTGATCATCAGATTGTCCGAGGCCACTGACTCTGCCTCACTTCCAGAGAGTTTTCCGCTGGAGGGCGTACCATACTTGTGGCGCAGCTCTCGACGCCTGTGAATATGGAGATGTGAGAGGACTGGCCAAATAAGAGCCACCCACATCCACAATACTCACCTTCGGCGCAGCTTGAGCGCCAGTTCGCGCATCTCGTCTTCCCGCTCCTGCTGCTGCTGACGCTCTCGCTCCGTTTTTTCAATCTCTGCCCGCTTGTCAGCTTTATCTGCAAAATAATGTGCTCTTAATAATATCCTCTAATGAGTTAGGAACAGTATTGGTGAACATCACACTACACTCCAATTGGCTTACATTGCCGGTTAAGCAAATTCTGCATTTTTCGCTTAAGCCGCTCGCGAAGATTGGGCCGTCCTGATCCTGATCCGCCACCACTGGAGTGCCCAGGTCCCTGTAATTGTCACAATATAACTATTTAGAGGAGTTCCGATATGGTGGATTTTAAAAAGGGAACAGGGGCGCACGGTCAAAAGTGTGGGGATGAGGGCTTTGTCCAGAAAAGGAAAAATCAAGCTTCGCTTCCGAAACATTAAATGCCTATGCAGGGGATCTTTTAAGGTGGAAAAGGGAACAAAAATTGAATGAAATTAAAATTCTGTACCCATCGAAAAGCTTGGCAAACTATTAACATAGAAACTGGCAAACAGAAAAGAAAACTAAACGCTTTAAAAGATATGAAAAAGGGTGAATAATGCATATTTGGCCCCGATGCAGTCTTGATTGCAAATGCATCGCAAGCTCGCATTCACAATTCAAAAGAAATAGGACTAAGAAAAAAAAGGAAATGACAATGGGAATGGCAGGGATGATCACATGATTGGTGTTGGGGTTGGAAAGAGAACACGGTGCTGCCTGGTCGGGTCCGAAAGTTGTTCATTGGTTTGGATGGGAGGCTGAGGCGTGAATTTTGTGGTGTACTCCAGTTTGGTGGGGCATTGGACATGTGGCTTTGCTTACTGACTTTGGTTTCGGTAGCAGAACTATATTTGCCTGTTTGATTACCCGTGCTGCTCGTTGACATGGCCGGTTGAAGAGCGTGGGAACGCTCTGACCTGAAAAAGAAGTACATTCCCAGTAAGTTGACGATCATCATAAACATATAGGAGGTTATTCTTTGGCTGTTTTACTTTACCACTCGCTGCAGCAATAACTTACGCAGTATCCACGTCCACATCATCCGAATCATCCGCTCGCTTTCCGGTCTGCGACTGCTGTTGATCCTCGTTGTCACTCGCCTCGCTGTTTTCCGCTGCCGACGAAGATGATGATGTGTCATTAGCCCTTTTTCGACCGTAATAACGCTTTAGGGGCGGTGGTGGTGGCTCCACCACTTGCGGTTGCGCCACTGCCGATGCCGATTGGTTTAATAATCTTGAAGGTATAGGATAACTGATCATTGGTGGTGCAGCTTTTGTTTGTTGCTGTTGAAGAAGCTTCACCGCAGTCAGAGTGGATGTAGTGGTAGTGGTTGTAGTGCTCAGGCAATAGCTCCCAGCTGCTGATTGGGCTGGAGGCGATTGCTTCTTTTTGGGGCGACTCCGAGATCGGGAGCGACTCTTCCGCCTGTAAGAACTGGCACTTGAGCTACGCGAGGAGTAGGAGTAGCGTTTTCTCGACCTTTTGTAGCTGGGACTGCGCGACTTGTAGCGCTTCCATGAACCAGAACGCGACCTTGATCTAGAACTGGATCGCCTCCTCGATCTCGACCTTGATCTGGATCTTGAGTAGTATCTCCTACGGCGCCTCGAACGCGTCCTGCTCCTGCTTCTTCTGTGGTAGCTCCTACTGCGGCGATTTCTTCTTCGACTTCCGCTGCGACTTCTGGACGCCGAGGCACTTCGAGAACGCGACCGGGAGCGAGAACGGGAATGCCTCCGGCTTCGTTTTGCCGATTCATTCATAAGCTTCAGCTTGTCCAGGTTGTCTTTGACCTTTTGGGCATAGGAAACTGAAGAAGCGCCAGCGGCGGCCACTGCTGCTCCACTACTTGCGTTAATGCAAGACTCGCCCAATGTCAACCCCGGCTTAGAAAGGCTGATGGTGATCTTGGAGTGCGGCTGCATCTCGTCTTCACCACCGAATGAGGTAATATACGTGATTTTCTCTGGACCCGCTTCAGAAGGCGAAGGCGATCTTGAATCGCTGTCCTCCTCCTTTTCCTTTTCGTTTCCCTTGCCGCCCCCTTTTTTGTCCTTATCCTCCTTGGCAGCGTAACTGGGCGGACTAAAGGGGCGATTGGCAATTCTTCGCTCCTTTTGCGCCCTTCTTTCCCGCCGGGACTTACGCCCACTTAATAGCATCTTCTCCTGTTCCTCTTCGCGGGCAATGCGCAAGGCGTCCGCCTCGTCTGCATCCTTCGTCAAGTGCGAGAAGAAATCATTGCTCTTCATGCCGTAGTTACGGCCACACGCGTTCAATTCATGGGCTTGAGAGGTATCCAGCTTTCCGATGTCAATAGACACATCCATATCGATATCAGAGTCTGATTCGTCGGATCCATCGCCCTTTTCTCCGCCCTTTAAGGGCGCTCCGGCAGTAACAGTATTAGTAGAACTGGGGGCACCAAAAGGTTGCGGGCCAATGGTGGCCGCATCGCCAGCATCGTCATAAGAATAGCCAATAGTTGCGCCCCCGGTTTTCTGTTTTTTCTTAGCCAAATTTCGCTCAGCCTCTAGTTGTGCGTTTGCCCCGAACTGCTCCTCCAGGTAAAGCTGATGCAGAAACTTATCCTCACTGACGTTGAGAAAGTCGTTCTGGGCCAGAATACGATACCGCTCATAGTTCAACTGCCGCTCCTCGGCACTTAGCTCAGAGTCTGGATCTCCGAACTCGCCGCTGCTTTTCGTCACTGTGGGGATATGATCCAGGTGAGCACGAACGTCAAACCGGTCAATCAGATTATCCTGCTGCCCCTGCCACGGCACACTGCAAACGAAACACCAATTAGTAATGCTATTCACGAAAAAACTGTCTTAAAAGAGTGTTCAAACTCAAACTCAATATCACTTGCATGATAGCGGCTCCATCGCCAGCGGCAGCAACGGCGGGATCCAAATAGATTTTGCTCCGGCGGCCATGAAGCTGTAAGAACTGGGTGGGATCCGCTTGTATCTTGTCGTAAAAGTACTGCCTCCGCTCCGCCCGCTTGCGGTAATCGACGATCAGGCCGCGGATCTTTCGCTCCTGCTTGCGCGCCTCGTGCCACATGGTAATCTGTGTTCTCACTGCGCTTGCCGGCTGCCAAATGACCAGGAGGCACCAAAATATCCTGTCACGCCCGGCGTTTTTATTCGATTCCTGTACTTGCTGTCGCTGTCACTTTCCAACACTGCGTAAAGACAGACCAAACTCTGGCAACTACATTTTTGTGTAATCTTAAGTGTTGCAAAACGAAACAAAAAAATAAACTGTGAATTGAAACTCGAAAAATGGCGTTAAAGGGGCACCACTTTTTATTTCAATAATTTTAAGTAACAGTAATATTAGTCATACTTTTTAATTTTGGTAAAAATTAATTAAAAATTGATGTAACAGTTAAGGAAAATGTTATAGCTTTAAAGATAAAATAAATCATAAATATATTTAAAACAAATTTTTAAATTACAAATAAAATTTCCGTTATTTTTCAAACACTTATTTTTGGAATAGTTACCGTTATTTTTTAACTTTCTGGCAACATATTGAAGCCTGCGCTCTGCAGTCCTTCGGTGGTGGAAAGAAAAAGTAACAACAAAAGGATAATAAATAACAGGCTAAACTGGAATGGGCCACAACACAACAATTGACGCTCAGCGCCTTTTCCGGCATCGATTTTAAACGGGAACAAGATACATCCACAGCTACACTCACAGGAAGAAGACACATCCACACGGCTAGGCTCACACCCACGGGGATTTACAGAAAGAACGAGTCCAGCTCGTTTGCGGATCCTGTTTTCATGTCCTCGAGCAGACGCTTCTACTTCACGTCGGAGCTGGAGGACAATGAGGGGGCAATGGAAAACAACAACAATGAAACGGAGGTGGAAGCAGACAAGGATCCCGACAACGATCCCGAGGATGCGGAATTCCTTCAGGAAGTACCATACTCGTCGAGTAGCATTGACCGCAGCTCGGTGGGCTCCATTCCATGGGCGGACGATGCCATCAAGAAGAACTTACTGGCCTGGGAGCGAGTGGAGCGCCTGCTGAGTGGTGAAGATTCCCTTGAAGACGAGAAGGAACCGGAGCTGCGTAATGAGATCGCCGACTGGCAACGAAAGTTCCCCAGTTTACTTGGTCGAAAGACCCGCTACATGCGACACCATAGTTTTGATAGCCAGGCCCGGGAGGAGATTGATTCGATTTCCAATCTCAGCCTGAACTCTTTGGACGACGAGGATGATGATGAGGCAGAGGATGGGTTTCTTACCCCCACCGCCGAGCGTCATCATCAGCCTTTGACAAGATCGTATCAGCGATCCGGCCAGAAGCTGGTGGATCTGCTGGACAGGGATCTGCGAGTAACCTCCATTTCTGTCAAGCTGCTCAAGCGCCAGCGATCCCATCAGACTGAAATGCCCATCTCAGCCTCTCATACCCAATCATCGGCTAACCGCTTGCGGATGCCCCCCATCCTAAACGTGCTGGACACGAATCGTCGCTTCCGGGGATTACTGAATAACCGGAGCTTCGTGCAACTAACCCAGGTCCAGCAGCAGCAACAGCACCAAGCCAAGTCGGCCGTTTTAACTCACCAGGGCAGTCGATCCGCTTGGCACATGCCCATGGCAGCCAACCGCTTCTTCAACAACAAGAACGCCATTGTTTTGCCTTCGTTGAAGCTGGGAAGGCACAGGGAATTGGCCACCACAACCGCCACCTCCAGTCAGAGCAACTCGAGCGGTGGCGGCGGACACAACAGTCATGGTAATAGCAACAGTTCCTCCACCCGGTCAACGCGTCAGTTGCCTCCTTTTGGACTGGGAATGAGTTTGGGCAGCGTCTCTAGCAACACGCCGTCGACGGGGCGTTCCATATCGGCGGCAGTTCACCATCCGCGGTCTGAATTCGTTCCGAGTAGCGCCTTCTACATACCATACAGTGCCTCAAAATTTAAAGCCTTCAAGTAACCTCAAGCAATAAAACTGAACCTAAAGGAGAATAAAGTTGTTTTTATGTCCTTAATTTTTATATTTCTTTTGGGGATATCAGTATAGCCCTAAAGCCTTTTTAATCCTTTAAAATGCAATGAAATGTCTTTAGTTTCACGTTTTATTTCTAAAGTAATCCGTGCTTAGCTCCGGATATTACAGTAATCCAATTATTAAAAATAATCTTATAATTAAAATAGCGTTTGTCCGCCCTGTCAGACTCTTAAACCCCCATGTTGTCGAGACGCAGACGTCCATCATGCTCTGTGAGGTAGAGGGTGTCCGCCAGGCACTGCTCCGTTATTAGCTCCTCGACGCGATCGTGCATCTGGAATTGTATCAGATGAGTCAATGAAAGTTCTTTGAAAAGTAAACGCGGGATGTCTCACCCCCTTGGCCTTCTGGTCAGCAAGAACATCGGGATATTTAAAGGCGGGTCCGAAGTTTACGCTGACCGTGGCACTTTTGTGAATGGAAATTGCAGGAAAGTAGCTGCCGGCATAGATGTCCTCGAAAGCCACTCCCTGGGACTGGCCGTTTTTAAAGAACTCGATGCGACTGCCCGACAGAATATGCATATTCTTAAGAGTCTCGTTTACCTTGTCCTTGTCCTCGTAGTACAGATGCGACTTAAACTTGACCAGTGGCTGTGGGAGAGTGAGATGATCAACGAGATTGCCAATTAGGGTGGATATAATTGCTGTCTTGGGCTTCATAAAAAGGGTGCAACAGAATGTGGGTTAACAGGATAATCTTGATTCTCAATTAGAAATTAATTGAATAAAAACGGGAAGCCTGTTTTCTTTAAATACTAATTATGTTAATTAAATAATGCGAAAACTGAAAAGCTTTTTTAATGGAACCTACACGATCCTTAAACGTATTGGGCAAATAGTCGCGTCCCTTTTCTTCAGGCAGCTGGATAAGGAATCCAAGGGTGTCCCCCTCAACATAGGCATCGCTGTAGTGCTTGCCATGGCTTTCGGTGAACTTGGTGCCCTTGCGCGAGCGCCAGGAGTAGCCGAATTTGTCGTACCCCAGGGGGGCCTGCAAGTTTCCGTACTCCCTGCCCCATCCCAGTCGTGTCGCTGCCCCCTCAGGCATTTCTTCGATGGTTATCTCGTAGTACCAGCATCCCCGGTTCACAGCTAAAAATTAAATAAAGATTTAAAATAGGTCGTGACACTTAATAGATTGCTCTTACAGTGTGTGGCACGAACCATGCAGTAGCCTCTTTCTCCAGTCACAGCCAACCTATCTTCGCTGATCTTCAGTTGCGGTGCCCGATCGTGCAGGGCCAGGAGCACGGAATGCGGCACTAGGGTACGGTACAACCATCCCGGAATGGGCTTGCCGGCCCAGTCAGAACTCTCGTCGAACTCCTGGCGGAACGGAGCATGGGGATCGGGCTCCGCCAGTATGTACCTGTAGCCGTCCTTGTTGAATGGGTGCTCCAGGGGATAGCCATGTGGCGGCAACTTCACATTGGCGGTGATATCGGAGCTGGGGCGGCCCTTCTTTCCCGTGGGACCCGAATCGGTGCCCGGGAACTTGCGCTTCTGTCTATTGTTCTTGGAGAGGGCTGATTGGAAAAGTAGAAAAAGGAAATTATTAGCTACGTGACTGGGTAAAGTTCAATGCGGATGGCTGCCCCATCTCTATCTTACACTCCTCCTCCGGGAGCGATGACGCCATGGCAGGACAGCGGTGGGCCAGCCCGGAGACTAATTGCGACGCGCTCAAAATCAAATACAATAAAATTCAAAATCGATTCACGCACACAGTGAGGAGAGCAAACAAAAAATATAAACACAAAATCAACTAAAGCGTAACTATTTATTTTTTAGTGATGAATGAGAATGAGCCGAGTTGTGTTGAGCGCTTCTGCCAGCCCCAGCCCCAGCCCCACACACCACACCACACCACCCCGCCCACAATCTCTGGCTACGTGGGGATACCAGATGTGATTCTCTCGCGCTCCCTCACTCTCTGTTTACAAGTGTGTGTGTAAGCGTTTTCCGCTCACGTGCTTTGGTGTGAGTGTGCAAAAACATACATGAGAAACTACTACCATCATTTGTAGTAAAATGATCACTGAAAAAATTAATTCTGAAGGATACTGGCCACGTGACACCAATTAGCTGATTTTCTTTCAAAGGACATTAAAAGCAAAGGCTACTGTAGGCAGAAAGTGTCAACCCGAAACGAATGAATCTCGGCCCACTGTGGAAGTATCAGCTGGGAGACCAGGGTTGCCAATTTGGGCGCCTTTTCATACCCTCGCAGGCAGTATCATGTTTACATCCTGAAGTTTGCGACTCAACATATATTGTTTTCCCCTCTCCATAAATGTAAGCTTACTTTGTGTGTAGCCATCGTCAGTCAGTTTTAAGGCTCCGCTCTTGCTCATGCTTTCATAGTTCGGCTTAATGATTCGAAGGTCCTGGAAGATCAAACCGTACATGGCCCCATGCTCCGAGTGCTCCTCGTAAGTGAACAGCGTCTGCACATCCTTGACAAGCGAGCGCTGTACGGTGCTATACCACGACTGGGTCAGCCTTCGGGGCATTGTGGTCATGGCTTCCCAGTACTGCTCGATGTACGGGATGATTTCCTTATCCTTGCTGAATTGGCTTTGACGCTTCCCCTCTCGGGCAGCTGTCTGCTGCATATTTGCAATCGCACAGTGGCACATCTGAGAAATGGCTGCAAATGGAAGACGGTTAGGAAGGGCTAGAGGTTGGATAGAAATCACTTACTGGCCTGGCTTTTGCGGAAACTCTCCGTGCCAGAAGCAGAGCAGAGCTTGCATACGAAGACGTAGTTGGTTATGAACGGCAGGAGCTTTCCCTTCCCCAGCTGATAGGATAAACAGGGCTCGTGCACCCAACGCGAACAGGTAGCGCAAAGTAGCTCAACAATGTTGAGATTCCGTTCTTTCCCGCTAAAAGGTTCTAGTTGTTATCAACCGCAGAAGGCAAACAATGCAACCGGCTTACCAATAACAAGCGCCGGCAGGTGCTCGGTTTTCCTGAGGTTTCTCCTCCTCCGGATTGAAGTTGACTTCGGAACTGGACTCAGTCGGCGAGCTGGTCTCCATTGGAACCTCTTCCATAGCAATCAGTCTTTTTTTTCAGTCAAAAACAACTAAGTTAACAAATTATTTGACAGTGGAGTGTGGCCGTCTTGTTTTTCGCAGATCCCGCTAAAACGCTGGCATACCGGCAAACTAGTCCTTTTTTTTTTGTGACAGCCGACTATTTTTTGGTAGATGTGGGCACGCTAATCGATAAACGATAGCACACCTGCCCATAGCCTGACAACTCTGCCCCTGCCTCTTGCTCGTTTGTAATTGTATATTGTATATATATACATATATATTCATACATATATATGTCCGAGTCCGAGTGTGGAATTATCATTTTTTTGTTGCCGAAAAACAGTGTTCCGTGGAGAGAGCTGGCGGCATCCTAAATGGCATTGCACCATCGCCGGGAGCGAGCCGAGCGACGAATACCAACGAATACCAGCGTCCCGTATCCAAGATTCTGTGTCTAGCTCCCCTATTCCCGATTTCCAGCTTGCGACTCCTGAGGCGGCTTTCCAGTTCCGGCCGCCAGATCTGCCAGAGCGGCCAGATCCACCATGTGCGAGGTGTGCGCGGACTTCCAGAATCTCCTCGAACTATGTAAGCCAGCCAACAAACCGCCCGCCACCCGCAACCCCTTTTTTCACCCACTCACTTCTTCTTTACCATCCCCCCCCGCTTTCCTTACAGACGAGGTGCGCGTGGCCAGCTCGGAGCTTAAGTTCCAGTTGCTGCTGAAGAGCGAGATCGAAACGAGCTTCAACTACATCCAGTCGTGGCCGCAGCGCCAGTGCATGTGCCTCTATCGGGACACAAAAAACTATGACCGCTTCAACCTGGTGGTGCAGTCGCTCATTTGCCTTACGGTACAGCATTTAAAACACATCGACCAGCTCATCGACAACTACAAGCGATTGACTGCGAGCGCCGCTCAAGTGGTGGCCCAGGCGCAGGCCCAGCAAAGAGAGCAGCGGGATCAGCATCGAGAGGAGCCGGACAATCCGGTGGACGGCAAAGACTCTGCTGCATCGGGCGATGAGAATAAGAGGGAGGAGCATGGTGACAGCGCCGCCGCTGGCGATGGGCCGGCGAAAAAGGTCGGTCCCAGCACTCCTCCACCTCCGCCACCACCGCCGCAATCTGTTCAGCACAAAACCCACCTGCAGTACACTGAGGAGCCCTGGATCCTGCCCGAAGTGGAGAAGCTATTGGTGCTCGTTTCAAAGGTGTTCTTGCTTAACTTCCCGCTGTACATCGCTCACAAGCACGGCATGCACTCGCGGCTGGACGACTTGCAAGCCGAAGAGGCCCATCATCTGGCCCTCATTTGCGACCTGCACGACAACGACCTGCCCATTTACCTTCTCCGGAACGTAAGCCTCTTCTGCAACTCCGGTGGGTTCGGGGCAATGTCGCTGTGCTTCGAGCACCCGGACCTGCCGGTGTCCACCGCTCACTCTATGACTGCTGCTGTCTCGAACGTGAAGCTCTGGCTCAACTATCACTGCAACACGCAGCTGTTTGTGCCGCTGCGCAGCCGCATTCTGCAGTATATGTGCAAGCTCTCGGACCAGAGTCTGCGCTCAGCCGCCACGCGGGCCATGGCCGATTTCGTGTGGTCCTCAATGCGGGATCCCCTGGACGTGGCTGTCAACTTTGATACTGAGGGTCTGGCTCTGGCCTTCAAGTACTTTACGTCTACAACTCTTACGATGCGGCTGGCAGGTGAGAATGTATAGGATTTAAGATATATCATTGGTTTTAGTTTGTAATTATTATTATTTAACATTAAGAGTTAGTTTTTAAATGAAATTAGGCTTCCACTGATTGACTTTCCTTCCCTTTTGCAGGTA
Organism: Drosophila monieri; assembly: GCA_035047585.1. NCBI lineage: Eukaryota > Metazoa > Arthropoda > Insecta > Diptera > Drosophilidae > Drosophila > Drosophila monieri. Next base: position 871,101 of record JAWNPJ010000115.1, on the reverse strand, counting down.
TGGCTCAGATAAATGCACACATTAACTTGTTCAACGAAATCTGCACCACGGAGACGGTTAATGAGGTGGAACTGTTCGGCCAAAGGATCGCCAATTGGCTGACAGAGAACCACATTGTTCAGCATCTGTTTGGACCGAACCTTCACGTAGAAATCGTGAAGCAAGCTCATGTGCTCCTTAACTTCCTGGCGGTCGAGAACCAGATCTCCGAGGAAGACATCAAGCTCATCTGGCAGGCCACACAGCTCAAGCACTGCTCGAAGACAATCTTTGACATTCTTCCATCGCTGGTTAAGAACCTGGCGCCTCGTCCGGCGATGCATCTCTACTCGCTTCTCTGTCGCATGGACCCCAAGGATCACACCGAACAGAGCATCTACATTGCCTCGGCACTGACCAAGTTGCTCTGGACCCGCGACTGCTCCCGCAGCCAAATGAACCTTATGCAGGACCACTTGCTGGGCTCGAATGTCACAGCTTCCAGTTCGGACAGCGGCAGCATCGAGGGCAGCAACACGGAGGACGACCATGTGGGTGCCGACGACAGCAGCATCGCCAGCGGAGGAGCTGGCGGCGGCGCTGGCCACAAAAGCCCCATTGACGGAGTCACTCCCTGCAAGCAGGCAAGGCACCGGCGACACATCTGCGACCCCACCACCGAGAAGGGAAAGCAACTGAGCCCCGATGACATGGCAAAAGTGGATATAGTGTAAGTACTTCCCATCCCGCATCCCACTCCCCACTCATTAGCTTGCTAATACTTTGAAAAATATGATTCTTGCAGGAACAACCGCATCGTCAACATCATTGACAATACGAGCAGTGAGGAGGAGCTTCAGTCGCGGGCCGCCCTGGAGCTGCAATTGCACCGCAGCCGGAAGAAAACCACGAACAAACGGCGTCGCCAAAAGGCCAGCAAACAGATCCTGTTGCCCCACGAGCTGGTGGAGATCTGGGACGGAGCCGAGGATGTTCCCAGCAGCGACGAGGCGGACGCCGACGGTGATGGCGATGGAGATGCTGAAGGCGAAGGTGAGCTTCTGGCGGATAGCGACGAGTGTAGCGACGGAGCAACCAGTCAACTGGTCCCCGCTGCCGTCCTCAAGCACCTCCAGGGCGAGGGACCCTACATCCGGGCCATCGAAACAAATATCAGTGAGTTGCTAAGCGGAGCCGAGAACGACGGCAGTTACTCTTCGCCGATGAGCAACAAGTCGGAGAAGAACCTGGCTGATTTCGATGACGAGGATGTGTCGCCCTGCGAAGAGGAACTGGCACAATTGGTCAGCTCCCGGGCCAACTGTAGGGAAGTTCCGCCGGCCTTCGCCGCCGCTGCCGCCGCCATGATGGTGGCCCAGTCGGCGATGGCCATGCAGAAGTCTGGAGAGAGTAATGTGGCCGCAGCAGCTGCGGCTGTGGCGGCCGCCGCTGCTGCCACTGGAAGTGCCCAGCAACAGTTGGTGGCCATGAATCGGCAGGCAACTGCTGCCGCTGCTGCTGCTGCGGCGGCCAAAGCCAAGTCGGATTCGGATGTGGATCTCCTAGAGGTGGCAACCGCCGGCAAGCAGCATCACTCGCCCAAGGCGAGTCAAGGCAGCTCCGGTGGCCCTGCCTCCATGCAGCCCTCCTTCAAGCTGAACGACGTCTGTCAGCCGGGCAACACGTTGCTCTGGGATCTCCTCCAGGACGATAAGATTGTAAGTGTCTCATATTAGGCTTGGTCCAATCTGAACAAACAAATTATTTTACTTTTAGGGTCAACTGGGCGAGTCTCTGGCTCTGGAGGCGGAGAAGGCCTTGGCCACCCTGCTCTGCTTCAGCATGGACCGCCAGCTGAGGACGAAGTTCATCGAAGGGTGCTTGTATAATGTGGCCAACAACAGAAGCGTCATTGTGAGCCTGCGGCTGCTACCAAAGCTGTTCGCATCGTTCCAGCAATTTCGCCCATCGGACACCCATTCCATGACCCTCTGGGCAGAGCGCAACCACCGGATGATGCACTGCTTCTTCAACAACATTCGTTACTATGCCCGTCGCCATGCCGAGCAGCTGGTATCCCAGAACGGAGACCAGCAGCAACAGCAGCAGTACCAGCTCTACACGCACAAGACCCAAGTCTCCGTACGGCTGCAGTTTCTTTCGTCGATCTTTTCAACGGTCGGCTCGCCGAAGAGTTTCCGCCTCACGCTCGAACAGCTGGACTCTCTGTGGGAGTGGCTGGCCCACGATCCGGAGTGCGCCGACTGCTACTTCTCGTGGCTCCAGGCCCAGGCCAAGGGGGGCGACCAGCACGCTCTCGGCATTGATGCGCTTCAGCACTTGTATCTAAAGAAACTCCCGGAGCTGCGGCCGGAGGAGTTCTCTATGGTTGCCCTGGGGCTGTTTCAGCAGCTCTGCAGTTTCGCTCGCATCGCCATGGCCGAGTACGACAAGCATAGCGAGCAGATCTCGTCCAGCGCCAGCGCCGTGGGAATGTATCACCTTTGGAAGATAGCTCTGCGTGCCCAGAGCAACGAAGTGTCGCTGGCGGCCATCCAGTACATCAACATGTACTACATGGGCCAGCAGCTGCGGCTGGAGAAGGAGTTTGTCTCCCAGTGCATGGACAACCTGGTGCAGGCGGCCACGGCACTGGAAAGGTTAGTGTTTTGTGGTCATCCATTGCAGCGAAAAGAAACTTAGTTTTGATTTCCTCCTCCCTTCCAGCATTGACGACGAAAACGCCCTCATGCGAGTACAGCGTGGACTTCTTCTGCTGAATACCCATCTGGACACCTTCCGGCGGCGCTATGCCTTCCACTTGCGCCGCTGGGCCATCGAGGGGAAGGGCATCGGTTCGCACAGTAACCTAAAGAACGAAGGAGCAGGACCTCCGCTGCGGATCGTTCTCCAACAGGCTGGGCTGTCCGAGAAGAGCCTGCTGCAGATGCACGCCTGCGATCTGATTGCGGACCTCAAGGCGGAAGTGTCCAAGTGGTGGGAGAGCCTACAGACTGGCCTGGCCGCTCCGGTGCTAGGCCTGCTCCTCAGCGACGGCCCGCTGCGCATCATCACCCAGGGACAAGAGCTGACCTCGGACTATGACGAAAGGAGTCTGGGCGATGCCGGATTCAAGGATAATCAGATCGTATACGTGTCGCTGGGAGGAAGGGGAGCCCGCAGAAAGGAGTCCAACCTGGAACACCCGTCCATGCTGCCACCCCCGCCCAAGGAGTGCCTGCCCACGGTACTCCTGCTGCAGCCCAAGTACTTCGAAAAGCTCTTCTGCTTGATGCAGACCCTGGGAGACATGAAGCCGCAAGCCACGGCCACGAATCTCCAGCACCATACCAAGGCGCAGCTGCTGTCGCGCCGCGTGTGGGACATCCTGGCTATGCTGCCCACCAATCCGCACATCCTGGATGCCTTTAAGAGTTTGGTGGCGGACCTCGCCGAAGTGGAGCACCTTGACGCCACCGGCGAAGAAGAGCAGCTGGCCGCCAAGCGGAAGCAGATAAAGCAGAAGTTCCGAGATCTGCTGGACCCCAACAACCTTCAGAAGTTCATGTATTCGCTGCACATTGTGGAGAGCCTGGCCTTAAGTTCCGGCTCCAGGCGCCTAGAGTCCAATGGTAACCAGGAACAGATACGAATCAAGAAGTCCTCGGTGGGTCGCAGACGCAACAGCAACGAACCGCCTGCACTGGAAGCCAAACAGGGCAAGGAGCAGTTGTGCGAGTTGGAAGCACCTCTGACGCCTACACCGAATCCAGGCCAGCAGGATGGGGAGACGGAGGCCAGTAGCAGCAGTGGAGGGGACAAGGAGAACCAGCCCAAGCAGCACAGCAAGCGGCAGAAGAAGACCGACACCATGGAGCACGAAAAGGAGCGTCCCCTGGGCTGCTCCACTCCTCCTTCTCCAGCTCCTCCTCTGGCCGCTTTATCGGGATTAGATCGCACCGAAAACAAGTGGAGCGAGGCATTCGTCAAGTGCGGTGGCCTGCGGCATCTCTACGAGATCTTCAGTGGCGGGCAGCTGCAGCAGAGTGCCCATACCAAGGAGTTGGCATTGAACGAGTGGCGGCACGACTGCCTGGCCAGCTTGTTGAGGATCCTGTGGCTGCTGGGTTTCGAAGAGCTGCAGTCGCCAGATGTCCATGTGCTGATGTCGCGTCCACATCCGTTCATGCTGCAGCTGATGGAGGTGCCTCAGTGTTTGGTTCGCCTCTCCTCAATCCTTAACGACGAAGTGCATCAGCAGCAACAGGCGGTGAGCTCGGCCAGCACGCTGGTCTTCCCGTACCAATTCCACCAGCTGCGCACCGGATTCTGGGGACGGTCCCAGCTCATCCAGTTCGCTATGAACATCCTGGTGAGCTTTGTGCACGCGTCGGCGGAAGCCAGGAGGCTTCTCTGGGCCCAGTCGGACACGGATCACTGCCGTTGGCTGCAAAAGTTCATCCTCGAGGACCCGGAGCCGGCGGTGCGACGGGAAATCTGCGCGGGACTCTATCGCATATGCCTGGGAAATGCACACAGCTACCGCCTGCTGCTCGCTCCACTGCTGCACAAGCTGATAGCCTTGCTGCCATTGGCCGAGCAGATGAGTTCCGCCACCCAGCACACACAGTTCCTGCTCTCCGAAGAAGGCAAGGAGCCGTACGGACCCGCCTGCCGGGACTACTTCTGGCTGTTGGCCCGTTTGGTGGACACTCTCTCGCCGGAAATGGTGGCCGAGGAACATATCGACATCGAAGTGCTCTGCGAGAGCATTTCTCAGAGCATCCTTACCCGGGAGTACTTGGAGCTCCGCCACGGATTCCAGGACGACGGTTTAGTTGGCCTTCTGAACCTCATGTCCAATCTCATCAAGTACGACACCACCTTCAAGTTCACTCCCAAAGCCCTGTCCTTCATCGAACAGTTGATTGGCTTCCTGTTCGACATGCCTTCCCCGGCCGACCGGCAGAAGCCCAAGTGCAAGTCCGGAACTTCCAGAGCTGCTGCCTATGATCTTCTGGTGGAGCTGTGCCGCGGATGTGCCACGAACTATGCATATCTCCATGGCAGACTCTTGGCGCAGCACAAATCCGGACCCAAGCAACCGTATCCCTGGGACTACTGGCCCAGGGATGAGGGTAGATCCGAGTGCGGCTACGTTGGACTCACAAATTTGGGCGCCACTTGCTACATGGCCTCCTGCATCCAGCACTTGTACATGATGCCTCAGGCGCGGGCTGCGGTTCTAAGAATTCCGCCGGCTGGGGCCCAGAAGCATGCACCCACGCTCCTGGAGCTGCAAAGGATGTTCGCATATCTGCTGGAATCCGAACGGAAAGCCTACAACCCTCGCAGCTTTTGCCGCGTCTATCAGATGGATCACCAGCCTCTGAACACCGGCGAGCAAAAGGACATGGCTGAGTTCTTTATTGATCTGGTGTCGAAGCTGGAAGAGATGACCCCAGATCTGAAGCACCTGGTGAAGAGGCTTTTCTGCGGCACTCTCAGCAACAACGTGGTGTCGTTGGATTGCGGCCACGTCTCCCGCACAGCTGAAGAGTTCTACACGGTTCGTTGTCAGGTTGCGGACATGAGGAACCTTCAGGAGTCCCTGGACGAGGTCACCGTTAAGGACACCCTGGAGGGCGACAACATGTACACGTGCTCGCAGTGTGGAAAAAAGGTTCGCGCCGAGAAGCGAGCCTGCTTCAAGAAGCTTCCTCAGATCCTGTGCTTCAACACGATGCGCTACACCTTCAACATGGTGACGATGCTCAAGGAGAAGGTCAACACGCACTTCTCCTTCCCCCTGCGCCTCAACATGTGCCACTACGTGGAGAAGACGCTCATGCCGCAACAGTACAAGGAGGATCGGGAGAAGCGTCAGCGCGAAAAGGAAAGTGAAAGGGCCGAGTCCGGGAGCGATGAGAATGCCAACGAAAAGGCGGAAGCCACTCTGGACGCCGACATTGAGGAGTGCTATGAGTGAGTATCTCTAGAAATATGCAATCTCTACTACCAAGATGAGTAATGTATCGTCTACCTCCTCCAGGTACGAGCTTGTCGGTGTCACCGTGCACACGGGCACTGCTGATGGCGGTCACTACTACAGCTTTATAAAGGAGCGCACGAAGAGCAGCTACCATCCGCACGAGCGATGGTTCCTGTTCAACGATGCCGAGGTGAAACCCTTCGATCCCTCCCAGATAGCGGCCGAATGCTTCGGTGGCGAGATGACGGTAAGCATCTGAAACTTTGCCCCCAGAACCTGCCACTAACTTTCAACCAACTTGCAGAGTAAGACCTACGACTCGGTGACGGAGAAGTACTTGGACTTTAGTTTCGAGAAGACAAACTCCGCCTACATGCTGTTCTATGAGCGCCGCCTGCCCGAGCATCTCCAGCGCCGCCACTCCGAGCTGTTGGTCACCCCGACGCCGAGCCCAACCATAGAGGAGAAGTCGGAGCCGGAGGAAGCCACGAAAATGGAAACCAGCACTGAAAGTAAGGCGGACGTAGATGTGGAGGGGGATGGAGATGAGAAGGGAGTGGTGAAGGAGAAGGAGCCAGTTAAGGACGAGAAGCAGCCAACTGATATTGGTGAGAAGGAAGTCGCCGAGTCCAAGCCGGTGGAAATGGAGGTAGAGAGGAAGGAGGATCCTGCGCCGTCGACACAAGGCCCAGAAAAGTGTGAAGCTGAGAGTCGGCTAGTCGAGTCAACGAAGGAGAAGGGAAAGGAGGAAAAGGAAAAGGAGGTGGAACCCCAAACAGCCAATTGTGATAACCATAAGCCAAGAATCAATAGCCAGAATAGAGCGCCGAGCAACGATTCCCAGCCCTCCACGTCGAAGGCGGCCCAGAAGTTGCTTCTATTTCGTCCACTGTTGAACAAGGAGCTGGAGGATTGGATCTGGCAGGACAACAGGCAGTTCCTGCAAGATCGCAACATCTTCGAGCATACTTACTTCAAGTAAGTACTTTTGGATTCCAATTGGGATTCCACCAACTTTAATGTTTTGCCCGCACAGCTTTATGTGGCAGATCTGTGGCCACATACCGCAGTCCCTGATCTCGGAGACGGACGTGACCTGCATGGCAGCCAAATTGTCGGTATCATTCTTCATCGAGACCTTTATTCACGCCAAGGAGAAGGTGGGTCTACTCTGAATCTGAAGAGAATTGTTAATTGAAATATTTTTTTATTAAATTTCTGTATGTAGCCCACCATGGTGCCCTGGGTGGAGCTGCTGACGAAGCAGTTTAATGCCAGCCAGGAGGCCTGCGAGTGGTTCCTGTCGCACATGTCCCTGGAGCCCTTCTGGCCCGTCCAGGTGCTTATTCAGTGTCCCAATCAGATGGTGCGTCAGATGTTCCAGCGCTTAGTCATCCATGTCATCCAGCGACTTCGGTAATTCAATCATAGCTACTATTTTAGGATATATTTTAACTTATTTATCTTTCTATATTCCAGCGCCTCCCATGCGGATCTGTATTTGGATGTTGAAACGGACGAGAACGACAAGGAGCTAATTGGCCAGGCGTCGTGCGTCACCCGGTTCATCGGGTCGCTAATTTCGCTTCTGGAACATGGAGCGCGATCGCACCTGCGCCATTTGTCCGAGTATTTCGGTCTTTTGTGTGAGTTCTCGCGCATGGGCGACGAGGAGGCCATGTTCCTGCTGCGAATCGGGATTCTTAAGAGCCTGGTGGACTTCTACTTGGGTCACAAGCAATCGGACAGCGTTAGTTGAATCACCGTAGCCGGGTTAGCTATAAGTTCTAATGATTTACTTTCCACCATCAGATCGACATTAGCTCGGACAACGAAGATAACTCATCGGATGAGGCCCTGTCGGTGGAGAAAATGCGTCCTGCCTCATTGGACAAGATGATAGCGCTGTGCGCCAGCTTGGTGGAACGATCCCGGGGCCCGGACTTCCGGCTAAGGCTGTCGCCGAAAGACTTTAACGCGATTGCCGGCGGCAAGGTGATACTCAAAAAGCTGGAAAGCGTTGTCTATTCCATTTAACTAATTCTCCAATCAAGAACCGCACCAATCCACCATTCACCTAACCCGACCCGAATCCCTAAACAGTCAAGATAAAAAGCCATAACAATTCCATAACCCAATGTGTTTCCTCTGTTTGAATTTTTGCTTGAATTCGTGTTAAATGTTTCGCGTATATTTCCTAGGGGTTTCCATTTTTGTATCAACAAATAAAGGACGGCATTAATCCGCACCAGACTAAGCATTTAATCCACGCCCTCTGTCGTTGGGACGAGCGCCTGGCCACCCAGATCATCGGCATGCTCTTCGCCTCGGTTACCAAGCACACCGAGCTGTGTGCCCCTTTCTTCAAACTTCTCACCTTGCTTACAGAGACGCAGGGCGGTCCGGTGGGCCTGCCCTGCTTCACCCAACTCATCCTGCCCCGTATGTGGGATGCTGCCGAGTACTGCCCGCAGTCGGTGCTGGACTGGCTATCCCTGCAGGCCACCAAGAACAAGATCGCCCATGCCTGGATCCTTCAGTCCGCGGAGCAATGGCTCGAGCAGTTCCTCCTTGCCCACGACAACACACGAGTAAGAAATGGTAAGAGGTCATCACATAGTGTTTGATTTTCTGTTTTTTGATTTAAAACTTGGATGTTGCTTCGTTTAGCTGCCGCCTTTCTGCTAGTGGCTCTGGTACCATCCCAGCCCTTCAGGGCCAACTTCAGAGCCCACTCTCAGCACAAGCTTCTGGCTCTCAATCCGCACAGCTACCGGTACGTAATTCCTCAAGGTTCCATTTGAATATTTGTGTTTAAGAACGCAAACTCTTAATAAAGGGACATCAACAGTGATGCCCAGACGGTCCTGCACCAGGTTATTAACCTGCTTCTGCGCCTGCTGCGACCAGCCCGGGTCTATGCAGACATTGGAGCCCATGGTACCACCAAGCTAACCGCCTATTTCAACCTGCTCAGCTACTGTATGGTTTCAAAGACTGAAAAACTAATGGCAAGTTTGGCAGCATTATTTATTCCACACTTGGATGTGATTTAATGGAAGATACTCTGCTTTTAATTTACAGATAGGACCGTTCATGCGCTCCTTGTGGGAGCTGTTCCATCCCCGCCTCTCGGAGCCAAGTGTTCCGGCCCATCACAACAAGCACGCCCTTCTGACATTCTGGCATCATTCTCTTGTCGACTGTCCGGAGAATGCTGCCCAAGTGGCCAACTGTCCGGAAATCACGCGCAATATTGCATTTAACTATATTCTGTAAGGAGTCGGGTGCTCTAATAGCGATAGATTTCAAAATATCTCCAATCTCTCCCATCAGGGCCGACCACGACGATGCGGAAATAGTCACCTATAACCGATCCATGCTGCCCGCCTACTACGGACTACTGCGACTGTGCTGCGAGCAGAGCCGCGCCTTGACCCGTCAACTATCCCAGCACCAGAACCTGCAGTGGGCCTTCAAGAACATCACTCCACACCCCACCCAATACGCGTCTGCGGTGGACGAGCTCTTCAAGCTGATGGCTCTGTTTGCAACTCGTCATCCGGACGCCAGTGAGCAGGAGAAGCTCGACGTCACCCAATTCCGAAGAGCAGTAATTGTGGCGTACACCAGCAGCTTGGATGCTCGAGTTTCCTGGTCCACGATGATCAACGCGCTCAAGATCCTTGGTAACATTCTCCTTCAAAAAAACTAAGGCTATATCTATGTTCATTTGTCCGATTCTTGAAAATGTTAGAAAAAATATTTGAAAGTGCATGAAAGCACAATGTGCCTCACGGCGATGACGGCATCTTTGATAATTCTCATTCGATTCCTGAGGGGAATATCTCAATTGATTTGTTGATCGATTTTCCGTCAATCGGCATCAAAATCTGAGAACGATTTTATTTTTCGATTTTTTATCAAATTTTCTGGGGGATCCCCTTCAAAAAAGAGGAAAGTGCCTGAAGGCACAATATGCCCCACTGCGATGGCTGTATCTTTGTTAATAGTGATCCGATTCTTGAGGGGAATACCTTAATCGATTTGTAGATCGATTCTCCGTCAATCTGCATCGAAATCTGAGAATGATTTTATTTTTCGATTTTTTATCAAATTTTCTAGGGGATCCCCTTCAAAAAAGAGGAAAGTGCATGAAGGCACAATATGCCCCACAGCGATGGCTGTATCTTTGTTAATAGTGATCCGATTCTTGATGGGAATACCTTAATCGATTTGTAGATCGATTTTCCGTCAATCTGCATCAAAATCTGAAAACGATTTTATTTTTCGATTTTTTATCAAATTTTCTAGGGGATCCCCTTCAAAAAAGTGGAAAGTGCCTCAAGGCACAATATGCCCCACAGCGATGGCTGTATCTTTGTTAATACTCATCCGATTTTTGAGAGGAATACCTTAATCGATTTGTAGATCGATTCTCCGTCAATCTGCATCAAAATCTGAGAACGATTTTATTTTTCGATTTTTTATCAAATTTTCTAGGGGATCCCCTTCAAAAAAGTGGAAAGTGCATGAAGGCACAATATGCCACACGGCGATGGCTGTATCTTTGTTAATAGTGATCCGATTCTTGAGGGGAATACCTTAATCGATTTGTAGATCGATTCTCCGTCAATCTGCATCAAAATCTGAGAACGATTTTATTTTTCGATTTTTTATCAAATTTTCTGGGGGTTCCCCTTCAAAAAAGTGGAAAGTGCATGAAGGCACAATGTGCCCCACAGCGATGGCTGTATCTTTGTTAATAGTGATCCGTTTCTTGAGGGGAATACCTTAATCGATTTGCAGATCGATTCTCCGTCAATCTGCATCAAAATCTGAGAACGATTTTATTTTTCGATTTTTTATCAAATTTTCTAGGGGATCCCCTTAAAAAAAGTGGAATGTGCATAAAGGCACAATATGCCCCACAGCGATGGCTGTATCTTTGTTAATAGTGATCCGATTCTTGAGGGGAATACCTTAATCGATTTGCAGATCGATTCTCCGTCAATCTGCATCAAAATCTGAGAACGATTTTATTTTTCGATTTTTTATCAAATTTTCTGGGGGATCCCCTTCAAAAAAGTGGAAAGTGCATGAAGGCACAATATGCCTCACTGCGATGGCTGTATCTTTGTCAATAGTTATCCGATTCTTGAAAGGAATGCCTTAATCGATTTGCAGATCGATTCTCCGTCAATCTGCATCAAAATCTGAGAACGATTTTATTTTTCGATTTTTTATCAAATTTTCTGGCGGTTCCCCTTCAAAAAAGTGGAAAGTGCATGAAGGCACAATGTGCCCCACAGCGATGGCTGTATCTTTGTTAATACTCATCCGATTCTTGAAAGGAATACCTTAATCGATTTGTACATCGATTCTACGTCAATCTGCAACAAAATCTGAGAACGATTTTATTTTTCGATTTTTTATCAAATTTTCTGGCGGTTCCCCTTCAAAATAGTGGAAAGTGCATAAAGGCACAATATGCCCCACAGCGATGGCTGTATCTATGTGAATAGTGATCCGATTCTTGAGGGGAATACCTTAATCGATTTGTAGATCGATTCTCCGTCAATCTGCATCAAAATCTGAGAACGATTTTATTTTTCGTTTTTTTTATCAAATTTTCTAGGGGATCCCCTTCATAAAAGTGGAAAGTGCCTCAAGGCACAATATGCCTCACTGCGATGGCTGTATCTTTGTTAATAGTGATTCGATTCTTGAGGGGAATACCTTAATCGATTTGTACAACGATTACCCTTCAATGTGCATCAAAATCTGAGATTAGTTTTATTTTGAATTTTTTTGTCAAATTTTCCGACAATGCCCTTCAAAAAGTGGAATATGCGTGAAGGCGCAATATGCCCCATTTCGATCTCTATTTCTTTCGCAATATTCATCCGATTCTTGATAGGAATACCTTAATCGATGTATAGATATAGTTTCTATGAATCTGTTACAATTATTATATATTGTTTGTTTATTTATTTAAAATCTGCAGTGGACAACGAGGAGGACCGAATGTTGGTGATCTTTAATGGCGGCATCGAAATGTGCTTCGAGGCACTGCACACGCTGCATTCCATGCACCATGAAGCTACCGCCTGCCATGTGGCCGGTGACCTCTTTGACCTGCTGGGCGAAATGCTGCTGCTGCTGGCAACGCTCCGCACGCGCACCGACAGTCCTGCCCAGAAGAAGCAACAGCAACAGCAGCTGGAACATCAGTTGCAGCTTCAACAGCAACAGATGCTGCAGAAACAACAGCAGCAGGCGCAGTCGCAGTCCCAGGCACCACAGACGCCTCAGCAGAAGGAGAAGCAGTTGCAGCAGCAGATGCAGCAGCACCTGCAACTGCAACAGTTGCAGCAGATGCAGCTCCAGCAGCAGCATTTTCTGCGCCAGCAACACCAGCACTCCGCCTTGGCCAAGGCATTGCCGGATGCAGTGAAGCGGTTGGCGACCCTCTTGAACACATTCAACTCGCCAGAGATAAGCCGCATGGCGCTGGAGGTGCTGAAGGAGTTGGTGCGCAACACAAGTCTAGAAGCGATCAGCATTTTGGCACCCATTCTGATCAATTGTCATCTCTCTGTGGCTAACGCCCCCAATGCCATTGGGCCCTTGGGACCCTATTTTCCACGTCGCGGTGCTAAGCACTCGCCATGGCCATTGGGGGCCAAGAATTCGCCAAGACCACCGCGGCCAATGGTCCAGATGTGCATAGCTTTGGGTGAGCTGACTCCACGTGGCTTAGATGCGGAGTACGATGCCCAGGTGGAGGCATTCTATAGGCCGTACCATGACTTCATCGACGTTATGATGCGGATGTGCGTCAATACGGGCACCCTGAACGACACGCTAGTTAAACTGCACTGTTTGGTGGCCATCGAGTCGACTCCTCTGCACTTTAACTTTTTCCCCAAGTTCTGGGTGGGCATCCACAACAATGCTATCACGCACAAGTAAGTCACAATTACACTGTAATTAGTTTTTTTTGTTAATTTTATTACATAATCCTCTTCAGATACGTTGAGCTTCTCGTTAAGAACCAACTGCTGGTGGAATACTTACACAATGTTCTGAAGGACGAGCGCAGTATGTTGAAGGATGCCTGCGTACGCGAGTTTCTCGAACTGTACTACCACAAGGTGGCCTCTCAACTGCCGGTAGCTCGCATGATCTACACGATCAACTATGGGATGCACTCCAAGGACGACATAGACGAGTTGTGTGGCGACCTCTTCGCTATCCGTATCATTGCTCAGGCTACTGGAGTGCCGGCGTCCGTGCGAAAAGAACTTCGCGGATCCCTAAGGGCTCTGCAAAATAAGAGCGAGAGGTTCAGAAAAGAGGCGGAGCGAGGTAATGGTTACATTTTCCAATCCAAAATCCAAAATAAGATTCTAATTTTAAATCTCTATTGCAGATCAATTTCCTAACAAAAAGCAGAAGCGTGATCCCCTTAAGGAAAAGGAGCATATGCGATCTGAAAGCGAAAGTTCAGATAAACCGACAGATGTGTCCATGGAAGAACCCAGTGGCAGTCAGCCAGATACAGAAGCCACCGTCAAGCCGCCTACGCCAGCCGGCAGCGAGGATGAGCAGATGGAAAAGACCTCAATTCCTTCGTCTGATGACGAAACAGAGCTCGAGGATGAACTGGAACCAACGCCCAAGCGCAACAAGAAGGCGGCCAACAAGAAGACAGCACAGGATCGCCTAAACGAAGAGCGCGAGAAGCGGCTACTGACACTAAACACCATGGAATCGTATATTCAGAACATTTTCGCTATTCTGAAACGAGATTTAAATATCCCCTGTGCCGGGTTGAGTAAAGATGCCAGCGAGGAGACATCAAGCGAGGCATCGACATCAGCTGGTGCAGCATCCAAGGTGGTAGCTCGCCCGAAAGGTGCCTCCACGCCGCCAGAGCCCATGCCGGAGGCGAGCGATGCCCGGGTCTCCAACATGGAGACGGAAAATGAGGCGACTGCAAATGGAAGCCAGCCAGACGAGTCCCCGGCATCGAATAGCGGAGATGCATCAGTAAGGGCGCCTACTCAGGTGGCCTCGGCAGCTGTTGCATCGACGTCGCAGGCGACGAGTCCGACACAGATTTAGTTGTCATTCAACGATTTGCTCAGCATTTTGTTCTTCGGCAAGCCATTGGACTGATAGTGGGTTCCTGGGGCTGAGGAAGGCTGAGCTCCTAATCTGTAAGAATTTGTGGCCAAAGGTCATTGTTAGGTACACTTAGGCAACCCAAGGTTGGTGCTAATGGTTGACTTGGGGGGCATATCCACTCCCAAATCCACACACACAGACAGACTAATGAGCGATACAAGCTATATGGCCTGATTCCGATTCCCCTTTCGATGGAAGGGTAATTGGATCGGGACTGATAGATACTTAGTTAAGCTTAGCCTAGCAGCATCTTAAAGAAAAAAAAGTAAACATTGAATAGCACTGTAACACCATCCCATTCAACAACATACCCCGTACCCGTACCCGACCGATACATACATATATTCAATATATAGCGATAAATGTATTTAATGTAAGACTTTCGAGCACGCAACCTACCGTAACAGATCCCTTTCAAATGGTTAATTAAGAGAAAAGTTTAAACGATCCAATGGAAAAATTTGTTATGCCAAAAAAAAAAGAAAGAGGAATTGGAGGCAGCATTATACTACAAATTATGTGTTGGCTTAAACAAGAGCAGTTGAAGTGTCATTCTTCAATGGAACGGCTTACGAGACGCTAATATCTATATATGTTGTACTAGATTCATTAAGTATCATTTGTAAAAGGATGCTAGGAAGAACACTTGCTTACCTATTTTTCACGCCCATTTCCTCCACGCCCCCACGCACCATAAACGATATGTTAGAAGTGAACAGATATTATTATATTAGAAACTAAAAAAAAAACAAAAACCTTTTTAACTATTGGATGTGTTAAAATATGTCATAATCATTTTCAATGTAAATTGCATAACGCAACCAATCGATCAGTTTTTAGTTCAAGTCCAATAGGGATAATATGTAATGTTTAGTGCTTAAGGAGTGTAGAGAGAGAGAGAGAGAGTGGTTGTCCCAGGTGAAACACAACAGGACAAAAATGATAAAGTTAAATAAAGTAACTGGCCAGCCCCCAGAAGGGTCGCGTATAATGATAGTTATAAGCACACACACACACACACACCCTACACCCTACGGAATGTTGAAAAACAAAGTAAATTAAAACACCAAAAAATAAAAATTGCAACACACACAAATCAAGAGAATAATAAGTTTAAATGATATGTAATTAAAAAAAAAAAAAGAGTTTCGAATTTTATTTGGCATTCCTCAACTTGTTGCTTTCCCGGGCCTGGTGTTCTATTCCGGATTCTCACTGACGCATGCGCTGGATTAAATGCCAAATTCCGGACGAGTGTCACCCCTAAATATCCGTCTCTCGGTTTAAAATTACGTATACGCTTTCGAACGAAAGACAAAACTGGAAGCAATGCCGTGTGTTGGATGCGAAAAAGGCAAGTGTTTTGTGAAGATTTCAACCTGAGAATAGCAATAAAACGCAGCTGTATCTGTATTTTCAATTGTTTTTCGTTCAACTTCTTGGATTGTTATCTCTGCCTGTTTTTTACAAACAAATCCAAATTTAATCAAGAAAAAAATGTCTACTTTTCAGAGTGCAAGTGCACCCCGGAAAAGTGCTGTGAAAACTGCAAATGCCAGACGCCTGGGAAATGCGGCTGCAATCAGTCGTCGTCGGTGTCGTCCTCCGGTGGATGTTGCAAGGCGGCGGCCAACTCGTCGGGGGGTGATGCCAAGGGAAAATGTTGCGGCAGCAAGAACTGAAATCCATACCCCAATGGCCAAATGGCCAAATGGCCAAAAGAAAATGCATTTTTCACACCGTTTATTTATCGATGGCGACAACCGCTGATGAGCCGATGTCTTATACAAAGATTTATTGTTTAGTTCGAAACAAAACCAGGACTTTACATTTACTGCACAAGATAAACTAATGACCTATACCAGCATTGCGCTCTGTGTTTAACTTTAATGGGTGGCAATGATTTCTTATTCATTTCTCTTGCAACTAAATTTAATAACAAAACGTGGCAAAATGAGGCGCTTAGCAGACCAGCCAACAACAATGTGCATTCCGTTTATACATAGATTGCTTATGGAATTCTATACCAAAGGCGATAGGGTGATAGGGTGAAGAGGCAAGGGATTAGAAAAGGAATTAAACAAATTAAATTCGTTAGCGTTTTTCTTTATATTACAGCGTTACCTTCATTATGTTTATGTAAAAAAACAATTTAAAATTCACTTCTCAACAGATACGAGCCACTTACTACTGATGCACTTACTCTTAAGAATATTTAATGTAGACCAACTGCACTTCAAATAATGCAATATAAAAAACAACTTTTTCTTTTAAAGGGCAATTAATAGCTAGATGTTTGTGATTCACACTATAGAAAGTTTCCGGTTTATACAAATAAGAAGGGGCAGTCCTCCAAAAATTGGACGTTATTCTACTGGTCCATGGACGCTTAGTTGCGCTTCGGTTTGCGCTTCCGGCGACTGTTGGGAGCCTGGGAAACGTGGATTGTGGGATTAGCTTTGGCCTTTGCTTCGCTACTGTCGCTGAACTTGCGCCAGATGTTTTGGAAGAATCCCTGGGCTTCGTTGGAGTTGCCGCTTCGGTTTGATTTGTATGCCACATTGTTGTTGATGTTATTATTGTTGTTATTATTTATTGCCGGCGGCACCTGCTGTTGCGTCTTGTGCTGCGCTCCTTGGGCGTATTCTCATGAACGCTTCACCTTACCGTTGGCCGCATTCACCGATGTCTGCGACCGATAGCCGGCAGCTCCACCGCCACCCACCGCCATCTCGGTTGCATGAGTGGCCACGTGTTGAATTCCCTTCTCCATACAGCCGTGGTAGATGGGGCGCATAAACTGCAATTTAAATTTTAGATATTAGGCCTGCGGGAATAGAAAGATAAGGAGGAATCACTCACGTTCTCCCACATCATCGTTGCAAAGTCATCCAACTTGCCGCCAAAGTCGCTCAGCTCGCCACTGTATCTGTGAAGGATAAAGGTTACTTTGGATTTACTTCTCCAAGCGGTGACTTCTTAATCTTACCTGATGTATGCCCACAGAGCCAGCGTCAGCAACGCCACGCCCATCACAAGGTTGCAGAAATTGGCAAAAGTGTAGAGCCCCACCAGACCAAAGATTCCACTGAGGATGTACATGATCACCGCACAGGCGAAATAAACGGCAGGCGTGCGAGCCGCCTTGAAAATGTTCTTGCTCTCGTTGTGCGCACGGTAGTTGTTGAAGACCTCTTCCAGATCTTCTTCCAGTTGTACCCGGAACTTCTCGGTGAACTCTTCGCCGCCCATCTTTCGCTTGGTGGCGAATTGGAAGAGAGCCTTGTCCTTAACACGCAGGTGCTCTGTCTCCAGGTGGGCGGTGCTTAAGTACGGCCGCGTGCCGCCGCAGACCTCCTCCATGAGCTGCTGATACAGTTCCTTGGCGGCGGCCACGGCAGTTAAGTGGTTCGCCTCGGCGGTGGCCACAAGCATGCTCTTCGGTTCGGGCAGCTCGTTGCCCTTGTAGATGCTCATGTACGACTGGAAGTACTGGATGAGATCGCGGGCCCGCACTCGCTGGCCGCTGATCTCTTTGTAGACGAGGTTATCGGGCGCCAGCAGCATGGGCACCAGGGTGCGCAGGCTATTTTTGAACTCGGGCGTTATGTCCTTAAGTCTGCCGTCGAACTGAGGATTGGTTGCCACATTCAGGCCCGGATGGGGCATCAAGAAGCAGGCCACTTCGGTGAAGCACGACGAAATGTGGCGACGCAGCGATTGCAGTTCCGGGTGCTGCTTATCGGAAACTTCTAGCCGCCGCTTCAGGATCTTATCACCACCCAGTGCACCGTATTCCGCTTCATAGGGAAAGCTCCAGTCACGGACAAGGAATTGCAGACGCTGGAACGGCTTTTTGCCGGTGTCGGCCAGTGCGAGGCGGCCGTACTCCGTAAAGAGTTGCAGGTGCTGAAGATCATCCTCCTGGATGTTTTGTGACAGATTGTATATTTGCACGGACGACAGCATTGTGCTGAGGGCGAACACTGTCGCGCAGTCCCGCACTGTGCTCTGGCTGTCGAAGGCCCCCTGTGTGTCCAGCAGTATGATGGCTATCTTGTCCCCGTTGGGGTAATCGTGCAGGAATATGTCGGACCACATCAGGATGCCCGTTGTGTCGCGTTCGGAGCCACCGCGCCACGAAAAGCCGGCCAAAGGCTCTGATTCGTCACCCAGCCAGTCGGTAGCGTCATGATGCACATACTGGAGAGGAACAAAAAATGGTTTAAGAAAGAAAATCAGAGCAGATTCAGGTGAGGAGCATACCTTTGAGTACATGTAGCGAAGAAAGAAGTCCAGGAGGAAGCTCTTTCCTTTCCGGAAAGCACCCGCCACGGAGACGACGCAGACGTACCGATCCTTGACTTCCGGGCGCATCAGCACTTCGCTCAGTGCCTCCTCATTGAGCACGAAGGTGTGCTCCTCGGAGGCATTGATCACTTGCACTGCCGAGCCAACCATTCTGGAATCCTCGCCGTGTGTCCTGATCACCTTTTTGTTCTGCCCAGTGTTCTGGTGTCTTTGTTGAGGTTTAGTGTTAGTTTGGGATTCAAATATCTTTCAAATGAGTTACTTTTTAGGATTTGGAGATATAATCTGTAAAAAAAAACACAAAAGATGTCAGGAAAATGTAGAAAACAACACACAGATACTGTTTACTGTTTGCTCTCTTCTTCTCGTCTTCCGAAAATTTTCCATTTCCGGGAAGAGCGGGACTGGGCTAACGGTTAATTGCGCAAGCTTCTGCCACTCGGCGAGTTCATTTAATTTTGGCACAGACCCACGACACGAGCGGCGGCTGTGGCTGTGACTGTGGCGGCCTGCAATTATGAGAGGCGGCCAAAAATAAATTCTACCCATGCGCTGCTCCGCTGTGCGGCGGCATGTAAGCGAATTGTTCAGGTGCGTGGGGCTATCCATACATTATTCAATGCGTAGGCAATAATCAATAATTAAACTGATCAATGATCAAATATTTAGGGAATCAATGAAAACCTGTTGTAGGTCAGAAGAAGGATTCTTCTTTAGGATAAGACTTCTTCGATGCACTTCTTTGAAGCCTCAAAAACTATGAACCGTAGTCTCTATATTGTAATCTTTCTTGAAGAGTTCCCCAATAGGGTTAACACAATTCAACACAATTGAAAGTACATTCTCGGGCCCATTAAAATTAATTTCGTTAGCTGTGCTGTGATGACGTCGACAACTTCTGTCGCGATACGCAGTTGACCACCACGGGTGACTTGAATTCTAATTGGAAGCGCAGCCAAAACAAAGAAGAGCGCAACACTCCACGTATGTACCTCCAACCAGCCTTACAGGGAGATCGGCCCGACACGCGATTATCGCCCGAAAAGAAGGTAAACTATGTTGCTTTTAATTGAATTGAATTTGTTTCGGAATCAGCACCAGCAGCAGCGACACGACCAGCGACCAGCGCGACTGTCAACCAAATCAAACTGCACCAACAACAACCCCGCAGTCACCTCTGGCTTAGTCGATGGAGGAGAGAATAGAGTGCTGATCGGGCCGGCGAGAAAGATAGAGAGTGTAGTTCCAGGGACGGATCTAGTTTTAGATTTTAAAATTTAATAGCTTACATCAGTATTAAGCCTAATCACTTTTATTCAAACTATACATTTTTTAATAAAATTTATTAAAAAAAAAAGGGGGTTACCTGAAGAGATCCGCCACCTTTTTGTTCAACTGTCCATATGGCATTATGAGAAAGAGAGATACAATCAGTATTTGTAGAAAGAGAGATTATGGGGCAGCAACAGATGCAGCAACGCTAGAAAGTCGCGTCTGGCCAATTAACACAGTGCCACATAATTAAATTGGACATTTCGGCCGAGGGCTCTTGGCACGACGACTTTGGCGCGCTGATTCAGAGATTTCAAATGTGGAAATATTCGAGACACCTGGCAATACTGACAGGTAACAATGCTACCTGGAGCTCGGCTTGCCGGACAGCTGCGAAAGCAGTATAGTCATATACAGTCGCGATCGAGAGATAAAGCCGACACACCTGTGGTCCTGCTTACACCCAGTACACCTTGCCTTTGGGGGCGATGTAAACAAGAATATTGAAGAGTAACAGCAACAGTTGTGAGGGGTCGATTAGTCAACGGAACACCCGTTGCCGAGAGCAACACCAACAACAAAGAGGTCGAAGAAGAAGAAGACACACCAGCACATTTTGTTCTGAGCTGCGCTTGAAAAAAAAAAAATGTTAAGCGGGATAAGAGAATAAATGTTTAATTTGCCTAAATTGGGTGCCCGTGAAAAAAGTTTTTAATTACCCCAATCAAGGCGGATGCCGTCTGCACAGCCCGGAGGGATTTCGTTCTTCACTCGCCACTTGAACGCCATGCAGTTGGGAGCGCGCGGATTTGGAAGCGGACACCGCCCAGTTCCGCCAAAGAGCTGGATAACTTGCCTCGTGGCTATAGCCTGTATTCTCCCGGTAGTTTTTTCGGTTCCCGAGGAAAACCCTGTCTACTACTACGTCGGCTGCTATACTGCCCGGACGGATCTGCTCCGCGAGTCTGTCTACGCCAAGGAGCCCCGGACCTGCATCGAAATCTGCGAGCACGCGAACCATCGCTACGCTGTGCTGGTTTCGGAGAAGTGCTTCTGTACCGATGTCCTGGCAGCGGACGAACAGCAGGACGAGCGACTGTGCAACAACCGCTGTTTGGCCAATAAGGCTCAGTATTGCGGCGGAGTGGGTGTCCACTCGTACTACTCCACCACGCTGACCAAGCAGCCCGCTCCCCACCACCTAAGAGTGGCTAATCGGAGCGAGAACAGCTTAACCGTCGCCTGGGATGCATACGAGTCCAAGAAACTCCTCCTCGCCGGCGCAGCGGAAGCTGTGCTGCCCGAGCAAAAGATTGAAAAGTTTCTCATTCGCGCAGAGGTTGTGAGGACGTACTCTTCGTTGCCCGCTTTTCCGCAGCCTGAGTTTTTCGTGCAGAGCACAGAGACCCGATTCGAGGTCACGGGTCTCCACCCGGCCACGCTCTACAATATTTCCGTTCGAGCCATCTGCAGCGAGCAGCAGCAGGATCAGACCGAATGCGGCCAAGCTTCGGTGGAAGCCCACACGAAGGTACGCAATGTCAGATTACTTAACAGAATCTCCTAACCCTCGTATACTTTTAGGTGGGTCTGCCCAGTCCTCCCCCGGGACAGCCGAAAATCCTTAGCGAAGCTGGCACCACAATGACCGTGGAGATTTCCCCCATTCGGAATGACAATGGCCCCGTGACCCAGTTGCTGATCATTGTGGAGTATGTGAATGATTCTCTGAGCCAGCCCTTTGACTCGCAGCTGTTGGGGAGCTGGCAGGAAGCCCAGCAGTCCGGATTGCCATACTACATAGCCGCGGAGCTGGACTACGACCGACCGGAAGACAATCGCACCCGTCGCTTTAAAGTTGGCGACGGGAAGAGGTATGGACGCTTCCAAAATGCACCCTTAGAGCAGGCGGGAGGCCACATTCACATCAGCTTGGGAGTGGTAACTATCCAACTACTGATAATTTTTGTTTAAAACAAGTAACTCATCGGGTAATCCCCAGGTGAGCACCCTGGATGGCATTACCAAGACCCTGTATACTCGGGGAACGCACGACCAGCATGTAACCTCGCTGGACCACTTCAGCTATGCCACCTTCGACAAGGGCCAGTCCTCGGTGGTGGCCCTGGCAGTCACATGCGTGATATTTGGAACATGCCTGCTCCTGAGCCTCATTGCCTACTTCTATCTGCGCTACAAGACCTGCCGGGTAAGGCGGCTAACTGGTCGCAATGGCCACGAGATGACTCTGCAAACGCCAATCATCGAGCGGGAGAATAATGGCTACCTGGTCGAGGATGAGCCACTGCCCCACTCGCCAGAAAACTTCAAACAGCAGCTACAACAGCTTGTGGAGGGGTTTGAGAGGATACCGAGGAACACTCTTCGCTTGAATGTCAACGACGTGATCGGAGACGGTGGCTTCGGCGAAATTATTACTGGCAAGGTGCTGACCAATGACACGGCAAGGGAATGCGCCCTGCATGTGCTCTCCTTGGATGAACTGAATGGCACTACCCAGGCGCAATTGCTGAGGGAGCTGCGGCAGCTGTCCTACCTCAAGCGACAGGAGCACCTCCTAGACTTCTACGGAGTCTCCGCTAGTCCCGACTGGTTCTACCTGGTCTTTGAGCATCAGCGCGTGAGCCTCAAGAGGCGGCTGGTCGAGAGCCGACTCATGGCACCTTCCCCTCGTTTAACCTCCCTCTCCGAGCAGCTGGTCCTGCAGTGGATTTATGAGCTTGCCAGCGCCATGGCCTACTTGCTCAACTGCCAGGTGGTGCACCGACAGCTCTGCTCGCACAGTGTCTTCGTAACAAATGAATCAAAGCTGAAGCTGAGCGTCTTTGGGCCACTTCAATACATGAACAGCAGCCGCCAGCAGGGGGATCATAGCAGGTGGCTAGCGCCAGAGGTGCTGCGCCACCAACAGCACCATTCTGTGCGCTCCGACGTGTGGTCGCTGGCCTGTGTGGCCTGGGAGTGCTGCTCCCTGGGCGGAACGCCTTATGCCAACGTTGTGGCCAATAACCATCAGCTGCTGGAGGCCATCCGGGCAGGAGTTCGTCCAGCTCAGCCGGCGTACGTCTATGGAGATCTCTACCAGCTCTTACTCAACTGCTGGCAGTTGGAGCCGAGCGAGCGCAGCAGCTGCGAGGACGTGGCCTTCGGAGCACGTCAGCTCATGACCTCACCTCGGCATGCCCTCAGCTTTGATCGGGTTGCGGGCGGATTAGATACCCTGCCTCCGTACTTGCCGCAGCTGGAAACCATACCGATGATGGGATAGTCTACGTTCGATAGAAATAAGCTTTAGTCACTGAGAGAGAGAAGAGAGAGATTATTGGCGTACAGTGGAATGCTGCTGTGAGTCACTGGGAGAATCTCTCGCCAGTTCGGATATTTGTTTATTTTTCTCTCGAAATTCAAGAACATTTGTTTGAATCTGTTGCACTTGGGTAGTCTTTTATTTATTTTAATTAGTTGCCACCTGAAATGCATTGATTAGAGCCAGTAAGCAAAGATAACTTTTATGAAAAGCATTCCTTTAGTTGGCTACTTCGAATAATCTTATTTTATTCTTAATTTGAGTCGCACAATCTACTTATGTACATATTAACGAGAAATCCATTGACTTTTGGAGCAAATAAAACCATGTTCATGTCACAGCTGATCGTTTTTAAAAGCTTATCTAGGCTAGCAGACGACGGAACGAAAGACTTTCCCCCCAGCGAGCCAAAGTTCAATCGAAGTTGCTCGATAATGGAGACTGACTGACTGACCGAGAAAGCGGTGGATATTGTGTAATAAAATTTTAAATCCACGTCGTTAATCAATTTATTGTGGTCGTGAATCCGTGAAGCTGACAGGCAAAGGCAACTGAAAGAAACAAACTAAAATAAAAAGCAGAAATCACAACGAAAGAGAAAAAACGTTGCTCGCGAAACTTTGATCGCCGGCGAGCAACAATAATTAATAGACATTATTTAGATCTGCACTTGTGTGAGTGGATCAAAATTGACGATTAATCAGTTTAAAGGTCTTGCACTCATGGGTCTCTATTGTTTTTCGGTTGTTTGTGAATTAATTAGGCAGACTGGGGCCAGGGGACGTCGGGATAAACTTGGCAGAGCTCGAGATGCTGGGAAATTAGTCACTGAGGTGGGGTATTAATAATATATTTGTTTGGGTTAGAACTGATTCGCTTATCATTGGAAGTCCAACAGTGGCTGATAAGCCATCGATGGCTATATAAATGTCTTGCCGACGTGTTATGTGTGGAAACCAATAAAAGAAGTAATCAGAGCGACAAGTTTATCTGCAATATAGGATAACTATAAGTTATTCAATTTACTGCCTAGATAAGTAATAGAATTCATCTTACGGATATCGTACTGTATGTTACTATTTCCAAACGCATCAGTGCCGCAAATGAAGCGTGGCGAGATCCACTCCGAAAGTGACTTTTGCTCGCTTACCTTGCCCGGATTCAAGGTGAATGACGTTGGCGCACCGCGACAACAATTGAGGCCCCCCAATACACACCGCCTCCTCCCCCCATATACATTGGGCAATAATTATTAATAAATCAAGCTGGTTGCTGCTTGCTGGCTGCTAGCACTGACCAACGTAATCGGAAATAGGCGGCGGATGCTACGGATTTGGCCAACTCGAAGAGTTTTGCATTGCGTGTGCAAATTGTTATTGTTTTCATTACATATACACACATGGAGAATTGGAATCTCCGGAGCGCAAAGTCAGCCAGGGAAACTGGTTGCTCACACACAAGCACACACGCGCACTCTACCACTCACACGCTGCCAGATTCTGGCAGCTCGCCTGCTAACTGCGCAAATCTGACAAATCGTTGTTCGTCTTATATTACTCACTTTATTTAACCATTTACATCGGATATTTCCTTCAGCAACGTTGCCTTCGACTCTATTTTCAACACTTTGATTTTGGTTTTTGTTGTGACGATTTGTTGTTGTGCTCAGCTGGTGTGACCAGAACTAACCACATTTCAGTATTTTCCAACAGCGGTATTTTTTGTATCGGTTATCAAGTACCTTTCCCGGTTCGCGGAGAAGGTAATTGAAGAAATATTGCTATATTTGGGCTATATTTATTATAAATTTAAATTTAAAAGTGTTATATGACTTTTTCTCACTCAAATGTTTTATTATCCCCCATCTGTATCTCAATCAGTACCGATTGAAATCGGTGTTTCTAGGCGCCATGTTTTATCGATAGTCAGGAGTAATAATTAAAACCTATCGACATTTTTAAAAACGAAAATCTTAATCTTTACTTTAAATTTCATTACACGTCTCTTAATATTTACTTGTAGTTATTATTTATAAGAAAATCTTTTCTAAATAATTTAAATCTTTTTATATTGTTATAAGAATTTGTACAATAAAAAAATTAGTTTAAGACTCTAAGTTCAATAAATAATATGTATTTAAGTAGAGTTTCTAGACTAAAAACAATAAATGATTCTATTTAATCCGCGACTTATCTGAGAAGACTTTGACTTTTAAATATTAGGATGCATTAATTTTTAAAAGCAAGGCGGTTTTTCTAATTGAAGACCCGAAATTGTATCTTTTATTAATGTTTACAAAATTCTTGAACCCCTCCCAACTGGTTTAAATAAAGTTTATTTGACCAACAAATATTTACTTTCATGCTTTGATAGTGTTATCAAAGTTTCCATAGCATACTTTTTAGAATTCAAAGTTCGGAAAATCGAAAGAAAAGTCTCGAAAATTCTCAAACCAAATTATCTATATTTTTTTTAACCAAATATACGTTATCATATTGATAAAACTATGACAATGAATATATTAATAATTGTTTTACCCGCCCCTAAGTTCTTACTTAACCTAGCTGTTGCTCTCTGAATCGAGAATAATACAGTGTATCCTGAGAATCCCAACTTAAACCATATCAGGTCTCAGCGGGGACGTCGTGCGATGCCCCTATCCGCACACATACTCCGTTCGCTGAGGCAGGAGGCGTAGCTCATGGCGTGCGGGATGAAGTGCTGCTCATACACGCCGGAGAAGAGCTGGGCATAAGGTCCGCTGGCGAAGACAGCAACATCATCACCGCCATGGGTTTCCGACTCTAGGGGAACAGTGCTGGGGAACATGAAGTCCTTGTTCTTCATGTTGATGGAACGCAGATTCTTTCGCTTGACAGCTCCACCCTCCCTCAAGTAGTTGGTGTCGTAGCCGGGTCCGTTGGCATAGCTCAAGGTGGCGTACGGAAGATCATCTGCCGCCAGCTGGCCATCGTTGATCCCGAAGATGTCGTTCTTTCGGCTAGAGTAGCCCGCCAGTGACATGGTGTGGGAGTGGTCCGAGCTGACTACGATGAGGGTGTCATCGGTGCTAGTGTGGCTCCTGGCGTACCTTACTGCTTTGTCGAACTCTGCCGTCTCGTCGATTGCCCTCAGTGCCAGGGTGTCATGGTGTCCATGATCAATGCGTCCTCCTTCCACGAACAGGAAGTAGCCACGTCCTGCACTCTGACGCTCCAGTATGTCCATGGCCACCTGAACCATCTCCCCCAGCGTGGGCTGCTCGGTTGGATTGGCATCCAAATGATAGGCCATGTGGTAGGGAGCAAACAAGCCCAGCACTCTAGAAGTACGGTTGGAAAGATTCAGCAGATCTTTCCGGTTTTCCACGTAATGAGCACTGTTGGTGTGTTGGCTCTTCCACTCCTCGATGAGGTTGCGTCCGTCCAGCCTACGACCAGGTGCTCCACCGGCATCCTTCACACCTTTGGGCAGAAAATTCTCGCGGCCTCCGCCTAGAATCACACTGAGCTTCTGACCCACAGGACTGTTGATGAGCTGAGCTGCTGCGTCCGGGCAAATAGTTGGATCTCCGTTATCAGCAAGTACCTCGGCATCGTTCTCCCAGTTCCGGTTGGCAATGTGGGCGTATACACCAGCGGGGGAGGCGTGGGTCACAGAGGTGGTTGTCACCAAGCCGGTGGCCATTCCCTGACTCTGCGCCCAGGCGGCGATGGAGGCCACACGGTTTGCTGGTTGAGCCTGAGCTTGGCAATCCTTGAACTGCACTGCCGCTGTAACGCCCACCGTACCGTAGTTGGCTTTGACTCCGCCCAGATAGGCGGTGGCGGTGCAGGCGGAGTCGGCTACCTGCATGTTGGCGCAGTAGGTTTTGCTGAGACCCACGTACGGGAACTGCTCGAAGGCGAACTGCTTCTCCTCGCCACCGAGATACACCCTTCCGGCCGTGATCGTGGGAATGGACATACCGTCTCCAATGAACAGCATCACATTGCGCGCCAGCTGAGTGTTCAGGCGGGACTTGCTCTCCAACTGCTGCTCCAGGGTTTCTCCGGCCAGTCCCTGCCAGTATTCGGCATACCGCTCCTCCGTGTTCAGTGCATTGAAGACGATCTGTGGCATGGCCCGCTTGAACCGACTTGGAAGGGCTTCTGCTAAAGCGAATACGGGATGCATACGCCGCTCAGAATCGTGTGTGGCTTCTGCAAAGATTTAGATGGTACAGTTGGGTTAGTTTTCAATGGAATAGTTTGCTTCCATCTATGATTGTTTACCTCCGCCACTGACTAGCGCACTCAGGCAAAGGAAAAACAAGAACTGCAGCCTTGTAGTCATCGTGATTCTTAAAATCTGTCTGCTAGTGCTAGCTGTACGTTGCCCGGCACGTTTCCTAGGCCTCTGATAGTGTTTAGCACGAGACCTGTGGTATTTATAGCGCTTTGCCGGCAGGTCCGAGATTTCAAAACGACCCGCCGCCATCGACATGCCCGCCGGCTGATAAAGGAAAACCCTAGCTGCCTTGGGTGTTCTTTTTATTCTTTTCTTTTTATTTGTAGACAGTAGAACCTACTTAAATAGGAAAATATGTTATTATTTTGAAATTGCTTTGATTCGTATTGATGCAACTACCTGTTATTAGGTGTCATGTCTTGTTTATTAAGTCTTGAAATGGTATAAGATGATATATATCCTATATAATACATTCTTCTCTTAGGAACTCTTTTTTAAGACCTCTAAAAAAACCCCTGTTTCATAAAGTGTAACTTGGCAGAAACTATAAAAATGATGCTAATCGAGTTCTCACTGCAATTGTTTTTCAAAAAACTGATGTTATTCAACGTCCGACGTTATCATCATGCGTCGACGGCGTCAGCCTGTCCAACCACCCGCCTGTACCTTCTGGTTATTGGGAATCGGCCAATGAAACGAGTGCTTGCCTGTAGCATCCGCTTGGGCTGCTTCACGTGATCGCAATGAGCACTTGTTGTTGCTGCGGCGGGTTCATGCTTCCAGTTAAGTCATAAATCGGTAATTAACGCAATATTCGGAAAGAGTGATTTGAAAACGCGCGCCACCATACCGTGTGAGTGCCAGTTTTTCGGCTGGTACAGTTTGGATCTGGCAATGCCCCCAAATCCAAAAATATTTAAATTGCGCAAGCGCCAGCATCAAAACATTGAACAGGAGCCAGCCGATTGTATCTGCATCTCGCTTGCGCCCAGCATCCCATGGCCCGATGCGCTGATTCTGAGTGCCAGTATCTCTGAGTGCGAGTATATCGGCATCCAAAATCTCGCATCTGAACATCTCTCGACATCCATCGGCATCCGTCGGTCGTTCGGTTGGATGCTGTGGAGAGCTTCTGCTTTGGCAGCGCGCACTTGGCCAAAATAGTTGTTGGTTCGCATGCAAAACGTTAAAATCGCATTAGCTGAAAGACATTTTATACCAACGGCGCGTTTTTAATTTTTTCTACACTACCTACAACAACACAAAATAGACCCAAGTAGACCCATGGCAGGAGCAAGCCAAACCAAAGCTAAACTAAACTTTTAACGTTCAAAAATTCGATGCTTAAACATAGGTATAAATAAATAAGCGCGTGTATACATATTAAAATGATATTTCAATAATTTTCGAACAACAAAAGGTACGAATCAGCGTCGTGGTCTTTAAACCGAGAAAAAGTGACAGTGACTCGTGTTGGGGAATACTCAGTATATGTAACAAACGAAACCAAATAATCCAATAAACGAGATTCGAGACACGAGAATCAAGAAGTGAATTGTTACTCCCGCATTGATTTTTTAAAATTTTCCTTCCAGGGAAATTTTTTGACTGAAAAAGTTGAATTCGAAAGTCGATGGGAATTGTTATATTGCCAGTTGTGTGTGCATTCGTGTGTATAACTGTATAAAGTGCACGGCAAGGACTCTGGGCTGCCATTTTTTTGAGATCACGCGGGTAACGGGAATATTAAAAAACATATAAGATTTAATGCCACACACGAAAATTCATACATAATACAATTCAGTAAATTGCTAACAGTGTTTCGTTACGTTTCTCGCTCGCTCTCCTTTTCCTGTAATGTTTAAGTGTCTGTGTGTGTGTGTGTGTGTGCGTCAGGATTATGTGACTCTGCGTGTATATACAATCTACCATGTTGGGTGGTATGAACGGATATATATATCCGTTTGGCAAGTTGGACGCCCAGCTGGCTGGCAGAGCGACATCCCCAACACAGTTTCACGTTTGACAAATGTCCTGGTGGCATTGGGGCCAAAAGAAAGAGGATGGATCCTGTGTTAAGCCCCTGAAAAGTATACAATGTTCTCTCTTAAAGCCACGTCCAAAAATACGATTTAAAGGAGGACATTTTGTTTTTTGGCTTGGGGAAGACTCGACTTGGGCTTGCCAGCAATCTGGCAACTTTCAATTGCTTTCATTGACAGTTAAAACGAAAGTTATCAAATACACGAATAACCAGCGAAGTTGCCCGATAATGCCAAAAAACAAGAAAACCCACGAAAGCAACTTAGCATCCGCGACAACAACTCTGAAGTCAAATACGCGACACTCCAACAACAGCAACACAAACACAATTAAATAACAGGGAAAAATAAAAGTAGACGAAAACTTTGACAGAACAAACACACCCACAATTCGTGCAGACAAAAAAATATAGTATATTGAAATGGCAAAATTTTAAATAAAATATTATGTTATATTCCTGAACTGAACATTTATGTTCAGTTATCCCAACTATCCTTTAGATAACACTTATCTCAAAAACCCATAAGAGATATGAGATCTGAAAAAGAGAATTTTAAAGATTGTTTTTAAAATTTCCTATATATATATTGGATTTTCCCTTTGTGTACAGGCACACAAACAAGTTGCCGTTGTTTGTAAGGACGCGGGGAAAGTTGCGGATGCTTGGATCAGAGTTTGGGAGCCAGGGGGTGGGGTGGGTCTGTATAGGGAAACAAACTTTTAACATAGTACCCCACATCCACACACACACAGACACATACATATACGAAAAAACCGTAAATTTTCGCACAAAAAAAAAAATGAGGAAAAACAGAAAGCAGCAAAGAGAAAAGGAATCGATGCGAAGGATGGAAATGGTTGGAGGATGTCGGGGTTTCGAATGGCAAAAGGACGAT
This sequence comes from Drosophila monieri, assembly GCA_035047585.1. Taxonomy (NCBI): domain Eukaryota; kingdom Metazoa; phylum Arthropoda; class Insecta; order Diptera; family Drosophilidae; genus Drosophila; species Drosophila monieri. The sequence continues at coordinate 840,857 of JAWNPJ010000115.1, read as the reverse complement.
TGCACACTGTGTCAATTCTGTAACAACATCGGGTTGTTATAATGGAATGTACCCGTATCTGATAATGCCACTACAATGTACCAATAATGAGTTGTCTGTTCGAGGGGGAGTACACTCTACAATGTTCGCTTGTACACAGTGGGGCTCATTGTTTATGGATGAGTTCGGAAAAGTTGCTAGTTTCAAAAGTAATTGAAATATGAATGAAGTCTAAATTTTGGAACAGTGAAAAATGTGTTTCTTTTTGTATTTTTTTCTGAAAAAGGTTTATAGGAATACAATTTAAACAAAATTTAAAGTCCAATTCGCATAGAGAATATTAAAATTGTAACTTTAAATGATGATCCTTATAAAATTTTATCTAAAAAAACTATTAACGGCCCTTAAATGTAAATAAATTGTATTTAAGTTTTCCCAAATTCCTTAATAATTCATAATTTCGTATCCCCTTTCTTTAAAGCTTGACTTCCCTTCCCTTTTGATGTTTGATTTTGTGAATTAGTAGCTCCTGCCCATTGTACATCATCAGCTAGCATTGTTGCCAGAGAGTTGAGTGGAAAAAGGATGCGCGATGCGGGACGCACGAACGGATGGCACACGAACGCACGAACAAGGCGGTGCGGCACGAGTGCTTTCTCCCTCTCCTTCTGTTCCTTTCTCTCTCTATCCGCCCACCGATGGCTCCATCCCTCTTGCTCCCGCTTGCTTGCCACACCCCCGCCCCCAGCGGGCGCTCCAGCAGCGAGTTAACTTTGACGTTGTGCTGTAAGCGTTGGGTGCTTCGTTTAAATGAGTGCTCGTTGAATGTGTGAGTAATTGGAGGGATGCTGGCCCAGGGGGCTGAGAGGATGATGGGGTGGTTAGTTGGGGGGCATGGGGACTGCTTCGAATGGTAAAGCAAGCGACAACAAGCAAAACATTGATGTTACTGAAGGAGGTTGCCAGCAGACGCTGGCTGGCTTTTATAGTTGGCCAAAGGAGTGAAATGGCGCCAGCTGAAGATTTATGCATGTGTTTGTATCCTCGCGATGAATGTATATGGTGTGTGTGTGTGTGACTCTGGAAGTGTGTGTGTATGGGAAATTATGAAAGCATTTGTGTTTGAGTTTGAGTAAACATGACCACTGGGGAGGCACTCGAGGGGGCTGGGGGTTGTTTTGGTTGCCTGGCCCACACTGCGTATGTGTGTTTTTGCGCTCGTACATACCTATTTGTGTTTGTATTTGCGGTGGCTCCCATGTATCTGTATCTGTCCTGTATTTCTGTGTTTGTATGTGTGTATTTGTTGGACTGTTTGCTTACCTTCGCTGCAGTTGCTGATTTTGAGGCCGCCGCATATTGTTAATGGCCTCCACATCCTCCATGCTCGCTCCTCCTTCGCTTGCCAGCACCGATGATGGAGGCCGCCCAGTGCTGCCAGGCAGTGCAACTATGACCTTCACCCATTTAACGATACTTAACCAGTGGCAAACCGACCGAAAGTTGAATGTCATCGCAATTTGTTTTCTGTATTTTGATGCCTTTGTAGTCAGAAGAGAGGTTTATAGAGTAGAACTTTATGACTTCTGTTGTCGGGCATCCCTCATAGCTCTGCTAACCCCCATTGAACTCGTGACTATATTTAGATCCGAGCTGGATGCAAAGCTCAATCTAATTTTAGAATTGCAATTGGGGTAAGCAAAGCTCCTGTCCAGCAGTGGTATTACCATGGCAACGGTCTGCTGCATCTGGGATCCGGGATTGTGCTGAGCCTTTTCTGAGAACTTGTTGAGGATTTAGTGAAGAGGGGAGCATGCAGCCATTGAAGGATTATTAAAAGCTTGCATTTATTAATAAATATCGAATAAAATTATGTTTCTATCAAAAGATAAAAGTAAGTAATAAAGCTTATTGATGGACGAGAAAATAAATAGAACTGCCATTTCAATTTTTATATTACGGCCAATAGGAAATTTTAATATCATATGCGAGCTGGCGAAATTGCTGTCGTTAAAATATTTTACAACATCCTACAAAGATTGAAAATAAATCAAGCGAACATCCATGAGTGAGGTGGTGTGTGCTGTTTGGGTTTATGATTGTGGGATGGGATGGGTGGGTGGTAGGTGTGCCTTTTTGGGGCAGTCCCCGTATCATAGAATATTCAGTTATTGGCAAAGGAATGGGAAATTTGCAGGTTGTTTATAAACATTGTTGGCGCTGTAAAAGCCAAATGGGAAAAGCAAACCTAGAGCCAAATCCAACCAACAATCTATACGGATATGCATCGTCCATATCGTGTGTGTAATTAGAGGCCGTCAATTGCCAGATTGAGAGTGCCTGTCGTTGTAGAGATCTGTCTGGGAATCTTGAAAAATATGAAGGATTTGTGTGTTTACATAGGGGGAATGTGCTCTTTAATATCTTTTGATAAACAAATGCAGAAACGACGAACGGAAAATTCTTAAGAACACGGCCAAAATGTATTCAAGAGATCCTTTAATTCCCCAAAAAAGCCAGGAAAAGTTTTAATTTCCAGGCAGTCTTCCGCCACCTGCACTGCCAACCACCCCTGGTGTTCACCTGGTTCAGTTTCATTGACATTTAAAGCAATTAAAAAGTCACACACAAAATACCAGCCCACACCACACCGAAGTGTTTTGCTTAATTTAGCAACAAAGTGAATAACAATTTTAAACACCTCCTCTTCAAAAAGTGGCTGTGACAGACAGCTGTTACATGGAAATGAGCAGACAACTTGGCCAGAATTTCATTTAAGCCCTAGAAATATTGTTGTTTACTTGTTTTGGTTCGCCTTTTCGTCGGTGTCGTCTCCCTTTTTTTCTTCTCGGTCCAACCATTCTTTTGGGTTACTTTGCAAGTTATTGAACCCGTAAAACTTTTTAATTAAAATTCAAATTAGACAAATTAAATTGCCTGCTAGGTGGCTGGATTGCCATTCGAATGGGAATCGCATTTTTATGACTGAAAGAAATCCTGGCGAATAGCAGATTCTGGGGTACGTGCGTTAAATTTTAATTGATTTTTCCCACAACAAAATGCTGGAGTTGCTTCCCAAGTATGTACATACATACATACATATCTATGGATGAAAGTATGTACATATATGTGTATGGACATACCTGCTTACTCGCAAAGTAAACGAAGCGAGATGTGGAAACAGAAATGTGGAGTACAGAACAGCAGACACAGATACAGATACAGATTCAGTTACGGATACACGCACACAGGCGAAACGAATGCGAACTGGCAGACTTTCAGGCGTGCGAATAAACTCACACACACTCACTCGCTCACTCACACAAACAAACAAGCACTCACACTTACACTCACAAACTGACAATCAGCGAAACGAACGAGGCTCGGCATTCGCATTCGTATTTGTATTCGTATTCGTATTCGTACTCGGCCTGCCTATGAATGAGAAGCTGATTGTGGTGTGGGTGTGTAGGTGTGGGTGGCTGGGGAGGCCCGTTGAAAGGACAATTCAAGGAGGCAAACGAAAAACATTTTACTCTGTTGTTGTTGCTGATGTTGCCGTTGTGGACCGTAGGCTGTTTATTGCTCTTGTTGTTGTTGGCTGATGGTGATGCTGTGTATCTATGTAGAATTTATCGATTTATTTTGACTTCCCTTTATGTGCTCCGCCTCTAATACATACATACAAGCGTATTATTTAATACAGGCCGAGCGATAACAGCCAACAACATGCCTACACAGAGAGAAAGGAGGCCATAAAAGCAATGGCTTTAATAAGGCTATCAAGTATCGCTGGTGTACTTTGTTTATGCTTTTGATTAAAGTTTCTTTAAACGAGGAGCAAAGAATTCCAAGTCAAGCACTTGGCTTTCATGCCACATCAATCCAAGTCTTAGCTTAAGTAATCCCACAATCTTAAAAGGATATATGTATGCTTATGGCGGATGTATGTATGTGTGTGTTGTATTTAAAACATCTTATCTTCTAAGCATCGAAAATGTTTCTTTTTGTGCACAAACTCGGTTAGCAGGCAGCTCACTTTAGGGCGCTTCTGGGCTTTGGCTCCTCCGCCCTTCTGCTGGCTGCCTTTTCTCGCTTTACTTTTTGCGCTTAATGCGCCAATTCTGCCAACAGCCGAGGCGAAAGGCAAAAAATACAAAGGGCTGGGGCTGGATAGAAGGCAAGTCGGCAACGACCCAAAGTCAAATTGAGTAAAACGCATTGAAAACTTAAGTAATTTCCCAAGAACGGCCCACAGTTCTTAAAAGCTTTTTTTTCTTCTTGCTTTTGTTCTAAACGAGAAGCCCGAAGCAAGTGTTTCTCCCTTTTTTTTATTTTATTATTATTTTTCGTTTTGCTCCCTCGGCCTTGTTATTGCAGATGGCCAAAGTTGGTGGCCAAGTACAAAAATGTGTTTTATATTGTAATAACGAAGAATGCACTGAAGTCGAAACCCAGAAAAAACAGTCGCACACAAAAATTCATAAACTGTTTAATGAAGCAGAGCAATTACATAAAACCAAAATCAGCGGCAATATTGGAAAGTGCAGCACAGAGAGTGGCAGTGGCCCAGAGAAATGCCAAAAAGCTATAATAAAGCCAATCAGATTCCAAATAACTTTAAAGAAAAAGATTAAGTGGGGGGGATAGGACATACAAATAATATACAAAAGTTCTGCGAACTCATCTCTGAAACAATATTGATTTTGTATTCGCAGAATGATGTTTAGATGTAATCGAAATGAAAGCGTGTCAAGCCGTCCTCTTTACAATGAATCAACCCTAAACTAAAGTAAAACACGACTTTTTTTTAAAACAATACTCCTTAAAAAGGTAGAAACGATAGTAGAGTAGAAGAACAAGGCGTGACTTGTGTGTGTACATAAAGATGGAAAGCATGTGAAACTGAGGCACAAAAATGCCTCTGGCCCACCTTTTGTGTCCGTGTGCGTGGAATAAAACAAAAAAAAGCGAGGAGAGCATTAGCAACAACAACAACAACAACAATCGGCAGTGGAATAGCGATTCAATGTCACAGTCAGTGAGCAGCGTCTATGTACAAACACCCCTACAGGCTGACACCTATGTATACCGCTCACGTACATAGGGGGCACAAATAAAACAACTAAAACCACAAAAAAAAAAAAAAGGAAAAAACCATAGCCGCAGATTAGTGAGCCAGCCTGCTCAAGGAGCTGACATCGAAAAAGTGAAAGCGACGGCAGCGACGACGACGACAATCAACATTCATCATACGCACCGTGGGACGCGGCGCCGAACGCAAATGCAGCCTCCGATTGATCGGTAAGCCCAAAAGCCAATAAACCTCTACTTTTTCACAGACCTCCCTACCCTCAACACCTTCCTCGAGTTTGATTTGGACTTTTGATTTGATTGAAGTTTCCCTTTTGTTTTTTTGTTGTTGTTGTTTTTATTGAATACTAACCCCCAGTAACTAACAAATAAGTAGGATAAGCTATAAAAACGCACAGCTCGATATCCTATGTGCTATGTGACGATCGTTGTTATGGCGATGACTCCGCTTGAGAGTGTCCCTCCTCCTCGTTGGCCACCTTTGATGAACGGTCCAATTTATTTATGGCTGGTATTAACAAGCATCTAAAATATGTGCTGACACAAAAACACTCACTTACTCACACACAGGCCAGCACAACACGCACTCGCACAGCGACACACTCCCACACACTCGTGTGCTATTGGCACTGAGCTTTGTGATACATTCACGCGGCGGAAACGTGCTGCCAAAAAAAAAAACACAAAGTCGGTGTACTCTGCACCGACAACAACCAAGCAACACAAACAACAACAGCAGCAGCATCGACAACTAACACCCAAAAATCCGATGCCCAAAGTTCGATGACGTGGGGTATCGTCATCTAGGCTAGTTGCGTTTTCAATTGATGGAATTTGTACATAATTTTTTGGATTGAAAAAATTGGAAATCCCAATTTCCAACGAATTTTTTTCTCCGAAAAAACCTTTAAATTCCAAATCTAGTCGAAAAGTTCTGGGAATTTGTTATCCAATTCTGGGAATGTGTGAGCCATAAAGGTAGAAACTTTTCGGATTGCACAGAAAACATTTACATATTGGTAATGGTATTGCAGTCAAGTGGTTTTCATAAAAATAATATCTTGAAATAATTTTAAGGAATAACAAATCAAACTTTGTTATAGATACTTAGTTTACCATTTTCTGGTTTTCAGTTTAAATGAGATAAAAGCTAAACTTTCAGGAAGCTTATCTAAAAATTAATTTTAATTAAAATGAAAACTTTAAGAACAAACAACTAAATAAATATTATTTGACAACAAATTGTTTTTCATCATATCCCGAAAACAAATTAATTTTCACAATATAACACAAAGTCTTCCTCGTTTTATGATCAGCCTACCAGTTTGTGGTTTGGCCTGTCCCGTCCACCCTCGTCCGATGATGGCGATTCCTTTGGTGACCAATGGCTGCCAGTCAAATTTATGACTAAAGCGAAATAATAGACAATTGACGTCACCGTAAAATTGGTATAGGAATTTCTTATTTATTTATTATACTTTTATTTGGCCTTTACTCGGATGTCTTTTTTAGTATAGTATGTAGTGAGTATGGCGTATGCGGTAATACGTCCCTCGTTCGACGTAAAAGCAAATCGAGAAAAAAGCAACACCGACTACCCAAAGTGAACGATCTGCTCTGCACATTCGAGTATGACTTATGGAGGACGCGGTGTTGATCTATTGCTGATAAAGTGAAAGTCAAGTTATGTTAGAAATGTAATTATTCATGTCTGGCCGGGAGCAGCAAACAAACAAAGAATTCGACCAGATTTCGTTTCTTTTCTCTATTTTGCTTTCTGAGGAACATGCTAAATGTAGTCGCGGAAGGGAAGACGCGTCTCGAGGGGCTGCATCCGAGGAATGTCAATGGGCAGAAACGCCTTTTTGGAAAATACTAAGTATGTATGGCTCTGGGTCTGTGTATGTAGCGCCTTGTGTCGAATGGTTTGTTTTGCCTTCGCGTCTGGCGTCTCAACGGGCGATGGTCTGACGGTCGCGTCATTTATCTGTCAACGTTTGCCTCCGCTTGATGAACTATTAATTTCTGGTTGCCGAGCCAGGAATTTATTTTCGTCAACTGTGGCACGTGTGCCGCGAACATCACTTCAGATGCGGCTGCCGATGTCGATGCTTTCGCTGTTCATAAAAAATAATTTGAATAAATTCCCTGCGAACTGCTGCCAACATATAGACAGTGGCACTGGCAGCGTTAGCATACTGTGACAAATCCCTACCGCTTGCAGTCGTAAAATATGTGGAAATAAATACGATATACAAAATTTGTTGAATATTTATCAGGCAGCAAACATTTGAATACATAAAAAAGAAAGAACGCTCTTCGTATATAAAATTTTGATGGGCTTGGACCGAAATTGCAAAATACATGGCCGAGTGCACTGTAATCCGATTTGCTGGACACAAAATTTATGTTTTACATTTACGTCCTTCGATTTAACCACAAATTCATTAATTATAATCGGAATGGAAAATCCTTTTAGCTCGGCATTCTGAATGCATTATTGTGAAAGCTATAGATAAATATTCTGATGGCCGAATATCTCAGAGCTTGATTCAATTGTAGGTAGTAAGAGTTAGTTACGTTCTAATTAAGCTTAGTGCTTCACTTAACTTGCTTCCCCTTGTACACAGCTGGGAGTCCTATAGATAAATCTGTTCATTGTTCATTGCAACTTTGTTGAATGCAACAATGCCGAGCATACATAATTGGGAACCGTCTGCCCCATCCAATATATGCCAAATCCAATCAGACAGGGATAAAGGCAGCGGTTGGGTTGTTTCTTTCTACAGACAACGACAGGTGGTCGGCCATATACTGGGGCGATAAAGCGCAGCATCCCCACCAACAGAAAACAGGAGCCAGTCAGTAGTTGCGGCCTACACGGCGTATGAGAGATGAGATGATCGCACAGGTTTCGTTTTAGTCTTGCTCTTGTTTATAAATACATACATGTAGATAGGATACATGTATGGGAGCGAGAGGTATGTCCATTAGCTGATTTAATGAAATCGTAAATCAAATGAGCGGATTGCTAAAAATATATCTGGCGCGTATTTTATGTTTTTTGAAGTGGAACTTATGCCACAGCAACGAGTACAACAGCAACAAAATGGCATAAACGAACAATAGATGAAACGTGGACGATTGTGCCAAAAGTACGACTATAGGCCAGACCTTTTCAGGCAGATGCATATAAAATACACAGAGAGAAATGCCTTTCAATATGAAAAATATGAAATATATGATATATGAGAAAAATATGATACTTAAAATATTTATTATATTCAAAAAAAGTTTGTACCTAGAAATTATGCAAAGAATGACTTTATTGAAAACTTTTATTTTTTTCCTCCAGTGTATGAATTTGTGTGTTTGTTTCTTTTAATGATGAGCACATGTAATGCCTCGTATTGCAAAACTTGGCGTTTTATTTCGACATTTCTTGCCGTGAATAATGCATGCGATTCCTTGGACGCCTTTCGTGTTGGTCTGCATGGGTTGGACTAGGTTGGGTTGGGCTTTGGCTTGGTTCTGGCTTTGGTGTTGTTGCATTTTGCCAAAAATGCAGCATTGTCGCCGTAGCCGTCTCCGTCCGTCTCTGTCCGCCTCTGTCCGTCTCTCGCAAGGCGTGTCCGTTGTGGCCAAGATATCGCTTGGCTGGCCGGCGTCACAGTTTTCGCGTCTGCGTCTGCACTTTCCCATGTTTCCCATGCCACCTCCGCCCCCCGTCCATTGGCATCCAATGAGTGTGCGCATCTTTATTTAATTAACATATTTTATTTGCCGCACATACACTGGCGAATACGGGCGTTGTGATCTATGCCCGGCGTTTTGTGCAGTTTATGCCGCCTTTCAGTCACCGATTGTCATCTCTAAGTAGCTACTAGCTGCGTCGCAGAATCCCATCCCTTCGACATCCCATGGGCCAGTGTATTAATTGTGTGCATTAGTCAGCTCTTAGGCCTCTGGCTGTGTTGGTTTCCCATTGTTGGCACTGGCCGTGTGACTAATTTGATTACACACACCAACTGAGGAAAAGTATATATTTTGAATTTGATTTTATTTTGAGCCTGTAAACTGTCAACTTTCTGCATTAAATTAATGCTCACTTACTGTGCCAGCCAACTTATGTTATTTATACAGAGAATGCTTTCGGTGGGTGCAGTATGTATCTATGGGATACAGCCGCCCGTATCCGTGAAAATTCCTCGAATGATATGTCATCAAAATGTGATTAATTTAATTTCTTTTACTCAACTACTACTACTGATTTCTAATAATAGCTTGTCAACAAATATTTTCGTTCATCGAAGAATTCGGATATGTTTTTAATGAACAAGAAATGAGAGGATATATCTAGGGCTGAATATTTTTGCATTTATGAAACTAATAGTTGCAGTTCTTTGAAGTTAATTGAAGGACATTAATTCCATATTTCTAAGGGTCTGCTCTTGATTGATAGGCATGGAAATATTCAATTAAGTTCAGTCGAACGCACTTGATTAATTAAATGCATTTGTTTTGGTCCTTTTGTTTAATTAGAGCCAATAATTGCCCTAAAGTAACTATTACAAAAGGTTCTTAATTAATTTCAGCCACCGCAATCGATAAATTCATTTTTCGCATTTAATTCAATTTATTTCATCAAGTACTATACATATATTATGTTTTAAAATAATAATAGGATCAATTTTTAAAATGGACAGTAAATGGAGTAGTATGGAGAGGCGGGCAAAAACTTTTTTATAGCATACTCCTCATTCCTCATTTGAGTAGAAAGTAAAAGAAATTAAAAGTTTTTATTTCGCGCAATAAAACCAAAGTCAAACAATAGATTGTTCCATAGGAAACACACACACTCACTGGCTATTAACCCAATTCGCCGAGGAGTACAAAAGAAAATGCAACTCTCAAAGGCCATTTAAGCATTATGTGCAATAAAAATTATAAATAAAGACCAGAACTCACACACCCAGAAGAGGGCAGAAGTGAAATTCGTCGAGAGGGCCGAACCACTCCACGGGGCGTGGGGCATGGGGCATGGGCGGCTGCGGGATGAATGTTTATGGGTGGCGCGTTCTCATTAGGCAAAGTGTTCGATAATTAAATAGAAATGTAAATCATAACGTCAGTTGCTGGGACCTAAACCCCCGGCGCACGTGTGGCAATTAGCGAGCGATCATCGCGCAGCTGTTTAATTGGCACTAAAGCAAAGATTCCTAAAGCATTCGCTCCATGTGCACCATGGAGTGGCTAGGATCTGGATGGCCGGCGGTGGGTTATTGTCCAATCGCGTGTGCTGGTGCCTATTGAGCGGCAAATCAAATAGCCAGAAATTAGCTAATACGCAAACAAACAACAACATTATATTAAGTATACATCTTTATTGGAGGATATACTATGAAAGTATACATACATAACACATACAGGTTTATGAACAGTTTGATGCGGATATGGATATGGATGCGATAACAAAGAAGTGGGTGAGAGTCCATCCACACCGCCCCGGCGCCTACGGCTCTGTTTATTTTCGGTGCGCGCGAATGATTTTAATTGGATTTTGATTTCGAGTTTGATATGATATATCAGCCACCCGCCATCAGATCTCCATGGGGCTTCTCGGCTCTCACCTTGGCAGAGGCCTGCCGTTTTCAATCTGTCTTTAATACTTTACACGCGATTATTTTTAGTCTGTGGCCTAACATTGAAAATGTTTATATGTTTGCTGTCTAATTTCGCGCATAGTTATTAATATTATTTTTATGAGAATTTCTTGTGTTTGGATGATGCTGTTGTTGACACGGCCAGCGGGGCGTATGCGCGATGTCTTTTTTTATGCCGCTTCATAATCGAGCAGCGATACGAGTGGGCAAAAATTCATAAAAAAAAAAAAAACCAAGAATTAGGGAAGCCATTCGGCACAATATAAACATTGATATAAAATAAACAAAAATCCGAGATGAAAATTTTTAGAAAATAAAATTATAGAAAGCTTATCATGGAATCTAATGGTCGCTTCTATTTTTTTCATGCTGTTTATTGTGTTTTTCTTTTTATTGTTAGTGGTGTTGTTGGTTGTATGCCGCCTTGGCTCTCTTCATCAGTGTGTTTTAGTGGGCGCCTTGCCAACGATTTTCCGAAACAAATTGTCGTCGCGCTCGACAAAATTCCGCACGCTTACGGCCCATACCCATACCCATGCTGTGTATTCGGTCGAGGGGAGTGAGTCTGCATCTGAATTTGAATCTGAACATGTGAATCTGCAGCTAAAGTGTCACACTGTGCCAGTGTACCACTGTGCAGCATACAATGTGCAATGTGCAATCCGCAATCTGCAATGTGCACACATCGTTCATACGTATTTTTAATTAAAATCAACAAGCACTCGGCTTCTTGTCTGGTAGTCTGCTCCGATACTGGGATACTTTGACTTGGCCATCACATTCACCAGCCGCTGTCGAAGTTGCTTGGGAAGTGCAATATCCAAAAGCCAGAAGACCACTACCGAAATGCATATGCAGATGCTAGAGGCATCTGATGCATTTGGCATCCCCTTGCGCCTGTTGCGTTTTGAGAACAATCTTTCCGTCCGTCTTCTGAGCTGTGTGTGCGTGTTGTCTGCGTGTGTGTGTGTGCAGAAGAGCAGCAGCAGCAGCGTCAGATGCCGAAAACATGTGTACAAACGTGTGGCGCCCCCGGACCGCCCCAGGTGCCCCCTTCGATCCAACTTACAAGTTCCCTTGGCCAACTGCGCCTTTGGCCCGATGCTTTGACGACGCTCGTGTGTCTCTGTCTCTTTTTCAGAATCTCTGCCTCTGATTTCGCAATCGTTTTCGAAATGCTCTACATTTTGCCTAGAATTCGTTGATTTCGTCATACGTCTTGTGTCAGCACTAGAACCTTGCCCTTTCTGGTTATTATCATTATTTAATCTTATTTATAGGCCCATCTACCGTCTAGACCTTCACACACAAAAGAATAATGGTCCAAAAATAAGTCTGTATTCTGAATTTTGAAATAAATTATATTTGTAATCCTTTTTAATTTATTTTCTTATCAATGAGAAGAGTATCAAATCGAAGCAGAATGCCCAGTAAAGATTTGTCACCATTGCCAATCTTTTTGCACAGCTTTTTGTGGCGCATGTTTTGCCAAGCGTTGCCAAAACGGGTGGGACGTAAGAGAAACATGAATTAAATTAAAAATAAAACTATAGAAAATTGTAATTAAATAACTAAAACAAAAATAAGCATGCATGCTGACAGACAAAGACTATTGTGTACCAAAATAAAATTTCATGAGACAGTACAAAGACACTGACAATCGTACATCGACATCGAAGGCGGTGCAGGGAGCAATGGAAAATATCAAATAATTCAGATACAGATACAGATACAGCTACAGGCGGTGGTATCGATAGAGGGAATATTCGCCAGAAATGTGAAAATGTAAAGTGCATAAAATAATTGAAATTTTCAATGCTGCAGCTTTAGGCAACAAATCAAAGAAAAGTAAAGTAAAAACGATGAAAAATATGGTATTTTAGTATGGTATGGTGCTTATGGATTAGTGGGAACTATGTATTCAATGCCATCATTTTTTTAGTCACTAATCTTGGCGACGGCTAAATCCCCTGAGGCGACTCGATTGGTCAGTCAACCAGTCAGTCAATCAGCTAGTCAGTCAGTCATCACTTTGTCTTTGCCAAAAAAATACAAATAAAATAAAATCAGACTAACCTATCCTGCCATCTTCAGCCATAGTCCACCGCCCCCGAAGCGTATCTATCATACTTTTGATTGTGTTCTGCATCTCAACATGAACATCCCATGTATGCTTATCTCGATTTCGAATATCTTTGCCAATTTGTCGCCTTCCGTATGTGCATGTGTTTGGTTTCTTTATTTCACTGAGTTTTATGCGCACATTTTTATGCATAAATTTTTAGTACTATGTTTGTTTTTGGTTTCTCGTCTTTCTCGAGTTTGGTTTTTTTTTGTTTTGCATTTTTTGTGTTGAAATTTATTTTCTCGTATGTCACCAAACGAAAAGGAAAATTGAAAAAAAAGAAAAGAAAAACAGCAGCGAATTCGAATATGTTCAATCATACAAAACTTTTTTCAGATTTTTGATTTTGTATCCCCATCATCACCACCACCACTACCACCACAACTACAACAACAACAACTACAACAATAAGTACAACCACCAACAACATCAAGAACAACAAGAATATCATCATCGACGGCGTCAATTGCGACGATGGCTGCCATAAATACGGTAAGTACGCGACATCGACATCCAAATAACCAAAAAAAAAAACAAAGTAAAGCCAAACAAAAAAGTAAATCAACGCCAGCGGAACAATTATGGGGGCTGGGGGTTGACAACAACGATTGTGTGCAATCAATCATAAGGAGGAATAATTTACGGCATATCCCAATATATTTATTAACATCTACAGCCATGCAATTTGTAGCTGACATGGCCAACTATTCTTTTATTTGGTATCATTCAAATATTTAAAAATAAAGGAAATATATAGTCTAGTAACATATTTAGCTGGTGAAAATCTCATAAATCTTTTTTATAGACTTGTTTAATAATTTCGGAAAGTGCCATAAAACGTTTTAATAGCTATCCTTTACTTTTGACCATAAAAATGATGATATTACGCATACGACACGTTGTACCCCGAACGATGCTTGTCTTTGAAGACCCAATCATGAAGCAAAATTGAAAATTGAAAATGACAGAACTGCGGACAGATTCGAGGCAATATGACCGAGTTACCCGATGATGAATCTCTTACCGATGCCGATGTCGATGACGGCGGGGTCTTTTCCCGGCCCTTGCCCATGTGTGCCTACTCAGGGGCCCAGACATGTGTTTCAGCTCATTTTACTAATAAGCAAGAAACACCGCAACACCGCAATAGCGCAACAAGAACAACATGATAGGGAACTGTGGGAAAAATGAAAAACCCGATGACAAATTGCCGCCCAGCATATTCAATTTTACGCTGACATCATCTCGAAAATTTTCATTAACGAATCGGAAGAATAGACGGGACCAGGCCCAGACCCGAGACCTTGCCAAATCGGTCTGGCATCAAAATTGCCGGAGTCTGGGTGCAGTGGAATTATGATTTTGGCAGCCCCAAACTTTTCCTGCAACATAGCGAGGAGCACAGGTAGTCAGTCATTCAGGTTCGTTCATTCATTCATTCTTCGTTGGTTTCTTTTTTTTTTTGGACGCCAAAGCGTCGCCTTTTGGGTTGTTTTTTGGAGTGACATTGACATTTGATTGACACGTGAATCACGCCGTAAAAATATATGTACATGCTGGGACACCCACACTTAGAGCCATCGAAGAGTCCAGGTGGGGTTGGCCGGGTGTCGTAACAGGATATGTATATCCTCCTAGCTCCCCCTCGTTTACACCTCTCGCCGAGATATGACAGCCTCTCCTTTTATGGCAGACATGGGGCTCATAAATCTTTCGGCTTGCGCCAGAAAGAGAGAAAACCAACGTATAATTACTTGATACCTGAATTGATTTAGCGTGAATATAATTTATGGAGCGATGTGATTCGAAGATAGCGAGGGCATCTTGTTTACCCTTAAAATGCTGTAATCGTGATAACCGAACGATTGAAATGGGTTTATGCGATTTGCGTTTGTGTTCGTTGAGATGTGAGGCAAACATCTTGAAAACTTTGCGGCAATTCCAAGAAGTTATATCCAGGCTTTCGGATTTGATTACCTAAAGCGTTTCAAAGCAGCGACAAGGTTATCAAAACAATTGATAAACATAAATCTAATTTACTTCTTCTAATAGCATCGGCCCCATATATATCTCATAGCCCGGCGGTGGCATATTCAAATAAACAAATCGTGTTGTAGAGAACATTAACGCGGATGACTCGGCGGGCCACTTGTGGCTCCATTTCCAGTTCGGTTCATTCAGGCAACTTTTTCATTTGGCTGGCGGTGTTTTTTTTTACCCAAAACTTAAACAATAATAAAATGGATGTTTATTTATTTTACGTGAAATTTTATGCGCCCGAAACGAATGTCTTTGCTTTGCTCCTCTCCACCGTTGGCGGTATTTTGAACCTGAAACTGCGAATCTGCAGTTGTATCTGTGCTCGTTCCCCATACCCATACCCACGAACTTGTTTTTTTATTATTGTTTTGTTTCCATTGTGGTGGTCAGCGTCGCAGGCACTTTTGGAAATTTATGCGCCGATATTTTATTTATTTTTATTCGCATTTTGTTTTGTGGTTATGGGCAATTGCAGGCCACATTAATTGGGCATCGGTTGCGGTTTATAAAGCATTAATTGCCCCATCTAACATCTAGCCGCGTCTCCTTTTCCCTCCCGTGTCGCCTGGTCGCCCGTCGCCTGTTACCCGTCGCCCCGACGACCCATTTCCCTCCCCCCTTAGCCCGTTTCGTTTGCCAATTTATGGCTGCACTTTTATTGCATTTAAATTAATATTCGCTGAGGGGTTGCCAAGAATATCAAAAGCAGAGAAAACCAAACAAAAATTACTAACTAAAAATACACCATTGTTTTGCGGGTGCCAAGTACTATGAGAAGCGAGGTCCCGCTGTGTGTTATTGGCCAACACGGCGTATGCTCAACGTGCTTCCGTACTTACTGTTCAGGGAAATGATGTACTTATTTAACTGGGGGCACTGGGGGGGTGGTCGGGACTCAAAGTGAAATGCATTTAAATTCAATTAATTATGCCGCGCGTCGTCCATTAGGCGACAGTTGCTCTGAATTATCAATAATCTCGACTAATCTCGCCTGACAGCCATTGCTGCTGTTGCTGTCGCGCCTTTTGGCAGCAATTTCGAATATGTACAATATTGTACAGAATACATGCATACATGTCCCTCTCACATACAGACACACACGCACACGACACGCGGCTACTATTATGTTTTTAGCGGATGAATTATCAGCCATTGAGATGCCGTTCTGCATTTGCATTGCCCGCAGGTACCCAAGAGCATACACCTGCCATTGACAAGTCTCAGCAGCGCGCCGCGCGTGTTGATGTGCAGCGCCTCCGTGGGCACCGAGGGATCCGTAACTCTGCAACTAAGAGATGCGAACGCAGCAACAGCCGCAGCAGCAGCACCAGCCCCAGCATCAGCAGCAACATCAATCGCCACATCAACGTCAGCGTCAGCAACAAATGGCGTTGCAGCGCTTGCCACCTCTGCGGCAACTGCGTCAGCGTCGACGCTAGAGAATGCGCTGACAATTGGCTATCCGGATCCGGAAATGTTGGCAGATGTCTTGGGCACCATTCAGACAGCCTGTAAGTAAACTACACAAAATGTAATTGCTTCCCAAATAATTGTAAACATGAAATATGAGTTTGATTTACTGTCTTCCTGAAACTATTCAATGCAATGGCCTTAAATTAATTAAAGTTCAATCCACTTTTGGCGATTTTAAAGTAAAGTAGCTTTTTTTTCAAAGAGTATTTCCTGTCTTTAAGTTAATTATGCTTTTAGGTTACATGTTTCAATGTAAATAAGGCCCTAATTAATCCCAAAAATATTGAACTTACCAAACGAACTATAATTTAACTTTCCAGCTCTTAAAAACAACAGCAACAGTAGCAGCAACTCAATCACAACAGCAACCTCAAGCAATAGTTCAAGCAAATCGACAAGCAGCAATCAAGTGGGAAATACAAATAAAATAACCATAACCAGGCGAAGTGTTCAATCGGTGAGCACATCCACCAATACGAGTCTCAGTAGCAGCAGCAGCAGCAACAGCATCAGCAGCACCAGCAGCAACGGCAACGGCAAGACAAACACAAGCTACATAAAAAACTGCTTGATACGCAGCAGCAGCTGCAGCAACACGGTCACAAATGTCACGACGTTGGCGCAGATTATGAGCAACAGCAGCACCAGCAGCGCGGCAAGTTTACTCAATCAGCATAACAACAACAGCAACTGCAGCAACAGCAGCAACTTCAGCACCGCCTCCTCCGTGGGCAGCAGCATCAGCATCGGCAGCAATAGCAGCAACAGCAATAGCAACGACAGCAACAGCAGCAGCGGCGGCACACACAGTTTGAGCTTCAAGGGCACCGGTAGACATGTTCCTGGATCAGTAAACGGAGTAAGCTCATCGGTCGGAGCGTCCTGCCACAGTGGCACTGTCACTGGCATCAGTGGGATCATCACCGTTGAACCACCGCGCAAGAATCGCCCGAAATTATCCTCACCGACGCGACACGGACCGCAGCAGTGCCAGGTGCGTATCAAGTGCGGTTTATGCGGTTTCTCTCGACTCCCAAATGTAGTATGTCTGTGGCCTAATCGCTAATTTATCGCCGGTCATTTTGAGCCGTGCCAAAATGTCCGACAGTTGGACAGTCCGACTGGCACTTGCCGTGCAATATTTATAAACAGACATTAAGGTCGTCTCGCCCAAGTGGCAGGTGAGACGAGCGCACGATCTCCGTTTGCCCCACCCGCATTCGCACCCGCACTCGCCTGACACTCGTAAAAGTCCGCCGTATTGCCACTTGGAACTAATATTATGGCCGTAGTCGGTCGTGTTTATACACGGCGCTAATTGAGCGTAGAGCCCCTCTAGTTAAGATGCAGCACATGAGGGCTGGTCCATTGGTTTGGCGATTGCCTGAGCTGGTAATTGCGGAATCGAGGGAGACCATCAAAGACTAGGAATGATTTTCACGGAATTCTTTGAACACATTGCACTGAACAGAGTCCCAAAAATAACAGAAATTCTTTCAAAGATGCAATCCCCCAAATTAAATCAAGAGACTGGTTTACACATCAAAGACAAGCAGACTCTTCGTTATGAGAATTTATTTAAATGAATATCTCTCCTTCGGTTTCAGTTTCTAACTTGAAATTTCTCAATTTAATTGCAAGCTGTTGCCCCTTTTCTTTTGTTTGATTAATTTCAATCAAATGTTAAAGCAAAGACTTAAAGGCTTTTGATTTCATATTTTTTCTTGCCATCTGTGGAATTTTCCACAACAAAGGCAACTCGCTGACTTGTCGAACAACTCTCGCGCGGGGGGGCATTCAACACGATTCGACGTCTGTGAGAAAAACTGACAGTTGCTCAAAGTGAGGACCTGAAGCCCCCATTTTGTATTTTTTTTTTTTGCGCGCGCGAGCGTCTGCTACTGCTAGTAAAGTACATTTTATGGCACGTTTTACGATACTGCAGATGCTGAGCAGAAATACTTGGTCAGCAGCGGCGACCGCATCTGGGAATTTCATTACTGCTGATGCTGTTGCACGCAAACATATCTATGTTGCACACGTGTCTGCCGAGAGTTTAGAGTGTGGCCTAGCTTTTGGGATAGTTTTGGTTTGGTTTCGTTTGGAATTCGTTGGCCGTAATTAGCGTGCGGTGTTTAGATGCGGTACGCGGCTTGTAGGGGGGGAAGGGGGACGGCAAGGTGGCCGAGAAAAAACAACATAACGTATACGCAATGTGGCTCATTAAAATGTTCGAACAGCGAACGACGACGACCGAAATGCTTTCAATTATCTAGAGGGCAGTCGACTGGCAGCGCTAATTACATTTCTCTGGTTCTCTGCTTTTCCTCTGGCCTTTTTATAGATTTGTTGCAAGATCTTTGGAAATGCCTCGGCACTGGCCAAGCACAAACTGACGCACAGCGACGAACGGAAATACATCTGTGCGCTCTGCTCGAAGGCATTCAAGCGGCAAGATCACTTGTAAGTAAATGACGCTCGTTCCACTGAACCACTGACCTATACACCCCCACGCCCCCCATCCGATCCCCTTGCAGAAACGGACACATGATGACTCATCGGAACAAGAAGCCTTACGAATGTAAGGCGGATGGCTGTGGAAAGTCCTACTGCGACGCCCGATCACTGCGGCGACACTCGGAGAACCACCATGGAGGTGGCGCAACCACACCCACCACCAGCCAGTCCCTCTCGCCCATCGCCAGCTCCAGCGGAGCAAGCAGCAGCAGCAGCAGCAGCAGTAGTAGCAGCAGCAGTGGCAGTGTCAGTGGCAGCGGAAACGGAGTGGGCGTGGCCACCAACACGCTCAGCCTCTCGCCGGCTACGGCCAGCGGGGACGCCAGTTCGCCGGACGGTGCCACCTGCATACGCACCTACATATCCACGGGCAACACGGTGGTGGATGCGGCCACCGGGATAGCTCTGTCGGATGAGCAGATCAAGGCCATGAACCTGCCGATCAAGACGGGCGTCACCCTGCTCTCGCCCACCACTTCGACCTCCTCGAACGCCTCCTCCACGGCCAGCAGCTCGGCCTCTTCGTCGTCCTCTGCCTCCGTGGGGACAGCCTCGTCGACGGCCAGCCAGAGTGCGGTTATAGCCACCACCAGCTCCCCCACCATAACGCTCAGCGACGGGGTGAGCCTCGAGGGCGAGGGCCTGACCCGCGAGCAGCTGGATCTCATCAGCAAGATCATGCAGCAGACGAAGCAGACAAGTGCCCAGGTCACCGTCTCCTCGCCCACCAGTGTCAGCTCCTACAAGATCAACACGAACTCGGCGTCGACCCAGTCCAGGCCTCGCACCTGGAACATGCAATTGGTAAGCCCCAAATATATACGATTATTTTAAATTTTCTATTCATTAATCATGTACACTTTCCAGCTCAACAATTCCCAGAATGTGACTGTCACCGTTGAGGATAATACCGACATGGTGCCACCCTCTTCCAACTCCCCCGTGGAGCTCAAGGAGGAGGAGCTGAACCAACAGCTTGTGGCCGCCATCAACCCCCACCTGCTCAACATAGTGAAGCTCGACAAGCCGGTCGAGTGCAATCTCTGTCACCGTAAGTTCAAAAACATACCCGCCCTCAATGGGCACATGCGTCTCCACGGCGGCTACTTCAAAAAGGATCCGGAAACCAGGCGCAGCGAGAAGAAGGATTCAAGTGGTCCGCCCCTGCAGACGGCCAGTATTGGTGTTCGTGCTCTAATCGAGGAGAAGATTATAAGCAAACGGAAGGATATCACAAAGGTGAGACAATATAAGCTGTACAAATCTATAAATTATACCAAAAAAACTGAATTTTTTGTGTAGAAATTTTTGTTGCCTACATTTGAGAGATTGTTGACTTTCTTTTTCAGTTTCTTTAACTTTTGATTATGAGGCTTGACATAATTTAATTTTTGCAATTTTTCCAGGGCTCCTTTGTGGTTCCTGCCCCACCGCATAGTAGTGGCATCACCACCCCTCTGCGGCGTTCCATTAGCGACCTGGAGAGCTTCCTCAATCCCAAGAGCAGCTCGAGTGGACACACCCAGACATTGGCAACTAGTACGGGCACCACCACGGCCGTTCTTCCGGCCGCCACCACCATAAAGAGCAGCAACGGATTGAGTATCCAGCAGATTGGGCTGCCCCAGAGCATCGAGATCTTTAGCGGTGGCCAGAAGCAGTCCAAGACCCTGAATTTGGGCAGCGGCACCAATACCATCACCATAACCACCAACAATGTGCCCACCACCACCACAATGAGTGCCCTGACCGCCTTGAAGGCCGGCGGAACCATCAGCGGCATATCCACGGCCACCAACACGGATCCCAAGGATTCCACCCTCATAGAGCTCCTGAAGCGAGGCACTCGCATTGCGGTGACCTCGAAGAAAACCCAATCTCAAACCCAAACCGGGTCCGGGGTCCTAATGACCTCCAGCGCCACAGCAACGAGTGGCATGACAGAATTGACCACCATTGGGGGCAACAGCCTGCAGACGGTTGGACGCCAGATTATCACAAACAACAACCGCACGGTGATCATACCCTCCGATGTCCAAGTGGTGTCAACCAAGAGCAAGCTGAGCACCTTGAGTAGTCTGGTCAAGAGCAGCACCACCTCCACAGTCTCCAACAACAGCTCGAACACAAGCTGCACATCGGGAAACATTTCCCTGGCCGATGGTACGCCGCTTTCACTGACCATAACTCCCAACCAGGAGATGTCCAGTGGTGGCACATCGTCGGGTGGTGTGATCACGAGTGGCGGGGGCGGAGTTTACACAGTGACCTACACCAGCGACGGTACCGATCTATTTGACGATACCGAAGTCTACAACGTCACCGATACGGAGATGCTGCTGCAGACGGTGGACTCCATGGAGCTGCTGCAGGACGACGAGGAGGACACACACATCAAGAGCGAACATTCCGAGGACTTTGCCCTGCTGAGCGATGCTGGCGACAGTGTGCACACCCAGCTGGTGAAGCTGGACACGGAGAATATATCCGGAACGGGTAACACTGGAACCAGCAACGCCGCCATTAACAACGCCACCACCACACCGCTGCCCACCTTCCAACAATTCCATTCCAAAGAACTGATCATGCAGAACAGTTCGCAGATCCAGGCAATAGCTAGCATGCGGAGCAGTAGCGGTGTCTTGGCCTCGCCGCTTCACTCCCCTCTGGCCTATCCCACACCACCATCTAGCCACGAGAACATGGCCCAGAGCTCCCCCTTCATCGAGGATGCAGCTGCCCAGTTTGTGGATGCCAGCAACACTTTCTTCGGCGACAAGACGGACTTCTCGCACATCTACTTCAAGACCGATGATGGCCAGGCTACCATCGAGCAGCTGGACGAGCAGGACAATGAGAAGATCCTGAAGCTCAAATCGGTGCTGGAGGAGAGCAGCTTCGATCCCTCTATCAAGGTGGAGGACCTACTGAATGGAACGGACGACGACACCGAGTGTGACCTGCGGGAGTTTGCCGAGACGAATCTCTCGTTCCTGGATGAGGACCAAGAGTTCCTCAACGACTCCCGCAATGCCACCTCCCCGCTCTCAGAGTCGTTCTTCACCAGCGGCATCGGTTCTGCAGAGGATGTGAAACAGGTCCTGCGAGAAGTCCTGCCCGATGAGAACATGCAGCTGCAGATGACCAGCGAGCAACAGGGCGATAATATCATCGATCTCTACTATCTACCCGGGCTGGGCTTGCAATCGCAGATGATGCCCAATTCGGAGGATCCTTTGTTGTCGTCATCGCCTAGGGAGTTTGGACAGCAAAGGCAGCAGGTGGGTCTGCAACAACAACAGCAACAGCAACAGCAGCAGCAGCAACAGCATCAGACCCTGGAGCAGCAAATACAAGGCACCAACAATAACCTGTACCAGCAACAACAGCAGGAGCAACAGCCGCCTCAGCAGGAGCCACAACAGCAACAGCAGCAGCAGCAACAATTGATGTTGCCACAGCAACAGCTGAATCAATCCGAGTCACTCCCTGTGGCCAGCAATCAGCAGGGAGATTTTATGCTGCCCCTGGTGGGAGGTCATGGCTTTACGTCGCTGTCCAACCAAAACCAATTCCTGGACAATAGCCAGGGGGGCGGAATGGTACTGCAGCCCCTAAATAGCCTGCTCCAGCCCCTGCTCTTCAGCAGCAGTGGACCTAGTTCGCATAGCAATTTGGTTGCGGGCAACGATACCCACCTCCCCACCGATTGCCAAATGAATACAAATCAGACAACGCAGCTCGATGGAAGTTTGATGTTCGCCTGCGGCCCGGCAGCGGCGGTAACAACGGGCAACAAGCCCCTGCTCCCGGCCATGCCAACTCCAGTGGCCAATTTGCAGCCGCTGTCGAACCAAACCAATTCCATTCTGAAACGCCGACTGCGCTCGAATGCGCCCCAGGAAACGCACAAGTTCTCCAAGTTCCATACCCTATCGCCGCACCGCTCCAAGCTGCGCAAGCCCTCCCGCACCCACTACACTCCAGCCCCCATCCTCAATCCGGACCGCAAGGGCACCGGACTCTACTGCAACGTGCGGAAGCAGCTGGGCCAGGGTCTTTTCGATGCCTTCGATGATGACTTTGGGGATCCGGTGGGTCTGGTTGACTTCTCCGACGAATCGAAGGTGAACCTCGGCTCCACCTACCAGGCGCAGATTCCCAGCTGCCGGCCCCAGGAGGAGGCGGTGCGGGAGGATGTTGGCGCCGAAATGATGTGGAATCCCGAAGTGCAAGAAGACGAGAAGATCCTGATGCGCTACATAGATCTCAGCAAGTCGTCGGCCGTGCCAATGGGCAGTCATTCCGAGGAGGTGGCACTCCACACGCTGCTCAAGGCCCAGGGGAACTCGGCGGCGGCGGTATTGAATCTGCTGCAGACCCAGTCCGGCTCCTTCCAGATGAAGTGGAGCTCCCACGAGCTGGAGCAGTTCCTGCGAGGTCTGGAGAAGCATGGCAAGGATTTTGGCAAGATTGCGAATACTGTAAGAGTTACAATTTGAAATGCAAACCACCATTCTTATAAAAAACATTGACTTATTTCAGCTCCTGACAAAATCCTCCGGCGAGTGCGTGCAGATGTACTATTTCTGGAAGAAGCTGTGCGTGGACTACAAGGTATCGCACCTGAAGATGGAGCCGGTGGTCGTGGTAACGCCCCCCATTGAGAAGCCCTATGTGTGCGAGATCCCCGACTGCTCAGCGGTAAGTTTTAGGCCTAAGATGCGGCAGCATGTCCTCAGACCGAGCACGAAGCCACAGCTCTCTAACCCGCGACCCCCTTCGTCACCCCACATTCACAACACCCCACCTCACCTCACCGGCTCTCTTTCCTTTTATTTTCTTTTGTACATAACGCTCGAAAAATCAAAAACCAAACAAAAACCCTGCCTGCCTCCGAATGTAGAGCTTCAGTTCGAAAGCGGCACTGCACGGCCATGTCCGCATACACGCTTACGGCCGTAATGCCAGCAACAACAACAGCAACAACAACAATGGCAGCAACAGTAACAGCAACAACGGCAGCAGCAACATCAGTAACCAGCATGCAACAGCAAACAGTGCCAGCAATACTGGCAGCAACATCCTCAACAACAGCGGATACGCATGTGCAACACTCACTAGTGGCAACAATAACCTCAACAACAATGCCGCATCGTCAGCAACCGCAGCTGCAGCAACTCATGCCATGAGCAACAGTAGCAACTGCAATCTGAATTCGAATAGCAACACGACGACAGCAACATCGTCCTCAATCTTAGCCACTTCTAAGCTGGAATCGGGTATTGGTAATGGCAATGGCAATGGCAACACCACTGTCCCGAATGCCAAGGAGGGCGAATTCCCCTGCAAGGTGTGCGGCAAGTAAGATTCCCCCAAAGCAATTTCTACCACAATCCAAAACATGCCACAACACTATCGTGCAGTTTCCAAGAAACAATTCGAAAATCCGCAAGCGATTTGAGTGCCCGTATTGACTTGAGTTGAGATCGTAAAGCACGTTGTACTACCGTAAAATAAATCCCATATACGATATACCGTATACGAGTATTTGGTTTCTAGACTTTCAGTTATTTTGCAAATTATTTTTTAATTTTTTTTTTAGTTGTTTACATTTTGATTGATTTCCCCGGTAAATTTCTGCTAATTGCCAACCACTCTTCTATGTCTTTCTATGCTAAAAGTATATTTTGTAGATACTCCTATGAATCTTTAGTTCCATTACAATTATTCGTATGTCAGTTTCGGACTTCTATGCCATTTAGTTAGAGTTTTCGTCAAGCGATATTAACTGTTGTTATTGTTGTTGTATTGTATTGTTCCATGATGCGAAACCCAAAAAATCAAAACCCAAAATCCATAAACCAAAACCAAAAACCAATACGAATTACGAATAAAATCAAATAAATCGAAATTGCAATTTTAAAGCGAAGAGTCACAACTCGCAAATAGACGTAACCGTAACTGATATCAGCATCACAAGCTCACACAAACGACGCTCTGGCAAACCGCTCGGTAAGTAGAAAGCCTTCGTTTTCTGTTTTCACTTTTTATTTTATTTCAATTCGATTCGATTCGAATCGATATCCCTCTTCCGTTCTCACTGGTCTCATTCTACTCGATCTCTGTTCTCTTATTTCGTGTTCAATTGTAATTTGTTCATTTCCTTCTTTTGTAATTAACTTAAACACAGCGCTAAATGCTTACTGCATTTAATAACTTTTGTAAATATTTTTACCTAAAAAAACCCACGGGAGGAAAGTTCACCTTTAAAGCCACTTCAATCCTCCATCTGTAAATTGGAAGCAGCCAGCCCTCGGTGTGATCTGTGTCCAGATCCGGCGAATGAGTCTATGACTGAACCAAAAGAAAAAAATGTAAAAACTTGATCAATCACCGAGGCGGCTGTGAACTAGAACCCAGCTATCATTAAAGCGCACACCCGACTTTCAATTCTAACATTTCTTTCCCACAAAATATATCTATATATGTATTTTATTACTCATTTATTTTTTTGGTTTTGTGTTTCTAAACATAAACTCTCTATTTTCCATAGTTATTATTAACAACAAAGCAAATTTTAACTCCACACAAGGCTGAGTAAGAAGATGTAAACCGACAACCAAAATTGAAATCGAACAAAATCTAAAACCTACCTGTATTTCGTATCTCTGCATGCCTCTCTCTACTTACCACCTTTTGCACGAGCTATACAAAAATGCCAATTTTACGATAATCGCAGACTACTACTACTCTATGTGCTTCCCCAATCTAAATGTCCAATTAATCCGCCTAGCCTGCATCCTAGATGGTAGTGATCGGAGTCCCAGCTCCAGATTTGTGTATTCTCATGGTGCTCTGTCTTCTGCTCTTTTCTCCTGCCCAGAGTCTTCAATAAGGTGAAGAGTCGTAGTGCTCACATGAAAACCCATCGGGTCCAGGAACCGGAACAATCTGCAAAACACCAGCAACAGCAACAGCAGCAGCAACAACAACATCAAGTCAATGTCACGACAGGATCTGGACTGGCAGGTGCCGCC
Organism: Drosophila monieri; assembly: GCA_035047585.1. NCBI lineage: Eukaryota > Metazoa > Arthropoda > Insecta > Diptera > Drosophilidae > Drosophila > Drosophila monieri. The sequence continues at coordinate 814,926 of JAWNPJ010000115.1, read as the reverse complement.
TCGACTTCAACGATCGTATCGATAACATAGGATCGAGAGGTAATGGATAGTCCGTTGGGCTGAAAGGACATCAACCTACAACTAGAACAAAAATCGATTGACAATCGCATTAAGCAAGCAGCAAGCATTGTTTACCACTGTTAGAATTTATGCTTAGACGAATTTGAGTCTAAAAATCAATGTCACATGTACGTAGTAGTTAAAGGCATTTCTTCACTAGGTCTATCCCTATCCCTAACTTTTCTGTCTCTCAGTCTCAGTCTCAGTCACTTTCACTCTATCTATCGTCTAAGTAGAGGACACTTTGACTCGCTTTAGAATGTAAGTCTAGCCAAGGATTGGTAAAAGTTCAAATTGAATTGTTATTGACTATTGTAGGCAAGTGCAATATCTATGTTGAAGTAATGCGAATATGTAAATGTATACCCAACCGTTTTTTATATACATAGTAGCCGTTTATTCTGCTCGACTCGACTGTAGGTGTAACTCTTAAACTACATATAATAATAACTGTAGCTAAAGCTAAAGCGAAATCCCGATCTATGATAAATATTAGTGCATAACTTACTGTTAACTACAAGTTTTTTCTACTCAAAAATACTCGTACATAGTTGCAACACACTACACTGATACTTTATTAGGGCGATAAATGTTTAGGTGTTAAGAGAATCTCTATATATACATAATGGATATGATTACATGCCTAGGAGTACGATGTATGCGATATATGATTGTTGTTCTAGTTTTAACGACGCAAGTCAGCAACTCAAAGTAGTTGAAGTTTTACTTAGATCGTACTTATATACCTACAAACCCAAACTATTGTACTATGGCTTATAAACCTGAAGCCCAAATGAAAAATCTAGTGAAATCAAGTGATATTGAGTGAGATCAAAATCGATTTTAGCTAAAACGTGAAACCAAATTCAACTCTAATACTTAATACACATACACAATACAAACACAAACACACGCACACTATTGTAATTAAATAAAGTTGAGAAAAGTTTTAACTTTTAATGCAAAGATCTAGGCTGTAAGGACACCACTGTAAATAAGAGTATAGGATACTAAGCTATAAGGAAGGATAAGGATTTCTTTCAAATTTCTCCAAAACGCATAAAAGACATTATTCTATTGATAATTCTAGATACCCCAAACCCCCCCAGTCCTCCCTCGAGTACACTAAACACGAAAACACTAAAGAGGCGACTGCCTTTGACATAGACAGTGCAGTTTTATATAGGCATATAGGATATACATACATAGTAATTATATACAAGCATATATTAAATTAAATGGTACAACAGTAAATCTGCCAGTAATTTGAACAACAACAAGAATCACACGTTTTCCATTTGGACAGTGAGCTAATGTACTACAACAAATTGATGAATTGATTCAAAGTTTTTGAGGCCAGTGACGCCGGGTGGTATATTATGTATTGACAATGGCGTAATTTAATCTAGTTTAATGTAAACCAAAGCAAAGCAAGGCTAAAACCAAAACCAAATTAAATATTCATGTTTAGTCTAATGAGTCTACTGACCCCCAAAAGAAATCTGAAATATTTCCACTTTTGTCCCAGACAGATCGAGTCAGACGTATGGAAGATGGAAATGAAAAACTAATAGCAATTCTTATGGTTGTATTTGCCAGTTATCGTACAATAGGAAACACTAAGGTGTCAGGTGCTGTAAATAGCCAATAAAAATCAGAGATTTACAACTCATCCCCATACATTGAAGTCGGATAATAATGGCCATCTGGCTAGTATTATATTTGGCTTCATCTCTCCATCCCATAGCAACGCAATAACCAAAGCAATAGTCATAGGTTTAGTTGACAGACAACACATGATTCTTTCATATTTTTCGGTGTTATATACAATAAGTGTAAGCAGATATACGGACATAGATACAATTACAGCTTCTGCAACAGCAACAGCAACCCACCACAAAGCACCTTCGAAATCCCATTGATGTGGGCCTTCCACAGTCGTTCCAGGACTTTTTCAAAGACTTTCGCGTACAATAATCCTTACTTTTGTACTGCATGCACTCTAATGAAACACAAAGATAGAAAAAAAAATGAAACCCAAGTCCACCTAAGACATATATAAAAATATTTGTTGTGTGCATTTTCTCTACACGTCTCTACAGTCTCCAATCTCCAGTCTTCCGTTTCCGTTTCCGCTTCCGTTTTCACTGTAATTTCATCGAGCTATTCTGTTCCATTCTGTTCTATGCTCAAATGCCTTCAAGCGTAAGTCTTAAGTATTATTAAATAAAGTATCTACAAATGAGTGTTTATCCTTAAGTAAGTGTTCAAATTTAGGATTAAAGTTAGCTTAAGTTTACATGTGTGTGCACTTTGTTGCTTTTCAAAAAAGTTTCCTAAAGACAAAGATATGATAAATGTGAAGCTAAATGTCTAGTCAAATGCAGTAGCTTTATCGCCTAATTTATTTGTATTTTACATTTTGTTTTAAGTTTCATTTCCTGTGTCAACATGTTTATCGTTTACCAATTAAATGATTTCAACTGTTTCTTTTTTCATACGATCGCCTTGAGTTTTTATTTTCTCCGACACGACCCAACAAAAAGAACTAAGGGACAATCTGTGACATTGTGTACGAATTCCATTAAGAGTTATCATTTTTTAACAACGACATTACTTCAAGAGACATCTGCAGAACTCAGCTACAGCGGCTCCTCCTCACCCACTTTATTCGAATACTCTGCGTTGTGATTGTTCATTAAGCGAATGTAAAGATAAACTGTATTTATGCAATACATATACGTACTTATACGAATATAGCCTGTACATAAACCAAACGGCAGCCTATGCTGCACCTGCTCCTGATCAGTATCAGAACTAATTCTAACTCAAAGATCATCATTATATACATTTTGCATTCCAATTCAATGACATTAAATATATACATACTTGTAGATGGTTGCCTGAGTGGTTCACTTTCACTCGGCATCTGTTTGCAATATTTTGTAAATCGTACAGATACACATACTACCATAAACGACATACCGAAAGGTATGTAAAACCGAATATTAATATTAGATGATGAAACAGAATTACTTCGACATACAATACAAAACCTTTTGAAATTGAAAACGATTGATAATAGCTATTAGACATATCAATTTTATTTAAAACCGAATCGAGAGATCCATTCAAAAATATATATATATATTATATGTGCATGTTTGCATTCCTGTTTAGCCAGTAAGAGGACATTTAAATCGGGAAATCCAGAGAGACAGTGCAGAGCTCGTAAATGGGAGTTACAGGATCTTCTGCCAGGCACCACTTTTGAATCTTTGCTTTATACGCGAAATCTCAGAGTATTTAGACTGACGAGTAATAAAACCAATACGAAATGTTGAGATATTGTACTTTCAACGCATTCCACACACACACCTTTCGTTTCTGTGCCGAACGAGAAGAATCGATTACGATCCGGATCTGAATCTGACCTATATATACGCTATGCATTGTGAGAAAAACTTTACCGCTCAGTATTATCGAAGGGCCCGACACTGAGATCTTGCGGAAGGGAATGAGTGTCGGGCGGATCGGCCCTGCTATGATTAAGTACCATATACAAAGAACTACCATTCACAAATTTACGATGTAAGTTTTAACTGTATTACGCAAAGGAAAACACTTTTATAAAGATGCAAACTGTTACTTTACGGCATTTAGTTGAGATGCTGTAACCTCTTGTTGAACGTAAATTGTACGTAGCATGTAAATCTATTTAACTCGCAATATGCAGACACATACACTCAAAAATATACCATATAATAAATATAAATGTATTTATATACAGTGCTAATATTAATATTCTGATATGAACGAATATTTTATTGTACATCTATATATGTACATAAATAAGATAAAACGTAAACGTAAATGTTTTCATGGTTGTAAACTGATGATCAAAATAGATTTAAACAATTTTAAAGGCTTTGATTTCGAACGCGAAATTACTTTGACTTTGCTTTACACTTTTTGGTACCTAATAATACTAAATTAATTAACAACGGCACGCAACTTGCATTTCTTTCAACGAAAACCGATAGCGATATGGATAATCTAATTTGTTTTAAGCCATTGGTTGTTTTTAACTCACCCACGATCTCATAGACGATCTCACAATCGAGCAAGTGAAAACGAAATATTTTCTGAGAATAACTCACTTTGATAAAAAACAAAAACTAAAAACAATGAAATGATCAATGTAAACGATATTTGAAAACACAAAAAAAAAAAAAAACGAAAAAAAAATCATGAATATTCCCTCCAAATAATTTTTAAAAAATTATGTATTTGCTATAAAAGTCAAATCTCTGATTACTGTAATGGAAGGAGACAGATCGGTGGGTTGGATGGAAGATGTAGGGATGCTGTCTATAATGGAGGAATTATGTATTTAGCATGATGTTACCAGTTACATTTAACATAATTACAATTACAATGATTATTGTGTATTGCATGTGTATGTGAAATGTATGTAATTACCATGTAAACTCTAAAGAAAAAAAAAAACAAAATGAAAATGAGGAAATGGATAAGAAACTATGGCACACTTTTGCCATTTAATAGTAGTCAATTCTTCAAATGCATTAGGATAAGTGTGGAGACAGGAAGACAGCTTTCACAGCAAGCCGCAGGATGCGGTTTATTGAGAGGATGATGATATATGGACACTATTTTCTAAACGTATTACAACAATAATTTATGAATTTGTTGGTAATTTTATACATATATATACACAGTTACTTTTGTTAGCTAGCAAAACGACAACGACAACTTAGGTAGCGCCGAGGTAGATAAACTTTATGAATGTTGTACCCAAACAGCCCACGCCCCGAACACCCGCGAGAGCACACTGTACAGGCACGAACCTCACGGCCGGACAGGCCCACCAGATTTTGGAGGCCCCGTCCCCATGGCCCGAATCCTACCAAGCTAGTTAGGTCCGCGTCCCTCACGTTTTCTCCTCGAAACACTCCTATTAACACACTCTTTTACACACACACACTACTCACTGATTAGAGTCTATGTTGGATTTGTTGTACTCTGCCATTTTTGGTGTGATATTCTATTGGTTGTGGCGGTTCTTTTTAAGCCGTTTTACACATTGTTGCATTTCTACTAATCGTAACTGACCTAAACTGGGTCAACCCATGAGACAAAAAATATAAAATCAAGCAAAAAACGCATTACAAAAACGGAAAGCAAGAAATATATAACTTTTCAATTTCCTGTTGTTGTTTTAGTTATACATACATATATATTCGTAATGGGTTTTTTAATTCGTTTTTACTAACTATAACTGATTGCCGAACTTTGTTAACTATTTTAGTCCATACATACGTACATACATACTTTTAGGTTTAAGCACTTGTAATTTAATCTAACATGATTTGAGCAAATTTAATGAAAATGAACTAAACTTACAAAACACAAACGAAAATAAAGTGGTGGTCGTAACTAAAATGGTTATTGTTTTATTAAATGGAAGTGGTATTACTTGGTTAGAAAATCAAACTATATTCTTTGTGATAACCTCCTAAGAAAAAAAATTTGGTTGATACGTATACTTAATATAATACATTTTCAAATATTGCGTATACGCCCTTTTGTCCTATTTTCGTAACACAGAAAGGGCCGAAGAGAAAACCTCGTTGGCCGAATGAAGACCGTGTGCCTTGAAAAACATATCATATTTTGAGAAACCGTTTATCCCATATCTTAGCTACTTTGCATCGGATATTGAAAAGGAATACCAATAACGAATCAGGGCTTCGAATACTTTTGAAGTGTATCAAAATATTTTCAAAATCGCGAAGTAAAATTTTGGGTCGATTTCTGCACGAAAACGTGATGTTACCCCTTTGAAAATTTGAAAAAAATTTGTAAAATTTTAGTTGGTCAGTTTATGATTTAAAATAATGGTACTCGAAGACAAATGCATGCCATTTGTCGATCGGATTAATATTGACCAAGTTATGGAATTATTCCCTGAATTATTTCGATGCGAAAACCTCCTTGAACCAGTATGACCAAAAATGGTATCTTTTGAGACACCTTTTAGACCATATCTAAGCTATTTCACATAGGATATAGAGAAAAAATACCAATAACGATTCAGGGATTCTAGTACCTCCTATCTGCATCAAAATATTTGTAAAACTGCGAAGTAAAATTTTGGGACGATTTTAGACCAAAATCGTGATGTTACCCCTTTGAAAATTTTCAAAAAATGGGTCAAATTTTTGATGGTCAGGTTATGAATGGAAATGATAGAACTCGAAGATACAAGACCGGAAAGGTATAACATTCTGCAATAGGAGCAATATTAGGCAAGTTATGAAACAAAAGGTCCCACAAAATCTAATCATTTGCCAAACTGAAGTGGCAAGGACTTGAAGGAAATTGTTTCTTGGCAGCTTTGCACACTTTTGGGCAAACCTATAATACCCTCATCTAGAGTATACAAGCTAAGCCCAAGTAAGTTTAGCCAAGACATCAACCTGAAAGCTTTCAATGGAAGAATTCTTCTAATTTTTTGCAGCTGCACTGCGCTCTCTCTCTCTCTGTGTTCTACCTTCGTTTTGGCATTGTCCTTCCTCTCACCTTCTCTCACACACACACACACACACACTCCAATTGCCTTTTCTCATTGTCCTTTTTGGCGTTTGCTTTTGCTTTCGCTTTCGCACTCGTTTATTTAGTTCAGTGTGTTCAGTTGCGATTCGGCTTCATATCCTGTCGTTGTCCTTTAGCGCTTGCCCAAGCCTTTTCAGTTTGAGGTTTTGAGTGCATTTGAGCGGCTGCAAATAAAAACAGAACTGTGTGTGCGCAAAAACAAACCATAAATATCTGGAAACTAGTGGATGTGGTTCTGTCAAAATCAAGTATAGAGCTTGAACGGTGAAGGATATATAGCGTATATCCATTAACTAACTGCCGCATCTTAGCTAACCGGCTCGGAGCGTTTTAATTATTTGACTCTTCATCGGGGTTGTGCATCTGCACTAAACGGCTTCAAAATTAATTACTCAAAGTACCACCACAACGCTATGTCCCTTTCGGCCATAGCCAAGGTAAGCAAATCCGGATATCCGAGGGAAGTGAATTCCGTCCATGTGAATCCCAGCCAGGACGGGCAGCGTCATTGGCGCCCTGGCTGGCAGGCAGTTAGCAGTTGGCAAAAGTCCATTCCATTCGCGCAAAAATCACTCATACCCCGCGGCCAGCAGCAATCTCTGACTTCAGTTTTTAGTCTGGGCTTCACTCATACCCGTGTCCGGCCATATCTAAAATTCGATTGTGCGCAGAACAGTGAGCTTTCCTCCCTCGCGTACACACACACGGCAAAGTTTCGCCAACAGGGTTGTCGAACGACACACTTCCTGGGTGTTAAATGTTTCTGGTGTATTGCCAAAGGACGAATTTTGGCATGGGATGCGAATGCCTGACAACCCTGCTGCAGGCTTTTGACTCAAACTCCGAACACAGGACTCAACTTACAACCCCTAACAATGAAAAGCACACCCTCTGCCAAACTTGTGAGCCAATTTTCTCCGGCTTTTGAGCAGGGGTCTCCGGTGTCCTTGGCGCTGCCTTCGCGCTTCGCTCAGGACAACGACAACTTGATTAAGGTTAATGCCCCTAGCCGACCTTGGGGTGCGACACACATCGGGACTTCGGGACTCGGGATCTTTTGCGGCTCGGACCCATTCGGACCCCACTGTTCGGGCCTCACTTTCCCATGAGTTCATTGAACTTTCCGGGAACTTATTATGCTTTCCGTGTACACATGTGGCCGATGTGGCCGATGAGGCCTGTGTGGGTGGCCTATAGGCTCTATTGGGTTGATTGGCCAAGTCAGGCCGGAACAGTCAGCCATATCCGTTGTGTGTATATCATTATAGGGCTCGTCCTCGTCCTCGGTAGCGGCCATTGCCACTCCCCGCACCGCTTCCCTACCCTCTCCTTGGCTCCACTGTTGCTCTGCAGCTGTTGTCGGGCGCTATTTTTGGTGCAAGTCGAACTTGACGCTGTGCTTTTTGTCGGCCGGCCCATCAGTCTGTCTCCAGCTCTGCTCCTGTCTGCACACCATGAATCATGTGGGTACAAGCCATATACTATATGCTCAATATATGTATATGTATTTATCGGAACCTAAGAAAATCTGTCTTATCTGTGAATGAGAAAGTGATAAGTGCGTAATTATGGGGTCTAGTTTATCGCGCCACCGACAAACTAGAACTGAATGCAAATGATTAAACCAGTTTGACTAGATGGGAATTTCTGAAAAATAGTGTTTGCCTGTTAAGTGAGTTGTGTTATGGTGGGCAACTCGTTATCAGTGGACAACCTGTTCTGAACAAAATTAGAATAAAAAGATTTCGTAATAGAGATTGTGGGCCGGGCCCGGCCATTTGGTCGACGGTTGTGGTTGTGTCAAAATGTCTACTAATCCGAATTCCTCTGTTTCCGATTCCTCCCCCGGCGACCAGCCAATACTCTACTCGTATTGGCGCAGCTCGTGCTCCTGGCGCGTGCGCATTGCGATGAACCTCAAGGAGATACCCTACGACATCAAGCCGATCAGTCTGATCAAGTCCGGCGGCGAGCAGCACTGCAATGAGTATCGCGAGGTGAATCCCATGGAGCAGGTTCCGGCATTACAAATTGGTTAGTACCCATACCCTACATCCATTTTAAGAAACTCAAATAATATATATTTTTATGGAATAGATGGCCACACCCTCATCGAATCGGTGGCCATAATGCACTACCTCGAGGAGACTCGTCCGCAGCGACCACTCCTGCCACAGGACGTCCACAAGCGGGCCAAGGTGCGCGAGATCGTGGAGATCATTTGCTCTGGCATCCAGCCACTCCAGAACCTTATCGTTCTCATACACGTGGGCGAGGAGAAGAAGAAGGAGTGGGCCCAGCACTGGATCACACGTGGCTTCCGGGCGGTGGAGAAGGCGCTGTCCACCTCGGCCGGAAAGTACTGTGTGGGCGATGAGATCTCCATGGCCGATTGCTGCCTCGTACCACAGGTGTTCAATGCCAGAAGGTATAGACAAACTATTATCATAAATTTATTTATTGAACCAACCTTAACCCATCAGATTCCATGTCGACTTGCGCCCCTATCCTATTATACTGCGCATCGACCGGGAACTGGAGAGCAATCCGGCGTTCCGAGCTGCCCACCCCTCCAATCAACCGGACTGTCCGCCGGAGCTGCCCAACAAATAGAATTTTCCGACGCCAACTGCAAAGCGCCGTAAAACGAAAAAGTGAATTGCAGTTCGACACCGACGACACAGGACAAACTAATAACTTAACTCTGATCAGTGAGCAGGACGTGTGGAGGACTAGAGACGATGTGGAGGATTAAATATATGGCTAAGCTGGCGAGGATTCCATTAAGCAGAAACAGTCGGATGTGATTTATAGAAATTGCTAACAGCATTTACATATGCATAAATGCATAAAAATACTATCGATAGTATAACGAAATTCCATTCATGAAATTCTAAACTTCAGATTGCAAAATTCTCAAAAAAAACGGAACAAAAACTTTTTAATAATAAATTCTTCGAATTCCCTTAGTTTGTCATTGTGAACATGATCTAAAAGATGAACTCATATATATTAAATGTAACTTATTTTTATGCATTTTATTTAGGATAACAAAACATAACAAATTCAAGGAAAACTCATGACGAAAAGCAAAATTCAATTCAGGGATCTATGAACAAAAAAAAAAGAAAGTATAAAAACCAAATCGAGGGCACGTGTGTGCGGTTGAAAACTATCGAAAATATACAAATATATGTATAAGTACTTCATGTCAAAGTTGGGCAAATGCTAAACAACAAATCGTTCACAAAGTACAAAACGTCAGTCAACCAATAAGTAATATATACCAACCGACAAACTATACATTAAATCGAATAACTCATAAGTAATTTACAAAGAACTATCCAACCGTCGGGTTGGTTCACCTATTTAATGGTTCTGAATGTCGCAATGCCTCTTTGATACCACTCAAAAATGTAACTAAAGTAATCAATTATTTCTCTCAAACTCAATGCACATAGACGAATGATATAAAGCCAAGAAATTAAGTGCACCCTAATTTTAATAGCAAGTTGATGTAAATTGAATCGTGAGGATTTGTTCACAACCCTTGTGCGAGTAGTTGTAAGCCTGCCATTGCCAAGACCATACTAACTGTCCTGTATGAAAGTACAATGCTAGAATCGGTCGACGAATGCCGATAGTCACATCATACTAAGATACTATATACTATATAGAAAGAGCTGCGCATTTTCGCATACGAAACCAAACGAAAACCAAATTGAACTCGAAACCAACTTATATGCATAAATTCCGAAATATTGTAACAGTTCCATACATAATTAATAAATAAACTTCAAACTAAAAAAATAATTTCATTTTTTTATAAAATTTATATGTATAATAGTTTTTATCATAATATGATAAGTTCAGTAGTTTGTTTAAAATCAAACCCAACTTTGTTCTTACAGATTCTACGTCATGGTTTAAAAAAAAGTGTTGCCTGCTTTTGGGGGAGGACCAATTTAAAAAGCTAATATCGATAGTTCTTAAAAACAGGTCTCTTATGAAACCAGCTGGGCACAGAGATTAACTCAACCAGGTGATTTGCTTATAAGAAATGGCTGCACTCAGACAACTCGGTTCTAAGGCTCTGCAGTTGCCAAACATTTTGAAGCCCTCCGGATCCATCGTCCTTGTTCGAAATGTGTCACAAGACGCCACTAAACCAGTACTATATTCGTATTGGACAAGCTCGTGTTCCTGGCGAGTTCGCATTGCTTTGGCCTTGAAGGATATTAACTACGAAATTAGAGCAACATCCTTGCTTAAAAAGGGCAGCAATCATGTTTACACCACAGATTTCTTAAAAGTGAATCCAATGCAAACGGTTCCAGCGTTGTTCATTGGTAAGTGCTGGTATTGAGAAAACAAGCAACAATCTTTATTTAATCTTTGAATGTCATTAGATGGAAACACGCTCTGCGATTCGGTGGCAATAATACATTACCTAGACGAAACTCGTCCCCAGAATGCGATTTTGCCGCAAGATCCTGTCAAGAGAGCCAAGGTCCGGGAAATAGTGTTCCTTATTGGTTCAGCCATTCAGCCCCTGCAGAATCGATTGGTCCTGGAATCCATTGGAAAGGAGAAAAATATGGAATGGGCTCGTCACTGGATAACGCGTGGATTTCGCGGCCTGGAGAAGATACTGGCCCAATCGTCGGGAAAGTTTTGTGTGGGAGATGAAATTTCCATGGCGGATATTTGCCTCGTACCCCAGGTCTTTAATGCGATTGGGTACAAGACTGATATGAGTCCATATCCCACGATTGTCAGATTGAACGAAGAACTCCTGAAACTCGAGTCCTTTAAGGTCTCCCATCCGAACGTACAACCCGACTGTCCACCAAAGTTTGCTAAGAAGACTTAAAAAAAAATGTAATCTCATTCTTATTCCAATTATTGCATTTACTTTCTATCCTAAAAATAAAAATAAGATAATAGAATATATTACCCCAATAACCAATTGAGAACGCTATGTTGAATTATAATATAATTTTTATTAGTTTCGTCATTTTTATATAATCGTTCTTAAATGTGTAATGTGTAATTCACGTAATTCATTTATGTACCGTCCTAACTTTGCATTTCTAATTCTCCATCCTGGATGCGGATGCGGGTCTTTATAATGTATCTGTGTATGTACTTAGTATGCTTTGTTGGCGTTCCTGTTTGGAGTGAGTCTGTGATTTGGTGTCCTGGTGTCTGGGTGTCTGCATGTGAATATATGTAGTCAACAAATTTTACTATAATTACTATTACATACAGATGCGCCAGACGCATTACATAACATTACCATTACATTCGATATACATGCATGTTCTGTACTGTATCTAACATCGGTACCGATCGATTGCCTACCTAGCTTAGCTTTCATTTTACTTTTGGCCGAAGCCATTTACCATAAACTTCTAGTCGCAATCTGCATCATTTTTGTTCGAGTATGATTCATTTTGGGTTATATAGCTATGTATATATATATTTATATATATATGTATGTTGAGAGGAGTAACTGTTTGCATACTTTTTGTTCGCAATTGTACAAGTTTTCTTATCGTTTCTTTAATTGCAAAAATTATGTTTTTTTTTTCGATTTGTTAAAACTTGAATGAGCTACTTTTAAAGAATCTTCTTGTAGGGATACTTTTTGATTTAATTGTTTTAATATTTCTCTAGACTATTTTCGGTATTTACTATCCTTTTGTTTTCTTTTTTCTTTAGTTTTTTCTTTTTGTTTTGTTTTGAAATCTATGTTTTGTAAAATGATATTAGGAAATAAAAAAAAAAATCTACTTTATTCCATGGTTATGTGTGGATGATCATTTATTGCGATTTCAAATGCTAAATGAATAATTCTATAAAATCTTTTGCATTGCTAGTTGATTCTTTAAAAAACGTCAATTGATTATATTTTGTAAATCGATCATAACTAAATATCGTTGATTTCATTTTGCTTTTAGTTCATATCATCATCATTTCATTCAATTAGGATTTCGCGATTCTCATTTTTAAGGATTCATTTGCACTCAGAAAGGGATTTGTTTTGCTAAAATTTTATTTAAATATTTTGCTATAAGTATAAGTAAAACTTGTTTCTCATCGCCATGTATTTCGTTCTCGTTATCGCTACTTAAACACATATTCTCCTACATTGCCCTCTGCCTGGATCTCGGTCCAGAATGGCAGCAAATTTCGATTTGCCTGGATTTTGGATTTGTTCGCTTTTCGGTATTTCTGTTTTCGAGTGGAGCCCTCATGTGTTCGCACCTAGGTTAATATTACATATGCTTGGCCTATTTAGGCGGCGCTGTATTTACATACAATTAAATACTCTATATACGTTTTATCTGTTTACATTTTCCGACTTTATTTCTCATTTTGTCATTATTATTATCACAGTCAAATCATAAAAGATTTAGTACTTTTACTTTTGAATGAGTTTCCATGATGTTTGGTTTTGTTTTTTTTTTTTTTTTTTTGCTAAATGTTCCGCGCATTCGAATGGCCATCGATCAATGTCGAATTCACAAATTGGTTTCGTTTTTTAATTTATTTTACTAAATAACTATTGAGAGATCGAAAAGGGTTGCTTGCTGTTCGTTACTTCTATAGTGCGCAACGGAATTTGACATTGAGTGAAGAGTGTGCTAGTGTTGCCCGTACATTCTGGTATTTCTTGGCTTATTGAATTCTCCTAAGAAACGTTTAGAAATCCGCAAAGTAATAATATTGATTAAATTAGTTTATTTAGAGCGTCTGCTATGATTAGATCTAACCGTATGTATAAAATATTAACGCAATTATAATCCCTACATGTTGAGCGAAATGTTGGACTTCTGAGGACCTGCGTCTGATATTGGCCAGGCAATAATAACTATTTTAGTTTTGTTTTTGTTTCTTCTAAGGTACTCACGTATGCAACTTCATAGGTTGGTTGGTTGACAATTGAGAAAGTTTCTATGTGAAGAATATTCGACAAGCACCCCCCTAACACTGGGGCTTCGCCTCTTTTTATTTTTTGTTTATGATTCATTTTTCATGACCTATTTGTACACTGAATTATTTCTTCCTTCTCGTTTCTCGTTTCCCGATCATTTTTGTATTTAACTTTTAGGCTACTATACAACTTGTTTTGATGTAGACCATGTGCCAAATGAACTGTGCCGAAATGGAAACAAAGTTAAATAAATAAATAGTTTTGGGGGCTCGTGCCGAGCTGCACTTCTGCGATCCATTCGATCGGGGAAGTGAGGCCCTGCACGACCCTCTCGAGTTCCGAGTTCTTTGTTTCAATCGTTAAACCGTTTTATTTGTTTGAATTAATTAATATTAATTTTATTTATCACACTAACGACTACTTGTTTATACTTTTAGTGTATGCGAATATATATATGTATGTATATATAGTATTTAATATTTTACTAATGTTGCATGCTTCTGCTGTGGTTGCTGAATGAACTTCTCCGTAGCCGTTTTCCGGGATCGACTCGCTGCCAATTCTGTAGATTTATACATACAATGCTATAATGAGGTTATATAATGATTCAGTTAGTCCTCCGATCCTGCTGTCGCGTCAATCTTTTGACGCAGAACAAGCAATGCAATTGCTTTCAAACATTATTTCTGATCTGCTCGATTTTTAGGGTGTGTGCTTTCGATTTAATATATGCGTACATACAAGTATATGTTTATGGGGGTGTGTACAGTTATATTTATATAATGCATACGCATCCGTAATGTTTAATTGTTCTAATAACAGTGTGGGTGGCAACGCATAACAAAATTATAGTTAAAGTTTATCCTCCGTTCGACCTCTAAGTATGCTTCAATACTTAAAGTATGCACACTTAAAGCCTTGCTTTAAGGATCTCTCTATGTATGTAATATGTGTATGTATGCCCTATACGAGATTTGATTGATAAATTGAACTCTTCCTTACATATTTGTATTTTTTATCAAATTACGGATTTTTAAGAGCAAACTCTCGCTACATCTTATTGTGTTTGTTTTCTTTTCTCATTTGTTGGTTTCTTTTCCATTAATGCTCAAAGTCGAATTCGAATTACTTTAGATATATTTATGTACTGTATGTATATATTTTAATAAAAGTTGCTTTTACGCTTACTACTTTAACACTAATAGACTCCGTCGTTGAAATAACAGCTGTATTACTCTCATCTACCATCATATCTTTCCTTCCATAATCTTTCTCTTGTTATTGTTATAGATGCCTTTCAATAATGATTTAATAAAACCTCTGATGACGAAAACTCAAGGCGCACGTCTTTCCAAAGTTTCCTAGTTCAAATGGTTGCAAGTGGTAAGTGGGTGTGGTTGAAAGGAGGGGGGGTGGCGACTTTTGGGGGCATGAGTAGTTGGCATGACAAATGTGTCTGATAAGTGGGTCGAGTGCTTGGCATTACGGTTTTGTTGATGGTAAGCACAAAGCAATCATGCAGCCGATTGGTGCAACTTGGATTTAGCCAGACTGCGCTAGGGCCGCCCTCGAAATTGGTGAGGCCGGCGGTTCTGGGCGAGAAGCTTCAATTTGTACAGCAAATAACGAACGCATTCAAACAATAAAATCCAAACAAGCATAAACACGTTGAAAGCGGGTCGCAGGACATCCGAACCGGATGGATAGGATGTGGCATGCGCCCCATTTACCTTCCAAATAGTTCCCTACTTTCGTCACACATTCGTGACATTCGTCGGTTCGGTTGGATCACAAATCGGACATTATTATTGGAGAAACAGATTGAGAATTGGCAAAAAGGACTTGGTTTTTTTTTTTTTTTTGACCGAATACGTATGCATATGGAGTGGGGAGTTAGACATGTGGTCCCTGGAATATCCTGGACTGCCCATGCATCGATGAATTGTCGAGAGAACTTGATTCCGGGGAGATTTTGCTTTTCAAGTAAAGCTTTTCTTTTCTCTTAGTTGTCTCATTAAAAAATTAATTATTTCATAATTAATTTCAAGTATCGTTTGACTTCTCTTTTTTTTTTTGTTTGTTAATAAATATATTTTTTCTTTGTTTTGTTGTTTTTTAAATACATATCACAGATCCAGTACAAATATAAGTATATATATATTTGTGTTTATTTCCTCCTTCCTTCCTCTACTATGTTTAGTTATTTTATATAAAACTCATATATTAAACATAACTCAGTGAGCACGCGCATATGATACTGATATTTAGTACGAATATGTGAATGTGTATGGATGGTGTGTGTGTGTGTGTCAGTGGGTGTATTTTTGAATCTATTCAGTGGGTGGTGTGAGGCGAGACAGTGACTGTGACTGTGTCTGTGTCTGTCTGGTAAATAGAGTTTGTGCTTGGATTCTTAATGGCCTGACAGATTTCTCCCATAGATAGACGCAAGGCGAAGAAGACGAAATAAATGTCATTTGTTGTTGGATAGGTAGGTTGATTGGTTGACTGATTGATTGATTGATTGATTGACTGACTGATTGGTTGACTGCTTTGTGGGGTGGACGAAAGGGGGATCTGTGTATTTATGCTTGTTATGATTTTGGTTGTTTTTTGTTTGTTAATCTACGTTTCATCGTTATTCTGGAATTCTGCATTTACTTTGCCTGGATTGTTCCTAGTTTAAGAGACGGTCTATTGCTTTTGGTTATAACATTTGTTTGTTTGTTTTTTTTAGAATATTCTACGTTCTGCCTATTCTGTTCATTTGACTCTTCAATATGATGATCGTAAAATAACAAATCTAAATAAAATACCAACATCTGAATCATCATTCCTTCCCCTTACGTTTTCGATTTGTTTTCTTTTGGATGTTAATGCATATTTCAAGGCACACTAGCATTTACGACTGTACTTTCAAATTTACTTTCATTTTGTTTGCAGGTTTTTTGTTCTCTTCAGTTTGCTTATTGATTTGCATCGTATTATAATGTTTTTTTTTTTTTCATCTTGTTTTTCACTTGATTTAATATTTTAATCGTATTATATAAATATTGCACAAATAAGAACAAATGTAGGTAAGTTTTAACAATAATAGCAAAAATTAATAAGAACAACTTGTAACTTAAATATAGAGGCTTAGCTTAGGATTGGTTGCTGTTGTTTGTTTGTTTGTTTCTTTGTTTATAATCTTTCATTTGCAAAACGTTGATGAGCGTTCTCAGTGATTGAACTGAAGTTGAGTCTGATTGAAATCGATCTGAGCAAAGAAGTGGTTGGTTGACTGATTGGCTGACTGACTGATTGTTAAGTTGATATTGATATTGATACTGATTGTTCATGATAATGTTGTAGACTGGTTGTTGGGATAAGTTTTTAAGTGTTAGTGGTACTGGTTGGGGGCGCTTGTGAGCTATGAGTGGATGGTGGTTGGATGCGCAGGACGCTTTAAATTAAACACGAAATAAACGTTGCAGGTTTTCATTGTTTTGTAATCAATTTTTATTGAAATTTTGTTTCATCTTTGTTTATTAATCAAAAAGAAATGTTAAACTTAATTATGTGTAAGGAATAAAGTAAATAAGAAAATGTTCATTACAAGTAAGGCATTTCTCTCTCTGTAGGCGATTGTGATCGTATGGGTATACTTGTCTTTGTGTGTGTGTGGGGGGGTTGTGTGTGTGTTTATAGGTGTATATGAATAAGGGAAATTTTTTAAATGTGATGTTAACATCTTTTGTCTTTACATTGCGTTTCTAGATAGATATGTACATAGAATTTTTGTGAAATGTTTGTTGAAAATGTTTAATAATTGCACAATACTTAAAATTAACAAGAGAATTGTTTTGGTGGATCATTTGATTTTTTTTTTCTGACGTATGAAGAAACCCCTAAATGAATGCTTTAATATGAATATTTTACAAAGAATTATTTAATTTTTTTTTTTTTTTTGTGTTTGTATTTTCACTATAAAGATATTGTGATGCATTAAGTGACAGAAAATGTAAGACTTAAAATTAAAATGTAAGAAACAAATGTGCTAAATTTACCAAAGGAAATGTAGTTAACAAACGCATAATGACAAAAAAATAATAGGTGCAGTTCTCTAACTGGCAACTAACAAATCGCAGTGTTTATTTTTTATTCTTTATAAATATAAATAAAACAAAAGATATAAGGAGTAACAAATCGGGAGCACAAAATCAAAACCAAAAGGAGACTCACGTGCGCGCGCAACACATTAACACCACTCGATCCGAATGGATCGTCTTTAAAACTAAACAACATTATCATGATCAACATCAACTGTAACGTTTTGGAAAGTGTTCATATACACAGAGGTCAGAGTTAAGAGGTCAGGCTGTAGAATCGGAGGAGGTGAATATATTAACAGCGATAAGCAATTATGAAAGGGGGCCAACAACATATAAAAAACAGAAAGAAAAAAAAAACAGGTAACGAAAGTACATCAAATGTCAACAAAGTCACTATATTTTGCTGTAGTATCTTTTTCATTTTCACTAGCCTGTCAGCATTTGTTGTTATTATTGCAACAAGTTGCAACAATCATTGTTTCTCTTCTTGACGCTTGTTGCTGTGTGTGAGGTGGTATTTGTAAAATATTTACCTTATTTCGAGAGTAAGAATCATCTCAAGTTTTCACTGAAAACGCTCGATCATTACACAGATTTTTCAGATATTTTTTTTTCGATTTAGCTCAACATAATGCTAGTATTTATGTGTTATGTGTGTGTGGTGTATAGGTGTGTATGGTGGCATATGTATTTATATATATATGTATATGTATAGGCATGTGTGTGGATAATATATATATATAAACAAGACTCAACAACTGTGTACATATACAGTATATATATGCACAATATATATGCCCCATGTATCGTATAGCTTTGTCGGGAGTACCAAAAACAAAACACGCAACGCAAACATACGCATCACAAACAAAAACCCAAACAGTAGTTTTCCTTTTGCTAGGAAGTCTAAGAATCTAACTGGCTTTCAAATAACTTTCAATTATCTTTCAATTCTCGATTTTGCAATTTTCAAATTTAAAATTTTAGGCTGTTTTTCGAGTGTGACAAACAAATGCAACAATTTATATAATAGAAGGTAGTAGGTAGTACATAGTATTATACAATTTTAACTATTTTTTCATTTTCTTAATCATTTATTATTAATTTATTTATTTTTATATATATTCTTTTTATTTACTTTTTTTTTTTTTGCTTGTTTTGTTTTTCTTTGAAAAGGGCGTTAGTTAAAGCAAAATTTCTTGAGTTTTGAAGGCCTTGAACTGTTTACTCATAAAGTGTAATGGGAGCTTTGCAATACATAATTATTATTTATTAATCGCTTAACTTTTAGCTGCACGTATAACAATTGGTGTTATCCCTTCATGTCATTTCAATTTTTAGGTTGACGTGTGTTTTAGTTTCAAATCTTTTCATTTGCTTTCAAATTTATGTTTGTTATATTGTTTTTGTTTTTTCGGGAAATTAACAAATGTTTTAGACAAAAAAACTTGCATATGTTGTGGATGGGGGGGAAGAGATTTGGGGGGTTGTTTGGTTGTTGTTGTTTTGCTTTTTTGCCTGCTTGTTGTTCTGTTAGATTTGCTGGTTGATTTTTTGTTTTTTTATATACTTGGATATTAATTCACAACAGTGGTTAATGGAATTTGTCGCGCCCTCTTTGTCTCCTCGTCGTTGATTTTCTGTTCAATTAGATATTGCGCTTTGGCAATGGCACTCGGCTGACCAGTTATGGTTACAATGCGATTTCTAGTGCCAGGTGCGAATATGCCCTTTTTGGAAATTTGCACATTTGCGCCAGAAACATGTTGAATTTCAACTAAACTACGACCGTTCGGACCTGGAATATTTGCATCAGATTTATGTTAAAAATCTTTCATTAAAATGACAATAAGGGTATGGGGGGTAGGTAGTATATATGTATATAGATATGGTATTGGTATATTGGTAAAATTATATATATATTATATAAGTGTGTATGTGTGTGGTGTTTGCATGTTTAGCAGCAAGTGTTAAGGACTACCTTTTCGATCGAAACCCTCTCAACTCAAACGACTCAAATCGGCCCAAGTTAAAAATAAACCAAAGAAACGAAAATCAATAGCCATTCTAATATGGTGTGTGGTGGTCAAGTGACTAACCTAATGACCTAACGACCTTACAACTGACACTGAGGTATAACTGCGCAACAACAAAATCTAAATCCAACAAAATAATATTATTTTACGCATGATTACCCAACAATAATTGCACTAGCCGACTGGGCATCCGCCCAGCTTCACGTATAAGTATATAAGAAAAAATTCGTTATGAATAATCAAAAAATGGGAAATATGAAAGTGTTTCAACCTACAACCTACCGCTAAAGCTACTGTCTACTTGTTTCTTATAACATATATTCTATCGGATGTCTCCTGGTAACTGCTGCTACTGCTTCTGCTTCTACTGCTGCTCCTGTGCGAACTTTCAGTGGGATGGGTGAGCGGTTGGGCTTGGATTCAACTGGAATTGCGTGGATCATGGGATCATGGATGCATGGACTGGCGGATATGGGTGAGAGGCAAGAACTTGACTAGAAATTTCGCTATAAGTTTCAATGAATCGCAGTAGGAAGACCACTTCGGAATGTATCAATATGCAAAGAATAGAGTGCTACCTAGATCTGTCTCTCTCTGGAATGATATCTGGAATGAAGTGCCTGGTTTCGGCTCGGCTATCTCTATCTCTAAGATAACTATTATATGGCTAATCAAAAGATATGTGCGAGTGGTGCTATGGGAAACGTGAATGTAAACGGTTGGCGGGAACTCTTTTTGTGTCTTCTGGAATATTTCTTTCAGCTTCTCGGGGGGCTCTTGGGGTGTGGGTGATGTTTGCTAAAGGGAAGCGGGGTGGGGGCATTGGGGAGGAAAATTTATATTTGCGGTGTTGTTGGTTCTCTGTTGGTTGCTGTCTTTTTTTTTTTGCAATTTAGTAGGGATAATAGTAAGGACGCGCACCTAGAATAGCGCCGATAATCACTTCCGGCACCTCGACGTTCTTGGAGTCCTTGGAACTGAGGTCGCCCGGGGTAGGGCTCTTGCTGAGTCCGCCCAGCTGTGCCGTGGTCGCCGTTCCCGTGGCGGCCGTCAGCCCGAAGCTGTTGTTGTTCAGCGAGACGGGCGTAGTGGCCGGCGCCGTGGCCGAGCCCAGGTGGCGGAATGGATCGAATTGGACCGCAGCAGCGTCCAGTTGCGTCTGCGTCGGTCTGCTTGCGGCAGCTGCAGCGGCCGCTGCTGCGGCATACTGCTCCAGATTCACCTGGCCGACGGCCCCGAACACGTTGCTGGCGGTGGCCGCGGATGCGGCGGCCGCAGTCTGCTGGTCCAGTGTCGTTACCCCGAGGAAGTTGCCCAGTGTCGAGTGGGCGCCATTGGTGTGCGGTACTCCCACGCCCATGGCCAGAACGCCGTACTTGGCCAGCACGCCCAAGGCGGCGCAGACTTCAGTGGTGACGGTCTCCGAATATCCAGAGCCGCGCATGGCAACCTGTGAGAATCGGAAATAATCAATATTAAGTATACGCCATGTGGGTGCATCAAAGAGAGTCCATGATTCCTTACCTTAATATGCTCAAGTAGTTGAGTGGCAACCGCTAGATTGGGAGCCGGATTGGGGGCGCCCAGATTGATAGACAAGTTGATGCCGGTGCCGTTGACTAGCAGGCTGGCAGCGGAGCTAGTGCCGCCGATCGTTGTGCCCAGCGTGGAGTTAAGCGAGGCGGTGCTCGAGTTAATGGCATTCTGGTTGGTGGCATACGGAGAACCGGTCGGATTGAAGTTGGCCACCGGGCCACTGACATCCGCGTACGATACGTTAAGGCAGGTGCCTGACTGCGGATCCTCGACGATCTTGGAGAGGATCATTTTGCAGGCATTCTTGTTGTTCTCCTTGTCGCCAATGATGGTGATGCAGCGCTCCTGCAGCGATACATCCTTGGGCTTCTGCGAGATCTGGACGTAGGAGCCGCTCTCCTCCTTAATTTGTTTAATGAAGGCACCGCCCTTGCCGATGATCATGCCAGCCGTCGAATTGGGCACCAGGATCTTGACCTGCTTGTCACGCTCCTGGGTCTGTTTCGACTCGGCATCGATGATCTTTGTGGTTAGGTCGGGCTTCTCACGGATTTTGTCCATGATGAAGTCCAAAACGAACATGATGGCCTCCGTGGAGCCGGTAATCAGGCACACACGTTCAGTAGTGCCTAAAAAACACATCCGATTAGTTATTGGCCAGCCTGGACTAGGATTTGGTGTTACTTACCCGGGTAGAAGTCATGGGATTTGGACATCTTAACCCTAGCACCCGTGTCTTTCTGCAGGGAGGCGATCGTCTCGCCCCCTTTGCCAATGATGGCCCCGGAGGCCACCGCGGGCACCAATATCTTCATGTGATACGTTGTCTCGCCTGAAAGCATAAAATCGAAACGGGTTCACAGAGCGACCAATGGATTAGTCTTGGGAGTCTTCTCTTTTGAAATCTGATTTGTTTTGTCAATAGATAATAGGTACTTGTACTGGTTAGTCTGTGCCCTTGGCGTTTGCATACAATCTAGTTTTAGTTAGTTGGTTATCTAGTTTAGTATCTAACATTAAAATAGGTATATATATGTGGTAGCCCCTACGATAGGTTACAAATTAAAAATAATAACAGCATTTCAGCAGCGTCGATCGCTTGTTCGTTCGTTGCTTTTAGTTTAGGTTTTAGTTTCAAATAGAGTTTAGTTTTTTATTATTATTTTATTTTTTTTTTTGGACATGGAGTGGTGGGCGAGCAGTTATGTGGTGCAGGCGTGGTGTTCGACTGTTGTCTGTTTTTGTGGGTTGCTTTGCTATTGTCATGAGAGAGATATGCGCTCGAGATGAGATGTTTAACAGACAAAATGCGAGGCGACAGACGAAACACATGAAACGTAGACCGTTTGCCACTCCGCCGGAGGAGTAAGGTCCGCCGGAGCATGGCCAAGAAAAACGCAGCATGGCCCCACCAATTACCATATACATTCTTCGACCTGCCCTCTGGGGGCCACAACTCGTAATCGCGAAACGAACAAAGTCTTTTGTGAGAAATGTAAGCCAAAAGAAAAAAAGTTGGTCATAGGGTCGAAGGTTAATGTGCTTGGCTGCAGTGGCTGGTAGGTCGGTCGGTCGGTTGGTCGGTTGGTCAATAGTTAAAATCAGTTTCTGTTCGTTGGCAATCCAAAGTCAAGCTCAAAGCTCAAAGCTGATAGGAAGCCAAGAGGCGGCTTAACAGACAGAATGGACAGATTAGGCAGAAACGCTTTAGAGCTTCGGTTATTAATCGTTTAGTTAGTCGATCTGGTTTGGCTAGACAGAGATGGATTTAATGGTATTTAATGAAAGTGTGACAAAGCTTACCATGATGAATATGATTATTGTTATTATTTTCAATTTCAACCTCAATTCCAGAACAAACTGACTCACCTGAAACGGGAAGAGAAAAACCAGAAATAAGATTATAAGTTTAGGATCTAATGGTTTATGAAATACGTAGCGAACACGTCTACAGATGATGTAAGATGTCAGTTGCAAAGAGGTTCGATGGTTCGATGGCGAATGGATGCAGTGGAGCTGGATGGAAGAGCAGTATGGAATGATATCATCTTTGCTCGCTCGGCCAGGTCTCAAGTCGCCGGACCGAACCGGACCGGACCGGGCCAGTAAACAAATTTCAATTAATAAAATGTGTCAAACGGAGACGCTCTATTACACACATGCACCAGCCGCCAACAACAGAATGATCTAAGCGCGTTGCACCTGACTGG
The DNA here is from genome assembly GCA_035047585.1 of Drosophila monieri. NCBI lineage: Eukaryota > Metazoa > Arthropoda > Insecta > Diptera > Drosophilidae > Drosophila > Drosophila monieri. The sequence goes on along the minus strand of JAWNPJ010000115.1, from coordinate 791,414 downwards.
CTGGTCTCTCTTGACTCGACTTGAGGCAGCCCACCAAGACACTTGGCACTCGCTTTGTTTAAATTTAGCTTCTCCTCCTCCTCCTGCCCACCCGTACACCCATGCTGGCTGCACCCCCTTCTGGCACCCTCTGCCAGCTGAAATGTATGCCAGGCGTTGACGTCGTCTCGGTCTCGTTGCCACTCAGAGGCACAAAGTGTCCTTCAAAAGTATTTCTCTAATTAGACACACCACACACATGTGCCACAATGACATTGCACGGAAAGGGAGGACGGAGGGCTGTGGGAAGTGGGAGATATTGGACCATTTGCCCCGATTTGCATGCCTGTGTGAAAATGCGATTTGCGAAAGAATTCCGCGCAAAGTGCTAAGGCAACGAAAGCGAAATGAGAGGCTAGTCAGCCCACATATTTAGCAGCATGCTCCCCAATTTCCGCTTCCACAGCTGCGAAGCATACAAATAATTGAAATTTCTTAAGTGCACCGGACGCATCTGTCAGCTATCTATCGTTTATCCATAAAGCCATGATATTGTGGGGCAAGAATTCGACAAATTCTGGCAAAAAAACACATACAATGAATTTATGGGAATGGAGAAATAATCGTAAATAAGAAGAAACTGCAAGATGCATGGCAAATAGTATGCTGAAGGATGCAACAAAGTTGGCCATTTGCTTAGCATTTTATGGGCCACCAAGGACCCGGCACGACGCTGGGAAGCTGCCTTGCTGTTGACACTGTGCAGCCCGGCTTAAATTATGTGACTGTCATAAATAACACTTGCAGGCCAGAGACCGCCCGGAGAGCGGTGGACTGGGTGGTGCAGCAGGGCGGCAGGCAGACTGGAGACTAATTTCGTATGCATTGTGTGGAGGATTGGACTGGGGGAAACTAGGCTAACGACAAGCCCCAGCTCCTGCAAACCACAATAAACGGGGCGTCTAAAAAAAAAAAAGGAACACCTCTGCGGAGCAATCTGCAACACGCGAATTGCTAAAGCAGAGTCGGGAGGAACTTGTCGCGTACCACGCTACGTATGCGTAATGTGTCACACAAATAAGCGATCGGGCCAACGGAAGGCATGTCCTTTAAGGAGCACTTTAGAACAATAATAATTTATTGAAATCAAAGCACAGGCGCTCATCCCCTCTTGGCATTTGCCTCACACTTTTATGCAACAACCATCATGAATGAGGCGAGCAGGGCCGGGCCGCATGGCCGCATGCTAAAGGAAAGTCGGATCTATATACATAAGACATGATATTTCGAAGCACATTCAAAATAAAAATGGACGCCCACATTAAAGCGTACGATTAGCATATGAGATTTTATATAGTCGATTGTGGTTGTTTGTTTGTTGTTTTTTTTTCTCTATGAGTGTTTGCTGGTATTATAGTTTTTGGCTTTTTTTTTTTGGTTGTGTATCTGAATCTGATGTTGTGTGCTGGATGATTTTTGGATTATTTTCTTTTAAAACTTTCAACGCAATGTTAATGGACAACTCATTTATAGCTTCTGGCTTTTTAGGTGACGTTCGGTTTGGTTCTTTTTGGCTTTTGGGCGCCCATTCTATATATGTTTGATTTTTTTTTTAAGTTGCTGGCGGCATTTAGAATGAGGCGACGTGGTGATTGATGCTGTTGCTGTTGTTGGTTGGTTGGTTGTAGCGAGCTCGATAGTTATATAGAAATATATATATATATATAGAGAAGTGGTGTACATTTTATGTATGGTGTAGTAGAGGAAGTTGTGCGCAACTTTTTTTGATAGTTCTATGCTGATGCTGATTGCTTGTTTCTTAATCAAACTCACCGTAACACCAACAGGAGGCAGTCTTATAGTTGCCAGCATGATTGCCCAACGACAATTGCTGTTGTGGTTGTTGTGATGCTGTTGCTATTGCTGTTCCTGCACTGGCAGATGCTACAGCAGCCGCTGTTGCTGATGTAGCTGATGTGGTTGCTGATGTACCGATTGCGGGTGGTGGTGGTGTTTGACAGCCAGGCGGTGTTCCACCATTCGGTGAACCATTCTCACTCAGTGGCGTCTGCTGCAGATCCATCTGGCGATGCGGAATATGACTGGGATTAACTATGTTGCACTGTTGCTGCTTATAGCTATGAACGGCTAATGAGTATGCAGCGCTGCTATGGGTGCTGTGATTGCTGTTGTTGCTATTGCTGCTGATGTTGCTGCTGCTGCTGTTTCTACTGCCGCTGGCCAGCGAATGTGTTGTTGATGAGGGCGACGACGTGGTTGTGGAATGTCGTGGCTGATAGTTACAAGCTAATTGCTGCATAGATGTAGGCGTTGATTGCTGATATTGGTATGTATAATGTTCTTGTTCTTGTTGTTGCGGCGTCTGCTGTTGCTGCTGTTGCATTTGCAGTTGCATTTGCTGTTGCTGTTGCTGTTGTGGTAGCATTTGTTGTTGCTGCCCCTGAGTCTGCCCCTGATGCTGCACAGACGAGGAGTCTTGAGGATAATAATTAAAGCCAAGCTGCTGCATCAGCTGCTCAGCAGCCCGATCCATGGCGGCCTTCATAATACTCGTACTCTCCATAATGTTTTGTTGGAATTGCTGGCGTTCCCGTTCAGTCTTCGGATTGCTTGCGACGGAATTGATTCTGCCTTGAATCGATTGTACTTGTTTTTGGCTCCTTTAGTTAACCGACTTTGTTTTGTTGTTATTGAATTATTTTTGACTTTTTATTTTTAGTTGTGTGTGCTCGCTCCTATATTTGATAGGTTTTGTTGCGGTTGCTCTGTTTCGATATAATCTACGCGCTTTCCAATTATCAAACTTGTTCAATAAACGAAAGAAAAAGAAATGGAAAAATTTGTTTAAATTAAGCTTGCATCATAGATTGATTTGGTCACACTGGAAACAAACGGCAGCCATGGTGTGCCGACTGCCCTTACACTTAAGCCTCATGAGTGTGTGGGAGAGGGACAGAGAGATAAAGTAACGGAAAGCGGATACTTAACGGCCGCCATTCTATCGCTCAACCCCTCTCGTTCCATCGATATTTCAATAGTATCATCTCTATCGAATAGATTCAAGTTAATGACAGTTTAGGCATTTTTTTTTTGACTGTGCATTTTCGAAAATTGTTTGGTTTTTTTTCTGAATAATGCTCTTCATGATGATGCGGTGGTTTTAGGTTAACATATATATAAAGATCGGGTTGATAGAGTGGTGACATCGCTGTGGTTTAGTAGGTCGGTCAACATCCGGATGACTAGGAGGATTATTTCGATTTGATTCGATAGGCTGACGTTTGAGTTCGAGTTCGAGAGCTGATTAGATTGGTGTTCTTGGAATGACGATTTTAGTGTTGTTCTGTTGGTGCGTGGCATTTTGGCATTATCATATTTTTTTTTTGATTTCTTGATGTGGTTCTGGTTAGATATATATTGTAGTAGGGAGGCGACAACGATAACAACAACAACAATTACGATGCGATTGATATATTGTTTTTTTTTTGATGCGCACAATAGAGAGAGAGAGAGATAGGGGTAGTTGAGTGATAAAAAATAGAGAGAGACAGAGAAAGCGGCAGCAGCAAGCTTCAGCAAAGCTTCAGTGTTGTATTCGATTGTTATCGATAGATCGTTCGATTGATCGATTAAAATTGATTTTCATAGATGACAGTACTTTTGCAATCCTTCGAATCGGAACAATAATATTCATTTTTTAAAGACATTTAGAAAGTTGTATGATGCTTTGATTTGGTGCTATGGCGATATAGAGAGTATGTCCATGTAGAATGGCGGTTGTTAATGACGAGATAATTACACAACATCCAAAAAAGGCTATGGGTAAACATTTAGAAAACAATGCCAAAGGGCTTTACCATTCAGCAGGGCAGTAAAGTTGAGTTCTGTTCGAGGATCGATGGCAGCAGGACGGCGATCTTTTAAGATGATTTTGATTCAGTTGCTGCTGGTGCGTCGCGATGCATTTGGTTTATTATTATATTTTTTTGTGAGTTTTTTTTCAGTCGTTTTTTTTGTTTTTACTTTTTTAATTACTTTTTGGTTTCTTTGTTTTTTTTTAGGTTATAACTTTTTGTAACTTTATCACAACATACTATAGAGTTTTTAGCTTTTCGAGAATATCACATTTGAGTTGAGTTCGGTTGAGAGATTCATTGGATTTGTGGGAATGCTGCTGCTTTGGAGGATATTTCTATTATTTTTATTTATTATTGCTAATCGCACGCTTTAAGAGTGGGGAACAACAACAAAAACAACTGTTCGTGATTATTTCAAATAATGTTCTATTTTATATATTTTTTTTTCCATTTCGAACTTTATCGTTCTGTTGCTGTGTGTGTGTGTCGGTGTGGCATGCACATCCATTTATTTTTATATTTTGTGGATTATCTATAATTATATTGTATTTGCGCTATGGTTTGCGTTCGATAATTACAAGCACATTTATATGCATGGTCGGTAATGGAATAATAATACAAAAAAAAATAAAAACACACACACAAAAAAGGGAAATTAAAAACGATATGTAATAGAGTATGGAATGGATTCAAAGCTGTAACAAATATCATGGTCAAATGACAGAGAATTGAAAGCATTTTAATTGATGGAAGAGCGGAAGTTCGATGATAAGGTTCGGTGGTGATGATTGAGGCTTAATTCTAAGAGAATGATTCCAAAAAAAAAAATGGGGAGGGGAATGGGGTTGCGTCCTAACATCATAATTCACAACAGCTAATTTTTTTTCATTGAACCCGAAGCTATGATCAACCTTGACTCCACTCGTAGAGACTGATTACTCAAAACCCACACAAGCATTAAACGATGGATTACCCAGCCAGGCCAAGCAAAAAATAATAAACTGTTTAAAAATAACGCTTTAATGATGCACAGTCCAGCCATTTCGCCTAATCATCAGAAGGAATAAATAAATGACTACATTTGAATTATTGAAAACTGTTCAAACGCAAAAAAAAAACCAAAAAAAATGAATAATGTTGGGGACTAGCTGGGATGGCATTACGCCTTGAAACGGAAATAGAAATGTAAAAAAAAAACAAGCCACTGGGTGGGCGTTACACGAAATGCCGCCAGTGAGATCATCTTTCAGGTGTCTCCTCACTCCGAAAACCCTTTCGGCACTTAAAATTGATTTATTGGGCCTACAGCTGAGAAGAGGTAGTCGCAGTCTTGAAGCTGTTGTGGAATGATACGAAATGAAATGAAATGCGTGTTCGATGGCCAACAAACACCTGCCCGGGAGTGTTGCCAAATGGCAGCCAAATTAACAACCAGTTGGCAATAGCCGAACTCCGATTACACAATGGAACTAAGACACCATAGTTGCTGGCTAAATGCTGGCGACTGCGAAAATGTGGCACGCATAAATAACACATTTTTTTGGGAGCTTTGAGAGGAGGGAGCCAAACAGACAAACCAGACAAAACGCAAGAAGAGTTTGCTTGAAAAAGCGGCTTGAAGATATTCGTATTTTTATATTTTATTTCCATTTTTTTTGGTGTTTGCCTTCTTGATTTTATTTCGTTTTCGGTTAGAGTCTCACAGCTATACGGCTATATGAGTATCTCAACTTATTTTTGGCTTTTTCAAGCACATACACACACAGTCGTATCTAGACGGCCGCCAGATAGAGTGAGACATGCTTGCCCCCACACACATTCAAATCACTTTTCAAGGTTAAGACCTGCCGCCGTTGGCGCTTCCCGCATTTCGAGTCGACATTGGGAGTGTGTTTTGGACCTCACCAAGTACTTGAAACCAGCCTCTGGCCAACAAACATGTATTTGAAATTGATTTTCGAGAATAAACTGATAAAGCCGAAGCCTATTATTACTTAAGCTGAGGTCACAACTGAAGTTGTCCGAGTTTCTAGTGCTACCATTTTGAATAATCATTACGGGCTGTGTGGCATTGAGCTGGCAAAGGTATTTAGTATTTTCTGCGATAAGCGAATGCTAATATTCATTGAGAAGTGCTTCGAGCCACAACTTCACTTCGAACGAATCACTTGTTCGCTTTTCAATAATAAGCGGAGAGACAGCCAGCGACCTTGAAACGCTAGATAAACAAAGTTGACAAGACGTTAATTGCCGCGTTGCCTAACATTAGTATCGAAATATTACGCATACGCAGTGTATGCCCTGTACAGTCTTTAGCTCAGGTGGTGGTGGATGTTGTTGCAAACAATTAAAGGAAAGGAAGCTCGTGGCCAAATAGAGAGAATGACAGATAAACCTTATAATTAGCCAAGGTCGAGAAACTTAGATACTGAAAGCCAAGTCGCACTTGAAACATACAGAAGTTCTGCTGCAGCTGAAACGATGACTGTTGCTGGAGCTGATGGGGATGCTGGGGCTGTTGCGTCTCGTGGGGCTGCATCATGGTGGGTGTCGATGTGGTTGTTGTTGTTCTAGCAAACAACATGCTGCTCGTGCTGACTCTGCCAAGCCGATCCAAAATCACTTTGGCAAAATGGCTGCGCGGGAGCTGCTGGTGGAAAGCGTGTGTGTGGTGGAGCGATCGTGGAGCGAGACTACGACGAGCGAGCTACCTAGCTGGGCGGGCGAGCGAGCGAGCGACCAAAAGCGAACGCACGAAACAACCGACAAAACCGCACTGAAGAATTCCAAAGACGGAGCCCAGACTCAAGCACAAAGTTGGCACAGAGAGCCGGACGTACTGGGAGAGGAGACCCGGAGAGCGGTGAGCGGAGAACGGAGAGTCGGTCTGGGGTTCATGAGTCAGAGTGTATGATGATCACTCTGGCTCTGAAACCGAGGTCCGCCCTCCGCCACCGCCAGTTGGATGATGTGTCCCTGTCTGTGTGCGTATGATCTAATGCTGCCTCGCGTTGATTGCCTCACTACACGTCGCTCCACGACGACGTCCACGTCCACGTCCGCGTCCATGTCACTCGGTTCATTATCAGTGAAGTGAAAAATGAGAAACAGAGCGCTCCACACTCTGGGGAGAAGATGCGGAGAGCCAATGGAGGGCGTGTGTCTGGGTGTTTGTGTCGAAAAATAGAAACTGCTGTGGCAACATGTGATACCAATATCATATATGTGTGTACGAAATGAGCCAACGTGATAAGAGCCGGAGGGCGGAAAGAGTAAACGTGTCACGTTTTCAGTCCCCCAACTCCGATTGCCATTCAATGGCCACTGCCATGCCAGCCCATTGCCTCTCGGACCAATTAAAAATTATCCAAACGATCGATAAATGTCGGATTCGATTGAAATAAGTTTGGAAAATGGTGGCCCACCGCCGATGACCCAAATAGTGTGAGAAAAACAATGGCCTGACCTGCTCCCCCTAATCACGGCTGGCCGAAAGGGTGACAGTGGCTCTTGAGCTATTAGTAGGCCACCCGAGATGCTCTACAAGTGCAACAAATAGCTGGAGCTGGCCACTTGAGCCGCAACAATAGACTGCGCCTAAGAATAAGGGAGGTAACCCAAAAAACAAGCCACGGAGATACTGGCTCAGACCAGAGTGGCCAAAACAGAGAAGCCAACTGAGAGATGGGGAGAGGGAGGAGGATGAGGACTGCCCCCCCAGGCAGTAAACGCACTTGAGATGCAGTGGGCCAACCCAACCCAGTTGTACATCGCCACTCAAGGACGCTGCTGGCTTGGGTGGCTAGTTTGCTGCTGCGGCTGCTGTGGCGGCTGCAATGGCGCCAAATGCTGCACTGCAGCAGCTGAGTGGGCCTCGCAGTCACTGCGCAGGACTTTTCCTAGCCAGCCCACTCATACACACACACACACTCCCGCACACACACTAATACTATAGTACACGCATACTCCGCACCCGCATTGTCATCAAAGTAGGTCAACCGCTTGCCATGCTGTCAACGTTTTCTGAGAGCAGCTCATGGCGCTCTCTTACTGCTCTCTCTCTCTTACGCTCTCTTTTGGGGCGCTCGGTCCAAGTAGCATGTGCCACCCAACCACCCACCCACCTACACCACCTACACCCACACAGTATCGTTTTCCAGCTGCCCTGCCAGCATTGATTACATAAGCCCAGAGACCTAGAGCTGGCTCAGGCTCTGCTCTCCATCTGCCAGACCTCCAGACCTAGCCACCACCTAGCTCCTGACCCCGCCCCCCTCCCCCTTTTTTCCACTATTCTACTGCATTTCCTTTGCAGCAGCAGCAGCCAGCCTAGCAGCCTAGCGGCTGACGCATTTGTATCTACAGCTGCCAGGGCTACTTGCCACTGCAACCTGACCAAGTTTCACGTTTTAGCCATGACAGCAGCTACCCCCTCCCCTCCAAAAAAAAAAAAAAAAAATAATAATAAATATTATATAAACGAACGACTGTCAAGGCAGCTAAGCAAATAAGCCAAAACTAATAAATTAGGCGAGTCGGTGTCTGAAACCGAAACTTATATGAGAGAGGGACCTGTAGACCTGTCCAGAAGACAACAAAACATGGCCCGAACAAAGACCTCAATGATGGCTAATTAATTTCAAATGCCCAGCTGTTCCTACATCCAATGTAAGGATGATGATGATGTCTTGGACAACCCCAGCTGACTATATTTCATTCTTTACCAAAGTCAACCACTATAGCACGATATATTATATCAAAATTTCATAATTACCTATCGATCTTGAAAAACTTACTCGAACAGAATTTCCGCATTCCAATTAACGAAGTAAAACTTAAAAATTTTGATGCAACATTAAGGCAAGTAGATCTTTTATTATTTTTAAGAGTAAAACACATGAATTTGGGGTGAATTTACTTGGTATAGGTTGTCCGGCGTACTTGTCCTTGCCAACTTTGATAAAATAGAAACTACACTGACACATCTCAGGCAGTTGGGGGGAGATGATGCCTCACCCCAAAATTAAAAAAAAAAAATTAGACAATCTAACGTAGCACGCTTCAATCAGCAATTAGGGGTTTCTAGCCACCTCAGGTGTTGGAGCTCACACGACAGTATCTATAGATACATACACTTATCTTATGGATCCAACTATCTGTCTGTCATACAGATACTAAGGCCTGGCAGCGGGGGCGACACTCTTTGCCACTTTTGCTATTTTCGAGCTATGACGAGAGCCCGCCAGCCAAAAAAAAACAAAAAAAAAGTCAACGACAGGTACTTCGATTGCGTCGTGGCTCACCTTGGAGCTTAGAGCTGCCTGGCCAGCTGGTTTCTGAGCCAAACAAATCATGCCAAGCAACTTGTTAATAAGTTAGAGTTTTGGGTTTGGCAATGGAGCTTCTTTTTTTCTTTTTTTTTTGAATGGCGGCCCCTAATCTCCATATGAATGAGTGACCCACTCGGGGCGGCGGGTCATGTCAGCTGTCAGGGCACTTGCTTTTGTATCTAATTGCAGGCCATTGATTAGAAGGCTGCCACCAGAGAGAGGGGAGGCAGTGTGGCAGATTGCAGTTTCGTTGCAAGTTGCAGAGGAAAATGGGTCAACCAGGGTGGGCCCTGAAAAGCGGCCCAGACTCGGCGCCAAATCCTGCGCAAAGATTCAACCGGACAGATGTCGGACCATGTCCCTGTCCCTCTGGGTCCTCGGGGCGTATACGCCATTTTCTAACTTAATTACAAATGAAAGTCTGCCAGGTCTGGAGGGGCGTGGGGGGGTAACTGCAAATGAATTAATATCGTGCTGATTAATTGAAACTAAACAACAATAGCAACAACAACAACGACAGTGACAACAAAGACAAAAAGCTACAAAATCATAGAAGAGGGGGGGCGGCGGGGATTTTAATCCAAGGGGGAGGGATGGGATATTGCAACTCACGATCGACAAAAAAGTTAGGCAAAGAAATTCAATGAGTTATTTATACGCTTCGGAGATAAAGAGCAGTGGGTAGATATAGATACGAACGAGATATAGACGGATATATATACTTTTTTTTTCTCCAACAAAGACAGAGAGATAGAGATAGATAGAGAGAGAGAGAGAGAGAGAGAGCACGATAATGGGATATGCAAGAGCGATTGAAATATTTTCTGTTTCTTCTGCTTTTGAAATGGATTTTTTTTTTTTTTTTTTTTTTTTGGGTGGGGGGGAAACGATTTTTGATTTTTTGAATTTTGATTTTTTTTTTTTTTTTTGGATTTTGGTTTGAACTTACCGGAACTGAAATGTGAGCGTTTAGTTTGTTCATTTTCCGGATCGGAATCGAGTGGCCTTTTGCGTGAATCGCCGATTTCAGGACTTGGACATGTCTCCATGGTAGCGTCTTCGGCCATTTTTAACTGAATGTTGCTGCTTTTGGTTATCGACTTGGACTGATGTGATTGCTTAGCTTTTGGGCTTTGGGTATCTGTGTCTCGTTGGAGTATGTATCTTTTGGATTTTGGTTTTTAAGATTATAAATTTTGTATTTTTTTTTTTTGGATATTATTATGCTTTCTTTGATTCTATACGATTTGGTAATGAGGCGTCAGTTTAGCTTTTAATTATTTGGCTTTGGCTTGCTTGGTATCTGGTTGGTTTCTGGTATTTTTTTTTTTTTTGGTGCGTGCGAGCGAAAGGGAAATAATAGAGCGAGAGCACAGGATGCGTCAGTATCTGTCTCAGTGTCCCACAGTCCGTAATGCGATGCCTTATCGGGGGGATGGATCCGCCACTGGCATCTGAGAGAGAGATAGAGTAGTGATGGGCTTTATGGCTATATGATGTCCTTAGTCCTTAGTCCTTGAATCGGCATATGCAGCGATTGAAAGTAACAGGTAGTAGTGCCCATATACTTTTATTATTTATGATCCTTCTTGATTTTCAATTTTTTTTAATTAATTTTTTTTTATTATTATTTTTCAGTTTGTTGGTGGTTTTGGTTTTTGTGGTGGAATGTGCGAGTTTGTTTTTTTTTTTAAACGTTTATATGAAAAAAAAGAAAAAGAAAAAAATATTTATGAGTGAATTATGCAGCAATAATAAATATACATACATACAGTAAACATTTAGGCATATATAGGTATGTACTTCGGCAATAAACTTGTAGATATAGATACAGTTGCCAGAGTTGCAATGCATTTCTCAAGTAGTAGTAGTAGTAGAACACACAAGTGAGTAAAACATTTAGATACAAGTATTTTTGATGGAAAAAAATATATAAATTGAAGTTCTATTTACAAAATGAGCGAGGCATTTTGCGAGGGGCAGGAAGGAGCTTAGGGTGGACCGAAGTAGGGTCGTCTAAAAGCGTGGGTTGTGTCAAGGCATTCGCATTTCAAAACAGGTACAATGGAGGGGGATAACTGATTAAAACTGAGTTTCAAAACCAAGCTCGGTGAACGTGGAACGTGGAACGTGTGGCATGAATGGAAAGCAGACGACTGCATGAATTACTGGAATCCATAGAAGAGTTACTGGATAGCAGGCCCCTCTCAAAAAAAGGCTTCTTTTTTATTAAAAAAAAAAATGGGAACTGAGAAATCTCTGAGCACTGTAACTAAATATACTTTTTTTTTTCTTTAAATCAAATATCTTAAAAATAAGCTAATATCTTTGTATCTTTATATCTTTGCATCTATCTACCCTGTAGTCTGGCATTTATTTTTTGAATACCTGAACAAGTTTTTTGTGTTGGCGGCAATGAAAACCCAACTTGCAACTCAATTATGCATGAGCTGTGTTATTTTATTATGATTTCATTGCTAATTAAAAATGCGCCGACACAAAAACCAAACCGAGAGACCAGCAACTATAGAAACAACGTTAAGCGACAGACAACGCGCATTTATTTGTTTAAAATGGCGTTTAATTATACAAACATTTTTATATTTTATTTCGGTTGGTAGTGCTGATGTTGATGTTGGAATACCACTCGTTTATAAGTGGGGAGGTGGTGGAGGTTGGGGGGGTTTCGATTTGACTGCAAACGACCTTGACCATTGAATAAGTTTCTTTTTTTTTTTTTTTGAGAGACCGCAAAGCAAAATGAGCAATAAATCGAAGAGATGGCAAAAGCCACAGCCAAGCAGCACAATATTTCAATGCTAAGCAAGCACCCAGATACGTAGATACATAGATACTTAAATACAAAGATACACAATACAATACAGCAGTAGCGAATGCGTACTCTCAGATACTATATTGCATCGCTATTCTACAGCTTCGGCACCTGTCATCGTCAAAAAAAAATAAAACAGGTAGGTCGCACTAATTTGCATTTACTTATGACATTAGTGGCCAACGTATTCACGTTAGGCGCTAAATCAAGAAACTAAAGATCGATTTTAGCCAAAGGTGGCTGGGATGAAGAGGATGCGGCTGGAGGTTCGGGGTGTAGAACGAGTTTTCAGCTCGATTGATCATTGAGAGAACCAGTTGGTTTTGCGACTCGGCTTGGCATTTCAGTTTTTCAATTAATTCACTTAATACTTTTTTATTTTCATTTATTTGTTATTTTTTATGGCTGTTCCGTTGAAGAATTCCCATTCGAGGCGGTCCTCTCTCAAAATGGCGCCAATCGAAGTCTAAACAACGGGCCAACTTGGCATTCAAATTTCTGAAACTGCCACCGCCACTGCCACTGCAGTTGGAGAGTCACTTGCCACACGCGCCCCCCTTTTTTCACAGCCAAGACACGCCAAGTGCTCGACATTTTTCACTTTTGTGTGTCCTTGAATACATTAGTAGTACTAGTATACTAGTATAGCGGGCCAATTCTGCAGACGATTAGAATAAAAGCGATGATGGTGGCAGCCGTGGCAGCTGTGGCAGCCACAACACAAAGGCCAAAATCGTCACTGATGCACTCAAGCCGAAAATGTGTTAATGGTGATGAATTGGAAGCAGCTGCCGACTTGGATTCTACCCGAAAAGCGCTCTCCAATCAGCCCAAGGATTCTCAGCCTCAGGCATTGCATTCAAAATTTATTCGAATATAGAAAGTGGGTGGACAAGATACTTTCAATGGATGTATCTGCAAAACAAGACATTATCTAAGAGAATATAAATACATTGAGATACTCTTGCAAAAGTAAACTTTGTCCCTTGGGCTGAGTAGAAGAAAGAAGAACCCTTCCAAGAACCCATCCACTTCCCGGTTTATCACTAAAATTTCTTATATGGAACTATAAAGTATATATATTCTGTATATACAGAAATAAATCAGGCACTGGCCGGGTAGATGGAAAAATATTCCATTTGCCCAGGCACTTATGAGTACCGACCCGTACATAGAGCCAACTTATCTCCCCGTCGTCGGACTCACAGTTATCACTCGAGCGGAGACGACAGCGATAAGGTTTATTTTCGTTGCTTTTCGGTTTGTCGATAAGACGTCCCAGTGCGACGATAGTGAGAGGCCACGAGTAGGGTTTCTTCTGAGCAGTTGGGTCCCCCCCCCCTTTCGAATAGTAGAGGGAGCCACTGAAATGACATCAGAAGTTTTTGGAACAAAGTTTTGAAAAGTTTCGAAGTTTAGGTTTTCTATGGTGGGGGGCAGCAACACGCGACCCGCAGCTACATATTAGTTGCCAGAATATTCATGCTTTGTTGCTTAATTGAAAGGCTGTTTGTTTGCTTGATAAGCGGTTCTTGAGCGTTTCATAAAAAATCAAAAAAAGAGCTAGCGATCGCTAGGCGCAGTGTGTGGTGGAAGGGGCCTTGGGGGCCAACCCAGCACTTTGCGGAGCTCTCAAATAACAATCTGTCAGTTTCCCAGCACTTAACGACACGACACTCACTTGAGAATTGGACGCTTCCGAACTGAAAGTTCCTCAAAATGAACACTTTATTATTTTCCAATGAGGAGGATGAGGGCGCAGGAGGACGCAGGAGGACGGCGGCGACGACAGTGCGCGAGTACGTGGAAATCAAATACAACTAAATTCAAAAACTGAAAACAATTAAAAACGAAATGGGTTCCGAGCCAGGGGCCAGGCCAAAGTATCTACGAGATTCAAACACTTGCCGGGGAGAGAGAGAGTGAGAGTGAGAGTGAGAGCGGGAGAGCTACGGGCTGTCGGGAGAGTGGTAGTAGTGTTGTATCTGGTAGATACTTTATCTACAAAGTGTTTGCTCAGCCGCCTTCAGACCTCTCTCTCTCTCTCTCTTGCTTGTATGTGAGTTGTGTCGGTATGTTCCTGCTCTTATCAGTAAATAGTTTATGTTATGTACTGCACTTTGCACTACCCCGCCGCTCTCGCCCGACCAGATCCCCGATCCCCGATTCCCGATCCCCAGCGCCTAATTGTTTTGTTTTTCTTGATTCTCTGTGGCTGCCTTAGACGCCTCGACGCTGATATAACTTCAAGTTTGGCCAATATTCCGTTGCTCCAAGTGGATCAGCCACAAGTGTAGGAGGACCCCTGCCACTATGCCTCGTTGGTGAGGACCTCCCTCCTCATTGTTTGCCCATTTCAGACTCATTTATCGTCTCTTCATAGGCTTTTCAACACAAATCTGCTGACAGACAAGCGGCTGGTGCTGTTTCTGTTTCTGTCTTGTATCTAATCCTGGATGTGCGGATGTGCGTGCCAGTATCTCCAATGTGTGTGCTTGTGTATCTTTATCTCCGTGTTTTGACAAATATCATGTGCGATAAATCTTTGCCTGCCTGCCCTGCCTGCCGCCTTGCCGCCTTGCTGCCAACATAAAAAAAAGGACACATTGACAAACACTGACATCCTCAATTTTTGATGACAAAGGCTGACGGCAATTTATCCCAACATTTCCGAACCACCATTGACGCTGCTAATCTGAGAATGTTTCAGAGGCAGAGTGTGGGAGCTGCCAGTTCACAATTAAGAGTTATGTGCCACCGTGAAGGTGAGTAATGGCCCTTGAAACTATTGGAGATCATAGCGGGGAGTGGGTTCTACAAGTGCCGATGTAAGTGGGAGGATGAGTCATACAGAGAACTTGGAACTCAGAACTCAAGGCAGTCTCTTGCTAATGATGATCTCAAAATATCCCCACTATATACTATATCCACTATATACTATACTTCAATATCTTTCCCTAATCATTTCGGGCAACTCTTTCCCCAAATCACAGCCCCAATGGCTGCACACAACAATTGCCCCAAATTCATAATTGCAGTCGGGCAGCAAATGGGTTGACAGAAACATGGACTCCAAAGAGTAGGGTGGGTGGTGGTGGTGGTGGTGGTACTTCCCCTAAAAAAGGAAAATGGGGCAACAATGGCAGGAGCCAGCCGAGTGCGGATAACTGGCGATTGTGGGTCAGCCCCGGCAGTTGATAACTGCCCGGAGTACGGTGTCCGGAGTCACTGAGCCTTTCCCCGCCCAGCCGGAAAAGGGGGGAAGTCGACAAAAGAGGCAGAATGAAGGCAACATCGACACGAATGCAAATACAACAAAAGCGCAAATGTCATAAGTCATCAGCATGAGGGGTGGCGCGTCAGCATTAGGGGGCGAGAGAAAAACTCCTCAGCAAGTACTGGCTGCCGGCGGCAAGGACATCGCTGGGAAAAAGGTAAACACGGCGCATACTTAACCAGATACTCTGGCGGCACTCTGAATGAGGACGCAGCGGATGAAAGGCTGCTGCGAACTGAATGCCCGGGGCAAGGCAACCCGAAATGGGGGGGCTGTGTCGCGGGTGGAGGTGAGATGCGACCTCATTGACTTTGGCGGCACGTTTTCGGATGTCTTCTGTCAAATGAGTTTTTCCCCCGTATGTTTGCCCTGTCCAGTTATCCAGTTGTGGCGTTCTTCCCAGCCGGAGAAATGAAAAACTTCATCCGAATATGTAAGCAGGCACTGTGAGTGTGTTCGCGGCATGCGGCATGCCACATGAAAAATGAAAGCGAAAATCAATAACAAAGCACGCGATGCGAAAAGCCACCCGCTGACCAAAAAAAAAAGGGTAGCAAGTTCGAATCTCCATGAAAAATAATATTTTTTTTAAATATTTCTTTAAAATAAAAAGCTTCTATGGGCAGAGTAGGCTTTGGCATTTTGTGTTCAGGAGGCTTCAGGAAGCTCGGGATGTCTATTCGGGCAGGATAAGTGGCCCGAGTGGCAAAGACCAGGAAGAGTGTGTGGCATGAATGTCGTTGGCGCCTGGGCCCCCCGCCAGGCCAGGCCTTTGTGCTCATAATTTATGCTCATTGCGAACCAGACCACCCCCTTTTACCATCGAGGGTAGCTCCAAGATGTCACCGAGTACGAAGCTCCTCTCTCGTGTACACCAGGAAAGGGTATCCACTCTTTGGTTAAGCAACAAACTCACTTCCTCTAACCGTCGAGCCGAGTAAGCTGCTTTGGATTTTGGCTTTGGATTTCGTTGACTCGGCTGGGAGAGTGTGTGGGGGGGGGTTCTCATGATGAGTGCCGTGTGTCCCTGTGTGTTTGTTATAAATATCAGACGAGCGAGAGCGTCTATTTGTGTCGAGTCAACAGAAAATCGGCAAGGAGCAGGAGCAGGAGCAGGAGCTGGAGCTGGAGCTGGGAGCCAAGAGCTGGTGGAGGCTTTTTTGTGGTGGCTGGCAGCGTAATCATAATTATTAATGAGCAACACGAAATGAAATTAGAATTTCACATTAACGCTGATTATGTGCGTTGCATAATGGAGGTGTAGCGAAAACCACATTGCGTATACGCAACGTGTGCCACCGCACACACTGCAACTGCTGCGCCAGGCACACTCGCCTATGGACCTCAAAATGTCTCTATACCTCCACAAATACTCCAACACTCCCCATTGGCTTCTCTCGCTTCGTGTTGGATATTTTTGGTGGCAGAAGTGGCAGAAATGGGTGAAGGTTAAGCAACGTAATATGGCCAAATATATAAATACACAGCAGTAGCAACTTTATGGCCCAAACGAAAACATATCAGAGAAGAATCGAGGAAACACATTCAAGGTATGGAAAGTGTGCAGCAATGCTGAGCTAGGCGGAATCCGCCAGAGACCCCAAAAGTAAAGAAACAACAAAACAGAGAGGAGAATGCCGGGGCTTCCCATGAAACAAAATCAAAAGCTCACAATTAGGCCAAGCGAACAGCAGTGGGGCATACATACATGCATCCCATGCACATGTGTGGGTGTGTATCTGAGGGTATGTATCTGTATCTGTATCTGTTTGTATGTAAATTACTACTTGGGGGCAGCGAAGCCCAACTGCGAAACTATGTCGCTAGGTCGCCTGTCAATACAGCTCGTCGTCGAGAGGGGGCCGCCGTTCCAATCAAATCGAATTCGTGCTTGCAGGTGCCTGAGCCAAGGTGCGTCTATGAATTATCCATAAATAAAGGCGAAGGCAGTCAAATGGCAACACGACAACATCGCCCGGCGAAGGGGCAAGACCAAAGACTAACTCAAACACAAAGAACTTGTGGCAAGTTGAAGTAAACAAGCCAGGCAGGCAGGTCGATGCGGAGGCACTCTGGTCCCCAGACCACCTCCCCTGTCTGTCTATCCCTTTTCCTGTTCAAGTACTCTCTGACCTGCTGTGGCGATACCCTGGATTCCTGTTTAGAGATACTTTATCTCTAAGATTCTTCTCATTATTTTTCATAAAAAAAAAAACATAATTATTGAAAAAAACTAAATATTTTAATTATATTTTCCCTTCCCCAACTTGCTTTTAAAAATAAAATAATTCTTTTTTTAGAAGACCTGGTTTCTTGGCCTCGAGTCAAATATTGGGCAGCCTGTGGCAGCCTCTGCGATTACTTTTCAATTTCAAGATGCCACAAGTCACCAGGCAGGGCCGTCAGGGGCGGGGAAAATATGAAATCAAATTACTTGACAACCCTGGCTGACAATGAAACAAATATCTGGCGCTGTTCTCTGTCGGTGTGCTTTATTTTTGGCATTTTAATTAAAAACCGCCCCAGTTGTCGTACAGAGTGGCGACCATTTGGTACTACCGCCTTGCTGGCTGCACTTGCTGCTTGGACCAGGAGGCCATCACCGACTGCTGCAGAGCCTCTTTTTGGCAGCCAGCTTCGTAGACAGAGCGCCAGAGGCCGAGTAGCAGAGTGGCAGAGCAGAGGGCGGTGCGAGAGGCATAAGGGACGGAGGCAGTGCCCCAATTTAGCCAAAATCGATGCTGCCCTGGCGACAATTCTCGTAATTCATTTAGCAACCAACCACCCTACAAGCTTAAAAACAAAAACAAATCATTATTTATTTGAAAATAAGTTGTAATTTAATATAAAATTTTAGATTTAATAAGGAAATCAAATAAATAACTACACTTTTTCTTTTTTTTCATTCTGCTAATGACTTTATCATGTTTTGACTTGTTTTTCGATAAATCGATACATATTTGTTTCCAAATCTCTACATTTTAGCATATTTTTCAAGTCTGATCATGCTATAATCATGTTTAGACTTGTTTCTCTTTGAAATCTTTAACTTTTCCTCCCTAGGGTCTACTTTTGCAAGTCTGTTCATGATTTTATCATGTTTAGACTTGTTTTTTGCGAAATCTAACTTTCCAATCCAAATCTCTACTTGTTTTATTCTTTACAATTCTCAACATGCTTTAAAAATGTGTAGACTTGTTGATTTCGATAAATCGATAACTTTTTGCGTCTAAATCTCTACATTTTAGTATATTTTTCATGTTTAGACTTGTTTCTCTTTGAAATCTTTAGCTGTTTCCTCCCAAATCTCTACTTTTACAAATCTGCTCAAGATTTAATCATGTTTTGACTTGTTTTTCGATAAATCGATAACTTTTTTCTTCCAAACTCAACATTTTAGCATATTTTTCAAGTCTGATCATGCTATAATCATGTTTAGACTTGTTTCCCTTTGAAATCTTTAACACTTTTTCCTCCCAAATCTCTACTTATACAAGCCGGATCATGATTTAACATGTTTTTTGTCGATAAATCAATAACATTTTGTTGCTTTATTACGTCACTCCACGAACAGCAATCAATCGTACCCCTCCTGGAAGACGCCTGCCGCCGAACAAGCAAAAATACTTATTTTTCTCCATAATTACAACTGCAAGTAATTTGTTATGGAAGCTTTTTTTCGTGTTTCTGCTTGACGCGATGACGCTGTGAACTTGAACAGCTTCAAAGTCGATGGGTAGTTGTAATTACAGTGTTTGTTGTTTGTTGATTTTTGTTTTTATTGTTTTTTATTTTTGTTTTTGTTTTTGCTGCGACTTTAGCTCTAATAACATTCAATTGATGCAGCCAATTAACTGTGACTGCAATTACAAACAGACGCAGTCGGAGCGTTAGCCATAGGCATTTGTGCCAATTAAAATATCGTTGAATATTTATGGGCCGGACAGGGCAAGGTCGCAAAGGCAAAGGGGGATTAGTGGTTTTCAAGCTGCCGTCAGGTTGCCATCAGGTGGATTAAAGAGTCTCGAGTCTGTCTCTATTAGCTGATTAATGAGGTCTGAGGAATTAGTAACTAAAATTAGTAAATAAATAAAAGTATTTCTTCTTAAGTTTTAATTAAAAACAAATTTTATTTTTATTTTTATATTTTTTTTAATTTTTAGCTTCAAAGAAGTCTCTTTTCAAGTCGAATCTTGCTTTTATCATGTTTAAACATGTTTCCCTTCGAAAGTGAATAGCTTCTATGGGAAGAAGAACACAATGGGAATCCCCGTTAAAGCTTTCCAATTTCTCGTCTTCTTCTTTGTTTGAGAAACTATTTAGGGATAACTTTTGCCGACCATTTCAGTTTGCTTCTCAGCCTCCAACCCTTCAGATGTCTCGGTCTTTGATCTCGAAAGTGATTCATTCAACCGTTTGTAGCGAGAGCTATGTATGTAGTTCCTAGAACAGCGGGGCACTTTAATTTACCGCCAAGCTTGCAGTTTTGCACTTCAGGCCATAATCGACGGGGCTTGGACGCTCGGCTTATTAGTCGAGCCGAGAGAGTCTCCGGGTCGAAATCACCGCCGTAACCATTACGCCAAATAGGTTAACAGCAGTTTCGTGCCTTTTGCACGGCCCTCTCTATGTCAGTGTGTGTGTGTGTGTGTGAGTGTGTCAGCCTGCCAGTGCATGTGTGTGCTTGTTTACTTAAACCTTTTCTCGTTTCGTTTTGGGTTAATTTTTTTTTCTTTTCTTTTTTAGTTATTTTGTGGTCCCCTTGCCGCTTGGACTGCACTTCCTCTACATCCTCATTTGTGATGCCCTAGGAAAGGGTATAAGTAGTATAAGACTTAGTATAAGAGTTATAAGACTTATTTAAAGAGTAGAGTACTCTACCATTCGGCTTGCCTTGCCGTTTAACCCACATACGACGAGGCTGCCCCAACCGAATTGCGCAACGGGTATGAGGGGGCAACAGTGGGTTAAGAAGCATTACAGGGGCGGCAGGGGGTGACAGCGGTGTGAATGCAAATGAAACGAAACGACACACAAGCGGACAATTTAATGCCTATTTGCATTTAACGGTGGCATGGAGGCAGTGTGACAGGAGAGGGACGGGGGCGGTGGCGGGGGAGGAGGTGAAAATAAAAACTAGAATCAAGTGTCGGGTTAGGCTATGAAACGAGCGAATTGATGAGCAGATAAACGAGGAAGAGGGGGACAAAGAGCAGACGCTAAAGGGCGGATGATGGGGAGGGATTCGACTTTGATTAGCATGCCATTGGGGGGAGAGAGTGAGAGAGCGAGCGAGAAAGAGGAAGAGGGAGCGACAGATCGGCTCAAATTCTGAGTAATCCGTTATCAACCACTTATCAGCCTGTATGAGCCTCAAAACCACATTCCAACATTAAAGCTCAGATCTGAGAATTTTTGGAAAACCCCAACTTCCAGTGTTAGGAAGTGACCCAATAAAAGTGTTGAAAAAGATTGTTTTATTTCGAACTTTTGCTTACTTCTAAGCTAGTCTTAATTCCAATCTTATGACTATTTTTTTTTATTAATATTCACCTTTCTGCAAGGAGTCGTGCATTCAGCTGCAATTATTTGAGTCTGGGTAGAGATAGAGAACGACTTTATTGGTTTAGTTTGAACGCTAGTGTCTCCTTGTCTTACTCAGTACTTATTTTTTTTTTCTATTTATTTTAATGCAATTATTCAATTATTGTTTCATTCAGTGACGCGACAGTTGTTTTTGTTGTTACTCCTCCTGCGATTAAAGTTTTGGATTGTTTTTGAATTCTGTTTTGATTTGGCCTGGTTGTTGCTATTGTTATTGTTGATTCAGATTAGTTGTTGCTTTTGTGATTGATTATATAAAAAACGAAACAAGCACAGAAACACACACAAATACGCACTAATTTGCCGCGAAGGTTGATATTCTGGCGAAAAACTATCGACGACGACGACAGCAACGACGAGTTTTTGAATTAGTAGCAGCACCTAAACGGGCACCAATTTGCTTAGACGCCCCTGCTGCTAGCCTCGCCCCCTTCTATGCGCCTGCTTGTTCGCTGTTGCTTTTCCGTTTTTCCGTCCAGTTTCGCGGCGTCTTCGTCTTGCGTGCTCGTTCACGTTTGGATTCTAACAAAATGTCGCGTTTGCTTGGCCCGCTAAGCTCCCGTCAAGCTTCCTCTCAGCTGCAAACTGCTCTCCCACACTCTCTCTCTCTCTCTCTGGACATGCCTCTCGCGAGTATCTGTGTGCCACGTACACGTGCCCGTCCGATCACATTTCTATCTAACAGTTCACACCATATGTATGTGTGTGTGTGAGTGAGCATCCGAGGTGGTTCTCTTCGTTTCGTTTTCTTTGTCCGCTTAGCGCGCATTTTCTACATTGATTTTTAAATTCGAGAGCCATCAGGCATTGTTTGTTTTAAAGTTTATTCCGAATGCGGGAAAACAGCCTCGGCTGCAAGCTTTTCCACTCGTGCTCTCACTTTGGCTCTCTCTCTCTCTCTCTTGCTGTCTGTCTCTCATTTGGCTTAATAGGGCACTAGGTTTTCATGCAAACGGTTGGAAAATTGCTGCACGTTCACACGAACACACACGAACACATAGGAACGAGGAACGACATTTTTGGGACAAGATAACTTTTGCATTTCCTGTGCAAGTGCCAAAAGCTTCGGCTAGGGCTGCAGGTCTCGCCAGCCAGGCCCGAGGAATATTTTGCCTTGAACGAATTGAACTTCTATCGGGATGGTTATTTGCCATTCAAGTTGTTTATGACATAATAATTGAGAAACGCCATGCCAGGCCATATGTTTGGCCAAACGAGCGAACGGGAGAGCGAGGCGGATAGATGGAATAGATAGAATAACGAGAAAAACTCGTTGGGGCAATGCGAAGAGGCAAACAAACGAAAAACATTCAAATAAAATATATAAATTATGTATACGCGCTGTGTGCGTTTTATCAGCTTGCACGCTAATCGAACAAAAGAGAGTCATCGGTGGTTGGATAGGGGGGAGGGAAGGAGGGAGGGAGGGTGGTGGTGTCGAGTTAGAGAGGGAGAGCAAAAGCTTTGCCCCACACAGCCGCAGAACGGTGGCAGTGTGTGTGTGCGTGAGCTGCTTTGACACACTTTTATATGACGTCGTTGATTTTAATTTCGTTGGCCCATTCCAACGATTTTTTTTTGTATTTTTTGTGTTCTCGTTCTGTTTCAGTTCGGGTATCTTAAAGATAGTTTCTCAGTTCCTTTGGGAGTCTTGGGCAAGGGAGGGAAGGAAACTGATTGGGAAATGGCAGGAATGTTTGTTGATAACATCCAGGCAGCCTCTCCAGTCCAGAAACACATGTTTCCCAGCCTGGACCATTGTTGTTGTGTTTTTGGGAAACACGCACTGTGGTTCCAATAGGATTCGGCGGCATTCCAGTTGGAATTTGGAAGGTCTGCCAGTTGCCCAGTTTCGTCTTAGGTGTTAATTAAATTTGGTTCGAATGTAGCGCGTTACAATTTCATTTTCATTTTTTTCTTTTCTTTTTTTTTCAGCTCAGCTGCGGGCTTGTGTGAGTGAGTATTTATGTAACCAGCATGCCAAGCAAGGCGGCCAGCCAGTCAGCCAGCCAGCCAGCGAGAGGGAGCGAGAGATAGCAGGCGAAGCGCACATGCCAGGGCATAGATACTTTTTGGCATTGAAACAAAACGTAGTTCACAAAAAGCACACACACACACACACACGCACACACAGATACAGGCCAACAAACACGCATTCAAAACCTCACACACAGATACGCCACGAAAAAAAGAACCTTAGAACACAGCACAAGGAACACCAGAACAACTCAAGAACGTAGAACGAAGCTTAGAGATACACTCGCACACACACACGCACTGCTAGTCCCCTTCTTCTCTCCACCTCCTCTTCTTGGCCATAGAACGCATGTGTGCATTATTTAATTTAATTTAATTAAATTTCAGTCCCGCCTCCATTAGAAAAGCGACAACAACGAATAGCAACAACCATCAGCAGGCACTTTTTTTTTTTTATTTGAAATCACTTTTTTTTTTTTTTTTTAATTGGTGGCTCGAAGCACTTTTGTTTAGATTCGTCGATTCGTTAGATTGTTGTTTTCGAATTGCAGAACTTTGCGCTTTGGCGTCAGTATGTATGCCGTGTGCCATAAACATATAAACAAACTCACTGGCGACAACGTATCTGAATCTGACGCTCTGACTCTGTGACTGAAATCCAACTGAACTGCTCGAAAAACTTGAAAACAGCTAGCGGTTGAGCGCTCTTTCGACTCGTGCCGTCGAGATTTCTGTACAGAAATTCCGATGGTCGTCGGGCGGTCGGTTGGACGGTCGGTCAGTGGTTGCGAGAGAGAGAACTGTCTTTCGGGGGCTGTGTATCTGAGTATCTCACAGATACAAATCGGTTTTGCTTTCGTTGCTCGTTTCGGATTGGAGAAAAAGAGAGAAAGAGAGAGAGAGAGAGCGCATTGAAACTGTGCGCAGAACAAAACTGTGCTCTCCCCCAGCACTTTTGCTCTCCGAAAACAACCACTTTACGCTCAGTTCGGATTCAATCTGGATTTCCATTATCCAAGCAGAATCCCCCCCTTTTGAGGCTCTCTCTCTTTCTAGGCCCCCCCCCCTCCCCCCGATACAATCTCTATAGGTCATGCAGGTAACAACAATACCGTACAGTCCTGCTAATCACAAACTGATAAGAATTTCATCTTTTTTTTTTCTCTATAAAAAAAAAAAATAAATAATTCTGAAGCTATCACGTGACTTAAATGAGACTCAGTTTATTCGATTCGTTATAGAGATTAATATCATTGCTGGTGCAATTACGTCATTAGAACTAAACCTACATTACATTTAAAGTACGATTCATTGTTAGACGGATATCCAGAGTGGAATATCTAAGACAGACAGTGATTGCTTACTGTGGGAACTGGAGGGATATCACAAAAAAAGTAAAAACCTAAGCGACAACGAAATAAAACGGGTAGTTACGCATCAGAAGTGGAGAGATCCTGATGCGTAATAGGATTTACAAAAAAAATAATTATACGTAGTTTCAAATTACGTATTTTGCGTGTTTTTTCTGTTCATACTGTCAGTGCTTAGGCTTGATGATTAAACTGAGATTTCCTGTGTTGCAGTGGGCTATTATCCGAGATTCATAAATTCCTTCCTCTTAGTTGATCTACGATCAGCTCGTGTGGCTGCTGACAAAGGCCAGAGTCTCCATGGGACACACTTCCGGGGCCACGATGGGCTCCAACTGTTCCAGGGTCTGAAGGAATGTTAGGGTGGCGCGCTCGCACCTGGCAGTGTTCGGCAGCAGGTGGCAAACATCAATCTGAAGTTCGGAAAGGAATTAGTAACTTAAATTCAAAGGATAATAACTAGCCTCTAGCTAACCTTTTGCGGCAACTGATTGTCTGCCCCGCACTGCATCAGATTGGTGCGATGCAGTACATATCCTACGCGCTGTGTCTTTGCCGAGCTCTTGGTGAGTCTTCGCATGACAGTCACATCGAGATCCTCGCGAACGGGAGGGTGATCACCACCAAACTGTGCCTGCACCCCGATCCATTCATTCTCCGCAAAAATAAACTTATCCAACGGGTCCAGCAGCGATTGCGAGGCTTTATGGGCCGCGCTGGTCAGGTAGCCAGCTGGATGCTGCTCTGATTGCCTCACGCAGTTGTTAATCCGCTCCAGCACCAAACGATAGATATGGAGAACAGGTTTATTGTCCAGCACCCCTTGGCCAAGGCCGCGTTCATCATCGCTCGCCAGCCGGCGATCCTGCATAATCTCCATCTCGCCCGAAGCCAGCGAAGACCCACCCAGCGGCTGGCCACTCAGGAGAGTGAGTCGCATATTAGCATCCTCGATGAACATGGCCGAGGGAACTGGATAGTAGTTGGCTTGGAGGGGCAGCTTTTCGAGGCGCCGTCGCTTTATGAGCTGCAGGCCATTGAGGTCCGTGTAGAAGATGTTGCCACTGTCGATATGGGTTTGAAGGCGCATCACGATTTCCGTGTTGTCCAGCTCTCCAATGTCCACCAAGTTGCGAATCTCGGGTGCTCCACCACGCATTATGGTTTGGTGCACCACACTCGGCAGGCCCACGCTCACGGAGGACTCTAGCTTGCCTTCGCTAACCAGGACGACGGGGGTGCTTACCCGGAACGGCGTGGCCGGGCCATTTGGTAGAAACAGATAGGCTCCGGACCTATCTCCATGCTGGCGGGTGCCGTACTTCAGGAATTTCAGATGAACCGGCACATGCGGACTGTCCTGCGACAGCTGCATGGACTTGAGCAGACCATCTTCCGAGAAGGCCAAGGTGGGGCCATTTCCCACCCTCAATGACATTTCTCGATGCTCGGAGAACTTCACATCCTCCGGATACTGGCCCAAAGGAACGGCAAACGAGGTGGAGCGCATCAGCAGATTGGAGGCATACGAAGTGTGTCTGGCGGGGGGGTTTATAAAAAATAGTTAGTATCACGAGTAACAGAAAGGAGAAACCTATCCGAAGACTTCAGAGACTAAAATGATACTTACTGTGGCTTGGACTCGGAAATAGTCAGGATGTAGGTCGACAGTCCCATGGGGGGCACCCGAGCCTTGAATATTAAGCGGAACTTGGTGGTGGATCCTTGCGGATGAATGGTCTTGGTGAGCGTGTCGTGGTGCCAGGTCCACACTGGCGATACCTGAGCCTCCACCGGATTGTTGGTTAGGTCGCTGACACTAATAAACGGACTGGACACATAGAAGTCCACCAGCTGCTCCCGCCAGTGGGGCAAAGTGTTGTGCAACACAACATGTTTGGTGGGCAGCTCCTCGCCCAAGATGATGGTAGTGCGGCTGTCCTCCACGCCCGATCCCGGCCAGCGTGAATCGTCGAGGGTAAAGTACGAGAAGCTGAATTCGGGACTGTAGATGGATGGTTTGGTGAGAAGCCGGTACACAGACTGCTGCATCACCGCCTGGCACGCTTTTAACGCCTCTTGCATGCGTCCTTCGTAGTCCTTTACGACGTGAGTCTTGGCTGTACCGGTGATACCGTCGTGATGCTGAAACAGCGACAGCTCCCGGCGAGCTAGCTCCAGGCGCTCTTCGATTCGCGCCATTCCGTCCCAAGAGTGCCAAGCGGAAAGCATTTCCGCAGACCGAACGTAGTGCATCAGCACTCGATCCATCCTCTTGTGGTATGGTCGGGAGGTGTAGTAGCCGCTCCAGTAGTTGTCCGTGCGATCGGCGTATGTGAAGAAATCTCCACTCAGCGTGGGGAAAGCGGACTGTCCCAGTGCTTCCGCTTGGTGCACTGCATTAAAGTACTCGTGAAGGGTGCCAAACTGCGCCTCAACATTAAAGTGCGCCTGGCTGTTGATATGCTCGAAGAGCTTTTCGTAGTTGACCCTTTGGACATCCCACTCGGTGTTCTGCTTGAAGCGGAAGTCGTCTCCCAACGGAACCAAAAGCACATTGGTGCGATAAAGCTCAGCCTTCTTCTTCCATTGATCCACCAGCATGTCCGACCGAACTGCAACATTTCCGTCAACAATGGCTCGCGGCGGCACCCTCCATGGGCAGCTTACCCCGAAGGCGCCCAGACGCTTGAAGTCGAACTGGCAGCACACTTTGGGGTCTGGCCCGCAAGTGTGCGGAATATCGTACGAATAGAAGGGCATCATGTGGGTGAAGAGCGCAGTGTCGCCCTGGCTGTCCCAAATCTGCCGCCAATAGAACTCCAACTTCCGCTGTTGTGCCAGCTCCTTTTTGACGGAGTAGTGGGTTCTCTGGATGAGCAAGTCCTTGAAACCGCTCTTTTTCAGTATGTAGGGCATGGTGGGACTGTGGCCAAACGGATCGATGGCCCAGGATGCGGTGGGAGTTACGTTCAAGTACTGCTTCAGCCAGGTCTGGCCTTCGGTAAGCTGCAGCAGCACATTCCGCCAATGCGAGTTGGCTTCGTCGGGCATCACCCATCCTCCAGTGACAAATTCGAGCTGACCGCTTTTAACAATTCTAGAACATGTGCAGAAAACAAAATAAATATTAGTACCAGTTGGCTTGCTGTTTAATGAACTTCACGCTTAATAAACTTTGGAATATGTTTCATTTGTGGCAATAGCAACTGGATAAGCAAGCCCCGTCATCGTTTATATAATGCTAACTGCCTTTATAATGGAAGACATGCATCTATTTACTTACGATTTCATTTGAAGCTTCTTGTTCTCGCCCAAATCATGGTAGAATCGGGAAAAGTAGGATATCTCTGCCCAGATGAACTTCATGTCGGGGTTCTCGTGCAAGTGTCGCAAGGCGTTAGACAGGATGTGCTTTGTATCGTGCTGGTAGTAGTCCTCAAATGTTTGGAGCCAACCAGGATCGTTGTGGGAGTGCGGCACCACGAATACCTTCAGCTTATTGTGGGCGTTGTACTTCAGGGGATCATACTTGATATTCCACCCCTGCTTCCATACCCCACCGTCGATGTCCTTGAATGACATGCGGTCGTACAGGTCTAGCATCTGCACCTCCACTTCAGGAACTTTCTGGACCACATCCTGGCACTGCCCTGGCGGCGATCGCTGCACTTCAGGCGGTTCAATAAGAGGTTCATTCTTGACTTTCGAAATGCGGGCCTGTAGGTTTCGCATCTCCTCGCCGTGCTCCTGCAGACCGTTTTCCAGTTGCCGCAGCTTGGTCTCAATAGCCATGTAGTTTGGCTGCAAATTAATTTTAATTTATATAGAAGCCGCTCTATTTTCGGGGGTTTATTTACCTTTTTTTGACTGACTGCCGGTGCTGCAATGTTGAGGATCACATAGAGGCTGAGGAAGACCAGGAGGCAGGCGGTGCATATCACCAGCGCAAAACGTCGACGTATGCGCAACATTTTTGCGGCTAATTTGTCATGGAATCGTCTACCACAAACGCCTTCTTCACTTCAGCAGAGTTCCCCCTTGCTTGTTTTTTTTGTAAACAATTGATAATATATCAAAATATCAATATATCGATACTCTTTATATCGTTCAAACGATATATTTTGGTATCGTGGTATCGAAAATAAGATATAATTTTTTATATTTTATTAATCAAGTTTACCTCCAGCGTTGCCGGATGGGTGAAATTAATGGGAGAGGTCTGCCAACTTGTTACAACCAATGTTGAAAAACGCCCATTGTCCTTTAAAAAAAATGTAAGTTTAAAATTAAGAAGTATAAGAATACTTTTAAAAATAGCAAATGCTCACGACGAGTGAAGACGAGTGCAATGATTGTAGAAACCTATCGTAAACCTAATTGGGCTTTTTTGAAGATACTTGTTGATTTTGTGGTAAACAAACCGTATCTTGGTATTGTTTGGCGCCCAAGCAACGGTCACTCCAAAAGGATGCGTTAACGGTATTGCCCAAACAAAGATTATTCTCGTGATATCCAAAGCTTTTCCGATGCCTGTATGCCAAGCCAAAGACTTAAAATATAAAAAATAAAAGTCATTAACCGGAAATAGCAATTGTGCCGCTTTAGGCGGACGTAGTACTTTGTGGATGCTGTATTTTGATTCCAGCCTAATATCGATTTTCTCAGGCGCAGCATCAATATTCTTCAAAAAGAAGAGCTTTTCGAAAATTACCAATTGATTCCTAAATAAATAGAATATTGGATAACATATTCAAGTACAGCCATGAAGCGCCAGAACGTTAGAACTTTGTCACTTGTGGTTTGCACATTTACTTACCTTTTAATTGGCGCCGCGGTTTTCGACTCCTTGGAGTCGCCAACGGAAGCCAAACGATGGGAGTTCTTGCAAGGTATGGGATTTTACTATTACCTTGTAAGCCTATTACTTAATATTTTATCTCTTCAGCTGTTAAAAACAACTTCGTGAAGAAATACAACGTAAGCGATGAGGACTTCCGGGTGATGGAAATCGTCATCATTGAAAATAAACCCCACAAAGCAGGACCTCAGTGGAAATTCGCAGGAGCTTTTTATTTTAGCACGGTGGTCTTGGCTATGATTGGTAAATAAATAAAAAAAAAAACACATTTTCTTTAATGTTTTTAAACATTTTAAACCCTAACTTCAGGTTATGGACATTCAACGCCAGTCACTATTCCGGGAAAGGCATTTTGCATGGGCTATGCGATGGTAACTGATATCCTGGATAGCCTTAATGACCTTTTCAATTCCACTCAACTTTTCCATTTCTTTAGGTGGGCATACCCCTGGGCCTGGTGATGTTCCAGTCGATTGGTGAACGTCTCAACAAATTTGCTTCGGTTATAATAAGGAGGGCGAAGAGGGCCAGCGGAGCCCGCTGTACGGATGCCACCGAAATGAATCTCATGCTGGCCACTGGCATGCTATCCTCCATAATTATAACCACAGGGGCGGCTGTATTCTCCCGCTATGAAGGCTGGAGCTACTTCGATAGCTTCTACTACTGTTTCGTCACCCTGACCACCATTGGTTTCGGCGACTATGTGGCACTGCAGAATGACCAGGCTCTCACCAATAAGCCAGGCTATGTGGCACTTAGTTTGGTCTTTATCCTGTTCGGACTGGCCGTCGTTGCTGCCAGCATTAATTTGTTGGTCCTGCGATTCATGACCATGTAAGATTGTCTTCTTTTGCAGAAGAGTCCTTTACCTAACACTTTTCACTTTTCAGGCAAGCGGAGGATGCCAAGAGGGATGAGCAGGATGCCCAGAACCTAGCAGGAAATGCCCAGCCAGTTACTTTCGATGATGAGTCCACGTACAATATGCACGGAAAGCTACTGGAGAACAACTACACAACCGAGAATGATGAGACCGCGTCGCTGTGCTCCTGCACCTGCATGGGTGGCACTCGTTGCCTGAATCATGAACAGTTCGTTGACCCGGACTTCCAGCCCACGGACATAATCGAGAGCACGCTGTGCCTGAAGCGAGCCTCCGTCTGATATCCGTACAACCAGCTCCGACCCTCATCCTCTTGGGAACCAGAGCAGAGACCAAATTATAGCCTCGGCTCGGGGCACGCCAGAATGTAGATGCCCAGATGCCCGTAGAGACCCAACCACCTGACCCAAACGATGGTTGTTAGATTATCCTAACCCTTAGAGTTCTATTAAGTTCAACTATTTAAAACTTTAGAATGTTTAAATAGTATTACCCAGGATAGAAATGTCATCTTTATAAACCTCCATGGCTTGCTAGGAAGGTTTGGATAAGAATGACTAATTTTTTACCTAAAAAAAGTTCAAAAATTATTAATTTTATGGAACTTTAGTACAGAACTCTACTTCTATGGATTTTGGTCTTCACTGAAACCATTATAGTCGATCCACCCTACTATACACTCGTTTACAAAGGAGCACCAGCTCCAAAGACCCATAGCCTCTATTGGCTCTGTAGCCCATCATCCTCATCCCATCTAGAAATTTAGCTACGTAATGTTTTAACTAAGTATTATTAAATGTTTTGTTGAAAACCCCAGCAACCCGAGTATCGTTTTTTTTGGTGAAAAAAAGTGATTTGGAAACTGGAACAGAGTAGGCTGAATGTCAACCTAACCGTTCGTAGTCCTACCGAGAGTCAGTCCACCTCCGAATCAGCTAGCTAGCACACGTATAAAATAGAAACCTTAAAAAATTGTACGTTAAAAAAAAAATCATTAAATCGTCGCTTGTGCCTCCATCAGCTCTTATCGAAAACGAAAAAAGAACGAATTTTCTCGAATTAATTTTTGTGTAAAGTTTTTTTTCGATTTCGTTCGCGAACGTTGATTTAAAACCGTCGCCAAAATGCGTGAGATCGTGCACATCCAGGCCGGGCAGTGCGGCAACCAGATCGGTGGCAAGTTCTGGGAGGTGATTTCCGACGAGCACTGCATCGATGCCACTGGCACGTATTACGGGGACAGCGATCTGCAGCTGGAGCGCATCAATGTCTACTACAACGAGGCCACCGGCGCCAAGTACGTGCCGCGAGCCATCCTGGTCGACCTCGAGCCCGGCACCATGGACTCTGTACGCTCGGGTGCCTTTGGCCAGATCTTCCGTCCGGACAACTTCGTCTTTGGACAGTCGGGCGCTGGCAACAACTGGGCCAAGGGTCACTATACCGAAGGTGCCGAGCTGGTTGATTCCGTCTTGGACGTAGTCCGCAAGGAATCGGAGGGCTGCGATTGCCTCCAGGTAAGTGGATAACTTTTAAATGAGAATGTGATGTGTAGTCTCTTCTTACAGGGTTTCCAGCTTACCCATTCTCTGGGTGGCGGCACTGGCTCCGGCATGGGCACTCTGCTAATCTCCAAGATCCGTGAGGAGTACCCCGACCGTATCATGAACACCTTCTCGGTGGTGCCATCGCCGAAGGTGTCCGATACCGTTGTAGAGCCGTACAATGCCACCCTAAGTGTGCACCAGCTGGTGGAGAACACTGACGAGACGTACTGCATCGACAATGAGGCACTGTACGACATATGCTTCCGCACGCTGAAGCTGACCACACCGACATACGGTGACCTGAACCACTTGGTCTCGGCCACAATGTCGGGGGTAACCACCTGCCTGCGATTCCCCGGCCAGCTGAACGCCGATCTGCGTAAGCTGGCGGTGAACATGGTGCCCTTCCCCCGGCTGCATTTCTTCATGCCCGGGTTCGCACCGCTCACATCCCGCGGCTCCCAGCAGTACCGGGCACTGACTGTGCCCGAGCTGACCCAGCAGATGTTCGATGCCAAGAACATGATGGCCGCCTGTGACCCCCGTCACGGCCGTTACCTAACCGTAGCCGCCATCTTCCGTGGTCGCATGTCCATGAAGGAGGTGGACGAGCAGATGCTGAATATCCAGAACAAGAACAGCAGCTTCTTCGTCGAATGGATCCCCAACAACTGCAAGACAGCGGTGTGCGACATTCCGCCCCGTGGTCTAAAGATGTCGGCGACGTTCATTGGCAACTCTACTGCCATCCAGGAGCTGTTCAAGCGCGTGTCCGAGCAGTTCACAGCCATGTTCCGGCGCAAGGCCTTCCTTCACTGGTACACCGGTGAGGGCATGGACGAGATGGAGTTCACTGAGGCCGAGAGCAACATGAACGATCTGGTGTCGGAGTACCAGCAATACCAGGAGGCCACCGCCGACGAGGAGGGCGAGTTCGATGAAGATGAGGAGGGTGGCGGCGATGAATAAGGAGTTTCCATATCATACGTACATAAAGC
This sequence comes from Drosophila monieri, assembly GCA_035047585.1. Classification (NCBI taxonomy): domain Eukaryota; kingdom Metazoa; phylum Arthropoda; class Insecta; order Diptera; family Drosophilidae; genus Drosophila; species Drosophila monieri. The sequence continues at coordinate 758,874 of JAWNPJ010000115.1, read as the reverse complement.
CACCAATTAATGAAGACACCACCACACGCCCAATACTGTGACCCAAACACGCCCCAATTCAACACCCAGAAGCTAGCGGATAACATGGAGCGCAGCCCTTAGTGGAGGACACTGAACCAAAAACCACGAGAAAGACACCTACCACACCAATGTCGATTGTACATATTTCCATGTTGGTCTTTGTGAGATCGTGCGCCACACAAAAATTTTAAACTCTTGTTGTGTTGCAATTGCTGTCTATTGGAGGTTACCGAATAAATACTGTTAGATGACCTAAACGTAAAAAAAAAAGATATTTTATTTTACAATTCCAAGAAACCTAACCTAATTTTTGTTTGGTCCTAACCTCAAATTCAAGTGCCAAAAAGTACGGTTACTTTGATCGAAAAATTCGTGTAAATGGCAATCTTTTTTTTCCAGCCGGACAGGAAATCAAGGATGGCAATACTAATATGACAGTCCTTCAACCTGTCATCTGACATTTCACTTTTTTCTTGTCACTTTCTTTAAAGTTCGTCAGAGACACACGAAAAAAAAAAAAAAAACTTGAGCTCCCCAAAATGAGCTCCTCGATAACTCCAGTGACCTCCCGAAGCGGCTATCTACGTGGGCGTAAACGTATTCAGGTGCATCCCATTGCCGAGCTCCAAAAAGTGGCAAAAAAGAAGATTATACGCCGGCACACCTATGATCCACAAAAGCACTCCTCCGAGGGATTCAAGGAAAAGAAAATTTACCAAACAAGGGACACGACACGTCGGGCAGAAGCGCAGCGGGTCGCCGCAGACAAGAACGGTAGTGCCGAGGATGCGGAAAACACAAAGAAGAGGCGCTATCCCCAGCGAAAGACGAAATAGTGGCATTTGTTTCTAGTGGTTTATTCAATCGAATGGTGTACACTGGAGTGGAGGAACAGAAGCAGCAGTTGCAGCGGAAACTTAAGCAAGACTACGTACGCAGTTACTACGGAACATGAGATACTTGATTACGATTTAAATAAAATAAACGCATTCTTTTTTCGAGCCTAGACATCGTCGAACAGTCCCCGGGGTGGTGGGCCGACAATGCGGCGGTCGTGCTCCGCCTCGTAGTCGGGATCACGGAATCCCACTTGTATCTGAGTGCTCACACCGAACCTGTCGTTGATCTCCTCCGACAAGGATCTCGGTACACCCAGTGCCGAGGAGGAGGACACTGCCGCATAGTCGAAGGTGCCGTCGCCGTCGCGTAGCAGACCATCGGCCGGGGTGCGACTACTGGTTAGAGCATTGGCTCCACCGCTTCGGTATTTGCTTAGATAATCGCTGCCGGTGCCCAGAACTGGATCAGGTCGTCCGAAATCACGCCGTCTGGCCATCGCCTCCTCGGCTCGCTGGCGGCGACGCTTTTCGCGTGCTATCAGATCCTTGCCTTCCTGCACCAGTTCCGTGGCAATCGTCTCGTTTTGCAGAAACTGCTGGAATCCAAGGGCATTTAACGCCCGACTGCCAAGGCTGAACCAGGTGGCCAAGCAGAAGGCCAGCATGCACATGGGAAAGTAGATGTTGAAGCCTTTCGAAATGATCCCAATGACATTCATGTGGCCCATGATCTGGGTGTAGTACGTCTCCATGCTGTTCGTGTCCATGTGAATGAGACCCAGGAAGTTGAGGCACATGGGCGGCGTCAGCCGACAGAGTAGCATGCCGCTAAAGATCAGACTGTGCTCGTTGGTCTGGTGATGCGGAGCCAGGTAGTACAGATTTAGGAAGCGAATCCTCAGAATGGTGGAGTAGGTGCAGTAGAAGAAGTAGCAGAGAACTAACATCGAAAAGATCTCGATGGTCAGGAAGTCGTAGCTGTCCTTGGCCACGTTGATCACATTGGCGAATACCGAGAGTACGGGCTTGCGGCTAAAAAAAGTCAGCTCGCTCCAGACCACAATAGCCGACATGGTGGCGGTCAGGACGCACAAGCTCTTCAGGTATGGGGCCTTCAGCAAACATTCCCAATACCACTGCAGAGTTGCACTGTAGAACATTTTCTCTATTTGCGAGCGCTGTCGTGGGAATTCGGTCTTAAAACGTCGCTCGGACGAGTGGATATTCCGTGCCACGTCCTCCAAGTGCAGCACCGTCTGCACCTGAACACTCCAGAGCGCCTCGGTGCGCTGCAGCGTCTGCAGGGACTTGATCACCTGCTTGTGGATGCGCACGAGGGCCTTCTCCGATGGCAAAATTGTGGAGCTAGTGGCTCCCATGCCACTGCCACCGGTGCGGGCGAAATTCCGACTGGCCCGCTCCTGCAGTTCAATCGGCACCTTGCGCAGAATCGTCTCCAGGCAAGGGCGCAACTCGTGATTGTTGGGGATCACACGACTAATGCACTGTAGCGACTCCAGAATGTCGTCTACGTGCTCCTCGGCTTCCGCCTTCTCGGTGCTCAGCTTGGCCGCTTTGAAGTAAGCGTATTGCAGTGCGAATCCCGGCTTCGCGTTGTTCCACAGCGAACGAGGCACCTCCACGAGGGCGTAGCCCAGCAGAAGGATGAGAAGAAACAGACCCCAGGTGTTGGAAGCCGACGACGCAATGGCCTTTAGCTTTTGCCAGTCCAAAGACTCCCCTTTCACGGCAATGTATATAAGCAACACGCCGCAGATGAACAAGTAAGATCCATAGTAGATAGCGTTCTCAATCAGCGCCGACTTAAGCTTTCCCTTCACCGTGAAGTCGCCGGCCTTAAGGTATGACTGCATTAGGGGCATGATCAACCAGGTGAGGAATTGTGAGCTCCAGTAGATGATGCGCCAAAGGTTGGGAAAGACTGTTGGCGGAACCATGCCCCAGGGTTCCTGGCACTCTGTCGGCTGAGGCGGTGTGACATTTGCGGTGGCTGTGTTGCTAATATTGCTGGGTGCTGGAGTTGGTGCGAGGTGCTCCTCCAGGCATTGACGATAAAGCGTCTGAAATGGTAATGGTTGAATTAAAATGTTATAGGTAGTATTATATTAGTTTCATTAAAATTAAGGCATACAATTTATTGAACAAATCAATTATTTTTAGTTTCAATAAAACAGATTCAACTGTGACTCATTTCAGAGATAAGAAAGACAGTTGAAAGTGAATTTCTATAGATAATAGTGCTTTCAAGGCTTTAGATAAAATAGAAAGCCAAATATATTTAAAATTTGGATATCTAGACACACTTTTTATAGACCATATGTTAAAAACAATAACAATTTTAACGCATTGCCTTAATTTTTGTTGAAAACCACTTCGTAGACATACCGAGGTGACATCGAGTGGTATTGCAAAGACTATCAGGAACGAGAAACACCAGGCTGTCAGCACCGAGAGGGTGACCAAAATGTGCTGTCGTGGTATGTTTCCATACCGGTACAATGAGATGCTGGCCAGGAAGAGGGCGGCCACAATGCCGAAGGTCAGCAAGTTTGCCATTATTTGATCACAAACTGATTCAAAGTTCCGGGTGAGTGCGAGTGCTGTTGTGCTTGATGTGTTATGTGCTTTATGACTGAAGTCCTCCTCCTGTGACTAATTCATTGCGAGCCTGTGGGCTCGCTGACTTTTTTTTGGCTGCTGATGGTGCTGCGTTTTTTTTGCAGTTGGCGCGCAGTTTCGCGATGCATTTCCTCGAGACGTTCCAGCGCCTGCGTCTTCAGCGGCATCAGGTGCGGCCGGCAGAAGACCAGCTCTGCTTTATGCTCGAAAAACAATTTTCCGGTGGTGGGCTCAATCAGATCGATTTTCTCAGTCACTTTCCTTAACACCTCGGCCTCCACAGCGGACATGCTGCGTCCTTCGACGGCAAGTAGTGCGCAGATCTGCAATTTGAGTTTAAGACACTCAAGAGCTGTCTAACTGTCTCTCTCCTTGTATTTTTATTTATTTGTTTTATTTAAACCGTCAATCATCGACTTTATCAAAGAGTGTGAACCTGCAAGATTATTGGAATATTCCTCTATATATTTTGGTGTGGCAACACTGCGGCGGCGTTGCCAGACCTCAAACGTGAACTGATCTGGCAGCTCCAACCCACTGTTTTTGTTTTGCTGGCACAGCCAGAGAAATTCTTAATTTGATTTTAAAGAATTAGGTCGCTGGCCTTGCCAAGACTGTCAAGCAATGGAGGCGGAAGGTGTGGCTTCAAGATCGGACAAGTCCCCGGATTGTCGGACAAGCGGAGACGGAATGGAACAGCCAGAGAACAGTGGTGGAACTAAGCTGGAAAGTGAAATCGACCAAATTGGTGACTCGGCGGTCAAGAGGTCACAAGCCAAGAGGCCCCAGTTGTCGCGCAAGGACAGCACTGTCGTACAGGAGTCGGTCATGGGCAGGAAGTTCTCCACAGGGAGCGGCAATGTCTCCAACTTACCACTTCCTGGACTGCACACCCTCTATAGGCGACCGGAGATCGTCACCAGGAGTCTGGCTCCAGTAATGCCCAAGGGAGAGCTGGTGCAGATGCGACCCCGTCTAGTGTCCACACAACACGACTCCCTGCCCGATCACAAGAAGAGCAAAACCCCCAAGTTTGTTCCGTTTGAACCCTACCCGGGTGCCGTGAATCCCATGACTACTGCTCCTGTAAACAAACACAAAATCCATCGGGATAAGAACAATCTCGATATTGGGGTGTTGGTGGATCAGGTTTCCACCCTGCGCACCCAAGAACTGGATGCTGAGCCCAAGGACAACACCACCACGGAATCGAATAGCCAGGAATTGGTTGCTCTCAAGGAGGAACTGTCCAAGATGCGCGAGGAAAGAGATTATTTCCAAGCCCAATACAAGTTCCAAACGCAGGTCAATAGTGAGCTAAAGAGCCTGTTGGTTGCTTCCGTGGGCGAGGATCTTCAGACCCGCGTTAACGTCCTTACAGAGGACAAACTCCAGCTGGCACGGGCGCTTCTGGACACCGCCAACAACCTGACCACCCACACCGAGCAGATCGAGTTCCTGGCCGGTCAGTGTGAGGTGTGGCGCTCCAAGTTTCTGGCCAGCAGTGTCATGGTCGAAGAGCTGGCCCGCTGGAAGGCTGATCTCACCCAGAAGAATCAACTGTTGAACGAGTCGACCAAGCAACTACTTCATGCCACCCACCAAATACGAGAAATGCAACTGGAAATGCTTAAGCAGCTCAAGTTCCTGGCCAAGATCCGCTATCTGAACCTGCCCGCCACCGATGTAATCAGTCTCAGTGCTGAGAACCTCAACATCCTGCAACGCATGGTTCTGCACACGGGCGTGGGCATTCCCGAGGAGACCATTAAGCTTTCCAGTGCTAGTACTAATCCACTTTGTGAGGCAGAAAAGTATGCAGTAAGGGTGAGTAAAGAATCATTTTTTTAGCCTCTTTAGATTTCAAGAAACTCTGTTCTCTTCTTTTCACATCCTTACAGGCCCTGGAGTTTATTAGCCAACCTCTCATGGCCACCGATGAGGCAATACGCGCCCTTTTCGACCAGGCTCAACGACCTCATTACGTGCAATCTCCTGGCCCTGAGGCAGCCTCCAGCGATAAGCCACTAGCACAGCCATAGCAATAGTTTATTCCCCGTAAGAAATTTTGTGTAAAATGTGTTTAGGTCTAATAAATTTTAATATTTACATTCAATAAAAATGCGGAAATAATATCCATTACTTCGACTTCTTTTCGGTGGCATATAGGTCCAGACGACGCTGGTTGAAAACGGGGATTTGTTGACGCACTTGATCCACCAGGGAGAAGTCGATGTCCGCCACCACAGTCTCCTCACCGTCGCCGGCACTTTGCTGCACCTTGGCCCAGGGATCAACGACCATGGAGTGGCCATACGCAACATACTCGGCGTTGGTATCCCTCGCTGGAGAAGTGGTTACCACAAACAGCTGGTTGTCGTTGGCTCGGCTTCGCTGAAGGAGTTCCCAGTGAAGCGGACCCGTGGTCATGTTAAATGCAGCCGGGTAGATGATCATCTTGCAACCTTCATTACGATATAGTCGCGCCATCTCCTCGAAACGGATGTCGTAGCAGATGCCAATGCCGATTTTATGGCCGTCCACCTCAATTGTGGTAAAATCATTGCCTGAGGACAGTGTCTCCGATTCCTTGAACCGAATTCCACCCTTTACGTCGATGTCAAACAAATGCATCTTGCGGTGCTTAGCAATGAGATCTCCAGTGGGGGACCACACGGTGCATGTGTTGTAGATTGCATCATTTTCGCCCAGCTCCGGAATAGTCCCTCCCACTATGTACACCTGGTGCTTTTTGGCGAGGCTGGAAAGCTGCTGTGAGGTGAACCCGTCCGGGATGCTCTCTGAGTACTCCCGGAAATATTTTGTGCCATAGGGAGCGTTGAAACACTCGGGCAGAGTGATTAAACGAGGCTGGTGCTCCTTTACAGCAGCCTCGATTTTGTTGACGGCATTTTGGACATTGGCCGTCTTGTCCTTGGAACCCCTCAGCTGCAGAAGCACCAGACGCATGACTGTGGGATGGATGGAGAGGATATTAATTACTTTCCGTGAGGCTGGAATAATCCCTTACTATTGCCTGCTTTGCTCATAATGCCACAATTAATTCTTATCGCTTTGTTTGCGGTGTGATAACAATTTGCACAACAACAACAGGTGATTCCATGGGTGTAGAAAAGGGGTTACAGCTGATTGATTAGTGATGATACTTCAAGATAAGATTTCCATATAATTAGTAAAAATAAAATAATCAAAATGTTCATCCATTTACAAAACAGAGGCTCAAATTGTATAAAATATGAGTCGGTTTGTTAAAAAAAAAGGCTACCCTAAATAATAGTGTTAAAAAGTATCAAAAGTATTGGGTAATGGCAAAAAGCGGTAAGCGCAGCCAAGTTCAAGTCGCAGGGCGGCAGGGTTGCCACCTCTCTTTCTTGTTTCGTCTCTTTTGAGGTATGCACGTGTTCATTTTCGAAGTTTCTCAAAACTAACTGAAATTGGCAGAAAACCAATTGGAATATAGGCTAAAATTCACTTCCACCTGTTGGTACCCCCCGGCGAAGTTTAACTTATAATGGTTTTTTCTAATTTTACATATTCCGTCGATAATTTGCGACGACCTGCAGCAACAACAACAAAATGGTTCAACGTCTGACGCTGAGGAGACGCCTGTCCTACAACACACGCTCCAACAGGAGGCGCATGTAACTACTAACCAATTAAATATTAACCGGCTTTAAACTCATTCCCGGATCTTTTGCCTTTCAGTGTGCGCACTCCCGGCGGACGTCTGGTCTACCAGTACGTCAAGAAGAACAAAACCGTTCCCCGTTGCGGGCAGTGCAAGGAGAAGCTTAAGGGCATCACTCCCTCTCGTCCCAGCGAGCGCCCACGCCTGTCCAAGCGCCACAAGACCGTGTCGCGCACCTACGGCGGTGTCCTCTGCCACGGTTGCCTGCGCGAGCGCATCGTCCGCGCCTTCCTTATCGAGGAGCAGAAGATCGTCAAGGCCCTGAAGAGCCAGCGCGAGGCCCTCGTCAAGCCTGTGAAGGCCCCCAAGGCCAAGCCCGATCCCAAGAAGAAGCCCGCCGCTAAGGCCACCAAGGCCGGTGCCGGCAAGGTCACCAAGGGAGGTGCTGGCGGCAAGGGACCCGCAGGCAAGAAGCCCGGCCAGAAGCCCGCCGTCGGTGGCAAGCCAAGGAAGTGAACTCGCGAATCGTGATGCGCAGAGTTGACTACTAAATGATAACTTTAAAAATAAATGATTTTTTCCCACGAATTTCCATTGTATTTTATCCTGGGGCACGATTTCCAACTCATTCCTTGGAGACTTGGAGCTTCACTTCTGGCTCTTATTCTTAGAGTTCTTTGCTTTTGCTCAGAACATTTTTAATAACAGATTTCGGTTATTTTATCAAAATATTTATACAATCAAGCTTCTGCCAAGTTGAAGGGTCCTAATAAGGGTTAAGAGCTTTTTATTGATGAGGTTGCCATATGGTTTTAGACTCCCCTTGTGAGTCTGGCCACTCCCTCCAAATCAGCTGTTCTCTAGAAAGAATCACGTAAGAAATGTTGATTTGTTTTTATTTAATTTAAATGAAATTAAACAGATTCCTATGCAAAGGATGGCGTCAACTAAGGTTCTACGCTCCCTTCTGCACGAGCTGCGTCAGGCCTCGCCCAACGGCTGCATCAAGGATTCCCTGGCTGCCCGGTACATTCTCGCCCAGTACAAGAAATTTGAGACAACGGACCAGCAACTATGCAAACGCCGGGACGAGGCACTCTTCTTGGGTCAGGCCTACCTAACCTACCTGAGCAGTCAACGCAAGTACACGGAGCTGTACAAGGAGTACCATGGGAGGGGTGAACGATCCGTGAGGGATACTGCGGACCTGGTGGGATTCAAGCTGCCCACAGACCCTAAGTGAACTTCTAGTTAGGTTGTTTCTATGTAGCTTCTAGTGTGATTAAAGCGACTAATGTTGTCAAACTTGCAATCGCAATGTTTCTAAAGAATCTACTGAATCATCTGTCGCAGCATGGTTATGGCCCGATATATAACGCTCATCAGCTGGAAGAGAAAAGAAAAATAAGTAAATATGTAGGTTCATTTAAGGTAAACTGCACTTGCCTGTTTAAAAGTGTCCAGCGATATTGGCAAGTAACCCATGGCATTCAACTCCACCGGTTTTTGGGATCGTATAATGATTATGAGAAGGAATTTCTTATAGGACAAGGATGCGTTGTGGAAATTGTGGTTGTAAACAGCGTGGCTTATGTACGCGCTCTGGAATGGATTGAAATTATAGCATAATTAATTTAGGAGTGGGGCAATAACTAACCAATTCTAGAACCTGCTGACCATGATAACAAACCAGATACATCTGCATCACAGAAGTGCCAATAAAAAAGACATATGAAACGCCCTCCAAGGTAAGTCCTTGTATCAGGGTGTACACCGACACCGTACAGAGAACCGAGGCTGTGCTGAGAAGGCTTAGGAGCAGCGAACTGCCAAAAATTGCATTCAAGTCTTTCTGCAGGCTGAGGTGCGAAGTATTTAATATATAAATAAATACAAGAAAGGGTATTTAAATCCTTACCTCACCAGATAGTCGTGCTTGTCCACTATCTTTGACAAGAAGTGACGATCAGCGACATCGTTTTCCCATCTAGGTTGGTAGTCTTCGATGGATTTTATCATGGCCCTAAAGTGCATACAAATCTGCACTTGAAAGTAGATCAGCCACATATCGGTGGCAATATTGGAAATAACCATGTGGGTGCTGTGCAGCCACTCCAAAGCATAGATGCCCAAGTATATCCATACTGAATGTTTCTCGGGATCGAATACAAAGTAGGGATAGCAATGCATATAGGTAAATTGTTCATTAAATAAATACATCCAAAGGGACGTAATGACCGGACCAATGACAATTATAATGGAGGATCCAACGTAGAACATGATGATAGACAATAAGGTGCGTGACCAGAAGTGATCATTAACGCGGTAGTAGATCCTGTCCAGTGTGGTCTTTGGATACATGGCGGCCAGCTTAGCGCTGAGGCTCTGGATGGCGTCTCTCTGAAGTACGGTGCCGAATTTTGTGTCCGAGTTTACAACATACGTTACCAAAGTTGCATACCGCATAACCAGAGAAACACTGTTGATAGTTTTCATCTCCAAGAGCCGGAAAACCATGAATGCTACGCAGACACCGTGGCTGCCAAGGCACACAGCCCGATAGAGTTGCATCATTATTCGTTGTAGGCGCTTCCTTGGTGTTTCCAGTATGTCGTAGCCCATCAAGCGGATCAAGGAGCTGGGCATCTTGGCGAAGTCCTCGTAACTATACTGCACCGATTGCATGGCGACTTATTTCTGCGAACCACTTTGAAATGGAAGCCATATTTATAGAGTCAGGGATCCTGCCAGGAAGGCTTGCGGTTTACTTCTCTTTTAAAATCCTAAGGCGCTAAGGCGTCAATATATTTCAATAATTTACAATGAGGTTTTATTAATAACTAATTAAGTTTCTCATATTATTTGATTTTCTAATAAAAAGTCAATAAAAGGGTGACACCAATAGTTCCCTATCCAAATATGTTTCATTATTTAAGTTTATGAAAAAGCTTAAAATACTTGACAAGGAACAGACAAGAATATAAGAACTAAAAATTAACATTAATTAAGAACAATTGAAAGATGCGACGAATCAAAGTTGCAATAACCAAGGTCAATCAGGTTGGACTTTTTTATGGGCATTTCTGTCTGTCAGAAAAAGGCTCCACTCTGAGCTTTCCTTTCATTTGTGGAAAAGAAATTTCAAGGCTAGTGTGTGTGAAGGTCTTGTGGTTTCACACCCTGGGCGCCTAAACTGGGGGAGGACAACTAATTATAAGTTTCTACTTGTCTGATTTCATTTTTCATATCATTTTTATTAAAGAGAACTCTCTGTGTTAATAGCCTTATGCCCTTCTCCATTTAGACATAAAAATATTTATGCATAATAATGCTTTTAAAAGAGAAGGGGTCACCCGCCCTGCACTTAATAATTTCCATAAATGAGCTCCTCAGTTCTCTTCTGGGTTTATTTACCGTTTCATTCTTTGTTGCTGTCGCTGCACTTGTTGTCTCAGTGGTTGCTTTTGTTGTTGACATAAATGAAATTCCTGCACACAGCAACAAAATGGCCCGTCGTCTATATGGGTTCTATCCGACTACTGACTGGAATGCAAAGCAGCTGAAAGGTGTCTGGACACCGACATTCAACCAGAAGATATCACCAAAAAGTATTATTAAGTTTCTTGCTCAGATTGCTTATGATTTTCTTGCTCAATGGTAGACCTAGATCATCTGGCCATTTATTGCTGTCACAGTATTGCACAATTTCCAAGTCGGTCAGCAGCTATTGTTTGTTGAGTTCCCATTACCCCCGAACCATTCCGAAAGATTCCAAGACATCCACGTCCAAGTATATACAAAAGTATGTACAATTTTCTCAGAGGTTCCGACCCCACGTTGAACTTCTCTCATCAATTCGACGGTCTTACACTGCATATGTTATTTATTCATTAGTTTCAATTGGCAGCCCAACCAACTGTTGCCCCACCATCTCCCTGACTACAGTGATGCCCTATATCCGCTAAAAATTGCACTAGCCCACTAGATCTCAAGCATTAATGGGACATTTGAATAGATTTATGTTTGAGTGAGAGGCAAGCATGCGTCACAATCCAACATGTCTGCTTAAATTAGATGCAAATATTTAGGCCGTCTTTCTACTTATAGTTGCCCCATTTATTCGGAGAGTGAGATGATTTCAAAGAGGTTCCCGCCACTCACATCTATTGGTCATCGGCAAACAAACAAGAAAAAAAAAGGACAAGAAATCCTGAGGATGTCGGAAAGTGCCTGGTGTCGCTATCTCACTAAATACTTTATGAGTCTGAGGCGCCTGCATTATTCTTTTTACTCCTGCATCTAGCTTCAACTAAAATAAACAGCAGACCCGCACCCAGACCGGATCCCCAGCCGGTGCATAGACAACGGCAAACACCCTAAAACCCAGAAGAAACAGGACAGAAAAAACAACAACAGCCGCAGCACCAGGAGAGATGAATGGCCGGGAGGAACAAAGAGACAGTAGAGAGTCAGACATGGGCAACAGGCTGGCTGACTGGGTAGATGTCTGGGGCCAGGCCAACTGGATGGGCCAGTTGGGGCGGCAATCAAATCAATGGTCAGGGGTTTTGTCCACCAACACGGCAACATTAATCGCCATAAAGAACAATATCTCACACCCCCGTCGCCAAAGTACCGATGCGATTTCAATATCCATTATGCCACCATGGGGATGAGTCGTCCGGCAGGACTTTGCAGTGTTTGCATTATGCGCTGCCAGTATCCGGTATCATTCAACCACAAGGACAACAAAGGTCACGAGCAGCAGGAAAGCTGATGTGGCTGCGCTTTTCACTTTCCCATTTATTAATGAATTTATTGGCCCGACTGCAATTGACGAGGAAATGCATTTTCCCATTTATCAGAATTGGAAAAGGGGAGTGGAAAATGAAATGGAAATAGCAGATGTTTTAAGTGGTGTGGGTGGTGGATCAGGATCGGGAGAAGGGGTCAAGGGTTGATCTACGCATAACATTTATCAAAGCTTTTGTTTTGGTTACATTTCAGCTGCTTCCGTTGCCAGGACGAATGTTTTGGTGGGTGGTGTTGGCGGCGGTGGGGGTGCTGCTAATGGCCTGGACTGTCTCTGGATTCTGGCAGCTGTCGCACGAAAGTGCTGAGCCTGGGTTATTAATAGTGCGGAAATTTGGTAATTCTAGGATTACAATCGACATTACCGGTTGGAACTTTCATTGTCATCAGGATTCTATTTTTAGGAACTTTGATTTTGTTTTCTTAAGAAAGATAAGTTTAGGAAATAAATAAATAATGGTTTGTTTCATTAAAATTAACAGATTAATTAAATTAAATGTCAGAACCCTTACAAGGCGGTACAATCTTTAAAAGTTACAAGATTTTAATTTAAAAACTAAACCAATTAAGCTAAAAAATGCCAAGTATGTATCTGTAATATAGCATCCTGTTTATCACTCACATAATCCTGATATTAAACCCAAAAAGGTCAACTGTCATTCCCATCAAAGAGGGTGGGTTGCAATGACCAAACAGAAATAAACCAAAACAAACAAATCTAATCCCTTAAAAACCATCTATTGAAGACTATTCCACGATGACTCTTATTTGCCGGATATGTTTGTTGGGTTGCCGGAAACCGGTTCTTCGTCGTGGCCTCTCTCGGGTTGTCGGCTTTCTCACATTGCTCATTCGCCGCATGGGTTTGGGGCGACTCTTGGTGGCGCGGCGAGAGCAACCGATGTCGTGGACGACGACGACTCTCCCAATCGGTACGCTTGCACGAACCGGGCGGATAGCAGCGACCCAGCGAACTCGAACCCAACAAGTCGAAGAATACTACTCAAGTTGGTCGGTCGCGGATTTCTCGGTTCGGACAGTTACACTGCGTTTGGGCCTGGTTTAAATACGCTTCGATTTCGTTTTCGATTCGATCCGATACTGAGCCGTGTTTCTGAGCTGCTTTCCGCGCTGTGGCGGGGCCATGTGATAGTGCCAGGCATCACGATACCTTAAGAGGCCTTTTTTTCGCGTCAGTTGGGGCTCTCTGATAAAGCCTTTGATACGATAACGATTTATATATAATTATGATTGTGCAGAGAACTGTGCTTTGATTACGCAAATTGCAAGTGACAACCGTCGGCATAGCATTCTCCGGTAAATGTAGTTCCCTCCCCCCCCTTTGCGTGCTCAACAAGATCTTTCCCATCCCCACCCAAAAGATATATATTTTAGCATGCACCTTATAGCGGATACCCGCCACTAAAAATTGTTATTTACATTTTTAATTTATATAACGGTGGTGTTAGTGCAGTTCTGGTTCTGATTGCCGATCTGGGGATGCTCCCCCCCAGCTGTGGTTGTTGCTGCTGTCTAACCCGTTTATGCTTTACTAGCTGAAGCGACTTGGCCGAAGCGAAGGAGATGTGCCTGTGGTGTGGAGGTGCTGGCCAAGATGGAGAGAAAGAGACACGCACATACAAAAACAATGCATCAAGTTGTTGTTCTGATGCATCCATGTATCTGTAAGATACACGTACTTGCCGCACACACCTTCTGCTGTTCTGTGTTTCCTTATTGACTTTGCCTCTGCCCCAGCCCCTTGTCCGATCTCATTCCCATTCCCGTTCCCGTGTACCCTTCGTCTTAAGGCAATGTTTATTTTTGTTTGCTCGCCCAGCAAGCGGGAAAAACAAGTTTTTTTCTTTGAAACCAAAACAACAACCACTGAAGCTGAAGCACTAGCTAGCACCACTGCCACCAGCAGGAGCACCAACTGCGCCGCAGTTTGGCTCGCTTTGTGAAAAGTTCAAGTGAAGACAACTGTTGCATTCAAAATACCAAAAAAAAAGAAATATATATATATATTTAATCATATATCTCTATATAGTAGTGAGGGAGAGTGGAGAAATATGCGTTAATTAGCGGCCAGTGACGGATAAAAAGCATATGCCAGTGACTCAAATGAAGTCGTTAATCAAAAGCCGTGTAATTAGCAAATGTCGCGACATACATATGCTAGCCAAGCGAAATAAACCAGCCACCAGCAGCAAGAAATGTCAACGCATGTGAAAGTTTATTTTGGCTGCATTTAAAAAATACAAAAAAAAATAAAAAAAGTGACAAAAAAAAGGAGTGTGTGACATAAATAATTGATTTCAGTGAGGCGTCAAAGAGCAACGCCACAAATATTTGCATGCAACAAGTGTTTGCCATATGTCCGCCGCCCGCTTCGCTATCCCCTTGGGCGTATTTTTTCATGTGTTTATTGTGCAATTTACTCAAGTGACCCCATGCACTACCCCCTCGACTCTCCACTCCACGATCTGGACTTCCCTTTAAATGCACCAACGATACCACCAGTTCTGAATCATTTCGTATATCTCGCAGCGAGCAAGTGCAACACAAAAAGGAGGGTGTTTCGAAAACAGAAGGAACCCAGCAACATGGGCTTCTCATCGGCCCTACAGAGTCGGGCGGCCCACGAGGCGTTGATCGTCCGCCAGGATGCCGAGCTCCGCCTGATGGAGACCATGAAACGGTCCATCCAGCTGAAGGCCAAATGCGACAAGGAGTACGCCACACAACTGACTGCGGTGGCCCAGCAGGGCCTGAAAATCGATCGGACTGACGAAGTCCAAATGCAAGGTAAGGCACTCGATTCGCATCGACGATATATGACATTTTCCCAATCACAGTACCGATAAGATAAGCCATCCCATATTCCAAATTGGTCAATTAATTGATTAGTTTTAGGAGGTGCAACACCTGTTTCACAAATATTTTCAGCATAAATATAAGTTAAACTTAAGGTTAATGATCTTTTGGTGAAAGATGATTTAGATGAAACGATTTAGATAAGACATGGATATATGCCAGTGGGTAGTATTATATATCACTTCATCCCTTCCTGTTGTGTGAATTTTGGCAGCCTGCAGACTGGACTGGACTGGACTGGACAATCGCGTGACTCGATCGCATTTCCAACTGAATAATACGCGCTGGGTTTCATTTCAAACGATTTGAGATAATCGCCAGACAAGCAAATTGTTTTCAACTACCGGTCTCTGTGTGGCATCATCATTCTATTCGCCTGACAGGACTCCACCTCGTGTGTGTATGTGTGTCTAGTTGGTAATTGCCGCCCAGTCGTTGCTGGCAGTATCTCCAAGATACTTAGATACTAACTGCGACGACTGCACAACTTGCCAGCTGAGCTCATCAAAGTGTCGACAAAGTGCAGCTGCCACACAGTGCCTGGCCTGTCCCGGCCTGACCCGGCCCCCTCTTGCCATTTTTTTCTATTACTTGATAGAACATCCATGCGATGTACACATGAAATTGCTATAATTTCCAGTCAGTGTCAGTTTTTGGCTTGGGAAATGTTTTCGTTGCTGTTTACATTGCCAAACAAACGTATCCGCTTCGATGCGAGCGTACAACCACCACATAGACAACCCCCTGAACAATAACAGACCATGGCGAAGCTAAAATGATTTAGTTCGGGCCATTTGATAGTTCCACGGACTGCCATTTGCTGCCTCTCTCACCTTGACCATGAACTTGAGGCGCCCGATTTGACTGCAATGACCTGGAGTTTCCACACAGCGGCTTAGCGAAGCGCAAACATATTTCATTTCTTGCCAAAAATCATTCACTGGTATTATGTTTCCGATATGAATCATTCACTGGAGTTTCTTACGACTTCAATTCACGATTGAATTGAGAAAGATTTAAATGAATTTAAGAATCTTAATGAATCAGAGTCTGTGGTTTTGTGGTTCAGATAGCTTGCTAGTCGCGGGTACTAATAAAGATATTGCTTATCGGTTTATTACGCATGTAAATATCCGTCGTATCAGCCTTGCTTGGACTAACAGCCTTTGTTTTGTCTCTGCAGGTAGCCTTATCACCAAATCCTGGCGCTCCTACATGGATGAAGTGGACCAGCAGGCCAAGCAATTCAAATACAACGCCGAACAGCTGGAAGTTGTCTGCGAAAAACTATCACATCTCTCGCAGGATAAGCGGAAAGCCCGGAAAGCCTATCAGGAGGAGCACGCGAAAATTGCGGCACGTCTGAATCATGTGAGTGTCGCACCCAAAAAAATATTCATTAAAGAAACGTGAATAAGACGCACCCAATCGCAAGAAAAAAACCAGCACTGAGAGTTAAAAAAAGGTTTAATTTAAAAAAATGTTTTTAGAAAAAATAATCTCTCAAGTGCTCCATCCTAAGAATCTATCTATGTATCTATGGCTCTGAAATTTCCGGCCATTAAGTCAATTGTTTATATTTTGAATATTTCATTTTTTCTAGTGTTTAATTTTATTTATGATTAAGGCTGAAGAGTCAATAACTGCGACAGAAAGAAACAATAATAATCACTTGAAGCTTCGGGCTCCACGGGCCTGGATCTGCCTCCGCCCACAGTGGCCTTTTGTTGTTCGACTGGCTATTGTTCAACATTCTTATAGATACTTAATATTTGTATAATCAAAATAAATATTACGCTCTTCCGCGGAAAAGAAGAAACAACTTTGGGGCATGGCTAAGCGGCTTAAGAGTCTTGTAAACAGTCGCAAAAAAAATGAACGAGAACAGCGATTGCCTTTGTGGTGGTGCCAGGCAATGTTTTAAATCAATAGAAGTATTTGTTTATGAGCCGTGTCGTGAGGCAACAAGTTTATTAACCCACCGGGCAGAATATTAGAACAAAAAAACACCAACCACCAACACGAGCATAAAGAAGGGTCAACAAATTGTTAAAATTCACGGGTGCTGACAGCAAAATTAGCATTTTGACAGCCGCAGAGAGAACTTTTGGGGAAAACATTTTAGTCAAGTACGAAGTTTTGGTTTTGGCCCAACGTGCGACATGTTGCCGGGTTCTAGTGCCAAAATGGCCGTTCTCGATGACCCAAAAAATAAATGTTTTGTTTTGCGATTTTGACATAGAATTCTGTTTTGTCGCCGCTACTGTTTTGTATCTTCCTGCGGCCTTTGTCAAATCTAAACAAAAGTCTCGTTTGCCAGTGCATCGATCTACAGCTTACTGTAGTATTATTTATTTATTTATTTATTTATCAAGATAGCTATCTATTTGTGCCGCAATTTCAACGAGCCAAGAAGGGGGCCGCCAGGAGAGAATGCCAATCAAAATTTGTCGATGATTTCTACTTCCCTTCATTAAACAATGTCTAATATTTGAAATTGTTTATGGCAGTTCAAAAGTTTAATGGGTTTGATGAAATGTTCGCCAAAACTTAAGGCGATTTATTTGCAAAAAAAAAACTTGAACGCCAATAAAGTGTAATCAAATAAGCAGCAAAGTTTCCAGCACACAACCAAATACCAACAAAAAAAAGGGTAAAAACTGGCAACAGCACATGCTCCAAACTTGCGCCAAGCTCGAGTCAATTGACAACAATTTAGTGAAATGGCAATAAAAATTACAAAGCAGACAGCAGCAGTACCAGCGGCAGCAGCAAAAGCGATACAAAATTCTGGGTAAGACTCCCCAGACTCCCAAGCTGAGCTCGCCTTTGGCTGTGGCTTGAATCAGTTGAGCATTCATCTTCAGTTCTCCAAATCCCCTCCAAAGATCTCTACAGAGAGAGATATCTTCAAGATGCTTTTGGTGGCTTTTTGTTGAGTCTTGACTTCTTTAAGAAATAATAGTTCCCTGTGTAGTTCTCCTTCGGTTTGCTGTGTTTTCTTTATTGGACTTTGAGTTTGTAATATTTGCGCAATGAATTGAATAGAGCAGCCAGCCATAATAGCAACCACAATAGCAACAAAAACTTGAGTTATTGTCGATGGAGCGACGGGGCAAGAACTCATCGGAGAATTGTTGTTGTGTTGTTGATTTAATAAGTGTCTAGAAATGGGTCGCCGAGTCGGATACTAACCGACGTATCTACGTAACATTGCAATCGGACGTCAGCATGGAGGTAGGAATTGATTCTATATGGTGTTGATGGATTGAATTGCAATGCGGTGTTGATGGATTGGCGTTAGATTATTGGGAGCAGGCAAACAAGCGAGCTAAACGAGCTAAGATTGAAGAAAATTGATTAACATGCTATGCTAAGAATTAGAAAGCCTTTCAGGCTGTTCTTCACAGATGATAATTAGCTAAGTGGTTATTGTTAAATATATATGAATATTTAATTTTTTAGGTGCCACTCTTTATAGTTACCAGCAAAGGCAACTATCACATGCCCAGTTGTATTACTCTTGTAATAAAATTCCTTATCAAGTTTATGGTTTCCTGGAAAAGTACCTAATTGCCAATGTAACTTGTCGGCAAACTAATATAGATGTCTACTTAGATTTGCCCTTATGTGAGTACTGCATTAAAAGCAATCACTTAGTCAAAGCTGTCACCAAAATATTTACGAATAAATTTTGTACAACTGCAAGTTTGGTTATTAATTGGAAACACTTAAGGGCGTTAGGAAAAGCCTCATACTTCCTAGCACCCCAGCCCTGCGCTGGCCCGCACCGCAGCTAATGGATATGGAATTGCCTTTAATGTATCTTTGTATCTTTTGGCCTGTCAAATGTGCTGCACACACGCCCCCACACACCGATGCGGGAGTGGGCGAGCTAAAAACGCATTAGGGCTCGCACTGCGATTCAACTTCCGGGTGGTGGGTTTTCCACCGCTTTTCCACCGCCACACATGCCAGCTTTGCTGGGGCTTCACATATTTCTCGCCCTGCTGGCCCGGCTATCTATTGTATTGATAAACCGCAGAAGGCATGCCAAAAGGCCCCCAGACTCGTTCTGCAGCCTGAGATACATTTCAATCTGGTGGCATTGAAAATACAGCACCGATACGTACTTGTACTCGTACTTGTATTAATTACAATAAGTTCAATTCAAGTATCTTTATGGCATGACCGGCAAAGGCAACTACAATCGGTCGTCTGTCTGATCGTCGTCTCTGGTATGTGAGATAAGCCGATAAGATATGGCTTATATTGGGGGAGGGAGGAAGTAAGGGGCTGAAACAGGGGGGAGGGCAAACAAACAGTACCGAGAACCAACAACAAAGAGCAACTCCACTGCAAGCGGTAGCCACATCAAATGTATCTCTCAGCTGCACATGGCCAGCCAGCCAGCCAGAGAGTCGGCCGCACTTGAAGATACTTAACGAATGGCATGCAAAGGCAAGCGCTTGATTGAAATTCCCCATTAAGCTCGTACAAATCGAGTCTAATGTAGAATGGGGGAGGTTTTTGTATTCCTATTGCTTTAGAGACGGCGCCAAAGTTTTATATTTTTCCATCCTAAATCCCCACACTCCTCTGCCCCATAGTCTCCCCCAAATCCGTTGGCGTCCTTTTAGTTGAGTCAATTGGTTCTGCACACAAAGGCCCTTCGGACAAGCCATTTAATTGAGCTGCATTGACCTGAGCCCGCCACTTCTCAAGTGTCTACAAAGTTTTCCCCCATGCATAATTGCATAAGGATGATGTATGGGATTTAGAATAGATACATACTCGGAAAATTTCAGGAATAAATTAAAGATGTTTTCTCTACTGGATAGGAAGTGCGGTAATAAAGGACAATTTGATACATTTTCTTCATGTGTATTTATCCGGATGTCTCTGACTGACTTATGTTAATGCCAAAGTTAAGTTGGGAAATGACTTTCGGGGTAATCTCAGAGGAAACTGAAAACAATGCTATCGTGTGGCAGCTCTCTGGGAAACAGTTTCGCACCACAAGATAAATTGAGTCCCAAAACTGAGCCAAGTACAGGGTCACACATGCGTTTCGTATATTACCATTTCTGGGCATAAATTCTCGATGGCTTGATCCCTAAATGCTATGCACATAAAATGCCAAAACAACTTAACTGTTTGCCGTCTGCGTGGGGGTTTTCTGGAGGGTTTTGAAGCGAGAAGCGAGGGGTCTGAGGACTGGAGCGACAACAGTTTCTTGACATTGCGACAAAAGCTGCACAAATTGCAGTCAGTCGGCAGTCCAGAGTCCGGACGACAGACAAGACAAGGCACACACATGCTATTGCTTTAGCGGCGAACGGGGACAACTTGTAGATACTTTCTGGTATCTGTTTATCTGCTAGTCACTGCCATAAGTCGCCCGACATGTAAGCCCAGTGATTTCCAACTTTTCGCTGTGCAGCTGCGAACCCCCGAAACTAGCCACATCGGAGTTGGGCCAAAACTGCACGCAGCGTAAAAATTAGAGCCGATATTTGTTGACAACAAACATGTGGCAAAGTTTGTTTTCGAGTCGCCACAAGGGGGTGGCATTGGATAACGATTACTTTGCCGTGACGCGGGGCATACCCCCATGAAGTTGTAAAAACGAAACTTGCGGTTGCCGGACGACGACGTCATGGCGTGCGTCTGGCGTCAAACGCCCGGGGTTGGTTTCCCAATCCGTGCTGCCGTGCCCCCAAAAACTGGAGGGTTGCTGGCATAATTGCCACATAATGGTACTCCGGCTGAGGCGCCACTTCTTGCCATAGCTGGGGGCCAGTTCCGTTTCAACTGCAGTTCTCTGACTCATCTGCAACTTTCGTTTTTGGTCAGGTCCCAGAGACGCTTGTTTGCGGAACTATTAACCAGCCATCCAATCGCAGCGACATGGTCTGGGCAACTCAAATGCAATGCACTGCAAGAAAATGGTATTGTATGAAAAATATAATTTGAAGATAGGCATAGAAATATACATTTGATTTCCGTACAGTGTACAGAGTGTGTTTGCCAAACCCAAACTTTTCGCACCAACGTTGATGATGATTACTTCCGTCAAGCCATGACATTTTCCACGTGGCAGCGGTTTCTCCGGCGTAATGCAATGTGGCACTTAGACTGCCACAAATCTGTCTGCACTCTTTTTGCGCCCAAACCCACATTATCTTCACTGTCAGGGTTAAGATTTCCGCAGCATCGGAAATAAATATATAAATATATGTTTGCCTTTAAGGTTATAACCTTGGACACCAATAAATTTTCTTTTAAAAATAGGAAATTGTTTTTTATGTTGCGTCAAGTTGCCATTAGTTCATTTTAATCTCACAATTATATATGGGAATTAACATACTTTCAGCCTTTCTCGTTTTTCATTTGGTGATTTATTTACCTCGTTATTGGATTTCTCGTTAATTCAATCCCTTGCTTTTAATTCGCTTTTATTTCATTTATTTTTGGTCGAAAATATCATCAATTATGTTTGTTGATTCTGCCAGCCGACTGGACTCGCTGCTTTTGTAGTTTTTTGTTTATGGGCGAAGGTGCGGTATCATTTCAGTTTTTTCTTATTATTTTCCCTTCATTACTTTTCCAATGCTGTGCAAATTATAATCTACAAGCGGCTGGGACTGGGAGGGTCGCCCCTGGGTCTGGTTTACTCGCCCACGCCTTCATGATCGGAATCGGAACAGCAGCAGCCAACAAATTGTTTACTTATAAACCAAAAAAGAATACTTGTTTATTTATAAACACAGATATCTTGTGCGTTTTCGCTGTGCGCTAAATGACGACAAATTAAAGCTATTTCTTTGCCGCTAATTTTCTAAAGAAATGAATACACAAAAAAAAAATTGGACTACCTCTTATAGATACTATTTATACCAGCAGGGTCTATTAAATTTTTTTCTAAAATTGTGCAAGGCAGTGAAGCTATACCACTCCAATTCTTCAGACTATATCATTGTGAAATGCTTCCGTTTCGATTTAAGGATCGATTCTCTTAAGCTTCCTCTTGAAAATACTGAAAAATGCATAGGAAGGACAATATGGCCCCCATCGATGGCCATATCTTTGCCAATTCTCATCCGATTCACCAGCGGAATACCTGAAACGATTTGTATATCGATTCCCCATCGATCTGCATCAAAATCTGGGAACAAAATATTTTTTAGATATTTTGCTCCATTTTCTGGGGGATCCCCTTCAAAATACTGAAAAATGCATAGGAAGGACAATATGGCCCCCATCGATGGCCATATCTTTGCCAATTCACATCCGATTCACCAGCGGAATACCTTAAACGATTTGTATATCGATTCCCCATCGATCTGCATCAAAATCTGGGAACAAAATATTTTTTAGATTTTTTGCTCCATTTTCTGGGGGATCCCCTTCAAAATACTGAAAAATGCATAGGAAGGACAATATGGCCCCCATCGATGGCTATATCTTTGCCAATTCTCATCCGATTCACCAGCGGAATACCTTAAACGATTTGTATATCGATTCCCCATCCATCTGCATCAAAATCTGGGAACAAAATATTTTTTGAATTTTTTCTCCATTTTCTGGGGGATCCCCTTCAAAATACTGAAAAATGCATAGGAAGGACAATATGACCCCCATCGGTGGTCATATCTTTGCCAATTCTCATCCGATTCACCAGCGGAATACCTTAATCGATTTGTATATCGATTCCCCATCCATCTGCATCAAAATCTGGGAACAAAATATTTTTTGAATTTTTTCTCCATTTTCTGGGGGATCCCCTTCAAAATACTGAAAAATGCATAGGAAGGACAATATGACCCCCATCGATGGTCATATCTTTGCCAATTCTCATCCGATTCACCAGCGGAATACCTTAATCGATTTGTATATCGATTCCCCATCGATCTGCATCAAAATCTGAGAACAAAATATTTTTTAGATTTTTTGCTCCATTTTCTGGGGAATCCCCTTCAAAATACTGAAAAATGCATAGGAAGGACAATATCTGTGCCAATTCTCATCCGATTCACCAGCGGAATACCTTAAACGATTTGTATATCGATTCCCCATCGATCTGCATCAAAATCTGAGAACAAAATATTTTTTAGATTTTTCGCTCCATTTTCTGGGAGATCCCCTTCAAAATACTGAAAAATGCATGGGATGGACAATATGGCCCCCATCGATGGCTATATCTTTGCCAATTCTCATCCGATTCACCAGCGGAATACCTTAAACGATTTGTATATCAATTCCCCATCGATCTGCATCAAAATCTGAGAACAAAATATTTTTTAGATTTTTTGCTCCATTTTCTGGGGGATCCCCTTCAAAATACTGAAAAATACATGGGAAAGACAATATGGCCCCCATCGATGGCTATATCTTTGCCAATTCTCATCCGATTCACAAGCGGAATACCCATCATGGTTTTTATGATTTTCTATAAAGCTTGAAAACAAACAATTTGTAAAATTCATTTCCGGAGCTTCCATTTCCACTGTCCCTGACTTTATTCCTGCACGTGGCTTTCGGTTCGTTTGCATTTTAATTTCGGGAAGTCCAATGCGGTGGCAAATTGAGTTAAGCCCGTTGGCCAACCGCAAAAATGGCAAAAATAAAGGGGGCGAAGTTGTGCTTAGGTTGGGGTGGTTGGGATCGGGTGACAGACCGATGGAGAGAGGGGAAATCTGACTGACAACCGGCCGAGGAAGGCAATGTCAAGTATCAGGGGTGACAGGCCACGTGAATGGCAGGCAGACAGGACAAGCCCGATGAGATGCGCACTGGATGACAACAATGCATAAAAGTCCTTAGGTCGAGTCCTGGCTGAAATTCTAATAACGCCGAAAAATGTCAACAAGCTACTATGGGTCGATCTGGTAATGGAAAAGCGAGAAAACCTTAAAAAAGAATTTAAGTTTACTTTCTGGTACTAATTTTAAAAATTAACGTTTTCGTTTAATGTTTTTACAAAGCAATGAAAAACTTAGATAATAAAAATAACGATGTGCTATGAATTTTAATTGAATACTTAAAAATGACTTAAATCACAAGTCATAAATTAACTAGTAACTACTTCATAAATACTTTACAAATAGGAACTATTTTAAAAACACAATTTGATTATTCAACAAAGATGATTATTCTGCTTTCTTTTGGAGGATATCTGTATTATTAGCCAGCTTTTAGTCATTTTCATTGCCAACTGCAGTTTGGAATTTGGTAATTACCATTAACCTATACCCATAATGGCTATTTTTGCAGCTTAAATTTGTAAAGCTTGTAAAGCACTAATAGTTTTTTTTCGGTTTTACCCAACTACTGTAATCTGGGCAGGCCAGTTGTTACAACCGCCCACCGCTGCAGTCTGCGGGCAATTTGTTTTCAGCCCCGAAGCTCAGCCAAGTGCCAACAAATTTCGTTTCGTGTCATGTGGCCCCATGTCCATGGTTACGGGCTGGCCCTTAACTCTCCACTTTTCGTTTGCCCAGACACGACGAGGGAGGAAGACCTCGGATGCAGACACAGGGCCAGACTTATGCCAACATTTGCCCAGTGCAACAAAATGGCAAAATTTTCATTTATGGACATGAGTGGGATACATTGAAAATCATTCGGCAGAGATTCAAGTCGCTGAACCGTTTTTGATTAAACTAATGGGACCATAAATCATGCCGACATGCCACATCCATTGGCGGCAGCTTTAATCAAATTTAATGTTTGGATGGTGGCACCCCCAAAAATACTATAAAAAAAAAACCATCACCTATGAAACACGGCTAACAATTAAATTGGCGGAGCCCTAATCATGGGCATTTTACGCCGCACAGACACTAGCTCTAATGGGTAAAGTTATGCCGGGCCCAGGCCAGACGGTTTTGGCCCAGGAATGGGGTTGTCTGGGCCAGAAGAGAGTCTAGGACTGTGCGCCGCCACTCTGGGCTCTGATAATGGCAACGCCGCCGCCATTAACAAAACGCATTATTGTTCGTAATTTTCTGTCAAACTGTTGGTCTAGTTGTTGTTTTTGTTGGGCTAGCCTGGGCAGGGCTATGGGGGGAGGGGAAAGCAATTTTGCGGAACGGCCTGACGGCAATCAACAAAACTCCAACAGACACGCCCCCCACAAACGTCGCCGGCATTCCGTTTTCCTGCGAAAACGCATTCAGATTCTTTCTTTTGCAAACAATATTCACGTTCCTTTTTGGCCAAACAACCCCCTCCGCCCATTTCCCCACTAATTTTCACTGACTTGGTAATATTTTTCGGCTTTTTACGATCCCAAACCGAGAACAACGAACAACGAATAGCAGAGGAACTGACTGAACGAAACTGAAGATGTTGTTGACGTTGCCCAGCGGCAATGGCTTTTAACGCTTCCCTTGCTCATTGCTCATACGCAGCGTTGGCTCTGGCAATTTTTATATGCTCCTTACCCCCTACCCCAGCAAGGCGGATTGCTGAGAATATAGTGGAAAATTGAAAATCAGCGAGAGATAGAGGCTGGCAATGGCAGGGGCGTGGTGGCTGGTTGACTGTGTCTGTGTTAATTCAGTTTCGCTAATTTGGAATGGCGCCAAATTGAAAATAAAAACTTTGCTAGCTTGAAAAAACACACACACCTCTCTAGAGGCTAGCTACAGTATACAATCGATAATTTAGCTAATTGAAACATTTTTCCCAAACCAGCAGTGCTAGAGGAAAAATAAATAAACGGAAATGTGGTTGCAACATTTCAACAGAAATTAAATTTTGCTTAAAGCATCCCTTAAATCCATTAAAGTTTCGGATTAAAAATATATAGAGACTACTGTATTTTCTAGTAAATCATACAGATATTAGCAAACTGAAATATAGCCACATTCAGTGTCTTTATTATTTTAAATACCTCTAGATTATATAGAAAACATGCTGGTTCCTTTTTACTTTCCGTCATTCGGAAAATTTGCTTGTTCTTGTTTCTCGCAAAAGTGAAAATTTATGTTTACGATGGCGGCTAATTTATGTTGCACAAATATTCCCAGAGTAACAAATATTATATATTTGCCAAACAGTGCATTGTTTGGGGATCAGAAATAGAAAATTACGTAGCCGCCGCGTGTGCCGCCAAAAGTGATATTTTTTTTTTTTGTTGCTAAAGTGCAATGGGAAATGCGACAGCTGCAAGTAGAAAATTAATACCGGCACAATTGTGTTTGATTTTTGCACAAATTTCTACAAAATAAAAAAAAAAAATTAAGCCGAAAACGAGAAAAGATTTTATAGCTGAATACTAAAAATAAAAATGGCGCAGTGCAAGCACAGACGCCAGCCCATGATTCACTTGGGTATATCCGAATTTGCCGATTGAATCGGTTAGCTAAACGGAAAGCCGCCAAGGTACTTTCATCATCAGCCACCGCTGGAAGCCCCAAAAGTGTGGGCATAGGTCATGTCGACTTGTGGCGTGTGCTGCGACCAGAGACCAGAGACCTGAGACCTTATATTCTCGAGTCAATCGATTTCCTTTCAGAAAGAAATCACCTTGAAACCGGGCTTGGGCAAAGGGGCAAGGGTGAACAAAAGGACAACGAAATTGTTTTGTTTGTGCTCATTAAAATGTACTTGAACAGCCCCAGAAGTGTTGACATCGTTGGCTGAAAGGGAAAAAAGGGGCTGGAAACCCCACAGAGCGAAGGTAACGCAAAGTGCAACGAAGAGTGAAAATGACAGCCAAGCAAAAAAGGCATAGAGGGCATATAATTTTGATTTGATTTATGCTGAACCCAGCGAGGGTTGCTACTGAAATTCATGCCAATGGACCATGTGTGGACAAATTTTAAATGGTGACACTTAAAAAATGTAAATTGTGTAAATTGATGAATGTGCTAATTTATGAATTGAAAGTGCGAAAGTTACGTGAGCAACCATGAAAGTAAGCCGAACATGACTCAACCTCAGACCGTTTAAAATAAGTGGAACGGAAAGCGTGCAAAAATAACTTTAAACGAAAGATGAAATAAAGCAAGAGAAGCTGTTTTAGAATAGCTTCAAATTAGCTTTTAAAAATAACTCATATGGGAAAGTATTTAAAAAAAAAAACAAGTATGTAGAGGCTGAGGTAGAGGTTAAAGGTGACTATTTTTCAGACCAACCCATTTTCGTAATTGATAATAGCCACACCTTTTTGCGATTATTTGCTTTGCAATTACTTTGGTAATTAAAATTAACCTAATAGGGTACCAGGCCAAATTCCATAGAAACCCACACTGGCTAGTAGAGAAAGGGAAACCGTAACACCAATATGACATTGAACTCGGGCCACAATATTCAAAGACCTCTGGGCACTTTTGGCCCACCCTCCCCAAAAGTGGTCAAGGCGAGTATTTGAACTCGGGCTTCGAAAGACAGAAAATAGTGACAGAGTGCCACTAGAAACTGGACGGACCGCACACAACGAGACCGCTGGGAAGTCTCACTTATGGCAGCGATTATTTATGGCCCAGAGACCAACACTACTGGGCTGTGTCAATGGCCAACAACGGTCAACAACGGCCAAGCCGGGAAACGTGCCAAAATATGAAGTAACAATAACTTTTGTATTTACTGCTAATTTTTATTAAGGTCATCAGAAATGGGTATTCGCAGATTTTTTTTGGGGTATTTCTGGTATATGGAACTGGAAGTGCGACTGTGCGAGTTTTGCGACAGGGATGGGGTTGGCTTGGTTTTTCTGGCATGCGCCACATTTGGCGACTTCCAAGTGATGTTGATTGTCAGATGAACTTGTTTCGTTTGCGGATTTACCATGCACCACATCCGCATCCGTGTCATCCGTGTATCCAGCAGAAAGTGGAGCAGAAAACCTGAAACACACACAACCTGAAAAGAAGTCTGGCAGTCAGTGTTTATTTCTGGTTCTCAGTGTGCATCTCTTGTCGCGTTTCACGTTTCGCATTCGCAAATACTTAATTGAGGAGATTTGGAGTCAATTATTGCGAAAGAGAAATTCTTAAGCGAAAACTTTCGAGCGTGAAAGTCGACTTTGTCTAATTTGTGCTGGAAAGCCGACAATCCGACAAGCCAACAAGCCTGCAATGGCCAATGATTATGATTTGATGTGCATTTTGGCATTGCATTAACACTAATAAGAGGAAAATTGCTTGATAAATGAGAACACGCCCACAGACACCAGCAATACTCAATCCCATTTCGTATAACAATCTCATAATTGCCATCTAAATGAAACAAATTGCAAAAGTAAAGACAAATCCGAGTATCGATGCGGGGAGCAACACCTAATTGGCAATTTATGTAATGAGGCTTTGATTATCTGGTAATTACTTCAAGAAGTGGAGCAGTACGTAAGAAAGCATGCCTGATGACGTTAAATCGATAGATACATTAAGGTATATATGTATATAAATATTTGTCCGATAAACCGGTTAATGCGCACTTGACTCAAAAAGGTCTGCTTTCCACTTAGTATATTCAAAAGAATTCATTTTAATTTACGGTCAAAGTAATCACAAGACCGGCGAGCAAAGTTGATCGCCCTCGCTCTGGCTGGTACGAGAAATGCCAAAAAAAAAAACAATAATGAACCAAACCAGACCAAAAACAACAAACAAAAAAAAGGAAGAGAACTGCTCTAACAAGGCCATAAACAATTAAAAGAAGTGACAGACTATGTATGACAATAAATACTAGAAACATCAGCAGCAGCGACGTCAAGCTCACGTAGTTGAAACGATTTTTATCTTGTGTGTGAACTTTTGTTTTTCCCCATTCTCTTGGTATTTTTTTCTTAACGTATTTCTCGGACCATTCCGTGAAATTAAGTTGCTGCCGCCAAATCAAGTTAAGATTCCTGGCAAAAAAAATAAACAATAACAAAATCCCCATAGAGGTGGCGCTTATTTTGTTTGAACTTTTTAACGCATACTTGTACATACGAAACATTTTGGTTTTATGGTCATTCTTCCCCACTATGTATGGTCTTGACCAATTTGGCTAATGATTCTGGCTCAGAAGTTACGTTTATTGAATACTAATCCGTTTGCTTTGATTTCTGTTCCAAACGAAAGCAATTCACAAGTCCCCCCCGAACCACTCGATCGTTCAAGTGTTAACATATCGTGTTATATTTCGGTAACCCTTAGAACCCATAAATTCACGGCTTAAGACGGCCCTCCTTCTGTTTGCGCCGCTCTCCATCTCATATTGCACAGATTCTAATTGGAGTTGCGGCTTAGCCAGGCGCAATAAAAATTAAGTTGCCGGTTCGAACGGAGCGCGTTAAAAAGGTTTTCTAACACGCCATCAGCCAACGAACTGTCTGCTAACCTTTTTTATTTATTTTTTTTTATTTTGCCTGCCTTTCCAGTGCCTTTATCTCATTATAATCTACGCGCATGTGCGGCACATTCGTATCTTTTCAGTCATTTTCAAGTACACTCTGCCCTCAGATGCAGGCTGAGATTCGAGCTCTGTGGATGAGAGCACTCTAAAAAAATTTCAGAGATAATATAACAGATATAATGTTATATATCCACCCAAAAAATCTTTTAATTATTATACAGAAAACAATATATTACTTCTTAAAGTTAAAAACTTTATTTATTTTATAGAATTTTTTTGTCACAGTGTAGACAAAAAGGTACAGAACCAGGGAGCTGGGGAAGAGTCAACGGCAAACAAGCGCAGACAACGTTTGTCGGTCAAAATCAAAATCAGCCCCAGCCTTTGTTCCTTCAATTCCGAGAATCGTGGACCAGTTATGAAACAAGTCTGCAACATGCACACCAATACAGATGCCACAGACGTCCGTGGAAGAGTGGCGGATGGGGGGGGCAGGTGTGCCGAGGTGTACAAAGAAAACAATAAAGAACCCAACCCGAGGGCTAAAACGTATTGGGCCCGAATCTGGGCTTCAGTCCGGGACCCCAACTTAGTCTCGATAGTGCTGCGCTTGCGCGGCGGCAGAACGAAGTACTTTATGGATCGAAGACAACAAACTCGAGGCTTTTGTACCTGCCACTTGGCTTGGGGCAGAGCAGCGACTGCGCCAGTAAACTGCAACTTAATTTCTGGCTCGATGGTGCTGCAGCGTTGCAAGTACTTCATCATGTTTGGGGGAGCAGTAAAAATAAATTAACAAAAGACAGCCAGCCAGCCAGCCAGTCGGCCAGCCCAAGCCGAGCGAAGCCATTCACCACTTCCCGGCTGGGACTGGTCTAGCTCAATATGAGACCTAATAACTTGGCCGAGAGCCGTGCGAACAGAGTCTGCTCCTTGACATCAAAAGCGCAGCTGGGCCTGGAATCAAGTTCAGCCATCGGTTTTGGCCAACTGCAGCGAAAGATAAAAGGAAACTGGAGGCAGAGTTTTAAAAACATTTCTTAAAAAACAAAAACTATACTGCTACATTAATTTATTATCCTAATTATCCCTTTTAGTAATGATTATAAAACAAAATAATAATAGCCCCACTATTATTTAATAGTGTAAACGCAAAGTTATTAAAACCTTTTAATGATCCGATCGGGCTTTTAAAATTTATGTTCGTTCTGTGGAACGATGTAGTGGCGCTGCTGAAGGATTTTGTGTATCTGTGGATATGCAAAACAAGTTGCAAGCGACACGTAGGTGGCTTTGAATATTGAAAAGTCGTTCTGCAGCCTCTCCAGCTCCTTCGGCTGCTGCGATTGAGACCTCCCGGAACGGCTGAGCGGCGGCAGTGGCAGTGGCAGTAGTGCTGGCAGCCCCCAAAAAACGAAAGACTTAAGCAACGAACTTGGCCAAAACATGCTCGGGGCATTATTTATTTTTATTTTTTTCATTTTTGGTCATTGCGAAGGCACTTTCACTGCGATCGTCAATTTTGCCATTCTATTCTTTTGTCTGAATTTTTTTTTTTGTTGCCTGTTGCCGTGATTTCGTTGCGACGGCACTCGCCTGAAATAGAAAGTGCTGGCAGCCCCAAATATCGCCGAAGTAGCATTTGCAGATACAATTTAAATTCAGACTTTTTCGTCATGCTTCTTTTACTTGGCACGCATGCAAATTTAATGCAAATCAAAAAAAAATACGAGAAATGCCAAACAATACAAGGCAGCAATAAAAAATGTAAATAAACTTGGCAAATATTATTCACGAAATGGCCAGAAACTATAGCAACGAAAGTGAAGATATTGCGTGGCAATTATGTTTGTGACTAATTTTTAATTGTTTGAACGATGGATTCAACAGAAGCCAAAACTGCTATAGACCTATTACAGTTAAAGCCATCAAAACGGGTTGAGTCGCTGATATTAGCGTGTTCATTGTTGGGCTGGCCGCCACGGCGGTTCATTGACCAGGCCCAGGCACGAACCACGACCACGACAAGTCCGGCCTGGCCGGGCGAGAGCTCTCTAGGAAATTATTCGACAAACCCTGGTCCAGGTTGGTGCTGGTCCAGGGGTCCATGGCAACTCGTGTATTGACCAACGGTCATAAATTTGCATAATTTGCAATTGCAGACTAAACGCCAGTGTTTAAACTATCCCGAATGTTTCATAAAACATCATTATTACGAGTCTTATTGTCAACGCTGTCAGCGCTTATGCAACATCTTGTGGTGGTGCCCCCCGATACATACTGATTGTTCGGCCCGATGGCGTTTAGTTTATTGAAAATTGTTATCCCCAACAATCAGCTGCATTGATTTCCCCACCATAACCACAACAAAGGAAAATCCCAAGCGCGTGTGGCATTT
This sequence comes from Drosophila monieri, assembly GCA_035047585.1. NCBI lineage: Eukaryota > Metazoa > Arthropoda > Insecta > Diptera > Drosophilidae > Drosophila > Drosophila monieri. Next base: position 727,286 of record JAWNPJ010000115.1, on the reverse strand, counting down.
CCTATCGTTTTATTTCCATGACTGTTGTCACAGCTGCCGCCAGGCCGTTTCATATTCAAATTTCCCTGGCCAAGAAAAACTCTCACGCGCTGCCAAAAAAAAATACAAAAAAAAAAACTCCGTCTAGGGTTTAGTTTTTGACTTGTTTTCCATTTTTCCATCTGTCTCGGGTTACTCGATTCAGTGTCTTTTTTATTGCATCACGATTCCGCAATACATTTGACAAATTTATTTTGATTAAAGGCAATTTCTTTGGAAGTGTAGACATGAGTTGAATTTCGCTTGATTGAGTTGTGGTCTTTTATTGTTATTAGCTGTATGTGTCTTCATATGAGAGGGTATCATTGGGGTATACTCTTTCAAACTTTAGGGTAGCTGAATATTAAATGGTATCTGAAAATTCTATAACAAAACATATTTCTCAAAAACAAAAGCCAAGACTCTGACAAAGCCTCTTCTTAAATTCAGTTTTTCATGTTTTTTCATGCAGCTTAATTTCTCACAATTAGAAGCCAGAAATTTTCCGCTTGATTTTGTGTCCAATAAAAACAGAAATTCATTTGGCTGAAAAGCTGAGAAAAAAATCAAAAACAGAAGCAGAAAATCAAATCGAACAAAAAGAATGTGACTGATTAATGCAAAACGTGGAACCAGCTGGCACAACTTGTCACAGTTTCCATTAGGTCATCGCCACATTTACATATGGATTTGAAATTTTTAAACTGTGCGTTGTTCTCCCGTCTCCACATCGACTGAAGAATCTAATGAAATCGCGGTGGTCCCAGTCCAAGACCAAAACCGAATCCAACTCTGGTAGCTGGGGGAAATGGCGTGAGAAAACCGAGAAAGTTTCGCTGGCTCTGTGCAGGTGGCAGATTATCAACTTTCCTTGGATCCACTCGATGGACTTTGGTATTGGCTGAGTGGGGTTCTGGCTGAGTAGAAAAAATTGGCAATCATTTGTAAACAATGTGTGAGGCGGGATAGCCGAAATGCTATTGACTGCTTAGCAGCGCTGAGAAGTAAGAAAAAACGGCGCGCATGACCCACTTTCGAGCCATGTTTATTTCTTTTACTTGCGGCTTGCCGCTTGCCTCTCGCGCTCTCTCTTTCTAAACAACTTTTTAGGCAAATTAGCAGCTGCAAAGGCATTGAAAGTTGCTTAACCACTTGCCGAAAAAACACACACACACATACGTCTACTCCAAGCCATGGCCAGAACCTTACAGAATTGGTTATTACGTAGCCGATGGCGGAGGGAACAAACAATAGCAACAAGTTGTCTCGATTTCAGCAAATTCTAAGATAACTCTCGAAACACTCTCGACAATACACTTTCAATGCCAATAATACCCAAACTGGGTCAACAATTCTTATAGCTGTACGCATGAAGTCTAGCTAGCTTTTTGCTAGCCTTGCCATTTTGTAGCTGGTTTCATTTTTGTGAACTCTTCCCGCGATTGTCATTTAAGGTTTGCGTGATCATTCAATTAGTTAATTCATCTCCGCGGCTGTCTTCCGCATTTAGTGGAAAAGTGCAAAACTGTCTGCAATTAATATGCACCGTCAACTGCCCAACAGCAACATCAACATCAACAAAAAGCGGCTCAAGTTGCAGTCTTAGGCGGCTTCAACTATGGGATGGGTTTTTGGTTGGGGACTAAGTTAACATTTATATGCCAAAAGTTCTCAGAACCCTTAAGACTATATAAGCCATAAAGTGAGAATTATGGAGAATGCAATTTTAAGCAAAAAATGATTAAGTTAAAGCCATATCACTTCGCTAAACAATTATTTATTGACAACACCCACTGTGCCCCAGCTGCACACTATGGTCTATGCAACCTTAACTCAGCAACTTTGCAGCTGCTTGACTAACTGCACTTTGTTGCCATTAGTCTGCGGCTTTAGTTTCAGCCTCGACTTCAGGTTGCCCGACTCTAGCCTCCAACTCCAACTCCAGTCCCAGAGTCCCCAGAGCCAGGCAACAAAGTCGCTGTTGATTTTGTTGACACTGCCAACGGATGCTGGCTGGGATGTTGTTGGCTCAGCTGCATAATGCTGGAATCCTTTTGCCCAGTCACTTATCAGTCATTTGCGAGAGCCGCCGCTTCTCTTTTGGCCTTAAAGTTGTTGCTGGACGTGTAACTTGCATAATATTCAAACGTGAGAAAATGTTTAGCAAAGAAAGTGTGAGAGATACTCAATGGAGCGGATAGGTGTCGGCGGAATAAGTATCGGGGGTAGGAGTGGGTTTCATTATGCGATTGCTCGCATGTGGAGCACGTCGTGATGACGCTACCAATAATCATGATGTAATGAGCTCGAGTTTGCTTTTTGGGAAAGTGCCCTAATGGCCACCGACCACAGACCACCTCGGCACGCATCAACCGCACTGAAGCCCCAAACCCTAAACCAACTCTTCTCTTTTTTATTACAGCTCACCGACGAGGTGGTTCGCAAGAAATCCGAATATCAGAAGCATTTGGAAGGCTACAAGGCTCTGCGCACGCGCTTCGAGGAGCACTATATTAAAGGTAATTTAATATTTAACCAGATTTCGATTGGGCCTTTTCATCAAACCATAATTCCACTCGCAGCTCCTGGACGCAGTGGCCGTAAACTGGACGATGTCCGGGACAAGTATCAGAAGGCCTGCCGCAAGCTGCATCTCACACACAACGAGTACGTGCTGTCCATCACGGAAGCCATCGAAGTGGAGAAGGATTTCCGCACAGTTCTCCTGCCAGGTCTCCTCGAGCACCAGCAGTCCGTCCAAGAGAGCTTCATCCTGCTGTGGCGCAACATCCTGCAGGAGGCGGCCCAGTACGGGGATCTCACGGCCGACAAGTACAAGGAGATCCAGAAACGCATCGACACTGTGATAGGCAACATCAATCCGACCGAGGAATATGGCGAGTTCACTGAGAAACACAAGTAGGTGGTCCTAAATATTTTCAAGATTATTTAATAATATTATTAAATATCCTTTTCCGCAGAACCTCCCCCACAACTCCACTCATTTTCCAATTCGACGAGACGCTAATCGAGGACATCCCCGGAAAACTTCAGTCTAGCACCCTGACGGTCGACAACCTCACGGTGGACTGGCTGCGGAATAGACTCATGGAACTGGAGGGAGCGGTCAAGGACTGCCAGGAGAAGCAGCTGAAGATGATCGAGCATGTGAATGGGGGCTCGCCAGTGGCCAATGGAAGCATCATTTCGAATGGCAGCAACCACTCCAATGGCATTCAGTCCAACAAGGACAGTCTGTGGTAAGCAGTCTCTAAAATCCATAATCTTTCGTATTAAAGTAGATTTCATTCCCAGCCGGCAGTCGAAGGACCTGAATGCCCTGCGCTGCCAGGAGAAGCAGAAACAGAAACTGGTGGACATGATCAAGTGCGCCCTGAACGAGGTGGGTTGCGAGGAGCTGCCCTCGGGATGCGATGATCACCTGACCCTCGAGCAGAACTTCATCGAAAACGGCTACAACAACGACCAGCAGGTTGGTTTCTTCTCAACTGAATCCTTTAGGTTTTTTGGCCATTTTAGTCTGTAGCTTACCTGGTGATTGGTAAAAACTAAATAACTTTAACGAAACCATTTCTTTCTCTCTGGATGCTGCCCTCTGACCTTACCATATATACCCCATACAAAACACACCCATACCCATTGAAACATCCCAACAAACTAAACCCAACATTTGCCAACGGAGCAGCGCTCCAACTCCACCAGTTCTCCAGGGCTGGGCATCATGAACGAGCTGATGCGACGCGGTGGGGTACTGACCCTGCTCCGCGGTAAGGGCCGTCATTTTAAGAGGAAGTCCACGCCCCAGCCGGCGACACCGGTGACCCGATCCCGTCAAGGACGCTTCAACAAAATGCAGCCACGCTCCCAGAGCCTCGGATCCTTGTCGGTAATTAGGAATGGGGATGCGCCAAGTCCTGCACGTTATGAGACCATTACTAACCATCCCCTGCGACTGGCGGCCAGTGTCCATTACTTGGGCGAGGAGATACCGCTGAGTGCCACGCCTCCCGCCCTGCCACGCCTTCGTCGCACCCAGTGTTCCATGTTGTGTTTGGGCGAGGACGAAGAGCCTCTGCCGGAGGCTGATTCCGCTAATGTTGTTGTTGTTGCCTCGCCCGCCCCCCTCACCAAGCTAACCGCCGCTGTTCTTACTAACACTAACAACAATCACATCTACGCGGATCTGGAGCTGAGCCGGAAGATGCAGGCCACTCCCGAGACCGATGACGAGGAAGTGGAGGAGCCCCCGGCCAAGGGGGAACAGGCTCAAATAGAAATCAATCACAATCAGCCGGTGCCACAGAACTCCATTGACGCGCACCTGGACAGGATTGACGAGCTGAATCGCCTGCTGGACGATCGTTTCAAGCGAAACCTTCAGCCGGGCGACGATGTGAATGCCATCGAAAGTGCGGAAGAGGGTCAAGTGCAAAAGCGCAACCTGGTCAAGGATGCAGATACCCATACCAAGCGCAGTTCCAGCTCCAGCTCGGAGTGCCGCTCCTCCCAGCTGAGTGCCAAGGATATGGGCCACTCCAAGAAGCGATCTCTATCCTTTACCCAGAAATCAATCAGTAATATTCTAAGCAATCTCAAGGAGTTCTCCAAGAGCCCTCTGGTGCGGATGAGCAAAGCCACGACCCTGAACGAGGAACAGGATGCGGACAGGCATCCGCCCAGCCAGCATTCCAGCAGCAGTGACTGCCAGGCCAACACCAGCAGCTCCAGTAGCCAGAGCTCGAGCAATAACAACAATAATAATACCAACAACAGTAGCAATCAGAACGCCTCCCAGTCGACGATCATCACGAGCACCATTACCACAACCATCACAACCACGACAACGACTACGACGCCGTCCAAGGAAACCTCAAGACTGAAATTCAAAGTGCCGAAGATCCAAAAGAAATCGAAAGCCATTCGCAACACATTCCGCTCCAAGCTGCTCAACTTCCAGCTGAAGAGATCCAAGCCCTGCAAGCAGTGCACCAAGAGGCGACGCATCCATCCCAGCAAGAGCGTCTTCGACTTTGCACGGGAGTTCGATATGGAGAATCCCGAAGGATCGGGCTCCAACGATGAACAGTTTTGCAATTGTCCGCCACCGGAGCCAAAAGTCAAGCACTCCGTCCAAATAACCGGCCACAAGGAGCGACCATTCGAGTCCAGTTCCGGGGAGGTGGAGGAGCATGAGGATCACGATCCGGATAACGATGATTCCGGCAGCGACGATGTCCTCAGCATGAAGGATCACTGCTACTGTGTGCCCAGCCTGGCGGCCAGTGTGAGTTCCTCGTATCCGCATCCGTAGCAGTATCCGTATCCGTATACCCGAGATGCTATATAGAGACCACTGCACCCCACTGCATCGAGCTACCGTATCTAAATGGGCGCCATGTGGCGCCGTCCCACAGAGATAGCATCTCATGCTTGCCTCTTCAATTTGCATGTTTGATTGATTGTGCATGTTCAACGCTCACGTTCGCATTCAATATTGAAAGCATGCAGTGGAAAGAGCTTTTTATCGAGAAATCCCAAAATAGAACACAGGGTGACCTTATAATTAAGTCTATGGTGGGGTATCTTGGGGATTTGGATCGTTATTATCAGTATTGGACTACTATATACCAAATAGCTTCTAGAAATCATAAAATCTTAAGTAATATTAAGTAACATTTGCAGTTGAAATGGTTAGGAAGATAGGAAACTATTGGCTATAATTCTTAAAAGTGTATTTGGATTTAGACTTCCACCCTTCCGATTCCTAAAATTACTTGTGCGTACCAGAGAGCAGGAGAACACATCCGCGAGATACAAGTTCCAACGAGAGCATAAAACGTTTATATCTTTTCATTCTCACTGATCTTTCGAGTGGTTTGGAAACCGAGCGTCTTCAGTCGCCATTAATCTATTCCATTGAAATGTTTGGCGTCTTTCTGGCCGCCAGGGATAAGTTGGAAGTCATATTTGTGTTTATTTCAATTTTCCGAGGCAATTGCGCAAGTTTAAGTATTTTTTCGGGGTGGATGGTTCCATCATGAGCAGCACCGCTTCCGGACACAGCAGCAACTACGCCGGAGCCGAGGGCGGGGGCGGAAGCATCTTTGAGACAATTGTCTTTGCCGGTCGCCCCGTGCCGCCGGCCCGAAAGAAGCGGCCCAAATCGAAACTGTTTGTGAGTCACTCGACGCGGCAACCTTGAACGTTGAGCAATGATCCATATTTTTCACATCGGTGTAGTAACAGAAATATATATATTATCATTTTATCTGCCTTTATTTAAAGTATTTAAATTATAATTTGCCTGTGTGTCTTGTTTGTGAGGATGTTGCAATTCCGTCAGAGCCGATTGCACCCACGCATTTCCGTTGCCCGTTTTGGAAATGCGGGAATGGCGTGTTTTTCCCTCACATTTCACCAGCTTGCCTTCTTGCATGAATCCACTAATCTTTCGGCTAAGAGAGGAGAACCGAATGGCTAATTGCTCTGACTCTTGCAGATATCGCTCTCCACGAATAGGCCGCTCTACGAGGAGGAATGGTTCCACGGCGTTCTGCCGCGCGAGGAAGTTGTCCGGCTGTTGAACAACGATGGCGACTTCCTGGTCCGTGAAACCATCCGGAACGAGGAGAGCCAAATCGTACTGAGTGTCTGCTGGAACGGGCACAAGCACTTCATTGTCCAGACCACCGGCGAGGGTAATTTCCGTTTCGAAGGACCGCCCTTTGCCAGCATCCAGGAGCTGATCATGCATCAGTACCACTCCGAGTTGCCAGTCACCGTCAAATCCGGAGCTATACTCCGGCGACCAGTTTGTCGAGAGCGCTGGGAACTAAGCAACGATGATGTGGTCTTGCTGGAGAGGATTGGCAGGGTAAGCCATTCCCCCAAAACCTTACATCTCTGACTCTAATTTGTGTTAATTTTTAGGGAAACTTTGGGGATGTCTACAAGGCCAAGCTAAAGTCCACGAAGCTGGACGTGGCTGTAAAAACCTGCAGGATGACCCTGCCGGACGAACAGAAAAGGAAGTTCCTCCAAGAGGGTCGCATCCTGAAGCAATACGATCATCCCAATATCGTAAAGTTAATTGGCATTTGTGTGCAAAAGCAGCCAATAATGATTGTCATGGAGCTGGTGCTGGGTAAGTGCCTAGAAACTATATCTCTTAATTATTTTAATAAAATTTTATATTCTGATTTTCTCAGGTGGTTCCCTGCTTACCTATTTGCGCAAGAACTCCAATGGCCTCTCCACCCGCCAACAAATGGGCATGTGCCGAGATGCTGCTGCTGGTAAGCTTAAGAAGATACAAGATACAAGCTTACAAGATACAATATCTTTATCTATAGGCATGCGATATCTAGAGTCGAAGAATTGCATTCACAGAGATCTGGCGGCGCGGAACTGTCTGGTTGATCTGGAGCACAGTGTTAAGATTTCTGACTTTGGAATGTCACGCGAAGAAGAGGAATACATAGGTAGACTTTCCTTATTTTAAAAAATAAAATTATTAATTAAAAATATCCTTTAAAACAGTTTCCGATGGCATGAAACAAATACCCGTGAAGTGGACAGCTCCAGAGGCTTTGAATTTCGGAAAATACACCTCCCTGTGCGATGTCTGGTCCTACGGGATATTGATGTGGGAGATCTTCTCCAAGGGTGACACTCCCTACTCCGGCATGAGCAATTCAAGGGCCAGGGAGCGCATTGATACGGGTAAGGATGTCTGCCGACAAGTCGACAATTTATGATTTTAATTGGGAATTTGTATCAGAAGGATATCGAATGCCAACGCCGGAAAACACGCCGCCGGAAATGTACCGGCTGATGCTTAAGTGCTGGGCGGCCGATGCCGAGTCCCGGCCGCATTTCGATGAAATCTACAATGTGGTCGATGCACTCATCCTGCGCCTGGACAACAGCCACTGAGATCCTGTGCATTAGCAGCTGCATGAATGTGTATATCTGCAACACTTAGCATACTCAACGTAGGTTTAGTCAGCGCTTTTAAAGTACGTCACGTCCGAGGACTTCACAACGAGATGCCTGTATTTATGAGATACCATTTACTTATATACATTTTACCACATAAACGATATTTATATATAGAAACATATACATACATATATATTTTCTAGCCATGTAAATGTAAAAAATTGTGTGTGTATGCTTGACTGAAATGAAAATGTAATGAAAATCCTTAATGTGCCAAAAACCGCGAGAAGATCTAACGACAAAAAATCGAAGGAATCTAAAATGAAATGATTTGTATTGTATTGTGTGTCTGCTTGAAGAACTGCATCATAGCCTAAGCCCATGAATTTATATTTTTAGTTTTGTTTATATTTTAGTTATCGAAGCGCAAAGCTTAAATATTTGTAAATTATTCAATCCGTACGTTCGTCAGTTTGTTTCTAGCATCTGTATCTGTATCTGTATCTGTATTTTATTGTATGTATATTTATTTACGCCTAATTTACGTTTCTACTTCGACTACGATTATGTTACACCATAAGTTAAAGCTTTAAGTTCTGCTGCGCTGCTGAAGTGAATAAAATCATATGTGTACTATATACAAGGTTTGAAGAACTCTCTACGAGTCGGCACTATCGCCCAGGGCCAGGGGTACGTCCGAGAAGTTCACTTTGGTGTAGAACTTCTTCAGCTCGTTCTTCAGCTGCAGACTGTGCGTCCAGTCCACGGTCTCGCAAACGACCTTCACCTCCACGGTGTACACATCCCGGAGCCAGGCCCGCTCATGCATGATGTCCTTGATGGAGACACCCACGCGGACCAGCAGGGCACACAGATCGTTGATGCCGCCGGGACGATCGCTGACCTCCACATTGAACTTCACCAGACGACCCTCGGCGGCCAAGCCTCGCTCCAGGCAGCGCCCGAAAACAGTGGTGTCTATGTTGCCACCACAGAGCAGCACCACAACTCTTTAAGGACAAAATATTATAAAAAATAATTAGGGTTAACTTTTGTACTCACTTTTTGCCCTTCAGCTCTTCCAGATGGCCCGCCAAAATGGCCGCTAGTCCTGCACCGCCAGCGCCCTCCACCACGCACTTCTCCTCCTCCACCAGGCGGAGAATGGCCACGGCTATCCACTCCTCCTTGACCACCACCATGCGGTCGATCAGGGGCATGGCCGTGGCATAGGCATTGTAGCCCACTTTCGGGACGGCCAGGCCATCAGCCAGCGTGTTTTTAATGGGCGTGCTAATGGGGCCATTGTTCTCCATGGCCCGGGTGAAGCTGGCACACTTCTCCGACTCCACGCCCTGAAAACAAAATTATTCATTCATTTTTCGGCACTAATTGGAACTAATTATAAAATATAATACCCACAATAATCTTTGTTTTGGGGGACAAGGCCTTCACTGCTGTGGCAATGCCAGCTATGAGGCCACCACCACCCACTGGCACTATCACGGCATCCGGATTGGGTACTTGCTCCAGAATCTCCAATCCGATGGTCCCCTGCCCAGCCATGATGTGCGGATGATCGTAACCATTCACGTAGAGGAGTCCCTCCTCCCGGGACATTCGCATGGCCAGGGACTTGGCCTGGCCCATGTCATTTCCCTCGACGATGACCCGGGCCTTGTAGTTTCGGCACTTCTGAATCTTCATGATGGGCGCCGCCTTGGGCATCACCACGGTCACTGGAATGTTCAGCTTCCAGCCGTGGTAGCTCAGGGCCTGGGCGTGATTGCCCAGGGAGGCGCTGATCACTCCGGTCCGCTTCTGCTCCTCGGTCAGGGAGAGGAGGGCGTAGCGGGCTCCACGCTCCTTGAAGCTGGCGGACGAATGAATTGAGTGTGTCAGTCACATGTTAATCCCAATATTAATTATCAATTAGCAACAGCTATTAATTAGCGCCATCGAACCATATCAGCCAATTAAGGGCTATCTTATCGGATTATTTTCTGCCAAAATTATCACCAAAATTTTTTTCATAAAATTAGAACCGTCGCGCCATTAAAAAAATGATTCAACTGTCAACAAACAACGTCGTAGGAAAGGCAAAGATCACAAGATTCTTAATCAGTAGACGGAAATTTGTCTCCCAGACAATATTGATTAATATATAGTACATTCTATAATTAATAAATCATTACAAAAATCATTTAGTTCTAGAAAAATGATGCCGATCTGAAAAGTGCACTTTGCACTTTTATTCTCTTTTGTTAATAAATCGAAGAGGAAAACCTATATATTATTCATAGATTTCTCTTTTTTTTAATTTTAAAATGAAATATTTTATGACGAAATAAAAACAAAAACATTGAAAGGGAAAGCCATAACTTGGATAACAACTAACAAGTCTAAAATTAACCTTTCTTATCAAATGCTATCAAGATTTTATGGATCTTTTCCAATAAATAATGTCGTCATATCCTCAGTTTAATTTTTTTTATGATAGTTCAAACTTTAAACTTTAAGTTTTATAATATCTTTTCTTTCTAAATATATATAATTTTTTAAAACTTGTTGACTAACCTGCCAGTATACTGTAGAAAGTCCTTTTTCAAATACAATTCCATGCCATACAGATCCGAAGAGGTAGATTTCTGGAAATCATTTTATAAAAATTATTATAAAAATCTTAAAATATAATATTTAAGTATATAATATTTAAATACCGGACAAGGAGTACGTTCCACCCCGCCTTTGATTAGAAATGCCGCCGAGGTGACATCGTGGAAGGAGATCCTCTGGGGACGCTCTGGATCGCAGAAGGGATCTACGATCTCTTCAACCCCACCGGAAACATGTCTGGGACGCTTCAGGGCCTCCAGCTTTACGTTGACAGCGGAGCCATTTGTTTTGGGAACTGGCGGGCTGGGGTTTCCCGAGCCATTTGTTGCTTCTTTGGGTAAGTCCGTTTTCGCTGACTGGGACATGCTTAGTTGAATGAAATCCTCCGGTTCTCCTAGGACTGCCGTCGATCACCGCTCGCCAAATACTGTTGGCGGCGACAAATGTCGGTAGTGCTATTTATAGGAGAGTCGATGAGGAGGCTCTATTAACGAGCTGTTGGAGTCGTAAAAACGGCACCTTTGCGTTTCAATTGCGGGCTGGTCACTTTATGGGGCCTGGCCTGACGACGGGCTGATAAGGGGAACCGCAGTCGAAACAAAAACAACGATAACATGTCGTTTGTACCTATTTTTTCGAAATATCATCCGAACTCTTCAATTCCTCTCGATTTGAAAACCAATCGATGGAACTTGTATCTGAAAAGTGGGTCAAAATCGATAAGAGAATGGAAAGTTTTTATAAAAGTTTAGTTCTAGAAATATTCCAATTTATTTATGTATAAAAATATATAAAACATATTATTTGTAAACAAAACTTTAAAGAGCTTTCAATTTTGAGGAACTTTGGAACATCCCGCACGAGCCCCCAAAAATTGTCTTTGGGGCCATAAAAACAGCGATAATGGGTATGTAGGTAGACCCATTATTATTGCCAAAATAACAAGCCTTATCTAATCGACGGTGAAACAATTGATAAGAGATGCCAGAATCAAAACAACAAAAAGGACCTAGGGATTAAAGGCCAGCCAATTGGCCGGATTCGTCACTGTCATTTGCTCCACTTGCTCCAAAGTAACTCCGCGAGCAAACATCCGTGGCAGGATGTTGGTGTAGATATGATGATAGCCATGACCGCCGTAGGAAGTCTAAAAATAAAATGTTATTTTACCAAAAACAATAAATATTATTAAGCTAATTTTAGACAAACCAATCGATGTTTTGTGTGGATGTCGTGGGACATGAGCAACTTGTCCACCAATCCCTCGTTGATTAGCTTCATCAGATTGTCGATGCGCTGTCCATCGGAGATCATGTCCACGCTGGTATTCAGCTGATAGAAGGAGCACTCGGTACCAAAGAGATCATACTGGATATAGCAGCCCAGCTTGGCAAACTCCAGCAGCTCATCAACGTCGAAAATAGTGCCTACGATTGGAGAGAATCGGAGTTTTTATAGGAAATGTATATCCTTAAGAATAATGCTACTTACGATCCAAGTGAGACATCACACACTTGTCAGCACGTCCACCCGCCTCCAGATAAAGTCTCATGATCTCGAAGGGGGCTTCGGTGACGCGATGTGGATGCATGGAGACACCACAGCCCAGAACTTCCTGAATCTCACCAGCAGCCTTGATGCATTGCTTTTCGAAATCTAAAAAAAACCATCACTAATTAGAATAAAAAATTAAGTTTAATATTTACCATGGATGGGATAAACACTGGCCACCTCGCCTATAAAGCCGCACTTGACCATTTTCCCGTTGACCTCCAGGCCAGTGATGATGTCCTTGGAGTACAGGTCACTCAACTGCTCCACAGTCAAGCTCGCGTTCCTGGCATCCTGCATGGCATGGATGTAGTGTCCTGTGCCGGCAATAAAGTGCACCCCAGTGCTCTTGGCCAGCTCCACAATGAACTCCAGATTGCGCTTCAGGCCATAGCTGCTGTTTTCCACAATACTGCCGCCTCCATGCTTTTTGTAGAGAAGAATATCCTTTTTGGCCGCCTCGAGAGCTTCCTCGTCGTAGAAACGGACGTTCTCCTTGCTGGAATAGGGATACAATCGCACATACCCCAGAGTGGACATACTGATCTTGGCCTTCAGTTCGCTCTCGAAATCCGGAGGAGGTGGCCGGTAAAAGTGCTCGAAATCGAGAGCCACATGCTCGTGGGTCAAAGTACGCCCCAAGAGGTTAGGGGTAATGGACCCCAGAACTGAAAAAGCAGTGGAAAATAACTGAGATAAGGCCAAGATTCGGTCTTATCTTGTTCTCACCGGTCTGTACGGTTGACATGTTCAGAAAGTGTGTCAAGTTATGAATTTTTAATAAAATTTATTTAGTTCTCAAGCACTGGGCACTCGGCATGCGATGCTATCGCCTCGAAAGTCCGTGGACAACTGATCTTGGAGAGCCAAGAATCGAGTTTATTGTGGAGTTTACGAGCTGGAGATAAATGTTTGGACTCCTTATCTAAAAAATATATAATCAGAGATTGCACTTGCTGAGGGATGCATTAGCAAGTGCTTTCATTTGTTGATCGCCTCCATTAGCTCCATTAGTCCAAATTAGCTCCATTAGTCCAAAGATCAGGTGATGCCCAAAAACCATAAGCCCCCTCCCCGTTTATTAAAAAGCACATTCGTATATTTCTCAGAATAATTCTCTTTATTAGTTCCATTTCTTTCCGTGTTTTGTATTTTCTTTTTAATTTTACTTAGGTTTAAGTTTATCAGTTTTAGCGATTTCTCATTTATCAGATACACATATGCGTGTATATATAGTCTATATATATACTCATTTTCTTAAGATACATTTTTTATCTGTTATTTTTACGACATTGCTGCTGTTCTCTTTCAACTTTTATATCTTTTATATCTTGTACATATATATATATATATATATTCTGTTCAATTTCACTTAGATCTAAGCATTCATCATAGATTTATGTACCATTCGCGACGAATCTGCCAAATATTGTAATTGTTATTCATTATATCGACGTCTGGGTTGGGTTTACAATTCGTTTTTAGAGAGTTTTGCAGTTTTTGAATTGTCGAATAATCAAAATATTAATATTATTAATTGGTTAAATATTTGTTTTTATTTTTTTACAAATTATCATAACGAAAAAGCACACAAAAATGTTTATTATTCAATTGTTGTGTTTTAGGTAGTTACTGAGTTTTACTTTTGAACACTTGCTGTGACTTTCATTTAGGTTATACATAACTATTGCATGAAGAGCGAACAAACCATTCTGAAACATATCCCAAAATTATTTAATAACACCATTTACGCCCTTCAACATCTCTATACTAATTAGCACCGTGGCTTGGCTGGGGGGCCTTAAATGGGATTCGGGTTTAATGAAGCAACAAGAACCTCTGCCGAAATAAAAATACAAAAAAAAATAATAATAATAATAAAACATGCAATTTGTTTTTAAAAATCATTTAATCGCTTTTTATTGAACATTATCGAGTTAGATATATAAAGTTTTGAAGTTTATATTGTTCTCTTTGTTACGTTACGTGTCTCTTTCAAATTTGTTGTGGTTGCTCTTGTATCTTCTAGTTTATTGTATTTGTTTATGCATTTGTTTAAGTTTAATTAAAATAGTTGTTGCTCTTATATACGCCGCAGATCTGAGGCTCATATATAGGTATATGTATATCTATTTCTATTTAGATTTTCTAGCTTTACCATTTCTGTGTTAAATATATATGTTCACTGTTTTCCCCACTTATTCCCCATCTGGCTGCAAATATTCTCCCCTTCGTCGTTTTTTTTGTTTCTTTTTTTTTAATTACAATTACACATTAGTACAATATTTATATATGCATAAGGTTTTTTTTTTTTAGATATATTGGATGCATTCAAGTTCAGTATATCCCATTCATACGCTTATATCGACTAATTTCGTTTCGTTTCCATTTCTGATTTAAACAAAACACTTTACATTTCATATCCAAAGAATTAAGAATCAAACAAACATCGAATTCGGCTAGCAATAGCAAAGAAATTAATTAAAACAAATCAATTTTTAGCGGATAAAGATCGGGGGATGGGGATTATTATATTTGGGGGGGAGGGATCGTGTTTGTTTGTTGTTTTTTAAGCTTATAAGCGCAAAAGTGACTAAGAGGTGCACACAACAAAAATAATATTTATTTTGGTAATATTAGTAGAATTACTAGAATTAACGCTGCGCTGCTGGTTATTACTCATAAAAGCTTGTTCAGCTTAATTATACTTATTATTTGCCTTTTCACTTTTAATTCGTTCTTTAAATATATATATATATTTATAAACAAAATTTCAACTAAAAGCACACTAAAGCATTTAAAAATTATTGTAAAAGAAAACTACAACTATGCAAAGAATAAAGAACTTATTTGCATCGTTTTTTAATTTTTTAATTCTTAACCAACTTCCGTGCGTACAAAGTTATTAAATCAGTTTTAAATGTTTTTAAACTTTAAACTTGTTTCATATATTTTTTTTTTCTTTTTGAATTCTCCCCATTTGCTGTGTCCTGTGTGTGCATACAATTTTTCTAATTAATTTTTAAGTCGTTAATGAATAAAATTATGATATACGTATAAGATTTAATTTATGTATTATTGTGGAAAAATTAAAATTAAAATGACATTTTGCTGTTCTTGGTTTTGTTTTTTTTTTTTTTTTTTTTGAGTTATAGATTAAATATTTTTCTTTCTCTGCACAATTAGTTTAAAAATTATATTGAAGTTCATCTCTGATTTTGGTTGGACTTTGACTGTTGTGGGATTGCATTCCAGTGAGCAGTGAGCTCTCAGGAATCTCTCTAATCAGTGACCCTTGTAGCCCCCGAGATTTCGATTCCATCGATCAACTGGTAGGGGCACTCTTAGGTAGTCTCCCAGGAAAATCGCAAACCATCTATCAGTTAGAAGGTTGGTTTAAGGCGAGTTGTGTGTCGGCTTTTAGTGGCACCTGCTGCTGCGAAACGATTTTATTCAGTTCTGTGCCAAATATGCATATAGGATTTGTTGGTCGTGTGAACATTTTCTTTTTTTTTTTAATAATAGAATCAAAATTTATTGCAATATTTCCTTTTGGTTATAGATAAGTTTAGTTTTACTTAAATTTTTGTTTGATTTTTTTTTTGTTAAATTTTTTTTTTGTTTTGTATATTTCGTTTAGGGGTTAACAACACAATTTATGTCTACATTTAAATTTATTTGCATAGATGTACTTGGTTTGAATAAAATTTTAAATTATGTACTAAAAAATGAAGAAAGCAAAAAGTAAAAGGTTTTGTTGTTTTGTTGTGTACGCATGTGGTTTTTTTTTTTTTTTTTTTAATACAAACAAAGAAAAACTAAATAACGCTTAAAGCAATAAAAACCTAAAGACGAACCATATATATTTATTGTATTTTTTGCATTTTTTTTTTTTGTTGTTGCCATTTTTTGTTAAATTTTCTTTTGTTATCCCTATATATATATAGAATATGTGTTTGATTTTTTTGTTTTTGTAATCTGGTTTTATGTTTTTTTACCCAAAGAAAATGATACGCATTTACATATCCTACCATATATATAGACGCAGATTTAGTTAATATTACTCATATATATATATGTAATTCATCAAAAAATCAAAAATCAAAATCAATTCAATTTTATGTTAGACGGGGACAGGGAGGGGCGGGGGGGTTGGGCAAATATTAAACGAAGAAAAAACGCCGCTTGCACTGCATTCGCATTCGCCTGCTTTGATTCACTAATTAATCATAATTATATATATATATATTTCTATGTATAGGAGGAGCTCTATGCTCCAAGTTGCTTTACACTACACGCGCTTCTCTCTCTCTCTCTCTCTCTCTATTTATCTTCCTCTAAACGTTTTTCTCTCTCGCTCGAAACTCTCGCCCATTATCTCGTTAAAGTGGTCGTGGCTCAAAGCAAATTGTTAAAGGATTCTCTACACAATTGCGTTATTCTTGGTTTCATTTCTTAATGTTTTTTTTTTTTTACATTTTTTTTTTGTGGTGAGGGTTTTGTTTTTTTACGCTTAATTTTGCAAATTTTTTTTTGTTTTTTTTTCTCTTCTTTTAATACATATACATAATTAATTAATATATATTTTTGTTTTTTTTTTTATACTTTCATTAGTAGCTGATAATTAAGAATTGAGAAAGAGTTGGTTTCTTGGTTTTGTGTGTGAATTTTGGGTTTGTTGTTAAATTTCTTAACCATTTCTTGGCTTTTTTTTTTTTTTAGCATTCCATTTTGATATTATTTTTGTTGCATTTTTTTATTTTTTATACACTCCAACATATTACAAAAACAAAGGACACACATCGTCTTACTTAAAAGGCTTTTGCGTTGCATGAAACTTGAAACAATGATTTTTGTTGTGTGCTTGTTGTCGTTGTAATTGTAATTGTGGCGGTGTGTGTTGGATTGTTTTTTTTTTCTCTTTTTCTTCTAATTTGAATACAAACAATTTTAAATTGTATTTTTGGATTAACAAAACATTTTAACGTTCGGCGATGGCGGATACAATATTTTTCCCAAACAGTTCCTAGCGCCCAAAAATCAGCCCAGATCGTTGGTAGTTGGAAGAAGTTCTCCTGCGCGGATGTTGTCTCTCTGATGCACCTGCTTGATGGTGTTGTTGTTGTTGTTGTTGTTGTTTCACTTGCTAACGCTGTTACGCGTCTGGTTCACAAAGGTGTTGTTAGCTGACAAACGCTGCTGCCACCATGCTGCTCTCCGCTGCATGTTGCATGTAACTATAACTACTGGTTGATGATGATGCTGCTGGATGTTGCATGGGGTGGACCTGTTGCTTCCGCCTCATAGTGGTCTGCTGACGTTGTTGAGCATCGAAATTGTTGTTCCAGTTGTTGCTGTATTTTTTTTTTTGCGGTGTTTTTGGTTATCGTTTCTCTGTACTATTGTTGCTTGTTTTTTTTGCTGTTTACATTATAATTACATTACAATTACAGTTTTATATCGATTTATAGTATTACTCTCTGTGTTTTCTTGTGTGTATGTGTGTGTAAGAGTGTATGAGTGTGTTTTGGTGTTTATTTTTTGTTTCTGCTCCTTTTGTTGTTGTTGATTTGTTGTTGTTGTTATAGCGTAGCATATATATACTCTTATGATGTGTAGGTTGGTTATTATCATTCTACGGCTACTGTTTACTGTTACTGTTACTGTTACTGGCACAATATCGAAATTCAAATCTTTTGAATCTTCTCTCCAACGACAACGGGATTATTGCGTCGGATTTCTTGTGCGCCATGCTCTCTGTAATCGAATGTGCAGTTATGTTTATCAGAATAACGGTGCACGGCGCAGTACAGACCGCCGCAGCGACACTGGAAACCTAAAAAAAAAAATAAATTATTAATTAAATAAATTAAATAGATTAAAAAAAATCAATTTTCTTACCGGTCAGGCCAACCTTCTTGCGGCATTCACCACATCGGTTCTTCTTCTTTTTGGCATCCTTATCGTCTTCCTTGTCCTTGTCGTCCTCATTGGCGGAGGCGGCTGCTTGTGTGGAAGTGTTTGGACCGGTCGCCGATGTGATGGCTTCGCTATTGACTTTGGCAGCAGCGGCGGCTTCTTCGGTGATTTTCTAATAGAATTTAGAAAAGGGGAAAGATATGCAAACATTTTAGTACACATTTTAGTACACATTTTAGTCACATTTTAGTCGCAGAAGCCACATGACATCTAAAAGCCAATGTCATCTATTCCCATCTACGAGATGGCACAAATGCGATCGAATATTGGTTTTAAAATTAGAAATAATTCAACTATCCTTTTACTTTCCCAGAATTCTATTAATCTATTAATCTATTATTATTTATTATTAAATATATTTAAAAATTCTTTGGTTGTGACTATACCATTTCGAACGCAACTGTACATTCTCGTCCTCCTCCTCGAACTGCATTTCAAAAGCCTTGAAGGTATTTTTTTTCTTCAGAACATGTATTTTTCTTTCTTATTTTCTTATTTTGGTTTATTTGAGAAAATGATTTTGAAGACTGTTTGGCATCAAGACGTTCGTGTATAGAGTATATAGTTGAGTTGGTGTCGCGCACCTGGGCGCACCGCCAAAAATTTCCCAACCAATAGCTGAGAGAGAGACAGGGATTTTGGGGGAGAGAGGAAGGTGGTGGTGGGTGGGTGGTTGGTTTGTCAGACAGACAGTGTAAAGGTTTACCCGCTTCTTGGCCGCTAACCCCTCAGCAGCAGTAGCACCACCATCGTCCGTCGGATCAGGTGCTGCTCCTCCTTCGTCACCACCGTCAACCGACACCTTCGGGGATAAAGCCTCGAATCGGCGCTTTTCCCGCTTCGGTTGCGGCTGCTCCTTCTCGCCAGGATTCGCCGGCTGGTCGCCACCCTCAGCTTCTGACTTTTCCATGGCTCTGCCGCTCATGGAGCAACGAGGTGGTTGTTGCTTTCTTGGCCAGGGACCCTCCTGCCTTCTTGCGTGGCGTTACCACCGCGGCCTTTGCTTTCTCCGCCAACTGGGAGCTAGAGGCACTCGCTCCAGACTTAGTGGCCGCCTTCACCTTGACACTCTTGACCCGATTCCTGGTTGGGCCGCTCTTGGCGGTCTTTTCAGCTAACGACTTGTTGGCCTTCCGGCGCAAGGCTTCCGCCAGAGCCGCTTTACCCGTAATCTTCGCCGGCTTTGGCTTCCCCACAACGTTCAGCCGCAGAATCCGAGGAGTTTTCAACGGATCCTCAATAGTTGCCCCCGCGATGGTGATTGGCTTGGGTATCTCCTGGGAGATGGTTGCCGTGGGTGGACCACCACCCTCGCGGCGCGATCGATTACGTTTTAGTTTCTTGGTGCGCTTCTTCAACTGGAGTTCGCCGATCCGAGCTGATTTCTTAGTGCTGGTGGTAGATGGATATGTGTGGACATTCGCCGAGAACTTGACGCGCCTCTTAGCGCTACTGGAGTCAGTGGCCTTGCCACCGCCCACTTTGCGTGTGGACAGCGAGCTCTTCTTTATGGCAGGTGGATAGGTGCTGGTGGTGGTGGTGAGCCCAGATCCAGATCCTGGTAACGCCGTTGATTCTTGGACAGCAGAAACTGCTGTCTGGACACCAGACACTTTGGCAGCAAGTCCAGAAGCGGCTGCGGCGGCGGCGACGGCGGCGGCTGTTGTCTTGCGAAGTGGGCGTGGCGGCGGCACTGGGCGTAGGTGGACAACGGAGGCTCCTGCTTGAGCTGCAACATAGCATCGAAGTGGAGGAGAGAAGTGTAGGTGGGAAAGGAGGTTAGTGCGCCTGGGCGACGCCGATAGACCCAGTAAGATGAGCAATCAGTACCCTTTGGTATAGCCGTTGGTGTAGGGACCAGACCACCGAGACCCAGCTGACCGGCGGTCGTCAATGCGCCCGCGACCGATCGCTTAACTCCGCCAGCGATCGATGATCGTTTCCGTTTAGTACGGACCGGTAGGGCGGTTGGTGGTGGTACGACGACGACATCATTTCGATTTTTAGTGGCGGCTGAGACGCGACCCGATATTTTATGCGATGTGGCACTATATAGAACCATCTCGGCGGACTATGGATTTGTAATTTCGAGAAATTTTTTGAACCGGAAATTTTGGATCCGAGCCGAATGGTTTGCCTAACTAATGCCGAATGAATAATTTCAGGTGTCTGACACTAGAATGAAACGGTAATATGATTCAAAGGAAAACAGGGGTATCTTAGAGATACAAGTCTAGTCGCTCTAAGAAATCCCTGTATGCCTTTCGAGAGATCGTGTTTCGGGTGGGGGGGGGACGACGACCAAAGGACTTTTAGGACATTTGGACTTTACCTGCTTTACGGATGATACTGTCTATAACCAATATTAGCACATCAGGGTATCAACACACAATATATACACAACAGAGTATACAAATCAAATCGAATCCGAAAGCTCAGGTCAACTATTCCGACTCCCCTACTTAGCAACACATACAACGAATTGTTTCAACAATTTCACTTAAGATTACACTGAATTTATGTCCGAAAAACAAAAGAAATTGTGACTGACTGAACACCAAAGTCCACACTAAAGTGAACATAAAATTCTAAGCCTATTTGGGTTTTGTGTTTTTTTTTTCTCGTTTTCCTGGCAGATCGAAGCAGTCGAGGAAGGAGGATATAGTGGGTGTCTGAGTAGTCAGCTCCATACCTCTTTGACATCGTTGTGTGGCTGTTGTAAGCTGGTGACTGTGGGCTGTGCGGTGTTGGTGATTGCAATGGCCGGACTGAATGTTGGGCTAGGTTGTGGGCTTGGAACTGAGACAGGTGTGCTGCTCACAGGTGGCTGTTGCTTTTTCCTAAGCGAGTCCTGCAACAAATCGATTAAAATATCATTAAATATTGATTTATTTCATATATTGAAGGACTCACCTTGTAGCATACGGAGCAGAGACCATCTGTGGCTGGGTTACCATAGAAGCCGCAACCGGAGCGGCACATGGGTTGCATTGGATTGGATTCACGTTCCATGGCTAAAGTGCCTCTGTTAGGTATATGTGTGTGTGTGTGTGTGTGTGGGGTTTCTTTGTTTGATTCGCTATCTGCGATTTGCTTATCCGCTTTTACTTTCGCCCAGCGAAGTTTCAGACTCCTTCCTGCTACTATTTCAGTCGTGCCACGCGCAACTTGCAACCAGCAACCAGAAACTATCAACTGTTGATCCGCGCCGTTGTTTTAACTGTTGTTTAATCAGTTCGTCCAATTATTAAGCTATGCTTGTGTTTCGCTTCGTGACTGCAGCAAATTATTGAAGGTGCACGCTAAAAAAAATAGATCACAAAAAAAGGGGCAAGTTAGTTTAGTTTGTTTCAAAAATATTTCCTTAAAATCAATATTTTTATTTTTTTATTTTTTTTAAATAAGAAAATTAATATTTAAATTATTTTTTCATTGCAAAATATTTAATAAAAAAAAAAGACATTTACGACGCAGAAAAAAAAAAAATGTTGCAACAACAAAAGGCAACATGACAAGTAAAACTATGTTGTTTTTTTTTTTTTCTCCTTCTCCGCTTGCTCTCTTCAAGGCTGTCAAGCATATCACTAACAAACACAAACACAAATGCAGATACACTATCAAGAGAGAGAGAGAGAGAGAGAGAGAGAGAGAAGCCAGGCCTAAACCAGTTTTCCCACCAAAGCAGAATCCGAGAGTGAGTAGTGGCCGTAGTAAGAGGTAGTAACCCAAACGAGTTTGGGCTTTATGTTTAATGAATTTAAAGCAGTCACACCTAACGGTGGTTTCCCATAACAATGTTTATTCCCCAAATATCCAATTGATTTTATGACAATCGATTAATCCAAGTTATCGAGATCTGCATCGAGTTGACGTGACAACCTGCACGTCCATCACTGACATAGAGAGAGAGAGAGAGACAGAAGAAACAGTAATTTCTCATTTAATTCTTAGTATAAGAGTGCAAATTTCTCCCTGTGTAGAAGCAAAGCCAAAGCGTAATGGCAAAAATGGTAAAAGCCATCCACCAACAACAGTTCCAAAGCACCAAGGTGGAGATTGAACCATCAGTTACATGGCCAGCCAAGGAGAAGAAAAGGAAAAGGGCGAGAGAGAGAAAAGGAGAAAAACACAATAACATTTACTGTTATTTTCAATGCGACGCTGGAGCTTGGGGCCTGGGGCCGAATCAAAATGGGCACACGCTTCATTGTGGATGTGTGTCTGTATGTGTGTGTTGGCGTTCTGTAATAAAAATTTGACCTTAGTGGTGGAAAACTAAGCTGCGCTGTTAAGCCTACTAGGCTGGTTGGAATTACACACTAAAGGGCTAATGTTTGAAGGGGGTTCCCTCCGTTGCACAACTTTATGCCCTACACCACAAAACTTTTACCCAATACAGAGGCAAAAATGGGGAAAAAAAAACAAATCCACAAGCAGCAGCAATGGCCTCAGCAACTTTTACATTTACAACGTAGCATGGGGAGTTTTTTTTTTAAGAGAGCACAACATGGCAGTGGTGAGTTTGCCAGACTAACAGGATGGTGGGGGAGAATGGGGGCATAAGTTGACATATGGAGGCGAGGCAAGGCGTCGCTGTCGCGTCGCAGTTGCTGCATGTGTTTACATTGGCATTGCATTTACAAACTCATATACATACATTTTGGTTGGCATGCATGTATGTATGTATGTACATCAGTATTTATACGCCCTGTTACGAGGAGCGAATAGCAATAAATAATTTTTTTTTTTTTTGCTTTTCCTTTTTCTACGCAAATTGTTCGAGTTGTGGCTGGCGCATAAAATTTATTTTGATTTATGGAGCTGCTGCTACTACAAAGAAACCCGAGTGCAATGTACAAATCATGTTTGTATGAATGTTTGGTGGATTTCCTGCTGTTGTCATTTAATTGCGAAGCCAAAACAGCTGTCTGTCACTCTGGCATCCCGATCCCCCAACCATTCCTCTCTCTCTCTCTCTCTCTCCTCTCTCAGTACACACCACCACAGCCAGGAGGTGGGCTAATCAAAATGTCAACAACAAAAGAAAAAAATTCCCCACACAACAATTGGCAGCCAAACCAAGGAGCAAGTGAGAAGCTCTCTATTTGGCTCTCTCTATGTATGTATGTATGTATGTATATACATACGTACGTCAACAAGCACGCGCGGCTGCTGTGGCAGAATTTTTTTTTTTTTTTTTTTTTTTTTTTTCTACGAAATAAACAAGAATAAAAGCTGAAGCATATGTATTGAGTTTATTTATTTTGTTTTGTGCTCGCCTCTTCTCCCTCTATCCCTCTATCCCGCCCATCCGACGACCTCTGCTATTTTTAAGCGATTTCGTTTTGTTATCTGACGTGCGAGCGAGAAAGCATGTGTTTTCGTACGCTAAAGTGTTGGCCATTAAAGCAAATAGGAAATCATATGATTCTTTCGGGCCAGCTTTATGACGACATCAGGAGTCGGCCGCGTGACGTCATGGCCAGTCAGCACTATTTGACCAGCTTTCTCGACACTTCTGCGGCCTAATCATCAAAGAATTCATAGTTTCATGCAAAATGCGCCCTTGTATGAGTTGCATAAGCGAAATAATACAAAAAAAAAAAAAAAATATATAACAAAATGCAGTGCTAAGTGAGAAACAATTAGCAAGAAAGAAAAAAATTGGCGCGTGGTTGCCACCATTGCAAAAGGCATTATTATGCAAGTCTGGGGCGATAAGTAGTATTATGCATATTCATTGAGTAACTAAGCTACATTTTAGATTTTAATTCATAATTTTATTTTAAAAAATGACTTTGTGTAAGGTATCCGATAGTCGACTACCCTACACCCTTCCTTCTTCAATTACAAACTCAAAGATGATAAAAATTGATAAAAAGAACAAACAGTAAACACACACACACACACACACATACAGGTTAATGTGCCGATGACCTGCATTCAAAGACTGAAGTTTACAAGAGGAAGGCAGCCCCAAAGCGGAGATGACGATGATGGGCAATACAAAGGGTATGGGGAAGGTAAGAAACAAGAACTGACTCACATTTGCATATTAATGAGACAGTAAGCCAAACAACAACAACAACAACAACAACATATGCTGATGAAATGCAATAAAGAGACAACATCAGCCGCGTCTCGTCGCGCCAAAGGAGCAGGGAAGCAGAACACGGATAGAAGAGAGAGTAGTAGTGGAGAGGGAGAGAGAACCGGCCAAGATGGCTGCTCGAGTGGAGAGAGTCGGGATCAAGTCCGAGCATGACGTCGTCTGCTGAAGAATGCGCCAAGCTTCCGGTGGTCTTGCCACGAAAGAGTAGATTTTAAAGGAAACTTATCCAATTTTTCTCTAAATAATGTATCTAAAAAAATCAATCTTGCAGATACACACAAAAATCAACACAAAGACAGAGCGTGCCAATGTTTTAAATTAGAGTTGAAGGCGAAGGAAGGAAGGCAACAAAAAATCAACCTAACGGAAAGCCGAAGAGCGAGCGTGAGTCGCTGCCGCCCATCATTAATCAAAATAAATTACAAACTATGAACATTCCTTAATAATAAATGATCTCCAGGCCAGTCCAGACACGGCTTCGCCCTCGTATTTCCGGCGATTTTGTTGCAAAAAATTATTTTTAAAAAAATAAAAGAAAATAAAGCTGATCCCCAGACATCGGGGCGAGGCCGGCCTAGGATTAAAAAACATGTATGTGCATGTATCCGGCAAACGAAACCGCAAACCGAAAAAAATCGAAAGAAGCGCTGGGGGAACACCTGTTCAAAATTACACACTCCGGGAGGGAGGTAGGGAGGGAGGGAGGTAGCCGCAACTCGATAGGTCAAAAAACTCGGGATACACATGGCTGAGATCTGGATGTGAGTGCAAGTACTGGCTCGAAGCAGGAGGGTTGAAAACCATCTATTGTTTATCCTTTTTTTCTTTTAAAAGAAGAAGAAGAAGAGAAGAAGAGGGTTAAAAATAAATATTATTCTTACTTTTTTTTTTTTTTTTTTTTTTTTTTTTGGAAGATTTCAACTTGACACTGTTCGCTGTAGGGATGTTTGACTGTAAACTGATCGCCTGCTTGGCAGGACAGGACATGATTTCACCTTGAACCCTTGAGACAAAGCCAGCCAAGAGCTCTGGAGCCAAGGAGAGCCGCAGAAGTCAACAACAAATACACACACACACACACACACACAGATTGTCATCACGACAATCGTTATCGAAACGACACAGCCAAGCCAGTGTTTACCTATCGAGTCGGTTTCGGTTCCCCCTCCCTCCACCCCATCATTCTCACTTTCGATCTCCAATTCCATTCGCCTTTGTTCGGCTGGCACACAAAAGTCAATAATGGAAAGGAGTTGGAGACAAAGAAACGACAAAGTCATTAGACCCGGAGGAACAAAAGGCAAGGAGAGAGAGAGACGACCATTTTGAAACAGACTTTTCAAACACTGGCAGGCGGCGGCAGGCATCATTTGTTCATGTCTCTACATGTTTGTAAAGTCATTTTTTTCAGTTATTTTTATGAATTATTAATAGATTTTTAGTTCAAGAACAATATATACTCTATTTTTTAATCCTAATTTATTTTCCCAGACCGATTAATTAATTAGTATGAGAGTGAGCCAAAATTGCATTCTACCAGAACAAACTCGTTTTTTTTCCACACTACCCAGTGGTCATACATACATATATTATAAAAAAAAAAAAAAGAGAGGAAAAAAAAATTCATTTATAAGAATTTACGAGCGCCAATAATTCACTTGAGCCGTACGAACACACAGCAGACCACTTTTTATGAATTATGCGGCAGTAAGTGTGCAGCAACAGCAGCCAAAGGCCATAAAAATAAAAGGAGCAGGCGTTGGCCCGAAAGAAGAAAGACCAGAAAGGGGGGGGCGGAGGAAGAATGAATAAGAAGAAGAAAGACTGCCAGCCAGGCAGGTGGAGAGGAGGAGATTGGAGCACAGCATGGTGTGCGAAACTCCACTCTTCGAATAGCGAAAGTCACCACAACTTTTGCTCTCTTTCCATCCTTTCCGATGCTCCTTTTTGTCTTCCATTACGTCTCTCACTTGCCTGCTACAGGTAAAAAAAAAAAAATAAAGCAAATAGCAAGGTGTGCAGTTACAATGGCTGTCAGTCGTATATATGTACTCTACATGGGACTTCCTGAGGGGCAGAACCCGAACCCCCCTCACCTAATCCCTGAATTTTTATAAAGTAGTTTTTTTTTTTTTTTTTGTTTTTTTTTCAGTTCACACTCATACGCACTCATACACGCACTTGAAGATTAATGAAAATCGCATGGGAAAATGAAATATGAAACTCTCCAGATGAGCAAGTTTGTCTCCACATGAGTAGCTCATAGCTCTGTCTCTGTCTCACTCTCTTGGTGGGATATTCCAATACAGTGGAGATGGAAAGATATTTTTTTGGCATTTTTTTATCTTAAAAATTTTAAAATCTTAAATTGGATTTTTTAATTTATACATTTTTTTCAGTGTTTATCATTATATTTTATTTTTTCTATTTTTAGTCTTAAGGGGGGGCCTGTACCATCTCTGCAGGGGTTCCAAAATATAAGAGAATGGGAAATATTAGATTAAAAGGGCTAAATAGTTAAAAAAAAACTAATAAAATAATAGTTTTAATAAAAAAAATAATATAATTCTTCAATCTATCTAAAAATATACTCCCCCACATAAGAATTTATTTATTTTTTGTATTTATTTTTAATACAATTGTTTCCTAATCTTTATTTTCCACCAAAACCGAGTACAGAGGGAAATTGGTGCGGATGTTGGGCAAAAGCAGAACCAGCAGTGAGAACAAATGTCGAAATAAAAGCAAATTAGCGAGTGGTTTTCAGTGTGATGCTCACTGTACCTCGAAGTCTCGGCTTTATGGGCTAATCAAATCACTGAAGCAGACACGGGCACACTTGGAGCCGCCTCTGCCGCCACTGGCTCTTTGTGAAGTTCGTAGCTCCGATTCGCAATTCAACAAAACCAACAATCCGCAATCCTCACAACAGATTGCCGAAAAGAAACCAGTTTTATAGAATTTACAAAAAAAAAAAAAAAAAAAAAACAAAAAAGTAAGTGCACAAAGGAGGCCGAATGAGAAAGAGATCTGAGAGAAGAAACCCCAACCGAAGGCCGTTCAAAGACTCTGATAGAGAAGGCTTCACTGTGACAGAGTTGACAGGCTGACGGAAAATGCGAAAACAAAAGCAAAACAATGACAGATGCGGAAGATGGAGATGGAGATGGAAGTACAGTAGAGCTTCCATAGCTTAAACAACTATAAACAAATTATTTTTTTTTTTTTAATTTTTTCTATATATATTTTTATATTTTTCTTTTTTTTAATTTCTATTTTCTTTTAATTATAATTTCTTATCTAAAGAGTCTCCACTGTAATCTACCATCTCTACTGTTTCAACTGCCATTTTGTGCTATTGTACTTTGCCTTTGGCGCTTGAACTTTGCCAGCGGGCGGCGGCAACTGAGAGAACATTTCGCATCTGCAGCTGAGTCAGAGTTGAGAAAATGTTGACGATGACTTTGTTTTTGGGCGGTGGCAGTAAGTAGCTGCTGACTTTTACACTGAAAGCAGAGTGCATTCCGTTGATTTTATTGATTTATGCATTTCGGTTGCTGTTTCCTTTCTTGGCATCTCTCCTTCTTTGCTTCTGGCTGCCTGGAAAGGCAATGAACTGAAAGTCCACTGAAGACGACCGAGAAGACAAAGAAGTCACAATAGGGAGGAGCAGAGCAGCGAGCGCGCGAACTGGGCGAGGCAGCGACAACAGCCGCCAAGGAAACGAAGGAAACACAAAAGAAAAGGCTGGGCCACCAAGTTTCGCTTTTCATTTTGTCTGGCTAACGGTTGTTGTTGGGTGTGGGGGGGAGGAGGGAGCAAGTTAACGGCACGGTCGCCATGGTTGCCAGATGTGGTGAATGTGCGCGCCACAGGCGAAGACGCCTCTGACAGTGTTGGGGGCTTAAGCTAAGAAGTAAAATAATAAAAAAAATAATAATAAAAAAAAAATTATTTTTAAATATTTTTATTTATTAATAATTTTTAAAGGAATATAATTGATATTTTTCTTCCTTCTAGCTCTTTTCCTTCCTTCTTTCCTTTTCCCTTTTTTTTTTTTTTTTTTTTTTGAAGAAAAACTTAAGTTTGTGGGTGTTGGGGAGTCGAACCCGGAGTCCAATCGAAAGCCTAAATCGATTCCCACAAAAAAAGAGAAAATTGAAAATAAAAAATTGGGATGTTGGGATGTTTGGGTGCCGGAATGCGGGGGGGCAGGCGGCACACAGGAAAGGTTAGTCGGCGCTTTGGGAAAATCGATGTTGGAAAGAAAATTTGTGGCTCGACCACAAGGTGAGCCAGTTGGTGGCTTTTATTATTTTTTTTTTGTCTTCTTTTCTCTTTGTGGTTCGATTATATGTTTTTTTTTTTGTATTATTTTCTTGTTTATTCGTTTTTGTGGTTTCCTCAAACACGACGGACGACGACAAGTCGAGTCAGGAAATTAAAATCATATTAAAAAAAAAAAGGTTAAAAAATATTATTTTTGACCTAAAAACAAAATCATTTTTAAGGCTATTTTGGTTTAAAAAAAAAAAAATAAAAAAAAAAAAGATTTATTTAAATATTTTGAGGTTTCTTGAGAATTGGATTTTGGGGATAAAAAAATGGGAATATTTTTTATTCCACGAAACCGAAGTGATTGATGAGTCCTGCGAGTAATCCATTTCCATATCATTCTTTCAAGATTTTTATCTATTTTTCCAAATTCGAAAAAAAAAAAAAAAAAAAAAACTATAGAGAGGCGGTACAGTCTGTCCCCCAGCACACATATTGTTGCATGAATGGAGCTCACACGAGCGACAACAAAAAAACAAAAAAAAATTGCATAACTTAAAAAAAAAAAAAGAAAACAAAGAGACAAGAAACAAGAAACAAAAGAGAGAGAGAGAAGAAGATCAAGTATAGGGGATTAGGAGTTCTATAAATAGCCTCTTCCTCCTCCTCCTCTTCTGCTCCACCGAAAAGCTTCGATCGTTGAGGGAGGCAGGGGGGTTGGGGGCCTGCCATATGGTGGGTGGGTGGTGCTGGTGGTGGTGGTGGCACTCTACCGAGGCATCCATTTACACGCGACCTATAAACAAGCCCGAGAACTGAACCGAAAATGAGGCCGCGGCCGTTCACGCGTTCAACGTCAGAGGCAGACGGCGGCGGCGGCGGCGACCGTCTCGCTTATCAGTTTCAGTTGTTTATAAAAAATAGAGAAAAAAAAAATAGAAAAAATACTAAAAAGCAGACGTTGAATGAAATAAAAGGCGTAACAAAAACAAGTACAGTAGAGGGCAATATTCTAGACTTTTTTTTGTAATAATTTTATTAAAGGTTTGATTATAATTATTATTTCTTTATAAATTTAGACTTTTTTTTATAAATAATTAATAAAATAATAAATAATTATTATTTCTTTATAAATTTAGACTTTTTAAATAAATAATTAATAAAATAATAAATAATTATTATTTCTTTTTTAACTTCCTTTTATTTTTATTTAAAAAAATACATGAATTATTTATTAATTAATAATTATAATTTCTTTTTTTTTACTCTCCTCTAATTTTATTTAAAATAATAAATTAATTAATAAATAATTATAAATCTTTTTTCTTATAAAAAATAATTATAAAAAAAAAAAAAAGATTTATAAATAATTATAATTTCTTTTTTACTTCCTACTATTTCATTAGTTTTAAATATTTTTTTTTTAAATAATTAAATAATAAAAACTTGGCTCTATAAATCTGAACACAGCTGTACTTATAGATTAATTTTTGTTTATTTTGATGTTTATTAACTTTTTAATTCCGTTTCCCCAAGTCATCAAAACAAATATTTTTCTCACTTTTTTATTTTTTTTTTTTATAATTTTAAAAAATTAGCAAGAGTGACACGTGTTGTTGTTCGCCACTTGGCTAGAATTAGTCACTCCGAAGTCCGAATCGGGAAGGTTCTCAAACATTCGCCACCAACCATTTCCCATAATCACTTTTTTATAGTATGTTTTTTTTTTTTTATTATTTTTTTCATGAATCACTTGCGTGATAAGGCCTTGAAGTTGAACTCTTGGGCCTCCAATCAAAAATAATTCAAGTCTTATCTCCGCCAATTTGAATCTAAAATGGAAGAGAAAACTGATGGACCTTTCGTATTATAGCGACTAAGGGGTACTCTCGTCTCTCAGAAGCATAAAAGAGTGATTGTGATTGTGAGTGCCGACGTGTGTATGCATGTCAGAAAACGTGCCTAGCAGAGCGGACTTTGGAGGAAAAATAAAATAAAATAAATAATAAAAATAAATAAATTAAACTCCCGATTAGTCTTCCAATAAAAAAAAAACAACACGTGTGGGATGCAAATTGTTACAAGGTGAGCTGGAATTGTTTTTTTTTTTAGCAAAAACTTGATGACTCATCAAGAAGAGATATCAGCTGGGCCGCCCTCATATGCGATTAGACAGGGTTGTCACCCTACCTGCATCCCTATGCAGCTGCCGATAAGAATCTCAGCTCCGTTGATAATCCGCATACCCTTCTCTAAAATGCGGGTCTACGGCGTGAGTCACTCGGTGAGCAAGCGAAAAAAAAAAAAAAAAATCCAGTCACGCACTGCAGGCACAAACAAGTCGTAGTCGCAGACTGCAGATAAAGAAATAATTTCAGGCAGCGCGATATCAGTTATTTCTGCAAAAATTTATTGATATATGATATTTTTTGTATATCTTCAAGGGTATTTGGAAGTTCTGTACTGTTTCCGTCTTCTAACTCATATTTATTTGTTTTTCCTTTATTTTTCGTACTTCGCGCGACATGGCAACGCTCGCGACACACACACACACACATACACGAGCGCACATGTGACGTAGGCATGGTGTGTGTATTGGTGGGCCGTGGTGGAGAGCAACCGTGGGGAGTTTGCCATAGAGTGAGGTGAAAAGGCAACGTAGGCGAAGGGGAAAATGAAATAATTTATTTTTTTTCCTCAATTTGTTCATAATTCCACTTACTTTTCCGTTTTTCTGATGAAAATCTTACGAGTTTGAAACAAAAACTCAGAGTTTGGAATCACAGTTGTTGAATTTTGTCGTTGATGGCTTCCGCAGAAACCAATAGCTAGTAATTATTTTAACTTTAGAGAATTGCACAGGGAGGGGGGCAAATAATATATCACAAAATGGTGCACGACGCAGTTGTTTTTCCAAGGCTTTATTTTTTATTTTATTTTTTTTTTTGATTGAATACGACTTATGCGATTATTCGGTTTGTGGATTAAACCAGGACTTGGCTTTTTTTTTTCTTTTTTATTTCACACTCGACGCGCAGTGCAGTAGCTGCGTCCTGCGATTTCCCAGCTTCAAAATGCTGGCAAATTTGATTTTTTTTTTTTTTGTTAAAATTTAATTATTAATCGCGGCACACACACCGACGAACAACAATATAACGAGCGGGGCGAGAGAGGAGGGGAGCGCGTGTCGATTAATTTATTTTTTATTTAGCAAGATTCGCTGACGGAATAGACGTGGATCTGATCCTCCAAACGCGAAGTGAAGTCTCCAAGCACAGAAAATTAAGTGAGACCACCAATTCCCAATCGAGTGTTTCCAACCGAGAGTTTTCAGACCAGCAGACGAGTTCCCAAGCACAATTACACGAAGCAGAGGCGAAATTTTCGTGGCGTTGTTCGTTTGCCACCCGTGGTGAATTTGGGAAACCAGCTCTGTTAGCTCTCTATGGTGAAATTTGCCCCGTGTTTTATTTAGTTAAGAGGTGGGGTGGGGACGAGGGTTCAAAAAGAAATCGCTAACGAACAGAGAGAGAGAGAGAGAGAGAGAGAAAGAGAGAAAATGGGTATCAAAAGTAGGAAATAAATTAAGCGAGGGACACAGCAGATTGTCGAAATGCGTATGTATATCCACCAAAATGTTAAATAACAGCCGAGAATACAGAGACGGTGCAAAGTGCACACAATAAGAGGGTTGGGGAATAAGACCAATGCAGCGTCCAAGGGGGGTCCGTACGGAATTTCCTGCCAAAAACGTCAATGTTTGTGCTTACAATGCGATTTGCAGCGGCCCTCGGGCTCTATTTTATGGTTTACTCGTCCGATTTTAAATTAGGCAACGACACACATTTAAACGAAAAATGGCGTCGGAGCGTCGAAAGAGATAGACAATAACAGCGTCAGAGAGCGCTGCGCTGCGTCATCACTGCTAACTGCGCATTTAAAAGAAAAATCGCTATTATATTTTAATTTATATGCTATCCATTGTATATTAATATCGAAATCTCTGGCATATTGGTAATTGCCATCTACCCATAGGATAATTTCTTTGTGTTCCATAATTCCAATAATTACACTTAACAGTAACATCTTGTGAAATTGTCGTGGTGAGTTTCTCACAGGTTAACAGACCTGCACCCTACCTTACGGTGTTTAGGTTTTCTCATGTGGTTTATTCAATATTTTCTAATTATTTATTTTATGACTAATTATTTTTGTTTGTATTTTAGGGATCTTAATGTCCGTTTTGACAACTAAATACTAAACTAACGATCAAGGCAATAAGAGGCAACTTATGCAGTAAAAAATATATCTTATTATCCGATCAAGGCAAACCTATTCGACACTGGACACCCCCTACTGCCGAAAAACAAATATTAAGAAATTTAAAAGTCAGCCATAAAAGAACCTCAATGTTAACGAACTTTATAAACTTAAGGCAAGGTTACAGCAACCACAAAAGCTTCAAAATGTACGACGAGGCGTAAAAAGGCAAGCGATATGTAGTATTAAGTCGCAGAACGATAAAAATAAAATATCAGGCACGCCACGGGCTGCCAGGGCTGCCTTTTTTTTGTTTTTTTTTTTGTCTATAGAAAACGAAAATTATTTCCTGTTTTCAGCAATAACAAGTGAGGTGAGAAGTATGTACATTGTACATCGCCCTGCAAGATAACATAGTGCGTTTGTTTTGAAGCGGGGGTGTTACAGTCCGATAACAGTTCAGTGGCGTAGATAAATTAGAGAGGGGTTAATATATATAAAATTTTTTAATTAAATTATGGTATAGGGTTATACAGCATACAACTTTATAAAAGCTAACTAGTTCTACCCAACCCCTTTGAAAACCCTTGCAGTACGCCTCTGCTATCCGTAACAGAGTGTGGTGAGTTTTGATTAGACGAGAGCAATCGGAAGATACGAATTTGCATTTGTTTACCGTTTACCGTTTAACCCCGGTACCCCGTTCTAAAAGAAAACGACGCAAAAGGAGAGAGGGTGCCAGAAGATAAGGGTACCTGAGAAAGGTAATTGATTACAAGTTGCGCCTTACAAAAAGGCTTTCAATGGCGTCTTCCTTTTTTTTTTTTTAAATCTAATCTATGAAAAATCTATTGTAATTTCTTAATTTCTTACTTTTGAAATAAAGTCGTTGGAAATACAAGCCATGCTTTTGATGAGTGTTTATAATTGAGCGTCTGGCTGGCAATTGGAGCCACAAATAGAGGGTGAATGCATTGCATATGTTTATAATGGAGAAGTTTGTTTTTACAAAAATAAAAATAATAAAAAAAAAATGCATATGAGTAAGATAATTTGGTCGGCAGGGGGCAGATCGTTTCTAAATTTCTGAACGAGGGGGGAGCACACCGAGATTGGTTGTGTATTTTTGGAGCACCCCCCTCGGTCCGCCCTCTTCCATTTCGCTGTGTGGTGCATTCAACCTGTAGGGGAAAGAGACAGGTGCACTAACAACGACGGCATTTACCGTTTCTCGGGATCAACAGCTGTGC
The DNA here is from genome assembly GCA_035047585.1 of Drosophila monieri. Lineage (NCBI taxonomy): Eukaryota > Metazoa > Arthropoda > Insecta > Diptera > Drosophilidae > Drosophila > Drosophila monieri. The sequence goes on along the minus strand of JAWNPJ010000115.1, from coordinate 693,263 downwards.
GATGGAGGAAGCGTGCTCTGGCGAGTGAGAGAGCGCCAGCCAGCCACACTCCGAGGACTTGGAGACAACGCAATTTGTTGAACTTTAATGCGTAGCGAAGCAAATGGAAACTGCAGTAAACAATGAAAATCGTTGCTAACAGCACTTCCACGCTCGTTTCGCCACCCCACCCCACCCTGTTTCACATTTCTCCACGCTTTGTTATTGTTGGCCGGGCTTATAGGGGGGGGGATGTTGTTGCTGCGTAGCTTTTTTTTTCCTTTTAAGCCAATGGCGCATGCAACAAATTGCGTTCTGGCAACACGATGACAAGGAATAGATTATCTACAATAGATCCAGGAAACAGGCTAAGGCCAGAGAACAATTCTCTTAAAAGAATCGCCTCTTGATGACGTAGCTTGTTTTCCAGCTGAATTCCAATTGCAATTGTTCCAAATTACCCCACTTGAGGGTCGTAGGGAAAACCAGACGGCATTGCGTTGGAAAATATATAAAAAAAAATAGAGACACAGACTGCGGAGTAAGAAGCCACCACCAACATCAACACCCCTACGAAATGGCCAAAGTTGTCGTCACCCATCGGAGTGATTAACAAAAGCGGTTGATTGAACTTTGTTTGGCCTCCCCACTCAGTGGATGTTTGTATTTGTGCCAAGTTCGTAGGTGTTTGGGTTGTATGTATTGGGTTTGTACTTGAACTGCCCCACATTGCGGTGCGGAGATCATAATTTTGGGTGCTAATGACCCGCCGACTGACTTTGAACACTGGATATATATATACAAGATCGGGAATTGTTTTCTAAACTTGCATTGTTGGGGGGATTCCAGATGGGAAGTCCAGCGATGGTCTGGGGTTTTCCAAAATCAAATTTCAAATTTCAGGAATGAGGAATTAATGGATTTTCTTCAATTATTCTTTTATGAATTATAAGATCTATAAGAATTATAAGTATAAGAATTATAAGTACCACCCTTAGAGTTCAAATTTCCAATCAATACTTTTTCAAAAATATTTTTTCGACTGACGCAGACCGAAAAGAAAGACGAATAGCTGGCATTAGTGGGCGTCTTGGTGAACGCCCGGAAAATGGTCCCCAGAGAGGTGTCATTAGACTTGTGTGTTTCGATTTGTATATTGCTCTGGTCGCTTATTATTTTAGATACATAGCTACAATTCGGATTGTACATCTATATATTATAATATATATGCATATAAATAAAGGCATATACATAAAGGCAGAGATTCATCAACATGGAACAGTAATAAAACATAAATGGGACGGAATACGACTTAAAACTAATTACGCAGAATCGTGTATAAGGTTGTGGTAAGGCACTAAACTGTTGGATGGAATGTTTGTGTGAGAAGCATCGGGTTTGAGTTGTGCTGCTTTCGGACATTATTGATTGTGCAGTTTCGTTGTGAGCTCTCTTTTGTTCGGAGAATACTTCTTTCTTTTCAGCCCACTGGCATCGTGGAGACGGTGCTGTGAGGAGTGGTGGGTCGCGATCCAGCCAGCGAGTTGGCGGTGGAGGCGTGCAGCGAGGCCATTGTACCCATCTGTAAAAGGTTAAACATAGTATATTTATCGAATTTATGGCTTTATTCTCAAAAAAAGAAGAGCCTACGCGTAAATGAGCCAGATCCTCCAGTTTGGTGAGATCCACCAGCTCCAGGAATAGCGAATAAACAACGGCCCAGCCGTATATGGACACCAGACAGAAAATGCTCCACAGCAGCACCATGATCACATTGTAGGCGAAGTACAGATCGTTGACGATGGCGAAGAAGATCAGAGCCAGAGCCCGCCAGACTGTGAAAATGGCAAAGGTCCACAGCCAGGGCATCACCTTACGCTCATATTCCTAAGTTTTTGGAAGATTAAACATACATTAATATTTTTGTATTAAAAATAGACATTTCTGCCAATGGTGGGGTTTATTTGGTGCTAATTTCTTGGCTATGACAGTGCGGGATGTATTGGTTACCCTTCTGCTCAGTAAGCGTTTCTGTGCTCCCAGCTTTTCATGCTTGGTGGGCAATGAGAAATGTAAATGAATGGCATGCTTAGGCAGTGCTTTCCGAACCCCAACTTACCTTACGCAACGCCACGCAGAGGAGGACACTGGTCACAAAGTTAACCAGCGCCATGATCAGCGAGAACAGAGCAAAGACAATCAGCATGTTGCGCACTATGGCAAAAAAATCAATTAAAATCTTTCTTGTTTCGTTTAGGGTTTATGAAATACCATGCTTGTTGCCCACATAGACGAATTCGTAGGATATTATGTAGTATCCGTAGTGTGTGGATCCTGGCGCCGCCATGGCATAGCAATAAAGGTCAAAGATGCTAGTGCCAATAGTGAACAGAGAAAGGAACTGAAAGTGAGAAAACAACAGAAACGAACAGAAGTAACAAAAGGATAAAAGGACCTCCCTCTCCCTTAAAAACCTACAATGGCAAACAGGCCTATGAGCATGGCACCCTTTTGGATATCAATGTACTGATTGTTTTTCAGCAGCGGTCGCTGGTACCACGGTATCCTTACCGACCTCGTCGATCGGGACATCTTCGAGTGCAAATTTGTCGACGATCTAAAAGATGTGAAAATTGCATTTAAAGATTCTATCAATTCTGGCATACATACCTTCCCGTCGCATGGGAGTAGACCGACGGATTGGAGCGATATGTGGAGGGCGTTTTCCTTCCGTAATTCATCTTGAAGCCTTGCAAGTGACGTCACGTACGGAAAATGTGGAGCTCCTTGCAGAATCCTTAAAGTACTAGAATTGTTTGGGTGTTAATTGGTAATGGTAACAAGTTAATTTTTCAATATTTTGTATGGAAGGCGGGGCGTGTTTGCTTAATTTCTTATTTTGGGTGTGTCAAGCTGGGCTTGAAGGTACCACAAACTTTGATGGCCAATACGACCGCTTTAAATCGATTAAAATAAAATTGTAAGAACTTCTGGCTGTTGTAGGACTCCTGTAGTATGAATATAGTTATTCAAATGGGCTCTTTACATTTATTTACCTTTAAAAAAACGAAAAATTAATTACTTCGCAACGCATCAAAAACAAACCCGAACATTAATGTGACCAGATGGGTTGGCTGAGCAATAGCGCAACAAGTTCTATCGATAGTATGATTAGGGCTGGGCATCACTTTCGATAGGACTCTGATTTGGCGCGTGCATTTTAAACTTTATTGGGTTTTGTAAAAAGTATTCTTAATGGCTGTAACAACCGTAGTATAAACTTAAATTTAATAAAATTATCACTAACATTTAGAAAACAAACTTTTCTTGGCTTGAATTTCAAATTAGAAACATAAGTCATGTCACATGTGGCGTGTCAAAATAGTAGTCTGTAAAAATGGTAAGGGTTAAATAAATTTAAATATTACGACTAGAAATTGTAGATAAATTTTCGGCAAAAACATTACATATAATAAAATATTATACTTTCGAAAGCATAATTTATATTTCGATAAATATCTTACAAAAAATATCGATGTATTGATATACTGTCCACAACCCTACAGCGCAACAAAAAACCAAAATAGAAGCAGCGAACACCGATGAGCAAAACAAACAAACAGCTTTAAAAACACATTCTAGGATTAAATGACCGCCTGCCCATGTCACTGCCGCGCATCACAGACTTTGATATACTCGAGAAACTCGGAGCGGGCAGCTATGCGACCGTCTATAAAGCGCGCCACAAAGTAGGACACTCATCAGCAGACATATATGTATTATGTACCCGTTGAGGATAATATTTATGTTTTATCGTTGCAGAAGCATCGCACTTACCACGCCATCAAATATGTGGAAATGGCAACGTTATCGCAAACCTCGCGGGACAACCTAGTCACCGAGATACGCCTCCTGCGAGACCTGAAACACAAGTACATAGTGACGCTTCAGGACTTCTTTTGGGACAACAAGTAAATAAATTATTATTATTATGTCCCTTGCAGAGGAAGGATATATTTTTCCAATAGCAAGTAGGATTTATTACAATAGAGAATGGAGGCACTCCACAGCAGGTTCTCTAAAATTTCCCCAACTCTATTGAGTAGTTGGCACTATCTTGCAATCTATAAAAAGTACTCCATAACACGCAAGGCCATGACTAATACCTTCTGACCTTTTCAGAAATATTTACATCGTGCTTGAGTACTGCAATGCCGGTAATCTCTCTGCGTTTATACGAACAAAAAAGGCTTTGCCGGAGAGCACTTGTCGGTACTTTCTGCGGCAATTGGCGGCGGCCGTGCAGTATATGAGGGCCAATGATGTGTCCCACTTTGATTTGAAGCCTCAGAACCTGTTGCTAACCCGAGGAGCCAATAATGTTTCCCTCAAGGTGGCGGATTTTGGGTAACTATTGCTATATTTTTGAATAGAATGTCCTTAACACTTTGCTTTATTCTCTCGCAGTTTCGCCCAGCACTTGAAGCTGGGTGAGATCAACCAGCAACTGAAGGGTTCTCCTCTATATATGGCTCCGGAGATTGTTCGAAAGCATCAGTATGACGCAAAAGCTGATCTTTGGAGTATCGGTGTGATCCTGTACGAGTGTCTTTTCGGAAAGGCGCCCTACAGCTCCCGGACTATTGAGGAGCTGCTGCTGCGCATCCGTACTGCCGAACCCATCACACTGCCACCGAACACTTGCATCAGCAACGAGTGCCACGATCTCCTGCAACGCCTTCTTGTCCATGAGCCCACGGAGCGTATTTCCTTCGAGGAGTTTTTCGCCCACCCGTTTCTTGATCTCAAGACGTTTCCCACGGAGCACACCCTGCAGAAGGCCATCAACTTGGTTACACAAGCGTGCTCCTACGACGAGAAACGAGACTATAAAGAAGCTTACTATCTTTACTGCAGTGCCTTGCAGTATTTCGTGCCTCTAATCACGGAGGAGGCGGATTCAACAAAACGTCTTGCCCTGCGTAACCGTGCTCTGACGTACTTGAAGCGCGCCGAGGAGATTAAGAACTGCATTATCGAGGATGAGTATAAAATGCTGGCCGAACGGCAAAAACGCGAGGCTGCATCCTCATCTGCTTCTCCTGCGCGAACCCTGGAGGTTCCTGCTGCTGCCCAGGCGGCCGATCCTCAGCCTAGCAGCTCTCGGATGTCCGAAATGCTGGAACCGGATGCTCGATTCAAGCAGCTATGTAGGATTTTCTTGATTGTTTTTGGGCAATCATTTTAAGAAAGGTTTTTTTCACGCTGTTTTAGTTGCCTTGTCGCACTCAAGTCCGTCCCTGAAGACTGGCCTGGAAATCGGACGCAAGGGGGAACTGTACTTGTATGAACGCAAGCTGGATGCGGCCCTGGAGTCGTATACCACAGCGCTGGGTGTCTTGGTGCCATTTGTTAACAACGAACCGAAGGGAGAGCGACGTAATCTATTACTGCAACAGGTGAGTAGAATGAAAAAGATTACAAAACCTCAAATAAATACTAAATTCCTTTTTAAGATGGAGTTCTGGATAAAGGAGGCTGAGAGCATCAAAAGCATCCTGAACGCGAAGAATATGGACGAGGAGGAGCATAAATTGTCCACGGTACGCAGCTGCAGCATACAGTAGTCAACCAAAATGATAAATATTGAAATTCGAAAAGCAATTTTCGGCGCCAGGAGCGCACTTGTTAGAGTATTTTTGTAGACTTAGTCATGTAGCCTTCTATGAACTTATATACTTATACTATATATGTCTAAACTAGAATTGCTTTCTATGTATAGCAGAACCAAGACAGCTTTTTCAAACCCTCCCTGAATACCCTTCTATGCAATATATTTAGTTATGTGTACGTATCTTGTGAATGTCCTTAATCCAATGGCCTTCCAACCTCTACCTATGTATACTTATCCACTTGCTTGTGGTTGTAAACCGTTGTTAAGTTTTAAAGCCTATCATTGTCTATTTTAAGCCACCCTCAAAGAGAGCTCTCACATTCCCGGGCTGGTCAAGTCGGAAACATTTGTATTTGAGTGTATTGATTGTGTTTTATTTGATTAAAATGGTTTAAAGAGCAAGAGTCTTTTGATATTGGCGGAGATAATGAAATAGTGGCGCTCTCATGTAATCTAACAGGTACAATCAGGTATTATCGTTTGCCGTAAATAATCGTAATCTGGCTGTATCGGCAATGTCGGGGAATCTTATAAAAGCTGCCGTCAGTCGATGAGCTCGCAGGTTTAGCCAAAAGATGTTGCCGATTCAAGAACTTTGCCTTGTGGGGATTGCCCTCCTAGCCATTGTTGGGGTTTCCCAGGCAGCTCCTTCCCAAACTGGCCGCGTGGTTAACGGCACGGATTCCACTGTGGAGAAGTATCCTTTCGTGGTATGTATCCTCTAGAGATCAGGATCTTCTTATAGAATACTTTTAACTCAAAGGACTTTTTAAAAATTAATAGATTTCCATGCGTGGCCCCAGTGGCTCCCATTCCTGCGGAGGATCCATAATTTCCAAGCAATTTGCTATGACTGCTGCCCACTGCACTGCCGGACGCACCGCCGATCAGCTATCCATTCAATATGGTGTGACCACCATCAACTCCACCGGCCCGAATGTTGTGAAAGTGAAAAAGATCATTCAGCATGAGCTCTACAATCCCAACAACAACTACGCCAACGACATCTCCCTCCTGCTGGTGGAGGAGCCCTTCCCTCTGGATGGCAAGACTGTGGCCGCCGTCCAGTTGCCGGAACTCGCTTACGCCACTCCCCAGACGGATGCCGGCGGTGACGGTGTCCTTGTGGGATGGGGCCTCAACGAGGTGAGATGTTTTTTTAAATTTATAAATGTTAGGAAACTCATATAACTTAATATCCTTTCAGACTGGTGGCTATATCCAGAACACGTTGCAGCAGGTCGATCTGAAGGTCTACTCGGATGAGGAATGCACCACCCGCCACAATGGAAAAACGGATCCCAGGTACCACATTTGCGGCGGAGTGGATGAGGGCGGCAAGGGCCAGTGCAGCGGGGACTCCGGCGGTCCTCTCATCTACAATGGTCAGCAGGTGGGCATCGTGTCCTGGAGTATCAAGCCCTGCACCGTGGCTCCCTATCCGGGTGTCTACTGCAAGGTCAGCCAGTACATCGACTGGATCAAGAAGAACCTTATTATTCTGGCCTAGTCATGGAGTTATCTTTGGCGATTTAAAAATCAGTTTAATGCTATAAATTAAATTGATAAATTGGCATTTTTAAAATGGTGTGATTAAGTTGAATTGGCTTGTGTTGGTCATAAATCATTTGTTTTTGGTGGAAAACCAAGCTTTTGGAATAGCATTTGGGGGAGGCACCAATAAATTATTGTTCTAACAAGCTTTTAATTGTAAAAAAAAGCTAGCAAAGATTTTAAAATAATTCTTAATAGTTCTAATTTTAAATTCCCTATCAGTAGTAAGCTTTTAAGCGTTTAATTTATTTTATTTTCATTTAAAAATTGGGTTAGTCTCCGATAAATAAAGTTCAGTCACCATGAAAGATAAGAAGCAAAAAAAAATATATTTTTATGCCAATAATCGCATTTTGTGATTTTATTTAAATTCTTTAATGAAAGGCAGACAAGTGCTTCATTATATCAATGACGCCAGACTTAATCCTCCCCCTATCTAGAATCGTAAACAATCCTAATCGGACAGTGTCGGCAGGGTCTGGACGCATATAAAGGCGGTAGTAGCCCCGGGGGACCAAGTTTATTTGAAATATGTTGCAGAACCGAGATCTTTGCTTGGCGGTGGTTGTTGGCCTGGCTATGGCTGCTTTTGGCCAAGCTGCTCCTTCACAGGGACGAGTTGTCAATGGAACCGACTCCAGTGTAGAGAAATATCCTTTTGTGGTAAGAAGACTCCAATATTTTATTCTGGATTGTGGACTCTATTACCTTGTTCCAGGTATCTATTAGAAGCTATGATGGCGCCCACTCCTGCGGTGGCTCCATTACTTCAGTGTACTTTGTGATGACAGCCGCCCATTGTACGAATGGTCGCAGTGCGTCTACCCTTTCCGTCCAATTTGGAGTAACCGACATTAGCGTCTATGGTACGAATGTGGTGGGAGTGAGGAAGATTATTCAACACGAGGCCTTCGACCCTGCTCATCAAAATGCCAATGATATATCCTTGCTGATGGTGCAGGTGCCGTTTGTGTTTGATGGAATTCGGGTGGCTCCTGTCAAGTTGCCAACGGTGTCCTTCGCCACACCCCAGTCGGATGCTGGAGCAGAGGGTGTGCTCATCGGCTGGGGTCTCAATGAGGTTTGTTTGATTCAATTATTTTTTTTTATGTTAATGATATGCTAAGTTATCTGGGATACCTTCAGACCGGTGGCAGTGTGCAGGAAACTTTGCAGGAGGTGTTTCTGAAGATCTATTCCGACGAGGAGTGCACCAATCGGCATAATGGACAGACAGATCCCAAATACCACATCTGCGGAGGAGTGGATGAGGGCGGAAAGGGTCAGTGCAGTGGAGATTCTGGAGGCCCCCTCATGTACAACGACGAGCAGGTGGGAATCGTTTCCTGGAGCGTCAAGCCCTGCACCGTGGCCCCCTATCCGGGGGTCTACTGTAAGGTCAGCCAGTACATCGACTGGATCAGAAACAATCAAGTCGTATAGCCTGAGTCACAAAAGAGAAATGGCTCAATAAATTGAGAATTCATATCTTTTCGAACCGCATTATAAATAATTTTATTCCAAGTCCCCTTCCGTCCGTGGGGGCCGATAAGCTAATTATCGGCAGCAATATAAAGAAAGAGTCGCTCACCAATAAATTAAATAAATTATTATTTCTAGTCATAAATTTAAGCATCAAGCGGTTTGTTCAAGAATAATAATTTGGGTTTAAGTCGTCATGACAAAATTAAAAAAAATTCCAGGGGAGAACAATTCAATATCTTCCGCGATGGCTTTTGGGCGGAAGATCTTGAATGAATCGGAAATTTCGGAAAATGCATGGGGATGACTATATGGGCCCCACCGATGGCTATATCTTTGCCGAAAATCATCAGATTCTTAAACAGAATTCCTTAAAAGACTCGTGTATCGATTCTCCTTCAATCTGCATTAAAATCTGGGAACAAATTTATTTTGAGATTTTTTGTTAAATTTTCTGGGGAGTCCCCTTCGAAGTTTCGGAAATTCCATGGGGCGGACTATATGGACCCCACTGACGCTATATCTTTGCCAAAAATCATCCGATTCTTGAGCGGAATACCTTAAAAGACTCGTGCGTCGTTTCTCCTTCAATATGCATCAAAATCTGGGAACTGATTTATTTTTCGATTTTTTGTTACATTTTCTGGGGAGTCCCCTTCGAAATTTGGGAAAATGCATGGGGATGACTATATGGGCCCCACCGATGGCTATATCTTTGCCAAAAATAATCAGATTCTTAAACGGAATACCTTAAAAGACTCGTGTATCGATTCTCCTTCAATCTGCATCAAAATCCAGGAACAAATTTATTTTTCGATTTTTTGTTAAATTTTCTGGGGAGTCCCCTTCCAAATTTCGGAAAATGCATGGGGAGGACTATATGGGCTCCACCGATGGCTATATCTTTGCCATCCGATTCTTGAGCGGAATACCTTAAAAGACTCGTGTATCGATTCTCCTTCAATATGCATCAAAAGCCAGGAACAAATTTATTTTTCGATTTTTTGTTCAATTTTCTGGGGAGTCCCCTTCGAAGTTTCGGAAAATGCATGGGGAGGACTATATGGGCCCCACCGATGGCTATATCTTTGCCAAAAACCATCCGATTCTTGAGCGGAATACCTTAAAAGACTCGTGTATCGATTCACCTTCAATCTGCATCAAAATCTGGGATCCAAATTATTTTTCGTTTTTTTGTTCAATTTTCTGCGGAGTCCCCTTCCAAATTTCGGAAAATGCATGGGGAGGACTATATGGGCCCCACCGATGGCTATATCTTTGCCGAAAATCATCAGATTCTTGAGCGGAATACCTTAAAAGACTCGTGTATCGATTCTCCTTCAATATGCATCAAAAGCCAGGAACAAATTTATTTTTCGATTTTTTGTTCAATTTTCTGGGGAGTCCCCTTCGAAGTTTCGGAAAATGCATGGGGAGGACTATATGGGCCCCACCGATGGCTATATCTTTGCCAAAAACCATCCGATTCTTGAGCGGAATACCTTAAAAGACTCGTGTATCGATTCACCTTCAATCTGCATCAAAATCTGGGATCCAAATTATTTTTCGTTTTTTTGTTCAATTTTCTGCGGAGTCCCCTTCCAAATTTCGGAAAATGCATGGGGAGCACTATATGGGCCCCACCGATGGCTATATCTTTGCCAAAAACCATCCGATTCTTGAGCGGAATACCTTAAAAGACTCGTGTATCGATTCTCCTTCAATCTGCATTAAAATCTGGGAACAAATTTATTTTTCGATTTTTTGTTAAATTTTCTGGTAAGTCCCCTTCCAAATTTGGGAAAATGCATGGGGATGACTATATGGGCCCCACCGATGGTTATATCTTTGCCAAAAACCATCCGATTCTTGAGCGGAATACCTTAAAAGACTCGTGTATCGATTCTCCTTCAATCTGCATCAAAATCTGGGAACTGATTTATTTATCGATTTTATGTTAAATTTTCTGGGGTCCCCTTCCAAATTTCGGAAATTGCATGGGGAGGACTATATGGGCCCCACCGATGGCTATATCTTTGCCAAAAATCATCCGATTCTTGCGCAGAATACTTTACCTTTACAAAATTCAAAAGGCTGTGTTGCATGAAACCATTAAGAATATCTTTAAGCCACAGATTCGTGTGAAAAATTGTATTTGTTAGTCTTTAACTATTTATTTACGGATTTTTCGGAAACAGTCTAGCAAGAACCAGACAGCTGCTCTGTGAGGAAGTGTGCAGTTTGAGAAGCACTGGGAAAGTGGACCAATACGAAGGCAAGCCGACATGAAGCATCCGACGAAGGCTAGCCGATATCAAGCATCCGACCCGTCGGCTGCTGCTGCCACGGCTTCTCTGCTTCTTGCTGATGGTACTGCTTCTGCTTGTGGCACTGCAGTCAGTATTTTCAACTCAGACGGAACGCACGGTTGGGCGGACTGAGCGAAGTCAGTTTAAAATAGTTCAAAAAGTGAGGCAACCGTTGTTTCTGTGATCAGAATTCAGAGAGCGAACTGGAAAAACTCAAACAAAAACTATCAGTTTACTAAAACTGAACATAAACTTAAAGAAACACTTGTGTTAATGATTTAAATGCAAAAACTATGCTTTCTAGTGGGTTCACTTAATTTATTTCCAAAGATCTTGTCGACGATGTGGCCGTGATGTCTTTAGTTTGGTTACAATCGCCATCGCCATTGAAATTGTCGAAATGAGAAAAACATATTTCATTAGCCCCTGCAGACTGCGGAAGGTCACCTATTATGATGGACAGAATTCGTGGCATTCATTCGTTTAATTAAAATACAGAACAAAATAGAGCACAAAAAAAAGAGCAGAAATGACTCGTTAATTGGCTGCTGCCTGGGTAACATTGCGAATGAGTGATGTTTTTGGGCTTGAAATTCAAGCAACAAAAAACTGCAGTAGGTTACAGATTGCCCCTCGTCTGATGCCTAATCCTGGCATCCTGATATTATGGATGGCATTCACGCATCATACATATTTTGGAAAATCAAATCAAATCCCAAAAGTAGGCAGCCAAAGTACACAATGAGAGCTCGTAATACGATTTTGGGTTGCTCTTGCCGCTCCTCAAAGTATTTTCGGAAAAATTCGTGGAAACACTCAATGCTGAACGCATAGAAAAGAACTTTTCAACACAGTCCCCCCCCACCCCACAATCCTTTTAGCCACCCTCGCACACACACCACACACACACACACATAGACTCCAGAACACTTACACTCGCGCATTTAACTAACAACAAAAGCAATTTGAAAACAATTTTTCGAGTTTCGAGCAAAACGTGTGGCCCTGTGCGGTCGTGGCCTACATGCTTATGGCTCAGCTCCCGGCCTGAAAACAGGGCGTGGCAGCTCCTGGCAATTTGTAGCATTTCATTTGTAGCATTTCTATGCTTCCCCTCCGCACACCCAGGCTGCACAAACAAAAGGTGCATGCAGCAAAGTTCTAACTGCATCGACAGCCATTGAGATTTATAAAGTGTCATGAACCCCAAAATAGATAAAAAGACGTTCCTGGAAGAGTACATTCTGGCATTGTCCTTTTGGAAAGTTCATGAGGTTATCCAATTGTTGTTGATCGTAAAAGAAGTTAATGAAGTTGTTAAATGGTTTTAAAATAATTGTTTGAATTATTGATTTAAAGAAGTGTTTTTTGAGGGGAATTGTTTGAAATTTTGAAGACAATTATTATTTAAAGAAAGATCAGAAAGATTTATATATGATTATGATTATATAAAATAATTGAAATATATTTCTTAGATCACATTTAAAATACAGCAAACATCCTTGACCTTTGTCAGCAGTTTCTTAAACGCTAAAGATATCCGAAAAATACTATATATATATTAATCAAATAACCACAACAGAAACAAAGGCTTCCAAAAATATAAAATAAGGGAAACTATACGATTCCACTGAGAGGAACAAAGCGAAATTGCAATTTCAGTGAGTGCACGCGTCCTGCCTGTCACTGTTCCAGTGTGTCATTGTGTCAGTTTGTCACTCTGTCAGTTCGTCAGTGTGCCAGTAGTGCCAGTAGTTGTACAATACCTCAGTGTCCGTGTGTTAGTGAAAGCGAACTCTCTCTGTGGTAAAGGTCAGAACTCATATATGAAAATGTCGTGCGCCAACCAAGAAGCAATGTCAACAAAAGCCGCTGTCACCGCCGTCGACGAAGGCAAGGCCTCGTCAAAATATCCATCAACCTTTTTGGCCAACGACTCGGGATCGATTTCGGCTAGATGCTCCAATCTAAGGGCTAGCCCCACAACCATTGCCATGGCTATCCTGGTGGCCATTGTCTTGTGCAGCGGCAGTTTCGGTTTCGCCGACGGCCTCAAGTGCCACATGTGCGGCCAGTACAACGAGGGCGTGGGCTCCATTACGCCATGCACCAACTACACCAAGGACATTGCCCATCTCTACCTGAAGGAGTGCACCAAGAAGAGCGAGAAGTACTGCGTGGTGAGTCTTCATATTCCACAAAAGTTTTATCGAAAAAGTTCGACTTCAATCATTGATTTATAGTCTTACCTCCGAGTCCAGCAAATGTTCCTCAAATTCCATAAATCAAATAAACTTTATTTTAGTGACATGAAAATAAAATATCTATCAAATAAAATGTTTATCAAAACTATCATTTATATATCCCTCTGCCCCGCTAATATTATTGAATTATTCCTCTTGACATTTTTTTCGTCCTGCTCCCTGCTCCCGGCTACTATTGTCCTGCCAATCGATCTGAAATGGAAACGTTGCATTCATTTATTTATAGACTCATTCATTTTGGTTCATTGCTACTCATTGTTGTCATTGTCCGGGAAAGTTAAAAGGCAAACGGCGATAGCTCCTCTTCCTTGCCTGGCTTCCTTTCCTGCGTCCTCCATTGATGACTTCTCGAGTTGATGTTTCCATTTTATTGTTTTTCGCCTGTACTCGTATTGAATGTGTGTGTCTCTGCTTGTTTTATCTCCTTATTGGCCAAGTATGTGTATTTATATTGTTTTCGAAGTAAAGTCGTTGGCAGTTCTGCTGTTGTCACATTTTTGGTTTCAGTGCCAGTGGAGAAAAAAAAAATACAGAAATAGAGATAAATTGCTTTTAAAAACAAAATAAATCATTTGCTTCATTTGAGGGAGTTGTTGGTCCTTAGAAAAGTAAAAGTGTTGCAAAAAGAAACAAAATATAATCTAGTAGCTTTAAATAAAATCTAAGTACAATAAATTGTCAGAAACTATCTCTCCTAATGAGTCCTTTTAGTTTAAAAAGCTAAAAACTTATTTCCATTTAGTGTTCGTTACGTATACGCACCGTTTTCCAAGTTGCCGAGTTGGGACACTGTCGTTGGGCTCGAGTGCTTACACCAGCTTGGGGAAATCACGCAACTGTCTCTTTACCTCATCCTCCCCTCCTTCGAGCCCTCCTCTCCCTGTGCATCATGCATCCATCCGGGGAGCAAGGTAAACTAATGCAACCCGCCTGGCTGGCAATTTCAATTAGTTCTGCGGTCGGCGAGCGGTTTGCCTTGCATCGCCCGTCGACGATCTCTGACAAGCGGCACGTGTCCCCGCCTTAGTACTTGCCTTGATTGTGGGCGTGGCAGCCCAATTGTGCGCATAAATTGCGGCATATTGTATGCACTCCTCCACTATCCTCCAGTGTGTGCCAGAGTGGGTGAGGCAGTCAGTGTGTCGGTCTGTGTATGTGCGGAGCACTTAACGAATTGCAGCGGTAGCAGGAGCCAGGGACCTAGTCCTGGTTCTCCCAGCAGATAGAGCTGGCTGGTTGTTTGCGCTTTGGTAATCATTAAATATTTAACACCTACTTGCCATGCACAGCTGGCAACTGACTGCCGATTGCAGCCCCCAAAAACGGAGGCCCATAAATTGTTATTTTCTGCGGCGCTCGATGCTAACACGTCCCGCTCATTTCAACGGGTCCGCCCACTCCTGATCGCACCCCCTTGGCATAATTTAGTTTCCCAAACGGTTTTTCCCTGGTTTCGTTTGAACTCGACATTTTACCGACTTTTAGTTGAAATTAAAGGAAGTAAGAAAAACGATTTTTTTCGGTGAAATTTGGCTGTGGAAAAACGGGTTAAATATTATTTTATCTTCACTTTTTTCCCCTTTTTTTGTGGCCTACTACGTTCACTGTCACTACGCCATTGAATTTGATTTCCTCCGTTTTTTTTCCCATTTTTTTTTCATGCGGCGGACAAATTGCATTTAATTGCAATTGGCAGCTCAATGCAACAACTAAATGATATGAAATTTATGGCAACAGTGCGGCTTTTTTCGCATTCCCCCAAAGTGTGTCTTTATTTCATATTTTATTACGCATTTAATGAATTATTTTTTAATTTAATAGTATCCCATTATCATTATTTATGAGGACAATTTGGCACATTTAAGCATTTTTTGTTAGCCACATTAGTAGATTAACATTTGTGATTTAAAATAGTTGGTTATTAATTGTCAGTTTTTATGGAAAAGGATTTTAAATGTGGGAATTTATTTTTATTTATTTTAAAAGAAAAAAAACTGAATGTAAATGTTTAATAAAGGTATGTTGTGTTTATTTATGCATTCCTACAATTTTTGCAAGGATTTGAATATTTAAAAAAGGCGAAACTACTCGAAAAAATGGAAAAAAAGAATGAATATTTTTGTTCCATTTTAATTGGGAGGTTGGAGAAGAAAAAATCGATTTTTGATCCATCGTTTTCTCCGAAACGCTGCCCAAATGTCACAACCAATAACCGAGAGAAGGACCTGCCATCTAAGGGGAGCCTGGGAAATGTAGCTGAAAATGATGAGGAAAAACACAAAAGCAAACATTACTTGACAGCATTTTACCCGCCCAGCCAAGCCTCGAGTATTTCTATTTAGCTTTTATCTTTCCTTTTTGGCGCCTTTCTGATAATTGCCATTCATTTTGTTATTAACAGCTTCACAGACACTTAATTAGCGTCATAATTTATGCGAAGCCGCAAAAGTAAAGAGCCCCAGGAATGCCAAGATGGTGGCGCTGATGATAATGATGATGATGATTTTTATGCCGTGTCCTCCAGTGGGCAGAACCCGAAAAGTGGTCAGGAACAGAAAAATATGTTGCAACACGGAAAGCTGAGAAAAACGAACAAGAAACTTTTGTTTAAATATTAACCAACAGCATAAATGCCGTACTGCCTTGGTCCACTCCACTCGACTCCGACTCCGACTCCTTGGATCTTGGCCATAAAAGTTGAAGTGCTTTTGCCACAGTTGCCGGCGTTGTTTTTGCGGTTGTTGTCTTGACTGCTTGACCTAATGTCGTCTTGTTTTGGCCAAGTAGTTGCTGTTTTTGTTGATTATTTGCTTGATGTTTCATTTTTGTTGGGATGGCTACTCCGGGAGTGGCGCCGTCTGCCGGGCCTCGTCTTATATATATTTATGAGTTAAATTTATATTCAAATTAGTTGGGCCACCCGTTTTGGATGCCCGGCGCGTTGAATGCATAATTCATAATTTCAATAATAAGTTCCTGGGAAGCCAAAGCCCCTCATTCGCACACATAATCTACATCTAGCACTCTCCTTGAAGGGGTGGTAGGGCCTGCCGAGCCAGAAAAACAATGGAAGTCTATTGTCTAAAAGGGGGGGGGTCGGTTCAGGCACGTTAACAAATACTGGCTGCATGTATGCATGAGAGTGTATATTTAACCCTTGACCTCATGGAGAACAAAAAAGTAAGTAGAATGCATGCGAAATGTGAGAGATAGAGCCGTTTCCGCGCCTACCTACGAACCAAATTAATTTCCATGTATTTGTTATTTCGAACAAAAACCTAAACGATTCATTGGTTTTAAACAAAAAACAAACTAGGCTAAACAAAAAATTCTTGAGCTTAGTGTAGTGCCAGGATATTGCAGTATCAATTCTCAGTTGGACTGCAAAAAGGTCCATAGACAAGGTCCTTTTGTTGTTTTTGAGGCTACGTGCCTGCTGGAAGTAACCAAAGCCAAAGCCCAAATGGCGAAAAACAAAACACGAATATGGGGCCAAGTCCGTCCGGCCACGCCCCTTCGACTGTGGCCCGGAAAACGGAATGCAAATATTTTGTCTTCATTTTGGCCGTCGTCCTGGCCGGCATTGTTGTTGCAATTAGGTATGTTTACACTGCTCCCCCAACAAACACGCCCCAAAATCACTTAAATCCTGGCATTTTGCCTTCATTATTTTTAATTTTTCACAAAGTAGCACGATTTAATGGTTCTAATTTCATGTGATACATTTTTTAAACTAAGCTTTCTTTATCATACCAGCTTTGTGAACATCTGAGAGAACTTGTAACAATCAAAACTTGTAACAAAATAACACAACTTGCAACAATCTAAGGCTCTCGGCGTCTCGACTTTGGGAAATCGACATGCTTCTCGTAGAAACGCAACACCATTTGGGGAATTTCCACATAAGCTATTTCAGTCGAAACAATCTGCGGCTCGTCCAAGTCCTTGAACTTGATGAGAAAGGATATTTCTCCGTTATCGTTGAAACCCTTAATAATGTGTTCCGCTTGAAAGTCCAAGTTAAAAGGATTGTCTGTAACCAGGTGTGGGTCGATCTTCAGTCCCTTGGCCTTCTGCTTGTAATGGGCATTCAACTGTTGTCCGATTTGGAGACTGCGTTGCCTTTCAAAGGAATTTATAAGCGCCTCACAATTCAGATTTGAGGCCTTTTCCCAGGTGTCGTCCGAATCAGGGCAGTTCTCCCAGTGGACTCTATATTCCAGCTGGCCTTGCAAATTAATCCTCCTATCGCAGACCCTGGAAACCACAAACTCCTCAGCATCATCGTAGATTGAATCCGCAGTTGAATCCAAAATTTCCTTCTCGTTCTTCTCAATCTTCTTGTTATTTTCGTCCTTCTTTTTCTTATCGTTCTTATCTTTCTTCTCGATCTTCTCATTTTTCTTCAAATCCTTGTTGTTTGACATTTTTTAAATTATTTTTTTAATACTTTTTGTGAAATCTAAGCTATAAGATATATTTTGATATTTTTTTTTCCTTTGACCTTTTTTGTTCCTTTCACTCCAATATTCTGATATTTTTCATATTTTCCCTTCGAATGTTGTCGTTCCTTTGATTGAAGTCACCAAAGCCAACTCTGTTCAATAAAAGTTGAAATCTAGGCCCTAGATTATCATAAAAATGTGGCAACAAATTCATTTAATATGCCCAAGATGAAAAAGTTAACAAAAAGTTGGCTCAGTCTTAATATCCTACAGCTTAGGCAAACGATATTAATAAAAGCCAATCCAATATAAGGAATAAAATTGTTTGGCCGGAAATCTATTAGAGATCCTCGGATACCAAGAGAGTCCTCATAGACAACAAAAGCAGCGGTGGGCTATCAGAAGGCGGAAACTGCGGAAAAATATCGTAAAAAATTATGCGTAAACTTGGCGAAAAAGTTTGAGATACTCGTGCAACGAACTTTTCTGAGGCTTGTGCTCCGGTATCGTGATGTTTAATGAAGAAAAACTTGTTTTTTAAAGACGCAACTTTCAGAGGCATCAAAATCGTTGATAGATTACGAGACATGAAAGTGTAGTAACCGACATTAGAGGAGAACTTACAGTCTTTAAGACTGCATGGAGGAACAAAAGTGTGTCTGTCAAACGCAGGCATCCGTTTCATTTTTTATGGCTTGGGAAATGCTGCCACGTAACTTGTATTAAATCGAGAAAGTTTTATTGGCCGAAATTAAAAGCCCGATTATGCGTGTTGACGTGGGCCAGATTTGGTGGATTGGGTGACTTTTTAGGAGCCGGGATTTACATGGCAATGCGGCGGCAATCAAAGTGTGCAGTGAGTGTTACGTGAACGGAATAAATCAGCAGTTCACGATTGAAGCGGATGGAAATTTGGAGGTGATGGTGGATGGGTATCTGGAATGTAAGGGAAAAGTCAATGCAAATACATAATAAAATGTTCGGAGACCTCAAGTGCAGTAGTCCAGAGGGTCCAGAGAACTGGATGGGAGGGGGGCCTGGGTGTAATAAAGCCATAAACGGGGGCTGGCAATTTCCGTGCGGCGAGTTGTGAAATCAGCGCCAATCGTGGCAAGCGGAAGCGGAAGAGTGGAGGCAAGGATAAAAGTCGAAGTGACTGCCTAGGCCATCATTTCCGGCAGCCATTGATTGGTAGGACAAATGGTTGTGGAAGGGAGTTAGTAAGTAGTCCTGCCCAGGGTTCTTGCCTGGGTAAATTCAATGTAATTGATAAGGCGGCAGATAGGCGGCAATGACTCGAGTCTTCTTCCACACACGTAAACTCAAAGACTTTAAGCAAACATACTGGCACTCACACTAACACACACACAAAAATATCCTTCCCCCTTCCCATATATGGAGGCACTCAATTAAGAAAACAATGGCGGCTCAGTTTGTGCGGCAATTGAGTTTTTTGCCATCTGCTTTATTCTTCTTTGTTTTGATTTCGGCTTTTGGGAAAGAGTCCTCTGATTACCCCTTCCCTTTTGGGCCACTAAGACGCTTAGTCCTGCCACAAGCCCATTTCAGTTCTTGCCGCTTTTCGTATTTGACTAGGCCCGGGGAAAACCACCAACGTTATCCTTTGCCTTGCCTTTTAAGCGAACCTAAGGCATCTTCGCGTTGGCTCTATCTCGTCCTCATTAGCCGTTGTCTTTGCGGCAATTTGGCTGTCACTTTTTGTCGAGTGAGTAGTTCCTTTGTCCTGGCTTCAGGACAGTATCTAGTTCTATTTGATCATCGTTATAATTAATGTATGTTAGTTTTTGTCAGTATTACGGTCGTAATGGCACCAAAATTGTAATGACAATCCAGCACACATAAGTAGGCAATAGTTTTTTAATGCGAGTTTTTACGACAAAAGCTGAGAAAGTTTGCCAATTAAATATAAAAATAGTATTATGTAGAACTCTGACGGAGTGTTAAAAAAATGGAAAAATTGCTATTTCCTGCCTCTGATTGTTTCAATTTGGTTATTAAGTATTTAAGGGTTTTCTCCCCGGCCGAGTTCCATTAACAGCTCACACATGCTGCACAGAAACTTTTTCAACACCAAGAACAATAATTCATTTATTTCAGCCACACACTCTCACACAAACCGTCCAGGATAAATGTATTTTTTGGTACTCCCAGTTGGGCTGGCAACTATCTGTTGGCTCTGTCGGTCTTCGCCATACAGTTTGAGGCATTGTAAGCGATTTAAAATGTTGTGCCACACACACACACAGCCAGACACTCGCACACCCAGAAAATATGGCAACTGGCAGTTGGCACATGGGAGTAGTGTCGACCTCCATGGCCGAAAAGTTGTTGTTGCGCATATAAATGATTTTGATAACGCGCACTGACATTTTGTGACTTCATTATTCTAAAATTCAAATTATTCCGAACGAACAATGGAATTTTGCGAACACAACCAGAAAAACATCCAAACAGAAACCAAGCAACAAAATGAAATGAAAAACTGGGTCAGACTGTGGCTGACAATAAGTTTTATTAGCTCTCTAGACGACCGAAACAGGCTGGCACACACACATACATACGCATGTGCGATATTGGGACACGTTACGTATACGCCGGGTATGCAAATCTGAGAGTGCCACTATCCCTCTCCCTATCCGGTTGGCCTGTCAAATAAAGAATGTTATGCCACTGACGAACCGCTGTGTTGCGTTGATAAAGGTCCTCGAGGCACCCAGGATCCACAGACTGGATTAAGTAATGCGACTGGTTCGCGTCAAAGCCACTTTCCCAGTTCATTGCGCCTTTGCCGCATAATTTATGACTCGAAATTTATATCATTTCTTTTGAGACAGACAATTGCCAAGGCACTAATAAAATTTATTTCTTGTATATAACTTATGAAGGGCAATATGGCGCGAAAACTTAATGAAAAATGGTTGCTCTGCAGAGTCTCAACTGAAACGTGTTTCGGACTGGCGGACTGACTGGAAGGAAAAAAGCCTTCTGGGCAAGCAGCTGTGACCAACTAATAACCAGGGGGCGTGGCTAAACGTGTACGAAAAAAACTTTTTACATAATTTTTCTCCACTCATTTCTTCCTTTTCGTTTGTGTGGGTGCCAGGATATATATATGTGTGTGTGTGTGTGTCACAAAATCCAGTGAAATTTTTATAAAGCTGATGCTAAGCTTACGGACCAAAGCCAAAACGGAAATCCTTAGTTTCCTTATGACAACGACATCCTGGCACAAACCAAAAAAATGTCAGCGAGAAAAAAAGGACAAAAAAAAAAGACTGAAACCGAAAACACAGCGAAACTTTCGCCATGCGGGAAAGCTGCGGAGGGAAAGTGGCAAATTTTTTATTAGATTTCGCTGCAGTCACTTAAAGCGTCGGATAGCAGTCGCGTCTCAACTCGCCCTTGGCAAATTGTTCATTTCCGTTGAAAGCTTTCACACTTTTTCACGGAAACGATGGCATATTGGCCATCGATATCGCATCTTGGGTTATTAATTGACAAGCCTCTGACTGGATACTGGCTGTACGTAAGGACTGCATTCCGTTCTTGATTCCCCAGCAGCCATTTATTTTAATCAAGTGAAAAGTCAAAATGAAAATATCCGAGACCATCAATCAAGTTCTGGTGGCTGCCGGGAAAACTTTTGAACTTTTGTGCCAAAACCAAACAATATGCGAATATAGTGGTGTTGCATCCTCGGGGAGTGAAAATCAAAATGTTTACTGAAACTCAGTTTTCAGAAAAGTTATCAATAAGCAAACAACGGCCAGAAGGATAAATCAAACTATGAGGCCTCAAAAAATGTGTGTTCGAAGCATAAGATACACTATCTTAAAATCCTATAATGGCTTTGAATAATAATAATAAAGTTTATCACTTAAACCAAGCATTGTGTTTGAAATACCCCAATATTGTTTAAAGAAACATATATTTTCTTAGAAAACTTTATGTCATAAATGGAAAGAGAAACCAAAAGAATATGAAATTTCTTGATGAAAATTTTATTTGAAAACAAAACTCGCCCTGCTGCCCTTTTCCTGGCTTAAGCCCAGTGTTGGTCTCAAAACAATTTCGTGTATTTTACCCAAGTGAATAATGTAATTTGGTCTAACTTTGAAACTGTGACAAGTTGCGAAATTTCATAACATCGATATAAATTTCTGAGACTTTACTTGGAGCTATCTCTGATCAACGTCCGTCTATCTGGGGCATGTGGGCCGCAAACGAAGCCATCGACGTTGTAAGTCATTTGAAATAAAAGCCACATGGCGGTCGGAGAAGATGGCCTTTGGCCCATAATAAAACGCATAAAAAGGATCTGTGAAAATGGGAAATTCTGTTGCAGTTTTTATGTGGCCATCTCTCTGTCGCATTGCAATTTGGGGGCATTGTCTTTCCATCTGGGGCTCAGTGGTTCATTAGGCGTAATGGCGGTGCAAGACCCCTTTTTATGGCAACGGCTACTTGAGAGTGACTCGTCTTCATGGCCTGGAAGCCCAATAGCCATTAATATTAATTATACGAAAGTTGCTTAACTTATTCAAAAAGTCATTCCCAGAACTGTGAACTATGATTACTACACTTCTTCCAGAGAGACATTTTCGAAGGAATGGGTTTTTTCAGCAAATGGCTTCTTGTTATCCTAATGCGATTTCTAGGGTCAGTTCACCTGGGATACGTCCGACTGAGTTGGGTCAGGTCATTTGTATTCTTTACATAAATTCGGTAAAGTGAAAAAAAAACATTTAATCTAAAATGCAAATAATTTTATAAGTGACTTGCAAAGACCAAGGGTTCCTTGTTTCTCGTGACGTGAATAGATGCTTGTTGCATTGACAAAGCTCAGCGTAACTAAATCGATTTGGGTGAAAAGAGTAGATGCAACCCAGGAGTAGTTAACCCCTTTCCAGTCTTTAACCCACTAACAACCCGAAGCTAGGCGGCAGTGCATGATAGAAGTGCGAAACCACTCGTAAATGTTGAAAATGTTCAAAAAGCAAACCATTCTAGCATCGCATGGGTGCACTTGCATTCCCACATTGGGGAACATACTTAGATTCGACAAAAATAAACACCAAAGTATGACACAAACTAAACAAAATTTTGTATTAAATTCCAAAGAACACCTGACTTGAAACTTGAAACAAAGTTGTAGCTGAGAGGAGTTACTGACTAAGGTGATGTCTGCTTTCGCATAATTCTTAAAGTCCTTTCATCGCATCCCGATCTTGTAGCTCTCTGGAGGCCTTTCCACAAACGACGACATACTTTGCACATGCTTGTGAATGACATTTTGGCATATTTTCGCATTTTATACGCCTGGCCCAGTTTGTTCTGGTCTTGGCTTTAAGGAAACAGCTGCCAACGGCGTTTCGCATTCATTCGGAGCTCGAAATTTGAGGGATGAGTAAGGAGAGCTGATAGTTGGCGGATAAAGGGGATAATGGAGGTGGGCAGGGGGACGAGAGATGGCTGTGGTTGTTGGCCGGCTTTTGAATTGTGGGCCAGAATTTCAACTATGTGTTTGACTGGCCAACAGCCCCATCACTTGGCCCGGCTGGTCGAAGGCTGTATGCGCCATGGCACGTGTGCTGATGAGTGGCTCCGGCAGCTGCCGGATGGGTCTGGTGTCTGACTGGGAGTCTGGGATCTGGTGTTTGGTCTATCTGCTATCTGGATATCTGTGTGTTTGCCTTTTCAGCGCCTGACGCTGCTGATATGCAGCCCGACTCCACTCACACTTGCAGGGAACAATCAAAGTCATGTTGACGTTCAATTTAGCCGCTGTTGATTTGTGTCGTAGGAATTTTCTGTTTTCTGTTTCTGTTTTGTTTTCTTACCTTTCTTTTTATGGTTTTTTTTGTGGCTCTGTTTCGGCTTTTTTCTCCCCACTCTGACCTCGTTCTTGGCCCCCCTGTCCAGTTACGCAACTAGAGTATGTTTTTACAGTTTTTGTTGCGAGGTCGCCTTTCCTCCGGTCCCGCTTTATTCCGGGCAGGAGCAAAAAAAAAAAATTGTTTATCCGTGATTTATGGCGCGGAATTTGTGCTTACGTGGCAACTGCACCGGCGGCAGCTCCGGCTCCTCCTTCTCTTCAGTCAGTCTCCTCCTCACCTGGCTCCGAAGCACTTTAGCCCCGTCGTCATGTCAGGTCTGCTAATGCCTTCAGCCGTAAGTCTGTGAGAAATTTCAGGACGGAGCTCTGTTCCCCTGATCATCTGTTACGGCTAAGCTTTTCATTTCATTGCCCACTTGGCGTTTTCCGGGAATTCATCCATCATCCCTCCAAGTGGGGATTTGTACTTTTGGACATACATTTTTCAAAACATTTAAATTTTAACAAAAACACAAAGCATTATGGTTCTAAATATATGCTTCTGACCCCAAATTAATTAAATTATTTAGTTGAACTTTTGGAAAGCAAATTTAATTATTTCAGTAGAATAGTTTTGATGTCGCAGAGTATCAGGCTAAATGTAAAAATAATATTGTTACATTTTTTTGTGGGTTTCGTGTGAGGCGTGAAACCAATTTAATTTATTCCACAAATGCGCTGATATTACAAACCAATTCATTTTGAAGTGGATTTTCTAATACGCCAGTTAACTGCAAAAGGAAAACATTCAACGAGTTTATTTATGCAGGCGATAGGATTTATGGACCTCCGGCGAACCAGCGATTATCATATTTCATTGTTTGGCCAAATAGCAGGCGCAAATGTTTATGGCCGGGCAAACTGGTATCATTTATCAGCTGCAAGCCAAATCCACTTAATGGCAGTGGCTGACACGCCCTTTGGCCGCCCGCCTTCCCTCCCGTTTTGAATCAAAAGTCAAACCGCAGAAAACGCCCAAGATTTCAGCATATAAACCAGAGCATTATCTGCAGGCGGTAACAGCTAATGCAGGATTTTCGGTGAAGGGCGGCAGTAGTTGGTGGAGCGAGGAGCCAGGAGGAGCCTCCACAAATATCCCCTTCATAAATCTGGGCGAAGCACATTAAAATATTTCAAAGATTTGGGCAACGCCGAGCTAAGCGGCTGAGGCTGCATTTGAAATAAAAACGCTGAGCAGGCTGCCTGGCACTGGAAAAATGTAAAAGAAATACACAAGATAATAGAAATGCAATCCTCTGGAAAAAACTAAGGGAGGTCTTACAAAAAAAAAAACAGCAGACGCCAGCAAGGATAAAAAAACTGGGCAACTCACCCAAAAATGTGAGGGAACTGGTGAAAAAATTCAGGAAACTACATTTCGTCCTTCTAAAAGGAAAATAGTGAAAATAACTTTGTTGGGAGTGTATGAACTATGCATTCCAATGTTTCCTTTGCAGCAACGAATCATTTAGGAAAGAAACCGGCATTTTAGACTGAAATGAGAGGTGATATTTTTGAAAATTCAATTTGAAATGGCGATGGATAGATCTCGATGCCTTATCGAAGCTTTTATCGATACATCGTTCATAGCCTAATATTGCTGATCGCTAAAAGTACATCTTAAAGTATAACTATTTCTTACATTTAATTATGTTTATCACTTTGTCTTAAACTTAGGAGTACCTTATCATTACAATTCAAATTTTCTTTCGCACTATATGCCACCATTTTCATTTGAAAATGATTTATGCGCTCACACAAACACTTAGAAAGGCATTATTTGAATGGCGGCTGTGGCAACAATGGCGTCGTGTGTGCCTCTGCCTCTGGCATTGCTTTGGCAATTGCAACAAGAATAATTGACAGCATTTCAGGGCCCAGCCACATTCAAAATATGGGGTTACAGTGGCAGCTCATTAAATCAACTGCCATGTAGTACTTTGTGGTTTCAGGCTGATTTGTTCACTTCGTACAGCGTTCACTGTACCCAGCATGTGAATGGAAATTTGCGACATGCATATGGAATTTAGAATCGCTTAAGTGTCAACTGCCAGGCAGTATTTTGAGCCCCATATCGTTTGTCTTTTTTTTGCCTGAAGGCCCTTAGAAACGCAGAATATCTTGGTTATACCATGGAGAATTCTGCACGTATCCGACGAAGTTTATGGGAATGGTGGGAGTGTGGGCGGGTGGGTTCGAATGGCACCTAAGCAGTATGCAGCATAAATTGTTCAAATTACAATAAATTGCCACATTCAGGAGGCTTGAGTGTATGCGAATAATAATGTCATAAAATGTTACCGTTTTATGACCATGGCATGGAAACGACGAACGTGGCAAGATCCAGACTGCCTGATGAGAAACCAACGTTCCTGATGATGACTTTCGATGCAGATGCATTGACTTGCGGATGCGGTTTGGATTGGAATTAACAAAGCCAAGAAACGTACCTGGCCATATAAGCCGACTAATTGCGGCTTCTGGTTGGCAAATCTTGGAAACAGTTTCTGCCTGTGGCATGCTAGTTGGCTTTGATTCTACCCACAAAGGATTAAATAGTGTTTCTTTTCATAGATCCTGTTTCCTCTTATTTCGTCCTATTTGTCCTACTGATGAGTCGTTTTGGGAATAGGAAGATGAATCTCTTAAAGCACATAATTAATGATCAAGCAGATGGCAGTTCAGAGCATTTTATGGAGCCCATTTTTTACAAGCATTCATATTTCTGGTTAATGAAAAAATTTATGCAAGGTTAATTAATTTTAACGAGCCTGCAGCAGTAGCCGCAGGAGCTGGTCCACAAGCAGAAGCAGCAAGGACTTTCGCTTCGCCTCGCAGCATGGCTGACAAACGACAAGCAATAACAGCAACAATATGAAGTAATAAAAATGCGGCGAACAAATGCTTGTATATAGTAATTACCAAGTGGTTTTCCATGTTCGGGGCGACCTTCGAGTTGCCCAGACCAGTTAATGGTGGGGACCAAAAATAATATATATGTGTATGAAATGGAGCAAAGGAAAACAGGCGAAAAAGAGGGAAAACCCAAACAAAAATTGTTGCCAGCTGGAGTTGAAAATTTGATGTCATAAATCACACACGTAAATTGTGACACTCGTTAATTTTAACGCTCGAATGTCACTCTCCTGGGCCTTAAAATGTGTTTGCCGAGTTTGGCGCCCGCTGTGCCAAGTGCCAGGCATTTATCAAAGGATCCGCTTTAAATGCGTATTTCCAGCTAATCTATGACAATTTAAACTTTTTTAATGGAGCCAATTAAACACGAAAACTCGGGATAACCAAACAAAACAAATATGTGTCTCTGATTTAGTATTAAATTGCATTTTTACTTCTATCCCCGATTCTGTGAATCACAAAAACCTGACCTAAATTAATTAGCAGCAAAGGAGTGGCGTAAAAGTTCAACTTGCTGCCCTTTTTTTTGGTGGAATACAGGTGAAAAGTTTTCACCCCAAATGAAAAGTGTAGGTTATGCAACCGACAACAAAAACTATAAATAACAAAGTACCTGCAGGTATCTCCCGAAATTTCATTAAAACGTTTTCTTCCAAAACAACAAAACAGCCAAAAAAGTGTCGTGAAAGTTTCGCAACGAAGTAAAACCTCTGACAAAAAAAACCACAACGTCTGTATGGAGTAGTTGTACTTTCTACTTGAAAAGTTAAGAAGGGCAAGTGACGTGACCCAAAAAGGTTGTCGACATTTATTAATTTCTTGGGAAAGCTGTTGGACTCCCGAAATTAACACTTTAATTTCATTTAATGCAATGCAGGAACAATCAATCAGCCACTCCCCAAAGTCGAAGACGATAGGAGGAATCTCTTAACCTTTGTCCCATGTGGTGATTGATGGCCTAATTGATTGATTGATTCGATGTATGTCTGCTCTCCAGGGGTGTGATAATGCCCATTTAAAGTCTATATTTGTATTGTGCCTATGCAAATTGGATGGAAATGTTTTTCCTGTCTACGCTTCGCATGAGAAATGATGCGAGATGGACAAACACACAGAGCTGATGAGTGGCCGGCTATTATATAACTCACTAATAACAATTTACAAATATTTCGCTAGTTATTCAATAAAGCAAATACACATAAATAATTGCACATGCATTTGCACAGCAATTTTATGGAAAATAGACACGGAATGGCATCAAAACCAATATTGACAATGTCCAGGCATGCATTTACTAGCTAATCCCCAATTAAAGCATCATTGTTTTCTATTTTGAACACATACACATATTGATCTTGTGCTATTTTTGTGCAGCAATCCTTTACATGGAAATCAGAATCCTTGCAGTTTACATGTAAACCAGGCAAGCCAGTGAAAAGTCCTGCAGCTTGAGCCCGAGTTGTGTGTTTAATGCGGCAATTAAAAAACAATTAAGGCCCATAAATCTGTTTGAAATTTAAATGGTGTGTATTTTAAGCCCGCTTATTGAGCTCAAGCCTTTGGAGCTGGGATCACATGTCGTATACGCAATACGCAGGCATTCCTATTTTCTTGGCATACTTTGCGGCGTTCCGTAAGTAATTAATTACCGGTTTCTCCTCGTTCCGTTCCGGAATTCATGTGGAAAAACGTTTCCATCCCCTGTGCCGCATAAACACCGACATTAATCAAGTTTCGTTGCAAATTAATTTGCCAAAGGTTTCTTCTTTTAGGTTTTGGACAAGAAGTGCTTGCCTTGCCTTCTGTGCAGTAGCCGTTCGATAAATTAGCAGCCATAAATTAGATGTCCCAATACACACACACACACACAAGCACACACATTACGGCTGGAGCTCATAAACCTTAAGGCTTGGTGTAATTGTCAACGTGCTCGGTGCGTCAACAGCCCGTCGAAATTAGCACAATCGAATCGAATCAAAGCCAATCGCAGATCATTTACACTCGACCAGTTTCAAAGAGTCAGTTTGCCAGCTGGCTCGAAGCCAGTCTGCCGCCTGCTGAGGCGTTTCAAGGGGCGGTGGGTGTGGGGCTTGGAGGACGGTGGAGGTCAGAGCGCCGTCATTTATCAAATTTAATTACAGTAGGTGCCATAGCTGGGTCCTGGCTTGCCCAAGTCCTCGTCCAAGTCGCGTGAGCTGCTTTCGCTGGCTGCTGGCTGCCGGCTGGCCAATTCGACTTCAACTTTTGGCTCGAAATTAACGCAAATTAATGCAAGCAAAGTTTTTCGTTTTTGCTCACGTAGGCAAACTTGGCGACGTGAAGTTTATGGAGCTAAATGTGCTTATTGAATTCGTACATGGCTATCTATGAATATTTTACTTCCATTATTTCTTTTTTTTGTGGTTATTCAATGAGCTTTTCCAAACTATTTTACTAATGAATTTGGAGGAAAAAAGTTCGAGGCTGGGAAAGCCAAGAAATAAGATCTAAGATATTAAAGAGTGAAAATAAAAGGCATCTTAAATAAAAAGTTCAACTACATCATTTGACTCTTGCGCTTGATAGCTACTATGTCTTATTTTTTGAAACCATTTTAACCCAATAACATCTTCCTGCTTCCATTGAGGGCACTCCATGCATCCTGACGCTGTCGTTTTTTTAGTGTCAATTACATGTTGACATGCCAACAGCTGTCCTTTCATGTGGGAGCCACTCCGAATGTGTGGCAGATAGTTTACAAGGCCACTGCATATCTTGACTGTGAAATCAAGGTATTTCCGAACATCACTATTGTTATTGTGTTATTTCTTTTATAACAATGGGAATAAAACAAGACTTGAACTTTTAAATGCATTGTTTTGTAACAAATATGTGTATCTACCAATCGATAATAGTTTGAAGAAGATATGCGGAAGGCATATTTATTTATCCTATCTGTGACTTATGCCGTTTAGTTTTTATCGCCAGTACAAGTATTGGCTTCCTGCAGCTAGAGCAGCTGTGTGTGTGTATTTAACACTAGAGCTGCATCTGAGCATTGCAGTTGCCGTTGCAGCTGCCATTGTTTGCTGAAAGCTTTCAAGTATCGAATGGAACATAATGGCCGGACGATAAGTGTGTCGGACAGTCGCAGCTTTGCACACGCCTTGTCGTCGTAAATAAATGACAATACATCCGGCTTCCGGTTGTCGGTCGATTCTGACCATTATGTGCTGCAAACCAACAACAAAAGAGGCATTTGTACTGGTATGTTAGTTGCTATCGGTAGACACAGATTTGTTTCTTGTGCATAGGGTTTTTTTGGCCAAATGTCGGTCTGAACTTATGGACTGACACACAAATTGGGTTTTGAAGCCTAATCGAATAGGCCCTAAAGATATATGCATTCCAGATTATCTCTGGCTTAAGCTTCAGGATGGATTTCAAATTTAACCTTTTCACAGGCTCAGATTTATTGTCCTTTTTCTCTGTGCAGTTTTGAATTCTTTTTCTCGAGCTGTTTAGTCTTAAGAATCGACACCGGTGCTTGTGGCACGTTTGTATTGCAAACTCATCAACATTTGCCCTTTTCGTCTATGCGGCAAAAACGATGTGGGTCAACTGGTCTCACTTGGCCAAAAGGTGAACCTGACAATGATGAGGGCAATCTCATGCAACCAATTGAATATTAGCCAAGATGGGGGCGTCATCTTTGAGTTGGGCCCGGCCTCGGCGAAGTGACATTTGGATGGACCCATTTGAACTTTTACTGGAAATAATTTCATCTTGTCAGGCTTATCTATAATAGGTCCATTAAATTATATATACCACATCTTATCCTCTCACCATTTTTATTGCTTTTGTCTTTATTATTTTTCGGCAGAAACAAATTTTTTCACTCAATTGGGTAATTGAGCTCGGAGTCATAAAATTTTTTCATGAGGCGGCATCTTCAACAATGGCTTTATGTTTTATGATTATTATATGTAAGCTAAATAATATGCAAAGTAATAAAAAATTATGTTTAAAAACTGTAGGCTTTGAATTTATAACTAATAGAAATATGATGCATTTTTATTTAAAGAGTTTTGATGTCCATATGGCGGCCTTCATTTATTTTTGAACAAAAATCCTTGTCGGTGGTTAAGCTTGTTGATTGAATTACGTATGCGACCCATGGCCACCAATAAATGCAAATATGCAACTGCCTTTCAATAGGAATGAGCGTATTAATCTTTGAATAAAATATGAAGATATGTTATTTGAATACTTGGTGTTATTAGCTCTTTAAAATAATTTATAATTATAAGAGGGTTTCATCGTTAAAAATTAAAAAAAAAACAAATTTGCAAAAAATAAATGTATTGGTCTTTCTGTGTCCTCTCTTCTATAGTTTCCCGACGTACATAGTTTCTTGTCTGCTGTCAGCCAAAACTACCAGCCAACATTTTAGAGCTCTCCTATTTTAGATAGAGGCGGTAGAGAGTTATGGGGCTGGGGGATTTCGCTGAGCCGTTGCTGAAAGCTGATGCCTGAATGGCAGAGTGCATCGCTCTTCGAGGCAAAATCAAATTTCAGACATTTTAACATTTTTTGTTGCTGGCCGGATTTTTTGAGGTCTCAAAGCCAGCATTGATGAAATTGCATTTTGATAATGGAGCGGCACCAGAAGCAGCCAGCATCCACCAGCCACCAGCCACCAGCTAGGAGCTAGGAGCATCCTGGAGGCAAGGATGCACACTGAATATCGTAGAGTAAGTTTCTGTGCTCATTCAATGAGGCAACTGAAGCGAGAGCTCAAGGCTCAGCCAGGATGGGATGGAAAAGGATTGCTTTGCGCCTGTCACAACACCTGGGCACTGAATTCGGCTTTAATAATTGAAGGGCAATGCTCAGCAAAATGCATATGAGGCTCAGTCGTTTTGTGCCCAAAAACTTTTAGAGAGTACTTTTCGATTTTGCTGAACAAAAACTGTCTCATTGCACTATTCCTCGACACTCGTTTTCTCCATTGAACATTTTGGAAGCGTTTTTGTGTATCCGCCTCATTGGGTTCCTTTGCATATTCGCTTGACTGAACGCAGAGGCATTTCTCACTTTCTACCATTATTCTCTTGAAATTTCATTAAGAAATTGAATTAAAGAGATTTTCGCCATCAACATTTTCGAACAGAGAGCAGCTTGAATTATTCATTTGTTGGCGACTTTGTGTCACATCCGTTTGAAATTATTTTAATGTCGATGGCGCTACCCATTTGATAAGTCACGATTCTGTAATTAATGTTGCAACTGTGGCGCCTCTAAAAATGTTCGAGTGGATTTCGCAATTGAGTTCGTGACCCGATTCGTTGATGATTTTAGTGACAGGGCAGGGCAGGGGGTTGTTTGCCGAAAGGATTTATTGAGATTGAGGAATAAATGTCAAGAGGGGCAGTCATAGATTTAATAAGGAATTTAGTGGACGTACTGCTCATTTGCAATTCAAAATCCATTAAGGGATTGCTTGTCATCGTCAAATTATATTTTAAATATATTACTCTCTCGTATCTCGAGTCCGACAAATTGAGTTATTTGACAGAAAAAAATTGTACATCATTCCAGTGGATGCATGGGCATTAGGCATTAGTAGATTCCACCATTCCGCCATTCAGGACCCAGGCACTCACATACAGGGCTCACACATGATTTGAGGCAAATCATCATCTTCCTCCCCAAGATTAAGATGCCAGCGTCGTGCCCTCTGCCGTCTCGAACACTTGAAATTTTCATAAATGGCTTAAGGACGTTGCCAGGATGATGTGAATGCAGGCTGAGACCTGTCGGTGCTTTCACACACATGCACACAGTTCAACGCTGCCATTGCCACTGATGACGTTGTGGCTCGTTTCTTGCCCCATCAGCCATCTTCTTCAACGTTTGCGCATTTCATTCTCTTTAAAAGGGTATTTTGGAATAGATATAGAATCCTTTCAATGAAATGCTTTTGTGGAAAAATAATAAATATCATAAAGGATTGTATCAATTAGATATTAAAAATAATTCAAATTCAACTCATTTATATTTCTTCCTTTCATTAAACATGCCCTATCCTATTTCTTATATTCAAAGAATATTATCAATTTTATGGATTCAAGGTATCTTGGATATCATTTTTTATTATTTTTTGTATGGCAGTACTTCTCTTGTCATTACCACTTCTCTTGCTTTTTGCAAGTTGCGTCTTTTAGTTTTTTAGAGCTTCTGTTTTTTTTTTGTCTCATTTTGGCTGTCACTCGCATGCAAAGTGGAAATCATCAACGTCGTCATCAGTTGCCGTCTGCCCGAGTTGGTTGGTTGGCATTAGAGGGCTGGGGGTTCGTTTGCTTCTTCAAATCACAACTAAGCAGAGATGATATAACTGGCTTAAGTGAAAGTAGCACAAAAAAAAAAATACAACCCAGGGCTGGAACTTTCCCCTAGAACTGGCTTAAACTCGGCTCCTTGTCTGTCTCAAGATTATTGCTCTGCTCAACGGTTTTCGTGTTTTCCTTTGGTCCAACTTTTGCCCTAACAACCAAATAACATGCCGAGCTGCATTTTGCCCAACGTGCTCTACAGACCATAACCCCGCCCACAGCCTCCTCCTGGCAGGCCAGGCAATTTTTTGTTCGCATTTCTTTTTCAAACTAGGCCAAATGCATAAATCTTTGGCTGCTAGCTGCTGGCTGCATCTGCAAGTGAGTTACTGAAGATAGTAATATGAAATGCCTGGCTTGAGGAACGGCAAGGAAATTAAGTTTTCTTCCATTTCTGTGGTAAATCAGTTGATTGCATAAGAAATGATGGAGATTTCGTTTTTATTTGTGCGTCTCACCAACCCCCACATCAAAAATTCAAAATAGCTTCCACATAATCATGGGGTTGGCAGCTTACAAGACGTGTGCCTGTCCCCAGTGATTATCCCCACATTATCTATATTAGCCACATTACTTAGCCCCCATCCAGGCCAGCAGCCAAAGACACAACAAACGCACTTTGTGGCATCGCATAATATAATGAGCTTACCCTTCTGCCACCCTTAACTGGGCTACTTACACAAGCAAAAAACTATAGTATGCACAAAATTTTATCAGAAAAGAGGTTCATTGGAAAAAGTTACTTATCATTTGACAACAAAAAATTGATTATAACAAGAAAGTTACATTTTCCAAAACTATTAGCTAAGAGTTACATTTTCGCTCAGTGTATCAAAGCACACATAAGGAGCACAAATTATTCACAAACAACGGCAGAGGTAGGCAAAATGTGCTCGCTTGGTTGCCACATATACGTATATGTATTGTATTTACAATATGCTAGGTGTCATCTCATTTTAATAGGACTGAAATGGGGCTAATAAATGGGCCAGAGTGCAGAGATGAGGGTCTATAAAAGCGGTCACTATCACCGGACCTGTTACATAAACAATGAGCTACCAATGTGCTGTGGCCGGGCTGCTGGCAACTGCAGATGTCATGGAATTGCAGCAACGAATGGCCGATAAGCACGCCAAGTCGTTAAGTGCTGCGGAATGGCTTAGCCGGGTTCTGGACTCGGATTGTTGCACATTGTCTGGCCCTGGCGCTTCGCCACCTCGCGGCACAATCGATTAAGCGGTTTAAGTGCCCCATAAGCTGCCTCGGCTGACTGCTTTCCGCACCAAGGATGATTCCTGATGTACAGTGAAAAACTCAAATATTATAACGTAAATAAAAACAATGAATTTTTTAGCTTTTACTTTCTCTAGATAATTGTTAAAAAAAAAATGTTTAAATTGCTAAATCAGAACTTAAATAATTTAACACTTTAGTTCCCAATTTTTTATGGGTGCACTTGTATTTTTACACTCACCTGGTATTGTGAACACGTGTAGTGTATTGCCTATCCCAGGGCGTAGAAACTCGGCTAGTTGGTCGCGGCAGATGGCAGGTGGCAGGATGCAGGTTGTAGGTTGCTAGTTGCAGGTGCATTGTTGCAGGTCTGCGGCTAAAGTATAATATGTGCACACGTTGCACTTCCAGGGGTAATTATTGAACATGTTTATTATTTGCTTAATGGACCGCAAAGCTCTGGAGCGCCTCGGAAATGTGTTGCCTACTTAGGGGCGCCTCGTTTTTCAATTTACTTGCGAGTTTAAAGGAGATTTACAATGGGGGTGATCCTTGAACATTTTATGGCCAAGCTGCAGGACTCCCTGACTATGTCATCTGTGTGTGTTTAGTGTCCCTCTGCTTATGTTGTCGTAAACTTTAATGCCGGGCATATGTAAAAAGAAGCTTGTGCAGTGGCTGTTGCAAGTATATTACGAAGTCGTTGTACGATGTGTTTTATGTTTATTTATCGTAGCCAGGCGTCCTGGGAGACCTCATTGTTGAACTCACGAAACCGTCGTTAAAAGAGCATCAAAAGTGGTTTAGACAACAATACGCAAACGCCCCAAATGGCTGTGGGCATGTGTGAGTGAAATATATAATTCCTTTAAGGAATCACCTAGACATCAAAGGAGCAGGAGCTTTTCGGCAACTTTGGCTTTGGCTATTTTAGGGTTTGATTGAAATCTGCGTGGGTCAGCGGCAGAGCTCTCAAGATAACCTACTTATGGCCTACTTACCAAGATAACCACTCATATTGAGTAACTTTATTGCCAACAACTCTCGACCTTTGGCCCAGAAAGTTGTTTTGTTTCTTGGGGTTTTTAATCCTCTTTCGCAATCCGAATTACGGTCGTAAAAATTTTTATGTTTCTTCCCATAAGCGTTTTGTTGCCTTATTTTTGTTGTATTTTTTCTACAATAAACATTTTCTTCATATTTTTTACTTATTAATTTTTTAATGAACATTTATGTTCATAAATGAAGACTTTTTGGCTTTCATTATGAATATTTGCATAACCAGTGAACTCAAATGAACTGAAAAAATGAAAACATATTTCATATTTGTACGCATTTGGTCAGAATTCCAATATGGAATTAATATCACTGGACTTGGTTCAATGAGAATTATTTAAATGTGTATCGGAATGCCTCAATTAAAATTCATTTATTTTTCTGCTTTTATTTATAGAAATATGTAAGCGAGCTCTCGACCGTGCGCGATTGTGCTACCGAATGCGTGGAAAAGGGTAAGTCTTTTCAGCCAACTAATTTGATTAAATTACCAACACAGAATTCATAATTAATCAACCATAGATAAATAAATCGTCATCAACTGCAACCATTTATTAAATTTAATTTTCACTTCTATCTGATTGTTTTGACCGCACCTGATTGAGATTTATTGATCTGATTTTTTGATTAGAAATCTGGGAGACACAAACATACTGCTGCACCGAAGATGGTTGTAATTCCGGCACCCAGTTGGCCTACTCCATGATCCTTTTGACCCTGCCATTCCTCTCAATGGCCTGGCCAAATGTCCTCGATCTTTGGAATTCGCGGCGTTAAGTGATTATTTAAGAAATGTTACCACTACACTGTTGAATGAGATGCTCTTATTTTATATCTTCCATTTTATTGAGTTGATTGTTTTCCGCAAAAAAATAATGTAAAAACTTTGACGATTAAAGTTTGTTTCTAACTTAAAAAATAAATCAAACCAAAATTCTGTGAACGGGACCTAATCAAACTAAAAAAAGAGATAACGAAAACTTGCATAACAATTTTCCACTTTATCCTATTAGTGTGTGATTTTTAAACTCATGCGATTATGAATTATATGTGTTTCTGGTTAATACTTTGAGGCTTTGTATTTCTGACTGTCTTCCCAAATAAAACAAAACAAAAAAAAAACCAAAGAAAATACCTTAAAAAAGATAAGGAATGATGTGAGAACATCCAAAAGATAAACTATTTCATATTCACATAAAAAATAAAACATTTGCAATGCCAAATTACTACTTAAATCGTGTTAAATAAAAAGAAAAAATAAAATTAAAATTACAGAAAACAATGAAAATGTAATATGTAAGAATATGCCAGCTGTCACAAGTACATAAGAAATCGCAGTCATAATATGAATATCACCGAATTCGTGTTGAATGCATTTCATAATCATACTAAGTACACCTAAGGTTTAAAAGCGAACGTAGAAATAAATTACACCTGAGCGAAAATTCCAGCGAAGCTTGAATAATAAATAGTCAGGAGAAATTTGAACTAGTGGTTTTCTTATAATTTCCACGATAAACCCTACATGTATCCACGGATATTACGCAAATGTCAAAGTCACAGTGAGATTATTTTGGGGTCTGTGATTTTGCACTTTGGAGCAGTAATATTTGTCGGAATTCTATCAATTTTGTGTTGTTCCTTAAGCCTAACGCTAATTAGTGTTTATAATAAAATGAGCAAATGATAATTAACTGGAAAAAATAAGTAAATGTTTATCGAATACACATGTGAACGTAGGATTAAGGTGATACAGATTACTATAATAGAAACAAACACTAACGAAAATCGAAAAAGTTTTCACTCTACTGCTCATGAAATTCTAAATTAAATATAAAAATTAAAACAAATTAAAATATCAATTGATATTCACGAAACCAAATATTTGTAGTGCAGATAGAAAAATCGGCATAAAGTAGGTAAAAAAAAAAACCAATACAAACAAAAAATGATTAATAGAATTATTTAGAATTATTGAGAGTTTAGTGATCCCAAGGAATTACCATGAAAGTTCTTAACGATTTTCTTATAGAGCACTTACGCGATTCCATTTTTAATTATTTACAATAATAATATTTTAAAAGATAAATACTTATAAACATATATAAAAACACACAAGGCATACAAAATATATACAAAACATAGTAATTAGATTAAGGGCTTTCACTATATTAAAGCTAAAAAAACCATGTGAAATATGCAAAAAAAAAAAAGATTATACATAAAAGAAAATGTTAAATGTTAGTTCCTCGATACCAAAGCAGCTTGCGTATTCGTATTAAATGCTCACAGTCAAATAATTTGCCTATGATTGACATTTCCACTTAATAAAATGAGTATCCCGCATTATCATTTAATTATATTATGAAAAGAGAAAGCCCTCTGACATTTTGCCAATTAAAATGTCAACTATTTTGCCTACTTTGGCTACATTTAATGCAATTATATAATTTGTCACTGTCATACAAAAATGCTACAAAACAGCGAAAGAATTCCAATTGAAATTACAACACTAATAATAATTGTATGTATATGGTATATGTAATATGAATTATGGTAAATGGTATATGTATTTCCAATAAAATTTTAATTTAAATTTTAGTAATAAACTTCAATAAACCAAAAGCAAAAAAGAAACCAATTTAGTTTTCCTCCTCGTTGCCAGCACAATTGAATTAATGAGGCCCATTGCTCAAGGGCCATTCCTCAGAGCCAACTAGAACGAAGTGCCTCTGACAAACTGGAGCAAAAAAGAGTAATGGCCAAGTTAAGCCTTGCCCGAGAAATATTTCGGAGTTCAACAGGGCAATAAATATTTGTCTCCCCGGGAGTCTATTGCTCGAATTGAGCACTTTTTTGGGCTCTAGGCGAGCACTAAAAAAAATATTATGTGTAGTGCGTAACAAAGTTTCATAAAACTATTATTTTTTTCCAGATCATATAACATTGTTTATCTGTGCATCACACTTTAAAACTAGTTCTGTTTATCAATTTAATATTTAAACACAGCTCAGCTATTTTTGGTCAACCTAAAATAGCAAAAATATATATGGTTTCGCAGCGAGAGAGTTGTGCTAATGTTTGTGGGCTGCAACATTCGGTAATCCGGATAAGCCACGCATTTTACATATCGTTGTGACAAACATAAAATGTTTTGCTGCCATCGTGGGGGTCGCTTTTTTGAAGGCCAACAGCCCGATAGCGAAGGGAACGAGCTTAGGGGCAAGCTTAACAAACAATTTCGCGATGTAACAATGGACATTTTGTGTCAGCAAAGGATTTGCTGCAATTACGCGGAGCAGCGAGTGAAAAAAGAGCCAGCTTTAAATATAAAAAATTATTCAGCCTCGGCGATGTCAAAGGGATTAATCCAGAGTGCCACCAGAGCGCTTCAAAATTTCCAACTAAAATTGGAATTCGCTTGATTAAAAGGCCGACCTCCATTAGCGACTAACCAACAACTGCTCATTCGAGCAGTATCCTTTGAAGTTCGCATATTTCCCAGCAGGACCAAAGGAGCCAAAGTCAAAGCAATAAAATCGTTTCAAGGATTTTTGGCCGCAGCTGTCTAAGGCATTTCGTTACGGCTCATCAGGCTGGCAGGATATAAGCTCCGGTGTCAGTGGCATCGGAATCCACTTTAGCATCATTCGCATCCTCGAGCTTCACTCGAAGACGTTTCCTCCTAGGTGCAGTTTTCCTCGAATGTCTATTCCACGTCCATTTCATTAAGTTGACTTCAAGAGAGTGGTCTAAGTAAGTGAGTATTCTCCAATTTGTCTTAAAAGTTACTTACACTTTAATGTGTGATTGGCCTTTAATAGCTTAAAACTTGTTTCATTATGATTTTGAAATTCTAGTGAAGATTAAATTTATTTGAGTTTGATTTTCCAATTCCTAGTAAGCTTCTTAAAGCCCAAACACATTTCTTGCAAGTAATGTCTGCTGTAAATATTTGTTAATTCATTTTATGCTTCAACGCATCTGAAAATGAAATAATGTTGACAATTTTTGCAAACAAAATCAGAGCAGAGAACAAAAGGCAGCAGTCTCGACACCCACACAGAATTAATTTATGACACTTTGTGTGCTGGGCAAACAAAAAACAAACATAACACAGACACTTGCACACATGGACCGGAGGATCCGGATGGCAGAAGGCATCATTTTTGGGGGGCGTGTTTGCCTGCAGAAGCTCTCTTCTGCTTTCTTTGTCCTTGAAGGCAACATAATAAATGCCAGGTTCGACCCAGTCAACGGACCCAGTCAAGCCGAACAAAATTAAACCAATTGCAAGCGAATCCGGGCTTGTGCCAAAGAAAACAAAACCATAATGAATCCTTCTGCTGCCAAGAGCTTGTTGACCAACAAATGCAACTAGAATCGAGGGTTTAAGGTTCTCTGCAGCTGATGTGAAATATCAGACCGAACATTTTTTGCTCCAGTTGGGAGAGGCCAACAGATCTGAGGAGTAACGTCACATGAAATGGGAACCTCGCCACTGCCAATGCAAGCCATCTAATTACCGAACGACCCAAGGATATGGAAAATTTGATACAGGATCTGGGGATACTTTAGGCGATTTTCGATTTGGATTTCCGACTAATGAGAAAACTTCTGCGATGGGAAGTCACATGGCCAAAGGCCTTTAAAGTTGTTTTTATTGGAGTTTATGAAAATTAATAAATAAGGGAATAAGCTATCAAAGTTTAATTACATTTAAAGGCCATTGCCATTCATTTAAATTTTAAGGCAGGGATATCGATTAAAGGAATGACCATTACGGAGGTTATCTCACCATTTAGCAATTAACAGCTTCCACTTGGAGTCTGAAAGAAAAAACAATTAAGTTTCTTTTGTGGCACAAATCAAGCTATAAGTGAACTGGCGGTGGCCCCAGAAGTCGCTCAATGCAGGCGTCTGGTCCTGCGGAGCATCTGTCGATTCACACCTCCACCCTCCGCCCTCGAACTTCCGTCTCTGCCTTCACCTCCTTTTGGCCGGAATCCTACTCTCAGATTCCGTTTCACTTCGGAGATGGCCTTTAAGCAGCTGGCTGCTTAATTGCTTGTTGGCTTTCCACTGGGCCATATCAGCGTCAGATGCAGGCGTCGACAGCCAGCAGCTTTATCCTTTATGCTCCGCCTGTTTGGCTTTTTATGTCATTAACATTGGAAGGACAATGGCATCGCCTTGCGATGCTGATTTACTTGCATTTCTCGTGTTTTATCTCTCGATCTCAGTGGCCTTGCAACTGCCTTTGTTGCAATTCATATTTTAATTTAATTCATTTTAATTTTGCGCTTTTCCGCACTTAGCCAGGCCGTAATGTTGTGCTTAAATTGGAAAGTGCCAACAGATTAATCAGACGCCAGTTGCCGTTGATGGCCTGACGCCATCTTAATGAATGCTGTGATTTCGCTTACGTCTTTAAAAAAAATATCATTTGCGGCACACGGTGCACTCGACCCCTGACCTTATCGTCTGCCAGCCATTGAATTATTCAAACACACATTACGTATACGCCGCGTGTCCAGCGACTGTCCGCCGCCGAACATTTGTCGGCATTCACAGGCCGCAAGTCGGAATGGATGAAATCAATTAGACATACCCATTAATGCACGAACAAACCGAGCCGTCTGGCAAACTGTTAATTAATCAAACCGGGCCAACACTCTGTGCTCTGGCCCACATATGCCCTCTTGGCCGACCAGTGGCCACTTACCCTGCAGGGTTTCTCTTTTAAAAGGGCCTCTTCGGTACTGTGTCAGTGCATACTTCACGGTTCGTTGGGAAATAAAAAATTCCAAAAACGAACAGTTCCAGGAACATGCTACGTAATTGCCCTATTCCAGTTCATAGTTCTAATCATGTTCAATTAAAAATTAATCTTGCTAAAGGTCAAGGAGAATATTCGATTGGGGTAGCAGGACTATGGATTTAAGTTATTTGTCTTTTCTCTGTAATTCAAAATGAGAACTACTAATTGGAAATATCATCAGGCTTAACAAAAATATATACTGACGGTTCATTATGTTAATTGAAGGACATCACGAGGCCGCGGGAGTACATTTCTAAGTAATTTCAATGCAAAACGGAACCGAATCTGGAAACGAAATCTCCGCAACGACAATGCAATGCAATAACTCACTCAACTCGGCGCAAATTGAATTTATTGAATGCCAAATAGACGCGACTCAATTTGCCATCGGCTTTTCACGAAAAAGGAAGCCACAGAAATGGAAGGAACAAAATTTACTAAATTTCGGGATATTCTCGAATTTAGTTCGGAATTTATTGGGTGTCTGCGAGACGAGTCGTTGCCAGGCCAGACACATTGGCAAACTAATTTTATAATTTATGTTATCGACTGATTCCATTTGAAATTTATTGCCCAGAGAGTCTTGGACATCGGAGTGACGATGGGCATTGATTTGCATGGGTTTATAGCTTTTGGTTTGGTTTTTGGCCAAATTTCCCAAATGGAATTTGGACGAGATTGGAGTTCATCGGGTCGTTGCCAGAGATTGAGAGTGCTGACCTGGGACCGGCATGTGCATGTGTCTCTAATGAATTTTTAAGCTACCAACTAGCCGCACACAATTCAATTATTTGATTTCGTTACATTCGTTTCTATTTTTTGCGAGAAGCACGAGACTGGAATTTAATTTGTGTCTGAGGTTCACACCGATGCCAGCAATCTGTCAGTGGCCCAGAGCAAAAGTCACCATCACCATCACCATCAGGAGTTGCCGTTGCCGTCACGGTCACAGTCGCCGGCACCAAATGGCCTTAATAATGAAAACGGACAGCCCGGCAATGGCAATGGCTATGGCATTGGCACACAGAATGGCCAATGTGAAAGCGAAAGGGGCAGCACCAACGGCAGTGGCCGGCCAACAATGGCTACTTCGAATTGGCGAAATTGAATTTCACACCTCTCTGCACAGGATCAGGATAATGCGCTGCCGGCGGGCTGCTGGCTTTGTTTATTCCATATTAGAGAGCAACTAAATGGAGCCACAAAAAGGCCACCGCATTGTTGCGCCCTGTGAAGGGCGATGGCTGCCAGCTAGCCTTCCGTTTCAAAGTCCTGACCGACAAGGTAACAAAAGACACGGCATTATGTTAGCACATCCTGTGGCGTCTAACAATAACGAAAAATATTGCCTACCTTTTCTTTCGAAGCAACATTGGAGTGTATTGTGTATTGCTTTTATTTCCGCATCGCGGAGCAAACTATAACTTGACATTCCCTTCAGGACACTTTTTCTGCGAAATGTTCATTTTTTTGTGACCTTATATAGTACTTATCTGGGAAGAGCAGAGTCGGTAAATGTAAGTTGTTTACTGAAGCATGATCCAAATGTTTATTAGGAATTTTACCAAATACTTGGCAGCGAAATTCTTTACATTTTGTGGGTAATGAACTTGTTTTTATGCAGCTGTCGTTTCTCTTCGAAACAAAACTCATAAGAGTTTTATGAAAAGTAAACATCCTTAAATGGATCTTCACGACCTTACATTGCAGAGAAATGTATTAATTTAGTTTGGTAACTTGATAAAATTCCTACTCTTTAATATTTTGAACACTTTAAAAATTGCCAGGACTTGACTTCAGTCATCCAAAAATTGACAATTGTCTTCCTTGTTTTGTGGGCTCCTGGGAATCGTGCTATTTTTTTTGTGGAAAGTCTGTTAAGCAAACATAAATTCCGGCGCCAAGCCATCTCTGAACCTCTGGGCCTTGTTAAATGACGAACATTTTTCTTGAATTATTCCAGCGTAAATAATTCAAGTGGTAATTTGTATTTTTTCCCCTTTGTGTGGAATTGGAGAACAATCTTTGTATCTTTGGTGTTGTTTGCTGTTTATTGTTGGTGGCTTGAGGTTTGCGTGGGTTTGTCTTTTTGCCATTTGCCTTCTGTTTGTTGTGTGGCTCCTCCATATCCCCTATCGCACATTATTTTCCGGTTGTCTTTTGGCTGCCACTCGTATTTGTTTGTCCTCCTGCCCGGCCGAGCACAATTTGTTTCCCTTTCATTGATTCTTTTTGTCTTGTCCTTGTGTTTTATGTGCTTATATATTTTTCCTGTGACCTGCGAGTACTTCAGGTTAATGCGGTACTTGAACTTTGAATTGCAGTTTCAAATCGTTGCTGATTGAGCCATTCAGCAAACTTTTCCAAGCTAAAGTCCTTCGGCAAAACTATGTAGTTTTAAGGATTTCTCCACTAAATTTACATTAAAGAGAATTTAAGTTTTCTAGCTGCCATAGCTTTTTATTTTAAGCCGGCCAAGCGCAAAAATCCTACATTAGTTCAAGGAAAAAATGCATTTATGAGAAAAATGTTACTACATTTTGAATTTAGTACAATCTGGCCTATCCCGGCAAGAATTTTAGTATATGTATTATAGCAACCTGATCTCGACCACAAAACATAACTTTGCTTTTATGGGCCGCAATCAAAATTTATATGCTGCTGTGCGAGAGGTGCCGGCTCTACTCCCGGCAAGCGGGTCAGGATGTATCGCATCGACTATTAATAACAATTCTGGCAGAGCAGACCGCATAAATTCTGGCAGGGTCTGCAGAGCCCAAAAATGTTTCGGTGTCGCCTGTGTGGGCGGGCGGTGACTCTCCAACCGCCAAAGCGGCCAAAGGAAATAACTAACTGGGCCCATGCCGAGGTCCACAGGTAAACCGGACTGTGTCAACTGCAGCACCAAAGCAACCAGCTCCGAAACTGGAGGTGCCCGAGGACCAGTAGCCGCAGGCCCAGTTTTGTGGCCATGTCGGGACCGAAAGGAATTTGAGGCATAACCGGAAGTAAACTGAAGTGTTGGTGCCCCGAAATTGAAATGGTTAAATAATATGTGCATAGCAATGAGAGTATAAGAAAAAGCTTATGGATGCAGGCCAGCCTCTGGTAGTCATAGCCATTTCCAACCAGCAGCCTTTGATCC
Source organism: Drosophila monieri (assembly GCA_035047585.1). Lineage (NCBI taxonomy): Eukaryota > Metazoa > Arthropoda > Insecta > Diptera > Drosophilidae > Drosophila > Drosophila monieri. Next base: position 649,115 of record JAWNPJ010000115.1, on the reverse strand, counting down.
TTTGAGGCAGCCCGCAGCTGTGCACCGCAGGATATGGATATATTTATGTGCATCCACATTCATGCAAAGGCAGATGTCGCCTAGAAAGTTTAGTTTTAGAATTTAATATTTAATGCACTTGCATATATCCCATCCTGCTAGAAGCAGTTGCCTGAAAAATCACTTCATTTTATTTCGACATCAAACAGTACAACATCCACACAACAGGACATTACTTTAAATTATTTTATCCAAACGCACCTGTCGAATTTATTTATGCTTACCAATATTGAAGGCAATATCAACAGCAATAAAATTCCTTATTTTTTCCACCACACTCGTGGATAAACAAATGATTGCGTGTGGTACCTGAAAAAATGGGATAACTTTTTTGCTGCAGATGTCTTTTGGAGTGGCGCCGGTCATATTAAGAGCAGTGACATCTGGCTTATATGGAACAACGGAGGAATGAAATACTTTTGTGAACGCAAACACCGATGGGTACCCGGCCCGGCTCGGCCCGGCCCAGGCTGGTCGGTGCTATGCGACAGGACATGTGTACAAATATGCGAACGAACATTCAGGGGGTATCAGAGATAGGTACATGTAGGCAGATATGTCCTCTGCTTGTTATATGCTAATCCAAACATCGGGCCAACATTTGCGTTTGACAGCCCCTGGTTGGCTTTCTCCGCTTGATGAGACACTGCCCAGAGTCCAGGGAACAGGGAGCAGGGACCAGGGACCAGAATGAGATATCAGGGACTAGAGCCTTAAAATGGAAACGGAACCTGGTCAACGGTCCAATCTCGGCCATAAAGGCTGGGATGATAAATTGTTGCTCTCGTCGGACTGACATGTTTTTCGGGGTCTTAAGCAGGCAGTGAAAACAAAAGCCACTGAAACTGCTGGCCTTGAGACGGTCAAAGGAAACTGACAAACTATATTAGGTATTCACAAGCACACACATTCCCGCCCACAAAACCAGAGTGGGGTAGTAAGTCTCTGGAAAGTTGGTCTATATCGTGAGGCATTAATAATGCACAGGGCCAGTACTGTGGGGATTTTCGGTGCGGTTAAGCTATAAAGAAATACATAACTTTTAGGCCAGAAATAGGACAGAATAAATTAAAGGGTTTATCATTCTACAGACACTTCTAAGAGTATGTATACATTTTTGTATTTTTAAGTTAAACTTTTTCCACAGTGCAGTGTGGGTGGTTGCTCTGAGGTCTTAGGCGTTACCACAACGTCCCGTGTCCGGTGCAGGCAGATGCTTTGATTTATTCCTTTATAATATTTCCCATTCGGCCTTCTCTTCTTTTCGTTAAGGCCCCCGTCCGCCAACAATCCAAAGGCGGCGCTTAAAGTGTCCTCCGAGTCCTGGTCGTTGTGATGACATAAATTGAGGCAAAGCCCGCTCGGCATTGCAGTCGACATATTTCGTTCCCGTTCTGGCTTTTATTTGGTCCTTTGGCCGCCGGCCCCTCTTCTTCTGGCCCGCTCATCTCATCCCGTGCCGTGCCGTGCCGGGCCGGGCCGGGCGGCAACAAATTTGGCTCGTTGCCAGAAACTCGCCGGCTCCCGGGCGCACTGACATCGCTTGTAATTTCTGTCGCTTTTGCGAGTTTATTAAAAAATATAAAAATGCAATGAAATAAAAAGCGCGAAATGTGGCCATCAATAACATGGCCAGACTGTATCGTTGGTATAGTATTGCGGGACTAGTTCCATGCTGACTCTGAAAAAATGCCGTAGCATCAAGTATCCAGCAGCTTTTAGTTTGGCTTGTTGGCATTCTGGTCGTGGTGCTGTAATATTTGTTCATTGCTCATGATTATTTGAGCGAAATTGATATGTTTGGAATGTTCCAATTATGTCAGCAAGCAAGCGGATAAAGCCGCCAATGAAATATTCATTTTTCAACAGTCGCTTCATTGCAAATTCATGCTTTATATAACTATTCTGCGTTCTGTGTCCTGCCTTTTAATTGCCAGTTTTAAAATGCAATAACCTTATGCAGCTGACAATGCCGGGATGACATTTATCAACCAAACCCAGATCGGTGTAGCCATATATCCATCTGCTGCCACTGCGGAAATGTAGGCCGACAGCCGAAAACCGCAGCATACGCAGTGTCTGTCATCGAGAGGGTCGATGCCGTTTAAAGACCGACCCACTTGGTCAACGCGAATAAATTTGGCCTAAAAATTCGGAAAATCGAACACACCATCGGACATAAATCGGACGCGACCGTATCTGTGGCAGTAACTTAAAAGCCAATAATAAAAGTTGGCCGGGAGCAGTAGGCTTTGAAAATTGGCTCGCCGAAAAAGTGGTCACTGAAAATGAAGACTAATTGGAAATTCGTGTAGCCGGCTGGCTGGGTGGCTTCCCCCGCTTAAACTTCCATTCCCCTGTCTCCCTGTCGCCGGCTGGGAAACGTGTTTAGGCCAATGTCAACTACTTACACCGAGGCAGCCCTAAAAGCCAGACCTCCTCGACGCCTCCTCGACATTTTGAACTCAATAAAGGCGTCAACATTTGCCATTTCGGGTTGGCAGGACTCTCAGCCATTCAGCCGGCTGGGGCCTTACAAGTGTGTCGTCACAAAAATACATTTTTTTCGAGTCGGTTTGGCTTCCTTGGGATTGCGGCTCTGGCGCTGATTATAAATTTTATTTACACAGGCGTCGAGCATCGGGAATTCGCGTTTATGGTCCGTAAAACGAAATTGTCTACAAATTGCGGGGGGCCGGGCCGAGTTTCTTATGCAAAGGACACCAGCCAGAAATGGTGTGCGTTAACTGGGTTTATAGTTACTGTCGGCAGCTCCGTGGCGGGACTTTAGTGGGGCACTGTGTCAGGGGAGTAGGAAGGAAGATTGGTATCCTGTTTGGGAAGTGTCGTGCTCAACGGCGGGGAAATGTAATGACGTCCTGACCGAAAGAGATGGTGGTCACATCATTTGAGGCAAGAGAGAAGTGTGTTTTTAATCAAATTTAATATTTAATCGCTTTTAAACTTAGGTAGTGGGGCTTCAAAACTTTACAGACAAAAGGCAATGCAATTATCAATATTGGCAGGATTCATTTGACACAGTGTGGCAACCAGAAACTCAATTCCCCGCTCACTATCGAACAAAATCTTGGTCGCAAATCACCTGACCTTTGATGCACTCCCCCAGAGTGCAGGTGAGATACTGGACTTAATGCTATTATGCCCACGCGCGTTGCCAGTCGAGTCCAGAGTTCCATCCTGCGGACACTCTACAAGGCCCCGGGCAAATCAAAAGCCAAAAGAACTCGACACGGGGGGCGGTGGGCTGGAAAGTAGAAGCTTTCAACGAACTGTTGAGATTTTGATGCAATTAACCTGCGCGGTCAACTGTGTATCTGTGTGTGTGTGCTTGTGGGCGTTTTTGGGGTTGTGTCTGTGTGGGTATGGGTGGGATGTAATTACACTTTGACCACTCCCCCGCGAATGCCTTAACCGTGTTTACCTCTTCAGGTTTCATTAAACTCGTAAAATTTTTGTGCAGCTCACAAATACAAATACTTTAACAGAAAAAACAGAGTCCGAGAGCGTTGGCTTTGGCATTCAGTTAACGTCATGGATAACGGAAAAAGGTGGCTGAGGGGACAACGGTACAACGGGGCGGTTGCGCGATTTCCCTTTTTCATTTTCCGCTGGGCCCTCAAGTGCTTAACTCGTTTTAACCTCGTTTCGCTGATGTAGCCCGGCATTGTTGCTGGTGTTTCTGCAGGTGCTTAAGCCTGTTTTGGGTTTTTTTCCTTCATCCATTTTATTTCCATGCTGGATGCTTCATTTGCTTCTCCGTTTTACTGCCACTGCTGATACCCAGAACAAAGTCCGGTCTTCAATTATAAGGGCGCCAAAAGAAAATTGTTAAAAGCCAGAACCCAAAAACGGGGCCACAAAAAAAAACTCCAGCCATTGAATTTAGATTGAAATTACTGGCTTGTCCGCTTGTTTCCTGTGTCTTAGCCCCAAAGGCTTTTGACCACGAAAGCTGTCAGAATCACAAACACATCGATTCGAGACTTATGTATACTATATAGAGTCGACGACGGCTACGTGTTCAGTCAGTCGTGAGCCTACGTCATTAGTGGAGGGCGAGAACTTGTTCAATAGGTTTTCGCCACAATTTTCTATTTGCCAGAACCATGAATTCATTGATTTTCGACACCCACACCCTCCCATTTCGGCTATGGGGAGTTGAAATCTTTTTTTCCGGCCTCCAGGTTGCAACTTGCAGTTCACACCGCCCACCTGTCGGTCCCATTTGTGGCAGCAAATCAACAAACCAGAACCAAAAGAAGGGACAAGGATCAAGGGGAGCGAGGGCCAAGGGACATGGCAGAAGGCTGCGATGTGGAAAAACCGTTGGATCAGCATTCGCACTTGTTTCGGGGGTTTCATGAGTGGCAAGTTGGGAGTGGGTGGGTGGCGGCTGTTCGGGAGGCCACAATGCCAAACTGAAGCTTGCTAATGTCGATGTGGTCGCCACTTGGTACGCACTTTGGTCGCCATTACCAGCTACTCGTCCGGCTGGACCGACCAGTCAGCCAGCCTGTTTTTCTGCCCTTCGCGTTTGTCTAATGCAAATTTTGTGTCGCTTTCGATTTGCTGTGGTGTGTGTTTACACCTCGTCGCCCATTTGGATGCCATTTCTGGGGCATATAAGGTTTTACGAAATTAAATGGAAATTCGATTGCCCCTTTTATGAAGCAATTTTTAAACTTAAACTGGGTTGTTCATGTCCTCAAAAATGAATATTAAGGTAGGTAATAATTTTATGAAAACCATTAAAGCCCCCAATTAAAGGACCAATTAGCTGCCGGGTATCTGCGATTCGGACCCTTAAACAGCGAATAATTACATCGTTCTTGTTTGTTTTTAGGGACTGGCGTTGTTGGTCCGGCATTTAATTTGTAATTTATGCATGATGTGTGGTGGCGGAAGGCTAGCCACCTAAGCGTTAAGCCAATTTGTGGTCAAACTGCTGCAGGTTCTTTATAATCCTCTTCCCAATTGCCAGTCGCCAGTAGCCATTACTGGTTTCGGCAATCATCGCTCGCTTGTTCCTCCAACTTGGTGGCTTTGATTGATGCTGCTGCCCTGCTCACTAGTCGCGGTTTGGTATTGACGCAACCTTGATTGATTGACTGACAATTCGATTGACTGACTGGCAGGAGGCTATGGCTGAAGAAATTGAATTTTTTGTCACAGAAGCTGCTCTTAATACCTTAATTAATTGTATCAATGACTGCAGCTCGTGAACTGTCCCATAATTATGTGCGGCTTTGGTCAAATAATGCATTTCATATGTATCTGCCATTGTTGATTAAATGAGCTGACTTACAATGCCTTTTAATTACAAATTGTTTGCTGTGAACACAGCAGTCGTGTGTTTTATTGGATTGCATGTGGTTCGCCGCAAGCGTTCCTCCTCGCTCGGATGGTAGAATTTTAAGTGGTCAGGACACTGAGTGGTGCTTCACGGTTTGGGGGCTAAGTAAATAAAATATTTGTATTTTAATAAAAAGCTACTCCCCAGTAATTATTTTACAAAGGCAATTAATATATTTTTAATAAACAATATTTGAATTTATAAGCAATTAAAATTCACGACTTCTACATACTGAGTGGGAATTCATCAGAAACCACATCCTGAATATTGACTTTGTGGCGTCTCCTGAGTTAATTTTTATGTTTAACCTATATCCATATTAATTAGTTATTTATTAGCCAGTCCCAAACTCTTGCTTTAATTTAAGAAAGGAAAAAAACAGTTTAAAGGTAAAAAAAAGTACGAAAATCTTGGTCCTTCGTGGCTGGCAGGCAAGTGTTAATGATGGGGCATCCGGGGCACACTTTAGACTTATCCAGGATCCCACATTACTTCCGTATGGCATTTATAATTCAGATGCCGTGACGCCAAAAGCGACTTTCAATTGCTACGACGTGCTCACATTAAGGCGCTACGGTAATTATTAAACGTTGAGTGAACCGTGAACATGCTACGGAAACAAAAATATGATTAAAAATTTAAATGCCATCTCGATTTGCAATGCAAATCAAATACGTATGTGAATATGAAACCAAACACGCAAAACGAATCTTTGCTAACGCACACCCTTGCCAAGTGCCAAATGAAAGTATAAATTTTTAAGTTGCTCGGTTGGGGGAAACTCGCTCAAACGGAAAAATCAGTTAAGGTGAGTTTCCCAGCCAGCCGGCAGGCGTGCCATCCGATTCGTATAAGGATCCAGCTAAGGACCAGACAAATCGTTGGTAACAATATTAATGACGGCACACGGCACAGGTGCACGAATTTGTTACAGTCGTGCGATAAAGTGTGCGGCCTTCCATCGCAATTAATATCTGGGAAATGGGTGAACATTTCGCCAATTAGGCTATCAGTAATTTAGCGACATCGGATTGGGCTTCTACTTGACTCATTAACAAAGTGTTCAATTTGGAGTTTAAATACATTATTTCAATTGTAAAATTATTAAACTTTAATTGCAGTACTATGCAGAGAATAATGAACATTTTTTGGATAGAAAATGGGTCTACCAGGTGAAAAGTACAATCCAATTTGAACTCTGCCAGCACTTTTTGAGGCAGGCTTAATTAAATGAAATATTAATCAAATGAAACCTCAGACCCAGCTGCGGGCCGAACTTTTTCTGCACCTTTGACTTGCACCTTGCCGGCTTGTTTTGGGCTTCTGGGCGGCATGACGAGTTTGTCAGTGGCAAACACACTGTACATGTGTATGCCACACGCACCCAGTATGCCAAAATGTGCAACAAGGCAAATAGTCAAGGCAAACAAATTATGAAAAAAGCAACTAAGAAATGAGTGAGCCGAAAAAAAAAGTAAAAAAAAAAATACAGAAATATGCAGATGAGAACGTTAATGTAAAAAAAAGCTTTGCTGGATCAAAAAAAAAAAAATCAAAATCTCTTCTAGTTTTTTTTTCCCCATTTTCTCTCCTCCACCATACAAACAGCTGCAAAATGTGGCATTGAAGGTCACTTGTGCATAGCGAGTGTGCTATGTGCTACATGCCGCAGTGACGTCATCGCTCTGCTACTAATGCAAATGGCCGCCGGCAGCCGGAAATCTTAAAAGTGAGAGAGCGATGTCAAAGCACTCTTGCATATGTGTGCGTCTAGTTGCCTTGCAATGCTAATGCAATTTGCAACTTTGGCAGCCGAAAATCCGAAATGGCAAAAAGGTGTTCAAGGGTGTCAGAAAAGGAGGTCTTCCATAATTGCCACAAGCTTTAAGGTGTCTGCAGCATACACATATGTATATATGTGAGTGAGTCCTTAAATCCATTACAAAAATGGATGGACAAAAAAAGGGGCAAGGCTTGTGCTGATTAGCAGAAGCTCTGCACTCGGGCTTAGCGTCAATCTTCATTAAAGCCTGGCCCGCAGCGATTTCATTTTCATTGCAGCAGCTTTGTCATTTGCTGCATTTTTGTTCTATTTTTGTTCATTTTTCAGAGCAACGACGGTGGGAGGTGTTTCTGTTTGCCCATTTTGGAACAGGTCCAAGAAATGTTTATGATTTCCCCCGGCAAGCGAGAGACCAATTACAGTCGGTCTGCCTTCTCGACTTGGCGCGTCCCTTTCATTTCTACAAGCATTATTCATAGCTCTTGTTAGAGCTAAGTTTCCCCGGGCTGCAGTTGGTGAAAATTAGCATCTTGTCTCCAAGTTGATGGCTTAGATCTGCTACTTTGTCCAGAAACAAAGCGCATATAAACTAAAGAGGTTTTCTTTAATAGATTTCACATACCGAACATGTTTATTTTGGCTGCAATTGGATAACTACACATTTCACTTGAATTTTAGTTACACTTTCTTTTCCTCGTTGAGCACTTACTTTTAGCTGATAAGAAAGACTTTCACATCCATATGCATATATTTTCACACACTTTGAGCCAACTGCTCTTTGGGGGCGACACGCTTTTAATGCATTTCCTGCACAAGCGAGCCGCTTTCCCCGCTCGCTCTGGACTATCCCGGGAAAGCAATCTCACTAAAGGCGCTACGGCGAGTTTCACACACACATACACACGTACATTTACAACCACATGCAAGCACACAGACACTCACACAATATCCTTTTGAGAGTGTGCCAGGCAACGAGCTCATTTCGTGTCACAGATTTTTGTTTATTTACCGGTTTAAACAGCGTTCCGTCTTCTTTTCGTGTTTGTCGCTCGGGGCAAGCTTAAAGGAATCCCCTATGTGGCACGTGAGGCATAATGTTGCAACCAGGTGTGCTCTGTACTTTAATACAGCCACTGACGTATGCAAATACAGCATCCATAATCATGCATCACATGCCACACCAGTCGTGTAAGGAGATCTGCGAGTCAATTTCTGTGCTGTCAGAGAAAAATGGCTGATACTTTGGAAGCAAATTGAAATACTTACGGAATGCTAAAGAATACTTATTTATAGATTTACATTTTCAGGATTTTATCTCCACTTTATAGAAGATAATTTAAGCAGTCTCAGCATAATTTACTCCATCTTGTTTGCCCTTTAGTCTCCATAATTTGACTTTAATTAATTTCTCACAAAAGTACAAACTTCTTGCACAAATTCCAGAAAATTGTTTCTGCCCTGATGCTGCGGTTAGTAGTTCAAACAATTGGCCAAGTTAACTTGGACTTGGCAGACTGCTTCTCTGAAAACTTTCTATTGTTAATCAAATCGACTCCTATGGAAAGTTTTTTGTGCAAATTAACATTCCCATAACAAATTAGGAGCAAACCGTCTTTCCATGACCTCGGGTTGTTTCCGTTTTTAGTTTATTTTCATGAACTAATTAATGTTCTGCAACGACCAGAAAGTGAACTCAAAGACTGGTCGTCAAAGTCAAAGTATTTGGCAATGAATGCGGTGTGAATAAGCAAAATGCCTTTAATTATTAAAATCACCTCACCGGCTTAGTTACCTGAATCTCTGCCTGGCAGATTCTGTTTCAAAAGGAAAAGACTGTGCCCACCCACCTCACCTGCAAACGTAAAATGTCAGCGACAGTTGCGGCGGTTTCATATAAAAATGTGCATGAAACTAACAAAGAAGTTGCACATCTTCACAAACCCAAGAAAATACATATCTCAGATATTTCAGAAGAGTGAAGGGATGTTTCTTAAAGTGTCTGCTTACAGTTTTATACCCTTAAAGAGGGTTTACTCAATTTTTTTGCTCAAATTGCGGTCTAGGTCTGGAAGTCTATAATTTTTATCTCTGGTTTTATATAATATTTAAATTAAAATACAATACTTCCTTTCTATTCAGTAAAATCACTTTATTCTTTTCTAGTATAGTTTCCAATTTAAGAGCAAGCAAGCGACAAAGCCTTGAGACCCTCAATTTCAGACTGGGCCAGGGCTGTGAGGGTTGGTTGGCCCTCTCGGTCTGTCAAAGTCGTGGCAATCGGCCGGGCGAAGGACATGGCAAGAACAAGGTGCTGTGGCTGCTGCCATTGACGTAAAAACAGCAGGAGCTGCATTATTTTGTAAGCGAGCAGGTTTAAGGACATGTAAACACATGTAGCACGACACATCCAGCAGAGCGATGGACGAATAAAAATAAAATGCAAACTACCAAAAATAAATTTATGTCTTGTATATGCTTTTTTGAGAGTTTTTGTGTGAGGATTGTGAGAGTCAAGTTGCATCTGGGTTGGCAATAAAGCCGACTATAATTGCATAGCAAGGCTTACAGTATCACATGTACTCTCATATGTAAGAAGTAATTTGTGTCTGGCTTTTCATACAGTTTTGCCACAAAAACAAAACAAAAAAAGATTTACAAAAACACAAGCTCCACTAGCCGAGTGTTTGCCACAAGCTGTGAAGTATGTATTGCACATAAATAATTAAATAATACCACAAGCCTGTTGATGGGTGTCTGAGGCTATAGTGGTGGTGCAAAGGTCCACTTTACCCGTAATGCATAAACAAGTGGGTGAGAATTAGTTTATTGCCTTACTAAAAGTCAGAAAAATTGCAAAACGATTTAAATTTCGTAAGCAGCTTAAAAATCTGAACAATTTCTCAGGTGGTTAGCTCAGGGGTTTATTGAATGGATATATATATTTTGACTTTAAGATACAAAATCTGGCCTAAGCCCAAGCTTAAATGTGTTCCCAGTTTAAACTTATTTAATATTAATTTTATGCACCCAGCATGGACCAAAGCTTCGTGCCAAAATAAATATATGAATCATGGCTCATTTATCACTCACTTATCACTTGGTCATCCATCCTGGCACCCACATCTGGTCTGCTTGCCCCATAACTAACGTGAAACACGAATTGAGCATTTGTGTGCGTGGGAGTGCTTTGTATGCCAATTCAGACACGTCATCGATACTAATTCAATAAACAATGCAAAATTTTTGGCATTGTTAGACTGCCAATAGGGCAATGGCTGTATGTTTTCCCCAACAAACAGACAAAAAACAATAATGGAAATTACGTTAAAATGCAAACATCTCTACAAATCAGCATATTCTTGTATATTTCAGGGCAATATGTGAGGGGCGGTGGCTTGTAGTCGTTGGCGGCATAAACAACTTGAAGCTTCAAGAGGATAACATTCGATTTTCGATTTGAATTTATCATCTTTGTTGTAGCCGTGTCGTTGGCATATATTCGTTTTTGCATAAATCGCGTCGAGTCCTTGTTCCTCATGTGACAAATGCAAATTCCAAAAAAGTATGCTACAGTTTATTGAAAAGCTTATTATGCTGCTCACCCAAGCACAAGAAGAGTTACACCTACACACGCACGCTCGGAGACAAAAACGTTTGTGGCTTGTGGTGTTTTTTAGAATATTTTCTTGTTTATTTTGCTAATGGAAGACAAACGTTATCGGTATCAAACACCAACCAACTGACGCCGGAAGGCATTGCAAACTAAAAACAAATAAACTGTATTAGTTTAACGATTTGTTATCCGCAAATTCAATTTGCATGTTATGTTCGTTCGAAAGAAATTGAATTTTTTCCTCTGCATTGTTAGCCTAAAGGTCTTGGCAAACTCATCGTTGCTTGCATAGTTAATGCCTCGCCACTATCCCCTAGAATAACTTGGTAAAAAACGCTGGTCAAATATTTGATTCGGACACTGAAAATGTTGGCTCACCATGTCAACCATTGTGCCAAATGCCACCATTGTAGAATTAAGGAATTTTCTTGAAGACAAATCGCTTTAAATCCAGTCATAGGAATGCTGGGCTCCTCCTTGCATTTGTTATTGTCCATGGAAGGCTTTTAATTAAAGGTGTTTAAACTTTAAAGTGTTTGAGCTAACAAGCTAGCTAATGAGATAAGTCCTTTTTGAAATACATTCCGGATAATTTATAAAATGTAAAGCTAAAACTAAATCAAAGGCTAATTGGGTTCGATTGGCAAATGGTTTTCATCTAGGTTATTTCGGGGCTAAAATGATAGCATTAAGATTGCGTTGACCATCTCACATGGGCAACAATTACCACATCTTGCCACTGTACTTAGGTTTCCCGGCACAAGTATTATATGGCTCTGCAGCTAATTGGAAGAAAACCATTTTCCCCGTTCAAATTGGTTCTAATTATATAGGAGTCGTTGCCAGGAGCCTGCTGATCAGCTTTGCTCGCAAAACCCAATAGCTGATTGAAACAATATTGGTTTAATTAGTTAAGGTTGTACTAACTGTATAATTACTAATTTATTTCATAGCCAACTAATAGTAAGTCTCATGAAATCAAAATGCTTCCTTTCTAAATGACTACTTTAGTGATTGAAACAATTTTAAAGACAAAATCTGTATGCAGCAATCCGTTTGTGCCACTTTTTTTGGGGCATGAAGCCAACATCAAAGCTTTCGCGTCTTTTTCCTTACGCGCAGACTTTTACGATTTTTCCGGCCGTTGAATTTTTTTTCGTGCGTGAAGAGCGTCAAACACACACATGGCCTGAAAGATGGCCACAGAGGCCCAGGGCTAAGAGTCCGGGTTTATTTTTCCACGGTATACGCAAATATTTTCTTGATTTTACTGCCGTTTTTGCTCGGCAAGCTTGATTCACGTCTATTTTCCAACTCGTTGAGGTCGAAAGTCGTCATCATTAGCTCTAGAAGGGAAGGAACGGAAAAGTAAACCCCCAACGCGTGTTTCTGTAATTAGTGGAAATGTGCGAATGGTGGTAATCCTTATGCCAAAAATTTCTTCACTCCGCCGCAGGAAGCAAGGAGGAAAAAACAGGCAACAAGCACTTTAACTTTTGCGGCAAGTGACGTCGTGAATTTCCTTCATTTTTTAATTAAAACATAATCTATTTATTTGGCGGCTGGCAGAAAAGTTCAAGAAACAATTTCGTTTAATTAGACGCAGGCGAAAGTACGAATTTGGCCAACCTTGAAATGGGGTTTTGCTCCCATTTCGGGCGAAGTTTAATTGCGAAATGCAATCAAATTAGTCGGCTACCGTGTTTTATGAGGTTATTACAACTGTTTTCGCCAATTAAAACTAATCCAGATGAAATGAGAACAATAAACTAATGCAGTGTGACGGGATAAGATGTACATCCATTTTTAACATACTTTAAGCTGAAAACTCTTGCACGGCTGTCAGCCACGTAACTAGGCTCATACTTACTCATATACCCCATGCTCTGTCTGTGCGGATATCACATGTTGTTATATATCCCCTGGGAAAGCATAAAACTAAAATAATAAATGACGCGAACGTGACTCGACATCAGCAGTATCTGTCAAATTTTTTTTTAAGGAAAAAAAAACATGGATTCTTAGTCAAATGGTGGTGGAGTTTAAAGCATTTGCGGTTATTCTGTGATTTTCATAAGCAACTGTTTTTCAGCCACTGTCCAATGCTTAAGCAGTTTGAGAGCCACTGTGGCCGAGAGCACAGATGTAAAATACGTGTAAATAAAATCATGGTTTTATTTACTCGTAGAGAACAAGGGTATATTGTATTTGTGGGAATGTATATAACAGGGAGAATGAATCATCTATCCCTATAAAGTATATATATTCTTGATTAGCATCAATAGCCGAATCGTTAAAGCCATCTCAGATGTCACAGAGACTATAAGAGCAAGAGTGATAAGATTTTTTACGAAGACTCCTTCAAGTTTGTTTCAAATTTTATATGAATGAATAATATTTTATCTTTTAAACAATTTTTACTAAAAGATGGAGATGTGGATGAAGGAATACGTATTTTTATTGCACAGTCAATATTTTCGTATTTACAAATTTTGTATTTTCATTATTTATATCTACATTTAATGATTATAGATCATATTATAGATTATAGATAAGGATATATATAAAATAGAATATTAAATTTAACAGACCTTCGTTTTAAGAAATAAAAGATTTAAAATTTAACGATTTTTGACTTTCAAATTATCATCCGTTTGCGTTTAAAACTTAAACTATTAGTTATCCTAAGTATTAAGTAATTTTAAAACTAACTAAGTTTAGTTTAACGGCTTAGTTCCTTACCTTGAACCGTTTTTTAATTTTTCCAACTTTTACTTTCCTTTGAAACCCAGCTGACTTATTTAAAACTTTGGTCAACTTACTAGACGCGGCAAGTTGGCAAAATTTTTTGTGGATTGATATTGAAATGGTAAAGTTTTCTTTTCAGCTAAACTGATTGGTTTACTCTGCAGGATACAGGATGCAGGACCTTGGGCATCGATTGATTTCTGAGCAGATGATGTGCAGCACACAAACTACGAGCCGAGTAATGCCGGAAGCAGCGATGTGTGTCCATGAATCCATACAGGGGATATCCTTTTGGGATTTAGGAGGACTCGCTGGCCCCGTACAGAAGATTGTCCAGTTTTAATTTGTTGATCTTATCGCCGCGTGCTCCGTGTCCTGGCCTTCCCCAGAATGTTTCAAAGGTATCGAAGTGCTGGTTGCACAAATCCCTGTCCAGTTGCTTGGAGACGGAAACGGAGCGCCGCTTCTGGGACATTTGGACATTCAAATCGTGCAGATATCGCATGTCGGCGGCCGTTTGAATCCTGTACATGGAAGTCGTTGATGGTAATGATGTTGGGTGTTTGGTTCGTTGGCGGCCAGCAAAGTTGGTTATTTTTTCATTTATGCATTTTTTTCGATTTTCGTTTGGATTTGGATGTTTTGGTTTTTTCGAAATTGTTAGAAATTTTTTTTTTGTTTCGGTTCAGTTCAGTTCGTTTTGCACGGGGATACATAGAAGATTGGTATTATGATTTTGGTTTTTTTTTAGTTTCAGTTTTTTGTTTTTTGGTGAGATTGGTATTGATATTGGTTTGGTTTGGTTTGCTCTTTTGGTTGCTATACTTTCACTTGTATTACAATGGATATTTTCTTGCTGAATGAGCCGAGAAGAAGTGGGGGTAGAGAAACAATTAACAAGGCAAAATGATAGACACAAATCATGGGACTTGGGAGAATGGAAAGCGGATTGGTTTTCTTAACTTTTCTTATGGCGCAGAGCAAGCAAATGAGAAACGGACTGGGTTGGAGGCTGGGACAGGGACAGGGACATTGGAAATTGCAAATAAATGGGAGGAGGATTGATTGAATGGGTTGAGAGTCTAAGCCTGGCGAATGTGCAGAGTGAGCCGCTTGAGGCAGCAGCCCGTGGAGATGGCCGTGGGGCAATCGCAACTGCAACACTGCAGCTTGCAGTTCAGATTCTTGGGCAGCCGCTTCATGTGGCTGATGTTCTTGATGATGCTGTTGATGCACTTGATTTTGGCCTGCTGGCAGTTCTTTTGCTTGTGCTTGGATGCGTACCTATCGTGCGAGGGCGTCCTCTTGGTCACATCCGTGCTGGAGAGGCTGATGGGTCGGTGCATGCCCCGCCTGCGGGCCAGCAGTGGCACCAGCTCCACACCGCCGCCCTCGCCCCCCGGCCCGCCACCGTTTCCGGCGGTACTGACATCCGGCGTGGCTGTGCTGGTGCTGCCCGGACAGTGTCCGCGTCCCATTCGGGGACAGATTTTGATTGGCTTGCAGTCCTGCGGCTTCAGGTGGTGCAGGATCTTGGGTGGGGCAGGCGGCGGCAGGCACTTCTTCCCGGGCGGTATCGGAGGTGGGGGTCCCTTTCCCGGGCTGCCATTCATGGCGGGGCAGTTGCAGGTGCACATATCGCAGCACCTCTGTGGCTTTGGTGGCTTGCAGGGCCGGGACTTGCGAAAGGTATTTTTCTCCGCCGGAGTAACAGGATTGTCTTGGTCCAGCTCCTTAAGCATTTCCTTATTTGTCCATCCCTGGAAGGATTAAAATTATATTTTAAATTAAAAACTTAGATAATTACTTTTGAAGAGTTCACCCACCAGCGATTTCATAAATGTATTGCCCACTTCCTTGGGACTGCGCCACGGCTTGCCGCCAGGACCCGCCTTGCCCCAGGGTTCCTTGCAGGGCTGGAACACAAAAATGGACAGGAAAGATCGATTAGTAAGGTCACGCCCTTGGGGGCGTAATAAGTGCCGCTCACCGGCTTTTCCAGCTTGGCCTGTAGCCGCTTTTTCTGCGATGCCAGCTTCTCCTGGAGGGGGCAGCTCCTCTGCTCGCTCTCGCTGACCACGATCTTGTCCAGGAGCGGCTTGCCCTTGCAGGGGGGCGAGGGCTTGTAGCGCAGCTCGATGTCCACGTGGCCTTTATTGCGAAACGACATTGAGGGGTGCTCTTTCAGCTGGATGTGGAGGCTCTCACCGTTGGCGTTCTTGG
Organism: Drosophila monieri; assembly: GCA_035047585.1. NCBI lineage: Eukaryota > Metazoa > Arthropoda > Insecta > Diptera > Drosophilidae > Drosophila > Drosophila monieri. The sequence goes on along the minus strand of JAWNPJ010000115.1, from coordinate 633,335 downwards.
CCAGGCCCACGCCCACTCCGGCTCCGGGCTTGTGGGGTATCTCCCGCTCGCAAATGGTCACTGTGCTGCTCCTCGGTCCGCTCTCCTGCAGGTGGTGGACGGAGTGGGCGTGTGGCAGGCGTCCGCCCGGCGGCGGCGGCGGGGCATGGTGGTGGTGGTGGTGATACGCGGCTAGCGGATTATTGTGGCATTTGTTCTTCATGGAGAAGAAGTCGTTGTAGCGGCATGGCTGCAGGGAGTTCATCCGGTGGGCGGTGGTCTAAACGTTGCCAAATATTATTTAAAGTTTCTTTGATTTCGGGTTTCTTAGAGATTTCTCACCACAGTGGGTGTGGAGTGAAGGCCAACGGCTGTGATGTCCTTGCGGCGCACCTCTACGTTGGGTGCTCCACCCCCGGGTCGACCCCAAGGACAATGCTGAACAAACAGGTCGTAATACTAAAAGTGAAAAGTATCAAAAAGTAAAGAAAATTGTTTGCCAATCAAAAAATATAAATAAATTGGAAATTTTGAAATATTTATAATAAAATAAGTAGAAAAATTGAGAAGTCCCTATAGTCCTTTTTAGGGTAAAGCCTTATACTCCGTAACTAACTGCCTCAACCCGAATAGGAGGTAATAAATACCAGAGACTATCTTGTTGACTTTATAGCTTGCTCTGCCAGGCAGACACTGCCGCAGCATGATTACAAAACCGAGTTATGCCTTATCGATTTCGTGGCAGCCTATTTATGGAGCCCAGACACAACGCAACCTACTGCCACAACCCCGGGCTCCTGGGTAAACCCTTCTCACCGTGTCACTCGCGGAGTATGCCGCTGTTTGTTTACGGAAATTGGCAAATTCCACGGAGTCCGCGCCCCGAACCTCTTCTGGCCTGGGAACTTTGTTAGTAGGTTGTTGTTATAGTTGCAGCGAGGAACGATTTGCATTTCACTCATTTTTTTTTTCACCCACATTTCGGTTGGCTGTGATATAGGCAAATAATCAGTCAGGATTTTAAGTCACGCAAGGACTCGTTGGAGTGCTTAACTTGCTTTTTGTTGGCCACCTTTTTTGCAGCTGCCTAGCGAGGTGATTTGATTACTAGACTCTGAATTGTCAAAGGGTTTGTTGAACCAAATCCAAGGAAACAGAGCTGATGTATTACATGTTGCTTGGGAAAGGTCTTTGAACTGAGAAAAAGTTTTAGCAATCGCGTGGGTGAAGGTTCGAGACGGTTTTTGATTGCCATAGGTTCGTTCTGGAAGTTTTTTATGTGGTTTTTGTTCGAGAAAGGTTTCTCGTCTTAGAGGGTTTTCTGATTGTTTGGCAAGAGCTTTACAGCTTGGATTAAAAATAATATACATTTAGGAGGTTTTCTATTAGCATAATCTGTTTATTTGAAAAAGAAATTATCACTCATCCGCACTGTTGGATTTACTAAGAAAATATTACTCATACGCACTGTTGGAAATGGGCCATTGGCAACACTATTTTAAACTGATTTAAGGACTTCATGGCAGTTTTTTAACATTATTTTTTAATAGAAGCAAATATCACGTATACGCACTATTGCCATTAATTTGAACAAATTTGTGATAAAGGAAACTATTAGAAAGTACCAACCTCCTGTTTATCCTTCTCCTTGCGGGCACATTCCTCTGCCTTGCGACGCCGCCACATCCGAAGACTTTCTTCGGCATTCTTTCGCTCGACGAGACGCTTCTTCTCGTCGCACCACATCAGCGGATGTTGGATGTGGTCATGGCAGAAGTTGCCTCCCATGCCCATCTCATCGCTGGTCGTCATTGTGTTCTTCTGTTGTTGCCTCGCCGGATGGAAGTATCCTTTGCTTGGTTTCGGCTGCTGGTAGATGACGGGAGAACGGAAGTAGCGCTGCGTTCAGCAAACGCCGCGTTACTGAAACAGTCTCGTGCTCGCCCCAAACCGTTTAACCGCCGATTTGGCGGCACTGATCCGTGCCAGGCACTGCTGGGCCACCGAAGATGGGCCGACTTTTGGGCCAAACCACTTTGGTTGTCTAGGCAGCGAGCTGTAGGCTGACTATTTATAGCCTAGGTTAAGGCGCACTGAGGTTGGGGCTTGGTTGGGCCCGGAGCCAGCACGTGAGCGTCGGGTCGGGCGTCTGTCCTTGAAGTTGTTCTTGTGTTTGGCGAGTCAAGACAGTCTGTGTGTCTATTGGGCGTAAGGCAGGCCCGGGATAGCATTCCGGCTGCGTAATCGCTGCTAATTTCATTTTGGCCATTTAAATATTTCGCCAGTTAGGCACGCTTCAACTTGGCCCTGCTCCTCTGTTTGCCAGCCTGCGGCGGCTTCCTTGCGCCTGTTTGCCTGTCTAACGAGGCTTGGACATAAAATATATTTACTTTATATTGCGCGGAAAATTGTGCCATGGCTGCCTTAACTTAACCCGATTCGTGCCGCTTTGTTCCAATAACACAGAAACTTTAGCCCTCATCCATTCAATGATGGCCGCGCCACAAGGTGGCCACTTGAGTCGAGTTAAATCTTTAGCAGGATTGCGTGCCATTTAATCCGGAACTTGTTGATGTTTTAAACTGAAATGCTCTCACGAGCCGAGCATTACTCATACGCCCCATGTGGCAGCCACTATTGCACACATACTGTCAAATTTATTTGTTTGCCCCCAATTTCGATATCAGCCATGCCCATCGCACCATGTAGCACTTTGGCCATGTCCAAAACTATTTCACTGGAGCGTCCTTGTTGTCCTTGTTGTTTTTGGTTCGACTTTTTGGCCAATATGTTGCATAGTTACACTACTGCCTTCGGGGCATGTGTGTAATGCCCCTTTGATGGCTCTCAGTTGTATCTCTGTGGTATCAAAAATCAGAACTTTTCTTTTTCGCCAGCAGCAGATTAAATCGTTAAACCAGAAAGCACACTTTATTTTACAAAATCGAATTTTTATTCATTCCTTTAAGTGTACAAATATCGTAATTACATTTATCAATATCAACATCATTAACATTACTCTTTTCCATTCGCTTTTCATAACATTTATTGGGTAAATCGTCTTCAGCACCCTTTTCAATTGATGTCTAGTCAGGATCTCGGTCTTTTAGTTGATTTTGTCCTTTTCTCAGTGTAGAAGAGCAGGCTGTATAGGAGCCTTCTAGTTTGTTTTATTTTTTTTTTTATTTTTATCAAAAATATACACCAACAAAGTTTAAAAAAAAAACAAATGTTTTTGACTGACTTATTTGAGGTTGTGTTTATAAATAAAAATAAAAAACTTAATTTTAAAAGGTTTCCTTCAGGGCATTGCCAGAAAAAATTTTTTTGATTTCCGATTTTGTTTGCTTTTCAAGTTTGATTTAAAATTAAGACTGGGCAGCACTGGTTGGCGTCCTAAAGAACATATCATAATTGCATTTCATGCGCGAATGGTTCAAATATTTATTTTTTTTATTGAATCCAGAATCAGAAACTACAGATTTAGAACTTTAAACTATATATTTGTGCTGTCGAAAGGAATTTGGAAGAGTGCAAGCGACGACCATTGAACCATTTAGGCATGAAATACTCTAATCAATATTTAAAATAAAATAAACCATATATTTTTATGAATTTCTCTCTTTTTTTTGTATAAATATCGTTTACACACTGGTTGCTTTGTTGCATTGACTATAAACATTGTTTCTTTATAGAATTCCTCCTCCTGCCTATATAGTTTCTTGCAATCATATTTATTTTGGCATAGGCCACTCTCAAATATTAGTATTTGTACAATTTTCTTTTGTTTACTTATTGTTGTCTGCTATCGCATGCTTATGTATTTGTTTTATTTTTACTTTCTTTTGCTATTTATAAATAAAGTTTCCCAAAACATTTCATATAAAATTTGGTTAAAATTCATTGAACATCTCGTATTTATGTACAGCGTACGTTGCCGTCTTTTAGCATGTTGATTGGTTTTTTTATGCAATTATTTACAGTGTCAACAACAAATGCCTTAAAACTAAATAATAAATCGTGTTTACAATTTTACGTTAAACGCTCGCATCAAGTGTGGCCTACATAACATTATTATATTATTATTATTATTGCATTACGTGTATTATTATTGTAAGTTAGGGTGTGTTGTGTTGTTCATGGACTATGGTCTATTTCATGCGATTGATGACTAAATCCGCAACGACCTGCAGGCCCTTCTGGTAGGGCGACTCCGTCAGCTCCTGGGCCAGCCGTATCGCCTCGTTGCAGTGTTTCTTGGCCAGGAAACGGGTCTGCTCCAGGCCGTGTGATTTATGAACCAGCTCGAAGGCGCGCTCCACATCGCCGGGCTCGCTAAAGCGCCGCATGACCATCGGATTCAGCTCGGGGTACTGCAAAAAGCCGGAAAATGCAAAATGAAAAAAAAACATCTCAATTATGCAAGGCATTTAAGTGGGTGGGTGGGTCCAGTGGTTGGTTCCACTCGTTTGCCAACGACGCATCTCCCCCTGAACTGGCACTGGCGCTGGCACTGCTCGGACTGGTATTTACCAGCCCTGCTTGGAACGCACTGCACGCGTGCGCCATTCGCGAACTGCATTGCAAATGGAAATTGCTTTGCCCCGCTGGCGCTAAACGCTGTCTGGCAATTGAGTTACAAACGCATCTGTCTAGATAACCACCACCCACCCATCCATCCATCCAACTGCCCATGATATCATCACCTCAACCGACAACGCCATGAATATACAAAGCGTTTTCGCGTCGTCGGGTAGTCGAGTTTTGGATGCAAAATCTTGGAAAATGGCCATCTCTGGCAGAAGCTTTAAAGGCATCGCTCCTCTTAAGGTAATCTTAAAGTAGAGAAACTTACCTTTTCACAAGCAAAAAGAACCGGGGCTGTGGCCAGTCCAAGCTTCAGATCCGCCGCCGTAGGCTTGCCCATCTGCTCGGTGGATGAGACAAAGTCCAGCATGTCGTCGACCAGTTGAAAGGCCAGGCCAATGTTGCGTCCGTACTGGAAGGCCAGCTCGGCCACGTTGTCTTCGGCCTGGGCAATCACGGCGGTCTGTGGGGGTTATTATCAGAAGGAGAGAAGAGGGGTTTCCGAGTCAGATGGGATTGGGAACAATGGCGCGGGCATGCGTGCAAACTAATTGCCGAATTAAGCGCTTAAGTTCGCTAAATGCGTAATGCGAAAAGCCAACTGCTAACTGCCAACAGGCAACTGCAGCAATGCTGGCTTGCATGCCGATAACGAGTACTCACCGCCTTCAGTGCGTTGGCAATCAGCGACGCGGTCTTCCTGTATGTCTTGGTCAGGTAATGAGCGAAGCGCTCGTTCTCCGTTTCCCTTGAGCCCAGCTGCATGAACTCGCCTTGGACCAAATCGGTCAAGATCTGCAACAGAGATACATATAGGCAAGACGATTAGCAATTGCAGACACAATGCCTCATAAAAGTGTCACTGTAAGCTTGGATTATGGTTATTGCCTCTCGTTGGAATCGATTGTTCTGCTGCTTGAACTTCCCCCACGACGGTGAATGAATGGATTACGCAACTCACGGATGACACTTTGTTTACCTGGCAATGTTGGTTGTCCAATCCCTCCCCATGCCCCATGCTCCACCATCAATCTAATATCCATATAAGCCGATTTCATACGGCTAGTCGGGGTGTGCGTAACTTCCGCATGGCTGGAACTTCAAATGCAAATGGCAAATACGATTGTGCCAAATTGATTTAGCAAACAGCATTTCATTCAGAGCCCAATGAGAAGTCGGATACATGATGCTGGCCGAGTATTTTGGCTATTGCCCGTTTGTTTGCCCCCAAATTGTTTGGCACGCCCTTCGCAAGAGACCATCTCTCCCCCCTGATAGGCCTTTTCATTCATCGGCCAAAGAAACTCGCAGACACTTGTCAAAATCATTGGCAAACAGTCCGCCGCCAGTGTGGGGGATCTGATGCCAAGGAGCTCAAGGTGAGGCGGGCCATAACCTGCCAAATACTTTTTGGCCAAGCTGCGAGGCAAAATTCTAAAAGCCCCCACTGGACTTTCAATGTTAATTAACACAACTGGCGGACCGTAGTGGCTAGGCTTCAACAACTTGGCCAACAACTGCATTTGGAGCCACAAAAATTAACACAATGTCTCTTTTTGGCAGTCGGATAAAGGCAGGGGCTTGGCCACAAAGTGCGAGTGCATTTCGGATTGACAAAGAAAAATGGTTAGCCTCCAAGCCAACTATTTAAGGCACGTACACGGGTATTTTCTTTTGAAATAAGCAACTTCCGGCAAGTGGGAATGCCTCTAGAAATGAATATATTTGCCAGCTATTTGGCCCAAGAGAAAATGTATTTTAGATTTATGTAAGAGCCTCTTTGACTTAATATTCGAGACAATCTACAAGTACCTTTTTCTTCTAATGTGAGGCTTAATCCTAATTTAACATTATATATATGTATATCGTGCAATGCTGGTCTTTCCAACTCATGCCTAACGGCCTGGTTTAACCCAAATCATTCAGATAATCATAAATTCGGTTGATTGAAAGGCAGGCGTCCGATCTGCTCATTTTTCTAATGCCATCAACGTCTTAGAAGCCGTTGAAATTATTCAAACACGTGTGCGGCATATTTAATAAGAAAACTTCGTCAGACCTAAGCTGGCGATTGTAGATGGCCGGAGATGAAAGAAACAGTCTAAAAGCCAAAAAATAATTTGGAAAAATACAATAGATTCTAAGAACATTATTTTAATTGAATTAATTCTTAAACACTTTCTAAATGGAACATGCTTTTGGACAATTATATTGATAAATCGAAAGCAGAGCTTTTCCATAATTTTCAGCCTTTTAAATAGAAGATGGATGGAAAGCAGTTAAGGCTGCTACAGGTCTTAGAACTCGTTTCAAGATGTGTGGCTTTATCTCAACTCCATGACCTCACGATCGCAAAGAAAGTTTCAACCTGACGGGGTCAATATGTGGGATATGCTAATGAGACTCATTATGCGACAGATCCACAAGCCTGATGGGGCTTAGATCGGCGTTAACATAAGCAGAGATAAGTGTCTAGGCCGCACCTTGGATCCATCTTAGAGCCAATCCTCCTGAAGTGTTACGCATGTTTCGCGAACTGAGAAAACCCATCGAGACAGACTGAAGCAGAGAATGTGTAACCAAAAAAACGTAGGCAAGTCCATTGTGTTTGCTTTGGCTATTAACTCGGTCCGCTCGATTGTGTAAATATGCAGAGAGCTGGGGTAGCGAGATGATGCGGTGCCACCTCAGTTTCCAAGGCGAACAGATCTAGTTTCACTCTCGCACAACCGAAAGTGAAATTGGCAGGTGTGACTAATTTTAAATTTATAGAAACTACGTGAGGCATGCGTGATGCCAAGCGATGAAATATTTCTGGGGAGTTGCAAGGCCAAGGATGCAGCACAGCAAGAACAGCAATAAAAAGTGAATGCCGACTCAAAGTTGCACGAACTCTGGCGAAGGGCGAACCTTGGGCAAACTCCCAGGGACGCAGGAAGTTGTAGGCCGAATGATTTGTACCACCATTAAGTTAACGACTGGTTTTCCAGTTCAACAAACAGACCGATCCGATTCAAGCAACTTTCATAATTTTAAGGAAATCGTTTACAAAACAGCTTTCTGCCCCTTTTGTTTGCCGACCGATTGTGCGAAATCTGACACCCATTCTGATCACAGAGAGCTATAGATATCGTTCTTGTTGACAGAGTTTCGGAATCCGGGATTTTCGGCGAATGATTCTCGGTAGTTGCTGACCAAATGGCAATTATTTTTTGTTTGCCTTGACAATTAAGCGAGAGGTACTTGGACTCTCCACTAACTAACAGACTAAAATCCATGCTTGTTTACGATTTGGAGGAAAGTATTTTGTGTGAAAGGGTTTCTTGGGAAAAACTATTTGTAATAATGCATCACGAGTTCTCAACTCAACTTTCTCGACTTGAGTATCAAGAACTGTATCTCCAGGCACATCCATTAAGCTTTGTATTAGTCATATCCTTGGGTTCCTGACTGCATTCTTCTTACCTGACTCAGCACGATCGTCACATCATCGCTGCGCAGACGGGCTATCATAATCGAGGCCACCGATAAGATATAATCACCAGCCATTGTGACCTGCAAAGGGAAGAGATTGGTTTTAAAACGAGCCACCATCATACAACATCTGCCAACATAAAAGTACAGTTTTGAGTGTTGCCACAGTGAGCCGCCAAAGGCGATTCGGGGCATCGGAAAAAACCGCTTAGCCCCGACATGACTAACATGAGCGGTGTTTCAATCAAAAGACAAGAAAATTATAATTCGCTTCCAGCTCTTTGACGCTCTTACAAGCGTATTCATTGAATTAATTTATTCATTTCAATTTAGAGACGACATGTCGAAAGGGAAACTGCAGCTCACTCACATCGGAGGAGGAAGGGAGATCGAGGTGTGTGGGATTGTTCGACTTGTCTATTATTAAATTTAATGAAGAGGCATCTGATGTTTTGAGGCCTTTGGATGCAAGATGATGCAAGAGCCACCGATGTTGACAAAGTCAATAAACACATCAAATCGAAATAGGCAACAAATTGATGTCAAAGTCAGATTGGGACCTGCAGTTGTTTGATTGACCGTTTGGCTTGATCTGTTTGGTTTTGTTTGGCAAATACTACTGGCACCTAGCTGTGCACACACGCAGATCGCATATCCTTACCTTTTTATGATTCCATAGAGCGTTCACGCTGGGCTTGCCGCGTCGGAAGTCCGACTGATCGATGACATCGTCGTGCACTAAGCTGGCCGAGTGTACCATCTCCGAGAAGAGGGCGATCTGTCGTTGTTTGTGTACTAATTGGCTGTCAAGGCGATTGGCAAAAATAATGAAATGAATCGTTGGGAGAAACTATGCTATGTTGGTGCCGCACATTTCGCAGAGCTATGCTAATCATTTACACTCTGCTACCCGACCACCAGAAGCCTTAGACCTCAACCAATACTCACTGTGACTCTTTGTTGAGGTGATAGTTTATCGCCTTGGCCATCAGCATGGTCACCATGGGTCGCAGTGCCTTGCCCTGGCCATCAAAGTAATAGCTGGCAATGGTGTCCAGTTCTGGCTGGGATGTGCCCGATTGCAGCAGCTGGAAGAGGGATGCGATTAGTCAAGCCCCTTAAGTTAACAAATATTTGTGTTCTGGACTCAAATATCTGGGAGCTAAGAAAAAATCCCCTAAATAAAATTGAGGAAAAAACCCTCTAATCAATGACGTCTAGCTTAGTGAATCTCTATCAAATATTTGCTTGTTTAATCATTTTATAATTCTGATTTATCTTTATTTAGAAAAAAGCTTAACTAATAATAATAAACATTTTAGGGTCACTGAAACTCCTTTCAGTTAATTAGTATTTAAATGGAATTTCGACAAGTGTTTTGAGTTATTCAAGTAAATGCTTTCTCTAAAAACTAAAAAGTTTGAAACTAACTTTTGAATACTTACATCTCTCACATCGTCGTAGAAGTACTTTAGCTCGTCGTCGAGTATGATGTATGGATCGATTTGGATTTCCCGGACAGGGCCAGCCGGCTGTTGTGTGTGCACCGAACTGTGCTGGCGCAGGTTCGTCTTGGAGCACTGGGAATAGTTCAGGTTGTGGCTGCAATTTTGTGGATTTTGCTGCGGGTGAGAACACAAAATAGAGGCGGCCGATTAGAATGGTTCGTTCGAGCAATTGCTGCAATTAATAACAAAGTGTGAATAATGAAGGAGCAAACAAGTCACTTAACAACTTTCAATTGCTGGCCTGCCACGACTAACAAGTTTTGCCTTGCCCGCCAGCGTCTTTTCGGCCGTTATTTCATAAACATATTTCGTACGGCAGTAGCCGAAAATTAATAACTGGAAAATTGCACTGACACTGGCTGTGACTGTGACTGTGGCTGTGGCCTGGAGGTGTGCGACAGTAACCGCCGTAAATGGCCAACTAATTGAAGCCTATTGTCGACGCCCTCGCGCGACTCTTGACCTTGCGGCCAAAAACTCAATTGTGTAGGCAAATCCTTTTGTTGTGGTGCCCAGAAGACAATGCCACAAAAGAGAGCAACACGCGCCACTAAATGGCATCCAAAGACCTAAAGCCATAGGCCTTAGTGCCACTCCAATCAATACGCGGAGCTTGCATTTTCTTGATTTCTTTATGCAATTATGCAATTCAAATGCAGTTGTGTTGTAGTTTGTTTGCTTCTGGTGCAGCCTGTCAGCTAGTCAGCTAGTCAGCCAGTCAGCCAGTCACCCAGTCAGGCAGTCAGCCACTCCGTCTGTCAATAGGCCCCCACATGCAAGCCCCCGATAACATGTAAATTCGATGTTGCCAACTGGCAGCAGCGGCGAATGTTGGTAATATCTGACGGTAAATATTTGACGGACCAAGACTATGACGGACGGACTGGGCGTGAACGAATTACGCATGTGCCATGCTGTTGACCCACTTGTGGTGCGGATGGGATCCTGGCAGACACACAGTCAATGACCATAGCAACCATTTAACGCCCTTGGCAAACGATCGACAGCCGCATCTTCGGCATGATCGTTAAAATCATCGTATTTGATTGGTCATCGTCTTGGACCCACACGTGTGTGGACCGCAAACTGGTTCGGTGATGGTCTCCCCGTTTTCATTGATGGTCCGGATGGTTGGGGGCATCGTAAAGTAACCAAACAAATTGTTGGCCATCGTTACCATCGCCCCACCATGCCTGCTGCCAGTTCATTGAAAAGAGCTTGTAATGACCCAGTTTCATATTTAATATATGTCATAAACATCGGCCGGGGCTAAGCTTTTGGCGAGTAGAAAGCGACTTGTTACAAAATCGACTCATCAACAGCAACAGAAGCATCAGCTTGGTCCGGAAGAAATCCAATTAAATTCGAGTCGTCGTGGAAACTTTCATTTTCAATATGTGCGCCAAATTAAAATTAGTTGATAATATTCGCAAAAGCCAAAAACAAAACAAAAATCCTCCTCGAATTTCCATTTCTTTGTGGAACGTGCAGAAATGCATTTAATTGTGGCTATTTTGAGTTGGCCGCATACGTTGAATGACTTTAAAGCGTTTTTAAATGGTTTTTATGGTTGGCCATCCGCTTCACCTGACTCTTTTTTCTTTTATTTTCAACGTCGGCAACAGGTGCCCACGAAAGCCGAACGAATTTTAAGTGTCTCTAAAAGGAATGAACCTATCGCCTTTTGGCCACTTAGCAAGGGCCAGGTCAATGATCTACCTTTAATTCTGGTTGATATACTTTGCGAACTAACATTGTATTTTTAGATTGAAGCTATGTGGGCTGTTGCGTGCAGAAAACCAAAACCAAAAACATCAAAATAAATACATAGGAAGTTGAAGTTTCCGTTGCACTTGGTTGCTGAAGATGAACTGAGGACTCTGACTCATTTTTTACAATGTGGTTTCTTGTGTAACACTACGGCCATAGCTCTCTTCAATATGCAATCAAAACTTGAATGGAAAATGTCTTCTATTACTGGAAAGAATCAACACGATAAGGTTAAACCGCAATTAGCCTGGCTAAATCCGACACTGTAATGTATCCAGTTTAACCTCCTTTCCACAATCCTCATCCTCATCCAATGCCAATGCCACAAAAGAGCCAACTTTCACATCGATTTTAAAGAGAGAAAAAATTGATAATCATCAACAATGCGGGAAACAATTTACTTTTATTTGACTTGCAGCACCTCTGCCAATTTTCATTTAAATACTCTCCTCTTGTCGAGTAATTAATTTAATTGTGAAAAAGATATATACGCGGCGATCAAAGCAATTGCACCGTTTAAAATCTGCAAATTGACAAGACAAGTGCCGAAAAACAAAGGCATTGAGATATTTTGGCCACAGGGCGCTCCCACGGCATAATCCCATCCCACTCCGGCGTTGACGACCATTGATGGAGCGGCCTCAGCTCGAGTTGCAAGTGAAAAGTGAAGATGAAGACAATTAAGCATGAGACGTTGAAAGTATTTAAGCGTTGCCGAGTGTCAGTGTCCAGTGATCGCTTGTGATTGAAAGTCAACACCAGCCGGGTGTTGCAACATCTCGCCAATGTTATTGATTGTTTTATGACTTGGTTGATTGTGCCGGGCCCCATTGTTATGATTTGCTCTTGTTTTTTAAGCCAATTTGTATGCCGAATAGTGGCTATCATAAGCGTTGAATGGTCCACCATCCGACAATTGCCTTTGCATGTCGCTATTTTTATGGAGGTCGGTCATAAGTACGAAAATAGTTAACACCTGAGACTCTGCTGTGTGCAGCGATTTGAAAAGCCAACATGCTAAAAATTATTTAATTATAGCAATCAAACAGCACAAATTAATGGTTACAAAGCGTGGCGAATAAAATGTTTAACAAGTTAAGCAAATATGACTTTAAGTTTAATTCTTTCTTTGATTTTTTTTTAGATATTTTAACAAAAAATATTCACTGTTTCTGAATGGAAAGCCAAAAAGAAATGCCACTGCCGTGATGGTAGCGGAAGCGGCCAAAAGCCATGTAGATATTGGCCAAAAGCCGAGCCAGAGAAACAGAAACGGCCAAGAAAGTAACCAACAACAACCGCCTGCTGCCTGCTGCCTGCCTCTCTTTGGCTGAGGGCCGCCAACGAACGAGGCTTTGGACTTACTTTCCCTTTTTGTCATCGCCGCATAGGTATTGGTTTTGCTGGCTGACATAACCAAGAGCTGGCTGGATGAGTAAGTCAGCGGAGGAGGCGATGGGGAGGGGCGGCGATTGGCTACATAAATCGCTCGCCATGGCCGGCTCTGTAATTTCTCTGTTCGATTTCAACCGCCAGTGTCTCAGAGGCAAGGCATTTGCTACGCTACTACGTCTTCTCCATTAGCCATATAGTGTCTGCTGGCACTTGCCACTTGGTTAACATGCGTGTTAACATCTTCGCCGCACTGCAGGCATCAGGGAGCAGTTGGAGGGAGTGTGAATGCCAGAGACCGGAGTGTTTGTCTCCAAAACTGGGCAATTTGTATTTGACAAAGTGTGCTTTGCGACATTGAGAACGCTTCTGTGCACACAGGGGAGAGGGGGGCTTGTGTCACTTGCACACGATTGCAGCCAGTAGCTATTTGCAGTGGCAGAAGCAGTAGCTAATAGCGGGCAGCATAATCTATTGACATTATTTGCTGATGTCTCAATTGCAATGGCAATGCGTCACGGCTCCATTGCGTTCAAAATTAAGCCCATCAGTAGCTGCAATCGATTGACCAATTGGGGTCTACAATAAAGTCCACATGGCATTACCAATTCAGGGAGTTTCTTCCTCGAAACTAATGAGTTGTCATCCTAAAATGATTTTTTTTTATTATTAATTGGCATAAACTCGATTTTCAGTTTCGTTTCTCGTAGTTTTCCGCAGTCATATATCAGCAATCGTATCACACGGAATTCCAGCGTCACTTTGGTTATTGCGCAACCGCTGCGATTTACAATTGAAATTAGTGCGTGCCTGGCCGCCAATGGGGCGGCTGCGTGATATTTGACTATGTGGCCAAATTAAACGCTGCAACGCGGACTGCAGTTTTAAACGCCTCAACTCCCCAGCCAGCCCAAGCCAATCATTTTATTGCCGAAAATATTTATTGCCCACCATTGGGTAATTATAACAATCTGTCAAAAAGTAAAACACTAAAAACAAACCAAAATTAAAGTACAAAAAAAGTAGCTAAAGACAACCAGAAGGAAAAACTGAAACTTTTGTGCAGACAAATTGGAAACCAGTTGGTAGTGGAAAACCAGAAAATTCAAGTTTATCCTGCATTGGCGGACTTCAACCAGGTCTCCCTCCCAATAACCAAAAAATTACATAAAAAATTGCATACAGGAAAAAAAAAACAAAACTCTTAAATGCAGATTGCAAATGAAAATGCGACGCGTGCTGCCAATGAACGCAAATTTAAGGCTCGCTCTGTCTAATTTTTTATACTAATTTCTGGTTATTCGGTTTCGGGCGGGCTGATTGGCATTGCCAGTGCGATTTCGATTTCGATTTGGATTTCGATTTGGATTTGGATTTCAAAATACGAAATCATAAAAACGTCGACAAACATTTAACCAAATTCCAATGTTAATTAGGTGAAACCCTTGCCCAAATTAAAGCCAGCCTATAACGACGATCGGAACTCAGAATGTTGAGCAAACAGTTCATTGATGAATGCGACAGGCCACACCACAATGGGGCAATCAGTGTGGGAAACATACTCCACGCCAGATAGTCAAATTTATGATAATTATTGATAAAACATCAAAAGCAATGTTAAGAGGATGGGAACATGAGCGACATTGATGAAATGTGGGGCTGACGGCCGAAAATGCGGCTCGACTTGGTAGGTTCGGTTACTGGCTACCAAAGGTTATGCAACTTCTTTTGGGCCAAGTTAACCAAACTTGCTCCATACATTGCTTTTGGCGGCGTAGCTTCTTTTTCGGCTTTCAAATCGAAATCCGACAAAATTGTTGTTGTTAAGGAAAACAACGCTGAAATCATTAACAGTTAACAGTCTTGGCCGATGCCGCCAATCACGGGAGTGAAGGAGAGAGCAACCGCCAAGCCGAATTCGAAGCTCAGAGTGAAGCCGAAACCGAAACCAGTTTAGGACAACACCAAACGCATGCGTCTTTCTGGAATTGGGTCAGCAAGTACGGGCCGAAAAATACCAAAGGCAAAGCTGGCCCAGGCCAGCACCAGATCAAAGAGACCATTGCAGGTGTAGGACAGGTTGAATGAAAGTCAACCCAAAGCCGCTTAGGCAGGCCCTCAACCAATTTGGGCTTCGATTTTTGTTGGCCTGGCCCAAGAGTCCCCCTCCAAGTGGCCAATTAAACCATAACTGCATATTAAGCATATTTAATGTTCAGCTGATGGAGAATATTTTGTTGGTTCATCCTCGTGAAGATTTCGAAGATTTGGAGCTTTGGTCACTGTGAGGCGAGAGAAAGTGTTTTTTTTTTTTCTTTTGCAGAAATAAAGATACATCCACAAAGACAAAGATTTACGATCTGACCATCTTGTGCATACAAGAGATGTATCTTTTAGCATATCTGCTACCTTTTTTTTGGCTCTTAACTGATGACTTTCGCACATGGGGTTGACCAAAAGAAATGTGAGGGATTGTGAAATATTATTTAAGGTATGCCAGTTGAGAAATTTTAATTAACAAATTCCAATGTGCTTGAAGAGATTTTAATAAAGATTAAGTATCTGAAAAGTATCTGTTTGAGATGCAGATATTTTCTTTTAAAGAAAGCCCATTTTACACTTAATTCTACATAAAATATACCATTTTATTGACTATCAAGTTCGTGTCGAAAATTTCTAAATTGTTGAACGGAAAACAGGTCGAGATTCGGTTTCACTTTCACAAGACCAAACCCTCGAACTCAAATCAAGCGGCAGACCACGTAGAA
This sequence comes from Drosophila monieri, assembly GCA_035047585.1. Lineage (NCBI taxonomy): Eukaryota > Metazoa > Arthropoda > Insecta > Diptera > Drosophilidae > Drosophila > Drosophila monieri. Next base: position 617,857 of record JAWNPJ010000115.1, on the reverse strand, counting down.
AAAATGCGGAGAATCAACAGAAATCAATCAACATCGTCTAACTGTAGTCCGGCTCTCTAATCTAATTGAAAAATCGCCACCTTGGGAGTATCTGCCCATCAAATTCACACGCTGGCGTTAAAACTCTTCGCTTGACCATCGCAGCTCAACCAGAAAAGGGGGGAACAAAAGGTGGTAGACGCATTTGCAATGAAAGTGAAAAGTTTATAAATACCTGAGGAAAGAAAGGGTTGCGGAAGAGCATGCCATTTATGTACGAAAATGATTTGGAAACTAATTCGAGGCAAAGATGTACTCGGCAGCGATAACGGCTACTAAAGCTGGCCAATAAGTTTCTGGCCAAAATCGTGTGGTGCATAGATAAAGCCTCCAACTGTTTTTTTCATTTTTTTTGAGTGGTTTCTTTTGGCCAAAACAATGGCAGTGGCTGGAATGGTTGGCTGAGGGGCGGGACAGGGTAGCGAAGTGGCGTCAACAACATAGCAGCTTGGCAAATGAAATGAAGAAGAAAGTCAAAGAAACCGTTAAAAGTGAATTTCTTCTATGGCTGTTGTTGGCTCAGTTGTTTCTGTTGTTGCTTCTCGCCATTGCCGACTATTATTAGTTGGCGTTTTTTGTTTTTTTAAGTTTTTGACTTTTTTGGCCAGCAGCAGAGCTGCCAACGTCTCAGTCGCTGCGACGTGCGCTTTCTATTTGCGTTTTGTTTATTGTTTACCTATGATAGATGAACGTATCAGTTTCCAGGTGCTTGTATCTGTTGGCCAGCAGCGGCCGTCTGTCTGCCAGTGTCTGTGGATGTGAGTTGGGCATAAAACCAATTTGGCGTTCAATGAATTTTTATTCGGCTCGAAACGAAACAGAAAGAGTCCTAAACAACCAAAATGCATAAATAACGTGATAACGACAACCGCATACACAATTTTTCACTCTCTTTCGGTGAAGTAATACTCACCGAAATGCATTCAATTCGCTTCAAACACACACATTATGATAGTAAGTTTTATATTCACTTTTTATGTGAATATAGCAGTAGGCTAACCCCTCAGATCAGGGCCAGTGTGGCAGGCGAGAGGGTCAAGAGATTGAGTTTAATGAGCAATTAACTTAATTTTTATATTTATTTGCCAAATACCCACTGGCCACTGCCCACTGCCCACTGGCCACTGACTAATACTTCAAGGCTACCACAAGCAATGGCTATGTGCCATTTTGTTCAATGGCCAATAAGGCTACAAAACTGCATTCAATTTCAATTTATTGCACTTGCAATGCTAAAGCAATTAAATCATAGCCATCCCCAGTCGCTGGAATAGGCTGGCTCAAATGGCGTGCCATAAAACAATAAACTAAAAAGCCAATGTGAGAAGCCAATCCACTAATTGTGGCTTACACAGTCAAGGCATTAACTATCCTATTAATTCGAAGGCTCACTAACTTGACTAACAACTGTTTTAGTTTTTAAAACAATGCTTCCCTAAGGAAAATATTTATAACAATGGCGATGGCTCTCACAGAACATCACATTTGTCCTTCGGTGCGAGAAATGCCAATAAATACTAATAGGGAATGCATTTTTATTGCCCTTCTGGCACTAGTACGTCATTTTAAAAACCAGATGGAGCTGATTACGAGAATTCTAATCTAAAAGCTAGCCACTAGCTATGGCCCGTTGAACAAATGAAATCGATTTGTTATCAATTGCGGCAAGCACTTTCGAAGCTGATAAGAAATCAGGGATTCATGTGTTTGACATAACAGCCAAAAAAAAGTAACAAAACAGAACAGAAGCCGGCAGAAATCCACTTCAAATCTCAATACCGGATATTGCGTATACGACGCATGTCCCACAGTTTTGGATCAAAGATGGGCGTACAGTTTGAGAGCCACTGGACTCGAAATAGATGTTTATTGAAAGAGCAAATACCGCGAAAATCAACAATGCTAATGATAACTATTGTTAAATACGAGAGCAATAAACAAAATCTTTGCAAATTTCCAACTAGCATTGCATAACAATGAAAGAAATGACAAAAAAATTGGCTTAAAAAAAAAAGAGTGACTTTGTCAACGAAATTGTATATAAAAAATAATGATAAACGGCAGGCAGACTAGAGAGAGACACAGCTGCCACAGCCAGAAAGAGAAAAAACACTTCACCTTGCAAATATGCAAGGAAAAACAGAGAAAAACGCCAAAGCTGGGAGCTGGTGTTCGGAGAATGGGGGGGAAAAAAATAGCAAACATAATAATAAATAAATGCGGCAGCTTCCGCCAACAACTTTGCTACAACACTATCGAGTTGGTGGGCGCTGCAAGTTGTTGTCAATGTTGTTGTTGTCTTCGGCCTTTGGGTTTTTTTTTTTTTTTCACGCTACTTGCACAAAAGCATCGACCAACAACTGGCAGGCCCAAGCCACCGACCAATTTCACTTTCATTTTCTTCTTTGGCTTTGCAGCGAAATGAAATGAAAATGAAAATGAAAAGCGGACAGGCAAAAGCCAAAGTCACGCAGACGCATTAGCGGCAAACACTTGCCGCGCATGCGCAGCAGCCAATGCACTCTCGGCCAGCCTAACGGGTTGGTATGGTCATGGTTCCGTCTTGGCCAGTCTTGACGGGTGAACCCCACCACCACACCTGGCAATGAACTCACCAGCAGATCGCGGTAATCCTTCCCAATGTTGAAGCTTAATCCATGAAATGGTCGTATCGCCTGCTGCAACTGCATCTGCTGTGTTCTTTGCAGTCCTGGCATATTTCCTCCAGTTCCGGATCCTGTCGTGTATCCTGGCCGGGAGCCAAAGAGCTGGTAGAACAGTTTGTGCGTCTGCTGGCGACGCGAACCGCACACAACGCGACCGGAAGTGCTCAAGCAGGCCATTTTGTGGATTTTGTTGTACTTTTTTTTTTAAAGGTATTTTTGGGCTGAGGAAGAGGTTGATTGAGGCAGGTGCTGGGTGCAAGTGCTTTTAACTGGAAGCTAGTAACGGGCACACACACAAACACAGAATTCAAGATGAGCCCCTCGTTGGCAGCATTATATTTTAGTTTCAGTTTCTTTTGGTTTTTAAATCCTTATAGTAATCGCAGGACCTGCGAACTTGATCGCGATTTTCGGACGTTTTCGATACGGTTTCGAGGCGGCGGCGAAGCGCTTTGCTTGCGTCTGGCTCCAGCAGCTCCAGCGAAGTGTTTCAGCCAGACGTCCGTTTTTGGCACGATGCGCGTGCGCGCCGCCAGGTGTGGTGAATACCTGCCAGGTGGGTTGGGTGGTGAGTCCGAAGGTATAACCGAGTCGGCGGCCGATCTAAGCTCGGCTTGAACTTGACGCTGAGCGGAAATTCGGGCGCAGGCCTGCTGTTGCACATCCGCTGCACAGTTTTGGCGTCACTAGCTAGCCGGAGTCGGCCGGGGGCACAGCCGCACGCTATATTCGAACTATATACAGGTGCTCTTGCTGACTTGAAACGCCGCTCAGCTTGGCAGCCCCTAACTTCCACCTGCCGCCAGTGTCCTCATGGTCTGGATGAGCTCAAACCCTCAAAGATGACGCCTTTCACACGCTTGCTGCACTTGGCAATAGTTTTTATTTAATTTGAAGGGAATTTGCACCTTTTCACAACTTTATTTTGACGTAACTTGTGCAGAACAGCTGTTGGCCCAGCTGAGGGTCAGCTGTTATGCGAGTGCCCACCACTAGTGTTTTCACCAAAAAAGAATAAAAAGGTTGCATCTCTAGCTAAGTTTCATCTCTAATGAAGTGTCATCTCCAAAAAGTGTCATAACTGCTACAACATGTCGAGAAATTTGTTTTTATCAATTACAAACTTCATTAAAAATGTGGAGCGCATGTTTCTACCATTCGGGGGCCACCCACCAGGTGATTATGGAAAGCACCTGTTGATACGGACCCTTCTAATCTGCTATCTCGAGTAGGGTTGGCGCTGGCCGGTTTCCAACACGAGCACAGTGGATTCACAGCCGGGAAAAAATCGGAATTCAGCTTGAAGCAACTAATTGGCGACGGCATGCTGTGGGCCGTGCCCAAGCATAGGAGATCTGTGGAAAAACGACTGAACCGAAAGTTTGGCTACCCGGAATACGTGTGGAAGCCGCTCAAGGAAAAGAGGCATCTCCGCTCGTGCTTGCAATGTGGTCATGACTACGAAATGGGAACGCTGTGTCGTATGTTTCTTAAAAGTACTCCTCAAAATGAAACATCTAATATTTATTTACTTTTAGCCTGCTGCTACCAGAAAGTCCTAAAAGAAACGGAGCTTATGCAAGAGAAGATCCAGGAAGAGCTCGGCCTGGACGCAGTTGAAAAAGAGGTTATTGTCCTGTACGAGGGAGAGAAGGCCGAAAAATCTGCCGATGAGCTGAACAGTAAACGCATCGTTGAAATGAAGAAACCCCGTCCCATGTGGTTCACCAAGAATCTGTTACAGAAATCCACGCAGCCACTCTCTGAAACCAAGGAGGTCAAGCCCTCGGACTTGGCCTAGTTGTTAAGTAACATTGTGCATTAAAACTAAACCTTTGTTAACATGCACGAAGTTTATTGTCCCCGAAGTTCAAGGAACTAAGTTGCTTCAGGAAACCATTGTTAAAGTCCTGGGCGCTCATCGGCTTTCGGCCTTCTATTCGTAACTGAAGTACTTCAATTTGACTTTCTTCAGCACATCCAATCAGTAGCGATTTTCGTTTGCGGTTGTAGCTAAAATTACCAGGTTTTTGAAGAGGTAGCGACTGGTCGGGTAATCTGATATCCAGAAGTTGCACTTGCTTTTCAAAAAAGCTGGTAGTAAGATTTTTGTAACCGTATAAGGCTCGATGACGAGCATGTATTTGTAAAGCGGTGTGCTTCGACCAGATTACTTCAGTTACATAGGCCGTGATTTTGGGCGCTACAGATTGGTTAGTTAATCAGTTGAGTTTTAGAGTTATTACGATTATATTACCATGGCTAGCAATTGCATTATCCTGCGGCGTGGCATTTTTCAGCCTTTCTGACAAGTTTTTTACAGTGTCCACCAATAAATCGGCTCCCAATAAGGCAAGTGAGGTATGTAATTCCGGCATGTAAACATCTGGCTTGATGTTCATCTCTCTCTGAGCTAAAATCTTTAGGGAAATCTTTAGAAACAAAACAATTACTGACTTCTGGTCTACCTACATCACCTATATCAAACCGGTGTGGTTCGATTTTCATGATGGAGACTCCAGTACTGTTGTCGCCGTTCATGATGGCGTAGATGATGGGAGCTGCTCCTCGCCAGCGGGGCAGCAAACTGGCATGCACGTTGATCATGCCCGAGGGAAAAGCTCCAATTATATTGGCAGGTATCAGGTGACCAAAGGACACCACTACGCCCAAGTCAAAGCCGGCGCACTGATCCGATTTGATAGGCCATCTTTGCAGCGGGATTTTCTGCTGCTCCGCGTAGCTACGTACGCAGTTTGCTGGACTCTTGAAGGAGGTAACCACACCCAGGCCGTCACTGAGGGAAAGATACTAGAGTTATTCACGTAATTTTTGTTTTTCAGCCATTTGCTTACCCGCAGTTTCTGTGGAGAGCCTGCAAACTGGGTAAAGAAAAGTTATCGGTGCCAAAAAACAAAATTTTGGGTGGGGGGCAGGATGCATTATAGCGCTTAGTTATGGTATACACATTGTGATAAACTTTTCTCTTATATTTGTAGAAATGATTTACTAAACTCTTGCCGAACAGCATTGGAAAATGTGTTGAATAATAGTAAACAAAGTCAGCTGTTCCAAAACATCGGAGGCGTTGCCACCCTTTTTCATTACTTTTCGCTCTGCCCCAAAGAGGGCGCTGCGAACACATACATTGGGGACATCTATCGATGCATCGGTATTCCGATTAACTTCCACCTCTAAAACAAACGAAATCACAAAGAAAACATATTATAAAGTCCAAAATTGGGATTTTCTAATGCAAATTGTGCCGAGACGAAGGTGACTTACAATGGAGGCCACCTCTGCTAAAACCGCGTCTTCCGCTCCTACCGCGTCCGGCGACAAAATGAACTACGCACTGCAAGTTGCCCTGCAGACGATTAAGGAGCGTTGCATCCAGTTGCAACGCCGCGTAACCAGTATGGAGGAGGAGAACCAACGGCTGCGCGATGCCTCCGCAAGATCAGAAGGTCAGGTCGCAAGTAGTGGAGGAGGTGCCGCAGACGTCACCTCTCTGCGCGCTCAGGTGGGCGAACTTCAGCGGCAAAAGGAGCAGCTGGAGGAGCACATAAGCATGGTGTCCAATGAAAACAGGCGACTGTGGTCCCGCTTATCCCAGCTCTCTAAGGACCAGCAGCTACAACAGCCGGCTCCCCCTTCGCCTGACCTGCGTGCCAACATCAACCCGAACCTTGTGCGCTCCAAGACTTTCACACAGCACTCTCCCAATCCTCACCTCCGCCAGAAGATGCTTTCCGACGGAATTCGAGATCTCAGCCTAGAAGAGATCGCCTTGGATGACTTTGTGGCTGGCGACTCGGAGCTGGGCTATCCCTATGGTCTGCCCGGGGAGGAGACGTCCGCCAGTGAATCAGATGCCAACGTGGATGCCAAACGATGTATGGACGGGTTGCAGGAGATGCGGCGAGAAGCGATGAAGCAGCAGCAGGAACTTAGTTCGGCGCTGACTCGCTTGGAGAGTCGCATCGGTAAGGAGTCATCGCTGTATACCAATATCTATCTTGTAATCAAATTCTTATCTGATTCTAGCTCTGCAACCCTGCCCGGACTGCGCCCAAAAGTCGGCCAAGAAGCCGGAAATGGCCGACAAAAGCCTCGAGACGGACGAGAGTCTAGGCAACGAAATAAAACACAACGGTCACAATGTAACACCTCCGCCCGTACAGCGAATTAACATTCTGCAGGAAAAGATAAAGGCGGATGCAGCCGATGCTTTGGAGAAGACCTGCCCCATGTGCGGCAAGATCTATTCCAGCCAGGTGTCATTTAACGCCTTCCGGGAACACGTGGAGATGCATTTTATCGATTCCCTGGATGTGGAAGTGGACAACAGTGTTGAGCGGCAATTTGAATTCGTATCTCATACTGTGGGCGACTTCTGACCCCGCAGGCGCATCTACTTCGCCACCGAGCTCTGACTTTTGTCAAAATAGTGCTGCAAAAATCTTAGTACTGCAGTTTGACTGCGTAGAACCGCGTGCTTTTTTTTTAGCTGGACATTGTTATGTTTCCATTAACTAGGCGTGTAAGCGACATATATGAAAATCTATTCACATTATACTTTTTCCATACTCTTTCCATATACCATGAGTGTGCATGAATACATAGTGTTTAGTTACAGAATACAAAATACAGTTTAAATATACAGACTAAAAAATGTTAAGCTACTTTCTTGTGGTGCCTGAGCCGGAGATGATTGAAAAGTGAAACCAGCTACCAGCTGCTTGCCCAACATAATTGCGAGCCGACAACCAATGGCAACAAATGATGTTACCACAGCCAGTGGCCATTGTCCGTCCTAATTGAATGGCTCTTATGTGAGTCACCTACATTATTCGAATTGTGGAATTTGGCTGTGACGTAGTCGGAACCTGTCTAACAACTTTGACCCAACTTAGATGATTCAATAGTGTATCAAAGAATTGGCTAAAACTTGTCAATAAATTATGTATTAATAATTCAGATGCAAATTTGAAGATACTTTCTTTTAATGTAAGTTGAAAGCATCGCAGCTTGGACTAAGAGAATTAGATAATTCAATATTGTTTTATAATTTATGCGAAGCGTGTTGCAAATTTAAATTTATTTTATGGCTTAGTGGATATTAGTTCCCGCTGGCTATTACATGGAAATAAAATTAGTTTTTAAAACGAAAATGTTTTAATGGATTTAAACAAATTCCCAAATCCTCCAAGTTATTTCATAAAAATCCCCTTTTATTCAAAATCTTGGAACTTTACCAACGAAGAACCAGGAAAATTCGTATAACCACCATTCACCAGTTCAAAGCAAACTTGAAAGATCTGTTCCGCATTTCCACTATTTTTCTTAAACGGTTTCAAGATATGCACATATTGCGTATACCCCCATAGATCATTTATCATTTCGAAAACAAACAGCTGCAATTAGACAGCCACTTGTTGCTACTGTTTGGCGCTAACCATGCCCCACTTCGGTTTCGAATTTAGATCCGATCCGATTCCACTCCAATTTCAATTCCCCAGACGCAGAGCCACCATGTGGCACCACTAACCCACTATAAAAGTTAAAGGTGTATTTCCGAGCCGTTTCAGTTGTACGACGTCCGCCGCAGCAGCACCAGCAGCAGCATTGCTACCGTTAGCACATCTCCCGCACCTATTCGCCATCAGATAAATTATGTGAAAACGGATAGGTCTCGAGAGAAAAGATAAACGCTTCTAGAATCAATTGAATAATCGGAACAATCACATCTTGATTGCAACAATGCAACCCCCTAGTGTTTTTCACAAGCTTTTACTACTGCTGCCGCTGGCCTATCAGCATACCTCCAATGGTAATTTGAATCCCAGAACCTACATATATGGTAGCCACTTCGGGAACTAATAAAAAGTGCAATAACTTTATGGGAAAAAGGCTGAAAAATAAAAATGAATAATTTAGTTATTTAATTGTGGCAATCGAGGGCTAAAACTGAACTCGTGGTCCATAATTAATCATTCTGCCAAATCGAGTGAGCCCCAACGCCTTGTTTGGGGCCCTGAAACGAGAGAGTCGCTCTCGTGAATTCCGGCAAATGAAAACAGAAGTGAATTTATTCACGGTATTGGCTAATAGGATTACCAGATGCTTAGTGGCTGAAAGAAAGTGAAACGCTTCATTCAATTTCAAACTTGCAGATACACATGTGACACATTGGAATTACGAGCTCCTCGGTGAGAACTGGGGCGGTACCTGTTCTTCGGGAGTGCGGCAGTCCCCCCTCCAGTTGGCCGTTCAAAAAGTAAGTTACATCACAAACTCTGATACTGAACTGAAATAAAAAAAATTACCTTCCTAATGCCTTGCTAAAAATGGTATTTGGCATTCCAAAACATTAAAACATTTTTTGTAAATTTCTTAGCTAAAAAAGTCGAAACCATTTTGTATAAAAATATGTATCACCTAAGATGTATTAATTATGCAAGCACAGCAGACGTCTTTATTTTATATGCGCATCTATTAACTTGGATTTGGACATAGCTTATCAAAATGTGTATCAGATAGTTTTTATCCCCAACCAAAAAATCTTAAAGAGAACCACTAGTCTTAACCACATTTTTGTTTCTTCAAAGTGCTGTTCTTTGCCTATAAACTTACAAAAGAGGTTCGAGTTAAAAGAGTTAAAAAAAATACATAATAACGTTACCGCATACCATATGATTTATGAACAATTTTAAGCAGCAGACATTAACAGCTAATTTGATAAGCGAAACTGAGTTTCAGTACAAATTGCTTCCGAATTGAAACTCTTTACATGCCACTTGACGCATTACAAGAGGTAATGATTCGGCCTAAATATGGTGCAGGGAGTGATATGGAAAATGGCCAATTTTATTTCATTATTTTAATGCTTTTTGCCAGTCGCTCATCGTACCATTGCCTCGAATCTTGTTTGGAAACTACGATGTGAAACTGAAAGCTCCGCTAACCCTGGAAAACAACGGACATTCAGGTAGGTCAGGTGAAAAAATTAATCAAATACAAGTTCAATAATATCCTCTCCACTCCACAGCTCACATGGACATACCCGAAACCATAAACGGCAAGAGACCCTTTATAACCGGAGGATTGCTTAACGGTCGTTTTATAGCCGAGGGCTTCCACTTCCACTGGGGGTCCATAAACCAGCGAGGATCCGAGCATACAATCAACAAGCAGCGATTTGATGTGGAAATGCACATCGTCCATCGGAATGCTCGGTACTCTGATCTCACCGAGGCAGTCAAATATAAGGATGGAGTTGCTGTTCTCGGTGTTATGTTCAAAGTTGTTAAGGTAGGTTGGAGGCATATAACTGAGCTTTTTTCTAAGAGAAACTGTTGAATCAAATCTTAACGTGATAATTGTTTGATTCGGTTGAATTGAAAACGAACACTATAAGACTTTTTGATACGTGCCAGACAGTTACCTTTTTAATGGGTGTCTTTTATGAATTTCTAAAATTTTATATTGAGAATGGTAATCTCCCTTTTCAGAGTCCCAAACGCTTCTATCCGGGCATCAATAAAGTCCTTTCCGAATTGCCGAAAATTACAAACTACAAACAGAATGCAACTATTCCGGGCAGCATAAGTTTGGGTCAGATGCTTGGCGACTTGAATCCCCGCGACTTCTTCACATATCGAGGTTCTCTGACGACACCGGAATGCGATGAGGCGGTCACCTGGACTGTGTTCTCGCATGTCCTGCCAATATCCCTGTCCTTGGTGACCAAGTTTTGGAGGTTACGGGACTCTGAGGGTCACAAACTCATCAATAACTTTCGGTTCACACAACCTCGAAATGGCCGACCCGTTTATTACAGGACTGGCAAGGATCTGAGTGGAGCCTACTTGGGAAAGTGATAACTTAGATATTAAGTATAAGATATGAAATTATTTATTGTAGATTTAAGCATTATAAATTGTTTGAAATAAAAGTGTTCTGGACTCGAGTTGGTTTCCTTCTTAGTGTCATCTTCGCATAGATGCTTTTCTACAACTTCGTATTCCATAACTTCCTTCATTTTTTTATAAACTTATGAATAATTTTTAGTGAAACACGGTCCATGGGAGCAATTTTGGAGACCAAGCAACTGATCTTGCAACAGCACCAGCTGCGGGACCAGCTCCAGAACCAGCGCCTGAAGATGCTGTGGCGGTTGCGTTCCCCAGGAACACCAGTAATATTGGTAACCAGCAGCTTCATTCCAGCCACCGTTGTTCGATTTAAAGGCGATTGCTGCCAGCCACCACCAGTTTCTCCAACTTGGCCGAGAACCGTCTTTCTGATTTAAAAACTTGTAACTTTTCCACTGAGAATAGCACAAAAGACATTTGGTTTAGCACATCCTATATTTTGTACAAACCATTAAATTGAGCCATAAACGTTGGGAATAATAAGGGTTTATGGATTGTCAACCACATTAATATTATAATTGTTACCCAAGATCAAGGTGGATGCCTTTGTTAAGCTAACAGATAAGCGATTAATGGGTTTACCTTTAGTGAGACATTTTTCCAGACAGCAATAAAACTATAATTTTATTGGAGTACTTTAGCTATGAATGTAAATGATTCAATTGTTTCGATAAATGGTATCGACTTTTTTAATTGCTTTTATTCTATAAAAAAGTTATGACAGACTTAGCTGCTCCACATGTGCACTTGTCAGTTAAAAAAAACTTTTCAATAAAGAAATTACAGGCAACGACGACAGCACGTTTTCCAGGCATTGAAAAATCGTTCAGTGATCGTCATTGTTCGGGAACTACCCATTGCCATTACTCAACTGATTTGATGATACACCTCCGTTCAATATTCAATTTAGTTCTGATTCCTATTCAGGATTTTGTGGGCTTTCTAATCCAAAAAGACTAAGAGTCCGAGACTATTCCGCCTTTATTGATTACCCGATGGGTTCTTTCGGCCAAAGTCAATTATCTCCGATGGTTTGGCAACAGCAAAGACTGTAATGCCATTTGCCATTTCTATGTTAATTGTGCCAGTAGGCTGGGCTAAGCTAAATTGAGTAGGTCTGGAACTGCGACTCCGACTGGGAGTGATTGTGCTTATCAGACTGTTATGCACATCCACTTGGAAATTACTGCAGTTTTCCAGTATAAATAGTCCTGCTCGGTTCTGAGCTCTCCACAGTCTTGCTTCAATCTCCACCGGGATCGGAACTAAAACAAAATCAGAACTAAGACTCCCTCCTGAAAATGATCGCGTCCAGTATTTGGTGGCTACTAACAATTCTTGGCAGCACAGTTGCCTACATAGGTAAGGTTATCTTTATATTTTTTTTTCAAACTGTCAGTTTCTTAGTTCGATATATTTTTAGAAATATCTGAAGAATATCTTGCTTCCATAAAGCAAGATGCAGCAGACGATCAGGCTGCTGGCGAGTATAACTACGATGAGCAGGGTGATGACTGGGAAGGAACATGTCAGACAGGCACAGCCCAGTCCCCCATAGATCTAATTTTCTCCGATGCAAAGATCGTTTCCATTCCCCGATTGCGATTCAATTACTACAACCAAACGCTGCGTGCTCCACTGATCATCACAAATAATGGGCACACAGGTGAGTAATTTCTAAACGCCTGATGAGGCACTAACCATCAATTTTTTGGCAGCCAACATGGTCATTCCTCTGACTAGAGATGGAACGCGTCCGTACATAAATGGGGGACTTCTGCCAGGGGACTTTGAAGTCCAGAGCGTGCACTTCCATTGGGGCTCCAGGAACACAAAGGGATCTGAGCACGCCATTAACTATGAGCGCTACGATGTGGAAATGCATATTGTTCATAAGAATACCAAGTACGCCACTATGGGTGATGCCACATTGAATCCGGATGGGCTGGCTGTCCTGGGTGTTATGATGAGGGCGGTAAATCGACTGAGCACTCGAAACCACGGCCTCAACAAGATCTTCAACCAACTGCCTAGGATCGTGGAGTACAACTCGAATGCGAGCATTACAGGCACATTGAATGTGGGCCAGTTGCTGGGGAATATAGTGACTGGGGAATTTTATACCTATAATGGTGAGTACATTGAATAAGATATAGATTATTGATGTGAAACCAAGCCATTTTTAGGATCCTTGACCACACCGGACTGCGCAGAGGCTGTAACCTGGAACGTTTTCAGCGATGTCCTCGACTTTCCTCATCGTCAAATTGCCAAACTGTGGAATCTTCAGGATTCACGCAAGAGGCCTCTGATCAATAACTATAGGAGCATACAGGACACGAATGGCAGAGATATCTACTATCGGGCTCTGAACTTTTAAAATAAAATAAAAGAGGTCTAACGCATAATTTAAACTACACTTAAACAAACTCAACTATGAAATAAATAATTTAATACCTAAAAATTATTACATTTTTTTATATTCTCACATAATAGTTTAGGAGTTCCTTACAAATTATTTAAGTAAATTAACATATTTACAACATTTAATTGAGTTTTTCTTATCGCACTAAGTGAATCAGTTTGTTTGAGAACAAGTTTTTTCCATCTCCAGTTGAGGTTCCGGATCTGCTACGCAAATTTATATAATTTTCAGCGGTAATATTTTTAGTAAGCCTTTTAATTGAGGTCACGAAATTATTATGTAATAATTTGAACTTGATGAATCTTCACTTTAATCAGGGGATTAAATCAGAGGGAGAATTCAAAATGACTTGTTGCCGCTGAAATAGTTTCGTAGCATTCACCTTTTGACAGAGTGTTGGAAAGATTGCCTGAAAATATGCTATTTATTTGTATTTATGGAGTTAGTTGTTCAATTTTATTATATTTTGTTACTTTATCAATTGGATTGAATAATTTTATAATTAATATTAATGAATAAATAAATATTGGAAGACCCGCCTCTTTCAGTTGGAAAGCTCTTTGGCGTTGCCACATTTGGTAAAAAGCAACGGTGAAGCTTTTGAGTTAAAATGTTTTTTGTTATTTAGAACTTTATTAACAGGTGTCCTTTTTATACCCTTGCAGAGGGTATTATAATTTTGGTCAAAAGTGTGCAACGCAGTGAAGGAGACATCTCCGACCCTATAAAGTATATATATTCTTGATCAGGATCACCTCCTGAGTCGATATAAGCATGTCCGTCTGTCCGTCTGTCCGTCTGTCCGTCGGTCCGTCTGTCCGTCTGTCCGTCTGTCTGTCTGTTTCTACGCAAACTAGTCTCTCAGTTTTAAAGCTATCGACTTCAAACTTTGCACACATCCTTCTTTCCTTTGCAGGCAGTATATAAGTCGGAACGGCCGGGATCGGTCAACTATATCCTATAGCTGCCATATAACTGATTGATCGGAAATGCCATAACTTCGTTGTTTTTCAAGTTAGAAAGATGGGACTTGCTGTGGACTCCTCTTTTAGCAGACTTATTCGATCTACAAAATTTTATAAGGATCGGCCGACTATATCCTATAGCTGCCATATAACTGATTGATCGGAAATGCCATATCTCTGTTGTTTTTTAAGTTAGAAGACTGGGACTTTGTATGGATTCTACTTTCGGCAAACTAATTTGATCTGCCGAGTTTTATAAGGATCGGCCGACTATATAAGATCCGATATATATCTAATAATATAAACTGCCACATATCTGCAAGGGTATATCAACTTCGGCTCCGCCCGAAGTTAGCTTTCCATTCTTGTTTTTTTTTAAACTGCTTAATTTATTCAACAATATAATTTAATACAACCAATCAGAGCTTATCTGACAAATGTATGTATTTATGTCCTCTGCCTATTTGGAAAATAAAACAATGACCAATTTTAAAATTTTAACAATTCATCATGCATCTCGAAGCAAATATTGAGAATTAATTTATCCAAGGCCCTTTTGGAGGGAGTCCCCAGCCCAAAGTCAAGCTGAGCTTCCGATCCGGAACTGCAAAGACAGTGGAGTGGGATCAGCATTCGCTTGGATTGAGCCTTTGTCTGGAAATGACAGATTTACTACGCAATATATTCCCGCCAAGAGATACGACAAACTATTGGCACCGGAATCAACGCCGGAGGACGTGGGTCGGGGGTGGGCGAAGGAAAAGGTGAGTACGAGATAAAAGAGAAGTCAGCACCGATGTTACTCATACGCAGTGTGCACCAGAAGCCACGCTTGGCACACGCACTCGTATCAGTTCCATAGACAATTTGCATTTGCAATTTTCGCTGCAGTGCCTGACGGGTATTACTCCCCAACCCAGCCTCCCCCCCCTTGTTGTCCTTCTCCTGTTTTCCTCTCCTGTCCCCATTGACTGTCGTTTTTCGCGTCTCGCTGCGCACTGCATTTTTCACATTTTTCATTTCCGTTTCCGTTCCTACCTCAAAAAGAAAAAAAAGCCACACCCCGCCATCGCCCGCATCGTTCACCAATTTTCTGCGCTTTGTGCGTTTATCTTGGCCGACTGTTTCCTCTCCATCCACCCACCATAGCCTGTCGCCTGCTTATTTGCAGATTAATTTGGCCGCTGCCGCTGTTTTCCCCCTGCAAGTGGTGCTAGTGGCGGTGGCGGTGGTGTTTCCACTCACCTGGGGAGCAATTTGTCGCACAGTCCTTTGTCGTCAAGCCGAGGAATACGCTTTATTCCAATGAAAATGTGCCATTTCCGTTCGTGCCAATATGCTTCACAAATCTTACTTTTAGTGACGCTTTCTGGGATGACATATCGCTAAACTCTTGTTTCCCGTTGACTAATTTAAAGATTAACAAAATGCAGTAAACGCGCTTTATTAACAACATGTCTTACTTTGTCCTTCATTTACCTACACATCTCATAATCCTGAGGAGTATGGGTTTGGTTTTGGTGGCTTGGGGGTTAAGGAAAAGTACAAAAACTTGTTCCTCCTGCTGATGATGATGATGTTTCCGCTGGCTGACATTTAACGCGCGTTTAACTAATTTCATTTTAAATTGTTGACAATTAAGGAAAATTGCCAAGACGAATCGAGAACAGGACCAATGCCTACTTGAACGCCAGCCAGTCTCCTCTTCCCCCTTCTGAGCCAACGAACACCACGTGCCATGTCGCAGTTAATTTGTTGGCAATAAGTTGGAGCACCAGGCCTAATTACAACAACACGCACGACATGACTGCGAAATTTTCATTAAAATCAGCCCTTGCCGAGGCGAGGACAATGCCGCCCTTGGACCAACAGTTGCAGTCACGCTGTGGGCCTAGATAGATGGTGTTCATGGATCCGCAAGAGCAGGAGCAGCTGCCCGTTCGGCTGGCAGTAGGACGGGCTGCCTGGTGGATTCCCAATCCGGGAAAAAAGAAACCCATCTCCCTCCTCCAACTATGTCACGCACCTGTGATTGCCGCCGCCGCCACGACTTCCGCCGAGGATACGCGAAAAATGTCATTTGCTGCCGCTTTAAAGGATTTGCTGGAGAACCTGTCGTTTCATTGTTACGGTAAATTAGTGGAGCACGGTCGCCGGATTCAAGAGCGGTGAGTGGGCTGTGGTCAGCGGCTGGTATAGTTCATTGCCACAGCTCCGGATGTGGTGGTGGCCTTTTTCAATTAGCATTAGCCATTACCGAAACGGTTAACCACCCGCAGTTTCTTCTGGCTCGTTTTCCACATAACCGCTTTGAGCGTCCTAATTGCATTCCTCTGGGGCACCTACACCAATGAACAGGATGCCCTGGTGACCACCATGTATCACCCGATGTATCCCATTTGGAAGGTGGAGTTTCCGGCGATATCCGTCTGTACATTAAACCGCATCTCTCGACGAGCTGCCTGGCGATATGCCCAAGAGTTGTGAGTTGTACTAGACTTGTGGACTAGAATTTCATATTATGTTTAACAATTATTTACACTAGGAGCTCCAAAGATCCAAAAAACCGTAATGCCACCTTTTTTTACGAAAAGCTCAAAGCGTTTCTGTACATGTACTATGATCCTTCCGATCTTAAAGATATTGATAGTGCCCTCATGTTCCAAAGCTTCCTGGATAGGTTCGATACTGAGGCCCATGAGCTATTTTTTAACACCCGAAAGCGAATGCATGTTTTGACGCCAAACTGCAGTGAAATATTTGTGTCCTGCAGGATTGCGGGACGACTTTTTAATTGCCTTGAGCAGTTTGAAGAGAGCTTGACTAGTCATGGTTACTGCTGTACTTTCAACTATGATGGAAGGTAGGTTGGTAAGTAAATTAATCAAATATTTCTTCTTAATTTTTTTTTTACAGATATATTAACAAGAGAGACTTTCGCCAGCGATACTTTGGACCAGACATGGGTCTAGTATTGACTTTAAAAACACAATCTGATGACAGTTTTTACAAGATAAATGGCCACAATGGTTTTTTGGTACGTACAAATAGTGTATAACACTTGCAGCTTTTTAAAAATTCTGTCTAACATTTAATCCAATAAATTGTATCCATGTATCAAACATTTTATCCAATGCACAGCAACGCTGATATCTTTTTTTTATAAAAATCCGATTAAAAAGAGAAATAACTTAAACAATCTGTAGATCGATTTTCCATCAATCAAAATCCAGCATCAAAAATATTTCTCTCATTTTCTATCAAATTTTCAAGGGGATCTCCTTCAAAGTGTGGGGAATGCATGAGGAGGACTACAGGGCCCCCAGCGATGGCCATATCTTTGCCAATAATCATCCGATTCTTGAGCGGAATACCTTAAACGATTTGTAGATCGATTCTCCATGAATCTGCATTAAAATCTTGGAACGAAAATATTTTTCGATTTTCTACCCAATTTTCAAGGGTCCTTCAAAGTGTGGAGAATGCACGAGGAGGACTACAGGGCCCCCAGCGATGGCCATATCTTTGCCAATAATCATCCGATTCTTGAGCGGAATACCTTAAAAGATTTGTAGATCGATTCTGCATCAATGTGCATTAAAATCTAGGAACGAAAATATTTTTCGATTTTCTATCAAATTTTCAAGGGGATCTCCTTCAAAGTGTGGGGAATGCATGAGGAGGACTACAGGGCCCCCAGCGATGGCCATATCTTTGCCAATAATCATCCGATTCTTGAGCGGAATACCTTAACAGATTTGTAGATCGATTCTGCATCAATCTGCATTAAAATCTAGGAACGAAAATATTTTTCGATTTTCTATCAAATTTTCAAGGGGATCTCCTTCAAAGTGTGGGGAATGCATGAGGAGGACTGCAGGGCCCCCAGGGATGGCCATATCTTTGCCAATAATCATCCGATTCTTGAGCGGAATACCTTAAAAGATTTGTAGATCGATTCTGCATAAATCTGCATTAAAATCTAGGAACGAAAATATTTTTGGATTTTCCATCAAATTTTCAAGGGGATCTCCTTTAAAATGTGGGGAATGCATGAGGAGGACTACAGGGCCCGCAGCGATGGCCATATCTTTGCCAATAATCATCCGATTCTTGAGCGGAATACCTTTAAAGATTTGTAGATCGATTCTGCATCAATCTGCATTAAAATCTAGGAACGAAAATATTTTTCGATTTTCTATCAAATTTTCAAGGGGATCTCCTTCAAAGTGTGGGGAATGCATGAGGAGGACTGCAGGGCCCCCAGCGATGGCCATATCTTTGCCAATAATCATCCGATTCTTGAGCGGAATACCTTAAACGATTTGTAGATCGATTCTCCATGAATCTGCATTAAAATCTAGGAACGAAAATATTTTTCGATTTTCTATCAAATTTTCAAGGGGATCTCCTTCAAAGTGTGGGGAATGCATGAGGAGGACTACAGGGCCCCCAGCGATGGCCAAATCTTTGCCAATAATCATCCGATTCTTGAGCGGAATACCTTAAAAGATTTGTAGATCGATTCTCCATGAATCTGCATTAAAATCTAGGAACGAAAATATTTTTCGATTTTCTATCAAATTTTCAAGGGGAACTCCTTCAAAATGTGGGGAATGCATGAGGAGGACTACAGGGCCCCCAGCGATGGCCATATCTTTGCCAATAATCATCCGATTCTTGAGCGGAATACCTTAAAAGATTTGTAGATCGATTCTCCATAAATCTGCATTAAAATCTAGGAACGAAATTATTTTTCGATTTTCTATCAAAATTTCAAGGGGATCTCCTTTAAAATGTGGGGAATGCATGAGGAGGACTACAGGGCCCCCAGCGATGGCCATATCTTTGCCAATAATCATCCGATTCTTGAGCGGAATACCTTAAAAGATTTGTGATCGATTCTGCATCAATCTGCATTAAAATCTAGGAACGAAAATATTTTTAGATTTTCTATCAAATTTTCAAGGGGATCTGCTTCAAAGTGTGGGGAATGCATGAGGAGGACTACAGGGCCCCCAGCGATGGCCATATCTTTGCCAATAATCATCCGGTTCTTGAGCGGAATACCTTAAAAGATTTGTAGATCGATTCTGCATCAATCTGCATTAAAATCTAGGAACGAAAATATTTTTCGATTTTCTATCAAATTTTCAAGGGGATCTCCTTCAAAGTGTGGGGAATGCATGAGGAGGACTACAGGGCCCCCAGCAATGGCCATATCTTTGCCAATAATCATCCGATTCTTGAGCGGAATACCTTAAACGATTTGTAGATCGATTCTTCATCAATCTGTATTAAAATCTAGGAACGAAAATATTTTTCGATTTTCTATCAAAACTTCAAGGGGATCTCCTTAAAATGTGGGGAATGCATGAGGAGGACTACAGGGCCCCCAGCGATGGCCATATCTTTGCCAATAATCATCCGATTCTTGAGCGGAATACCTTAAACGATTTGTAGATCGATTCTCCATGAATCTGCATTAAAATCTAGGAACGAAAATATTTTTCGATTTTCTATCAAATTTTCAAGGGGATCTCCTTCAAAGTGTGGGGAATGCATGAGGAGGACTACAGGGCCCCCAGCGATGGCCATATCTTTGCCAATAATCATCCGATTCTTGAGCGGAATACCTTTAAAGATTTGTAGATCGATTCTGCATCAATCTGCATTAAAATCTAGGAACGAAAATATTTTTCGATTTTCTATCAAATTTTCAAGGGGATCTCCTTCAAAGTGTGGGGAATGCATGAGGAGGACTACAGGGCCCCCAGCGATGGACAAATTTTTTTGATAGTCAGTCAACTATGTCCTTTATCTGCTTTAAAATTTTACAAAGAAATGTCATAAATATTACTGAAAGTGCTTCCTTTCTTGATTTTCATCTATTTGAATACTTTAGATTTCCGTTTATGAACCCCACTCTTACCCTGATCCATTTTCTGGCGGCGTGGCCGAACGGATTGCTGAAGTTGGCTTTAACACCTTGTTGCCAGTGAGGGCTAAAATCTTTGAGACTCTTCCCGAGGCGCGCCGCATGAGTCAGTCAGTGGTGCGACTATTGAATTACACAATTGAGATTTAATTTATGAAAGTAATTAATGAATTTATTTAATTTAGCGCAAGTGCCTGTTTGAGAATGAAATGCCGTGGGTGTTCGCCCGACACTACACCTTCAGCAAATGCATTTCCGCCTGCCGGGCCCACAGTGTCGTCAGTTTGTGCGAGTGTGTCCCCTTTAGCCTGCCACATCGCTACATCGATGGGAACGAGAAGCGCATCTACTGCACTCTGCAGCACATGGCCTGCCTGAAGCGTTACGAATGTGAGTTTCCTGAGGAGTTAATCGCAAATTCATTGAAATAAACGTCTGCTTTTCTGCCCGGTCCAGTCAAGTGGCTCAACGTCATCACCAGTCGCGAGAATGTGACGGGTCTGGAGCACGAGCTGCAGGACGCCCTCTTCTGTCCCTTATGCTTGCCTTCCTGCACAGAGACCCGGTACAGTGTGAGGGGCGCCATGACCCTGGGCCTACCTACTCCCACTCTGGCCAAGAGTCCGCCGTAAGTCCAGTGGAAAAAGCGGATTCACTGCGGTGGAAATTGCGACTCTTGCGAGTCTTCGATTCCCCCCAACCGTTCCCTGTTTTCTTTTCAATTTCCATATGGAGTCAATGGATAGCCCTACCCCATTAAGGGGTGCTGTTACAGTGCAGCCAGTTTAGCTGGAATATCAAATAATCCACGAATACATTGGTTGTCGGACTTTTCCGCCAAAATATTCAATAGGATTTAATTAATCTTCGTATAATATCATGATATAATATCTAGCCATTTGAGACCCTTTTTTAAGCATCACTGTAGAGGGCTGCCTGACTCCTTGCAACCATAAAAGATTCTCATTTTGCAGGCGTAGCAGTCCCGGACCGCGTGCCAATAACAGTTACGGTTCCGGCTCGGGCCCTGGCTCTGGATACGGCAAAGGCTATAGCAACGGCTCGTCCTCCCCCGCAGAGTTGGCCGTTGTTCGTATTTATTTTGCCGAAACGCACATTCAATACTTTCGCCAGATTATTAAGAGCGCCTGGTACGAGACCTTCAGTGAGTATGCAGATGTGTTTCGTTCGGGGAGGAAGGGAATGGGAATTACTTGTACGATCCTGCATATCTCACCCACCATTATGCTCCTGCCAGGTACAATTGGCAACATCTGCGGCATTATAGCGGGCTTCTCGCTGATTGGCATCTGCGAGCTGTTGTTTTTTCTAGCCAAACAATTATGGCTGGCATGCCGGGCGGAAATCAAAGCGGAGCTCAGCCACATCCAAGAGAGGACCCACATCCAAAGGAACACCAAAAGGGACCAGGCGGCGGTACAGGATCCGGATACTGAATCGGAAGCAGAGCGGCCGATGAAGTTGTTTATACTGCCGTAATTGAGCGAAATGCATCGTTAATTTTAAAGCTCACTGATTTTTATGCACATGCCCCCATTCAGTCCACTCCACTCGACACCAGTCCAGTCCCGTCCAGTGCCACGAAGGAAGTCCAACTCAAGTGCACTTACTTTGCATTGTCACATAAAAATAAACAGAACTCACGTACGATTGCCAATTGGTGGACTGGGAATGGCGAAGGGGTCGCCAAACAGCTGGAGTTGCCAAAAAGGCCCAGACGGTGACATTAGCGCCAGTAGATGTTGTTTTTTGTTGGCCCATTCCCTTTCTGGACGGCTGCCCGGTCACTCGACCAGTTATGGACCACAGAGCGGATCCGCCCAGCACTTACAATCAGCATTATCTTTTATTTTCCGTATGCAGAGTTGGCAAAAAATAAAAGAACACACGCCGACAAACAGAATGAGAGACACACCATCTGCTCGGAATCAATGTGCCACAATTGAGTCTAAAGTCGATGAGGCAACACAGTTGGAGTCCACTCCATCGTTTGCGACAATTACCATTTCAATTATTCTTCTCGAATTACTTTTATCTGGCGAATAATTTATTGCCGGCTCAGGAACTCCGTGAAGCAAATTTTCTGTTTACTTATTCAGCAGTGGAAAATTTATTTGTTATTCGCTCGAATTGAACGAAACGCTCCGCATGGCATAGACAAGTAATTTGAGGCTTCATTAAAGCTTTACCTCAATGAAATCTTTGACGGGTTTTTTGGCTTAGCCAGAAAACATTCATTGGTTCTGGGAATGGGGTTCTGGGAGGTGGGTGATACATACAAACATCCAGGGTGAAACAAACCAACAGACAGAGGCAAACATACATCCATAGATATGCAAATTTTCGGGAAATTGAAATGATTTCCCATTGAATTTGTTCGACAGTTGTTGACTTTGCCAAGCATAAAACTGCCTAAAAATT
This sequence comes from Drosophila monieri, assembly GCA_035047585.1. Taxonomy (NCBI): domain Eukaryota; kingdom Metazoa; phylum Arthropoda; class Insecta; order Diptera; family Drosophilidae; genus Drosophila; species Drosophila monieri. Next base: position 595,445 of record JAWNPJ010000115.1, on the reverse strand, counting down.
GCAAAAAATTTAAACGAACGAATATACTCTATTCGGAAAGCGAAGAACCGAGCGGGATCTGGAAGCCATTGTTAAACAAAGCAAAAGGTGGGGGGAAAGTGGAAAAATAAAGAAAGAAAACTCCAATGTGGAAAATGTCTATGGCCATGGACTGAGTTTCAGATTTCAGTTCCGGTTTTGAATCGTGCACGGTGAAAAATTATATAAATATTTTTCTTTTCTACCAGAAGCTTAATCTATCAGTTTGAAGATAGTTTTGATATGTTCCATATCGTATTAATTTATAAGAAACGGAAGCTATTTCCTAATCTCACTTTAAGAAGATTTTCGCTCTGTGAACACTCTCCTCTGGCGAGGCGTATTATCGCACAATACAATATGTATATTGGATTATTTCGTTTGTGCGAGTCGGCCAGGGATACCATGCCCAGAGCTTCTGTTCCTTTTCGTGGAACTGAAGCCCGTTCGCCCACCTGGTGGGAGGCACTAATCCCCCTCCTGATCAGACTTCTGCATAGCTATCAGCTTGTATAGAAATTCTGCCAATAACAAAAATATGCGAACAAAATCAAAAATACTTCTATGATTTTTTTTCTCAATCCCCACCTCCTGCATTTTTCACTTTTTCCCCAGTGCGCCGGTGGTACCAAGAGCTCAAGTTTTTAATTGAATTTTGTATGTAGAGCGGAGTTTGGTGCTTCACAGCTTTTTGTAAGTTTTATGCCAAGTAACTGCATCAAAAGTGGAAAAAGTTGAAATTGAATGAGCAGGTGGAGGAGAGTGGCAGGTAGGAGTCGCCTGTGGCCGATTAAAGGAATGGCGTTCTAATAAGAAAATTGAGTGGCTAGTTTCAGAAAATCTTTTCGAGTTATTTACAAAATTTCCAGCACAAAGAATGTGTTGAAGAAATTTATAACAAAATAATACATATAATTCAAACTCCTTGAAGTCACTATTTTAAAATCCCTTTCAAGGATTGGAAGGATGGAAAACGTGCGTCTTAAATCAGAAACGGACTTTGTTCCCCTAGTGCATAATCCATGAGCACTCTAAGCCCCCGCCCACTTAATTCCATTTCCACTTTACCATTTTCGACACATAAATAAAGCTAAACATCTTTTGTGGCCTTATGGGGTTAAGCCAAAAGGATAACCCCTCGACGAAAGCCAATGAGCGAAAGCCTCTGAGTACCGTTTCCCTCCTTTCTACGCCATGTGTTCCCAAAATCCTGCAACCCATTTAAAGCACTTTGCCACTGCTCTATTCCGTCGTGGTATCCCAGCTTCCGTCCTGTTTTTTGTTGCTCGTTTTTGAGGGCTGCCAGAGATGTCAAGCTCTACCCGGCCGTTTAAGCTTTCAATTTCGCTGCTGCTGGTGTACAATTGTGGTTAAAATAGTATAGCATAAGGCTTGGCCACTTTAAACATGAAATTTTGGGCTTATTTCAATATTTAATTAGACAGAGATTTCAATGGAGTACCCTTACACCTAACCACTTTAGGAACTGTAGTCTTTTAGCTTAAAAATTTAGCATTAAATGTTATCTTTTTCTCATTTTTGGTTTCTATTTTTCCGACCATAGCTGCATACGTGGAGCTTGGCCCACAGTGCTGAATTATTTAAGCCGTGAGTGTCAACGCGAGGGGCTAAAAAAATGAAGGGTGTGTTTCAGCTTCTAACTCGGCGTTTTTCGAGCATTTCGCATTGTTCAAGTGCGTGTGCCAGAGTTATTTTTTTTGGTCTGTGAATGCGCGCCAGTATTTATTTTTCGTCTACTCGTTGTCTGCTGCTTTTGCGATGCCTTCATGAATAAACATGCAAACAAATTACTATACTCGACAGACCCAAACAAAGGCAAAGCTCACGCTTGCAAATTTAGCACCTGCGAACACAGTTTTTGTTTAAGCATAACAATGAAATGTAGGCTAAGATTTTAATAGCAATTTTTATAGCTTCTTTTTTTATTTTCATACATTTTTCAGGGCGCCATTCATAACATAACATGGCAGTGGTGGTTGGGTGAGTTTTTACTCGGACTGGGTAATCTCTTTCAGCATGGAAGCTGCACATGCTCCATTGCATTTCTAAGCGTGTCTAATGCTCGCTTGAATGGCTGGCTCAGTAGCTTCTTTTATATCCCATCACTTGGGCTTGCATTGGTAAGAAAAAGTCACTCAAGCGTTTTCCACCCAAGAAGCACAGTGACTTTAAAATACACAGTTTTTTAAGCTTATCAAGTAGCAAAATATATTCAATGGAGGCTATTTGATAATTCATAGAATGGACCGGGTATCTCAACTTGGAATCACTGAGTTATAAGAAAAAAAAATGATTTAAAATCAAATCCCAACCACTGTGGGTGTCGATGAAAGCTGAAATTTAAAATTCCCAGCTGTCAAAAATATTTGAAATGTTCTTAATGCCTAACTCCATCTCACTCTGCCACTTGAACAACCGCTCCACATAGATGCCCCTTTCCACGTCTAGACATCAATCAACACCTTCGACAATTTGATTGACAGCAGCAGAACGACAGCATGAAAAATAAATCTGTCATTTGCATTTCAAGTTTCGTTTGAAATCAATATGAATATAGTAGGTACTTGAAAATCGTTCTTGTAGCTGATGTTTTTTGGGGGTTCCTTGTTATGCTTTTATTATTAATATTATTATTATTATTATTATGGCTGGCAGAGTCAATTTGTCAAAAACACAATCTCCACACCCTACAGCAACCTTAAACCACCCACAACAGATGCTTGTCAAAGCATTTCATTCCGTCCCATTGCATTTTCTGTTTCAACTGCGGTCAGGACACAAGGAAACATACAATCCAACAAAAAGAAATAATATTATATCAGGGGCAATCCCTCAATGTTTTCTTTCCATTTGTTTGGACTGCAGCTTAAAAACAGATTTTATTCCCTACCCGCACTCAAATAATATATGTACATGAATATAAATATGGGAATGTGTTGGATGATTTAAATGTATATATTAAAACCGCATATTTAATTAATATAAAATAAATGATCGGGAAATAAATTACGACTTTGGGCTGGGCACCCGGGGACAAGGGCATGGTTATTGGGCGTCGAATGCACCAGACCTGAAAGGTTGCGTGAAAAATATTTGTTCATGGTTTGGCTTTAATGTTAACGCATATCCCACTACCGGCCTAAAGGGACGTGGCTTGTAGCCAGACTATTTGTTTAAATCATACGAGTATTTGTTGTGCCGTTTAAACGCTTTTGCGATTCTTTTATCTCTTTGCAAAGCAGAGTCTCGCCGGTTAATTATTTTAAGCTTCTTCATTACAATAAGCTGACGATTCATGGCCATGAATGGACGATGGAGGAACGATGGCCATGGTAAGTAATGGGAAAGGTGAAAGCGGAAAGATGGAATGTACATCATATGCTCATGCATATTATCCTGCGTATACTTTATCTGCGAGTGCATGGATTTAATTATTTCTGATATTTCCGATGCTGAATACCAAAAACATTTCTGTTTAATTAAGGCAAACATTTAATTAAGAAATGTTATTGAAAAATATTAAAAATGTATTTATTAGACAAATTATAGAAAAAGAGTAAAAAGTTATATTACATTCCAATAATAAACAAGTCCTTTTTATGAAGTTTTTTCGTATTTTCCATCCCTCTACCATCATTAAAATTCGTTTCAATCGAGTTTTATTCAATCGAAAATATTCATATTTTAAAATGTCAAGTGGGTGTTCGCTTGTAATGCAAGTAGCTGGGAAAATTGCTGTTTATATGCTACGTTTTCACATATACTTGCGAAAACCAACTCAGACACATTGGGCTGTAATTTCGTAGCCGAGAATCTGGGCGAAAAATATCCTGCAGCTGATTTTTAATTACGAAAACACAAAAAAGGATGTTGTTGCGACTTCGTGTACGTAAACACCAATACCAACACATGCCACCACACTCTTATGCACACACGCTCAGGCATCTGCAGACATTCCTAGACCCCAATGAAGCCATCGTGTCCTGGCGGCGTGTGTGTGTGAGCCAACAGATTTCAATTTTTGTGTGTTAATTACATTGCCGGCATAAGTTCAGGCCCTTGCCGGGCTGTTGGGTGAGTGGGCGTGGCAAAGGGCGGATGGAGTGCGAGGATCGAGGAGGTAGGGGGATTGGCGCTTCGGAAGTGGGACCCGACCCACTTGACTCTGCTTGTGTTAAGCATTTTGGCGCTTGTGAATGTTTAATTATCAAAAATTTGCACTTGATCCTTGTTTTTGGTGTACTTTTTCCTTTTTCCCAGCACAATTCGCTTTATGGCCTTAGTGTGCGAGTGTGTGTGTGTGTGCCAGTGTGTTTGGGTGAGGCTTATGGTAATTGCATGTCCTGTGTGTGTTAGTTCGCTTAATGTTTGCACAAGTGCGCTCTTTATCTATGCTGTGTAAGCTGAAATTTGATTTGCTCGTGTTTTGTTCTCAGTTTGCATAATTCAGGCCAACCGAGTGCCCCAGGTCGACGAATCTCATAGTTGCCCTCTTGCCTATTTATTTATTAATGTACTCCAAAAGCAAAACTCCACAAACAAAACCAAAAAATAAAAAAAAAACAGGCGAAATTATTTATAATTACAAGAGCAAGACAACACCAAAGAAACAAAAAAATAAAAAAAGCAAGGGGCGAGGGGATAAGTAAACAAAGGCAAAAAACAAGGCTAAGTCGCCGCACATTTTTCATTTTTATGTCGGCGTGTTTTTTGAGCACCCGGTCCAGGAGGAGAATAAAAATGAAAAGCAACAATATCAAGATAATTTAATGCCTTTAAAACAGCAAAATGCCGTTAAAACCAACAAAGGAAAATCGCTTTCTCGGAGGACTCCTGTTTTTCTGCCCCTCACTGTAGTCTGTTATTATCCCGTTGTCGCCTGACAAATAAACACATACAGCGAGTCTGTCCTCTAAAAGCGAGTGCAACAACAAGAACATTAAATTAAATACATAAATCATATCTTTCCCTGCCTTTTTTTGGTTTATTTGTTTTTTTGTTTGGTGCATGCCAACAGGGCGGATGATAAGGTGTGGGTGTTTAAGGAGGGCAGCCGAAACTTTAAGGCGCCCCCAGAGCGAATGCGAACCACTCCAGGAAGTAATGTACCACTCGCTCTTTGTTTCTTTTTGTTGTAATTAAAATTGTCTACCAGTTGCAGACAATGTTTATCATTTTCTTTTTTTCGGGGACATTGGCCGACTGGATTAAGGGATAAACAAACAAATTCTCTCGGAATCCTCTCGTGAATTTAATTTTTTAAAAGCTTTTTAACAGCGCACTAACGAATAATCTGTTAAAGGACATCCGCAAATAATTAATAGGCACTAGATCATGCCACGCCCTCGCTTTGAGCTAAAGACTGAACTTGCACGCAATCGAACAATGTGTCTGCATAATTAATTGTTAATCACGATGAGGCAGAATTAACCAGACCCCCGGCGATTCACATTATTAATTTACGTAGTCGAACCGCACGGATTTAAAATTAATTTTATATTATTTGCCAAATCAACTGTGAAAGCGATAAATTAATAGATCAAATAAGTCAAACAAAAAAGGATAGACAAATAAATTGTGTGCGCGTTAATCAAATGACAACATTAATGATTTTTTCTAAAAAAAAATAATTTAAATTGCCTTTCCAACCGAGGTCTTTTATTTAAAGCTAACATATCCAGGCCTAGCAACTCTTCCGGAATTTAAATATGAAAAGGCAAAGCTGAGGCCTACTGCTGAAGCCCTTTTTGTGAAAGGATTTATAGGTTATCCTGGGAAATCGAAGCCACCGAAGCTGCTGTCGGCCCAAGGGCAAAAGTGGTTGCCTAAATAAATTCACAAATCCGGTTTAGTCCGAAGTTTCTGGTTGGCTTTTCATGGGCTGTTTGTCTTTTTTACGAGCTTGGTTTGTTAATGCAAAAGTTCCTCGCCGAAAGGGTGTTAAAAGTGCTTAGCCCCAGACCCCTAACTTTCTGCAACCACCGATCCCTTCTTTCGTCAGGTTAACTAAGCAGCTTGGCATAAATTTGTACTTGGCTTTCAAATATTTGCCTCGCATTTAATTTTGATGAACAAATTTTTGGTAATACTTTTTCTTTAGCTGCGGTCTCCCACTTTGTTGTCACTTTTAATTGTTGCATATTTAATGTCCACACCGTAGCTCATTACTTGGCTCAGTTTTATGGCCTTTTGACGACAACACTCTCCTTCCTGCTGGCTTCAAACAAATTTTCCCCCTTGCCCCGGTTGCATTTTTTAGTTTACTGTTTGCTTGCTTAATGCTTGGGATTCTTTTTTTTTGTGTGTTATATTTTATATTTTGGTTGCTCAACAATCTCCATTACAGCGACCTGGGTACCCGCATAATTTCTATGTGCAGTGCTGTAAAAATTGCATAAAATAAATGTGCACCGAAAACCTGCAATAATAATAAAAATAATAATTTGCGTTGCCAACGCAATGACCGAAGCTTCAAGGGTCGCAGCTGGGAATTTGCCTTTTGCCGCTACTGGGGGTCATTCGTTTGTTCGTTTGCGCTTTTCTGCTTCATTTTAAACGATGATACTTAAATTTCCATTAAAGCACTTGCCGGGGCCATCAATAAACGTGGCCAGCCAGGGGTGGCCCCTGGCCAGCGAGAGGTGGAAAGCGTAGTTTTTTCCCCACCAAAGTCAAGCATACTCTGCGGTTGCCCCCAGACCACTCTCCACATCATTCCCCCTTGTTGCCATAGGAAAAGAGGTGGTGGTCCATGCCACCCACAAATATTTACAGTGCACAACTTCTGAAAGTATATAATAAGTTTGTATTGGTTAGAGATGCACAAATTATACTGGATAGGGTAGTAAGTCTTGGCCAAGAACACTATCATTTAAATGCAAATTTTTTAATATATTTTCCAAAACAGTTGGTTCTATTTATGGGTCAGTGATGTATTATTTTTAAAACTCTTGCGTCTTGACTAGCTTAGCTCGCAGTTTAAAAAGCATTAGTTTGTTGAAAGCTTGTATGTTTTTAAAATCAAAAGAAATTATTTTCTTTTCTAGTCTCGCATCGCTGATTCCCATTTCTCCATAGGCCTGCCAATGCCATTTGAAGGTATATTTATTTGAGCCATATAATTTATATGTAAAAAGAGTGCTGCCGCAATGACGAGTGCCACACAATTTCATTACTGGTTTCTGTGTGGGCTGGTGAATGCGTATTTCATGCACTTTTTTTCCCGCCCAGTTTTTCCCATTTAAGCAACTGGCCGGGCCGCAAATATTTGCACTTTAAAATGAATTTCACGCAAAGGCACAAAGGCTGCTCCACTGCTAGGCTGCATGCGTTTTGCCACTTTTGCTGCTGGCCTAAAAATGTTGCATCAGGAGCCGAAGCAGCAAGTCGAAGAACAGCAAACCACCTGCGGCAAGAGCAGCAAACGAGAAACAACAACCACTGGATGCACGCACTGAGGCGAAGTTCAATCCAATTCATGGCAAAATAATTATATAATGTTGCCAGCTGGAAATATATTTATGAGCTTAGAGGGCCCAGAAGGAACCAATTGGCCTTTCAATGTTGACTCTCTAATTCCTAGGTTCCTGGCCCAGGGGACTTGGCCTGCTCGAATGATAATGATAACTTTTGGCCCGGCAGCCTGCCAGCCTGGCAGCCTTAATAATAATGATAATGTGTCATAAGGCAATTATTCAGTTGCAAAAGTTTGCTGAAGGGAAGCGCAGCAGCATAAATAAATATCCTGCAGTTATTTGGCGTGTGTGTTGACAGCGAAATTGATTGCAATTAATGGGGAGTAATGCAGAGCAATGGAGGGAGATTTCTGAATCTGGCCCGGTGCATGGGCCATGTTAATATGGTATGTATGAAATGTATACATGTGTGAGTCTGCAGCTCCACTTGCCCGAAGCTGCGATTCCTTAGCCAGGCTGGGCCGGGCCTAAAGTGCAACAGTTTGCGCCTGAGTGCCTCCGCTCAAAAGATGTTGATGGACAAAGCAAACAGAAACAGAAACCCAGCCAGGACAAGCCGAGTAAAGTGAAGTTGAGTCTTGAGTCAAGACGCCTTGAGATGCCTTTGCATGGCTTATCAATTAGGCAAATTAGTTGTTTATGCTTGAAACTGCATAACTGCATCTTAGTATGCCAAGGCTCCGGAATACTTACTGAGTTGTTTAAATAGAGACGACATAACTTAAAGATGCTGTGGAAACATTTGAAAAACAATTATGGTCTGTTAGCCTTTGCCATGACAGCACTTTAAGAAAAGTATCCTGACTAGTAGTTTTTATACTCTAAGAGTTTAAAATAAATGGGTGATATGGTATGCCATATACCATACATTTTTCTCTGTGCAGCAAAGCCAATTTGACTTTGTCAATAAAAGGACATGAAAGAATGCTAGCTAGCCCAAGGGACTCGACTCGGAACTGGGACTACCAAGCATGTAAATATTCAAATCAAAAGCGTAATTGAATGTGCGAGTAAATGTCATCGTATCTTGCATTCAAATCTTTGATTGCCAGCCATTCAGGATGGAAAGTTTATTGCACTACACTTGGCATTCAGCCAGACCGAAGGAGAAGGCTGCTCCAATCCCATTCACCTGCTTTTCCACGTTTCCAGTTCTCGAGTTCTCCAGTTCAGCAGTTCAGCAGTTCGAATGACACCCAGACACGGTGCCGGGAATTGACACAGAATAGCTGCCAAATGCCAGGGCACAAAGCGAAATGAGGAAGTGTTTAAGTAAAAAAAGGAAAAAAAGGAGACCCTTGCCTGGCCAGATCTTTTTCTCACCCAAGATGTATATGTAGGTATATGTAGGTATATATATGTATGTATGTGGCTTGCATTGTGTCCATATAGGGTAGTAGTGGTTGTTGCAACAGGAAGTTGGCACAGCCAGCGTAGAGTGGCATTGATCTTAGCATTGGACATGGCTGAATGCTAAATGCTAAATTCTGAATGCCGATGCCTCTGCCTCTGCTGAAGCTGAGGTTGAGGTTTAGTCGCCTGCAGGTCAGTCATACTTAATTCCAAGTGGGTTTCGAGTTGCCAACTTGATATTGAATCATGGAAGGGCTTTCGTTTGGAGTGCTGGCTAGTTCGTTGAACCGCTCGAGTGGATAGCGTTGGAGAGGGTCGGTTAAGTATTTAATGGGCCACTGGGATTAAGTCCGAGTGGGGCTATGACAGCTCAAGTGAAGTGAAAACTACAGGTCGCTCAGGGCTATGCGATAGCCATAGATATTTTGCCATTTGGTAATGTTACGTAAAGTCTTTCAGTGTCGAATCCCAAAATCATAAACTAAGACAATTGTTATGATTTGCCAATAACTCTGAAGCAGGTGAGGAAATCATCTGTGTGGCTTGATTTCTATAGCCTCCATCATGGGCGCTCTGGCTCACCAAAGCTTGCACAATCAATTAGCACCACATTGCGTATGATTGATTTAGTGTTAAGTAGTAGTATTTATGGCAGCTAAAGGTTCGTTTATTGGTGATGCTCGCACGAGCACTGCTTTCGTTTGCATTTATGGGTGTATTTGCTTCCACGCTGCTGCCACAGCGACTTGCAATAGCTAATAAATATTTGTGCAACGTTGCGTATGACTAATGCATTTCTGTGTGTTTGTGCATTAATTAAATGCCGACCCATCAAATAACAGGCCAGCAAGAGCCGTGTCTAGTTTGTTTGCATTGCGTTTAAATTCATTAAAATTTAATACGCTTTGAAAATTAATTAAAAAGCCACTCAAAGTGTTGGATTGTTTTACCCGCAGGCCGTTTGATTTGTCCATTCGATTATGGTCAGTTAGGAAAAAGGGCAATTAAAATTTGAAGCAGCGCCAATGGCAATTAAAAGTGCATAATAATTTCCAATTTTTTCAGCGCTTTTAATCGTTTTTTGTTTCTTCATTTTTTTAATGCACAAATTCAAATATGAAACGTGAGCTACAAAAGGTTGCCAGGCACTTTTCATTTCTATTGTCATCCAGCACATGCCATGGGGAAATTAAAAGGCAACTCTACTCCTGCCCCTGCTGGTGCCAGTTTGAACAGAAAGAATCGCGGGGGCGTGGCAAAGCGAGGCGGTAGACTTTTGTCTAAATGTGTTTTTCTTGGCTCTCAGCCCCAGCTTGAGTTCCGTTCAGATCCCAGCCAGGAGTATGTCTGTAGTTAAACACGTACATACATGGAGATGACTTCACCGGCATTGGCATTAAGTTGTCCGTGTGTGTTGGAGTGTTTGCAGACACATATATGTACATATGTATGTATATCCGTATGCCTGCCGTTCCACTTGAGGTGTCTTTAAATGCGACGAAATCTTTATGGAGTTGCCTATGCGCCGGCTTACAGCTCAGCATCCTCGGCTAAGCCATAAGCACCAGTATCTCTCTGTGCCGGAGCATCTTCGGCTTGGGGCACACATGTTGTATCTGCGATGCGTAACGCGGCTCGGATGCTTCTAAGGTCTCGCAAACAGAGTTCTTTGGCTTTGTAGTGCTGGATTCCTTGTGCTATGTTGACAGGATAAATACTGAAAATTCATTGAATTTTATTAAAAATTTCCCTCTACATTAAACTGAAAACTCGGGACTAGAAAAGCTTCTTAAAATTCAGGTAAAAATTTTCCAGTCCATTTGCAAAGAACGGAAAGTTTTATCTGCTAGAGCATTCAAAGTTCTTTAAGAAAGAACTTTTTCTTCTCGATGTTCTGTATGCATTTATACATTTATGCTAATCGCGTTGGTGCGTTGTAATGCCGCTACTTTAAGTCTTTTGGCTTTTAAAGCTGGCATAAGGCAAAGGCAAAGGCAACTGCATCTGCAACGGCAACGGCAACGGCAAGAGCAACAGCAACGCAGCTGCCAATCCCAATCCCAATCCGACTCCCAATCCCAAACCGTGATGGAGTCCCTAGCCAGTGTTTCTTTGCTGGTTACATTTGGGAGTGCTGAGGCTGGAGCCCACCTATGTCTGTCTGTCTGTCTGTCTGTTTGCTATGGGGATTTTGGCGAACATTTTCTTAGTATCCTTTTGCGAAGCATACACATTCACAGCTTCCTTGTCGGCGGCTCTCACAATGCGCTTTGTGTTCGACTTGTTTGAAAAACTATTTTACATTTAAGCGCGAAATTCCACACTATGAATGAATTTTTCATGAGCCTGCGGACAGGGGGCACTTGACTTGAGTGGAGAGCCGTATGCCCGTAGCCCGTCTCACTTTTGGCCAAGCCACATCAGCTTCGCCCGCCCTATAGAGCGCCAATGCCGATGTCGAAGCCTTCATCATTATCATCATCGTTTTCTGGTCTGGAAATCCTCGTTGGGGAGCCGTTCGAACTGAACCCTTTGGTCAGTTGCATGGCATTTTAATTGAATTGATTATTTCAGTGGTCGGGTGCGATGTTGATGTTTGTACTCTCAACACAACTCGTCTCAGTTCGGTTCAGTTTGGTTTAGTGGAGTTTAGTGCGGCTTAGTAGGGTCCAGTCTGGGTACGTAGAAATAATAATGATTTGCTTCTAACTCTGCTGCAGCAGCCCCCAACAGACTCCTTTGCATGCGAATCAGAGTCGGGGCCCCGAGCTGAATTGTATTTTATCTGGTGTAATTTAACCCAAATTCCAACGCTTGAAAATTGCATTTGGAGCAACGCTTTTAGTTTGCAAAAGTGCAGCAAACAATGCGGGCGTGTCCAGGTAAGGAAAGACCAAGAACCGAACCTAACCGAACCGACCAGAACAGAACAGAGGAGCAGTATTGGAACTAAAAGAGACCAAGAGACCACCACAAGCCAAGACCAAATAAGCCCCAGGCTCAGCAATGTAAATTGTTTGTAATTTGGTTCTGGTTTCTATTTTTGCCCGCTCGGCTCTGTGCTTTCTTTAGCCGTCTTTGGCCGGTGGAGGTGGAGAGCTGGTAAGTGCTTTTGGCATTCTAACAAAATGATTATTGATCACTTAATAAGAATTTTTCATACAATGGCGCCAGAGAAAGACCCTATACCAAATCTGGCTATTGTCTGCGTCTTGCCGGGCCAAGGTCCTGCGCTCGTTTCTGGTCCTGCCTCTCGGCCGTCAGTCACAAAGGCATTTTTAATGAGCTACCCACGCAACGGTGCACTTTAATGCAAAATAAATATAGCTGGCAAATTTACGGAGACATGTCAAAGGGAAAGTATCCATTACCCGACGACAACTTCCACACTGCAATTTCGCAGTTAGCGTCTCCAGAAGCCAGAAATGAATGGCAGCTCCACTACCACTACCACTACCACCTCCACCTCCGCCAATTCAATTCCATTCAATTCAATTCATTCAGCGCAATTTCAGCAATTCCTTCTGCGATAAGAGAGCATGAAGTCGGGCCGAATGTAGCTTGTCCTGATTTTTTTTTACGTGCCCCGTAATGATGCCGACGAAATGCCATGGCAATTGAAGGCAACCTTCGGTACGATAAGATATATTCAGAGACAGATAGATACAGTACATAGTACCGCCCTTACAAAAGATGTTGCTACATTGCTTCGGAGCTGCTGCTGCTGACATCTTGAGACGAGATAATTTGCTACTTGAATGCAAACGATACGTCGATGGGAAATCAAAGCAAATTTGGACAGTTGAGAGCTTTGGTGAATCATGCGGAGGATAGGGTTTGCCAGGCCCAGTACTTGGCCCGGCCACATCATCGATAGCTGGGCAAATTAATTAACGAGTTGGCAAATCGCTTTCAATTATAATTGAAAACAAATTGGCAGCAGCTTAGCCCCGAATGGGAGTCGTGACTTTTGCCAAATCGATTTAATTTATTTGCAGATTTATCATAAAACGACTTCACGCAAAACCATTTGTTATGTTCATGCTCGAACTTCAGATTATTTTGTTTCACTCTCGATTTATGCTTTCGTTGTCAAATCAATGAATTGAAATGGAAGTCAGCATGTGACTTTCCCAGCAGGAGTTTTTCCATTTATGCTAAAGCTAATTGCTTTTCCAGCCGATGCCGCTCGGCGTGGAGAACTTTAAGCTCCGTCACAGATTCTAGCGGCTTGACAAGACTGACCCATTTCTGGTCCACTTCCAATCAAAAGTGAAAGAACTTACCTTCAAATGCATCGCGATAGACATCTCGATGCAGTCGCCATATTTGCCCAAGTTGGAAAAAGTAACTCATGGCTTCGCTCTCAGTACTGCTGTCTGTAGTCTGCAGTGTGTAGTCTCCATGGAGATTGTCATTCGCGATAAACATGTGGCTGCGAGGCCCAATCTAAATGAAATCCAGATACATTTGTATCTGCGACCCAGTTTTCATTCACATAATGAAAGCAAAAACTAAAACAGACGGAGAAATAGAGAAGTAGATAGATAGAAGAGGGCCTCTTGTGTAAATTGACTCATAGGCAGATTTTACTTTTCTGGGGTTTTTTGCTTTTTATCTTTAGTTCGCCTGGTCGCGCACCGCCTAGTGTTTTGGTTTTTATCGTTTGCCATTGAAATTGCCATACTTCAATTGAGGCTCATAAATTTTTACAGCCTGACGTTTTGTTTATTTATCTAAGCATTCGAGCGTGTCTATTTTTAAATGGCCTGACTAACTGACTTTCGCACCCCGTCACTGCAGCTAAGAGAAGAAATTAACCCGCCCACATCCCCCAGCCTGACCGAGTTGGCAATTAAACGACATTTGCCAGACGCCAAGACAAACAATGACAATTACATTTACAATTGCTAAAATGTAATAAATATCCATGATGGGGTCGACGGAGCGGGTATTTGCAATTGTTCTCTAAATTCCGGGTGTTTCTGGGTGGGTTTTCCTGTCCCCAAGTGGGTGCTGGGGCGTAGTGGGTGGTTCGGTGGCTGATAGCTGCTGGCTTCTTGGCAACGGGCAACGCCCTCCAGTGAGCTATTAATTTTCTCACTGGGAAATTTTTATTGTTCAAACAAAGAGTGGCATAAAGTTTATTACACACTTAGCATTACTCAAATTGAAGTTTTGCCAGTGGGAGTTGCTAGAAGTTGACGCCTTTCTTGGTTGACTTGGTTTGGTTGAAATTACCATTCGATTGCCATTCAACCGCGTTCCATTCATGGTCCGCAATTAATCATTATAATAACGATATGCAACTTAAATGGAATTTGTTTATCAATATTTTAATTAGGCTGTGACAGCGGAAAGTGCTTATCAAGATAATTCACAATATATATTCAACAAATTCTAAATTATCCAAATGCTTTTTTAATATGACAGGCATTTTGATAAATTAATATTATTTGTTTATTGATTGATTCTATTTTTTGTGTTAATTAGGGATTTGAATATTGTAATTAATTGAATAGGAGAGTAATTCAAAGGGCTTATAAGATCTAGGTATGGTTTTTTAATGCATTTGTATCAGTATATTTGGATAAAGAATAGAGAGTCCTTTGTAATTATATTATTTCTTCAAAATTTATTAAATTAAAATCTTCATAAAACAAAATATTGTGCAATAAATTACGCTGAAAAGTGCAATATCTACTAAAGCTATTCCTAATATTTTAGGCTTCAAGTAATCAATCAATCACATAGACCACTTGCTTGCCAGACAACACTGACAATTAATTAATGCTTCGATAGCGGCTATCAGCTATCAGACAGACCTCTATGGTGCTGTTGAAATATTGTTTTACATTTACAAACAGTGCCTACTAATTGGCAAAATATTCATGTGCTCTATCTGCACAATTCGAGCAATTTATATTGAAAATTCCACATGCAGTTTCTGCCCCAAAAAGTACGCAGAGCAGCAAGAAAATGAAAAGAAATCGTTGGCCAAGCAAGCAAAGGGCCAACATATCCGGCTCCCTGGCTCCACCCCGCCCACACCGAAACATTCTAAATGTTTGGCGCGCTATCCAACAAATATCCGTTCCATATAAAACATGGGATACATCGTACATCGTGTTTGGTTAAATGTGCGAGATGGATACCGCCATCTGGAGGAGAACATGCCAGGGCTCCTTTGGGAGCAACTGGGTTGAAAATGACACACCATGAAATTACATTTATGCCTGCAGTGCAAATACTTTACAGTTATGAACATGTCGCTTTCTGCCACCACCGACCTCGATGGGGGGCTGGGACTTCTCTCCACGAGACTGTGTCTAATACACTTCAAACTTTGTTGCCTGGCGTCTCAATGGGTCGACACCGCCAACATAGACTCCGACGAATTGAGGCTTCCAATGTGCGTCCCCAGCCAAATGTCACTCGTGCCACTTACTGCAACTGCAGAAAGTGCTGCAAAATATTTATACAGTTGCTCCTGTATCCCATGCACATTGCTCATACGCAGCGTATGACTATTTGATTAAATTAGTAGGAAAATACACACTCTTCGTGCTTGTGTCCCGACAGATACATATTTGTAGGGCCGAGTGGCATAAGCATAAATGGGGCTGCCATGTTAATAATTAAGCTGACAAATTACTTCCTGCGGGAGGGCCCAACATGCTCACAGATATCTATCTCCCTTCGAGTTGGCTGGAAAGTTGTGCAAATATTTTGCTGGCCCGACAAATAACTGTGTCAACTTCTTGGTCGACTGCCGGCATTTCTGGGCAGCACTTGAGTTGACTGCCGTTGGCTTAATTAAAAGCGAACTGCAAGCGAAATTCTATCAAATTGCAAATTGTTTCCGCCCGTAACCCGAGCCGTAAGCCCAAGGGAGAGACCTGCACTTCTTTGGCTGGGGTGCTGGGGGTCTGGGGTTCTGGGGTGCGGCCAGTCAGCTAAACAAACAAGCCGAATAAACGAGACCAAAAAGTCGGGGACAGGGACGAAATGGCTGGCCAGATATATAAGCTTGCAACACCTCATTTAAGCGCTTTGTGTTGCAAATTTTTTGCGTATTAAATTACAATTTGCCACGGCTTGTTTGTTGTTCCTGTAGCAGGAGCAATAGCAATAGCAGTAGCCGTAGCAGCACCAAACCAAAGCAAACAATCCGGCGTCAAAAGTAGGGGGAGGGCCGAGGACAGCAGACGGGGAAGCCAACTGAGGCGAGCCCTGAAACTGAAACACAATGCCAGCTAAATAAACAAACAAAGAGATGCAATAAACGAGTCCGATTCGGTAACCATATCCCGCCGAGTTTATGCACTCTGTGTACAGACAGCAGATTGAAATGTATCTATAAGTGGAGAGCCCCCGCCCCGCCCAGACCATTGCCAATGCCAGGGGCGATGTGGAGTAAATTTTAATCTACGTCGACTGACAAAAGCACTGGCTGTAATCAATTACCATCCTGCGAAGTCACACACTTAATTTCCCCTCGGATTAAATGTGTATATGTCGCCGGATGTCCGCCCTCGCATATTAAAACATATTCGCCTTCAAAAATTAAAAAACACAGGAATACTCAGACACTCGAAATGCAATTAAAAGTAATTGCATATCAATAACAATGTGCTTTTTTCTGACATGAATTTAATGGAATGTCTACCTTGAAGATATTCACTTTAAAGGTTTACGAATTATGAGTGGGTGTGGGAAAGATATCCACCGAAAACTGTTATTCTAAATCTTGGTTTAAAGCGGTTAACCCGCATCATGACTGGAATATCCAGCTGCAACTTCAACTACATCGAATACACCATAAAAATAAAAAAAAAAAACCACAAAAAATGGAAATTTTGAACGGCAGTGAATTTTTCTTTTGTTTTCGCTGCACTGCAACTTCCGCATTGTTGACCATGAATAAAAACCTAAGTTCTTATTGTTGGGGACACAAGGCACGTGGGCTGGGAAGCCCAGGCCAGCAAATAAACAAACAAACCAACAAACACAGTCTAGCCATGTTTGCCTCTTCTTACGCCCACGAAGAAGAACTTGTGCTTCATTGATTTTGCGGCTTCTTCTGCCTCAAAAACCCTAAAAAAAAATAAAAAAAAACAAAAAAGCAAAGACCATCTCTCGGGGTCAAGTGAAGCGTTAGGGGAGCTCTGTATTCTGCGGGATTCTCTCGGTTCCTAGACTTTCTAAATCCAGGACGCCATTAATCTACCAAGTGTCCAGCAGTATGACTAAATTAATTTTTGTTCTGGTAGCCGGCGAACAAGGCTGGAGAACTTGTACTCCGGTCGTGATTTATAGAGCACTCATTTAGAAAGTTGCTCAACAAGCGGCGATGGCGATGGCGATTCAGTTGCCTGTTGCACATTGTTTGGCCAGAACAGTTCCTTGTTACAGTTTTGTCGTGCCTGCCTGCCTGGCTGCCTCAGTTGTTGTAGTTGTCGTTCCTGTTGGTGTTGCTTTTCCTGGTTGTGCCTTGAGGCCACTTTTCGGCCTAGCTCGTTCTGTCTGGGCCTTAATGAATGACATTTGCTGCTCGAACAGAGTTTGATTGAGTTGTTTTTGACTAGCCATGATGGGCAATTGGCGGTGGACGATGCCCCCGATGGTGGCCCGTTGCTGGCCGATGCCCGATACCTGATGGCCGATCCACGATAGGCGATTGCAACTGTCAACTGGTTAATTGGAAATCACATTCATCGATCGATGCTCTCCAGATGCCCAAGTATACCAATTAACTGCCACAAAATAACCTGTTGAGGCGCCTGCCCATTCATTCATAAATTTGAGCGTGTAAATCATGATTTGTAAATGGCCAACTGGCCTACGCTCTATGGCCTGTTCCATTTTTATCAGCCCTCATAAATTATGAAATGCGCTTAAACGTTTTATCGCACTTTAAAGGGAATGCCTCCCTCAGTGTTTATGACAATATTTTTGGCAGCAACAATATTTTATATAGTACATGCTTCGGATGTATATATCTCCGCGTGCCACACCTCCTCCCCCACCCTTATTGGCAAGTGGCCAAAGTGGCAGCAAAAATATTTTTGTATTTTATAGGGCGCTTCGGCTAAAAGCGAGTTTTTATGGCTTTGTTGGCGCTTCGAAGCGCCGCAACATTTTAAGGGTCAGCCGAGAGCATGTGACAAGCTCCATCAGCATCAAGGGCCGGAGTCATCATGAATGTTGTCACATTATATGGGATCATATTTGGTGCATCACGAGCTGCAGTGGTGTTACGAGAAGCTTTGATGGGGAAACGAGATTGGCTGCATGTCGTTTCGTTTCGTTTGGAATTGCCAAAGTCACGTATTGGCTGAACTATTTGAAGCTTTTTGGTGTTTGGATTCATTTTACATTCAAACACGAAGTAACTGAAAACTATCCATCATCCAACTAAGCAATTAGTGTATTTTTTTCACAAAAAAATAACATCATGTTAGGTCTTTCAACAGTCTTTTAAAGCCATTTATCAACTTTTCTCGCAAAGTTTTCGTTTTTTCAACACCAAAGCTGTATTAATTGTTTTTGGCCCCAGCGCCACCTCTGGGCATGTCCTTCATAAGCCCCAAAGGATTCCTGGACGACCTGCCGGTGCTCAACTAGAGCAAATAAATTGAGTTTTGAGCCGGCCATTGAGTGGGAGACAAAGGATGTCCGGCTGCAGGCGCATTGATGTGGCTTTAAGTGTCAGCAATCATAATGAAATATTGGCATAGCTGGCCAACAGTAACCAAAGAAGGTAGTCGACCCGGGGGCGTGGCTGAGGGGCTTTGCTTCTGCACAAAGGGCCATGCCACTCGGTGAACAGGATACGCAATACGACAGGAGCAGGGCCCGGACCAGGACCAGGACCAGGATATGGCGAAAACCCCACTCAAAGGCTCAAAGCAAACAGCACTGGCAAAGAATTCGTTTCATCAACTCGATGCAGTAAACCAACATTGGCAGCAGCAGCAGCAGCATCAACAGCAACAGCAAAAAACTATGTACGCAATTCGTGATAAGTGTCAGGAGTGTGGAAATTGGAATGCTCCAAAGGATGCAATAGTCCGGCCGAGTATCTGCATCTGTGATGAGTGCGGATCCTTGTTTGTGCTCGTTTGCTCGTCGCACATGTTACAACATTCGATATGCCTTTGTGACCCAGTTGACAGTGGCGTGGCCAATAACCATATCGCCACCTGAGTGGCGACAAAACAATAACAACAAACTGTCCCCCATCCAAGCAAATAAAACGAAACGAGACACAGACAACGTCAGGCTTTGTTGTCATTTGTGGCACGTTTGCACGCTGATTTGTTGTTACTTTCAAATTGGATAATTGCTAAATTCTTGCTTATTTTATTGTAATGGCCGGGACGATAAATGTAATAGCAGTCATTAGGAGCTGCAACCGGAGCTGCTGCAGCAGCCGCAACAGCTTCCGTGCTACGTAGGAAACCCAGCAAAGCCCAACTCCACTGCCAACTCCAACTCCAACTCGTTTGCCTGGCCAAAGATCCCATGTCTTGGATACAAGGTCCCAAGTCTGAGGTTTGCTTTGCATGCTGCCACTCATTAATATTGCGCCCCTGGGGCGAGCGACCAAATTGCAGTTACGTGTGGATGTTGCTGAGGCTGCAGCATCGTCGTCATGATGCGAGTACACTTTTATGGCTTCGATTGCAATCTGCTGCGAAATTGAAATCGAATTCAATTGGCAGGGCATCGCACCGAGCGGAGCGTGATTGATAAACTCCGCCTCGACCGCCTCGGCCGATCGACGATGGCAACGGGGGGCTATTGACACACTTGCCATAAAAAATTTGACATCGAATTCTTGTCACTCGCCTAAGCGGGCGCGTTGTATTTCACGGCTGATTGATGGACTGACTGAACTGTCAGATGGATGGCCAGTTTAGTCGGCTGCTAAAACACACCTGGTGGAATTTATAGAGCCAAAGGTATACGCTAATGATAGCGACATGTCCACGCTCAGTCGAGCGGAAAATGCCCTTATTAACTTAAAAGGTTCCACTGCCACGCCACCGCGAATTACACGGCCATCTAGAAACTTTGCAGCCACAAACAAATACGTAAAAGATAAAAGTGCAGGCTTATTGAAAAAGTTTTGCGACAACTTGCACTGCCAACTGGCAGACAAGTGTAAGACAAACTCTGCCTCAGAAGCGACAGTTTCGCTTTGGCCTTTGCAAGTCATGTTGAGAGGACTCTCGACTTTTCCAAGAAAAAGTCCATGTAGTATTTAAATTATTAGAGCTTCCAATATCAACAAGTAAATAGTAGAGTCTGGCACATGGCCTCTAGAGCTCTAGTTGACATTGACTAAAATCTCGCACTTATTTTAAAGAATTTCTCAGGTAATCTAGAGCATTAACCGTATCGGGTATCTCCAAGATACACTCCATACTAGACTCGCTTTGAAGTTCATCACTTGAGCTGAACTTTGGAGACAAGTGGCACGCCTGGCAGCAGCGAGTCTCTGGCATTTCAATTTCTCAGAGTCTTTTCACCGAAATAAATGTCCCCTCAACCGGGCTCCATTAAACAAATGTTAGCGGGGTGTGCGGTGCTTGGGTGGCTGACAGCGGGTCGCATGATTAATTTTAAAGCTTTGTAGTGATTACAAGGCGGCGTTCTACTTAATTCGGTGCGAGCATCATTAACGAAGCGCACTGCTCCAGTTTCGCCTGACTTTTGTGCTCGTTCTAATGAAATTATTTAGCACAGTTTCCAGGCAAAGCCTCATTACTCGGTGGCTCAATTGAAACTCTTGCCGGGCCAAAGGGAGGGCGGAGCACAATGATGCCACCACCCACTTGGCGGTACTTGACTTCCCGCTTCAATTGAAATGCAGCTTGGGAATGCAGCCAAAGAAATGCCAGATCACCCACATGCGTGTGTGTGCAAACACTTCACAGATACACACATCCAAAGGAGCACCACTTAATTCGCTTGATTTGGTTGAAATGCTCCCGGAGCTGATTCCTTACAGTCGGAAACTGGCAGAAGATATGGTGCCAAGTCCCCCCCAGGCGCCTCTTCATTTGATAAATTCATTATTTTTCCTTTTTTGTCTGATTTTATTTATGCTCAGTGCTCGCACTCGCATATATCTCCCAGAATCTGGGTATTTTTTTGCTGTTTTCATGCCAGCCTTGACAACTGTTGCCATTAACAACTTGAGCACAAATCGAGAATGTACCACCACACGTATCACGTGCCACATGCCACGTGCTTCACGCTCCTAATGCGTCTCCATGGTCTCGTTGTGTGAGTGTTCGCGTCTCTGGTTTGACAGAGTTTTTGGCCATTTACGAGCGTGTATATAGTATATATTCATGGTTGGTGGAATCAGTGGTTTTCGAGGTGGCACTGGAAGTGGGTAGCTGTTGTCTGTAGTCTGTAGTCATTAGGCTGTGTGGCAAATCAAATGAGATTCGGCTGAGATACATTTAAATCCAGCCATCCAGCTAGCCCTAAATGGAAATACACGGCTCTATCCGCTCCAAATTCAAATAGAAACCGAAAAGTGCCATGCCAGCTCGCAGACAAAAAGTTTCGATTCGGCCCAAGTGCAAACAAACAATGCTCTCGGCAGACTAATTATTTTAGCAGCCGGCCAGGAGTGCGACGAAGTCAGTCACAAACTAATCAAAATATTTTCGCAACTTTCCATTATAAAGTGGGAAAAGTTGAAGACGAAGACGCCGATGCTGATGCTGATGCTGAAGCTGAAGCTGTGGCCTGATGCCGAGGCGGA
The DNA here is from genome assembly GCA_035047585.1 of Drosophila monieri. NCBI lineage: Eukaryota > Metazoa > Arthropoda > Insecta > Diptera > Drosophilidae > Drosophila > Drosophila monieri. The sequence goes on along the minus strand of JAWNPJ010000115.1, from coordinate 573,791 downwards.
GCAGACATTGCTCTTGTCTACGTTTGCATTTGAATTTGGATGAACAATGAAAGGCAAATATTTTGCTGCTATTGACATTCATCTAGAGAGCAGCCGACAAAGTCTTGCTCCTCCCCTCATTTGATCCCCTTTCCTCCCCCCTTGGGCATTCAATTAAGACAAATTATGAGCGCGTCCTTTCGCAATTCAAGAACTTCCGCTGGAATGCACAGAAACGAGTGGGGTAGTCTTCTTTTTACATAAACATTTTAACAACTTTATTTAATCACTCGGTGTTGAATTAAATATTTTATATATTAACTAAAAATATACTAATTAATATTAATAAGTTAAGCATTTTTCTCTCTGTGCCCCAGCATCTGGTCAAAGGCAAAGTCAATGATGAAGATGACAAAGATGATGTCTTCTTGACAATCTACAAAGTGGTCCTTGGACCATTCGGATTATATTTTTATGAACAAGTTTCAGCGATACGCTCGCGTATAGTTATTTTTCAGTTTTTGCATTGTGTGTACTTCTTTTGGAGCCCTGCCCTGAGCTTCATGTTGCTGGTGATTTATGAATTTAATTAAAAACGCCAAGACGACGACACGGCGAGCACTTTCCGTTTGTGGCGCGACCTGCAGACAGAGCTGCGTCTTTGTGCCAAAATAAGACTCTCAATGGCCACGACCCCTCCGAAATGTATTTATGATGGAAAATACGAGTAAGGTTGTGTAGTCCGAATACCACCAGCTTTGGGTTTGAGTTATGTGGGTACGTGTTTGTATTTAATTAGCCACGGCCATGCATCTTCACAAATGTGCGTTTGCTCCGCTATTTGGCCATATTTAAAATGCGCCTTTTAAGCAATTATTTTGGTCCAACGGCCATTGTACATCTCGAGGTGCTCCAGCTCCAGCTACCGCTTTATTCTGGTCTTTATTTTGGGAGCTTGGCTAACAAGATGCGGCTACAAAGTTGCCTAGAATGTATCTATATATGCAGTCTGAGGAGTGCTATGCGGCAAGTATCTTATTTTGGCTGATGCTGCCGCTGCTGATACTGATGCTCCTGCTTTTACTGTACCCACATAATCAAGACAAAGCCAAAAGCACCACGACAGACTAAACGCCCCCTTCTCAACTGCCAGCCTTCTCCTGCCTCACGCTCCATGCCCCATGCCCCACGCCCATGGCCCTTTCTGGCTTTTGGCTTTGTCTGCGCGCTTTTGGCGTGCCATGTTTATCTTTTAACTAATTTTTTTCCATGTTGCTTTTTGGCCCGCGTACTTAACTTTTGTGAGCGCGTGTGTGCCAGAGTTCTGATGTTGAATATCTTTAGTGGAAGTAATGGCCAAGTCGCCAAGTTGCATGCTGCAAAAGTTTGTTTAGCCTGGCTCGTTTGCGGCAAGCGAACCACACTGCCAGAAGCCCCGAAACTCTGCCGCCAAGACGGTGCAGTATCTTTATCAGCGATGAGACTTACCCGAGTATCTGAATCATTCACAAATGAGTTTCAAATTGAATAGAAAATTATTTAAAGAAGGTGGATATTCACGTTGGTAGGAAAGGTATTAGTCCTACGATTTTCATATTTTTCCTTTTAAAGATTAAAGATCAAACCCGAGATGCGTGATTCTTCTTAATGACTTCCAAATAACGCATTGCGTATGTGGACTAGCTCTAGGATTTAAACGCATTATATCATGAGAAATCTTACCTCAAAATACTAGTCATCATTAGCGTGATTATCCAGAGGGTGGTAAATGATTTACCCACTAGACAGTTCCAGTCATGACTGTTTGTCTCTGCGACAGCTAGGGAGCAGCTAAGCGCACTTGGCGCGATAACCGCGACAGGTTGATGCCGTACTTGATTACCATTTGACAATGTGGCCGGAGTGGAGCAGCGGTTGCAACTTTGGTGGCGCCAGGCTGAGGCAACACCACCGATATCGTGTTTAATTAAAACCGACTTGCGGTGAATCAATTTGTGGAATGGCCTGAAAGCATGTCACGGCCTCAAATTAGAATGGCGAAGGTCTGGGGCAGCCTACCCTGTTTCATTTTTGTTTTTCTGGTTGCTTCTTGATGCTCAAAGAGCCAGTCCGGCAGTGGGCCATAAATTGCGGATAAGTGCCAGCATATTCGGCTGGTTTAACCGACAATTCTGGCAACTTAGCTCCAGTTAAGATAGTGTCACACAGTGAGCGAAACGCTTCGATAAGATCGGGCCACGTTAACATTGTTGTCTTCTCCATTTGCGAGTTTGCGAGGCGCACCCCCGCCATATATAGTACACTATACTGTTGTATTAAAACGGAGTGTCCACAGATACCTTTGTTTGGTACACATATCTATGACAAATGTACCAGTCGAGTGCGCCAAAGATAAGCAGATACTAATTAATAACTGCCGCCCTAAGGAAAGTCTATGGTGAAATGGAGAGGGGGTTCACGTCACATGTTTAGTTTAAAAATGTGTTTTCCAGGGGACTCTTTTAAATCTATATTAATTTAAATGTTAAAAAAAATCATATTTTTTTTTTTAGTTAAAGAGAATTCCAACTAAGATATGTAGCAATCGCTATCAGAAATGTCCACTTTATGACACCTCGTTTGATATTATTTTATCTTTGTAAGTTCGTCGTCAGAGAACTCTATTTAGGGAATTAAAATATTAAAAATCATGAATGTCTCTTGATAAAGAGTAGCATGTAAACTACTTAATACCCTTTTTTAAGCATAGCCTGCTAGGAAAACAAATTTTTTGTAAGTGGACTGGCAATTTTCATTAATTATGACCGCAGGAGGGGCGCCCCGTTTGCAGCTTCGCTGGAAAAACGTGCAAAACGTTTGGCGCTCCGGGCGATTCCAAGGCTTTAGCCAAGTGAATGATTCAAATCTCTGTATGGTGTATGAGGCATGGTGGTGGTGGAGCTTAGGCGCCACCGGTGGCACGGCAGCTGTGGTTGCATGCACCTAATCGGTAGGCGCCATCGTCATAGTTCGCCAAAGATTATCATGGGTCAAGGCAGCGACGTCTGGAATCTGGCAGCCTGGCGATCGCAGCCTGCTGGCGGAGAACCTGCCTGCCCATCAACGCACTGCGTTCACATTCCATTAAATTAGCCGCAAAGGCAACTCCTTATTAGCACCATAATTTAGAATGCACGCCCACAGTCGCCTTGCAACGGCGGCACCAAAGTGGGCGGCTACTGTGCGGTCGCCAGTTTTGTTTGCAATTTGTTAATAGGTTGTGGCATGCAGCATGTTAATACCTAATGTCGTGGACCAAGACATGGCCCAGCACCAGGAGCCAAAGCTGGAAGCTGCAAGCTAGCTTCTAGGAGTTGCATGTGGAAGTGGCACAAAGCTGGCTGCAGCATTCTCATTAGCCATGCGGTTTGGCCGGACAACTGGCGGGCTGGCAACCGGCTGGCTGGCAACTTAATCCTCTGGACTAGCGCTTATGCTAATGCCCCTGCCATGATGTGCATTAAATTTGCACACGGCTATGGCCAAATTAGCCAGAATTGGCCAGTTATTTAAGGCATCTATTAGTCATAAAATCGATTGCCTCGGAGTCTGTGTCTGTCTGTTTCCCTGCCTGTCTCTGTCTCAGTGCCGGGGCTTGGGCTCATTCGCACGCCTCGTCCAAGTGGACGGCAATGGCCCGTACTTGACTTCTGAACCAGCGCCCACCGAGCGTGACTGGACTGGAAATGCTGGCTGAAATGGAGCCGCACCAAACCCAGACCAAAACCCCAAAACCCCCGGCCGAAAGACAGGCTTCAAACACGGCCTAAGACAACACAACATGGCACAGAAATTGGCTGGCCAAAACTAACAACAATGAGCACTGCTCCCCTTCTTGTTGTTCTGTTCAGATAGCCGATCTAAGTTGAGCGCGCTGTTTGAAATAGAATTTTTCCCACCATCTAAAAATAAACTGACTAATGCAATGAGTGTTTACATGAGGGTTGGATCTGGTCCACGACTATATAATGCTCTCCAAACATACTTCTTCAAATCCTCGAAAGTGCAAGATAAATGGGATATTTGTCGTTTATTTGTAAGCAAGATGGGGCGCACATTTATCTTTGATGTAAGTGGGTCTAAGACTTTTAATTCCAAGTATTGAAAATAAATGAGGTAAAAAATAGGGACAAAGATCTTAAAGATCTAAACTAGACACTAGGAACATTTGTATAATTATTATTACACCTTCCTCTAGGAAATATATACTTCCTAATTGTCAAAAGTATTTATTTTAGATGTAAATTTTATGAAATATTCATTTGTATTCTGGTCTTCATGGCACTTTTATCGTTTTCCTATATCCCTTGCCATAAGTACACCATTACATGATGGCCACACCAAGTTCAAAGTCTAAGCAACGCATTACAATTATTCTGAGCTTCGTGTTGGTTCTTTTGTTCTGTTTGGCTGTTTATTAATTTACCCACTTATGTAAGTTTTTGCCCGCTTGCGGTTTTAGCTGGAGTTGGCATTTACTTCATGGTTCAGAGACATGGGGACGTGTGGGAGCCTCCGAGCGGTCGCAAGTGACTGAAAATTATACGGCCGGACCACATAATAATAAATGAAAATGTCTGTAATTCTCATGTGCCAAAGCAGAAGCCCGGGGAGCACAAACGGGCAGGAAAGGAAAAACAAACGGACTGAAGCACTCGCTTATTATGCAGCTCATTTGCGAAGAGGAGCCGGCGATTCCCGCGGTCTACACTACTCCCTGTCTTTTTCTCAGCCTCTATCCCCTTCTCAGTCTCAGGCAGAGTCTCAGACCCGGTCTGGGGAATCGGAAGTTAAGCTAAACAAATAGGCGGCGTGTAAATGAACTCTGCAAGGGGTTGGCTACTGGGCTGACCCATTATTGTCCGCCTGCCTACTCTCAATCGATAAAGAAAAGTGCTGTTGAGGGAGTTGAGCCTACTCGGCAATGAGTACGGGTGTTTGGGTTTTTTAGCACCTAAAACCCAAGACCGGGAGCCGTTTGATAAGTACACAACGGACAGCTGTTCGGGCATCTATCATATGGAAGGGCTTACCGTATGACATGGGAACATCCGGTGGCTGGAACCCAACGATCAGCCCTCGCCCTCGCCAGGGGTTCAATAAACTTGTTGAGCCTCAAAAGCTTCTGGCCTGGAACCTGCCAGTGAACGAATTTTAAAACTTGCCTCCTCCAAAAGGGAGGTGGGCACAAAAAACAAAAAAGGCTAACAAAATCGAAAATTGGAGTGGCCAATGGCCAGTGGCCAGTCTGGAGTCTGAGTCCTATACTGTGGGCCAGCGATACACTTAATTTTGACAGATTACATCTCATTATGTACACCTCGGGGCCAAAATGCAAGGCAGGCGGTTAAACAAGTTCGACTTCCAGACCGAACACTCCGAGATTGATGGCCAGATATTCGGTTTGCATAGTAATGCGGCCTGCCACAGCATCAAATCGAATTGATCCAAGTTATGGACACTGGAAATTAATTCCCGTTCTCACCGAGGAGATGGCGAAGGCGAAATTATTTGGCATCCATGCCATCCATGATCGCAGTAAGAGAACTAGCTATTCACATTGTTTATTGCACAGCGAATTGGAGTTCATTTATAAGGCAATTTAAAATCAATTTACGTGTTGCATGTGCCGTTAATTTATCAAGAGCAACCAGTCCCTGGAAGTGATATTGCTGGGATAGCTGCGATCCCCGACAGAAGTGGTCGAGGAGCAGCCCGAAGACCGCGACTTTTCAACAGTCCCATCATGGGCAATTAATTAAAAATCGAGCAGACAGTGAAAACGCTTCACGAAGTGGAGGGGCGTGCTGGCATTATGATTTTTTCATTGATACAAATATCGCGGGATGTCTGCTTCTGGTTGCCCCATCATCGCCGCCAACTTGTTGCCCCAGCATGCACTCCCTTTCCCATTCCCAATCCCGCCTCCGATTTTTATTGCCCGCCTGCTTCTAATAGGAACAAATTTATCAGCTCTGTACGTACGTTCGACTTAAGTTCGACTAAGTAGAGGAAACTCGGCGCATATCAAACGTATATAATATATAATTTATTAGAAACAAATACAGACTACATAACACGTACGCCCCAACCGGAGCAGGGTGTTTCTATCACCTGTCGGGGCTTCTTGGGGTTGACTAAGGCTAGGGCTCTATTTCATAATGAGGCATAGAATGAGGATGCTCCAGGATCACAGTATCGCTCTATGGCCGGTCGCACCTCACAGGCAGTAGACCAAGGTCCAGAACAGGGCATTGAACACGATGAATGCCAGCGGGAAGACGAACCGCATCTTCCTGTCGATCCACAGGGAGACCTCCTTGGGGGTCATGGTGGCGAAGGTTTGCGGCGGTTTCTCCTTCGGCGTTTCCCCCGACGAACTGCTGGAGCTCTCGTCCTGCTCGTCCAGGCTGATGGCGGAGTCCTCTCGACTGAGACTGCCTCCTATAATAATCGGGGTCTCAATGGTTATGACGGTGTTGTTGGGACCTCCGCAGGACTTGTCCATGCTGGTGGTGCTCATGGTGCTATCTGTGCGCCTGTATCCATGTCGGCGATGCTTCTTTATGTGTGGCACGAAAGTGGACTTGACAATGTACTTGGTGGTGCGCTTCTTTAACTCCAAATTGTTGTTCCTCCGGAAAATGGTGTTCACAAAGGCAAACTCTACTAAGCTGCCGAAAATGAAGATGGTGCAGACCAGAAACCACACCTCCGACATGGTCACATAGCCTGTCTTTGAGAGATTGGCCTCCTGGGACAGCGACAAGGTGATGAAGGATAGAAGAGTGGTGCATCCCAGGGTGGTTCTGGCCGGAGTTTGATCCGCCTGCAGCCAGAAGGACACCCACGAAATACACACTATCATTATGGATGGCAGGAAGTAGTCGATCACGTAGTAGCCCACTTCCCTGGTCAGCATGATGCTGAACCGGATGGTACTGTAGTTGCCAACCAACGCACCATGGCTCATATGGCTGCCATTGGATATACGGATGGACTCGTTGGTCAAAGAGCCGATCAGGTTATATTCCGCCAGCTGCAGCTCGGTGTCAAAGGTCACTGCGTTCTCAGTCTCCCAGCGTAGTTGTATCAGCGTGGTGTTATACATCCAGCTCTCCAGGATCGTGGTGCAAGTCTGGTCGTCAAACGGAAACTTTGCGAAGTTCATATCACAGTACAAGGTTGCCTGCAGCCGTGTGGATATCAGAACAGTGCCATTTGGGTAGATGGTGGTTAGCTCGTCAGGTGAGCTCGTTCCCAGGACACTGGACGTCTGTTCGTTGGTAAGGAATATGTGCGGCACCCAGATCATCTTCTTCAACGAAGTCTCCCCCATGATCGGCTGAACTCGGTTCGGCACCAGGCTGGAGAAAGCCAGGCGGGGGTCCTGGTAGCGCAACTGCAGCAGACCCTGGACCATGAACTGCAGATTGCTCGTCTCCACATTCTTCATCACGTAGATATAGAAGCGAGTGTATACTCCCAGGGGCTGCTCCTCGCCGTCCTTGTTGTAGGAGGTGGGGGGACTCAAATTATCGTACCGACAAGAGTCGGTCAGGCGCTTGATTAGCTCCATTTGCGACAAGGACTCTGCATTGCTCAGCGAAGGACAATCACTGCTGCTGGTTTCTGTCAGGTTTATGGATAAACTGTATGTATTTGAGCTGTTCGAAGGGGCCAAGAGCACCGATCCATTGGCGGCTGAAAAGAAATTGTGAATAGGATACCATAAGTGTCAGAAAATAGAATAAACTCCTCAAATATTGGCATACAAATTCGCAGTGCTTTAAATTTGATCGATGCGATTTTTAAGCGAAGATATTAAATGTTAAATCGACAATGTCAAATTGTGATAAATGAGGGAACACCCAAGCAAAGATTTTCCTTTAATTCTAATTGTATAATTTCTTTATAAATGTCTTAAATTAATTTCAAATTTTCAATTCAGATTTCAGTATCAAGTAGGGCCGAGAAATTTCTATAGTTGCGTAATTAAAATCTTAGGAAATGGAATTACTGATAAAGGATAACTGCTACATCCTTGCATCCAAATATTAAAAATACACTAGGCAAATAATACAGAATATTATCCAAAAAATTGACTTCCTAATTGGATGAAAAGGATATGTCAGGACCAGGACTTTGCAACCTACCCAAATTCAATCCAGCTTCGTTTAAACTCAGAACTCCTGCAGCGGCTAATCCAAAGAAGCTGAAAAGTGTCAAGAATCCAGCTATATCCATTTTCCACTTAGTCATATTTTGCACCGAACTCCGGACTAATCACGGGACTTAATTAGCAATTTCCTTGGAGTGCGATTCGATTTCCGACGATTTTCTTTTAGGCGCTCTACGATTTCACGGCCAGCCGCCTGGCCTTTTCTCGATGAACTATTTGGCGACAAGTTCGCGGTCGCCTGTCCAGTCCAAAATCGGATGTCGGACGGGTTCGGTTTGGGGTTCGGGCCCGTGGAGCGGTTCGTTCTACGTAATATCTATTACTAACTTATTTATTTTAATTGCGAGCGGCTTTTAATTCTTTTGCCACCCATGACAGCTTGTTCGGGCAATTATTGTTCGGCCTTTGTGCCAGCGGCACTGACAGTGGCTCACGGCTCATGGCTCCTCCTCCTCCTATGGTTGGCTCTTATCACTTTTGGCCAAAATCGGCTGTAAGCAAAGTGGGGGCTTTTTCGTCAGCCGCCGTGTAATGCCCTTAATTGTGGCTATCACTGCTGCGGGAGAGCGAGCGAGAGCTGACTGGGAATACGAAATGTTTGCTCATGTCTCGGCCTTTTGATTAAGTGGCCAACGCCGCGAATAGGCCAACAACAAAAAAGTACAGCAAGTGACTTGTCGACGCGTTTTTTTATTATATTTATATATAGTATACCCCAAAGATATACGCTGTCGTACTTCAGTTAACGGAGGCGATCGCATAATTGATGATGACCCGATGTCAGGAGCGGTTCGCTGGCGATTTATTTTTGGCACAAGAATTTTGCAATTGTCCAGCAACAACTAAAGCTGATTTGATTAGCCGGCGTTGGTTATCCAACGGATGTGGATGAGTGCTTTAGTCTAGGGCCACCACCCGCCGAAATCCCCCTAGCCACAATAGAAAAATCTGGAAATCAGGCTACAGTTGAATTTCGTCTTTACGCAGCATCTTAATCATATTCCTTGGCAGTTGAAATGTTAGCTCTCCTGGCAGGAATTCCCGTAATGCCAGCCCCTCATCAGCACTTTAATCAAGCGTTTGCAGCCACTGCCCGCCCACTTTTACCAAGAAGAACAACATTGCCGCCCGCTGTTTTGTTCATGATACCCATAAAAATTTATGGCTACAAAACAGATCCAGACAGAAGCAGACGAAACTACGCCGGAGTGCATTACGCATGACTGCATCCACACCTCTCCCCGGGATGTCCTCCTGCCCCTCTCTTCACAGTCCCCTCAAAGTATTTTGGTCGTTAATGCACTCGGAAGATGTTACTTCTTCGAGAGGCACGTGGCACGTATGTTCTCAGCCCCGTATCATTGGGCGCAGATTGGACTCTTTAACTCTCAAATGGACGACTATATCAAGTGTTTACCCGTTTTATCAAACAGTTGATGTTTTAGTAGAGGTTACAGGGACAAGTGGTCTGGAACTCTTTAAAACTATTTTTTTATTTATAATTTAAAGTCGAAGAAATTTCAAGCCAATGTAATTAGCTTCACAACCTGGCAGATACGCCATTATTATTAGAGTAGGCAGCCAATTGACTTGAAAACCACCTGAGCACTAACAAGGCAAATTAAAAATGTTTACAGTCTCATTTCCACAACACTTTACTGTGATTTTGCTGAAAGTGGGCGTGAAAGTGGCGTTGATTAGATAGAGCCTAACTCAACGATTGTCAATGATTTATGGCCGTGTGGAGGTGGAGTGGGCGGCAGGTGGTGCAGCAGTAGTTGGCCTCTTCAAATCAATTAAAATCACTCACACTGAGCAGCAGGCCATGTAAGTGCAGAAAATCCCTTCAACAATTTAATCACCTTTTTGCCGTACCTCCCGAGCCCCATACCGTGATAGAGTTGAATACTCGGGCCCCCCGCTCCTCGTTCATATTTCATTTTTTGTGTACCATGCTTTTTATTTTGTTTGCCCGAAGTCCATGCTGGCGCATTAATTTAAGCCGCCGGGAACATAAAAGCTGCTCGCAAAACTAAGCCGATTTAAGAGCACATTTGAATTCAAATGCCGCTCGGCGAAATAAAAACTAAACGGATCCCTTCCCAGTTCTGCCGCAACCTGGAGCTAACCAATGGCAGTTTAAATGGCACAAAAACTGTCTGCAAAGTTTGCGTCTGAAGTTTTTAGTTTTGGGCAAATGCAAAAATTATAATCCTTTAACCGGCAATCGAGCGTTGTGCACCGCCCCGAAGATTAAGCCCGAGAAGTGCTTTGTAATTATGCCCTGTAATTGACGATAAGCGGGATGGGGGATCTCTCCGCCAAGCAGACATTAGAGTTAAATCATTAATTTTTTTTACATCAGCCAGAGCGACAAAATCAAAACAACTTTATTGATTAAATCTTAAAATTTAATGATAAGGAGTTTCAGGTTGCTTTCTTAGAAGTCTTAAGCTTACTGGTCGTTTCAATTAATTCGTGGAACAAGTCTTATCTCACCTGTGGCTTTTATTGTTCCCCATTTTTAACGGGTATTGCCCCGTCGAGCTGGTTGGGAGAAACAGGTGAGTAATAGTCGCTTTTGTAATTGTTTTAGGGGGCGGGGCAAACCGCCATACCAATTAAGCCTGGCCAGACTGCCAGCAGACGATGCTGGACCAGGTTGACATTGGACATTGGACACTGGACAATGGCACATAAATCACACGAATCGCCGGACAAGGACACTGGCATTGGTGTCCTGGCGTCTTGCGAGCTGGGTTGAATGCTTGTCATGCATTTGATTCTGGGCGGTCGTTTATTTCCAGTTGCTCAGCTTTTTACAACTGTTTCAGCTGGTGTTTTTCTGATTCCATTCCATTTTATTATTTCTGCAGATTCTCGCTGCTTTTATCGGTTTTTGTGTGTGCGGAAGGCGGAAGCCGGCAGCGCTATTTTCCGCTTTTCCTTTTGGCCTTTTGGGCTGCCCTCCTGCTTCGATTTGGCTTCCTTTGTTTCTGGCTGGTCCTCCATTATTGTTTCCTTTGATTTATTTTCGGTTTCAAGTGATTTCCGCCAGCATTCAACACTTTATGTTTGCTCTCTGGGTTGTTTTCGACGCTTTTTCACTTTTTTCCTCAAGTCATTTTCCTTTTTTTTTTGGCGCTTTTCTTGTTGCATTTTAAGCAAAACTCAGTGCCAACATTTGTCATTTGCGGGTTTCTGTTGGATTTCCATTGGGGTCTCCGGTTTTTGGTTTTTGGGGTTTCGGGGTTTCCTTTTGCACTTTTGCTTGGCTTTTGATTTGCGGTGCTTAATCGTTTGCAACGTCTGCGGCTACGCTTGCTGTTTTTAAATGCAGATCTTGAACGTCCAGCATTCTGGCCATAAATTTGTTTGGCTCTGCTTGAGAGCTCTGCTGCATTTTTTTTTGGTAGCCAGCACACGTAATTGAAAGCAGCAGGACGGCAGTGGATTCGGCTAATGGCCATTTCGGTGAGCCAGTTTGCATTTTCGCTCCAAACTCACCTCGGTTCAATGGCATCGCCTGCACAGAGGCTATTGATTAAGGTCCTGACTTTCGCTCCCGGCTGGTGGCTTACCAAAAACTCGCCTCGGGCAGCCTCTTCGGCTGCCTTGTAATCTGTCAAAATTGGCAGCATTCTGCTAAGCGGAAGTTCGCACAAAAAATGTGCCACACTAAACTGGTTATTTAATGGTATACTCCTCTGCCCAGATCCGAGCTTCCAGCTCCCGGGTCCCATCTCCCAGTTCAATGTCCTCGGTGGGCGTGTCGATTGACTTTGAAGTCCGCCTGACTCCTCGTACTTTTTGGGCTTTGCCATGGGAATGGCTTAAACTGGCACTTGAATGAAGCCAGTCTCACACACTAATCTCACAGTTGAGAGCATTTGAAACCGAAAGTTTTAGGCCCGGTCTGGCAAACAATAATTATTATAATCAACTTTCACACAGAGTCAACGACATTATCTGCGACTTAGGCTCGTTTGCAGCTGTAATTGATCGCGGGACGACAAATATTTGTACAGAAAACTGAGTCCCAGACAGACAGCAGTATCTCTAAGCTGCACAAATAAACACCGAGAGCAGCAAATTCGTATTAAGCGATCAATAATCATTGTAAATACGCCAATGTGACGCCGGCGGCGATAAGGCCAGAAATATTAACGCACCAACGGGTGGCAAGCAGGCGGAGGAGGTAGGACCACAGACATGGATATTCGAGCCGAGGCCAGGACTGGTTTGGGCCTGGCTTGTTGCAGATAAACAATAGAAAAGCATAGACGGAAGGGTCAAACGCTCGGGGCTGTGGAAACCCAAGATATCGGGCCAGGGCGTTCAATGCAACAGAAACCACAGAGATGGGCAGGAGGATGCCCATTGCCGATGCCCAATGATGATGATGATGAGCATAGCAAATACAAATTATGGTAGAAAAGCGCTACGTAAATACTGCAATCATTTTAATAGACCAAAAACGGCGGCGCATAAGCCATAAACCAAACGCCAGTGCCCCGACCACAGAGCTTGGACCTCAGACGGAGTCTTGGCCTCGGAGTAAGTGGCCAAAAGCGGACAGCCGAAAGTTTCTATGACTAGTCATGGAGGAGGTACTCTACTTTCCTGGAAGGGTACCTTTATATGTTAGGTTTTATAGCTTATTTTGAATAAGTAATTAAGTCACTTTTAGTGTAAAATGTTAACCATAATGTCTTATATTTCTTTTAATTTTAAAAATTTTTAAATAGATTATTAAAGTGTATCTAGGGTAGGTACTACTAGCCAATAGTACTATCAGCAGTCTATGAGAAATTGAAGGCGTTTTGAGTACCAAGCAATGGGAGATGCTAAGATGTTGCAATGTTGCGATGTTGCAACAAACTGGCACGCGAGCAGCGAAAATTGCAGACAGCAGATGAGGCGGTTTCCTCCTGCACTTGCCCAAGTTTAGCTCCGAAATTAGCGTAGATAAATATTTTTGCGGAAATTCCCTAGCCGATGACCACTGATCGGGCGGGGTGTTTGGTGTTGTGTGTGCTTTTGAGGATTTCAGAGTGGGAGAATGCGAATTCCGATGTGTCTTGATCACTTGCGGTTTACAAATTACAGGCAAAACGCCATGGAGGATCATTTGTCTTGGATCGCAGCGAAAGGGCGATCGCCGGCGGTCTGGGGGGTGATGGCTGTCGGTTTCATGGCCGTCTGATGGATAGACAGCTACAAGCGCACTTAATGCGTTCCGCAGTCGTATCTGTATCTTTAGCTATCACTCGCGCGTAATGCCTCAGCGGCGTGCAAGATACAAAGCAGATGCTCACTAACCCCAGTAGTGGCCCCCCCTGCCCCAGAACTCTTCCAACTTCGACTGCCGTCCCTGTGGATGTCAATTTCGAAGCATTTATTTTCGTTGTCTTTGCCGGCTGCCTGGCTCTCTCTCCAATCCCCCACCATCCCCAGCACGCTCTCGGTGGAGTTGGTCTCTCCCAGTGTGCGCATGCGTTCTCCAAGTCTCCACAGTTTGTGGTTTGTTTTGCTCCACTCATTCGTAACATAGCTAAGAAGAGAGGGATTCAGATTGGATGGTATCTTTTATCTGACATGTTTTTGAGATATCTTCTATCTTTGGGATATTTTCCAAGCTTGTTAGGTATTCAGGCTCTTAGTTTTAAGAAGAAAATACTAAAAAATAGCCAATAGACTTTGGTAAAGCAACCCAAAATCTCAAGAAAAACTAACAAAACCCTCAAGACTTTAGGTATAAGCATTACTTTTGTGTCACTGGCGAATCAATCGCCTTAGACGGGAATTCCACGAGATTTAACTGACAGCTGAGTAGATAATTCCGTCAAGAATTTAGTCGAACTTATGGAAAACACCGTAGTCGCATCTAAGTTCCCGGAAATCGTCGAATATCAGGCGAGTGTCCGTTATCAATCAAAGTTGCTGCCGCTAATTCGGCGATTTAAAGTTGGTATTGGAAGGAAAAGTTTCCTAAGCGCTACTTAATGCCAACCCGTTTACACGTGCTCGCTCGCCGCTCAGCGCTCTCTTGCAGCGATGTCTCCACCGGGCCCAGAGCACAGATACACCGACAGCCGGCATTTTAAAACTCTCCAAAGTTGGCGCCAAAATATCCCGCCTACTCCACTGACTGCCTCGCAGCAACACCATCCACCACACACACTCGCACACAGCGAAGGCGCTCCACGACACAGGTTCCACAGGGGGCTCAGCAGCGCGGCTCCAAGTCGAATTCCGAGCATTTGCTGTTGGACCGTCGCACGTATCGCACGCTTACAGCGGAAGTATCTCGGTCCGGTGTATCGGAGTATCTGTCAGATTCGTATCGGACGCGTACTGGGAGCCAGCTTGGGCCTTCATTCGTTTCATTCGGGGTTTTCGGCTTTCGGTTTCGGTATCTGTATCGGATTCGGTTTTTTGGTCGGTTTGGTCCGCTTGATCGGTTGGCTGGACAGTTGCAAGTTGCAACCTCAGTGGTTTTCTCGGCTGTTGCATTTGCATTCGGCAGCTGGCCGCGATTGATGACTCAGAGACTGAGTGTCCGTCAATGGACACTTGCCGCAGCGGTCTCAGTCAGTTAGGTGGTAGCAGTGCAGTCAAGTCCGGCGACCTCTGACCCTTGACATCGAGCATAAACCTCTTGACAATCAAATTTTGTGCTGCCAGTTTATTGGATTGAAAGCCAGCGACCGGGAGGGATTTTATGGCGGTCCCTTGACCAATTCTAAACGTAAAATAAAAACCATCAAAGAGAAACAAGCCAACGTAGAAATATATCAAATAAAAAGTTCAATTTCGCTGCTTTTATTTTTTTGAAGCTTCTCTGTTTTGCCGGTTTTCGGTTTTGAAGCGATTTTCGGTCCTGAGCTTGTCGTCGACGTCTTCGTTGTTGGCGTTGTGTGCGCGGGCTTCATAAATTATACAAGAGCGCATTTTGCGAACGACTTGCAAATAAATAAGCATTTACGCTTTTATTATACGCCAGCCCGCCCGCAATCCCCGGACGCGGAGTGTGTGTTTACTGTGAGAGTGTGTGCGAGTTTGGGGCTTGAGTTCCTTGGAAATCGCTCCCATGTGGCGCAAGCCGGAGGAATAAAATAAAAGCAGCCAGAAGCGGTCGAGATCCAGCGGTGGAGCAGCCACTTAAAATATCATTTTTTGCATACAATCATCATATATCCATAAATGTGTGCGTCTATACATGTATATCGAGATCCGCTCTGATTTGTGTGTCCTGATAACGACGATTCCCCCCTACCAGTGATTGCCTGCATTAAAACAAACAAATAAAATTGCAAGAGTGTGCGGGGCGAAAATCCCATATAAAGCTATCAACCAGGTAAGCAAAGGCGAAAGGCCTCATATGTACATATAACCCAGCATGTCTCTCACACGCACATTGAACTTCAAACTGAGAAGCTGAACACTGAGCAGCTGAACACCGAAAGTGCAATGACATTTGCCCATATTAACTCACACGACGGCACTCCCATCAAGACGTCATTATGCAAATGTGTAAATAGCGAAATGAACAGCCGTGTGCCTGCATCCTGATGCATCCTCATCCTCATCCTCATCCTCATCATCGTCGTTTGCATCCTCAACGATCTGCATAATTAGAGCACAGCGGCAATATTAGTACTCCCCATCTCTCTGGGGTATCTGGTGTATCTGTGCGACCGTGTTGGGTGTCTCTAACTGGCTCTAATGAATAAATAAGTGCCACTAATAGTTTTCGCACTTCCTGTTGTCAGGCGACCGGCAGCTCATCAAATTGCACTCAGCCTCATCTGGTCCTGCACAGCGAACAATTTTTGTCACTATTTTTAAGCCGTTTCATGGTGAATTCTAAATAAAAATAATGTCACTTGAAGAATAAAAATAATAACCGACTCAGAAAAGTATTTCTTTTGGTGTCTTGTCCAAGAATAGAAACCTAGCAGCCAAGTTAACAAGAGCAGCAGCATCAATATCGCAGCATCTGCGGCAGCAACATTGCTGCGTCCATGTTGACAATATTTAATTATGAAGCAGCAGCAACAGCTTTATCCTAACTGTCTGACTTCTATACTTTCCACGGGCTCTCTATAGTTCTGGGGGCTGGATAAGTGAATTGCTTTATTGTGGCTTTTGCAGTCAAAGTTGCTGATGTTGCTGTTGTTTCTCCTGGGTCGCCGCTGTCATCGTCAACGTCATCATGGTTGTCATAATCGTTTTCATTGCTCTTTCCCACACAAATCGGCAAAAAAGTGTTTTCATTTTCTGCATTTACTTATTCTGCCATTTAAAAGTCCAACTCCACAAGGCAAAAAGAATTTTTTCTTTGAAAAATCTCAAAAGTTGCCATAGAAAATGTTTTCGCAATTATTTCTGAAAATATTGTTATGGCCAACTTTCCCATTCCGACTTTAAAATTGCTTTTTCGGAAACTTCTTTTATTAGATTCGGATATGGGAAGAAATTAGATTTGATTGCTAGTTGAAGTTTGAAGCAGAAGCGGTCTAGGCCATCGTTCATCGTTCATATAACTGCGACATTGTCATACATTTTATCGCTTGCTCTCTGCATGCGAACTTTTTTATTTGCACCTCAAACAAAAAATCATTTCCTGTACAACTATTTTGTGCAACGAATGCCGCCGGACCCCGGGACCCGGTCGCCGACCCTCCTTCCGACTTTGGAGCAACCGGCCCATCATAGAAACGCAGATAGGCATCAGATAGAACGCTCGACTGACACGGACAGCGACGAGAGCCGTGCAATGACTTGCGCAAATACACAACTAAAGTTGGGAAAAAATGAACACAAAAATAAATAAAATTTTTCAAAGAATTTCTGATGGGGGACCGCGCAACTTCCTCATTTGCTTATCAGACCAGAGGGAATCACAAAGGAGGCGGTGGACTTGGTGGAGTGGTGGTGGGGAAGATGGCTGCGCTTGATTTCACTCACGCAGACTCATCAACTTTTAATTAGTTGTAATTTGTAAATTCAACGTCAAACACCGGCCACGCAGTCAGTCAGAAGATGTCGCCGCCTTTGAAGCTGCCGCCACAACGTGGCAGTTGGATGATGATGTTGCCGCTTTGTTGCCACACTGACAGATTGCTGATAAAAGCCTCCCCAATCCCCAAGCCCCCAAGTCTACTCCCCAGCGCCTGGTTAACCCTTTCAGCCGCCTCTAATCGCCGGCCAAAGTCAAGCCAACAGTCGCGGTCGCTCCTCCGCAAAACTCCGCCATACAAAACGCCCATCCATCAGCGATGAACGGCAGCTGTCAGCGGGTTCTGGGGCTAAAAGGATTGGCCTCGCCCCTGACAATCGAAATTGGCCAGACATTTGACAAAACTGTTTCGGTTATAAATGATTCTTTGATGGTCATAAACGATGCTTAAAATGAGAAATTGATTGCGGGTATTGGACTGGGGCATGGGGGCAGCCAGAAATCATTTCGGATGTCGCATTAACCAACCAGACAACACATTTTAAAGCACTTTTAAAGCACACCACAATAAGTTGTCTTCGCCAGGGAGTTAAATGGGTGTTGGGAGTTTCCCATAACCCTAATCGCTCCTGGGTGCCGTAAATCAACTCGACTGATTCCCATCTTGGCTCGTAGGACGGCAATAAAATAATGCTCCACCAAATTACTTCAGGTTTCTGTGTCCGCTTTTTTAATTAGTGGCATTATAAATGTGGATATACTAAAACCAAAAACTTTACGAGCTAATTTTATGGCTCTTGCAAATTTATAGACCTTTGGCTCATGTGACACAAAACTAACAACAGCAGCGGGAAAAGCAGCAGCAGCAGCAGCAACAGCAGAAACTTTTCTAACAAGCTCTATAAATCCCCTTTCAGAGTCGAGGCACTTAATTAATTTCTGTAAAAACTTTAAGAACAAAGGGCTGTTCGCAGTTGCCGTTGATGTTGCTGCTGATGTTGCTGTTGCAGTTGTTCGGTTGTTCGTTTGTTTCGCTCAGGTCCTAGCCTAGTTGTTGCACGTTAATTTCCAATTTGAAGCGAAAAGAAAATAGACAAAAAAAGGTGTACAAGTAATGTCATACGTAGAAGCAACAAAATCAAAGCCCAAAGACGCCAAAACCAACAACAAAATCAACGACAACGACAACTTCTACGGCGGACAACAACAGCAGTAGAACTAACTGCAAATTTGCAGTCAAAGCATTGAACAACCCAGAGCCAGAGACCGAGGAACGGGCCGAAACGCAGCAGAAGCTTGCACCAGTTTTCCAACTGCAGCATCAGCCGCTCTTGAGCTTGTTGTTGTTGTAGTTACCTGGAACAGTTACCTGGGCGCTAAACAAAAAAGAAAAAGAGGCGAAAAAAAAACGAAAACATTGTGAAAAACTGAGCACAGTAAACAACTAAAGCTGAACACTGCACAGAAAATTGTATCTCAAAATTGGATATTTTAACTTTAAGAAAATATTAAATTCAACACACTTGTGTGATTAAACCTTTTGTGATTAAATAATTCATGGGTTATGGAAGCCAACATTCTTGGGAGATGATTTTTTTCAATGTTTCTACTTTTGTTGGATGCTGGTGCGGCAAGGAAAGGCTTTAGAAAGTAGCCATAGGAGGCAGAGGAGATAGATTGAAGGAAACCCGTTGGCAGCCGCCTGGCTCACTTCGCCTTGCGTGATGCAATTGCCGGAGCCGGAGCGCCAAAAGATTGAAAGCAAACGACAGCCACGTAACTAGAACACTTGACGGTGCTGCTGCTGCGGATGCCTCTGCTGCAACAATTTCCAATTAAAGCAGTTACTGCTGCTTCTGGGAGTTGAAGTTTGAGTTTGGCGAGTTGCTTTGGGAACTAAGAGCTTGGAGCTGCTAGCTGGGAGTTGGCAGTTCGCTTATGTGTCGCTTGCGCAATCATCATGCAGCCACTTCTGACAGCTCCAACTGCTCCGACTGCTTCTATTTGATTTTCTATTGGATCGGCATGGCATGGCATGGCCTGGCTTCTGGGCCCTGGCCAGTTTCTTGCGACAGGAAGCCATCTGTAATGGGCCTTAAAATACACATTTTATGCCCAGCTAACCATCCCCAATTAGAGCTTTGGGCTAATTGCAGTGACGCATAGTTGCTCATTACGTTTTCTGGCATTTCCCGCACCCCATCTGGCCGGCTATCAGCCATTCATCCAGCCAGTATTAGGTTAGATGGGACGCTCCCAGTAGAAAAAAGTCGGAAGCTAACGGCTCGCAGCGCGGTTCAAAGCTAATTGATCATTAGGTCTATTTCCGCAGTGAGATGGCAGACGTGAAGTTGGCATTTTCAACGAGTTTTTTTTTACCTTTAGCCAACTAGCTAGTTTATTTTTTTTATAAGTAAGTCATAAAGTGGCAACTTTTATGACAACAGCAACTGACGCGGTCGCGGCCGCTGCCGGGGAGCATGTTGCACGCAATCCTGGACAAACCGAAATTCTTCCTGGAGTTTTAGCTTTTAGGTAGGGTTTGAGCTGGGTTGGGCCAGTTCTATAAAGCACATTTCCTCCCATCGACAGTGGCAATAGTTTTTTATAGGTTCTCTAAAGCCAAGGAAACAACAACGGGGCAACACAGAATGGACAGCAGCAACAGAAGGCCATAAAAGAAAATATGCTGCATGTAAGAAACTGAGAAAAAAAGACTAAAGAACTGGGTGAAATCGATTTGTATACGGTATGTAGTTCTTTATTACAGTTTTTCAAGTCCGATGAAGACTTTTGTGGAACTCCACCGAAGAAAGAAAAACCTGCTGTAGTGGGTGGGGAAAATGTGCTTTGCTTTTCTCTATCCCCTTGATTGATCATCTAGAATATACAAAGGTGGAATGGGGCTAGCAGAAAGGAAAGACGAGTAATCGGAGATTAGAAGAGTTGCGTGGTCCAAGACAGTGACTAGACGAAAGCCATAACTACTTCAATTTGCACAGAAAACATACTATTGGACGGTTCTTCACCAAGACAGGTAACAAGCTTTAAGTCTTGCGATTAGTTAGCTTTAATTTTTCGCTGTGCATTCGAGGAGAACGCTAGTGCCTGGCTACCCACCTCGAGATCATTCGAACTCCGAAGCATCAGCGTTGACTGATAGATTTCCCGACAGTCACTGACCCACTGCCCACATGCAAATGAATCCAGTCGAGTATCTCACGGATACACGCGCCATGTATCTGCGGCGCGGAGTAGACCGTTGCCGATGCAGGAGTGGGGCGCTGGGAAATTGGGTCTGCAGCATCCAGATTCGGTATCCACGGTGCCTTGAGCTATGCGTTCGGTGCGTTGGCGTTGAGTGAAGTCTTCGCATTGCCTTTCCATTTTTGGTCAGCACGGTGGTACACGAAAATAAAACAAGAGGAACACATTCCCCCGAAGTTGGCTAGCTGGCTGGCTGGCTGACTAGCTGGTGCTTCTGTTCTGTTGTTTCTGGCTGAATCTTTTGTTTACTTCTCGGTTATTTTTTGCCGCCGAACACATTTGGTTTTTGTTCCACGAAAGATGTTGTTTCTACTGCTTCAGCAGCAGCATCAGCATCAGCATCAGAAGCATCAGCAGCCCAGAGAGGCCAAAGAAACAAAAAGAAAAGAATGGAATACGGACCAGGCCAGAACAAGCGATCTTAATTTACGTTAGCTCGTTAGCTTGAACTACCGTTAGGCCGGGGGACTGCTCTTTTACTTTTTGGTCTCAAGTGCAGGCCTTGCACTGGGACATTCGGGCCTAGCCTGGTTTTTTTTTTTTTGTTTTTTGGCAAAAATGCCGATACCTTTTTTGGGCATTCAACAACGCCTCTACTGTGGTTCATTGTGTCTGCGCCGCTGCGGTTGGAGGGCGCGTGAAAATGTCCATGTCTAGTATCTCAGGCCGGTAATCAACAGTTTGTGGTCAACAAATAACAAAGCCAAGAAACAAAAAAAACAGAAACCAAAAAGACAAAAACTAGAAAGAAGTAATGCTATTGGTTTCGCATGCTTTATTGCCAATTGGAAAGTTGGCGAGCCAACTAAGAGAACCCAAAGCCCCCAGAGAGTGCCAGAAAGCCATTGAGGCGAAGATTGGTGTTAGAATGTTTTACGGGCCATTGTCTAAGCTGGCCGTTATTGGCCAGAGTTCCAGAGCCCCTGAGCCACAGCAGAGATGCACTCCATGCAAAGTCATAAATATGGCAGCAAAAGCGCAGTTAAGTAATAAATTGTGAACGGCAGGTTTAAGAAAATTGATTTAATAACTGCGCATCATTAAAATGTCTTAATTGCATTCTTCCGCGTTGC
The DNA here is from genome assembly GCA_035047585.1 of Drosophila monieri. NCBI lineage: Eukaryota > Metazoa > Arthropoda > Insecta > Diptera > Drosophilidae > Drosophila > Drosophila monieri. The sequence goes on along the minus strand of JAWNPJ010000115.1, from coordinate 552,286 downwards.
AGCCAGAACCAAAGTCCGGGCTAATCATCTCGCTTGGCCATTATCCGGAGCCATCCGATTCAGAGATGGACTTGACCATTCATCAAAGCATCTTTGAGAATCCATCAAATGCCGCCTGAATGCCAATGCCATAATTTTCCTTATCCCAAGCCAGTTTCTTGCTCGTCCAATGCAGTCGACTTCAGGCAAGTCAATCAATTAGGCATTTCAACACATGTTGTTTACAGTTCTAATTCTAGAAGCGTTTCATTTAAATGCCATCGTGTCTGCGGCAGCTATTGTTTGTGGGAGCGTTCTATCCAGGCAGGCAGGCAGGCAGGTGGAGGGGGTATGCGTGGCACGTTGGCAGTGTGAAATATTTTTAAACATGCCGCTCGCTAACGATTTCCTGTTAAACTATGCGGCATTGACTTTAAACTAAATGGAAAACTTCGGGCTGGTCGATTTATGGGGCTTCTTCTAGTTTCGGGATGATCAGCCACAAAACACCCGAAAATGAAGTCTTAAATAGCCGCCAGTCACGCTTCATTTTGGGTAATTGAAGCACCTTAAGCCCCTAATGATTGTGTTTAAAACTAAGACCACTCATCAGGGCGATTGTAGCTCTTCTTGGCTTAATCGACCCCCTAACCCATAAATGTTGCTTAGAAAGAAAGGAAAGAAAACGACGGCCAATCAATAATTTCTCAGCTACTCAAAAGCTCATTAGCTGCAGCATTTTGACTGGAAATCACTCTAATGGACCCAGCTTGGCGAACAAAATTCCCAGAACACTTGGACAAATCTTCGACTCTGACTCCGACTGTTTGCTGACCACTTTCGCTCTCCTACAGAGATGCGACAGATGCGAAATTAAAAGTGTAAACCATCTCTAATTTGGGCAGGGAAACCGGCGAAACGTGTCTCGAATGCAGTTGAAAAATCAATTAGCAGCGAGAACGGGTCTGGTCCGGTGTCCGGAGTTCGCAGTCCGCAGTCCCCGGACCCGGGTTGAGTGATTAATGATGTGCCAGGCCGAATCATCTACTCGCGGGGGTGCCGAGGGCGACCAAACAAACATTGACAGCTCCCATCAAATGGAGTCGGTTGGGAGCTGTTCTGTGCTCAGCGGGCCCGGTATTTTCTGTTCTGGCCAAATCAGCTTGGCTCATTTTGGCCGGAGTTTGCTTTGGCAAGAGCCAGTTTCCAGTTATCTGCTAGACAGATTTGATTTATTTGCCCGCCCACCCACGAGCAGCAGTTCAACAGCAGCCGCAGCCGCAGCCCCGGCCGTTCGAACTCCAAAGTTTATAAATGTTTTACGAGCGGCATAAATTTAAATTAGCAAGCCAAAGTCTTTAAAATGATGTACACGTATAGCCATCAAAGCAGAAGTTACAAATACCCTTTCGAAACCTTAGTCCACACTTTTTTAATGGGAATTAGTTTCAGATTCTTGTGAAAATCAATTTCCTCAAACGATTTCAGCTTTAATGGTTTCATATAGATTTCTCCATAATACAAGATATTAATTTCTAAAAATTATAAAATCTTTGATAATGATCATGGACCTTACTATAAATAATTCGGTGGCTTAATAATTAATTCCATCTCTCCTTAAGTATATTCGTTCATCATTAATTCCAATTAACCAAAAATCAACGAGATGGAAGATAATAAAGATTCTTATAAATTATTTCTATGAATTTTTCTATTAATGTTAGCCGAGGCCAGACCTTAGCTTAAGACTGTTATTACAAAAGTAATATTATAATTTTTATTGATTTTTTATTGTACTTGTACTGAGGCTAATAAAAAGTCTAACCCCAGAACAGTTAGACATTCAAACTGGTCATGGTTGAAGGTTTTGCTCGTGGAGCGTAAAGATTCCCACTGATCGTATAATTATTGGTAGTTGGGCAGCATTATATAATTTATTATAGAGCTTTAAACGGTTAGTTCTAAGCCTAATACTGCCGAGACACATTCAGTGGAGAAGAGGCTCTTGGATGGGTGGAATGTATCCGGGGATGACCCGTATTTCTGGTTACGCTCGTGCCGGGGAACGCTTAACCTTGACACCGACCGAAGCTAACTTGGCTAAAATCACCGGCAGCTCTTCCCTCTCACTCTCGCTGACCCCCTCCCCTCGATGGGCCCCCTTCTGGGCCACCAATCCGTTAGAGTCAAAGTGCGGCCGTTCGTTTCGTCTTGCCGTTAGATTTCGAGTAATAAAAAGTTTTTTTTTTCGTTTCGCTCTCGGTCGTCTCTTCATTTTTTTTTGCCATTTTGCGCAACTTTAGCTTTTTTTATTTTGCTTGCGATTCGCTCAGACAATTGCCCGGCATGACTCAAAACCCAAAAAACAGAAAAAAAAATAATCATAAAGCTGGAAAAAAAAATACAAAAATAATCCAAACGAAATAAATTGCAAAATCTTTCGCAGAGCTAAAGCACAAAGAAAAGTGCGGCATTTTTTTATGATTCTGTTTGTTTGCTTGCCCCGATATCTTGGCCTGGACTGGCCCGGCCCGGGCTGTTGGTGTAATTTTATAGTTAGCTGTGTCTTGTAGAACGTGATGCTATTTTCTTTCCGTTGCTATTCTCTTTTTTATTGCAAGTGCCCGGCGAGGAGGTGGGCCCCACCGAAAGAAATCATAAATTTGCAGAAGCCAAGAGTCTGAATATTTAATAAACTCGATGGGAATCAAGGCAGGAGGTCGAACATAAAAATCATTTCCAATGAATCGCAATTACTTTCCCAAAATCCCCGTCTCCCGTTCTTCCGGTGACTCTTTAAAAATGTATGTCAATTGGTCAATTTCCTCCCCCATGCGAGTGTGGGCCAATTAAATGTCATTTACCTCCTGCGACTGGCCGACTGTCCCCGCTCCGATTGCCCACTTAAACCGACTTTACTCCCATTAGCCAGTCGCCTGGGCAAATCCTATTTAAATATTTATAATACAAGCCAGTCCCTGTCCATCCGAACTCACCTCCTGGCCGCATTTGGCCAAATAGCACCGGGGGCATTTTAATTAGGCAAATGGCCGATTTGCCTTCATAAATGCAGACATGCACAAAATTAGCGAAACTATATCGCAATGCCCGGCGGCGATTGACAGTTCAATCAACTCCGGGGCGCAAATTGCCAATGCATTGCAATAGAAAATCAAATATTACGTATCCCCCCACATTGCCAACATGCCGCCCGGCTGCCTGACTGCCTGCCCGACTGGGTGACTGGCTGACTGCCACACCACTCCGCACAGCTACGACCCATTGTTGTGTCAGCGATAACCAAAAAAAGCAAACAAACATGATGACGACGGCGGCGACAGCGACTCCAACACCTTTGGAGTGGCAATTTGTTGGCGCTGCCATTGGGAAGCCGCGGCGAGCTGGCAGCCTGCTCCGCTTTGGCGACAAGCATACTGGGGCGAGTAAGAGTGATGCCAATGGCAGGCCGTCAATACCCTAACTCTACATTATAGGGTAACCCACAAGTCTTTTTTAGTAAGAAACTTAAACATCATTTTATAAAAGGCTTAGTTCCGAGTATGTAATTTTTTTGTGAGGAAACACCATTAGTTTTTAGAGTATCTCAATTTCGAAGTGCCAGAAATGCTGCTCGGCCGCTACTTAAAACCCGTTGTGGTCTATGACTCAAGCAATCAATTGCCAGCAATGGCAACAGAAACAACAATGCATCCATACTGGAGTGGAAAATCAGCCGTCGAGTATCTTAAGAATGACTTAACGGCCTGAAAAAGTTTTCCAGTAGCGGCAGCAGAAAAAACCGAAGGAAAGGCAACAATGAGAGTTGCTAATAGCTGGCAACTTTTGAATTGAGATTGCGATTGCGTGAATGCTTTCAGACGTGTTGCATTTCAGTTCCGGCCAACTTGAGCCCGAACCAATGGCTATGGGTATGGGTATGGGTACGATTTCACATCGTGCCTCAAATGTGTCAAATGCATCGATGGATATATCAGTAATTTGAATCGCTTGCAAAATTTCCATTCGCATTGCGCAAAAATGGCAACGGCAACGGCAAAATTGCACACAAACAATTATTTGGAAATTGCTGTTGTCGCTGCCAAGCTGGCCATAAATTGTAACAACTGTCGTTTGCATATAAGTATCGAGTGTATCGGGACCCAGTACCCAATACCCAGCACATGGAGCTGAGGCAGATCCAAATGCAAATGAATCGAAACGAGAGCAAAGGACACCGATGGGATTGTGGGGGACAAAATGCCAATTTTCATTGCGTTTATTGAGTGCCTGCCTAGATGATGAAATGAATAGACTCTAAACGGTTATGACTCTTTTAATTCGAATGGAATAACCCATGATGCTGAATAGTAGCTAAGATTCTTCTTAATCCCTTGGGCGGAATACGCAATTAATTATTCATTAAACATATCCTGTCATATTTTCCATTAATTCTCAACTCTTTTCTGTCGATTCCAGTCACAAATCAAACATATCCAACCAGGCAGGCCCCATCTATCCATTCTCCCTTTAATTAGACACCCGAAATAAATTGAATTAACAGCATGACCATAGACCATAGACTATAGGAGCGAGATACATAATTGCTACCATGGCCACAAAATGTTTAATTTGTTTATTTTTCGGTTTCGGCGGGGTTCGTAGCGCAATTTATTAGCAGGCCGGGGAAACAAAGAAAAAATTGATTGATCTACCACTGGGCAGGGTTCAATCAAAATGTGTAATGAACAAGCCGGAAAAAATAACACAAAAAAAAACGTTAAACACACAAAATTCTCGATAAAGTTGGTAAGAGATTGGAGGAGGGTGTGTATGAGTCTGGTTTGGTTTTCATTACACTGCCGCTACGCTGCCGTTCGTAGCGGGTTCTCATTTTAATGATACAATTTAAAATCAACGCAGACTCATGATTTTGCATATTTCGAGCATTAAACTTGCCCCATCTGTGGCGGCAACTGCTGTTGTTGTTTCCTTTAGTTTGGTTTTTTGGCTGTGCGGAGCATAATTCAGGCATGGTTACCGCAGTTTCCACAGTTCTCAGTTCCCAGTTCTCGGTAACAACAATCAATGCCCCGACGCCCGCTGTGATTTGACCAAAAACTGACGGACTAGACTCGCTGGCCGGGATCTAGCTGCCAAAGCTATCAAATAAATAACCGCGGGACCCGCAGTGAAAGAATGGCATGCCAAGCATTGCCCCTAATGCCCACGCCGATGCCGATGCCCATGGGTGTGTCCTGACCGCCTCCCACTTTCCTCCTTTTTTGTTTTCCTCCGCCAGCTCCCTGAGAATGGGAACGAAAGGAGGAAAAACCAGAGGAAAAACATTTTGCCTAAATGGCGGGGCATTACTTTTAATTAAAACCAACGCGAGCAGTCCAAAAAATTGAACTTGAACTCCATGACGCCCGGCACTGCCCGGGCACAGTGTATCTAATTGAAGTCAGAGCTAGAATCGAGGCTGGAGCTGAAGCTGAAGTTGAAGGTCCATGATTACACATAAGCTGACATCGCCTCGTTCCACAGTTCGTTGCACAGAGCGCTGCACAGTTTGACTTTAATCAGTTTGCCACAGCAACAAACCCAAGCCGGCTGACATTTGATGTTAATTTGCACTGAGCGAGACGTTGAGCATACGCAGTGTTGCCCGGCGGTATGTCGGTCTGTTGGCTAATTACCTCAAACCGAACTTGTAACGAAACCAATTTACAAGCCATAAAGCACACACGACATCTCGTAATGTATACATTTTAATCGTGAACGCATTAATTAGCTTCATGTAAACCCGAGTTCGTAGGTGTTAATAAAAAAAGAAGTACAATTACAAAAAATCCTTAAAAAACCCGATAATAAAATAAACAAGTTTGTGAGCTATTCCAAATGCGTTTTAATAACCCGGTGTCTGGCTGGATTCGACGTGGATTCTTGCCGCACTGACTTCGCCCAGCCCACGCCCGATTCCAGCAAGTAATTAGCATAAAGCACGTGCGCCGCCAACTGGGTCCCGCCTGGCTCATTGGCATGCTGGAGCCGTGAGCTGGGAGCTGGAGGTGGCCGGCTACCTGTTGGTACCTACCTGGTTCGTATCACTCACCTCCACTCACAGGTGCGTACTTGTCACGCCCCCCAAAGCGCTTTGGCTCAAGCCTCAGCCCAGTCTGCTGGCCATCGCCCAGGGGCATGTGGCCAGAAACGAACAAGACCTGGCTAAGCCGCCGCGTCCAGCCGGACGACAGACGTTTGCACAATCCATTTCATTTCGTTCTGCTGCATTTCATTCGGATTTCTCTGCAGCTTGATTTATGCCCAGCAGCCAATGCAGTCGGTTGAGAGATACGAACGATTTCGAGGATATCCTGTAAAGAAAATAAAAAAAAATATATAGGTTATAGAGTAAAGGTTAAGGACTATTTGTGTCCAGTCGGATAACACTTTTTTTTGCTCCAATTTGAACTAATTTACCTTCTCCCAATAGCCAACTTAATTATAGGGTACCAGTGCCGTGCCGTGCTGACATTTCTAGTGCAAAGTCTCGACACAAATAAAGTCAGCGGTGATGGCTAGCCGGAGCAGGAGGAGTGGGAGATTATTGCATTTATTGTCTACCTGCAGATTTATGATCATGCAACGAGCGTGCCGCTTCCACGGCACCTACTCCCATTCCATTGTGGTCGGCTGAAGTTTCGGCCATTGTTACCGGAGTCGGAGCGGTCCATTGCGGTCTGTCCATTTCACGCTTTGCCAAATTGCCAACTTGACCGGCACCAGCACCAGCACCAGCTCCAGCTCCGGCACCGGCACCAGATGAAAAACAGATAAAGTAATGAAAATGCGGGCAGGCGTCTGCGGCGGTGCCAGAGTCTGTTCTCTGGGCAGCAGAGCTCTCGTATCTCGTATCTCGGCCAGTGCGCGAACATAAAATGTTATTTAAAGCGAATTTCGGGCACAATTTGTTGTTAATGAATGCAATGTAAGCCGCAATGCTCGGCTGGCCTGGACCGCTTGCCACAGATTTTTTCCGATTTATTTTCCTTTTTTCTTTTTTTGCCTTGTTTCTTTTTGTAGATTTTCAGCGAGCTAGCGAGCAGGCGAGCAAATTGCGCCCACAAATGAGGTCAGGCAGCCGCACAATGTGCGCCCCGTTAGCTGCAGCCGCCTCACGTGCTGACTTGTGAAAGTAAATGCCCCAACCAGCCCCGCCATAGATGTCGGGCACCTCCCCCGTCAGTGGGCCAACCTGCATACGCCAGCAATTTCGTGTGAGCCAGCAACTAACCTTCACATAAATTATTCCCATCAACAGCTGCAGATACCCAACCGCAGCCCAGCAGAGTCGCAGCCGGGCATCATGGCATCCAGGCTGCAGTTTAATGTTTAAGACATCGTGATAAGCTGCAGATATTTATCTGGCTAGCAAATTACATGAGGCAACGCCTCGGTGGGAGAAAGAGCGAAAAACAAGTGCCGGCACATGCAACATGTTGTTGCCACGAAATGAGGTGTCGAAACAGTTGTAAGCCAGTGCTCATACGCCCCGTGGTACGTGGGAAAGACTCCTCCGGCAAGTGCTCCGGCGACCTTGAAGTAGAAAACTTAACTTTTTCCGATTCTACTATCATTGATTTATTGCCGTCGTAAGGTCCCTAGCATCTCACTTTAATTGGCTGGCGAGAGAAATCAATTTCCATGTACGCTGGGATTTGCCCACAAATATTTGCGTATTTATTGTCGGCAATCCATCGACCAAGCCCATATTTTGTCCATAGGCCTGCCAAGAGCCCGTGTACTGGAAATCATTTCGATAACACTTGAATACAAAATGAGGGTCATTAATTTTATAACAAACTATGTTGGCCCGGTTCGGCCAGCTCGGAACACTTGAAAATCCCCATACATACCTTGGCCCATGCCATGCCCATGCCCATACCCATACCTATGCCCATGCCCACCTTCAACCCCATCTCCCATTCTCCAGATGGAGGATTGCGGCTTATCCGCCTGCCAATGTCGCCTGTCCGACAGTCAGTCAATCATAACCCGTTTTGGCTGCCGTTGCCGTAGCTGCTGCCTTGGCGAACAAATCAAAACTTGTTATCGTTCCAAAAAGATCTCTAGGACCAATAAAATATACGGCTACGGCTTCAGCTCTGGGGCCAGTCCACCTCTGCCTTGTGCCGATTTTTTGTTGTTCGTTCTTGGCTTGCCGCAAAAAGTACCGAAGTACCGCGAAGAGTTGGCTGAAATTGTCAAGCTTTACGTGTTCGGCCATCAAAATGCTGCACGCCTCATCAGGGGAATGACAAAAAAAAAAATAAATAAAAGAAAAGATTCACAGAGGACACTGCCATCAGTGGATGGCAGCAGTTTAATTGCAGTGACTGTAATGTCATTTCCATTTGAACTTGGAGTCAGGGTGCCGCTGCTAGTGCTGCCGGTGCTGTGGCATCTCTCCTTCTTTTTGGGTCATGTCTGGCTAATCAAAGACTAGCTGGGTCACGCCCACAGCCATTTATCAGCATCAGACACAGTCGCAGGCTCAGTAGGAGTCATCGGTGTCTCAGTCTCAGATGTTTCCTTTATTAAAAGTTACTTTTCCTATACACAGAGGGAAAACTTGGAAGGATTGGATGATTTACTTGAAAATGATTTAAATAATCAGATAATAAGAAGGTCATATTTCTTTTGAAATTCCAGCAAAGATTACTAGTTTTCTTATCCTGAAATTTTTTATTTCATTTCCAATTTTTGTTCTCTGTGCCTTTGGTTAAGCATTTTTGTTTCGCTGCGGCCTAGGCCAAACGTGAGCTTATGGTTTATGGCGACTTAATAAGGCTATGACCAGCTATCAGCCTGTTGCCCCGGCCGGCCACGATTGCAGCCCTGTCGGCATCTCCCGGCTAATGGCCAAACGGCCAAATGGCGAATGTGGCGGATAGGATGCCCGGCACATTAGGCACAGCTGTGGGGAGGGGAGCTAGAATCTGCTAAGAAGTTATGGAAGCTGGAGAAGCTCAGCACAGGGATGCCGCATGATAAACAACCGAAGCGTTTTAAACGGCTTCATTAATCTTATTCAGCTCTGCGCTGCGCTTGTCTATTAAAGCCTTGTAATGCCTGGCGAGACTTCGTCTCCTGCTCACTGCTTATAGCTTACTGCTCACTACTTACTGCTCGCTGCTGATGATGAGCAGCTGTGGCAACCGCAATCAGCGAGCTGCGGCTGAAAATCTACTACCTGTCAGCTTCATGTCATTCCGGCATTTTATGAGCTGTTACTGGAATCGCAGTCCTTGGCTTGGAGTCGGCTGCCTGGCAGACTGCAAATAGAAGTGGCATTGACACTGGCTGCGATAGAGGGCCTACGACTGCCGACTGTGGGTAACTGTATATGCCGGCTACTTGCCACTTTCTGGTTACTGTCACCGTCACCAGACACCGATGGTTCGGTTTCCTGCACCTCTACAGTGTGTTCTTCCAGCTCTCTGCTAGAACGAGTGCTGAGCAATAATTCAATGTTTCAACAGAAGCGGTAATTGGAATTTGAGTTTGTTTAAAGAGCTTATTTTTTAGTGAATGCTTTTTAGCCCACAAATATGCAGTTATCGCATGATGAGACCCTGCAACATTTCCTGCAAGAGTTCCTGTGTCAGATAGAGACAGTCTCCTGTAGCTTGTTAAACTTGTCACGTCCGTTGGTCGACTACAGATGGCCAATACTGAACCTTATCGGCCGACTTCCTCTCTGGCATTGGGCCTCATCATCATCTCCATCATGATCGTCATCCCGAACATGACAATTTTCCACGGGCTTATCATTTCATAATGAATTTGTTTTGTCAGCCAATAAATTATGGGCAACACGCCGTTGGTCTACCTACCAGCTATGTATATCCCCAAGCCCCTAAGACGAAGAGCAACTACATCATAATCATCTAGCAACATCATTGGCGGCGGCAGAAAAAAAATAAAAAAAAAAACGAAGAAGAAATTGTTGTCCTCAGACTGTGGCGGCTGGGCTTTATCGTGAGACTCGTTGATTTAGTGGCCCGCAGTTTGTTTAGTTATTAGCTTTTGCCCTTTCTGGCCCAGAACAAATTGCATTTTGATTTATACGCCCGGAATGAGTTTATCTACACGCGACACAAGACAGGAAACGAGCGTCAATCCCACCGCCCACATCAAAAGCAAAAAGGCCTCCAAAGAGCCCTGGATGGAGGCTGGAAAATTCTGGGGAAAATGCCAATCTGCCACATTTCCACTGTCCCCTTCCGTCGCCCTCCGGCCACATCAAAGGGCATTCAATTTTCAAATAGGTAATTAAGTAAAACGCATAAACCGCACTACACGATACCCGGCTGAGGCAAGTCGATTATTTACACTCCAGCAAAGGCAACCGGCAGCGAAGTATTCAGATTTCAGTTTGTCAATCAATTTGCCTTCATTTGGCTTCGCTCGCTCGCTCGCTCGCTGGCTAGCTCGGCGTTTCCGTGTTCAAGTGCAGCACACGGCAAAGTGTATTAAAACCACCGCAAAACGAACGCTTACCTCAAACACATGGCCGGCTATGGATTGGCTGGGGGGGTGCATGGGTGGTGGCAACACGGAAGGGCCAAACAACTTGAGTGCCACAAACAACTGGCAGCGCACAGCATACAAATTGTAATTGAGTCGTAGCTGGTTGAGGGGTTTTTCGGGGCTAGGATCGAATGGCTTCGAAGAGGGGGCTGGCGGGGATTTAAACCAGGAACCGAAATCCCCAGGGCCCAGATCCGGGCTCATTATTTCCAGAGAGCGCCAAGCCAAGGCCGGTGAACCGCAACAGGAGCTGCGGAACTGCGAAACCAAAAACCAAAATGAAACAAGAGCCACTCGTCAGTAAATATTTAGCCGACCCATAGCCATCCTTTGCCACTTGCTCTACTTTTTCCATTTGCCGCAATTAAATACATTAACGAGGGACATTTTTTAGTGCCTAAATGCCGCTGCCGTCTGTTGACCTGATTCCCCAAAGACGCTTGTCGTCCAGCTTTTCGTGGCAACAACCGCTGGCCACCAGACTCGACGGCAGTATTGACGACACTGTTGAAAATTTAAGTATTCATTTTTAGATATTAACATGCAAGATATGCTAGGAAGGTTTACCTCAGTTGTAATGACAAAATGCCATAAAGGGATAGTTTTTATGATGGCTTCACTCCAACTGTCCCTGGCTCTTATCGCCTGTCATCAATCTGATGTTGTCAACTAGCCACCCCCTCGGATACATGCACCTCCTTCCCAGGTATCTCACTGACAGCTGACATGCGCCCAATTAAAAAGTACACTAAGCCCCAAGCTTGATTTCCCTCTGACTCATTGTTGGAAAAAACTGTCTATGAAATAGACTCTCTATCGATGGATGCACCCAAAATGCAGCAGCTGCCACAGACTTCCAAGCCATTAATCAGAATTAGACCAGAATCGAATTTCTGGGCAGTAATCTAATCGGATTGCCTAATTGCTTGAATTATATAAACGAAACATAACTCGCTTTCAGTGTGTTAATTATGCAAATCGATTCGACGTTTCTGACCCGCATTTAACTTCTGTGTGATTGGTTCACTGAACTGCCCCTTTCTCCTTCTCCGTATACATCTCAAAGACGCTTCTGAAAAGAGGAGAAATGGGTCAATCGAACGAGACGAAACGAAACCTGTTAGTCTACTCAGAATTTAAATAATTTTCTTATTAATGTGCAAATGAGCTTTGCCATTTGACACTTTTGATTTGGCCAAGAACAGATACCAAGTCCCCATGGCGCAGCATAAATGTGTGCTAATGGCTCGTCTTTTTTTTCTCCCCCCTTAAGGGTTTCAGTGTCGGTTGACATAAATTTTATGACTTGACCGACCGCCTGAGAAGACGAAGATACGACACAGAGCCCTTTTGGGCCATAAATACGAGTGTGCTTGCTATTATTGCAAGTCGATTCAATGCAAAAAGAAGTGCCAGCTTCGTGGTCATAAAACCGCATTAATAAGGCTTTGAGATGGGTATTTAAACATCAATGAAAGCCAAGCGACTAATTGGAGCGGTAGGTTATGTGAAGTATACGCCTAGTTGGCAGATCACTCGAATGGAAGTAGCGGAAGGTAGCAGCTGGCGTTTAAAGACAGAGCTGAGTGGGTGGGCGGAAAAAGATACAGTGCCTCAAATAAGTAAATTGGATTTGCCCCGACCCAGAAGATGCGGCAACTTTGCCTGATTGCCTCGTGGCCTGGGGACTCTCCTGGGCGCCACCTTCGGCTCCTACTCCGCCGGATACGGCTTCAGATCCAGGCATAGCTATAGCTTTGGCTTTAGCTCCGGCACCGTCTCCTCGAGCTGTTCTATTGCTGCTATTCCTGCTACTTTTACAGCTCAGCTGACAATGTTGCCAATGTTGTACGGTAATTTTACATAAAAGCACATAAAGTGCAATGTTTGATCGTAAAACTTTTTTACGACATTTTTCCTGTGCGCATATATAAAAATGCCTTTCAGCCCGTCCACCAGCCAGCAGCCAGCAGCGGAAAGCAGATGAACAGGAGGAGGTAGGCCAAGACGACAGCTGACTCCTCTGTGGGTATTTTCCTTTATCTGTTGTGGCGCTTATATTATATTCCCTCCACTCGTTTCCGGCCGCTCCATCTCCCATCCTGGCCAGAATTGTTTGCTCATATAAAATTTGTAACACGTGTGTCGCAAAAGGTGGCATCTTTGCCAGAAGCTGGGGCTGGAGGTCTTTGGACGAAGACTCTCCTTTTGCATTTCTATTTCGTTGCGTAGGAAAATTTATGTTGGCCTGCTTTATTGTTTGGCAGCAAGTGAAACACTTTGGAGAATTGCTGCTGCCAGTAAATCGAATGCCAAGGTGGGGGCTCATGTTTTTGGTGGGCGGAGTAATGCCGGCAATTTACGAAGGAGGTTGGCCTCATAACTGCAATTGCAGTTTCCGTTACCTTGAGCTTCCTCACACAGCCATGGCTGCTGCTGTGGCAGTCTTCAACATTTAAGCCCTCATAAAGTTAATGACATGCACAGAACACAGTCATCCCCATTCCATGCCGTGGCTGGGATTGTGCATTGTGTCTCGGAGCTATGCAAATGCAACATCAGCTGTCCCATTTAGTTGCCCCTCGTGCCACGCCCATCGTGGGAGTCATTAAAAATAAAGTAATTTTCACGCATGTGCCAGACCGAATAGAAAATAAAATGCATTTTCCGCAACATGACGAATGGGTTGATTCTATTTTACAGTTTCGCAGACGGCCCTTTCCCCGTTAAGGAGAAACAAGAAAGAATATTTTTCTTTTATATATTTTTTTTTTTTATTTTTTTATGAAAGAAAATGCACAAGTGCAAGGCTGGGTGGAGAAGCACTGTTGCAAGAATGATGACGTTACCTTCGTCGCAACCACAGGCTGCCACCACACGAATCATGATAGCCGAGGGCTGTGAATAATACCCTGCAATCAGCGGGAGTTTGTCTGATTTCCTCTCCGAATCTCCGAGTTGTATGAATGATTTGTGTAAACAAGCAATTCCGTGAATACGCGCAATTGGAGCCGAGGTGTTGCAGGGTATGCAGAAACAGGCTTCGGGCTGTTGGCCTGTGGCATTCGCAGAGTCACAGGCACGCCCCCTCACAGCCAGCCAGTCAAGTTGTCCTACAGACGAGACGCTATACTAGCAATTTCTACACTCCAAAAATTAATAGTATTTATTAAAAATTATTATTAAAGATTATACATTCAGGTAGGAGCTATAAAAATATTAAATACCTCTGACTATTTCCAGTCCATGGCTTTAGTTGCCGTCTAAGCTGGGGCCGCGTTTCCAAGTGCAACTGCGACTGCGGTGCACTTTAAGCGAATTTCATTTGTCTGCAGCGTCAAGCACTTGACAATCACTCACATGGCCGTGCAGCTTCCTGCCACCCTGCCGCACTGCCACAGTGCCACTCTGACGTCCTCCGGCACCCTTCAGGTCCACCCCCTTCGGCCGATCAACTCTCGCCCGGCTCCCGTCTCCCTTGGCGCTTGTCTGACTTTGAGCTCGCGTCGGTGTTCGGGGGCAGGGCCTCCTTTTGGCCCGGACCGAGTCTGGGCTGTGGGTTGTTGTTTCTGCTGGTTGGTGTTAACAAGTTCCCATGCAACCGCTTAAATATTAACGCACACACACCGACCGTCTCATTGGAGGCAGCTGTCGTCAGCAACGTCATCGTCGACGATGTCGGCAACTGTAAATAAATACTCATACAGCACACGGCGCGCAAATCTTGTGTGTCATTGCACTCGATGGTTGTCGTTCGCCAGCAAGGATCCAGCCGAAAGGGGGGATCCAGGTGCCGGGGGGGACACCTGACTTTGCTCCGCACAAGACGACAGCAAACGAAATATTTGCCCGCAAACCGCTACAAATCATTAAAATCATCGAAATGCCAGCGAGGCATAATTAACTGCAACTCAATCAGCCCACAGAGTGTGGATATGTGGGGGACATGGAGTGAGGCAGTGGTGGCACCTCTCAATGTCATTCCGGGGCACAAGCGTCAATGCAATTAGAGACCGGCTGTCTCGGACAATCCAATGGGTTCCAGGCTCATTACGTGCCAAAAATAAGTGAGAAAGAAACTCGCTGGCTGAGGGAAGTGGCTCTGATTGTGGGGGCCCCCGTCGAAAGTGGGCGCCAAGACACGCCGTCGACCGTGTTAATTGCTGCAAATGCCTCAAGGTATGCTGGGGCCCCACGCCCAAACTACCTCGTGTCCCCAGCCACCATGCCACCATGCCACATTACTTGTGCCCACTACCACCCTCTGAACACATCTCTCTGTAATGTGTGGTGGCTGTAAAATTTATGCCCGCCTGCGGATTGCCAACTTTGCCTGCTTTGTGGCCACGTCTGTGACGATAGCTATAGGTGCACCGGGGAAAATTGTAAACTCTTATCTAGAGATACCACAAGCCGCACCTAGAGAGTCTTATATCTTTTTTTTTAACAGTGTACTGCCATGGCCATGCAGATTGCGGCAAAGGAATGAGCCGAGCTAGCAATTCTTGGAAATTAGTCGAAGAACGAGACGAGTAACTCGTGAACAAATATTAAGTAATTTTGCACACGCATATCTCAAGAGGAGCTTCGAGTGCGTTCAAATGGGAATATTTTTCCTACTAATTCTTGTCGGGATTATGTCATTGGTCTGCTGCATCTTGAGGATCCCTTCGCCAGAACCCTTCCCTTCCATCCGACATAATAGTTCCGACTGTGTGGAATTTCCCCCAAGTCATGCCATGCTCGAACCTTCCATTAACTCTCAGTCATTTGCAGAGTACGAAAAATAAATGCCTTTGCCCTTGGCATCAATTTTCCAGCTCATTTGAGAGTTATTTACATCTTAGTGCCTGTCCCGGCCCGCCCCCAAACCAATAAGCTCCATTTCATAGTCAAATCAGCCAACTAAATAAAAAAAACGAGAGGCAACCAACAGAAAATCACTGCCTGAAAGCGTGGGATGCCATACACCTTCGATATCCCTCTAATGCCAAAAAAGCCGGCGCGCATTTAATCATCATTAAAGTCTGGGACTGGGACTGGTTCAGTGCCGGGGATTCATGTTCATGTTCAGGGTCGTTGTCTGGGCTTGAGCAATCCTTCTGATTTCGGAGCTCCCACCTTTTGCCATTTGCACTTTTCGATGCTTTCACGTTTTTCATCATCATTACCAGCAGCAGCTTCTACGCACACAGCCACAACGACAGCCAAAACGCAGCAACGGGAGCGGCAAGTAATAAATAATTTCGTTTAGCCAGCGCTAGAGCCATGGCCAGAATCAGGGCCACAACCAGAACCAAAACCAGACCAGAAACCTGCCAGACATTGCCCAAAGTCCGCCCCCTCACACTCCAAGGCAGATGTATGTGCCAAAAGTTTGTTTGCCTTTCGCTTGGCTTGGTGTTACTTCCGCAAACATAAACCGGGGGAGAGCCATAGGAGGACTAGGAGTGGAGCTCACGGATCCATTGAAATATGACAAAATGCTGTTTGAGACATTTTCAGTTATTGATACGCCCGTCCGTTCGTTCGTTCATCAGCCAAGAATGGCAGCCAACATGAATGCAAGTAGGGAGCCGGAGGGGGAATCAGGAGTCGGGAGGTTTATGATGATGTGGGGAGCGAAGAAAGGCAGACGACTGCACAAATATTATTAATATAGCATCCAAAAAAAAAAGCACAGGAAAATACAAGAAGCAAGTAGGGGAAAAAGTAGTAAAATCTTCCGGAAAATTGAAAGCAAAGTTCGGTCTGATAAATAGACGCAGCCGACGGGTAGGTTAGCTCTGCCAAATGCCACACGCACTTTATCACAAATCAAGCCAAGTTTTTCCCAACCACCCCCATCAGCAGGGGGGAGGACGGGCCCTGATGGAGCCTGATGGGGGGTTCTGGCCAAAAGTCACGCCTACCGCCCGCTGCTGCTGGCTGCTGTGATAAATTTGATGGGAAAAGAAATTATGAGGGTGTCGCTAGCTAAGGCTGCCTGAACTCGATCCTGATGTTGATGATGTCCTGTAAACACAGGCTCGGGCATAAAGATATGACGCTATAAATATGCGTCGGGCGATAAATTTCCCCAGTGTCATGTGGCCGGGCCCGCTGGGAGGGAAATGCTGCTCAAAAATCGATCAATGGCATATTTATCATATGTGGTGGCTGAATTTTTGGCACCCTCATCGCCTTGTGGTTGAGTTAGCCAAAGTTGTGACATTTGTTGGGCATTTTTCAAACATTTCAAGGAGCTTGCTAGCTAGCCAGCCAGATGGAAGTGTGGGAAGTAGATGAATATTTCTAGAAAGAATAAACCTAAAACCGAACGTGGCAATTAATCAGTTTATGGCCAACCGAATTGCTTCCCATTTAAATGTACATCATTTCTAGGCGGGGAGCTTAACGAGATGAGCATTAAATTTAAAGAAAATGTGGAAAATGCCGTCGTAAAAGTGCGGCACATAAATGTAAATTGTAATTTCCGCTGTGCGTCGGTCGGGGCTTTGCTACTTGTGGGTGGTGGCGCAACGTAGAGGGGAGGCTGGAGCGTGTCTCTGGTGGGGCAAGTTGAATGAACTTGTTGTTGCATGCGTTTGGCTGCAATTAAAATAACATACAGTGGGACCATTCCATCTCCTCCGTTCCCCATTCATAGTGGCTGTCATTCACATAAATATGCATTTTAATTGATGCAACTTGCTGCAGTGGCTGCTGCTCATGCTGCTGCTGCTACTGCTGCAAGTGAGGCTGGCTGATACGTTGACAGAGTGACCAAGTTAAAGACACATGTATGACAGATGTCAGTCAACTTGGCAGCCGACTTTCCATCAATTAGGCATAATATTTCATTAGCGTAATGAGCGCCACGCAATGTGAAATGTGCCAGCGTCTAATGAAAGCACGAAACGAGCACAAACCCCCAAACGGGAGACCAACCAAGCACTATCCCATCTCCTATCCACTATGCAAAACAACAGACTTGAGGTCTGGCCATGTGAAATGTGTGAAAAGCTAACATGTCTCTACTGCACTTGTTTTCCAGATGCAGCTGCTCTTTTGCCTTTCTGCATTTGCCGCTTTTCATTATGCGAGTGCACATTAATTATTTTGTAGTTCCAGTGCAGCTAGAGCTAAATCCACAGCTAAGACTATAAAAGTGCGAGCGCTGGCGTGCCCGCAGCGAGCTTCTTCGCTCAGGTTGGCTGTCGGCAAATGTTGTGTGAAGTTGCCGAGAGATATCAGAGTGGAATACTGTAGACATTTCCTCGGCTTAATTTGTTTGGGGCTCAAACTAATTTGACGGGATCAACAATTGAAATGTTAGTCCTACTTTTTTCCATTTCAAACAGGAACACAATCTTAAGGAGTTAGTCATTGCTTTAATGGGCGTCACATGCAGTTGTCCATCATACTTAAGTATGCTTAAAATTCGCCTTCCTATCAGCCGCATTTCTTCTTCTGGGGGGGCCTTTCCGCTGATTCAGGTTTAGGTATCACTGCCCTCGACTATTTCGTCATGATGACTTAAAACTTGCCCATTAAAGATAGGCAACTTAAAGCCTGGCGCTTCTGCTGTGGCTGTTGCTGTTGCTGCTGCTGCTGCTGCTGCCTCCCAGCTGCCCTCCCCCTACTATAACTCTAATGACATAATCTGCTTTTAGGAAACACACAAACACACACACAAGGGGGCCAGGGGAGACGTGAAGCGCCCTTTAACTAATCCGCTTAAGTGACTTTTGTTGCTGTTGTTTTGGTTTCGGCGTTGCTTTGCGGTTTTTGTTGCTGCTGCTATTTGCGCCGTAGGTGATTCTTTTCTGCCTCTTCCACTTCATGCATATTAAACTTATCGCCGGCACACAACCGCAATTATAAAATTATAATGATAATGCCCAGCTAGGGAGCGGCAGCCGCTGACAGTTGGACTGTCATTGCGGCTCTTGCTGTTGCTGTTGCTGATGTTGATGTAGCAGTTGCCGCTGATCTGTGTTGCAGATAAAAGCCAAAGCCAAGAGAGTTATTAAAACCAGGCCTAGTCCCGGCGAGACAATGAGAAACTGAAGCAAACCGTCGGCATTAGTCAGTGGCTCTGCCTAAATGCCAGAGATAGTTGTATCTCTCTTTGTGGGTAGATATCTTTCAACTGGCAAACCAGTTGCAAATGCAGTTGCATTCCAACTAATTACCGCGGACGATGATAGCTCCGAAGCACCTGTTAATTACCTGCCTATATTAATTGCCACTTTCTATCTTACTTTTCCATTGCAGAAAATGTCAAGTCGGCGACTGCGAGCCCCCCAGTCGTATACTTAATATCTTGTCTACGGTGGAAACACACGGCAAACAACATGAATTGCCTTTGTCGCCCGTCACGGATTATGTCCGTGCGCATTAATTTGCTGGATGAAACCGAGTTTATACACGAGATCAAGGTAAGAACACACCCTGGGTCCCTGGGTAAACAAATCCAACTCTTTCGCTTTCATTCCTCCCCCACATCGCCAGCCCCATCATCATCATCATCATCATCACCTCCACATCGTCAACAACGTTTTGTGGTCTCAGTTGAATGACAAAAGTGTTGCATACTTTGCACGTGCCTGGGAGTTTTCGGAGCTGAAAAATGGTGGGAAACGGGCGGTTGGGGGGCGGCGAGGACCCTCATCAATATTTAGTGCAGGGCCTTGTGACTTGGCAAACATGCAAAGTGTCATCATTCACACGTCCATAGTCACAGATGTTTGACGCTCCGTCCTGCCATCTATCGCCCGTTGGCCCGGCATCAGTCTCTCGGCTCTGGGCCTGGCTTAAAACTGCTCACGTTTGCCAAATTAAATGGGTCGCCGGGCTGAGGAAGGAGTGAGATCCGGCGAGTCGACTCGTTGACGCCCTTTGTCTCCGTCATCGCTGGGAAAAATTGTGCTGATTTTGCACGCCATCTCATAGTTGGCATCATTGTGCGGGCAAATCAAATAAATTGTTGTGATTTTTCTCAACTGCTGTCGTCGCATGTTTGGGTGGCATCGCGGCCTGGTTTCTCTCGTCTTTGATTTCAGCAAATAGCAAACCTCTGCGAATCTAGCCAATAAAATGAAAATGAAACTCCACATCTCCGCACAAGCATATTTTTATTTGTCTGGAGCTTTTAATTGAAAAATATTTCCAGTGCTTGTATGGAAGGCATAAATCAGTTAAGGCAATTTTATTAAAAAGCTTTAAATCAACTCGTTGACAACTAAAAGGCAGCCAAGAATGAATCTTTCCTCAACAATGTATCCCATAATTTCATTGCAAGATATTGAAATTTTAGACCAAAATACCAATGATTAAGTCTGTAAGAGATTTCTTATCCTCCCAACCACCCTAGGCTATGAACATGTTTTCCCATTTTTTCATTTTCTTCCACTTATAGTTCAGGGCTAGGGCTAATGAATAATTCTGGGTAATCTGCCGATGTCGGGCCAAGATAAGGCTCAAACTACAACATGATGCCCGATCATATTCAATGCAAATTCTTGTCATCGCGGATGCGATGCCTGTGCGGTCTGGGACATAATTAGCTGCGACTTAAAGGGCCGCCAGTTAATTATGCAGATGCCGTAAAGTCGGGACCATAAGTATATGTACAACGTACGTGCAGTACAGTACATACATATATGTATGTATAGTGAGTGCGCAAGTGTGTGCGGTAATTGGACCAGTTGAGCGTGAATCGCCCACGGCAAATGAGTCGAGTGGAGTCGAGCAGTTGGTGGCTGATTGATCGACCGACATGGCGCGGAGCCGGGGATCTTAGCCGCGACGACGACGACAGACTAGTTTATCCATTCCATTCCGGGAACTGACTAATGACACTTGCATGCTTGTGGCGTGTGTTGCATGCGCAAAAATTGGAGCACGTAAAACGCTAATAATCACAGCTCATCAGCGGGAGATTTATAATAATTTTACAAGATCCCAACAGCTGTAAGCGGGTTGATGCCAAAACCAAAGCCAAATCGTATGCAAAACCGCCATCGGCTGGGCATAACTTGTGCATTAGGGGGTGTGGCAGCCATTTGACAATGGCCAACTGGGCGGACATCAACATCGGACACCGGACAACCTGCCCAGTGCCCCGGGGGTCATTATTAATGAGTTTAAACTGGTAGAAACAAGCGAGCAAGTGGCAAGAGTAGAGTGGCGGTAGGAGAGAGGCGGGAGTTGGAGGTGGGAAGTCGGCGGAAGCCAGAAAGGCAGAAGGGGCAACGACAACTTATCGCTTGTCATTATTGGCCGGGCAAGTCACCTAGACCCACTGCTCAGCCACATGATTGATAAAAGACTCGCCGACAAATTCCGAAAACCCAGAAAAAAGCCGCGGCAAACAACGTTGAAAGCCAGCCATGAATGAAAACTGAAAGAGCCGCAGCGCCGATGACGACCAACTGATATGCAAAAATGGCAGCGGCGGCCGGAGGAAGGAAAAAAAATGCGTGTGGCCGCCAGCCTCAAAACGTAATTTTATTTACACGCCGACCGGGTGAGACATTGCGGGGGGAGTGCCGTGTTTTCATTATTTTTGTTGTCTGTCAAGTTGCCACAAAGAGGCACTACAAAAAAAGAGAGGTACATACTCTCAAAAGTATGTCACTTAAATTAATCTACAAACTAGCTCTTAATATTTAATAATAAAAAATATATATTATAAACAAAACTCTTATTTTTCTTAGTGCATATTGGCAGCTACTGCGTTGTTTCCGTTGCCGTTGGCCGTGTTGATTTTGACGGCTGCCGATGGCACTAAGCACACGCACTTAAAGCAGCCAAACGGTTGCAGTCTGCCATTAATGTGAAATCTGGGAGGAGTGCCTTTTTAAATGGCAGTGAAACCGGGACGGAGCAGAGCGGAGCGAAGCTGGAACTGCCTGCGGTTGACTCGTTTTGCATTTCATCTGGCGCCAAGTTACTGTCACAGTTATATCCGCAACATCAGTCAATGCTGCAATGCCAGATCTCATCTTTCATCCCCGCCTCCCCTCCCTCAAAAGTTATGCAATCGATATTTCATGGCCATGACAAGAGCTGCGCCAACGTTGCGTATGAGCGATTTTTCGGAATGTGTAAACTTACGGATTATACTTGAGTTGATGAATGGAAAATAAACAAATTTGTAGACTGCTGCACCTAAATTAAGCCACAAAGTTATGAATGAAAATCGCCAGTCAGTAATTTGGCTGAATCATAAATAGTAGACATTAATTCATGAATTTCGTTCTTATGGGGAGACCACAATCATGAATCATTTGCAAGACCACTATCAATGGCATTTTGTGGCGTAACTTAATATGAGTAGTGTTTGAACGTAAAACAATAACTAAATGAAAAGCTCTAATAGATGATAGCCGCAATAATTAGTGTTTAATTCATAATTTAAATGACTTAAAAATTATTTTTGATTGAAACAGAACTATAAAGAAGTTGAAAACATATAATTAAGCTGGGGCTTATTGATCTGAAAAACCTCAAGTCTCTGAGCATGGGTCTCTATGTTATTCCAGCATTCCCACAAAATTCTATTGTACATTTTTGACATACATTCCAAGGGATCTTAAAGTTCCCGAGACAAAAGTTTGAAAAATGAAGTTGAACCCGTCAGAGTCGAGACAAGACCTCTGGCGCGGCCCTGGAGACCAGCCACTTAAAAGCTGGCAAAACTGTGACAAATGATTTTGACGACTTCATGCCCCAACATATACAATAATATACACATATATAGGTAGGTGAGCACTATATATAGACCAAATCTGTGAGTTTGTGTGCCATTTATCATGCTTACCATGCTAATGACATTTGGCCAGGGCGCAGTCAGCATGGAGTATGGAGCATGGGGCATGGAGCATGGGAGCATGGAGGCCCAAAGTCAAATTCACGGCGCGGACTTGGCAACTTCAAGTGCTCCCGAGCAGAGCGGCACTTCTTGCTGTGGACTTGGCACTTGAGCTGGCCAAAATGGTATAAGCTTGTTATGGCTGGATAAGGTTATATAATTATTTCTTAACGGTTCCGAGTGGCGGAGTGTGTGGGTTTTGTTTGTCCAGCGCTTGATTCTGTCAATACAGGGTGCGCTGCTGGTCTGCTAGTCTGCTGGTCTGCCTCTATTGGTATGCTGCTCTGCTTTTGGCTCTGTGCTCTGTACATGGCCATTTGAGAATTTATGTAAATCATTCCCAACACACTTCACACTGGCCACAATGACAGGCCGAAATGGAAAATGGTTAGTTCGAGTGTTTCACGAGCAAACACTTCAGCCCCAGTCCGACAGTGACTACGGCTGTGGTGCACTGGTATTCGAAATTGCCATATTGCCATATAGCCAGATATAAGTATTACGTATCCGAATGTATAGACGAAAAGTTGGCCATGCCCCCGAGCGACATTTAATTAGAGTCCCGCTTGAATGTTCACACGAAAAGTTGCCGCAGCTCGCGTCATTGCTGGCCGAAATAAACCTGCAGTTTATGGCCAACATAATTAACTTAAAAGCTTTTTTACAGTCCACCCGGTCGCCCAACACTCCGCCCCCTCCCAGCTCGCCAGAAACAAGCCGGACGGAGCCCGCGTCCAAATTGATAATGAAAATGAAAATGAAAATAAGCAAAGCCCATGAAGCGTGTTTAATGGCTAAATAAATGCCGGCGTCTAGATTTCAGCACCCACACCTGTATCTATGTATTTGTGTGCGATGCTTAAAGTTACCGTTCGCCGGGGCAGTTATAGACCGTTATTCTGGCCATTTTCCATGGCCTGGCCATTGATTTGACCCTTGGAATCGGAATGAAAATGGCATCATTTCCGAGGCAAATGTTTAATAAGAAAAAATATACTCTGGAACAATGGATTCAACTTTTAGTTTAGGGGGGGCGGAATGGCTTGTAACGAAATCCCAAACTCAGCATACTCTCGCTTTTAGCCATCTCGAAACGATGTAATTAATAAGGTCCAAAAGGTTAGACCCAAACGCCAGAATGTTTTACCTTTCTGCAAAACTCAGCTAAACCGTTTTCCGTTTCTGCCCCTTTTTTTCTGACATTTTTTTGGGCAGCTGGGGTAATTACTTTATCTGTTGCTGAAGTTGCGCTTCGGTTCCTAATAGGATTAACAAAGCGCCCCCTTGAAAGGAACTGAAATTCGGCTCTGGCCAAGAGCTCTGGGTTTTTGCAGCTCGTTCGTTGCCTTTCGCAGCTGTCAGAACCATAACTCAGTGTCAAGTCGAGACTGGCTGGCTATATCTGAATATCTGAATATCTGCGTGGCCACAAAGCCCACACCACTGAACCATCGAACCACCGCACCACAGACAAGACAAAAAGCAATTGTTCAATCGAGAAACCGAACCGAACCGGCCCAAGGAAGAATAGAAATAGTAGGAACAGTAGGAAGGCGAGGGGCCAACGAAATAGATTTGCAAACAATTTGCAACAATTCAATCAAAAAAACTTTAAACGCAAATACAGAACAGACTGTCAGACGGCCAGACATCAGCGGGTGGCCGTGGATCGGGTGGGTGGCAATACGAGGGGGATACCCTATACCCTGTATAGTTGACGGCCATCAGATAACTCACTCACTTGGTGGTCTGGTCCACGACGGCAGAGATCCCCTCGCCACGTCTATCTTGCTGTCAGTTGGCTCCGCTGTTTGTTTGCCAAGCGTTTGAATGGGCCAGGCCAACAAAGCGCCAAAGAAATTCAAGGTGAGCGTGGACCACAGACGCGCAGACATCCATGTCTTGGCTCCGTGCTTTACCTGGCTCCGGGGATAAGCGCTGAAATATTTGCCAGCCAAACAATGATATCCAGCATTTGCACAGACGTTTTTTTTTTTGCCGGAAAATGCAAGTGATGCCTCTGCGGCGGAAGCCGTAGCTCCATCTCAACCGGAAAAGCCCGAGACAAGTTGAACAGCTAAACAGTTTCACGTGCAATATTTCACCTCGCCCCTTTCGAGATGCATATCGATGGCCTGGTCCAGAGCTGGAATTAGCACTGCAAAGGAAACTATCCTCAAAGAGAATGGCAAAAGGAAAAAATGCTGAATGTGTGCCGGAAAGATGCGACAAACGTCAACGGGCCACCAAACGGGCCAAAAAAAAAAAAAACATCCCAAACATGCCACATACAACAAGGAGACAAGAATCGTTATAAAAAGTGCCGCTATGTGGCGATGGCGATGACGATGACGATGACGTTCCCTGTACTCGCAGTACTCACAACTCATATTGCAACGTCGTCTTGTCTTCCAAAGGCCAGAGCTCCGTGCCAAGCTGAACCTGAGTCAGAGCCAAAGTCACTGGCTGAGTCCCAGGCATCCACAGCCACATCTAGCATTGTCAGGCTTTGTGCCCGTTTGGCGTGGCAGGCGAAATAAAACTCTCGTAAACAGACAGCGACGTTTCTAAACTGCCAGCATCTGTGCCACAGAGAGCAGTCTTCCAATGGTTGCCCTAGACTCTAGACTCCAAAGTCTAGACAAAAATACAAAATAGCCTTAGGATGTTTTAAAATAATAAACATTTAATTCAAGTTGAAATTGCAAAATATAAAATTATTGAATTTAATATTTCAAGGGGTCTTAAGAACTAAAAGGGGGCTTATTGCAGAAGAGATTAATTAATTAAACAGAATAATTAATTGGAGAATAAAATATAGTTCTTAAAATTATAAGCTATGCCTGGGCCACTCTTTAACTTCCAAATCGTGATTATCCTTACCTGGTTGAGGGTATTCAGCACACGACAGTGGAATCTCAAAGAGCGACAACAACCTCACCGCCGACAACAACATGTCCGAGAACAACCGGCAAACAACACACACACACACCGCCACACACAACAAGCCAAACCGAAACGAAACGAGACGAACCTCTTTTCAGTGCTGAGCTGCAGGAATTACGCAAATCTCGTTTGTTGAATGTGTTTTTCAGTTAGGTGAAGATGCGCCAATATGGGATGAGCTGGCGGATCGGGTGGGGTCGTGAGCCAAGATGGAATGGGATGAGGAATGGCCGGTGGATGAAGGGGATTCTGCAGGGTTTTCGGAGACATAAATCTGCTTTAGCTTTTGGGGCCCGCTGCCAGCCGGCCTGCCTAGCCTGCCTAGCTGCCTGGCTGCCTGGTTTTGTGCATAACGACGACACGATGTTGCTGCCATTGCTTTTCTTTCATTTTGTCACCGTTTTGTCTGTGACATTGCAGGCGGCTGAGTGTTTTCTTTCTCTTTCTCTAGAGTATATCTCTGTCTCTTGTTTTAGCTTTGTTTGTTCTGTTTTTTTTTTGCATTCTTTTTGCATGTTTTTATTTCTATTTTTTTGCTTACTGCTCTTGGCGTGCCCCGAGCTTAAGACTCATAATGCCGTTATAAACACAAACGAATGCATCTCTGGTTTTTTTTTTGTATCTGTGTTCGCATCTCGGTATGTTTTTATTTTCTTTTTACTTTTTTTTATTGTTTTTTTTTTTTTTGCTTTGTGTTTGGCTTTGTTGTCAGAGGTCAGCGCACGTTTAAGCCAAGCATCGCAATTATACGCACAATGCAATTGGAGAGCCTGCACACACACACACATTGCACACCCTGGCAGACATAGGAGATTAAGTATACGACCCGTGGAGGAAAAAGCTTTTGGGAGCAGATGCCGAGAATCATTTTCACCATCTGACCTGACCCCCATTGCCAGTGACTTGGGTTTGTTTTCATTTTCCATTTCTGTTTGTTTTGTTTTTCTTTTGGAAAACCTTAAGCTGACATTTCTTCTTCGTTGCATTCTAAATTAAATGGCGGAAAATAAGGCAGCAATCTGCTTAAGCGAAACGCCGTGAACTTTTTGTAGATAGAGTCCGCATCTAGACCTACGAACAAAATATTCTTCCGATTTATTGTAAAATTCTTTTAGCGGATTCCCTTCAAAGACGAAAGAATAGCCTGCTGCACTGGGCATATCATTGCAAACACTCATTCGATTCTTGAGCGGAATACCTTAAACGATTTGAAGATCGATTCTGCACCAATCTGCATTAAAATCTAGGATCGAAAATATTTTTAGATTTTCTATAAAATTTTCAAGGGGATCTCCTTCAAAATGTGGGGAATGCATGAGGAGAGCTACAGGGCCCCCAGCCATGGCCATATCTTTGCCAATAATCATCCGATTTTTGAGCGGCATATCTTAAACGATTTGTAGATCGATTCTGCATCAATCTGCATTAAAATCTAGCAAACATATTTTTTTGAGATTTTTGTTCAAAATTTCTGGAGGACTCCCTTGGAAATTTCGAAGAATCCATGTGGAGCACAATGTGGCCCACAACGATGGCCATATCTTTGCCAATAATCATCCGATTCTTGAGCAGAATACCTTAAACTATTTGTAGATCGATTCTGCATCAATCTGCTTTAAAATCTAGGAACGAAAATATTTTTCGATTTTCCATCAAATTTTCAAGGGGATCTCCTTCAAAATATGGGGAATACAGGAGGAGAACTACAGGGCCCCCAGCGATGGCCATATCTTTGCCAATAATCATCCGATTCTTGAGCGGAATACCTTAAACGATTTGTAAATCGATTCTGCATCAATCTGCATCAAAATCTACAAACAAAAATTTTTTGGATTTTTTGTTTAAATTTTCTGGGGGCATTGCACGAAAGTATAACCAAGAAGTAAGTAAATTATTTATATAAGATTTTAGTGAGCTTCAGGTATTAATTTTATTACGAAAGCGTGTCTATTTTGTCACACATGTTTAAATCTTGGCGACTTTCGGCAGATTTCTGAACACGCACAGAGCCAAAATTGGGTTGGTCACGTAGTTAAAGTTTGGCAAGACTCTGATTACGTTTTAGCCAAAACGCGAAGCTGGGATTTTGCTCAGAAAAAGTGTCCCTCAAGGGGTGAAAATACAGCATCACAGTGGAGTCTACAGGGGGTGGTTAAAGTATAGCCGAAAGTATAGCCTGCTGCACTGGGCATATCATTGCAAAAACTCATTCGAATCTTGAGCGGAATACCTTAAACGATTTGTAGATCGATTCTGCACTAATCTGCATTAAAATCTAGGATCGAAAATATTTTTAGATTTTCTACCAAATTTTCAAGGGGATCTCCTTCAAAATGTGGGGAATGCAGGAGGAGGACTACAGGGCCCCCAGCGATGGCCATATCTTTGCCAATAATCATCCGATTTTTGAGCGGCATATCTTAAACGATTTGTAGATCGATTCTGCATCAATCTGCATTAAAATCTAGCAAACATTTTTTTTTGAGATTTTTGTTCAAAATTTCTGGAGGACTCCCTTGGAAATTTCGAAGAATCCATGTGGAGCACAATGTGGCCCACAACGATGGCCATATCTTTGCCAATAATCATCCGATTCTTGAGCAGAATACCTTAAACTATTTGTAGATCGATTCTGCATCAATCTGCTTTAAAATCTAGGAACGAAAATATTTTTCGATTTTCCATCAAATTTTCAAGGGGATCTCCTTCAAAATATGGGGAATACAGGAGGAGAACTACAGGGCCCCCAGCGATGGCCATATCTTTGCCAATAATCATCCGATTCTTGAGCGGAATACCTTAAACGATTTGTAAATCGATTCTGCATCAATCTGCATCAAAATCTACAAACAAAAATTTTTTGGATTTTTTGTTTAAATTTTCTGGGGGCATTGCATTTAGATTCTATATAAAGTAAGTAAATTATTTATATAAGATTTTAGTGAGCTTCAGGTATTAATTTTATTACGAAAGCGTGTCTATTTTGTCACACATGTTTAAATCTTGGCGACTTTCGGCAGATTTCTGAACACGCACAGAGCCAAAATTGGGTTGGTCACGTAGTTAAAGTTTGGCAAGACTCTGATTACGTTTTAGCCAAAACGCGAAGCTGGGATTTTGCTCAGAAAAAGTGTCCCTCAAGGGGTGAAAATACAGCATCACAGTGGAGTCTACAGGGGGTGGTTAAAAGCCGGTTGCCGGCCAGACATGTGTGCTATATTTTCCGGTTTACCACTTGGCGTTCTCTAATTAAGTTGCATGGCAAAAACTTCTTCCCTCTTGTTGCCGGCAGCTGACAAGAAAAGCAGGCAATCGAGGTTGAGAGTTGGGGCGGTGGGGCGGATGGGAAAAATGTAAGCTCATTAAGTGTACTTGGCCAGGATTCGATGTCCTTTGGCAACAGCGAGCAAGGCGGCTGGCTGGAGGTCCTTCTAGCAACATCAAAGTAAGCATAATTTGATTAAGACATTTTAGCCAAAGACCTAATCATCATTAGCATCAACATAATCATCGACAGGCACATCCGGCGTCTCCTTAATTTTTTTCCTATCCCCTCGCCTGCCTGCCTTTCGCTGCTGTCAGCATCAGTTATAGCCAAGGATATATCCTAGCCTCGGCATCCTCATCCACATCCGCATCCGCATCATCCTTTGATGCCCCAGACATAATCTACGTCATTGCTTCAGTTCACTCCGACTCTGGTAAAATCTAATTTATTGAACTCTGTCAGAGAGTAAGAGTTGTGTGTGTGTAGAGTGGGGTGTGTGTGAATTTGGGGCGTTTTAGATGGACATATATACGGAGGAGGAAATGAGTTTGCCTCAGACGCTTGTGTGGAAAACCTTTTGGGACTTAAACACTTTTGTTTGCACAAGTTTTTCCGGGTTTCTGGTCGACGAAGCCTTTGTGATTAATTGCCGGCCATTGCGGACCCACACATGTTTACGTTGATTTTTAGCCATAACTTTGCCGTTGAACGACTTTAGACATGCACGAGGCGTAGTTCATTAGGCTGGAACTCGTTAGGGGTGTCTATTAGTTGGGGATACACTCCTGTCTCGGCCTGAAGAGGGATGGCTGGCAAGGCCCATCGCCTCGGAGATCGATGCTTGGAAGGAGATGCCTCACTTTGGCACACTTTAAAGAATATTATTTCGCTCCACTCTCACCTCATCTAGAATTCCATTTGCGGCGCATGCATTATTAGCTCCATTCGCCTGTCTCAGACCCTCTCACTAAGTAAACGGCAACCGACAATATGATGAACGCTCATGGCTCTTATGCATTTTTAAAATGCACTTTTCCCCATTTCTTCTACTGTGTTTTGTTGTGTTTTATGGTAAAAGCATAGACAGCAAAAACAACAATAAGAACAACAGTCTGCGGAGAAAGAACAACACTGAACCGGTGACAACAATAAGGACATGGCTTGTGCAGAATATTTCACAGACCATTGTATTAATGTCCTTGCCCACGTTCACGTATTTGTAATGCAATTTGAGGAGCAGCTCTCTGGCAGGATGGTTAGATGGCAGGACTGGCAGGATGGCCTGCAGAACTGCAACAGCACGTTCACTTAGTCACTGCTGATGTCACTGTCAGTATGTCACTTCGCTCTGCTCCCAACTGTCATCTAATGCAGTCAGCACAAATGCAATTAGTTTTTGACACACATTCCTGCACATCGTCCCTTGTGGTGGAGGGTTCATGCAAAAATTAACTTCCAAGCGGAGTGTTCTCAGCTTACAGTGTAAAGTCCACATCAAGGGAAAGGATTTGCATCTGATTGCGGTCAAAGTTCATTTAATATTTTAGGCCAATAGTTTGGTTTTGATCTGTACTTCTGAAACCACAATAATGCTTCACAGAAATATGGGTATTTTTGGTTTAATTTTTAACTCCACTCTATTATCTGGCACTTGTAATTCCCAAATGGCAAGTTAAGGAGCTCGACTTCGGACTGGGCCTGAGGTCAGCGCAATGCTAAGCATAAATTCAAAAGGAGTTCAACTCAAAAAAGCGAGTGGCAGGCCGAGTCCCAAGCCAAGTTTGTTCACACTTGCCAGCCATTAAGTTTATTACGCAACAACAATAAAGCCGGCCAATGCATGCAGAGGGAAATGCCGTGTGCAGGATGTTGTGGCCCCCAAAGGGATCCTTTTGACCGAGCAGGAATACCATAAATAAAACATGGCAGCGGGTCGAACAGAAACAACAAAAATAATACCAACACCAGCGTTGGCAACAAAAGGCAAAAGTCAGAGTCTGTTGGCCAGTGCCAAAAAAAAAAGAACAGATACCCAAAACCGAGAGAGACCACAACAAAAACAAAAGGGCCAGGACGAAGGGCCAGGAATCGTACATGCTGGAGCTGAAGCGCCAGCTGCTCCACATGAGACACACTGCAGACAATGAAGAAGAAGCATCCGATGGAGGTCGGAGGAAGAGGGGGCGTGGCAGCAGCAGCGTCGGCGGCAGCAGCAGCCTTTGCGGTTAACAATAGCACGCCCCTGGCCATAGTTTGGGTGCTTTTTGCGGTTCCTGCAGCTGCGGCAACCTTTTCGGACCAGGGGTTGATGATGGCGTAGGGGCTCTCCCCCGAGAATAAACTCAATTTATTATTGCCACTAGACAGACGGGCGAGAAAAAAGGGAATTGGCATTTTAAAGCTTTAACAAATTAAATTAAACCAACAGAAAATTGTTGATTGCTCGACTTTGGCCGCTTTCGATTTGCCATAAATTGTTTGGCCGGGGACATTTTCTCTTATTTGCTCTGGCGGCTACCATTCTACCATTTTATTTCTTCATTTCTCCATTTCCCCATTTTATTTTATCAGAAAACTGGCTAAGGCATAAAGAAACGGAGGCTGAACCGGCAAAAAAGGCAGCAATTTTCCAATTGAATAATTGTCACTGGGAAGTTTTCACTTTTGTCGGGGCGGCGGAGTTAGCCAACCGGATGGAAGGACAGGACACCGGGGCAAGGGCCAGGACGGGGGAACGGTTACCCAGTCTGTGGCCATTCAATGGCTCAACAGTTTGCCAGTGTTTCCAGTGTTTGCCTTTACCGGAGCCTTTCCTGCTCCAGCTCCTGCCCCCCAACTGGCATGCTACTTCCTTGCATGCTACTCGGTCTTGCTCTGTTTTAACAGCAATTTTCTTGTCTATTTTCAGGATGATTTGCCTGGCCAGGCTCTGCTGGATGTCGTCTTTGCCAGGCTCAATTTAATCGAGACCTCATACTTCGGCATACGTTACATAGACGAGGAGAATCAAACGGTGAGTGTAGTGCGGCGGCGTGCAGCAAGAAAGGGGCAGGACTCAGACGCAGGACCACCACACCCACTTCCGGTGGGCAAGCATATTGGTTTTTGAAATTCATTTTCGTTTTCAATGAAATTCATTGAGGCGCGTCGAGCGCTTAAAAAACGAAAACAAAAAGCCCCATGCGCCAGACTGAGACTGAGACCAACTCTTTGAGTTTCCTTGGCTGTTTCCTCGGGGCGTATTGCATAATTTCGCTTTCATTGGTCCTGGACCGACTGTCCTTCCGCGCCCTCCATACACGACCTTTAAACTTTCTCTCTTTGGCCTCTTCACAGCACTGGCTGGATCCTGCATCGCGGATATCCCGTCAGCTGAAGCCCAAATCGGATCCCTATGACTTGTACTTCGGCGTGAAATTTTATGCTGCGGACCCCTGCAAGTTGCTGGAGGAAATAACCAGGTGAGTGGTTACCCCACAATTCGATACAATTATGGGTGGAACATTAACTATTTAAGCCTTTAATTTGCCCACAACCCAACTTTTGGTCTCGGCCATATCCACTAAATTGAATTTGGCAAATTTAATTTGTTAATTGATGCACACAGACGCATAATTATAATAAAATAAACAACAAATGAAGCGAATTGAGACGCATGAGCTCCGGAGTCCGGCGAACTCTCGAACTCGCCAACTAATGGATAATGCATCGTGCAATTAATGCATTTATGCGCGCACATCAAGCAAAATGAATTAAAATAACCCAGTAGTCAGAGGGTTAAATTGAAAAAGGCCCGCAAAAGCACACCGAAGGGAGTTCGCATGGGTATGGGGAGATGCAGCATATGGATTTTTGATCGGATTGCTGGATGAAATGCAAAATGCCAAATGTCGCAAACGCAAACGCAATCGCCAGCGATTATGCTGGTTACCGGTGTGTCAAGGGACATGCCAGAGGACCTGGCCATGGCCGGAGCTCTCATCGGCACGTCATTGCGCATCGGTGTCTGGGGAAGATTGCTGCATTTATCAAGCATTTGGTGTGTGCAAATATTTGCCTTTTATACGACGACACGTTCGTCATAATCATGGCCGGGTGCCAGAGACAGGGGGCTGGGTATCGGTGGATTCAACCGTTGGCCAAACATCATCAAAATCCAATTGCCGCTGCTTCGCTAATATTAGCGCATATAAATGCATCGAAATGCACTTGTAGCCAAGCACTCTAGATGGGGGCGGTCGGTTGGGTTAGGGGGCGTGGCAGTGCAATTGCCGTTGCATTATTGCAAGTGCACTACGGCCAAAGAATTTTGTTATTTTAGCTATACAAAGTCTGCGGCATACAATAAACGGCAATTGACTTTAGACAGGACAAAGTTGAAAATTCCGATGATGCTGGATAAGAGGAGGATTGTCGAACCGACAGGCAGTTGGACAGACTGTCGGACGTATTGGCGATGAGTGGGCTCGTCCACAATACCCCAGCTTCGACCTCTGACCAGGCCAAAAAGGATTGGGGCAAACAGGCAGCTTGAAGTTTGGCCTGCAAATAATTGTGAAATATGATGCCGGCCTGCTGCTTTTCAAAATATCCTGGCCTGTCCTTTGTTTATTTGTTTCGTTTCATGATTTCCATGTTACGCCCAAAGTCAACAAGTCGCTTGTGTTTACCTTGGCCCAACATCAAAAGGGATCAACTAATTTCATGCTCAGATTTGTTTGTCAACTTGTTAACTGCTTTGTGTCCTTGTTGTTCTCCTCCGCTTAGTGTTGCTGTTTTGACTAATGAAATTTGTCGTTTTCAGGTATCAACTTTTTCTGCAAGTCAAACAAGATGTCCTGCAGGGTCGTCTGCCAGTGGCATTCGAGTTGGCCGCCGAGCTGGGTGCCTTTGTGGTTCAATGTGAGTATAAGAATTCGATTTCAGAATCAAAATTATTTCAATCATCACCCTTTTAATTCTTAGCCGAGCTGGGCGACTACGATCAGAGGCGGCACTCTAAAGGCTACGTCTCCGAGTTCCGGCTGCTACCGAATCAGAGCAGCGAACTGGAAACCCGGGTCTCTGAGCTGCACCAGCAGCTGAAGGGAATGTCGCCCTCCAGCGCCGAGCTGAACTATCTGGACAAAGTCAAGTGGCACGATATGTATGGCGTTGATCTGCATCCCGTTCTGGTAAGTTACATATCTGCTGATGCTGGTCATGTGTCCGCTTCTCGCATCACCCCAAACTCTGAAACCGCAGCTGGGTCGGATGGTTCACCATCAGACATCAGACAGAGTTTGAACATCCAGCCAGCCGTGTAAAAGGGGTCAGAGGGAAATGCAAAGTTTAATTTCATTTCATGGCAAATATTATAAATCATTTGCTCACATTTCTGGACCCCCAAGTTGGCGGAGTGATGGCGGGGGGCAGTGATTACCCCAAAAAACCACGCCTCATGTGTCTCAGGCCACCCCTTTCTGATCCAGCCGGGTCTCTATGGTTTTGTGCTGCGTAAGTTGGCACTTCATTTGCATTTTTTATTGCCCTTTACTTTGATATCAAACCTCAATAAATCACCAGCTGTGTTTGTATTCGGAGAGTATGCGGGGGGAGTTTGGGGTCCCCGAACCCTTGTACTTCGTACTACTCCACATGGCTGTGGTATGTGTTATGGATATGGTTTGGCCACCCCTTTCCACTCGGGCTCACTCGTCGCCCTTGTGTTTGTTTATAGACACAAATCATTGACTATCGCGGCGCCACGCCGCCGTCTTTTATGCGCCTCGGCTACTTCCCCCCTTTATTTTTTTTAATTTAATTAACAGCCGAAATTACATTTATTTCGTCTTTTTTTGGGGGTGGCGCTATAAGAACGAGGTATCCATAAAAATGCCGCCTGCTGCTAATGGGCTAAAACTTTCTTCTTGTTAACACACTTTTTGGCAATGGCCAAAAGGAAACTTTAGCCTGCCTTTGTTGGCCAAAGTTACACTCTTATCCCACACCCTCCTCCCTATTCTCACACTTTGTTTCTCTATTTTTCTCCCACAGGGCGAGGACAGCGTGGAATACTTCCTGGGCCTGACTCCTAGCGGGATTGTCGTCCTGCGCAACAAGACGACGGTGGCTCATTACTATTGGCCGCGCATTGCCAAAGTTTATTATAAAGGACGCTATTTTATGCTCAGGATAAGCGATAAAAATGTAAATTCTTAACGCACCCAACGACAATGGCATCTGGAAGCTGGGATCTGGGAACTGGGAACTGGGTACCCAAAACGACAATGGCCAATGGTGACGATGTGGATGCCGATGCCCATCCCAGCCATAAATTTGTTTGCCGACAAGTGCTTTTTACAATTTGCAGTTCGTTCCGCGAGTGAATGGTCGAAAGTTAGCAGTAAAGGGTACTTCTAGAACGAAGATTAGCTCGAATAGCTAGTATTTTTAGTAACGCAAGACTTAATTACTTCTCAAAGCTAATATTTTTTAATTAAAGTAAATAACTATTTCAAACACCTTAGCTAATAATTATTTTTGAAGTAAACTGCAGGGTATAATAGGCTCTTTAGAACACAGGCTAGCTTTCAAAATTTCTTATTCGCATTTTGCAGTGTCGCCAATTTTTTTGTGAGACCTCCTTATGGTGACAACTTTTGGCTGTCAACGGCATCAAGTGGCGCCAGGAGCCAGCAGAAAGGAGCTAGGAGCGTAGAGCGTGGAGCGTGGGAGGAGCCTAGAATCAGTCGAAAGAGCTGGAAGACTCGTTAGACAACAAGTAGCTGGTAGCTGGTAGCAGATAGAAGATAGAAGACTCTGAATGGTGCCTGCTGAAACTTGCACACTTTTGGGTGTTAACGCTTTGATAATCAAAAAAGTTTCCCAGCCAGTTGACGCACACAAAAGGCGAAACTTTAACATTTTCCTTCGACTTGATTTTTTCCCTTTTTTTTCGGCCAACGGATTCACACTTTTCACTTTGGCAGGGGAGTGGAGCAAACTTTGCTGAGGCATTCATTCACTCAATTTGCCTTCGCCTGGCAACAGGGCAGAGGGAGGACCTGGGTCTTTTGTCGGCATATCCCAGTGAGAGTTTTCCAGTTTCCAGTTCCCACATCCTCGTTTCCCCGATACCCCGATATTCCTGGTTCCCAGTTGCCTTGGTCCGGTCCGTCGTGACTTGACTTTTGCGCTTATCACACATTTGCGATTTTGCAATTTTACAGAACGAACTGAGCACTTATGGCTTCGAAACACCCCGCAAGTCGGCCTGCAAGCACCTGTGGCGGTGCTGCGTGGAGCACCACGCGTTCTTCAGACAGGTGCGAGTGGCCCCGCTGCCCAGCTCCCAGTCGCATGCCACCGATTTGTTCCAGCTGGGATCGCGCTTCAGGCACAGGTGAGTAAATCTGCCGCTCGAGTGGCAGGACCACTGCCGGAAGTGGCAAGTACAAGTGAGAGCACCAGCACGAGCACGAGTGGGTGCAGTCATGTGCTCGGTCCGCCCATTAGATAAAGTTGTAAGTCCCATAACCAAACTCTGAGCTCCGGGGCTCTGGCTGCCTAATTTATTGGCCAAAACCCGAAAGCGCAGCCAATTAAGACGTAACAAATTTCAATGGCCCCGGCACTTGAGTCCAGTTGAGACCCCGGACCAGCCCAGAGTGCACCTCATGTGATTAGCTCATTAAGGGTCAGCTCAGAGTGGCTTTCGTGGCCAAGGGATTAGGGATGGTCTCGGGTTTGGTTCATAAGAGGATAGCTGGCAAGGGGCTCCTTGTAGCCAATTAATGAAAATATTATGTGGCAGGCCATAGATTACTCTTTCCAGAGTTTCCAAGCTTCCAAATCATTTCTCATCCAGTTATTAAATTTCAAATTCTAAGCAGACTTAGAAAAAATACCATTGCTAATACGCACAGTATAATTATCATTAGAAGAGAGCTCATTAAATGAAGACTTTTTGTCGCTATCCCTGATGCCAGAAGCACCAGTACCAGTACCTCCAAATGAACCAAGTTCGCATGTCAGCTCCTCGGGTTTCCGCAGATCCAATTAGAACTCATCTCTGGCCAAACAGAAGCAGGGTCCGAATGCATCCATCCAGCGTGCATAGATCAAGTTTACGCCATCGCTGCATGGCCAACTAATTGGAAGTCCAATAAAAATGTCGGATCTGCAGGAAGGCTGGCAGGCAGGCCGGCAAGAAACATATACAAAATTAGGAGAGGGGGAGGAGCTGCAGGCCAGCGGGCAGTCAGCCAAAAAGCAACTCGAGTGCAAAGCCCACTAATGACTTTCTGCGAAAAGAGGCTCCTAGCCAGATAGAGGGGGGAGGGGGAGGGGGAGTGCCAGGAGGCTCACCAAATGCAGGCAATTGTGCATGACGAATGTGGCAGGGGACTGAGCCAGAGCTAGTGCCTAGGCCTGGACTTGCTCCGAGCCAACTCCTGTTACTGTTCCGGCCATGTTTATGACTGACATTTGCGGTGACTGTGGCTGACCATTTAGTTGCTGTGGTAAACTTTCTTGCGCCGGGCTAAATCGAGTTCACGTGGCCAACCGTAACTCAGTGAAACTATTAACTTGGCCGAGGGAAATGCCACTCCGCCACCGAGGACCCCGAATAGCTTAGGCATTTTCCAAGCCGAAAAGTTTTTTCGTAGGGGCGTCGTCGGCTCATTTTATGACTCGGAGCCCCAAGAACAGAACCACAGCGTAGACTCGACGTTTTTAATTTGTGAAGCAAATGAAAGTTTCTCGGTTTTTATTTTATTCCGCCAGGGTTTTACAACCTTTTTATGGTTCACTGTTCATTATTAGCCAACATCAGCAGTCCTCTACGATTCGTACTCTCGTTTTCTGCCTTCTCACTTTTGGCGTTTTATTTTTTTGGCCTTTTCCCGCTTTTGGTTGTTAATATTTTTGGACGCCTTTATGCCTACTTTTATGTTACCCACCACTCGCCTCGCAAACTCGCCTCGCATGTCTGCCACCCCCGAATTGAACCGACCCGCATCCGCAACCGTATCCGCCCACCCCGCCCCAAAAGTCGCCCGGACAAGCAAACGGAGAAGGATGCACTTGCCGCCGGACGCTCCCCGCCCGCCTTCACCCGCACGCCTTCCAAGCGCCAGCCGAGACGCGTGATTGATGACTTTTTTAACAGCAACGGCAATGGCAACGGCACCATCTCCACCAATGGAAACGGCAGTGGAGCAGCAGGTGGACCTGGAGGCGTCCACATGGGCAACAGGCCGTTGCCGCAGCCCGGTCTGGGCACCATCTCCAAGTGAGTACTCCAAATGCCCATCATTTGTTTTCATTCCATGCACAAAAGTTTTGATTTACCCATCCGCCATGTACACCAAAGGGTGCACTAAAAAAAACTACCTAAATCTGAAAATATAGCTAATGAGGCATGAACTAGATTTTACATTTTTATCCAGATTTTATAGTTTAAGTTAGATATTTTTATATATAACTATTCAAGCCCTTAATCCTGATGAATCTGATGACTAAATTCTAGTAATAGATTCTACCCATTCAATAGTTTCTCCCCGTGTAGACAAAAACCTTTCCGCTCGTAGTGCTTTCTGTATTTTACCCATTTAGATACCAGCCAGCTGCTTCCTTTGACGTAGTTGTCCTTTTTCGGCCACTTTTTTTTGTTCCTCAGACGGTTGCTTTTTTAGTAATCATTTTTGGAGCTGGCGCGCCGGAAGAGCTCTCATGTGGCTCGTTGGAGGGCTTCCCTTTGATCTGTTTTTAATTTTCAAACATATTTTTCGGGGCCTGTCTGCAGCTTCATTGGATGCTATTGCTATGGCTATAGCTATTTGGTAGCACGCCTCACTTGATTGTATCGCCCGGTTCAATTTGAAAGGAATGCTGGCGGAGAAGCACTTCATCATTCCCCGCCATTACAATCCATTCGATGTTTGCTTTTGACAGGATAGCAACTCCTTGGCATTGTCCTCGCTCAAGTGCCTTTTGGCATGTGCTCTCGCCCAATTTTTGTTTCGGATTCGTGTTCAAAATCCATTTAGTTGCCATTTTGAAGGCAGTTACATTGTCTAGACGCAACATTTATTAAATGTTTTATGGTTGCAAGCATCAAATTATATAGACAAATAAAAATTCAGCCATTAGTCCTGTCCGAGTCCTTGGCGCGCAACGAAAATGTCCAAATGTTGTCGAACTGCTGCCAGGATGTTCGAAGCGAGTGGGAATGAGCAAAAATTGAGTCATGCAAGGAGATTTATAGTTGTGAGTTCCCCAACTTTCCCGAAAAGGCAAAGGCAGGGAGTGTTCTGACAGGCTGTAAGGAAAGAGCTGTAAGAGTTAACCGAAAGCGATCCTAAGAAGCACTCGAATCAGGCAATTACCAGAGACAGTTCCCCAGCTCCCTCGCTCCATTCTGTTAGCTGTCAGTATAAGTGTTGCCCACCATCCGTGCATAAATTACACGCTCAGGTGAGGCTCTAAATAAGGTAATAGAAGCCAATCCCCCGGCCGATCTGGGCTCGTCGTAATCGCTGGATTCCTAGGAGGAGCTGGGATGAGCAAATAGCCCACGTCATTTATCATTTGCAAACAAAGAGAAGCCCAAACATCAGGCAGCCGGACAGGCCAATCAAGCTGCCCCCCACACCACTGATCGCTGATCGATCACTCTTAAAAAAAATTCCTAAAAAAGTCGTAGCTGAAATTGCTTTTTTTTACTGACGGTCTTCGGTTTAAGAAGAGTTTTTCTCCGAGTGCAGTAACCAATTCGAAGCGGGAGCATACATAAATCACTAGGCACGCCTGACCACGTTCTGGATCTAAGGCTGGAGCTGAATCCGCAGTCGGAGCTGCAGTCAAATGGCGACGACTCCTGAGAGTACGAAATGATTGCCCGCTGATTGCCGGTGCGGCAATTACTCAATTTTACACACGCGCATTATTTGTCTGTGTCGATCTCGGCCTGGAGTTCTGGGCTGCCGGCCATCCCCCTGCCGGATGGCTCCTTCTCGGACAGCCTAAATGGCCTCCGGTGCCTGTGGTGCTGGGATGCCGCAATGCCGCGGACTTTAATCAACGTTTATGTTAAACAATTTAAATTTATGGCAAAATAATGCGAGACCCGAGCGATTGCTGACTGATCCCCCGCTCTTAATCTTCCTCCCCGTCTCTCCTTTCCAGCAACTACGATAGTCCGTACCGCTCCACCTACAGCATACCCACCAGCCTGGGAATTCGGCCCTGCCACCAGCAGCAGCAGAACAACAACTCCAGCAGTTACAACAACAACAGCGGCGGAAACCTCCAGACCCCGGACTCTCCTCGGAGCACCCGCAGTGCCCCCTGGCCCCGCTCCCAGCAGCGTTCGCTCTTCGGCCACAATCCGTCGAGTCCGCGCTCCGTCCGGTCGGCCAGTACGGCGGGTGGGGGTCTGCACCACCACCACAGCCACCATAGCCATGGACACGGAACCAGCCACCATCCGCACCACCAATCCTCGTCGGCCGCCGCCTCCTCGCACCATCAGCGCCAGCAGCGGGCCAGCTCGTCCTCCGCCTCGCACCAGCAGCAGCGGTACCGCTCCAGCTCAGTGGAGAGTCACTCCTCCAACGATTCGCGGTCTACTCGCAGGTTAGTTACAAAAATCTATAACAAAACTAATATATTTTCAAGTTTATTGGAAAAAGGTTAAGAAAATTGAAAAAGTCATAGCCTAAAACACTTATCTAGAAAACATTTCAAGGGAAATTCCATTTGAGAATCAAAAATATTTTGATAATGCAAAGGCCGTTAAATAACTTCAAGATAGAGTCAAGTTGTCTACTAATTGTGATTTGTGGAGCTCCCTATAATCCCTATTGACTTGTACATCCTGAGACATGGATAAAAGTTGTGCACACGAATTTTGAATAATTATCTTATCGTCGAAAATCTCTCTCATTCCAAAGTGTCATTCGGGTATTTATCTTATCTGAAAAGAATTGGCCTTATTAGACTCCAACTTAAGAGATATCGTTTAATAAATAAACGGACAGTCCCTACGTAGCTGGCGAAATACCAAAACATGAATGACTAATCGAAGAAAATAAACTTTTATCGTCCCAGACACAAGCATCGTCATCGTCGCACTTCCGATAATGAGAGTGAACTATCGCGTGGATCTGGACGCTCGGGAAGATCAGGACGCTCCCACCATCGCAAACATCGAAGATCCCACCGGCATCGGAGGGACTCGGCGGGCGGATCCGATCACGACAGCAACCGAGGACGCAGCTACTCCGGACATCGCAGCTCCTCGATGCGGAGTGGCAGCGCTGAGCTCATCGACTCCACGTCGCAGTGGCGGGAGGTGCAACGTCGCCAGGCAGAGGCAAGCTTGGGCCAGAGCTCTGTGCAGCAGGCGGCGGTTTCCAAGAGCAGCATGGTGGCCAGAAGTCTGCACAGCAACGATAGCCACTCGGACACCCATTCGCACCACAAGTCGCGCAGGCATCGCAAGAATAAGTAAGTTTCCAAAGCAACTCCTTTTCCAGATGTTTTAAGTAGGTTCTCTTTGCAAAGATCTCCGTCGGAGTCACGCAGTCGCATGTGGAACAGTGAACTGGCCAAGCACCTGCAGTTCGATCTGGTCGACACCGAGGGCATGTCGGAGCAGCAGCTACGAGAGATACCCTACACGGTGGTGGAGACCAACTCGAAGCGATCCAACTCAAACCTCAAGATTCACAAGAGCAACAGCAAGAGCAGTGTGGGAGCCAAGAGTACGGGTTCAGGCAACACTATTACCAATGGCAGTGGGTCGGGCAATGCCGGACAGGCCAGGAACCGTGTGGATCGTATCAGAGGGTAAGGATTGGGGCTGATTTTCAACTGTT
The DNA here is from genome assembly GCA_035047585.1 of Drosophila monieri. NCBI lineage: Eukaryota > Metazoa > Arthropoda > Insecta > Diptera > Drosophilidae > Drosophila > Drosophila monieri. The sequence goes on along the minus strand of JAWNPJ010000115.1, from coordinate 510,774 downwards.
AGCTAAGTTATATAGCTTTTCTAACTTGTTTAAATGAAAATTTCACAGACTTTATTATCAAAGTTCACATCCACACGACAGCAACGGCGTTGGGGTAGGAAGTGGAGGACATGCCCCCAAAAACGGATCTATTAGATCTGCCAGCACTATATCATCCAGGGAATGTGAGCGTAACAATGGCTTAGTTAGGTAAGAAATGCTAATTAGTTAGTTTGTTGGTTCAAAAGTTAAAGGATATGCGTGTTTGCTCGTAGAATGATGTCCAGCATGAGCATGGGTGACTTTATCTCGCCCACTGGCTCCAATCTAAGTCCGCTGGAGAACTCTGCCCTGCGAGTTTCCCATGAGCACACCGATTCCGGCTTAGGAGCAGATCAGGACTATGCTTACTCCTCTGAAAGGTAGGAGCTTAAATATTTATTTTAAACTTTGCACTTACTAGTCAATAATTTAATTTTTTTCCTATTTATAAATTAACCCGAAAACCCACAGATCCAGCGACAGCACACGCTATGGCACCAACAAGTCCTCGGGAGCCTCCAGCGGATCGCACCGCAAGTCGGGCGGCAGTGCCGGCGGCGGCAACAGCGGCGGCTACAACAGCCTCATGCAGCAGACCGTGAGTAATCAGCAGCAGCAGCAACGCTCGCTGTTCGCTCAACAGCAGCGGCAGCAGCAGCAGCAGAAGAGCAATTACAAATACGCCACCTCCTCGCCATCGAACACTAACCCCGCGAGCGGATCGAACTCGGGCCTGGCGCCAGTGCACAATCCGACCAGCGCCAGCGCCAGCCCGAATCCGAATCCTAACGCGAACTCCAATCCGAATCCCAACACTGGCGCCAATGGAAACGCTACTAACCCAACGGCGTCGCCGGCCAATCGGCTGCTCCACTACACAACCTTCGAGAACAACCAGTACAAGTTCAGTCTGAACAATGCCCTGGTCCGGAACTCGAAGGGGGTGTCGGGGGGCAGCAGCAGCAATATCCCAGGTGGTGGGGCTTCGGGTGGTGGTGGTGGTGCTTTCAGCCGGCAGCGCAGTTTCGTAGAGTGGCCCAGCAATCCGGCGGCCCCCTACTATTACCAGGGTCCCTCGACGCACGTGGCCCAGGCGAAGAGGCGCGACGCCAAGTCGGACATCGGAGTGCCCACGCGCCGTCTATCCGGGCAGAGTATTACCAAGACGCAACTCCTCACGGGCGGCCATTCCCAGCTGGCCAACGCCGGCTGCTATCCGCTCCACTACGCCAGCAGCAGTGTGACCGGTTCTGCCTACAATCGACCCCTGGGTCAGAGGTCAGGAGGCGGTGGCGGTGGTATGGGCGGTGGCAGTGGCCCCTCGGGAGGTTTTGGCCTCCAGCCGGCCAAGTCGGACCTGTTTCTGTCCTACATCCACGGTGGGGAGTACGAGCGGCCGTACATCTACAACTACAAGATGCCACAGATGCCGGCGGGCGGAGGGGGATCGGGTGGATCGCCTAAACAGCAGCCCACCGCTTACCACATCTCCGGCTCGCAGACCGCCGATCCCCCGCCGCCGCCACCTCCGCTCTACGGGGGCACGGCGCCCGCCAACGACGTCATGTACTATCAGTTCGACAAAGGAGCCGCTCCGTCAACGTCAGCGCCGCCGCCCATTGTCCAGCAGCCGCGTCAGTCGTCGGCTGGCGGCTGCGGCAGAGGCGGAGGCGGCGGCGGTGGTCCATTAGTGTATCTGCAGCATGGCCAGAACGCATCTGTATCTGGCGGATCGTCAAGTGTCGGCGCGGTGCAGCCAACTGTGAGTACGCCTTGAGGTTCGCATGTTGTGTAAAGCGTAAACCTGTCGCATGCTGTCGATGTCCCGTCTCTTTGGATCTGCAACTTGTGTTTTTAGTATATTTTTCCTTCTTCGGTGTGCCACTCCATTGTGTTTTGTTCTTTGTTGTTTTTATGTTTTTTGTGTTGCATGTTTGTTGTGTTACCTTAATTGAATCCGTATTTTATTGGCATTATCGCAGCCGAGCCAAGCACTTAGCTCACTGTGCACCCCAAACAGTTTCACGTACTTAGCCTGATAAGTCTGTGTTATTTCCTATATGTTCTGTAGAGAGCTGTTGGCCAGCTCGTCCCAACTGCATGACGTATACTTAATTTTATTTTTCTATATTCTTTTCGGTTGTAATTCTAAAGAGCGCAGCTCATATGTACGGGTATTCGTATTTGTGTTTGTACAAGTGTAATAAGTAACTGAAGCTTTTATGTTGATTATTTCGTAAGACTCATTGTAAACACGGGGAGTGAATGGGCCACTCTCTGTCTGTGTCCCCATTCCCCAGATTTCCCCGAATCCCAAACCCTTGTGCCAGCCCTTATCTTATGCACACGCCCGCCAGAGACGCCCGGCCCGGCGTGTATGGGTGGTACTTATCAAAAGCGAGTCTATGTCTGCACAGACGGGAATAAAGTTGCCGCTATCTCGCTCCCAGGATATAGTGAAATTTAATTAACTTAAATTTAAGGCGTGAGACAGTCACTGGCACTGCAGGGCGTCCGGGAGCAACCTATGGGGGCTTCTGTGTTTAGGATATGTTTTGAATAGTTTGGCGAATCTTTAGCAATAAACAAATTCCCATACATGGATAGCTGGGACCAACTCGAAAGTATGCTATGCGAAACTTTGCCCAATTTCACGCATGCCTAATTAACAACTGAAATATTCCAACTAATTTTTGTTTGGAGCGCAAATAAATTGCCCCAAAATAAAAGACCATAAAGACCTGGCAGACAAGACAAAGGCTGGAAGGCGAGCCGAGATTGGGAGGCAGGCAGGCAATAAAAGAGAATAAATAATAAGCAACTATTTGCGCTACATTATCCAAGTTTATATAACAGACAGGACCCCTCGCCGGCACACAGCATCTTCCTTTTTCGGGCTGGCCAAGCAAATAATTTCAACTAAAGTTGATGGCACGAATCTCGCCGCTACCAAAGCACAAATACTTACAATTCTAAAATAAATTCTGTGCCAGCTTCGAGGCCTTCCCCACCGACCGGGTCACACGCATGTGTGTGACTATATAGATATAGATATACATCCATGTATATATATAAACATATATCCATGACCGTCGACATGTGTGCGTGTGTCCCAAATGGCCTGGCAGCAGCCAGAGAGTACATAGAAACATTTTCGAAATGTTTGGCATAATTTCGCTATAAAATAAATTTTGCAAAATTGTTTTTCCTAAGCTGGGAAGCAGCTTAGTGAAGTGAGTGGGCCAACGCCAAGACAACGCCTGGCAACTTCGGCATCGGCATCGCCAGCAAAAGCAACGACATCAGCAAGGACATCAAATAAAACAAGCAAATCAAAAATTATGACAGCACAGCAAGGAGCAGGGCAGCAAGGCAGCCCAAGGAGCATGCCAAACACGGAATCCTGGGACAGGGGAAGTTACGGGAATGTGGGCTTGCGGGATATCTTGGGATCTGGGGACACAGGACACCATCTTGGCCAGGCCAAAGTGGCAAAGTGCGCTGCCAGCGGCCAAGAGGCAAACGCCGGAGCCGACAACCCCCAAACGGTGGGCGTGGGAGGGTGTGGCATGTATTTGCCCAAAAAGCAGTTAAGTCAATAAATTTACTGATTTAATGTGGCAAAAGTTTCGATTGTTGTTGTCTCTGGCTGCTTCAAGGGTTACCCGTTGCCGGAGGCGACCATCATGTCGAGTGAAGGCCCTCCGCCTTCGGAAAACGCCTGCAGTTTTTATTTCTTTCGTTGTCCCGACGGTTATTGTTGTTGCCGCCTTAGAGGACACACCGCACACAAGCACCCAGAGCCAAATCCTAACAAATGCTAGATTAACACAATTGGTAAACAATAAAATCAACAAACTTCGATGGATTTAAGCAATCTTCTCACTAAATGATTATTGGCAGTAGCTTGTTTGCCAGGAAAAAAGGATAGGGATAAAAAAAATGTAGTCGATTTATGAAAATAAATTAAAATTATGAAACCTTTTTGAAACTTTATTCGATTGGACAGAATTTTAATTCAATTTGCATAACTTTTCATTTGAGTTCACACAAGAGTACAGGTTAAAGGTCAGTGAGCATTCATTAATGTTATGTCAGTCTTGGTCAATATTATGAAAATTTCATTTTAGAAAACAATGCAGAGCGCACACAACAAACCAAACCGAAAGAGCCATAAAAAATATGAAATTGCCAATTGATTTATTGGCAGAAAACATTTTTCCATGTCAAATAGTGCGGAAAATTTAAAAAAAGCTGAAACAAAAGAAAAACTTTAAACAAACACGCTTTTGTGTACGCAGCATCCGTGCATGATTTAATTATTCATCGCGTTGGCAATTGAAAATTCTGCATAGATAGGTGGGGGGACGGCCGCTATTTTTTATGGCTCTAAGCGCCTCTTTTGTCTCGCGGCCTGGGGGCGGCATATGTCGCGTCGCCGGCATATTTTTATGCATTTTTTATTTGCGAACAAAAGTATTTAAAAAATGTTTTATGCATATCCGGAAGGGCGGGCCCCGCCGACGGAAAAAAGGGATACAAAACTAAATACATATATGCATAGATCGGGGAAAGGTCGGTAGGTAATAATTATCTTTGATGGTGACAGTTGCTAGACGATGTCCATGACATTGGATTCGTCCTGCTGCCTTGAACCCGCGTGTTAATGAAGGGGGCGGTTGACACTCGGCAACATTTATGCCAGACAATTTGATGCATTAGCGTGTGTCTGTGTGTGCTGGGCTATGGGCGTGTTTGGCCAACGACTGTGCCCAATTAACACACAGACACACACTGACTGCCGCGGGTAAATACATCCACACACCCACCCATAAAGCCATAAACGGGGGAAGAAAATTAATTAAATTCCTTTGGCTTTGGCTAGCGCTCTTCAAGTTTGTTTATGCAATCTTGTACGTGTTTCCATTAGGCTACAATTCAAAGTTCATTATTGAATGGAAGCGGGCGTGGCGGAGCCAGCCCCCATTATCCATCCCATCCCTAATCACTCGCCACAGATCCCCATTCTACCACGAGGCATAAGAGATAAACTTCGGGCCTCTCGGGCAACAAATACGATTTTCAAGTTGAATGCAATTTTAATTAATAGAAAATCAAACAAACTTGTGAGTCCTCCTACACTCCATGCACACCAATCCGAATTTATATACAAAGCAACTCGACTCTTGCTTGCAACAAACTTGTAGCAGTTGGCTTCAAAAAGCATAAGCTGCCGGCACACAAAGGCCTTACGCTTAAGTGAGTGAAGGATACTCGAACCCTGACACGGTATCCGTTGGGTTTCGGGTCTTCCCGAGTGTTTGTGCACCTTTCTGATTTCATTTACAAATGAAACTCACAGACTATGTGTATAGTACGCATGTATGTACGTGCGGCATGCTTCCGGTTTGTTCTTATGCTCGCATGTGTGTTGACTTTTGGCAAAGAACTCGCAATCACAAAGGCATCAAATGGGCTACAGGCGAACGTGTCTTGAGCCAAATTGAATGAGCTTTTAGCCGTATTGAGCCAGAGACAGACGCCGAAACCACACATGTCTGCCACTCGAATGGCTTAATATGTTGCCTAAATGCAAATTCAGGTTGCTTTTTATGGTACTGTATTTTTAACTGATTGGAAACCTAAACTAGAGTTTCATTTATTAGAATAAAAACTAAGCCTAGGTGATATTCCTCATTAGAAATAAATAAGCCATTCGAAACCATTCTAAGGTTTGTAGAGAGGCTTAAACAGCGTTACGGAAGCTGGGTCAACTAACCCCAGAAACAACCGCCATAGCATGAAGGATGCAATCAAGAGCCAACCGCAGGGTGTGTGGCTTTGGCCAAATGGGATTGGAATGGGATAGCCCCCACCGTGCTCCACTTGACCACCTGTGCGCGCGGGTCAATTCTGTTGGCCAGCTGCTTGGCCCCCAGGCAGGGCGAGTGCAATCAGGCGAGCCTTTGTTACCATTACCACCGCTGATACCATTGGCATTTCGTATTGTTGATTCTGGACATTGTTGTTCGGGTATTTTCGCGCAGGTTTCCGCGGTGTGTAATTAAAATTGTGTATTGTGGAAGTTGTGCCCGCGGCGCTAATGATAAATTTATGGGCGGTGGGAGAGTGGGAAAGTGGGAGCCAACTGGTTTGAGTTTCTATTTGTAAATTAATTAAAATGCCACCGAACCGAATTTGGTTGATTTTGTCAATATTATCGTAATTGAAATATTATTAAACATGTCAAATTGTCGATGAATCGCATGAAGTGCATGTACCTGAGTGCCTAATTCGCAATGTTTTTGTTAGCGTCTACAATTATTATTATAGTCGTGAATGTTATTTTAAATTAGTAAGCATAATATTGTGATAAATCATTAGCTGCGTAAGTGCATGCTCCGTTGTGCTAAAACTACTGAACAATAGTGTCTGATTAGAGCCCGAACCTCCTGCAAGAAAGCTAAACCTTGTTTGTATTTTCCCCGAAACCAATCCGAAAACCCCACCCTGAATCCACCAAACCAGACGCACTCGTCGCACTCCTGCAGCGAGGAGGACGAGGCCATGATTGTCCTGGAGGCCATGCAACAGGATGCCCAGACCACCAACGACGAAACGGAAGACACCGATGACGAGGCGGCCGAGGCCGAGGATATGTTTGATGCTGATGCTCCTTTGATGTCCCCAACGGGCAGTCACAATAGCACAAACAACAACAGCACCAACAACAATAGCAATAGCAATAGCATCAGCAACTGCATCAATATCAACAACAACGGAAACGGAAACAATGGAAATCGCCACTCGACGGCGACCAATATTAATTTCGATAATTGCAATGTGAATGTCTACAGTGGTCAGCTGGCGAAACAACTAGGGCCAATTACCACAGGCAGTCAAACGTTAAATTGTCCCACATTGAATGCAAATACCAATACAAAGTCCAATAGTAGCCATACCACCTCCAATAGCCATACAAATGCCATTACCACCACCAATGCGAATGCGAATGCGAATCCGACTTGCGATCCCCCAACCAACATAGCTGCCCTTACCAACAACCACACCACCAATTCCAATATCACCACAGCAGCAACTGCAGCTGCAACAGCGGCTGCTGCAGCAGCCATTGCAACAACAACTGGCACCACAACAACTGCAAATGCAACTGCCACAGCAGCATCTATTGCAACGAATTTGCACTCGAACCTACAACAAAATCAAAACATTTCCTCCAGCTTAGAGATAATCCTATCGCCAATTATCCAAAGTAGTCGACGGTAAGTTTTATATTTTCAGTTTGTTTTCGGTTTCGTTGTTCGAGTACCCCTTGAATCGTAGTTACAAAAGCTACCTGTTTCCGTTTCAGCTTCAGTTTTCCAGTTTTCAGTTGTTGTAGCTTACCAGAGACCGAATACCAAAACGACCTTTGACCTGCATGAAACAATGAAAAATAACAGAAGCGACTTCTGTTCCCCCCCTAGTTGGAAATAGACATTTTTTTGTTCCCAGTTGCAGTTGGATCAAAGTCGACACTGAATGGGATATTGTGTGTGTATTTGCTTTTGTTCTCAATTAAGTTGAAGTCTTAGCTTTGAAACTAGCTATGTTACTAGATGAAAGCCCGGGTGGGACGAACAATAATGTTTACTGAAGTTTGCTCCTCAAAACCCATTTTCTTGATGAACCCTTCTCATATTGTTACAACTATCGCTGTCAGTTTTGTAATGTTCTTGTTAAATATTACCCACAACCCTTGGGTATGTTTTAAAGTTGGATAATGATAAGTTAACTTAACCTTTTGTTCTTTGTGACCCTTGTATCCCCAGCTATCTGATACATCAATTTTTATTGAATGCCACTGAAAATTTAAAATCACCCGCCACACTCAAACAGACACACCAGACATCTCCTTAAAGTGTGCGAAAACAAAACGCAACGAAAACATTATAAATTATGTATTAATGTGCCCGTTAGGCCCACGCAACACGGAATGGGAGTGGAGGGGAATGGCTCCGCCCCCTCCTTAGGGACCTTTTGCCTTGGCTTTTTTGGCCTGGCCGCTTTTTGCCAGCTGCCAATTTTCAATTGCCTCCCGGACAAAATACGCAGGGGGAGGCGACAACGATAACAATCGAGGGAGGCTGGCAACAACAATGGCAAAGCCTCTCAGGCAAACATTCATTCTCATTTCAATTTCACTTGGTTCTTGCTTTCGTTCTGGATTTACATTTGATTTGACTGCGATGCGTACGCCGTTTGTTTTCTCGGCAATGTCTCTGGCTTGGCCCTTGGTTTTTGCATCGTCGACTCCGTCGACGTTTTTACGCTTGGCATGGCAGCGGAACGCACAAATATTTATGTTAGCTGGGGTGAATTTTACTAGGAAATTCGACAGCCTATTTACAAATGAATAGGTTAATGTCATTGGAGGCCGGGAGACTGGTTCTCGGGGATCGAAGGAATCTGCTCCCGCTTCCAGAGCGATGTTTACGAGCCAAACTTCAGGCAAATTGACTTTAAACATGTCAATTTAAATTTGGTCCCGGCCCTCGATATCATCCTCGAAAATAAAAGCCATTTCCGTTTGTCCGTTTCTCGCTGGCTGTGCGCCTCATTAACGCGGCCCGAAAAAGTATGCTATGGCGTACATTGTTCAGTCAGAAATATTACTCATACGCCGCATTGCACGCAGCCATTGAAGCAACAAAATGACAATTTCACAACAAATTAACTACCCAGCCAGGCGAGCAGACAGGCCAACATTCATTCGGTTCCGTATATGAATGTATGTGAGTAAATGCGATAAACCCAGAGAATACTCATACACACCCAACCGCCCAGGACATTTATGCGAGCTGGGAATTGCAAGTAAATGACCTTCAAACTCGATAAGCGAAAACAAAACAAGCGAAAGTGCTAAAAATATACATAATTTTCAGCACACGAGAAGACAAAAACCCCTCGCACACACAAACACTTACATGAATACACGATAGGGCCAAAAGCCCACCAACACTCACATTCACACTCCAGGGCGAAAGAACGCACCAACATTAAAATATACGAGGCTAGGAAAAGCGAGCCGGGTAAATGATATTTCTGCCGGCTCGATGCCCCGATGCCAATGTCTCTGTGCCTCCGACACGCACATAAATACAAATTTCAACAAAACAACAGGCCACAAAACAAAAATAACCCACAAAAAAATAAGCGATGAAAGCAAAAAGGCACAATGTTGGCAACAACGGCAGCTAGCCAAAAAAAAAAAAAAACAACCAGGCTAGGCAAACATTTCATATCGTAGAAATACTTTCAAGCCAAATAAACAAAATTTTGCAAAAGCAACAACGAAATAACAAACAGTTGAAAGGGAAAATGATTCTTTTGTAGTTGTCAGGAAGTTGACCTACAGTTACTCTTTGCCACTTAAGGGAAATCTATCTAAACTAGAGTTAAGGACAATAACTTAATAGCATTATTTGTAAATACTTGACAAAACCACATATTATTTTAAATGTAAACCTATTTGGATGTATAACTATTGAGAATCTCCTCGAAATTCCGTGTTATACTCTAAAGAGTATCCCCACAAAAGGTCTATTTTTTCGACCTTGGTATCACAACGGCAGCCATTTCTTTCCCTTTGCAACCCCTTGGCCCTTGGCAATCGACCATTTGGAGCCCACCGCGACTTGTAGCTAGACCGCACGCCACCGAAGGAAAGCGGCATCAACAAAGGGTCCTGGCCAAAAACTTTACGCATTTTTGTCACAGAAACCAAATAGAAAACAAAAACGAAAGAGAAAAAGTAAACGCAAGGGTGGGGAAGCAAAAGTGCTGAAAATGTTGAAAGTGCCCGAGTGGCAATCGTAAATTTGACGCACATTTTTCCCGGAGGCGGAGAGATAAGCCTATGAATGGCTATATAAAAACTCAACATGGCTGGGCCCTCGGTTTTTGAACATTATGTGTCGAGGGGCTTTTGGGGCTGTTCATTTCGGCCATTTGGATTTCTTTTGGTTTATGATTAAATTAAGTAATTATTTGTGGTGTGGCGCCACAACTAAAATGATAAAAAGTATTCAATTTGTGGCAGGGAATGCGATAAAACTGGATTTACAGCGGCCATAAAGATCTTGGTTGGCACTTGAACTATATTTTTGCAGAATTTATTTCGAATTGAAAGCCACAATAACGTATACGCACTGTAGTCGCTAGAACAAACTAACAAGCCCAACGCACACCCATACACTCACACATCCCACCAACTCACACACAAACGCACTAGAAACTTAACGAGAAAATCGAATCAACAAGAAAACTTTTTCTAACATATGCAAATATTTTCTCTTTCTCTCCCCACCCATCCCTCTCTTTCTTTTGCACTTTTTCTCTCTTTCCATGACATGCAACCGCTACTGCAACTACTGCAACAACTACGGCAAACAACAATGCAAACTACAGAGCGCAATTGTAAGCGAAATGAGCACAGAATTGTGAGAATTAGCTAAATTTAATTTGCAATAGCCAAAGCCCGCCGCCCCCAACGACCACGCCCATGCAGTAACAGCTGGCAGTGCCTGCGCCTCAAATCCACCGCCCACTGCATTCTGCAAACTTTGGTTGCAGCAGCAACAGCAACAGCAACAGCAGCAGCAGCAACAACCACTCTACGAGCAGGAACAGGCTTGGCTCTAGAAAAGAATAAACAGGATCAACAACACGCACAACATGTAAGTGGAAAGTTAAATGGAAACTACGTATGCGGGTCCCTGCACAAAAGTATGCTACGGAAAACAGCAGAAGCAGCAGCATCAGCATCGGTAGTGGCAACCAACAACCAAGCAACCCAACAACGAGGCAACATCAACAAAACAGCTACAATAAACAACATTTAAAAGCCGCCGGGGCAAAAGTTGGACTAAAAGTTTTCAGCTGCGTTGCTGGCTCTTGTCGTTTGCAAATTAAATGCACATTATGCCAACATGTAAATAGATAATGTAGCTCCGTCTGTGTATGTGTATATATGTTAGTTTTTTGAAATTTTCAAAATAAAAACCTAATGGTAAACCTAATCAGCTAAGCAAAGACGAAGACGAACAGAATATGCAATGGAAAAAGAAAACGAAAACGAAAACGAATAGGAATGCGAAAACAAAAAGAAAACAAACTTAGCTTAAGACGCGGATAATCAAAAAGCCAAAAAAGCAAATGTATCTCACAGATAAACAACAGCAATCCGGGACTGGGCGGGGCTGAGCTGGGCTGGGCGCGTTCAGAGCATAAAAGCAAAAATAAATTGTGCGTTAATGATAAGCGGCGCACATTTCAGCGGCATAAAATTTATTAAAATATGCGCACAAGCCAGACACAGCCAAACAAGGAAGCGAAAACTTAGGCAGCATAAACATATTTATGCTTGCCAGGCACACACACCATACACTCACACACACACTCCCAGCCATTCACAGACTCAGATACAAAGATACAGATAGCCATTCTAGCGACTCTGCAAGGAAATCGTTAGCGATAAATATAAAATTTTATTGTTTTGCCTGGTATCCGTATCTGGTGTGTGTGTGCGTGTGTGAGCTTTGTGCGGGCCTGGAAGTAAATTAAATATACGTTTTTATTAACTACTAAGAACCAATTTGATACGCATTTAAATAATGCCCCTTACACAAGGGCCAACAAAATTATGTAAAATTTAATTTTACTGCATTCGGAATGAAGAGCTAGCAGCAGCAAGAAGAAAAGCCAAATAAATGTAATAGCCTATGTTTGTAATTTAAATAAAATATATACTAATATGAAACACAGAAAACGGATACTCTAGTTGTAGACCTAGCTAAGACTTTGTGTTTTGGCCCCAACTACTTACTTACTTATGCCAACAACGTCCAACAATTTCAATAATATTTATGTAAGCCTAGTTAAATACCCTCGAAAGCGGAGCGGAGACTTTTGACCATATACTTTAAGCCCATTTAAGCTTAGTTTAACCACTTGGACTAATTTAAGTACTCAGCTCTTGTGTCTGTACTCTTGTCCGTCCGTTCGTCTCACCGTCTGTTTAATTATGTAAATATCAATTGACCATCTAGCTGCCCCTTCACCCCGTTGTCCAACTTGAACTTTGTCACTCAACCGAAATCAAAGAGAATCAATCGAAATATTTAATATTACTTAATAGATTGTGTGGTCAGATTAGAGCTACGAGTAGAAGCGAATACGGAATGCATATGAAATATTATCGATTTAGCACTTAAACATAAAACAAAAAACATAAAACATATTTCATATTGGTGTAAACGAAAAATAAATACGATTAAATGTCTCTAACAAGATTTTACAATGAGTGTGTCACTTTTATAAAAATATATATGTATCTAATATATACAATAAAATTACAAATAAAATATAAACGGCAACCGACATTTTATACAAAACACTTACAAAGCCAAATTTTTTATTCATTTTCATCCTGCAATCACGAGTGGGGTCGCCGGGTCGCCGTTATCTGGGGGCTCTCTAAAAAAAGATGCCACCCTGCGGGCCACTTCAACTGTTGTAGCGAAACAGTAAAAAGCATAACAGCATCCCGGTCTGATAAGCGTTCGGCCAAAGGACGACAAGCCAGCTGAGTTTGAAGGACCAAGTTGGGGGCATCCAGGCGATAAGCAGCCGAGACGCGAGAAGACAAAGGCTATGCGAAACTTTCAAGTTGAAGACCTCGACTTGAGCGTGGACAACAATGCAGAGAGCTCAGAAATTAGCGAACTTACGCAGCACAAAGAAATGCCCCTCACGAATTATGAATGGCCTTGCATAAGTTTCGCCCAAGTGGATAGTCCAGGGAGTCAGCCAACAAAGAGGGCCATAAAGCCATCCTAACTGGCTCAGACATCAGATGCCACTGCAGCTATAAGTGAGAGCTACAAAGGGTGCTTATAAATTATGAGTGTGGAACTTGCTAAATGCTACACTCCCTACACCAGATATCATTTAAAGTTGTCATTTCATTGTAAGTACTCGTATATTTATGCTTACTATAGAGCGGGGAAACGTCAGAAAAAATTATTTTAAAAAATAGAGATATTGTTCGATCCGATCTCGAGTACTCAACCATTATAAACAGAGTCACCTTGGGAGAAAACTCCACAAGCTGTCAGCTCCGACGAACAGAACAAGACCACTCCATCACATAGATACACATTATACTTTTTTAGAACATTACGTCAGTTGAGCCTCACACATTTTTATACAAATTCATCAATAGCCGCCAAAAATCCGCAAACACTCCATAGAAGACACTGGACTTAACCGCAGATAGCCAGCAATGGCATCACCCAGCAAGAGCAATGGTATCAGCACCAAGGTCACCACGGTGGTGGCCACCAACGCCTACGGGCCAGACGTTATGAGCGAGATCAGCTACACGGACAGCAAGGTGGTCGGCAACGGCAGCTTCGGCGTGGTCTTCCAGGCCAAGATGGTTCCCTCCAACGAGCCGGTGGCTATTAAGAAAGTCCTCCAGGATCGGCGCTTCAAGAATCGGGAACTGCAGATTATGCGAAAGCTACGCCACGAAAATATAATCACCCTCAAGTTCTTCTTCTACTCCAGTGGCGAGAAGCGGGACGAAGTCTACCTTAACCTGGTGATGGAATATCTCCCGGAGACTCTCTACAAAGTGGAGCGCCAGTATGCGCGGGCCAAGCAGACGCTCCCGGTCAACTATGTCCGCCTGTACATGTACCAGCTCCTGCGGAGCATGGCCTACTTGCATAGCCTTGGCTTCTGCCACCGGGACATCAAGCCCCAGAACATGCTACTGGATTCCGAGTCTGGAATTCTGAAGCTCTGCGACTTTGGCAGTGCCAAGCAGTTGATATCTGGAGAGCCGAACGTGTCGTACATCTGTTCCAGATACTACCGCGCACCCGAGCTGATCTTTGGCGCCACAGACTACACCACCAAGATCGATCTGTGGAGTGCCGGCTGCGTGCTGGCCGAGCTGCTCCTGGGCCAGTTAATCTTCCCCGGCGATTCGGGCGTCGATCAAATCGTAGAAATCGTCAAAGTGATGGGCACACCGACTTCCGATCAGCTGCACGACATGAATCCCCACTATAAGCAGTTCAAGCTGCCCCAGCTGAAGCCACACCCATGGCCCAAGGTATTCCGGATCCGCACGCCTGCGGAGGCCATTGACCTCGTCTCCAAGATGCTCATCTACTCGCCCAACCAGCGGGTTACGCCCCTGATGGGCTGTGCACATCCCTTCTTCGATGAGCTTCGCCACGATCCCCACCAGCAACTGCCCAATGGTCGACCTATCCCGCCGCTATTCAACTTTACGGAATATGAGCGGACCATCGAACCGGAGGCCATGGCGCTCCTGCAGCCGCGGCCTGGGAATTCGGCACTTGGACCCAACCCAAATGCTCCGCAGCGAAATCGGAACACAGCTGGCGAGGAAAGTCCACGAAAGATGAGCTCGGTGCAGAAACAAGCCGGTGGGGTTCATCGCGAAGCTGCTCCGGAGAGCTCAGGTAAAGTAATGGGATCCCAGCCGGCCGTCCATCGGCACGAGGTCGGAAACGGGGACCACCTGGCAGTGGGCATAGCACCGCTGGAAACCTTCAACATCGAACCCGATGAATCCGCTGAAAGCGAAGTGGAGGCAGAAGAGTGCGTGGACGATGAAGCGGACGAGGTTGAGGATGCGGCGGACGAGAACGATTATGACGACGACGATGTGCAGTTCAACAGTGCGGATAGCAACACCGCCAGCGATGACATGGAAGAGGCATCCGATGAGGAGGACCTTGAGGAAGAGGAAGAATGCGACTAGGACCTTAAATGTGGTTTTCATTTGAAACGTTCCAATTTCATTTTTAATTGCAAGGTCCTCGACAAAATCGTCACCCAAAAAACACAGAACAGAACAGACTAACAAAAACCATTAGTATCTTAAGTAAAAAAAAAATCAAACTTCCAACCCGGGGATCAAAACAAAAATTTTACGTGAAATTAATAAAAATTACAAAATTACTCAGAAAACAATATATCAACATAGAATTCAAAATAAACCGCTAAAATATTTTAAAAAAAATAGTATACATAAAATGTATTATTTAAATGGATTTTATGATTTTTTTAATCAAAGCTTTTAACAGGAAGAAACATATGGGCTGGGAATCGCTTCTCGCAAATGGACATTCGAATGGAAGGCCTAAAAATATACCTAATTATTTAAATGCCAGGACACGAGGGTGGCGCCTTGTCGCAGTCGTCCTTGTTGAGTTTTCACGTTTTCATTAATTTCCGCGCTTTATAGCCGTTCAAATACCCGCACAAACCCAAAAACAGGAGTCCAGCACGCACACATGTCCTGGCCGGAGGCGAGTCACATTTCCTGCCACGTCCTCCGATGTCCTGGCCTGCGCCCTCTAGTGTGTGTGTTTGTTAATGTGGTAAAATGAATTTTCAGTTTCATTAGTTAAATTGAATAATGGAAAACTTGTTCGCCGCATTTGACTCATTGTTGTTGTTCCTGTTGTGGCATGTGTTGGCCTTGTCTGGCCTGGAAGCGAAAGTTACACTTCCGTTGGCAGCACAACCACAAGCACACAAGCTCCCTCAAAGACACACACACAGGCCCATAGTCGAATCCAAATACATACAACAATACTCCAACTCCGAGCCGAGCCGGGCAATAAAGCAAATTTATGCAAACGATAAATTTCGTGAGAGAGAAAATGTTTGTTTTGTTTTGTTTTCGCCAGTTGGCAGGGTCGAGTTCGGTTCCCTGCCGTTGTGACGTCAAGGGGAAGTGCTGTCTGATATATGCAGGGAAATGTAAGAAGGACGAGTGTAGTTAGTGCCCCTAAGTAGCAGTTACCAATTACTCTCCGTTCCACCCAAGTGGCGCAATGATAAAGAGCCTGTTGAAGCCCGTTTACAGCAAAGTTCCTTTCGTCGTGAAATTCAAATTAAATTTTTTTATTTATACAATTTATAAAATAATAATAATATAAAACACAAAAATTGATATGATAAATAATGTAGAACTTTAAAAAAATATAAAAAAATATATGCAACTCAGTAATGTATGGAGAACACATCATGGCCTCCAGTGATAGCCATATCATAGCCAATATTCATCCGATCCTTAAACGGAATACCTTAAACGATTTGTGGATCGATTCTGCATCAATCTGCATCAAAATCTACCGAAATTTTTTTTTTTAGATTTTTATTAAAAATTTTTGGAGGACTCCCTTGGAAATTTTGAAGATTCCATGGGGCGCACCATGTGGCCCCCAGCGATGTCCATATCGTTGCCAATAATCATCCGATTCTTGAGCGGAATACTTTAAACGATTTGTGGATCAATTCTCCATCAATCTGCATTAAAATCTAGGAACGAAAATATTTTTCGATTTTCCATCAAATTTTCAAGGGGATCTCCTTCAAAATGTGGGGAATGAATGAGGAGGACTACAAGGCCCCCAGCGATGTCTATATCGTTGCCAATAATCATCCGATTCTTGAGCGGAATACCTTAAACGATTTGTGGATCAATTCTCCATCAATCTGCATTAAAATCTAGGAACGAAAATATTTTTCGATTTTCCATCAAATTTTCAAGGGGATCTCCTTCAAAATGTGGGGAATGAATGAGGAGGACTACAAGGCCCCCAGCGATGTCTATATCGTTGCCAATAATCATCCGATTCTTGAGCGGAATACCTTAAACGATTTGTAGATCGATTCTGCATCAATCTGCATTAAAATCTAGGATCGAAAATATTTTTCGATTTTCTATCAAATTTTCATGGGGATCTCCTTCAAAATGTGGGGAATGCATGAGGAGGACTACAAGGCCCCCAGCGGTGGCCATATCTTTGCCAATAATCATCCGATTCTTGAGCGGAATACCTTAAACGATTTGTATATCGATTCTTCATCAATCTGCATTAAAATCTAGCAAACATTTTTTTTTTTAGATTTTTGTTCTAAATTTCTGGAGGACCCCCTTGGAAATTTCGAAGAATCCATGGGGAGCAAAATGTGGCCCCAGCGATGGCCATATCTTTGCCAATAATCATCCGATTCTTGAGCGGAATACCTTAAACGATTTGTAGATCGCTTATCTATCAATTTGCACCAAAATATAGCACACATTTTTTTTGAGATTTTTGTTAAAAATTTCTCTCTTGGAAATTTCGAAGAATCCATGTGGAGCACAATATTGTCCACAACTATGGCCATATCATTCCCAATAATCATCCGATCCTTGAGCGGAATACCTTAAACGATTTTCAGTTCGATTCTTCACCAATCCTCATCAAAATAACCACTACTGAAACTTTTTCAGTTATCCTTCGATGCTGCTGGGATATGCCAACTTTAAACTGTGCATTCATTAAGCGAAAAGTCAAGCACACATATTCACACTCCGGGGTCTGTTGAAAATCTTTCGCAACAGCGATTACTCGGCAACACTAACAACTAACCACAGGACCACACGGCTGTGGGAAACGGGAATACGGCTGAATACCATACGAAGTACGGCGAAGAGTTTGGCGGCACCGGAGGAGTAGACACTCCGGCACGGCTGAGTAATAAACACGCCGATGACTATTTACAAAGTGTTAGCTGCTGGTGGTTGTTGCCTCCAAAGTTTTTGTTGTTGTCCCTTTGTTGTTATTGCTGTTGTTGGTGAGGATGTTTGTGTGGGTGTTTTTGGGGAATCTGTAGCTAAACCTTTGACTCAAGTGAGATTACGATATGCTACATAATAGAAACCCAGGCAGCCATGAAGTGGGTGCACTCAGAAAAATCTATGAATATTGGTTAAGAAATTCAATACAAAGTAAGTCTTTTTTAAATGTTAATTATAAAATAAATGAAAAAGAATGTTATTGCACAAGTATTTCTTTCAATGTAGAAGAAAGCGAGTGGGGGGTGTCCTCGGGGATGGTGCGGAGGTGTCTGGAACAGAAGGATCTGTACCTGGCTCCAATGGCAATGAAACATTTTTCGGGAAAAGCAGCCAAGGGGCACATGGCCGTAACTTGCAGGCATTTTACGGCCTTTTGGGCAGCAGAATAGAAAGTGGAATGCGGTGCTGGGCCGGTAGCAGGTGTCCGTTGGCGGGGAGGAAGTAACAGTAACTGGGGCCAGGACACCGCACTGTCTGTTCTGCTCTCAATGGCTACTAACAAGCAGCCGCCCAAGGTGAATGCGGTTAAAGTGTTTTCGGTTAAAGCATTCGAGGGCCAAAGCATTTGCATAAACAGTAAAACCTTCGCACCAACGCCAAACTGACAAAACAAACACAAATATAAACAGTTGTATGCCCAGACACACAGACAGTGGAGTAAACGGACAGGGTCAGGCGGAGTAAGAGGAGTCACAGGATAAAAGTGGCCGGAGGGGGAAGAGATATCCTGTTGCTATTGCAACTGCCTGTCGAGTGCTACCAGAATTATTTTATTTCCGTTTCCGGACACGCACACTTGTAGCCAAGCCAAGTTGAAAATGCGCCTGCGGTTGCTACCTTTCTGCGCCCAGATAAATTTTCACTAAATGCACTTTTAATGGGCTCCACACGGCACTCTCCGAAACTAAACCGAAACGAAACCGGAACATACCAAATAAGCCCCCAGAGATGCTCCGACTAGCAATTCCATTCAATATTCATACTTAATCTTGGCTTTATAAATCTTCAAATATATTTCAATAATTGGTTAAGCTAATTACAATTTATTAAGGCTCTGATAAATATTTATAAGTCAACAGGTAAGTGCATAAATTTAATTCAAAGCTTAATATTTAATTACTGATTTCTAGTACAAATGTAAAATAATAACAAGCAAGGAAAGCAGTCTTTGAAGCTTCGTTTACATCCTTTCCGGATTTGTCATTTTAATTTCCCAAAGAGAGGCTTCTGTTACACTGATTGTGTAAATTTGATCTGCTCATCTCTGGGCCGTGTTTGAAATGTTATATGTTGCTATTTTTGGGGAAAATGGTTGGGAAAAGCATCGGCCAGGATAATAGAGGGAGAGAGCCGGGCTGCGGCTGCGGTTTGTCCAAATAAAGCAGTTGAGTTAGTTATGCGCAGCTTGCGGTTTCGCTTTGACTATTTTTGCGTGCAGAAATTCAAATTGGCAGCGGGTGGGCTGGCAGGCCGGGCCCTGTGTAAATGCCAGACACACTAATTAGGAAATTGTACTCTTTAATGCAGTTTCAACTAAATGGACGCATAAATTTGTTATTGAATTTACACGAAAACCATGACGCTGGCAACAAAAAAATGAAGCTTAGGTTGCGAGGCGACAAACTGTAAAAGTTGCACACAAAGGCGTGACAGAGCCATGTCCTGGCCACATGCTGGCCATTTATGGACTTGAACTTTCAGCAGCTGAAAGTTGGGAGCCCATAACCCAAGTTTTAATTGGATTTGCGATTCAATTAACAGATTTGTCAGCATGTAAACAGTTTTATGATGGCGCAATAGTGACCGCCAGTCGTCGTCCCGTCCTCTGCTCTGGATTGCGACTGCAATTGCAATTTCGCTTCCACCTTGGCTCACATAGCCGAATGAAATTTATTGAAATTGATTTGCTATTTTAATGGAATTACTGTGGCCATCGGAAGAAGGCGAAGAGCGGCGTGCGAGAAGGTGTGCAAGAACATTCCCAGCTCGGCGTTTAATTGAAATCTTTTAATTAGTTTGATTTTCCAATCAAGTGGCATTCAAGACAAACAGGAGTTAGCTGAGGAGTGGCCATATCCCAGGCCTATCGCCTGCGGTTGATGGCCCCCACCCGCAACCCGTAACCCGCAGTTCGTAGCCCTCCTCTATCCGCATTGTCTCACATTTAAGGAAAGCCAATTAGTTGCAATGCCTTGAAGTATGCTTTTGGGGCTGTGGGCTACTGTCTCGACTTGAGTTCGAGTTCGATATCCATTATGTTGTTCACGTCGATTGTCTGTCGATTACAAAATCCCCTTCCTCCCCCTGTAGGGCTGGGGAAAGCTATGCAAAAGCCACCCCCATCCCCCAATAGCCTTCGAGGTTGGAGTTTCCCCGGTCGTTGCGCAACATAATCATTATCCTTGGCTTAACTCGAGTGGCAGAAGCAGCAGCAGAATGGGGAGTATGGGGGCCTGGCTGCGAAGTGCCAGAGTGGGTCTGTGCCAGGCTCTGCCAAAAGGATTTCGCCTATTGATTCCACAAAGTGAAAGCCAAATCCACATGATATCAATTTGCTTTCAACGTTACGCCGTCGGCGTAAATAACCGAGACAGGCCGCCAGGAGGGAAGCGAGACATAACAGCAAAAACGAGTCCGTGGAAGGGTGGGAGGAAGTTCTCTCCGGCCTGGGAAAACTAAGCGCCATCTAGCTCCTGGCAGAAGCTGCTGGGGAATAGCGAATCAAAGCCGCGGGGTTCGATGGGTCACGACAAAAGGGTGTTCTGGAAACTCGGGCATTATGGACGTGGATGCTAATGATGCTAGAGATACCAAAACATCAGACACATTCGATTCAATTAACTAATTAGAATGCTAACTATCCCAGCTCCAAAATGAATCAAAAGAGTTTTTAAGATTCTGCCTTCAATTATAGAAAAAGCAAGTAAGTTTACAAAACAATTTATGGAGAACGAAGTGAAGCCTTACAATTAGCAAGTCCTTTCAGGCAACTCCTTAATAGTGCACTCTTGTTGTTCGAAAAGAAGGATTTACCTTCCCACTGACACAACTATCCATAACTTACAGTAGCTCATCGCAGGCATACCCAATTATGGTTGCCCCAACTTCTGCTGCTGGTTAATTTCTTGCCACAATCTGCAAGTTCACAAGCCAAACTCTGCGGTGAGTGCAAAAAACTCAACAAGCCCGTCAACAAATCCATTATGAGCTTATGCCAAGAGCGTAATGTAAACTTTTCACACGAATCTGGATTGGGATCGGGACCGGGACAGGGGGTTCCTGATTTTCCACTCTCGCCTCCGACAGTGCCGAGCAATTATGTTAAATGCGCCGTCAACGCCGCCAAACGCAAACTAACCAGACAAACAGCGGGGAGCTATCCGGGAGGGAGACGTCCGGCGGAGAGGCGTTGGAGCGCCGGAGTTGCGATTCCGGCGAGTCAGAGCCGGGAACGTACGTGCATAATTAATTCCGCGCATAAATTCAAGACGCTGCCTCTGAGACAAATGGGGGACGCTGGTGGAAGCAGGGTCGTCTCCAAAGGAGCGGGTAAGTCTATGAAATTATAAACTTTATCCTTTCGAGGCGCGAGTGTCAAATGGCGACTGGCTTTTTGATGTCGCCAGACAGTCAGAGACAATACCGCGCACGACTTTAAATAAATTAAAAACGTGAATGATTGTGGCAAATGGAAAACGCTCCCCAGATGCTCGGGAAGTGTGCCGCCTCTGCGGGGAGTCCTCGGAAATGGGGTTACCCTGGCAAGTAGCGCTGGAAACTAATTCCGGCGAGGGCGAACTATTTCAAATGTTGCCGATACAGATCAAACAACTTTCAGATAATTAAAACTGAAAGAGGAGAATAAATTGTTCGGTGAGGCGAACGATATCATGAGGAGACTAAGGAGACTAGAATGGATATGCAAATCCTGCAAGGGATTCAGAAATGGATATGCAAATTGCTGCTGGAAAAGCAAAGGAAAAAGTAAACAAAATAAGCAAAAACTGAAATGAAGAGTAAGTTAAGGTGAATGGTGAAAAAAGCAAACATGGAAATGCGATTGAAGAGGTGAAAAAATCATAAGAAAGGAAAAAGTTTAGCTGAAGCTGGCACTGGGTACCCCGTTCGTAAGCATATCAAAGCCTAAATGATAACAGACCAAGCGGAATTCAGTGTTCAAGCAACTTTTGCACTTGTCCGTTTCCATAAAGAATACAACTAAGGACCGAATGGCTCCACGACTGCTGTCGCGTCAGTCAGCTCTCCTATTTCCAATCTCATGAAAATGCAGACAGAACTCCAATCTGACAATCAACAAACATATTCCCCCGAAAAATTCATTTCAAAGAACTTTGTTTTCAAAAACCTGACCTGATTCTTTACTCACAGTGATTATTTGATTTTTATCATTTTAGCTATAACTCTTTTTTCTTAGTGCATTCGTTTCTCTTGAAACTGCTTTCAATATTGTGTGCTTCAAGTACTTTTGCTCTTTGCATTTTCGCATTGTCAGCAGACGGCGTCTGTTCCATATCCTTTGATGCCTGGCAGCATGGTTCTGGCTCCTTAGACTCTTTGGTAATTGAAAACGCAAGTTAATTTCTCACTTGCCTCCATCTTTGTTTGTTGCTCGGTCTGGTCTGTGGGCGTGGCACTGGCTTGCCACTTGAGCCAAAGGCGAAGGAGAAGGAACGGCCATTGTCGCACTTATTGTATTAAGAAGATTTTTCGGCAAGTTTTCGTAATTAGTAAAGTTTTGATTGTGCGCCAGCCAATGTTCATTTGCGAAATTTCTCATGTTCGCCCCGGAAAGTGGGCCCCTCACAATTGATTTCAGTCCATGAAAATCAGCATAAGCCGACAGCTGGCAGCACTTTGCATAAATACCTACCAGACGGTCGAATTCCTTTGGATGACTCTGGATGGGAAGGCTATCAAAAGCTGCTTTGCACTTCATTCACTCCAGGGTCTCTGCTTCGGATGTGCGCTTCTCATACGAAGCCGGGGTCAGCAAGTGCATAAATTTCCAGGTGAAAAACGGTAACCACACACGGCTTGCTCCACACTGGACCGAAGGCAATGGAATCGATAGAGAATATGCAGTTTCCTTGCCATACGATTTGCTGTGCTGGCCAAACATTTATCGTATTATAAAAAAAAGAGACTCATGATTGCCGGAGAAATCCAGAGACTGTGCATGTCCGTTGTAAGTAGCTTAGAACTTGTTATACCCACCGGTGCGACAAAAAGTGCGCACTTCATTGATCAGCATGCTCGAAAAATATTCAAAATTTGTTCAGGCACAAAGCGATAAGCAAATGTACATACATGAAGTTTTTTTCCGCCCAAGAGCTGTAATGGAGCATTTGAATTTGCATTTTTGCTCGGATGTGGCAAGAGTTGGAAAAGTTTGCCGCCGCTGTCGCCGCCGCCTCCATGGCGATGACAAAAAACGGTGGCAGCAGATATATCTTTGGTGGCTCGCCCATCACTCGGATGATGATACAGGTGCCAGCTGCAATTGTCGCAGTCACGTAAGGATCAAAAGCGGCGCAAAAAAGGAGACCCAGGCATAGAGACATGGAGTGGCATAGATGCGAAAGCAAACTGTCATGTGGGAAAATATGCGCTGCTGTCCTAGGTGGACGTACATAGTCCACTCATATCCTGCCAGCACTGCATCCGGTCCATGGGCTGGACAGTCCAGCAAGGCACACAAATGAAGCTTTGATGCCATCAAATTGTGTTTGATAGTGGGGCCAGGGCCAGGGGCTGGGCAGGACATGGCAGGGCAGGGCAGGGCAGGGCAGGGCAGGGCAGGTAGGACAGGTGAGGTGTTTGTCGGCGTTCCATTGATTGATTTTACCCTCCTGCAAAACAAACTAATAAGCGAACGCAATCCCCGTCCAGCGAGAGACAAGGCTTTTATGCCTGTGCAACAGTGCGTATGCGTGTTGCACATTGCACATACGCACACACATCCATATACACGTACATGGACATAAGCGAACACTGCCGCAGCGGTGGAAAGTGCATTAATAACTGTTGCAATCGATTTTAAGCGCACAACAATGCAGCTTCTACGCATGAACAGTTCGCAGCTGGATCAAAGTTGCTGGCGCACATCGCACACCTGGCACAGGTTCACACACACGCCCCGTCCTTTCTTTGTCAACAAATGACACTTTTCAGGGCGGACAGGGGGCGTGGATGCTGAGCCTCATTTGCAACTCTTTTTAGTAAGAAACTTACTGAATCGAAGGACTCTCCAGCTTTTTACCTGATTTACGTTTTCCATTAACTTTACTTAATTAAGTAGCAATTATTAATGGTTTTTTTATTCAGAAATGCTACTTAACCAGATTTCATTCTACCATAGCTCTATCACAAATATTTACATATAATATATAGCAGGTTCTTAAGATAACCAGAGTATATATTTATATTTCTAGTTATTTATTAATAAACTTGATTACAATGAAAATTTGAATTTTGTTTTGAAACAAGCTATGGAAAC
Organism: Drosophila monieri; assembly: GCA_035047585.1. Lineage (NCBI taxonomy): Eukaryota > Metazoa > Arthropoda > Insecta > Diptera > Drosophilidae > Drosophila > Drosophila monieri. The sequence continues at coordinate 486,496 of JAWNPJ010000115.1, read as the reverse complement.
AAATGTATTTCCACATTTTTTACATGTATCTTTTACATGCATTCTACTTCGTACAAGATTGAGTTTGTGTCTTGGCTAAATGTTCTGACATAAACTTGGCGCCATTTTCTTTTATTTTATGGAACGATTATTTCAAAAGGTTATGGTTATTAATATATGAACCATTTATAAAATTTAAAAAATATTTTATAGTTTAGTTTATACTTTACGATTTATAAAAAATTTTAAAACCAAACAATTTAAAGTCAACGGAAGAAAAACAAATCCCTTAACTTTTAAAAACTTAACACCTACGTTTTTGAAAGATTTTTTTTCCAATTAATTCAAACACATTAGTAGTGTAAACGTGGAAAGCTTACGCAGGACATGCGCAGAAGCACTCTTCTGACCTTGGGTACAACAAACAAATCTGCAACAGGAGAGAATGGTCATCCGGAGAGCAGCCAGGCAAAGCACATTGAGTCGGGGCTAACAATGAGGATTTGAGTCGTCGAGAACGTGAGACCGAAGACCAGCCAGAGGAATCCAAGAAACACAAGGGCCTGACATAATTTGAAGGGCCAGGCCCGTGACCAACCTCTAAAAACCCTTGATGAATGCCTGCGCGTAGACTGCCGGGGGTTGGGACTTTGTTTTTGGCAGCGAAATGTGTAATTTGAAGTTCGGCAAAGGTTCTCAAAAAAACGTGTTCAGGACGGTTGGACGGTCTGCAAGCCAAGCTCTCCAAGCCCTCTTATCACAAGTATACACAGAGAGTTCTCTGGCGAAGTACTCTACGCGGATGGTTCTCTCATTCTGGTGATGCTGTAACCACGAGCACGCTGACAGTAGAACGCGAACTGTGGCCACGACAACGAAACGGGTCTTGAGGCTGACACTTTTTTCCCACAATAAAAATCGTAAAAAAAAAGGTGGTTTTAGGTTGAATTAAAGTCTCTTATAAGTTTCGTTCTTAAAGTGTTAAAAATGTCTAGGACTTGTTGAATTCAACTGGAGGTGCACCAATAAAGTTTGTTCCATCAAGCAGAAAATCAATCCAAGACTTTGTGTAAGTATTCAGAAGGTAAACCTAAAAAAAACCGTGACATTTTGCCTTTGGGCATCCCCATGAGAAGCGTCTGTAAAGCTATTTCTGGTTTCTGCAAAATATTCCCACGTCACAAATGGAAATCCCTGACGTCACGTGGAGAAGGAAGCTGGTCTCCACCCACGTCACAGCTTCCGAAAGCTTTGCCAGACACTTTGGCGCCCATTTGTATGTTTATTCAGACAAAATCAATCGAAGCCATTATCCGTGGGTAAGAGTCTGATGCAATGTAACCAGCTATTCGGTCAGCCACTAAAAAAAACGTCACGATACGTGAGATTTCCATTTCCCCCTGGCCACTGCTAAACGACATGCACTTGAAATGCTAGTCGCGCTACCTCCGATAAGTGTCTGGGCTTAGAGTCGATCTCTAAATTAATGTGCGTCGTTGGCGGAGGGAATCGGCGGTGGAAACATAATACCCGGGCCCACCTATTCCAGCAAAAGGTGTGTAATTGGCCGGACTTATTGGCTTTAGACACGCCGGCCGTATTGGTAACAAACTTGCCGGCCAACACATTTTCGACCAGTTCAAGGTCCCAAGGATGAGGCAAGGCCCTAACCTTGACAGAGAGCCCGAAATTTATGGGAATTTGCGAAATGCATCTTAAAAGTGTAATTTAATTAAATCGCTTCAAGTGTTTGCTGTATCTTAAGCCAGCAATTTGTCAAATCAGACTGATGGCAGAGATTAAGTATGACATTTTGTTGGATATATTATATTGATTTTATTGTTAAAAGGAATGCTAATCGCAGCTTTCTTTAATTTGTATGAGAATTTTTTAATACAAGCAGTAATTTAAAGATTATTTTAATAAAAATATTCAAATAAAACATTTAAATGAGGACCTAATTACGTTATAAACCTGACATATTTAATTAAATATTTTAATACCAGAGCTGACCACATTTGATAAAGTAAATGGTATTGTAAATCAATTAACCAACGAGGCGAGGTGCTCCCACACCGACATATCGCTCGTCGCCACATACAAATGAGATTCAATTATCCGAGTGGCAAATGATATGATGCTCCGGCATACCTTCTAACCGGACAGTGTGACGATGCTGGACGCACCGCCAATTGTCGTTAATTCGAGCTTATATACACAAATTACTCATAAAGGGGAGATTAAGCAACTCGATGATGGGCACTTGGCAGTTTGGGAAGAAAACCGGCCACGGATCAGATCCGAAACACGACCAGATCAAATCTGGCTTCAGCCTTTGTTTCTTTGGTCAATAAACTCGAATACCCCAGAGCCCGATTAAGGGTAAAGCTGAAAGCAGCAAACATTTTCAACAAAAAAAAGTTATTTAAATAAATTCGAAGTAAGAATTGCAGGGCGTTCTCTGGGAAGCACAGACAGACTATTGTGTTCCTCTGATTGAAGAACAGATTGTGGCAGAGACAGATTTGATTTAAGGTATCTGTGTGGCTGTGGCTCGTCCAGAGGGCGGATATATTCAATTATAGATCGGGGCAAGTGGGCAGGAATAGATTTGAATATTCGCGCGAAAATCAGAGCAGCTTTTATCTAATTTGCATGCCTAAACGATGCCAGCCTACGTGTGAATCTTTAAGATACTTTCAGATGCACCGGCGGGCATTAAAGATATTTTTGTTTCGGCGCGGGGGTCAGGGGCTATCAGTTAGGAAATGGTAGTTAGTTCTGTGGTACTCAATGGGGGACAATCAGAGAATGTTACCAAACGTGCAAACAAACAGAAAACCTTCAACTAAATTAGAGTTGCTCTTGAGCTTGTGCGCGAGTATCTTTCAGATAAACGGTGCCGTGTACCATTTTATGTCTTGCTGGCACAACAACAATTAAGGGCACACACATAGAGCAAGAACAACTTTTTGGCTGTGCCCGAAAAAGCATTTCTGTCGAAACCCCAAAAGAACAAAAGGTATATGTACCTACGAGAACCACAAACAAAAAGCGGCGTCAGAAACTTGTTTCGGTAAAATTACAAATTCAAAAAATGCCGGTTAGAAACAACCGAGCCTCTCAAACCGAGTAGCGCAACGTGGAGCTTTTCAGGCTCCTTTCCTTTTCAGAAAGCTTTCAGTTTGGATCAAAACTCCAATACAGTGAAAAAAAATAGTACTACTCTGTACATAATAAGTCAATAAAAGTTTCTAGATGAAGGAAAATCATTAACATAAACCTGCTTTCACAGGTAATAGTTTAAATTTCTTAATGAATGTCCCCAGATCCAGAGTATTAAAGAAGGTTCTGCAATAGATTAAGACCAACAAGACGGAAATCTATATATAACATCCCAAAGTTATGCCTATTTTTCTTCAAGTGTACAAGGAAGTGTAGGGTATAGCCCGGAGCCGACCAAACCCGAACCCGATTAACCTCTGGCTGAGATTTCCGCCGCGAAGATGCCTCGGAGCGGAGAGACCGCCGCCGGTGCTTGCCAGTCTGCTGTACCCGCTGACTGCGTTCGGTTCTCGTTCTCCGGCGGAACTTGTTTGGCGTAGAATAAAAGCCCCTCTTGGCTTTCACACGGCGCGAAAAGTGCTCAGCCCTCTTAAGCAGGTAGCCGATCTAATCTCCTCTTAAATACTTAGCCAGCGTTAGGCAAATAGCATACAATTTAAGCAGATAAAAAATGTTTGCTCTGCGAAACACTTGTGTTTGTGAATAAAAAACAAAGAATACAAAAGGTGTTCATAAAATGGAAAAAATCGTCAAAAACAACATTTGTGGAATATAAATTTTAATTAAATCGCATGAGGCGATTTTGTTCAAACGTAAAAACGCTATTAACAGTTTCTTTTTAGCAATTTATGTGTGCAAATCTATCTTTATGTGCATCCGATTCTTGTTTATACAATTATATATTTTATTTTAGATTTGGTTTTAATTTAACGATCATCTCAGACCTGTTGAACACCGAACACATGATTCGATCCGGTTCCATTCAGTTTGTATTTTTGTGAATCAAAAGAAATTTTAAACAACCGAATTTTGATAACAATTTATAGTTGATTCGAATCTCCATTCTGATAGTTCTGATAGAACCCAGAGACTACAGATATTTTTGTCTGACTTTTCGGGTGATTAGAACATAATTTCAGTGTCTAACTCAGATAGTTTTATATTTTAAAATGGTAATCAGTCATTTAAATTATTAGGCAAATGAGTTTGAAAGTTATATGTTAATAACTGCCATCTAATAATCTGGAATTAAAAATAATACAAATTTGTATCCATTACCCTGAATAATAAGGTTACTGATTTTGTTCAGCCAAGCATTCCATTAATATATTTAGCACTTTGCCTGAAATTGATAGGGAATCTTTTTTGTTCCACTATGTGATTTGTATAGACAATACAAGCAAGTTTACTATATCTAAATTAATGGATTTTTTTGGTTCTCGTATGAGGTTTGTTTTGTTTACGCTTCAGGTGAGCACACGAACTAGGTGTTCGTCCAAACACAAAAAAGAAAAGTGAATCAATAATGTATTGTGTATCTTGATTTATGCGTAAATTGGGTCGGGAGAATAGGAGGTTCTATCTATAGGGTAGCTCCCTAAACAAAAGAGACCGTTAGACTTCAAATAATAGTTCATTTCCTCTGAAATGAAGTAATGACATGCCTTGGCAGTTGCCTTTCACACGACGGCTGGGTCCATGGCGATTAAGAAACCTCCCATGGAGAGTGACTAAGCCGTGCTGCAAACCCAGTTGCATTGTGAATTCCACAGATGCAATTTTTTACTTGAGAATGGCGCTGTTCCCCTCTAAAATTTCACTGGAATTCCACTCTAATATAATTGGAATACCCCAAATACCGATATTCAATTGCGATTCATAATTTATTCGCCTGCGGTCGGGGAAATGGCTTAAACGCTATTGCATCAGTCGAGATCTGGGGTAATTTAAGCCTTTTTTGATCGTTTTCACTCCGTTCGGCTTGGCTGGCCAACTGTTAAGCGAAGAACCTCGGTCGGCTTGTCTAATTAGCGATGGTCTCAGCTCTGTAGCTCTAGTGTTCATTAGTTTGTTCACCTGTTTGTTTTGCTTGTGCCATTCTACCTGTTATTCCATAACTGAATCACACATCGGTTATATGTATTTGTTGTTCTGGCCCCTAATGCTATGCTAATTTATGCGGAGCGTGGGTCCAGTACCGGCCTTTTTGCTTTCATTTCGAGGAAGTGACCGACCGACCGACCCCCCTCGGCACTCTGCATCTTGTTTGGTGTGTATATTAAAGTAAACAAATGGTATGACCTAATCCCATAAGTGGGCGGGTCTGGTCTGGAAAATTAAAGGCAAGTCGTTGGCTTCATATGTTTTGTGGATTCGATGGGCTCACACGTGCCTCACATAAAAAGGTCTATCAATCACTCTTCAGGCTCCGTCAAACTTTTACATTACAATAATACAATTTGGGGTTTAACGAACTCCGGCTCGAAATTTTAATCTAAAGAACTCGCTTCCTCATCTTTGCACGTCTGCGATAATAATGTCACGCCTGTTTATAGAAAAATGGCAGTTCATCATCCATCTTAAGTATAAAAAAATTAAAATATATTCAAGCCATTTTTCTTAGTGTATATAATACATAAAAAGCCCGAGTCAAGCCCCAAAGTAAAAGTAGAGCAAACTTTTTATTTCAGCTCTGCCAATGACCTTTAATTACCTTTCACTCGAATTCGTTGAACGTACAAGAAGGAATTGCCAAAAACCGAACCAAAAATAAAGTTAAAGCACAGCTTATGAAATGACATGCAAACATTTCCAAAACACTTAAGTGAGACGTCTTTATAAACCCATACAAACATTGCATTAGTAATTAACAGAATAAAATGTTCACACCGCGTCTTTAATTTCTTGGCTTAGTATCTTTCCTTCCATTTCTCTTTCCCAAGAGCGAGCACTCAGAACACAATTTTTCAAAGTCAATGACAGTAAAACAAAACTGTCTCCAGAGACAAATGAATAATTAGAGTCATTATAAAACCAAAAGATACATGAACTCGGGGAAATCACAACCTGCTCCTGGGCTTTGTTCGCTTTAGTAATGAACTAAGCTGAAATGCTCGGCTAAAATTAGAATAGAAAACAACGTATAATTTATGGAGCCATAAAATGATATTATAAACAAGCCTCGATAGTATGTTTATGTGCCATTAAAGGTGAAAGGTTGCACTAGAGAGCGATGCTGTAACTAGCTACAAAAATAATAACCTGTTACTCTTAAACCTTTTCAGGTCGCTTGCAAAACCCACTATCCAGAAGTGACAAAATGGAGACGGAATCCCTGAATCGCAAGAATTCCTCCCGGAAGAGTTCCATTGTGAATGGAAACGGAGATGCCAGCGCCAAACTGACCAACGGAGATGCGGATGGCGGTGATGCAGGCGGTGGTGGCGAGGTGACGCTGAAGGCGAAGATGAGCCTCCTCAACGGCTGCACCGTCATCGTGGGTTCTATTATTGGATCCGGCATCTTTGTCTCGCCCACCGGCGTGCTGATGTACACGGGCAGTGTTAACTTGGCCCTCATCGTTTGGGTCATTTCCGGACTCTTCTCAATGGTGAGTGTTATTGTGCATCGCCCCGACCTTAATTCGATTAGTGGGGCGACGTGAGAGACTCATTAATATTGATAACCTGATATGCAAATGGGTCTTGCTTGTTCGATAACCTAGACACCTGTTGCTGCTCCAGGTGTAAATAACCTGCTGGGAACAGCTGGTCTGTGGCATGGAAGGAATTCCAAGTGGGCGGAAGAGGGAAAGGACTCTTCCGTTCAATTACGAATGCTGACAGCGTTTGCCTGCGTTGCTTAATGAAATTATTGAAATTCCCAATTTGAACCCAATTCAAAGACCCATCCATCCCCCAAGCCCTCTCACTCAAACGCACACACCCCCACAAACATGACAGTCCCGTGTCATTTGCACGCCTTGCGGTTTCACATCAAGCTGGTTCAATAAAATTGCGTATACGCAGCGTGGCCTGGTTCAATAAAATGGCGTATACGCAACGATGGCCATGACAGATGACAAAGATTGCCTTTTAACTGCAATGCTTTAAAGCCAAGAAAATTTCTTTAATTTAAGAATATAACATACACTCACTCTTTTATGAAAATTTAACTTTTTTATCATTAGGTCGGTGCCTATTGCTATGCCGAGTTGGGAACAATGATCACCAAGTCTGGTGCTGACTATGCCTACATCATGGAGACTTTTGGACCTTTCATGGCCTTCATCCGACTCTGGATCGAGTGCATGATCGTGAGACCCTGCTCCCAGGCCATTGTGGCCCTTACCTTCAGTACCTACGTCCTGAAACCCTTCTTTCCGGACTGTACTCCACCGGAAGACGCAGCCCGCCTTCTGGCTGTTTGCTGTATACGTGAGTACCGATGAGATTCGATTAGAATTAATGGGCGGGGGGCTGCAATCAATGCACTCGCGTACTTGACCTATAGATTAGACTCAATTTAAATGCGTCCCCTGAGTATAGAGCAAATAAACAAACTGAAAGAGTTTGCCATATCAGGCTTATCAGTGTGTCAGAATGGTACAGTGAGTGGACAAGTTTGTTTATTTTAGCCTGCAAACAATATAAAATTTCCTAAAGAGTTAGGAAAATATTTATTTAAGAATACATATTATATTTAACACTAAGTATACTCCTCTCAGTTGTACAATACGTCCATTAAAAACTCATTAAAAAACAAAACACGTTTGGGTAAGGCTCTTAACAGTCAATCAAGTCCTCTTCAAAACTTTTCGCTCGAAATGAATAAAATGAAAAAGTTTAATGAACTACAGAGTTCTTCTTTAAAATAAAAATTCCAATGTTTACCACCCTAATTAGGTGTTAAACGATTTTCCGATTAGCTCCAGATTAATCAACTGGTTCAAATCCAACGTTTATTTTGAAAGAGACTTGTTGATTCCGATTGTTGGTGATTCCACTCATTACATTACATATTAAATAATGGTTTAATGGTGCGGAATCAAGTGCGTTCGCGTGAGACAATAGCCGGGCAATAAATCACGATTTGTCAAATGAAAATCCTCGCATTATTACATCATCCGCATGGTTCCTTCGCATCTTTGGACTTATATCCGTATAGTTAGCGTGACTTTTAAGTCGTGACGGGGCTCTAATGTGGGTTAAACGATTTCCTCAATATCTTTTCATTTCGCCTTGCAGTGGTGCTAACCCTAATCAACTGCTGGGACGTTAAATGGGCCACCGCTGTGCAGGATATCTTCACATATGCCAAAGTAAGTCAGCGAAGATTGGATTTCCCGGGGCGTAACTCATGCCTTTCTCCTTTCAGCTTTTGGCCCTGTTTATCATCATTGCCACTGGCATGTACCAACTGTATCTGGGCAATGTCCAATACTTTACGTTCGAGAACACAGACACCAAAGTCACATCCCTGGCGCTGTCCTTCTACTCGGGTCTCTTTGCCTACAACGGATGGTAAGCGGCTTTGTCACGACTTTAGACTCCCATTCGAAGGACACGAACTAATTGGATTTGTTTACATTGCTGTTGGCAGGAATTACTTGAACTTTATTATTGAGGAGCTGAAGGATCCCGTCAAGAATCTGCCCCGTGCCATTGCCATCAGTTGCACCCTGGTCACCATTGTCTACGTTATGGCGAATGTCTCCTTCTACACGATTTTGTCCCCGGATGAGGTCCTTGGCTCCTCGGCTGTGGCTGTTACCTATGCGGAGCGAGCCTTTGGAATGCTGGCTTGGACCATACCAGGTGAGATCCAGGAGGGAGAACCTTTAGCAGCTTCTATTATCTTTATATTTTTATAGTTTTCGTGGCCTTGTCCACCTTTGGAGCAGTAAACGGCATCTTGCTGACTTCCTCGCGTCTGTTCTACGCTGGAGCCAATGAAGGTCAAATGCCCGAGATTCTTACCATGATCCAGATACAACGATTCACCCCCACCCCCGCTGTCTTGGCCATGGCCCTGCTCTCCATGCTGTACCTGACCGTGTCCGATATTTTCGCCCTCATAAACTATGTTGGCTTTGCCACTTGGGTAAGTCTTTAGATATTATAACTCTTTTGAGTTTAATTTAATTTTTAAAACCTCTCCTTCAGCTGAGCATTGGAGTGGCTGTGCTGTGCCTGCCCTGGCTGCGCTGGGCTCAGCCCAACCTGCCGCGTCCTATCCGGGTGCCCATGGTGTTCCCCATTGTCTACTTGATCGCCACCATGTTCGTGACCGTAGTGCCGATGTATGCCAGTCCCGTGGAGACAGGCTATGGCATCCTGATGATTCTGTCCAGCATACCCGTCTATCTGCTGTTCATCGCCTGGAGGAATAAGCCCATATGGTTCCAGAAGACCATGGGTAAGTCACTTGGGGCAGTGTGTATGGGGGACATCCCTCCCTATCCCATCTGCTTTCTGTGCCTCCTCTGATTTTTCACTGTTTCACGCTATGATCCCCACCCGTTTTCAATATTCTAGGCGGACTGACGCAAGCCCTACAGAAACTGATGATGGTTGTGCGTCCCAAAGCGTCGTCAAAGGTTTTTAAGTTTGCTATTTATCCTAGTTTTACTTTTGTTTTATTTATTGATTCATCTGCACCTAACAGATTGCCTGCTCTTTGCACAATAGTTTCTTGTATTTCCTAACAAAGACATTGGGCCAGCTCCTAATGATCTTTTAAAAAAGTTTTACTAACTTCTAGAGAACTCTACTTGAGTTGTACTAACGAACCAGTTTTTTGCACCCTTAACACTTACGTTGCACTTAACTCTAGTCATCTTGTAGATCTATTGACTGTTCAGAACAAAAAATAAACTAAAATTTAACTCTTTTATATTTTGCAGTAAGCCTGACACACTTCCTACAAAAAATGCTCATGGTACTCGGCAAGCAGACGAAACCAGCTCAGGTGTAAAACGAAAGGAGATTTAGATTTCAGGATAGCCAACAGCAGAGGAAAGCATTTATAAGCCCACATTTAATTGCATGATGCATATTGTTTAGACAGAGTAAAACGCTTTTGTGTAGCCAGCCAATGATATACATGAAACACACGAAATACGAAGTAATCTACATATATTTTTATACAACTATGTATGGCTTAAGTTGGAACAAGGCCCAGTGTCCAGGCCCAGTAGGTTTACCACACTGAAGCTCAATTGGCCACCAGCTCTGGACCCGGACTTAAAGCAAAGACTGTCACACGAAGGAAAAACTACAAGGAATCGGAAGCTGTCCAGGGCTGAGCGTTAATTTGAATTTGAATTTTGAATAATTTTTATCGAGCTGTGCAAGCAGAAGGAGTCTTTTACAAATTTCTCAACAAAAAAAAAAAAAACTGAAACTTTAATGATAAAATACTTTAAAAAATCGAAAGCATTTCACACATTTCCGCATTTTAGAAACCTGCTCTAGGCGCAGCTTTGGACTAAAAATTATAAATATACATAAGGATTTAAGCATACCCAAGAGAAGGGACAACACAGCTAAAGTTCACAACTAGATTTTATCAATATTTTAATTCACATCTGATTTTAATTCATTTTTTTAAGTGTAGCTTAAGTGGCACAGAGATTTCTTTCATTTGGTGTAAGTTAAAAACTAGTTTAGGTTACTCAGTTTGCCGCGCTCTTAGACGGCGAGGTTTCATTTGTGCACCACAGACATCCCAGTCCCTCCTCCAACAACTGCCACGAGTACAAATCCTGGTTGAATCTTGAAGCTACCTTATGGCCTACCGAAACCCACAGACCATCGCCCAATGCACATATCCAACAAGAGAAACGATTTAAAGTTGTTGAACGAGAACAGGAACATTGCCAACATACATATTAATACGAGAATATTGAAAATACCACTAAATGGAAATTGTTGTCTAATTAATTAACCATTTGACCTAGAATTGATTTCAACATTGATTAGTTGTTGTTGCTTTGAGTGTTTGGCATTAACGGAGCAACTAGCTCCAGATGTTATTCGTATAAAAATATTATTGCCTATTTAGCATTCAACTATTTAACTGTTACACATTATATGGAGCCGCAGCTGGGGAGTCATATTGGAACTACTATGAAACATATTGTTGACAATAATATTGTATTTATATATAAATGTATATTATATTATATGTATACCCTTACGAAACCTCTGTCTTTCTGAAAATAAGAACGATTAAGTAAACATTGGATGGTTTTTGTCTCCCATCGGGAATACAAGTTTATGAAGATGCTGCTGGAGTTGCTGCAAACTCCAGTGTGTCATCTGCATAAACCTCTATTCCTCCGTCATTTTCGAGTCCTGGGCAGTGATGTACTGAATCAAGCTGAGCCGTAGATTCTCTATTTCCCGTTGCTTGACTTTTTTCTCCTGTTCGGTTAGCTCGTAGTTCTTCGTACTGATATAGACCTTCAGGGTGGCAGCATAGCCCGTTTTTGCGGCATCAGTAGCTAGTTTCTGAAATAGTTTGAGTAGCTCCTCGTAAGTTTCCCGGTTAGTTTCGCCCTCATCGGAATCCCTCTGGGTTCGCTCTCCATCACCACCGCATTGATCATCCAGTAATCCGGTAACCATGTCCTCATGAATGGATCGCAACTCACCGCGGATGTCGCTCAACTTCTTTTTATAAAGATTTTTGAAGTGATCCTCCATGGCCAGCTTTAGCTCTGCGAACTTGGAGTCAATGCGGCCGTACCAGTAGGCCAGTCCATTGTAGTCCTCCTCCGAGAACTTGGCAGTGCGCCGCCAATGAAATAGAGAACAGTCCGGTACCGATTTCACCGAGGTACGGGTGCTAGGAGGATGAATTACTTTGCCCAGACTGGTGGAACTATGCGACATGGTCTTGGGTTCAGGCTTCAATACTTGCAATGTCGGCTTCTGGGATTTTGAGAGGGCACTGTAGGCGGAGTCGGCCAGTTTTAGGATTTTACGCCTGGTATCGCTAAGATCAAGGGCCATGGGCAGTTCAAACATAACCACTGCCGGGATTGGGCATTTGACATCAAAGGACTCCTTGAGGCAGTCATTCAGCAGAGTGCTCTTCCCCTGCCTGCCCAGGTGTAAGTTTTTAAAGAAATCTGCCACATCCGGTCGCAGTTCACTACTAAAGATCTGGAATATGGCCAAATGGATCTTGTGTTGATTTTGTTGCGAATCGCGGAATATAAACTCAAAATCAAGGTAGTCGTCGCCCATTCCGCGGGCTCGTATGGTGCTAAAGTCGTTGACTAACCACTGAAACAGCTCCCTCGTGCTCTGCATGCTCTTTCCGGACTGCAGGAGCCGCTGGCGATTGGCCACGGACGCGGGGTCCACCAGCAGGTTCACCATGTCGAACTTGCGCACATCAAAGTAGTCCACATTTATGCCTCTTATCCTGCTGCGCAGGTCCACCATCAGCTTATCGACCTCCGTGACCAGCAGTCGGGTCAGCAGGTTCGGGTTGTGGGTCCTCTGCGACGTGAGACGCAGTAGACTTCCGTGGCAGCGCTGGCGAAACATTTGGCCCATGAACCCATTCAACTCCAATCGCAACTGCGGCTCGAAATCATATCCAATCGCATCAAATTCCAGCTGCCGATAATACCGCGGAGAATCCTCAACGGCCTCCATTTTGATGGAAGTATTTGGCAACCGTACCAGCATTGTTTTGTTGTCCAGCACCTTTATCTCGCCGTTCAAGTGGTTTTCCTCGATGTAGTTAAGGCGCTTCGTATCCGAAAGGACTACCAAGACACGATGGATTTTCTTAAATGCCAAGCTATTACTCATGGTTCTAGTAGAGGAGTATTTCCTTAAGCAAAAATTTAAGATGTACCTATAATTTTGATTGCTTTAAAATAAAATGTTTATATTTAGACAGGTTAGTCATATCACAATTGAGAATTTTCAAAACCAGAAATCATTCAACTCATCCTTGGAAAAATAGTACTACGCTAATAACATTTATCCTGAAAGACCTTTGATCGTCAAACCTTTAAAAAAGAAAAACAAGAACTAATTTGTTTCGATGCTTAGATAAAACGTATCAGGGTTAACCTTTCTTCTCAACTCAAGACATGCATCATGCGCCTCAACTCGATGTCGTTCGCATCATTTTGCCGACAACACATCAAGAGCTTTCGTAAATCGAAATAGTTCACATTAGTCCACTTCAGTGTAAAATGGATCTCCGGCATCTGTTTATCCACTTCCGTGACCACGAGGCGAGTCAAAAGCCTTGGGTTGTAGGTCCTTTGAGGCTTTATTAGCAGTAGGCTTCCATGGCAATGCTCCCGGACTATTTGAGAAATAGACTCTTTTAGGTCTGCGCTCCGACTCCGGGCCAATTGCATCAAACTTCATCTGACGATGCTTATCATTTCTGATTTATTGTCCAACAGTTGCACTTTGCGATTCAAGAGGTTGTGTTCTTCGTGGCTTTGACTTACGGCATTTGTATGGGCAACCACAACACGGTGGTTTCTCCTCCTCGCCGGGCTAGTTCTCATGGCAAAGACCTTTTTTTGCATTAAGGTTTATTGAATTTTTGTAAATATTATTTTGACAGCCTTAAAATAAGTTTTTGAATTGAAGACAGTTTAAGCAAAAAACAAATAAACGTACGCTGGCTTAAAGTAGCTATCACGAGTACAAGAATTCTTGAGTTAAATGGTTGGTGTGGGAGCTTAAATCTACGAATGATTGTCCATCAGATCGGTCATTTGCTTAAGGTTCGCCTGCGATGCCTGCAGCATGTGTCCAAATTCGGTGTCGGCTATTTGATGCAGAAGGCCCTCGAATTGGGCCAACTGCTCGTCGAAACGTTGTCGATAGCGCTTCAGTTGTTCCGCCTGCTGGATGTACTGCAGAAGACACCCGTGGACCAACTTGAAGCGATCGTTTATCTCCCGCTGGCAGTTCTCCAGCTGATGCAACTGGGCAAACGAGCTGCTGGAAGCCTAAATCACAAGGATTAGTTTAAGTTCATTTATGTATTTTAAGGTAGTTACCATAGTATCTGGTTGGTGAGAACGCTGTTGAGTGGCCAAATGGGCCAAACTGAGGAGCTGCACGTTGTTGGCATCCATCTGAGAACTTCTTGCCGTCACATGGACCAAAATGAGCACGTACAGAGGATTGCTGCGCGGCTGGTTGGCGGCGTGCTGCATGAAGGAGATCAGTTCAGTACCTACTACAGAGGATGTCATAAGGTCATCGCTGAAATAGCACCGAAGTCCACACATTGAAGTTACGCTCAGCTCCTCCAGAGCCACCAACAGCACATACAGACGGACGGTGAAGGGCACACCTCTCTCGGACCGTTCCACAACGTACTCCACCTCCAGAGCCTCATGACCCGGCCCCGTACTCAGGTCAGCCCTCATGCGGTACTGATTCAACAGCCAGACCATCAAGCCATGGGAGTCGGTGAAGGCGCACTGCGTCTGCATGCTGTTCCCGCCGGAGCTACTCCTTTCCTCTTCCAAAAGCTTTCGGAAACGCACGATTCCCCGCTCAAGACGTAGTCCCTCGCGCTGGAGTTTCCCGTTGACCTGGATCACCAGTGTGTCCAGCAAGAACATCAAATAGCACTCGCGCTCTACTCGAAGATGCATCACGAATCCATCACGTTGATCCACAAAGAGACAGTGCATCAGGGCAGGAATTTCGTCGCCATTCTTCTGGGTGGTCAACACATCGAAGCGGAACTTCTGGGCCAGCAGAAGGTGCGGCCTGGATGCGTTCTGGCAGTAAAGCAGTCGTAAAGTGCGCTCGTCCAAAACGTTTACCTGGCCGCCATACTGGAAGGTGTCCCCTGCCGAAGACATAGAATGAGGACGCCCTGTTGCAGATCCACTGAAAGTTTCGCCGCCCTTTTCCGTTGGATCCTGGTCAGAATTGGTGTTGCTTAGCATCACAACAACACGCGTTTGCTCCATCGTTACAAATATTGAAAATACAAACGGAAAACACAAAAGTTTGCACTGTCCAGTCCAGTCATTTACAAACCACCGTTACATTAGCGCTTCTCGTGTTTCGTTTATCGGTCAAGAATCGATAGTTACAATACCCTTTAATCGAACATTCAGAAGGTATATAGTTTACTATAGTTTCAGGAAACGGTTATTTTATTAAAGTGTCTTACGTTTTACTCATAAATTATAAAAACTTTCATAAGTATGTAAATTTATATCCAAACTTCGCGTAAAGGAAATCTATATCTCTCTAACTTTTATAACTTTTATAGCCTTCATAAAACATATATTTTAAAAGACATGTAAACCAATACTCCATGAATCTCCATATCTCAGAATGAATCTCTAAATAATCAGAACAAATTGTTTTTGGCAAATTTGCCTTAAAATTTATGGAAAATGCATGTATAGCACAATATGGCCCACAGCGATGACCATATCATTGCCAATATTCATCCGATTCTTGAGCGGAATACCTTAAACGATCTGTAGATCGATTCTGCATCAATCTGCATTAAAATCTAGGAACGAAAATATTTTTCGATTTTCTATCAAATTTTCAAGGGGAACTCCTTAAAAATGTGAGAAATGCATGAGGAGGACTACAGGGCCCCCAGCGACGGCCATATATTTGCCAATATTCATCCGATTCTTGAGCGGAATACCTTAAACGATTTTTAGATCGATTCTGCATCAATCTGCATTAAAATCTAGGAACGAAAATATTTTTCGATTTTCCATCAAATTTTCAAGAGGATCTCCTTCAAAATGTGGGGAATGCATGAGGAGGACTACAGGGCTCCCAGCGATGGCCATATCTTGCCAATAGGTTTTCGATTTTGTAGCGAAATACTTGAAAAGATTTGTATATTTATTTTCCAAAAATCGGCTTAGAAATCTTCAAAAAAAATTGAGTAATTTATTATCTGTTATCAATCAACCAAACTATTTGAAAATTCCCGCCCTTTAAGACAAATCGATAGAATGTCTGCCTATCGAAATTGTTGCACCACTAACCTCTGCACAAAAATACGCAAAACGTTTTCCTCATCCGGACAAAATTTTGCAAAAGCTCAACAGGTTGCCTAATTTACGCAATAAAATCGCACAAACTCGCGTTAAAATCGGTTCTGGTGCAAATCCCATTCGAGGATATAACCAAAGTAATGCAGAACAGCTCTGAGGAAGAAACAGCTGCCAGGGCAGGGTCGGAAAAATTACACCGGCCGCAATTCTTATAACCCGGGACTGAGGCAGCAGGAAAGGAAACCGTCATCAGTATTCCAGGACACCCCACATGTACTTCGGGTGGCTTTATTTCCACTGAGATTTGGTGAACAACAAGCCGGATCAATGGCAGCAAAGGAATCATTTCGAGAGCGACAAACCCAGGAGTTGGAGGTTATAAAGGTAAGCAGCTGTTGGGTACACGTACGGCCAACCAAATAGTGACGAAATATTTTCTCTTCTTTCATCGTTAGTCTATTTTTGGAGGCGATGTGGAGGACCTCAGGCCGCAGCCGAATTCGGCCCTATGGAAGCCCACAGATATCAGGATTCTGCTCACCCCTCTGCGAGACTCCTCCAACGGCCTGGAAGCTTACGTGTGCACCAAGCTGCATATTACCTGTCCGAACAAATACCCAAAACTGTGAGCAGGCAACTTCCATTTAAGGGCGGGAAACCCTAGCAAATGATATGGGTATTTTTGTGTAGAATTTAGACTTAAATCTTTCAATAAAAAAGAAACCTAGCGCATGTAAAAGTCTCTTATCACTGTTATCAGTCATATCTTTCCATTTATCTCACAATACACTTTGAAAATGTAAAATAATTGATCCATTTTTCTGTTGTTCATATTTTAGATCCCCAAAAATCATGCTCGAGGAGTCAAAAGGCTTATCGGATCAGCAATTGGAGGCTCTGCTTAACCAACTCCAATCCCAATCGGAGGAGCTGCGCGGCGAGGTGATGATTTACGAACTGGCCCAAACGGTGCAGGCATTCCTGCTCGAGCATAACAAGCCGCCCAAGGGCTCTTTTTACGATCAAATGCTGCAGGATAAGCAGAAGCGCGAGAAGGAGCTATTGGACATCCAGAGGCAGCGAGAGTCGCTGCAGCGCCAAACCCTCATCGACGAGGTGGAGAGACGCAAGGAGATGTTCAAGACTGAGGCGAAGCGACGCGGCGAGCCCCGAAGAAGCATGAGCGAGTCGAATCCGCGGCATCCCAGCTCCTCGGAAAGCTCTGAAAACTCCTCACCCTACTACCGTGGACACATCTATCCGAGCAAGTGTTTGGAGCACCGCAACACTGAGACCCTGTACTTTCACAAGATGGGAAGACAAATCCAGCGAGGATGTTGCTTAGGTATGACATTTGAAGTGAAGAGTAAAGATTCATATTTATGTGACATTTTTCCAGGACACTCCCAAAGGGGATTCATTGCCTACACCGGCATTGATATGCACAGTGGACAGATCCTATACATAACCGAGTGGAACATCAAGTACAGCCAACTGGAGCAGCCATGTGGCGGCGGTGGAAAGTGCCACTGGGGCAGTGAGCTTAAATGTGCTGGCGGTCATCGGGTGGATGAAGTCATAGCCTCCATCGAGAAGCAGGTGTCCACCCTTTCGCAGCTGCAGCACAAGAACCTCATACCATATGAGTGCATTTTGTGCATCAAACGCAAGGAGGGATTGCTTTTGTACCTCGTCCAGGATTTCTTACTCGGCACCAGTGTCTTTAGTATTTCCTCCTCGCTGGGATGGTGTATGGACGGCGCCCGCATGGTGGCCCGAGGCGTACTGGATGCCCTCGTATATCTTCACAATAAAGGTGTATCCCACAGCCATCTGTTGGACAGCACAGTCTTCATGGACAACACGGGCAACGTACGCTGCACCGACTTCTCCCTCGTGCCCAATCTACTGGAATTGCTAAGCGGAGCCGGCCAGAGCAGTACTCGCGGAGACTTACCCGCCTTGGGTGCCCTCGTGGAGAGCCTTATGCCCACCAACAGCTACGAGATGCGCGACTTTGTGGACAAGTACGTCCCACATGTCTTAGAAACATCTTCTAACTCCTTTCCTTTTTCCAGATGCAACTCGGACCGCACACTCTCCGCTTCGGAGCTGCTCGAGCATCCGTTTCTTCGATTTTACGTGGACAACGGGCAGCAACAGTTGATACCACTCCCACAAGAGCGGCTAGCTAACACCATCCAGCGCACGGGTCCAGCCATGCCCTACCAGATACCCACCCTGGCGCTGAGTCAGTCCCGGCTGCGAACGGAGTTTGAGGTCCTGATGTATCTGGGCAAGGGCGCCTATGGAGATGTGTTGAAAGTCCGCAACATCCTCGACAACCGGGAGTATGCAATCAAACGAATACCTCTGCCTGCTCGAAGTCGCCAGCTGTACAAGAAGATGACGAGGGAAGTGGAGCTTCTCTCAAGGCTGAATCACGAAAACGTAGTGCGCTACTTTAACAGTTGGATCGAAAGCGTAAACGACGCCGATGCTGCCGAGATGGACAAGCTTGTGGGCGGAGAATGGTCACAGAGCCAGCAAGAGCTTAGTGTAAAGCCGACCAAGTCGCCGCAGCTAGGACCGACTTTGGAGGAAGACGAGGACGAAGAGGATAGCTCTTCCAGCATGTGGAATGCTTACGAAATGTAATACGACATCCTTTCAGTTGGAAGGGGGCTAACCTTTTCCCTATTTTTAGACCCACTATGGATGACACAGATTCGGATGGCATTGAGTTCGTGGACTCGAACGGGAAGGTGGCCGTTTATGATGATGAAGATGGGGAGGAGGATAGTTCCACGCACGGGAAGTCAAATTCGCCGCGGCCTCAGATGCAGGTCATGTACATCCAAATGGAGTTCTGTGAAAAGTGCACCCTGAGGTGGGTTCTGAAAAAAAGGTTCACTTGTTTAGAAATTCTAAGAGTCCTATTGTAGAACCGCCATCGATGATAATCTCTATGAGGACACTGATCGCCTATGGCGCCTGTTCAGAGAAATCGCTGAAGGTCTCTCGCACATCCACCAGCAAGGCATTATCCATCGAGACCTCAAGCCCGTGAACATCTTCTTGGACTCTCACGACCAGATCAAGATCGGAGACTTTGGACTGGCCACCACCAGCTTCCTCGCTCTGCAGGCGCACGAGTATCCTGCTCATGCTCCCGCCCACAATATCACCAGTGCCGAGGACGGCACGGGCACTGGAAAAGTGGGCACCACGCTGTATGTGGCTCCCGAGCTAACAGGAAATGCGTCCAAGTCTGTGTATAACCAGAAAGTGGACATGTACACATTGGGTATCATCCTCTTTGAAATGGTCCAGCCCCCGTTCGACACCAGCATGGAACGAGCTTCGACCATCATGGCCCTGAGGAATGTTTCAATAAACATTCCCGATGAAATGTTGAAGGATCCAAAATACGAAAAAACAATAAAGGTAAAATGTGTTAATAGATGAAAGGAATGGAAGGCTAATAAGCGTCATTACTTGTTCAGATGCTTCGCTGGCTGCTCAGCCACGACCCTGCCCAGAGGCCCACGGCCGAGGAGCTTCTGATCTCAGATCTTGTTCCGCCCGCTCAGCTGGAGGCCAATGAGCTGCAGGAAATGTTGCGGCACGCCTTGGACAATCCGCAGAGCAAGGCGTACAAAAACCTGGTGGCCCGCTGCCTGCAGCAGGAGAGCGACGAAGTTCTGGAGCACACCTACCACTTGGGCAGTAGTCGAGCCATGAAATCCTGGAACTCGGCAATCGTCATCGATGACATTGTGTCCCTGAATCCGGTAATCGAGTTCGTCAAGGCCAAGGTGGTGAATCTCTTTCGAAAACATGGAGCCATTGAGGTGGACTCGCCGCTTCTGTCGCCCCTATCCTCGAGGAACAGCAGTGCCCATGCCAACGCGAATGCTGTCCACTTGATGACCCACTCCGGGTGCGTGGTAGTGCTGCCCTGCGATCTGCGCACTCAGTTCGCTCGCCACGTAACGATGAACGGCGTGAATCTCATCCGGCGCTACTGCGTGGACCGCGTTTATCGGGAGGAGAAGGTTTTCAACTTTCATCCAAAGCAGAACTACGAATGCTCCTTTGACATCATTGCCCCCACGCCTGGCAGCCATCTGGTGGATGCGGAATTGCTGTCGCTTGCATTCGAGATCACCAGCGAGTTGCCTCGGCTTAGGGAAAGGAATCTCACGATCCGAATGAATCACACGAATCTACTGCGTGCTATCCTCATCTATTGCAATGTGCCGAAATCTCACTACGGAGCGTTGTTCGAAGGCACCATGGACTTTATCGAGTCGCGCATCTCGCGCTTCCAGTTCCACTCCAGCATCACGGTGATTATGGAGAAGTCGCGCACCTCGGCTCAGACTTTGATGGACATGTTGTTGGCCAATTTCTTGTTGACCGGGTCCAGAAGCAGCGTGGATGACTCGGCCCTGAAGACCCTAATGCGTGGAAAGGGCGAGGCTGCATCGCTGGCCAGAGGAGCTCTAAGAGAACTGGAGACAGTCGTTGGCTTAGCGTATAGCCTAGGAGTCACGGTTAGTATTTTGAATCTTTAAATTGGATTAGGAAGCATAATAATTGAAATTCTTAATCCTTTAGTGTCCCATCCACATCTGGGCAGGCCTGCCCATCAGCTTCGAACGTGCCAGTACCGGCGGGATAGTCTGGCAGATGACTGCCGATCTGAAACCGAACCGCTCCGGCCACCCCTCGGTGTTGGCAGTCGGCGAGAGATATGATGCCATGCTGCACGAGTTCCAGCGCCAGGCGCAGAGTTTCAACCCGGCCCTACCCACACGCAGTGTGCTGAGTGGAGCAGGTCTATCCTTCTCTCTGGACAAGTTGGTGGCCGCCGTGGGCGTGGAGTACGCAAAGGATTGCCGGGCCATAGACGTGGGCATATGTGTGTGTGGAACCCGGCCGCCCCTCAAAGACGTGACCTACATTATGCGTCTATTGTGGTCGGTGGGAATCCGGTGCGGCATTGTGGAGGCCGCCAGCGAACTGGGAGACGAGGCACAAGATCTGGCACGATTGGGAGCACTGCACGTCATCCTCGTAGCGGAGAATGGTTCCCTTAGAGTGCGTTCGTTTGAGCGGGAACGGTTCCAGGAACGTCACTTAAACCGCGCTGAGCTGGTGGAGTTTGTCCAAAAGCTGCTGCGGGGCGATGGTATCAACGCATGCACTGTGGACTACTCCAGGGAGATATCCAGCCAGAGTGCCGGTGGAGGAAGCAGTGGCGGCAGGGAGCGGGAGCGCGGAGAGAATGGGCTTTGCACGTCCGGCTCGAATGCCACGATCAAGAACAGCTACAGCCAGCTGCCAAACCTGCAGGTGTCGTTCCTCACCCACGACAAGCCCACGGCCAATTACAAGCGGAGGCTGGAGAACCAGGTGGCGCAGCACATGACCTCCACGCTGGCGCAGTTCATCAAAAAGGAGTCATTCGTTGTGCTGGTGGTGGAGCTTCCGCCAGCAGTAGTCAATGCCATCGTTGGAGCCATTAATCCGCGCGAGATTCGCAAAAAAGAGACTGAGCCGGAAATCAATTTTGTGATTGAAAGGTCAGACACCCTTTCTTCGTCTGAAATGAATCTATTTCTAATGACTTATCGTTGCAGATTTCCAAAATACAAACGTTATATATCGGAGATCAATGACGAAGTGTTGGACTATCTGGACGATGCCAAGACACCAATCGTGGCCTTGTACAGCATTTCCGATTCCTATTACCGCGTCATCATCTAACCCCCACGACAGCCCTGCAGTGTGACTTGAGGATTTTAGGACTACCTAGTAGTTCGGACCACTTTTTAGTTAGTAGTTTAAGTATCGAATTGTCACAAATTCAATTTGGCCAAAATTCTACTTAGGTGGCTGTGTTGCGATGCCATTTACCCAATTATCGAATCAAAATTCGTTTCTACCAGCCCTGTTTCGGATTATTTTTTGTGTCAACCTAGCCACAGGGCAGCTATTTATACCCTAAATTATTTTTACTTGATTGAAAGTACCCCCCCTTACTGATGCTGTTCATGCCTAAGTCAAACGAATAGTTTAAAACTTAAGAAACGATTCCTATGCTTACCGAATTCGATTTTAGAAATAAATTTTAATTATAAAAAAAGTTTGGAAGCTCGCCAAGAGGCTCCTCTTGTAAAGAGAATAGCTGTCGCAGGAAGCTTTTTGCATCCCACTACCCGAAGGCGATCCAAGATCTGTGTCTTCATCTTTATAATTTATACACGTATATGTTTTCAACACAAAAATTGTATTCCTTAAAATAAAGTTGCGTATGTGAACATGTCTTCCCACTGGGATGCCTAACAAAGTGAACTGTACAACTGTCTTACAACCGCGATTCCACCTCCCTCACGTTCCGCTCTCTTCGGCGGACTTGTTGTGGGAGCGGGCAATGCCCACGGCAGGCCCTTGGAGGACCTTTCGCGAGAGCCGCGTGAAGCCGGAGACAGGATCACGGCCGAAGTACTTGACCTGGATCTCCTGACCCACCTCCAGATTCAGGGCCGAGGGATGGGCGATCTTGCGCTGGTCGAGCTGCGAGTTGTGAAGCAGCGCTGGTGGCATGCTGGGGTAGAGAATGACCATCACTCCAGTGTCGCGGAGCTCCGTGATTTTGGCAGTGTATATTCCACCGAACTCCAGGTCCGGCACTCGCTCCTTCACCATGTAGCCCTCGATCAGCTCCTTGGCCTCATCCATGGCCGCCTGTGAAGGCGCGAACACGGAAAAGTTGCTTTCGTCGGCGGCTGTCAGAGTGGCGCCAGTCTCCAGGTAGATGCGCTTCATGTGCAGTCCACTCGGGCCGATCAACTGCGCCCTCTGGTGTGGTTCCACGGCGAGGGTCTCGCTTACGGGCCAGCTATCCTTGCGATACTTCCTGAAAGATCAAAATAGTTACACGACTTTTTAATTACAAAACACTTCTATACCCACCTCGGCTCTCTGATGGCTTCGCCCATGATGTCCAGAATTTTGGACTTGGCATCGGTGGCCTTTTGCAGCGACTCCATGACCACTTTCAGCGGGATACCCGGGATTTTGAGGTCGGCCTGAATGGCTGTAAAGCCTTTCCTGGTGCCAGCCACCTTCATGTCCATATCACCCATATAGTCTTCGATGCCCAGGATGTCTGTCAGGATGCGGTAGTCCTGCAGGTGCTTGGTGTCGTCGTTTTCGTATTTGGTGACCAGACCGATGGCTACGCCGGCTGCCGGAGCAGTCACAGGCACTCCGGCATCCATGAGAGCCAGAGATCCGCCACAAACGCTGGCCATGCTACTGCTACCGTTGGACTCCAGGACCTCGGAAGTGAGTCGCACTGTGAAAGGATAGTCGTGCGGCAGTGTCGGCAGCAGACCTCTTTCCGCCAGAGCACCATGTCCCAGCTCCCTGCGTCCCAAAGGACCAATTCGACCCACTTCACCTGTCGCATATGGAGGGAACTCGTAGTGCAGCATAAAGTTCTTGGCCTTGAGGCCACCACTGTCCAAAGCAGCTAGTGAGTCCAGTTTCATGGCACTTTCGGGGGAGTCGAGGCTCACTGTGCAAAACACCTGCGTCTGGCCGCGCTGGAACAGAGCTGAGCCATGCAGGGGCTTGTAAAGATCCACCTGGCAGGATATATTCCTCAACTGATCGTAGTTCCTTCCGTCACACCGCTGCTCCCGCTCGAAGATCAATTCGCGGAAAATCTCGCGGCTGGTTTGGTTGAACAGCTCCCCGATTTGCGAGGGTTCTGTGTCCGGGAAGGAGCTCCACACCTTGTCGATGACATTTGACCTCACCTCGTTCACGGCGTTGTCCCGGGAGATCTTGTCGTGATGCGCATCCTGGAAGATCTCTCTCAGCCGCATCTCGCACATACTTCGGACAGCCTGCTCCAGTTCTGGATCCGTCGCCGTTGGTGCCTCCAACTCCCGTTTCTGCCGGCCATAAGCTTTCTGGAGACGCTCGATCTCTTGAATGATGAACTGCGCCTCCCGGGTGCCCTGCTTGATGGCCTTCAGCAGGTCCTGCTGCAGCACCACGTTGCCCTTGCCTTCCAGCATCACTACGAGGTTTTGTTTGGTGGCCGACACGACCAGGTCCAGTTGCGATGACTGCAGCTCCCGGCGCGTGGGGTTAATCAGCACTTCACCATCGCAGAGGCCGACTCTAAAATGAACGGGAGTTGTTACTTATGTCTTCTAACGCCCTTTGGCGGTCAACCAACCGCACAGCTCCAATAGGTCCGTTCCAGGGAATGTCGCTAAGCGACAGCGCCATGGAGGCGGCGTTAATGGCTAGGATATCAGGACTATGGACCGCATCCATGGCCAGCATGTTGCACACCAGTTGCGTCTCAGTTCGGTAGTCTTTGGAGAACAGAGGACGCAGCGAACGGTCGATTAGACGAGCGGAAAGGATCTCCTTTTCGGAAGGTCCCAATTCCCTCCGCATGAAATTCATGGGGATGCGACCGGAGGCTGCGTTTTTCAGCCGGTAGTCCACCACCAAGGGCATGAAGCCCTGTCCAGGAGTGGGCTTCGCCTTGGCCACAGCCGTCACCATCACAGCCGTGTCGCCCATCTGGCAGACTGAGCTTCCATTGGCAAACCGCGCCAGGCGCCCCGAACTGAATGTCATGTTCCGCCTGAAAAAAGCATTCTTTTTAGTTCCTGTTGGGAGTGCTTCGGAATCTCCTTACCCATTGCTGAAGTTCACCTCCACTGATGGCCCTTCTCCAGTGGTACTGTTATGAAGGTGTTTCCTCTGACTGCTAACTGTTAAATTGAGGCATCTTAGGCGGTAATTCAGCAGCTTTAATGTTTTCGTTGTAAAAAGCATGGCCATTACCTAAAAAGTGCCGGCAGTATCAGGCTAATCCGACTGTGAAATCTCCTGTAATGTTAGGTGTTTAACTAAGGGGATATTGTATCTTATATAAGATGCTTACTTTCACTTTATTTGTAAATAAGTTTAAATCCTGTTACTTAATAATATTAGTTATAATTGGAAAAAAATCATTTTTAATTTATCTTTTTTAATACAGTTTGAAAAAACAGCTGATTGCCATATGTTGCCACAAGATGTTCTATTTCTGACAGTCTGGCAACATTAAATATTTTAAAATTGGAAATTGTAGGAAAAACTATATAAAATTTACAATTAATAAATTACATTTTAAGGCTTACTTTAATAAAAATAAATAGCTTAAAAAATCATTAAATTTTTATTTAGTTTGTCGAGGTCTAGTGAGACCGTTTGCAATTCGGGAAAAAATACCATCTTGGAGTATGCTCAGGTCCCACTATCTGACAAATGAGAGCTATATCGTTTGTTTTTGTCTCTTTCTTCGACTCGCAGCGTTCGGACGTGTTTTCGCGTCGTCGCTAATTGAAACCTGGCTCAAATCGACGGCTTCTGGGCCAAAAAGCTTAAGTCTCTGATCTGTGGTCGCTGCTGCGTGTTTTGATCCGTGCGTGTTAGTCTTGTTCGCGTGTGTGCGTGCACCTGGGTAGGTGTGTGTGTATTGTGTGTGAGTGCCACAGTGAGCGCGAGTGTGTTGGTGAGAGCCGCTACAGCAAACCGAAATCGACAAATGCGGTCAAATTGAAAAGAAAAACAAAAAGCATAAAAGCATTCAACGGCCGAAAGAGCAGCAGCAGAAAAGCAACGCAAAGCCAAGCAAAAGCCAACAAAAAAGTCTGGCTTCCAACCTCAAACGCACAGAATCCCACGAGAAAGCCGGAAAATTGCCTCCAAGGCGTGTCGTCCGCCTGTCCTCTGTCCGCTGCCCCTCTCAGCAAGTGTCGTAGTGCCAAGGAGCGAAAAGGAGAGGGAGAACGAAGAGCACTCTTATCATCCAACTGCCGCCCTCTTATCAGGCCCCGTTGCCGCAGATTGTTGCGAAAAATTCCGAATAACAGAAGTTATTAGGAACCGCCCTTCCCAGGCAGGCATTAGCAGGTGAATTACCGCACCAAGGTGGAAAATCAAGCCAGCAGGTAAGGGACTAACTGAGCTGCCGTCGCTTATTCTCAGGTGCAGTTCACACACGTTGATGTCCTGTGGCAGCCAGGCATGTGGGGATAATTAATTGCATTACGTTCATTGATGGCTGCCAGGAAGAGCTTCAGTTCCTGCTCCTCATCCTCCTTCCCCAGTGCCAAGTGGTGGAAAGTGGAGCGTTATCAGCTGTCCAGACCAAACAGACAAGTGTTTGCCGATGGAGTCATCATGGAGGAAGTGCGTCTGACCCCCGAGGAGGGCTGGAATTTATGGCCAAAACAAGTGCCACTGATAACAGAAACAGTTTGGAAGTTTTCTGAATTCTATTTCCAAAGATTAGTCCCTCTGATGTTTCTATTTTTATATTTTTTAGAAATAATTGCCTTCAAAAACCATCCAAACACACTCCCACCCAAACCAATTAGTGGAACAATTTTAAAATCATCATAAATCAGGTTCCCTCCAGCAGTGCCATAAATCTCCATTTCCATTTCCATTTCCACTGCAGCTGACAAATGCCCAGCCATTAAAAATAGTTTTCCGAAATGAATCTTTGCTGTTTTTCAAGGGCGACCCCTTATCTTTCTCGAAATGTTTTGGGAAATATCGTGGCACGACGACGTCATCGTGGCTCTGAGATTATTTCTGAATCGGGGGCTTCATAATTAAGTCGCGCTTTGGCCGATAAACGTTTCCGGTTTAGTCCCAAGAGTCCCAAGAGGGGAGTATGTGTCACTCAGCTCTAGAAATAATAGCCAACAACTGCAGATGGCTGATGGTCTGATGGCTGAGATCCCATATCGCTGATGTGACCCCATGGGGCGCCCTTTTCAACTGTCAGAGAACTATTGTCACTCGAAGGGCTTGCGTCACAGTTTATCGACTGGTGGCGGCGGGGTGACGTAGGCAATTGGCAGGAACATGTGTATCCTGTGTGTCCTGGGTGTCGTCTGGCACTGCCAAGACAATAATAAACTAGCAAACCCCTTGGCAAATAGCAACCCAATCGAATATTATTATCAATGGAGGGCAGGACCCCGAAACGAAGCCCATTTAGTGCGAGGGTTGGCCACACGCTGCTCTTTCTTGGCAGGATATTGGGGGGGTGCCCAGCCCAGTCCCCAATCCCTAATTCCAATCGCAGTCCAGGCCACGCCCTGCCTTCATCCTTTCATCCGCGTGCCATCATCGTCGCCTTCTGCTCTAATTTGGCGCGACTTTGACACTTGTTAGCCAATATGTTTTCTGGCTCGTGTTAATGGCCCAACGGGAATTGATATTAATTGCCCCGAACGCCCCTCCCCCAGCTCCTACTCCTGCGTGGGCGTTGCCTTTTCGGTCAATATTGTGGGCCCAGAAAGAAGTGCTCGGAAATCAGCTTAAATCAATTTTTTGTTCTTGTGGTTTTTGTTCACTTGCCGGTCTGGTTGGGCCAATCGGCTTACCAGCCTTCCTGTTTTTGTTGCTGCTCCCTGACCTCCTCCCTGGCCACTCTAGCCGCTCATTCTAATTAATCCTAGCAGCCTCTATTGTTGGTTTTAAAAATTGAATTTTTTATTCTGAAGATTGGAAAGTGTCTTCCTTCAGTCTCCTCCCGGCTCTGATGGCCTTCTCCTCCCATCCTGCTCATGCGAGTTCGAAGGATGCCAAGGCCAGGCCTCATTAGAAGCGAAAGTAGACACTTTCTAATGGAAGCAAGTACCCATCCATCACTATTACTTTTTTTTCGGAGGTTTTTTCTAATCAAGAATGTCCTTCCCTTTCTCACAGTCTCTCCAGAAGTCCTCCCAACACCTGAATCCTGACTCCTGACTGAGTTGGATAAAAATTCCTGGTGCTAATCAACAAGACAGCCCTGACAGGTGGGGTGGCGGACAGAAGCCAACCTGCCGTAATGACCTTGATAAACTTTCCTTCGACAACTTCCTCTCCTCCGGCCCAGCTAGTCCGTTGCTTGGATTTGCCTTCCCGGGATGTTTGCCGAGAGCCCATTTTATTTGCTCATGTCTGCCGAAAAACGTTTTACATTCTCCACCTGCCATTGCCACGCCCCCTACACCCCCCTACCTATGAGCTACAAAAAAAATAAGTTTTCTTTCGACATTTTTGTGGAGCTGGAGCGGCTTCCTGTCCCCAATTCTGCTCAGCTTATGCCGGTTCGACGCTTTTCTTCTCTTTATTCTTCAGTTTTCAGTTTTGATTAAAGAAGAACCCTTGTCTAGCCCCGCCCCAGTCCCCAGTCCCCAGCCCACCTTGCCTCCACTGAGTGTTATTGCCACTTTGTCGCAGCAACCTTTAAACTTGGCCTGTGAGGGCGGTCCAGAAATTGGATTTTTTCGGGGCTGCCTCTGTCAACAGACAAATAGGATATCATGATCCATCAACAAAGCCCCCGCACCGCTTCCAAAAATTATGCAAAGTGTCATTGAAGCTCAGTCTTGGGGCAAGAGGAAGAACTTGTGCAGCGACCCTCTGCCTGGAGAACTGCAGGCAACGCTCCCTGCACCTTGACACTGCTGTGTCGGCCAAGTTTGGCGACTTGGCAACAGGCTCTCTCGGCCAAATGAAATGAAAAGGGCGGAGCTGCCAACAGAGGCGGTGCCTCAAGGGTCGCCCAAAGGCATACCCTTTGCTGATTTTTGCTTCAAAAATTAAAATTTTAATTAAAGGTACAAGCTACGACCTTGAACTTAACCATGGTAGTGATTCCTAATATAATATTTTTTATTAAATATTTTAAATTAAAATACAAGGCAGATTCCCTGCCATTTCCAGCCTGATGGCTATGACTAATCGGCCTAAAAGGGTATGCCGACATTTTTATGCAAAAACCCGCTGGCAGAACTGGCTCTGGCTTACTTGGCAGACCGCATCCCGGCTTGTAGAATTCATTAACAATAATTCCCGGGTGCGGGGATAAAAGGGAAGTGAGAAGCTGCAGGACCGGCCAGTCGCTGGCTTACCAAGAAATTCTCTTCAAGCCTAATCCTGGGTGGTCCCCCAACTTGCCACAAAAGCGTGGTCAGCTCTTAAAAGAATTAAAAATAAAATAATTGAAAATAATATTAATATAATTTTTTTGCCATTTCTTTTCAGAATAACAATCGCCCGAGGACCGGAGCTCTTCTAGACGACAAAAGTGAGTCTCCTGGTGTAGAAAACCCATTCGGGATTCCCCGCCATTTCTAAACGTAGAGGGTGCTGCGGCTATAAATAAAAAGTGCAAAGAATTGGCATTCATTCAGCGGCAGCTAGGGCGGACTTTCCGAGACTGCCATTAATTGATTTTCATAATCGTCAGACCAGAAGCAATAAAAGTATTTCTTTTTATTTTCATTTTATTCAAGCTGGGAGTCATTTATCATCCAATCATCCAACATTTTATTGCTTGGGTTTGTCCCTGAAACTCCATTATTTTAATAAAAGAATAGCAATTATTTTAAGATTATTTAGACCCTCTACTATATGCTCTAGAAGCCTTGTAAGCTTAAGTGGGTATGTTTAAGTAGGAATAATATTTAATAATAAAAAGTAAGTAATAAAAAACTGATAATCCCCTAGAAGTATCTTTTATTTTATTCCCCGCCATTTAACCATTCCTGGCCTAGCTTCCAAGGATCCCCCTCTTATTTATTGTTGAAATTTTTTAAGCATTCTGCTGCCTCCTGCCACCTCTGCAAAGTTGGCCCAGTTGACAGTCCTGGGGGTGGGGAGACATTCAACATTTGTTTTATGCAAAAACAACGGCTTTTGTTGATTTTTGTCCTCGCACACAACTTTGGCGAAAGGTAATTTGCCAGCAACGCCTACAAAGGACGATGTGGGGGCGTGGCAGCTGGCAAAGGCGATTAGAGAACAAAAAGTAAACTTGTTGGAAACATATTTTTATGTCGCCTTCGTGGATCGAGAGAAAGTTTCTGTTGCATTTTATATTCAGTTTGATATTTTTTCGTCCTGAAAAGTCGTCCTGATGTTCCATTTCTGTTGTTTTTACACTGCACTTGGCAACTTTATGGGCCACTCGAAGTGACAAAGAAACTTTGCTCCACCATTCCCGATGTTTCTCACAGTTGGATGTATTTTCTCACAGCTGTCACTTGCCATTCAGCATTTACAATTCCTAGCTGTCCTGATGTGAGACCTGGGAGCTGGTAGCTGCCCGAAAAAACCATCCGTCGAACATCCAAGTCCAGGCCGTCGAAGGACTGGCGACGTAATCGGTCGCCTCGTAACGAATTTTGGCTGAAATGTTTATGAGCTCATAAATTTTGACACAACATTGTCAGTGTAGGTACTCCCAGTGGGTATACAGTCTACCTGGGAGTTTGCTTTCGCGTTTTCCTTCCTTTTTATTTTTATGTTTTTTATGCGTCTGACAACTTTTGGCACATTTGTCGTACATCAAATTAGGAGCAGAATGCCCGGCGGCGCGAAATGATTGAGCTTTTGCATTAAGCCGCAGAATCAACACACAGATACGCACACCCCACACCCACACCCAAAAAGGAAGGCAATGTCTTGCCAGTTGTGTTGTCGACTTGCAGAGTTCTCTTTAATTTTAAAAACTATACGAATGGCTTCTGGCATAGTCTCCATCATAAATATTCCACTAATTGTCCTTGCTTGCCTGGACACGTCATCCTTCGTCCTTTGCTCAGTTGGCAGCTATATTGGTTAGCCAAAAGCCACAAAGACAACAATAAGCCTGGCCGACAAGGGGAAGACTTTGGCCAAATATTGATTCAGTTATTCGAGTTCCATTTTCCGCCGCCAGCCCGGGCCTTCGCAAATAAAGAGTTTTCAAACTTCTGCATATGCATGCCAGCTCAGCCGGCCCTCAGGTGAGCGCTGCTGTCCTGCTCCTGTCGCGCCAGCGTCATCAGTTGGTTTTGCTGTCCGGCGACCTCTGTCCCTGCCAGTGGCATTTGCCCAACAGCCTGTCCAGCTCCTCGGACAAGTGACTCGGCTACACTGAGAGAAGGGCCTAAAGCGTGGCATTACTTTGAACCAAGCTGCCTCTTAATCCTAAAAATATGAATAATTAAGTCACCTTTAAAGTAAAAATTATTCCAATTAAACTCCCCTTAGTTCAGCCTTCAAGTGTATCGATTTTAGAGGCCCCATCGAAGGACTCAAGTCCGTGTCATTAGGGGCAACTGTCCAACTCAATCCACTCTGATGGACAATCGGGTTACGTGCTGCTGCCACTGCGTTTATGATGGCTTCTGGCTGGAATCCCAGCGAGCATCCATGGGTGTGTGTGTGTGGATGATGGGCCCTGATTGATGAATTCGTTAGCGAGAGTATGTAAAAATTTAGAGAAACAAAAAGGCAGAAATCGATCCATGCCATGCCATAGTTCGCTGTTCGATTTGTTTGCAGTTCGATTAGTGAGCCAGAAATGGGACGTGCGGGCCAATTCGAGTGCTTTTTGTTTTGTGAATCGACTGCAATTACGACATTTCCCCGGCTATCTTTTTATTGCTCGGCAAAAGGGCAAAAAAAGAGATCCAAGTGACTTGGCCGGCGAACCCGAACCGCCATTCATGAGAGTCGCAGTAACAACAAGCGGCGGCGGCCGAAACGAGCACTTTACGCAACCGAGTCAGCCTTGTGCCAAAAAATAATAATAGTAATAATGCGAAAAAATAATAATAATGAAT
This sequence comes from Drosophila monieri, assembly GCA_035047585.1. NCBI lineage: Eukaryota > Metazoa > Arthropoda > Insecta > Diptera > Drosophilidae > Drosophila > Drosophila monieri. Next base: position 454,705 of record JAWNPJ010000115.1, on the reverse strand, counting down.
AAATGGCCAGCGCAACGACCAAGAAACAAGAAACACGGGCCGGGGGCCGAATCGCTAAATAAAATGCCACTAGAAGATTATTTTCATTAAAATCGCATGCACTTTGCGTTGGAAAATCAATTAATGCAAATGGCCAGAAATAAAACTAAATTAAGACACAGCCAGCGACGTATGGTAATCCGGTCAAGTAATAAAAGTGTTTTTCCAAACTGTATTATATATGTAGTTCCATGAATAGGATGGATATGCAGGGTATATCTTTAGAGAAACAAACTATAAACTATATACATGCTTCTACATTGCATTTCTTCAGATATTCAAGTTGGAAAAAATGATTTTTCGGCCTTTAGGCCACTTGGAATGGAAAGTCCAGCATGTCCAACACTCACGTGGGGCTCGGGGCGAGAACCTGTTTCTGGCAAGGCGGCGCTTGGACTTGCTTAGACGCTTTGGAATAGAATGATTAAATGAATGTTTATGCATTGTGTATGCTGTCGATTCCAAATGACGTCACTGTGACGTCAAACACAAACCGCTTTTATTTCTATTTTTTTTTTTATTTATTTATTTATGTCTGTATGTCTGTCTCGCTGTACCTCCTTGAATTTATAGCAGGTGGCGGGGCTGGCGGCAAATGCCAAATTAAAACATGTACACAAAGTCAATAATAGATCGTCATAGTATTCAAATGAAGTTTGACGGTGCAGAGATACCTGTGGACACAGGTGGCCTTATTCCGCAAAGATAGACGTCGACAAAGAGGCTAGAGACGCGCTTAGCCAAAGGCGACTAGGTCACACAGCGGGCCTTGGCCATTGCCGGCCATGTGGGCTGGCAATTGTGGCCATTACTGGCTGTTACAATTATAGCCCTAGCTATGGATTATGAATCTTGTCTTGCTTTTTTTTATTGATTAAATATTGGCCAAACAGAGTTTGGTAAACATGGTTTAATTATTCATTGTTTGAATTCAAAATGACATTTCCCAACGTTAATAACTTAAATGTGTTTACATTTTAATGTAATTAGTTGCATTATTATGCAATAGAGAGCTTCGCATTCTAACCAGAGGCTGACAATAGAATCTGTCGCTGGGACTGTTTCTCAATGAGCGGTGGAGCCCAAGGTCTGGCCCCTGCCCCCCGACCCGACGTCTGGCATCTGGCCTGAATGGCTTGACGAGCGAACCGTCTGGAATTTGTGCCGTCGATCACGAATGAATGGAACTGTTCAAAGTGCCGGCACCAGCACCCCAGCACCCAATCGCAATAAACATTTACAAATTCCAAAGCCATATTGTGGCGATCAAGCGATGAGAGCAGAACCAAGACATGATAGCCCAACATTAGTAGTAAAATAATTATAAACTTTATTATCGAAATGAATATAAAATTGGCAACGATTTGCTATCAGTTTTGGCCCAGTTTTTAGCGCCCTTGGGCTGATTCATAGACAAGACGCTGACCACACCCCCCAGGCACCCATCCCACTCGCCATATCTAAACTCACATATCGGCCAACAATTGCAAACCTATAACCCAATTGCGTTTGTCGTGCGACGATAATTTTCACACCATTGGGCATGCCAATTGGGCAGCTCGCTTATTGCGATTTAAAATTGTTTGTTTTGTTTTCCGCTTGTTGTTGTCACTTTGTTGCGGACTTCTAATTGTATTTTCCAATAGGCCGGCCAGACACCACCAGCGCTGACTCATCCCCAAAGGCCACTGTAACAAAAGAAATTATCACATGATTATCATATGATGTGGCTCGGCCTGTCTCAGTCGCTTCGAAATTTGCATTCGTTATGCAAGTCGATAGGTGATTGATGTGGGTCCGCCGCCTCCCAAAAGGCAGCTCAAAAAGGCCAATGACTTGGTGGCTGCTCGCCTCTGGGCGAGTTTTAAACTCTGGCTGTCTTGAAGGAGTCCTCACGTAAAGGATATCCCTGGAAAATTCAAGTCGAAAGCACCCATCCCATCTCGATCCTCTCATCCTGCTCGGCATCTAGAAACAAACTCACTCGCATTTGTTCGGCGGGGTCTCCTATTCCTGGTCCTTATCCTGACTTGTTTGCCCGGCTCCCTTCCCCAATCCGTCTGCCTTGGTTTTTTGCCTTTGGTTTCTGCTGCTTGCCCCGCTCCCCTTGTGCTGCATACAAAAGATTTTCGCTCACCCGTTGTTGTTCTCCTTATTTTTATGTAACGGGCATCCTTAGGGTGTGCCCATCGGGGAGGTCTGGCACTCATCCAATGCCAAGTGCAAGGACTTCACTGCCTCCAGAGGGCTGCCATTGCGGGGCATCGACTGTTCGGATAACCGTGGAATGCATTTTTACGAATTTTTTCCCCCATTTCTGTGTTCATTTGCAAGAATTCTTCCCTTATTTGCCAGCTCTCCAGCATCCAGCATCCAGCACCATCGGGCTAGGGTGAAAGCATCAGCAGACGAATAGGCGATTGGGTGTATATAGTACGTCCGTGGAATGGTGTACATGCATACATACTCCTGCCGTATAATTTCGGGAGGGTGTTTACATACTCGCCATTGAAATGCAGCCAAGCATCTCGACAGCAGAGCAGCTTCCGTTGCATAAATATTACGCTACTTGTGTGCATTCAGCATTCTGTGCAATTTATTTCATTTTACTGCCAACTGCCAGCTTCAACTTCAACTTCAACTTCAGCTTCAACTTCAACTTCAGTATCAGCTTCGTCTGTGCTGGCAGGGCTGCAAATTAAATTCTGTGCGAGATTTCTCGACGCACACCTCCGCTCCCCAGATCCAGATCCATTGGGTGTCATGGTTCACTTGGTTAGTTGGTAACCCAGACACGCCGGAGCTCAAGTGCCCACCCCCCCGGTTCTCGTTGATTAGCGGCTGAGCTGGGTTTTTGGCAACAGATGCCGCATGTATATTTTACCTAAATTGCAGATCTCAGACCCCCTGCTGGGCTCCTCCTATGCTGGCCAATTTGGGAAGTTGCCAATTTTGTGTATGGCCTGATTCTGTCATTGGCCGAAACTTTGTTACCCAACTTTAATTGCAGCTAATTGTTGTGTTGACAAAGCAAACTTTTCCTGAAAGAGAGGACACTAAGTACGAATTTCTTGTAAATCATTTTAGAATTCTTTTGTTTGACTTTCTGGTTTCTTTCCTGATGATTTTCATCATTTAAAGCGGGCTTTAAGGATTTGGCCAACTAATGTTGACTCTTGACATGCTGGGCCATCCCACACGATGTCCTGGCCATCGAGATTTATAATTTCATTCCGGCTAATGCTCCAATATCCAATGCTCACTCTCCAGCCTGGAAAATGTCCGAAAATGGCCAGAATTCGGAATGGCCAGGGAAATATCCAATTTACACAGACCATTAATGTCGTAATTTCTGGCCGAAATTTGCAAAATGCTAATTATTCCGGGGGCGGGAGACTGGGAGACTGGAGATAATTAATGCAAAGAGTCGCCATTAAACTAATAGCTGGGAATTATAGGAATTTCCATTATGGAACTTTTAACAATAGAATAGTTGTTATAAATGTTTCAACCAGGTCTTCTACCCATTAATCCCATTAAATCCGCAGTTCTAAACAGCAAACAGAGTTATTTATTTTTTAGTTGGTTTATTTTTTGTTGCCAATTAAGCTGCAAACGCTGGGGGAGTTGCAGCATCAAGGAAAACTTTTTAAAAAAGTCGCGTAATTGAGTTCAGCCAGCTATCAGCTCCAACTAACTGGGTAGCCAACTGGGTAACGAGGGTGGACGGGAAAGTTTCTTTTCCCTTCGAAAATGTCAAATAATGGAAAATAAATAACACGAAACTGCTCCGAGCAGAGTTACATAAAAATGTACTACTACTGCACTCACTCCCACTGGCAGATAAAGGAAAACTCAAGGCGAGAAAAGTCAGGGCAAGGCTATTGGAGTCAAGTTGCTGGCCATTTGGTGGCCGCACAGTTTGGCCGAATTAAATCCAGTAGGATCATAAACCTTGAGCGCAGTAACCCAGCAAATCCTCACGCTGCTTTGGCTTAAATTGTCTGAAAAAGGGTTTATGTTCATGACATTTTATGAACTCAATGAGAGGCGAAGCCGAAGCACCAAAATGAAAAGAAACGAAACCTTCGTCTGTAATCTACATAAAATTGCAAACAAGTATTTGGCCCATACATTTGTTCGGGAATTGTTATTGTGATTGCCTGCCTGGCTGCTGGGCCAAGAGCGTTTCGTAATAAGCTATCTGAACTGGCTCTAGCTCTGGCTATGATTGCTGTTAACATGTCGTACAGTTTCCCCAGAAATTTGTTTTGTACTTGGCCCGCAGGCTCTGACCAAATAGGCGTGGCTGGCTGGCTGGCTGGCTGGCTGACTGGGCGGGATATGGAACTGAGCCGTCCCCGGGCCGCTTTGTTCTGTTGATTAGGGCCAACGTACATTTCAATTAAAATGTCGCTCCCAGGGCCAGAAATTAGGGAAAATCTGAAATCCAACAGGCTGGGCCCCCACAGTTATCTTTCGGTAGAACTTCCTATTTTCGTTGGCAGCCAAGGAAAGGTTTCGGGGACCGCTGTTTACAATTGAACGCGCTGGAGCTGGAGCCTTTGTTCGGGAGGGGATCGGAGCCATTGGAACATGCTTCCGCTCTTCACCAGCTATCTGCCCCTCGAATCTTGGCTGCCTCCATACTCGCCCCACTCCCTGTTGCCATTCCTGCCTGTATTTGGCATTTGCCAATGGAACATGTTTTTCCAATTTCTGCTTTCGTCTTAAATGCTTTCAGGCCCTCGACAGTCGGATATTATGTGAGTTCCTTTCGCCGACTGTCCCATCACAAAGTGCTGAATCACACTTCGCCAAAGACTATTAAAAATAGTCAGTAACTTGAACTTTAGAATTCTTAGTATGACTATTTTTTGTAACTTAAATCTTTCTTTTAAAATGAAGCATACTGTTTAGCTCCCCTTAGGAGATAGGGTATTTTTTTATTTTCCCTTCAAGTATCTGTGAGATTCCCCTGCCTTCCTCGCAAATGCCACTTATTTTTCATGGTGTTTACGCTGATTCCTGGCACTTTCCTCTCGCCCTGTCGGTTCGGGGAAGGTTTTTTACTCATGAATAGTTAAATCCCGACCATTTCCCTACAGCATTCGAAGCTTTCTCCGAGCAATTTCGCTGCGGCGGGACGTCAGAGTGTTTTCCATTTTTGCCATTTTTTATTAATGAAATCTCATGGCTCAATGAAGCGTAAACCCCCTAAGCCAAGTTCAAGTGTCCTCGAACGAGACCAAGAAGAAGCGGCCGGATCAACCGTTAATGGGCCAGCTCAGGAGCCGTCCAAACGTGTTTCCTCGCTGGCCATCAACTTTAGTTGTATTGATGGGGGCCGGCCGTCTCGCTTGTTGTTTGTTCTTGACTTGGCCAGGATCTGTCAGGCGCTTGATTGCCTCTCGCATTCATAATCCCCGCCCATTAGCCGGCCCCACAAAATGGTCACGTTAATAGAACTGCCTCCTCAATCATGGTGTGCCGGAGGCAATTTATCTAAGAGCTAATCAAAGCTAACCTGGCATTCCGACCACACAATCCTTTCGGCCCGCAATTAAAGCGATTCGAGTGCAAATTAACTTTGGGCGAGCTCTCGCATCCTTGTATCGAATAGATTGAATAATCTTGTGTCCAGCGCAGCCCTCGGGCAGTGTGTTTATTTCGACTGTCTGTATTTGCCCATTTAGTTGATGCAAACATTGAATTGGCAGCCACATCCCACCCATCGGTGTATAGATTCGCAGTCGCCGTCCGGCGGTTGCTGCCGTTAACCGCAAACGAATTTTTCGAACTACCACCGAGAATGATTCCCTCATTCTGGATTTTCTCCAGGGACTTTTGATGATGGGTACACTGCAAAAAAAGGAAAGAAAAAAGGTATAAAGTGTTGGAGGGCATAACCCACAAAATCATAAAAAGACATCACATTTTTCCCCAGTGCTGTCGAGGTTTCAGGTTCCTCCGACAGTCGACTTCATTACTGAAGTGCTCTATTCAATTACGTAGGTGAACAGGCCCCAATGAGGGTGGCCAGGATATCGGGACATCATATTTTATGTGGCAGCCATAAAGCGAGAGCCGAATTCCACGCGCAGGTATGCCTTAAGCCCAATTTATAACTGGGCCGATAACGGGGCACACCGCTGGCGGATGCTTGTAAATATTTAACTTGCAATTGGTTGAGTCCATATATCTTGGCTGCCGTGAATCATTTACTTGGCGTTCGCTTTGAATATTTAAGCCTGTTTCTGTGTTCTCTCCACTTAGCACTTTCTGTACCTCCGTGTCTCCTTTTTTTTTTTATCTATGGCATTATTTATGCTCCACATTTAGCACCGCTTTAGGTGTCACGGCTGAGAGACATTTAAAAATAAGACCCAGAAGTATTTACGTACCTAGGCCAGAGCTGTCCCAGAAGGGTATATTAGTTCCCAGGGGAGTTCATTTTAAAAAATCGCAGATTAAATAATTCATGATGCATTTTAAAAAGAGGAGCCCATCCTGGAAACGCTCTTTAAAATTCAGTTCTCGCATCGCTCTTAATGCTTAACTTTTTTTTTATGGTCTTTTATAATTTTCCTCCTTTTTTTCGAGGCGTATTCTCTGGGTGCAATAAATTTCATGATGGCACCGGGTCGCGCTGGTCTACTCGGCCTGCCCCAGAGGCACTTGACTGCCACTGGCGTCAATATGGGAGGCACAAAAGTAATTTAATGGACTTTTAATCTATTTCTTTACTGCCACTGATCAAAGGCACAGAGTGCAGAGCAGAGAGCAGGCGCCACCGAAATATTTATTAAAATGTCGAACAAGAAAGATGTGGATGCACGTTATGTGTTCCCTGTTTTTCACTTTCTTTCTTTCATTTTTTTTCCATGCTACAAATTTCATTAGCTTTTTTGCCATTACTTTCCCCCATGGACTTCACGGACTTTAATTGCCTGTCAATGTTTTTCTTGTGGCAGCGCATAAATCGATTTTTAAGTAGCTGAGCACAAAATATGCTAATCGCAGCCAGGGCGGGCATCAGGGCGTCAGGCAACAGTTATCAACGTGGCAGAAAAGTGCGCAAACGTGCCTAGAAAGGACTATGAAGGAAGCGAATCTAATGCCCAGGAGTTCCATTCGCTTTGATGTCTTCCAGAGTCTGGAAAAGGGGTTAAAGTTTTCGTTTCTACATTGTTGCTGGCAAGATAAAAGGCCACAATGAAGAGATAAGCAGGAAAACAATAACAAAACTTTACTTTTTAGACTTGAATTTAAATTTGGCTTCTTTCAGGGACATGTATGTACTCTCCCGGTGACTTTTGATGAGAAGCCGAGGTCCAATTACTGGTTACTCTGCACTGGGCCTGCCACAGAAAGTCATCAGAAAATATCAAAACCGATTTCCATTGAACTAGAAATTGGATGGCTCTCCCCGAAGCCACACAATTCAATGATAAACCATTTTTCTTCTCGTTGACAACTGGAGTGCTGAAAAGTATGCTTCAATTTTGTCTTTGTGGAAGTTGCGTATACGCCCTGTGGCACTTTGTGGTCTTTGATTTGCAATAAGAAGTAATCCCACAGAAGTATCTCAATCTATAAAATGTTCTTTAAAAAAAAATAGGCTTTAAAAGCGATGGAAGCGGGAAGGTAACCACATTCTCGTGGTTTCTATGTCTTATGTTATATTCATAAATCATTCTCGCATAAATATGCGATGGTCTTCTTGAATTGTTGCATAACTTTAAATACTTTTCGGCCGTGGGCGGAGAAACAGTTGCTGGGGCTCACACACAAGGCTGTGCTGGCGTTGGTGTTGGTGTTTGTTTTTGTATTTGTGTGCCTATTGAGGCATGAAATCTCTCCCTCAGCATCCGGCCCAGTGTACGCTTCTCGCTTTGTTATTGTTCCAGGGCGCTTCGGTGGCAATATGTTTGCCTTATTTCACTTTGTGTTGACAGCAATGACCCACATGCATAAATCATAACTTGTTCGTTTTACACACACTCATCGTCCTCCGCCCCTGACGACACACAATGGAAGTATTCAAAATTTGGCGAGCATGGCTTTTTGGGGAAAAAAATTACTTTTCCGAATGGTAAATATTTTTCAAGTCAACCGACACAGTTGTCCCTAATCAAATAAAGTGAGAACACTTTGTCACGCCAAAAAAGTAACAAAAAAGGAATCCATTGTAAAGGCATTCAAATGCAATTTATTAAAGCAAAAATTAGCAGAGAGCTGGTGGAGTCGAGTGGAGTCAAGCGTTGACAGCGTTTGGGGAAATCAAAAGGGAAGAAGCATGAATAAGCAAGGAGGAAAGCTTCCACTCATGGCTAGCAGACACACATATGGGCAAAGGGACCTATGCATATGCATATCTGAGTGGAAGGCAGAATTATGCATGCAAACGGGTCGAAACAGTAGAGCCAGAACGTACACAGAGGAGCTTCGAGTCCAAGAAAGTTGTTTCTCCTAATGAAATAGTTTTATTTTGCCAAAATTTCACAATTCTTTACCGTGTACTGGGCAGATATCCTCAGAACAGGATACTGGCAATCTAACGCTCCAGTGCGCTCCCAAGCAGGCACCCGCCTTCAAGTGTATCTCGGTTTCGTTTGGATCTAAGCTTGTGAGCCAAGGAATGTGAAACGTTTCGAACAGAAATAGCTCCCCTGCGGTTGGGCTGCCTTACGTGTCTGGGCCTTAGCCCGGGCTTGTAACTGGAACGCCGGCAAGCCGAAACTCAATAATTTCCAATGCGAGGCACTCAATAGTTGAACCATAATTCCTTCCTTCTACCCCAAGCATTAAATTCTACACCGGCAACCCTTTTGCAAGGATGAAAAATGAACAGTCCTGCCGGGGAAGGACAAAAACCCAACCCAATCAAGTCCAATCTCGACCAGTCAACAAGCACAGTCTCCTTGTTTTCCTCCTGATACCGCGTAGCTGTCATGCCAAGAGAATTTAGGAGAGAGGAGAAAAAAGCTTTCTCCCCATGGCTGCTGCACTGCCAGTGTCCTTGCCAGGGGTCTGTACATAAAAGTTGGCCAAACTAGGTCAGTTTTGGCCATGTTGCTGGCGCGCAGATTCATTGATTGCTATCCGAAAAAAGTGGAATACAAAATATCGTAGTCATTAAATAGTTGTCTCTTGGAGTGCCTCTAAGGCGCTGCTACGTAGATTCTTTTCTATTCCGGAGTATCACAAGTCAATCGAGTATCGTCTCAGCCAACCGCAAGTGTCAGACAGCCGCATGTTTGTGGCTTTCTCGAGATTTCCATGTCCTCTATCCATAGGCGCCCCCCTTCCTGGCCACCATCCCACTCCGATAACCGCTAATGCTATTGCATTATTACACAACACCTACTGACACGTCTCTGCGGTCGGCTGAGTAGTTAAATATACACAAATACGAATCGGATTGCATTTGTTATTTGCTGTCAGACGGTGGGAAATCAAGTAAGTGCCGGGTTTAGCACGAACCCTAGAATTGTCACACAAATCAGAGCCTGAGAATTGCCTCATGGTTCGAGTGGGAACTGGATTCCACTGGAAAAGATTCGTCAGAGGTTTTGCTTTTTATCGAATAACACTGAGCTTAAACAGGATAACAACTGTGAGTGTTGTTGAAAAGCTTTCACATTTATACAAAATTAGTATGCAAAAAGGTCCCGCTTTTAATTAAGTTCCCATAAAAAGTCAAAGCAACTCGGGCTAAGCAGGAAAACTCTTTTAAAACGTTTGGCATTTAGAATTCCGGGCTCATAATGCAGAAATAGGAAAATGCAAACAAAAGCGGGGGAAAAAAATAATGCAAGGCGGAGAGCTGATTAAAATTTTGCAGCGACCGCAAATTAAAGCGAAAACATTTCGAGGGAGTCCGCATGTGTGCCGCCGGCCAGGAGCAGAAAAACACGCGAGTCGAGCTGGGGGCCAGGCTAAAAGTTGATCCTTTGCCGGGCCAACCACTGCGGCAAGCCACACCCAGTCCAAGTCGTGGTATATCCCTCAAGCAGGGTTCCTGTTGGAATAATTCAACTAGATATTACTTCATATTTAAAAAGGAAATATCAACATATTGTAAAATAATAAATAACTATTACATTTAATAAAAAATAATTTATTTAGAATAGATATTTGTTCTATTTTTGTAACCACAATTGTGGGATACGCCCACGCGCCTCATGCACGTCCAAGTTTAACGCAAATAAATTGCACATTCAGAGGAAAATTAACATGACACAGAGGGTGGGGTGGGGGTGGTGGGGGCGAGTATCAGCTGAAACGGGCGGAACCATAACGAAGCTTAAACACAAAAATATGTGAGGACCAAAAAATAGACGGCGAAAATAGCGGAAGGCACCACGCCAGGGCACCACGAGGAAATAAAAACGAAAGCCAAGTGGGGCTATATGACTCGCTTTTCTCAACCATTTTTTTTCTCAACCCTCAACCCGGATTGCGCTTTCGTTTGCGTTTTTTGCGAGCATCAGCAACAAAATGCAGACAGAAACAGGATGCAGGAGACTTCATAATTTACGAAGTCGAGCAACGCGCTGAGGATATCCGTTTTGGGCATACCCATGATTGAGGTTGGCCCACGTCTATGTCTGTATCTCCGCAGCCCTGTCGGTTTTTGCCTACTTCCCTATGCATGAGCCGTAGTGGATTACAAACAGATCTGCACTGGAAGAAAATCTAAGTCCTAAGGTCAGAGGGCATATTCTATCCTTCAGTCAAATTTTTGAAGTGGAAGAACTCAAGTCACCCTTTTTCTGTCAGTGCCCTGGGGGGCGAACGGGAAGGCGAACGGGAAACATCGCGTTTGGCATTTAAATTGATGTATTCCGAGGCTCGAGCTTTGTGGCCATGACTGTCATAAATGTGATAAGGGATGATACGCCCTGTTTCGCCGCAGCCCCCTTGCCTGCCTCCTGACATTTCGGCCTGGCTCGGCTGTTTCGTCTTAATTAATAAGTCAATAGCCCGCCGAATGCTGGAGGCTGCTTACGCCGCCCGAACGATGGCAGCTGCTCTCCTCCATAATTTAGTTAATGCGCTCCTAAACTAAGGCTGTTGTCAGACAACCCCTCCAAAGTGCCACCCCCTCCCAGTGCCGCCCAAATCACAGATGCTGGTGCCCAACAAAGTGGCACAGATAGAAGCAATTTGCCAGCGAGACAAGGTGACAAAGGTGCGGAGATGAAATTCACGTGCGTGTAATGGCGGCCATAACAAAGGCGGCCTTTGGGTCTTGTGGAAATGTGGATACCCTGTGGAAAAAGGCTTAACCCAGGGGCATTAGACATCGTTCCTACATCGATTAAATAATGTCGCAATAATATAATTATTCCATTTCACTTAGCCAAGTTAGCGGCCTTTAAGGACTCAATGCAAACTACATTAGCTTGCTTGCCACTTTGCCAGGATGTGTTGAAGAGTCACGGTAACGCCGTCGCATAATTTCGTTATGAGCTTCATGCACATTGCCGCCATTTCGTTACATTTTCATAATGGCGTCTCTGGCTGCAGGCACTCGTGTGGGTGGGTGGATGTGTGTGTGAGAGTGGATGACTGACAACATCGTTTGGCGGTTGAGTTTTTTATACCGGCATCCCTGTCACAGAGGCATTCACGGCAATCAGGCGGGCCTAATGGCGCAAATGTTCAATAAAGAGGCTTTTAACGTGCTCCTCTCGCTCTGCCCCTGCTAGTGAGCTAGACAGGATGCCAGGATGCTGGGTGGCTCGTCAATGTTTTGCAATCTGGCCCCATGCCGTTGCTGTTCGCTCTTTAGTAGTCACTAGAACGCACTTTATGGCCCATCACCTCAGTGCTGCACTGCTAAAAATGGAAGCTTTTTTTGGTCGAATGTTGAGGGGAAATCAACCCAATCTAGATTCAAAACTGAAATCAAGTTAGACACTTTCTTGACAGCAAATCGATATGCCTTGAACGGCTATTCTTTGGTTCTTCGCAGTGTGTGCACACACGATGTGGGTATAGTCTGTGTGTATAAATGAAATGGCCATATTCATGCCCATTCGGGGTCTGAATAATACATGGCAGCAGTAAAAGTTATGTTTATTGGCAGAGCACGGCAGAGTAGAGTAGAGGGGGAGAGCTCTCTGATAAAAGCTGAAAAATATATATTTAGCTTGATTGGTTCCACCCTCCCATCTTGGGAGGCCAGTGCCCGTGCCTCTGCCTCTGCCTGTGCCACGATTAAATTCTTCTATATTTATTTGGCTACGCATTCCAAAAACAATTAATTTCGCCGCCCGACTACAAAAAAGTGGCCTGTCCTTCCGCTTCGCACCCGCTTTGTTGTTGCTGTTGCTGTTGCTGCCTAATGCCTGAAATTTGTTTTGAAAATAAACACTCGCATGGCCACACTTTCATGCTTTGATTGATGTGCGCCGAACTTCCCCATGACTCGCCGCCGTCCCTCCATTTTTTTAGGCCTCCAGCAGCACATGGTGCGGTTTCGGTTGCCGGGCCATAACAAATAAATCAACGTGCAACTGTATGGGAGTGTAAAGCATCATCATGAGTTCATTTTTAATTAAAAATTGCGCCAAATCGAATAATATATGTATATCGGATATAGTAAACTATAGCACAATAGCCCTGTGACGCACATAAAAGTTGATAAGTGAAAGCCTAGCACCACCCCAGAAATAGTAATTACAAAATCATGTGGAAGCGGCTATGTAAATGCCATCACGCACTTTCGGAGAAAAGTTGAGTCATTCAATTATTTGGCTATTAGTTGCTCGTGACACTCTACTTCTACGCCAGACACATGCCCACACGTTGCCACTCGCCCTCGGAGATAGGGTCTCTGGGCCCAAGCTTCAGATACAGATACGTACGTACCTACGCCTCTTGTTGTCAGTACGGCCATGATTAATAAATGCGACACACTCTCGACCGCAACATTACTGACACCTCCAGAAGGCCCTGCTCCCGAAGCAATCACCCAGGTGGGCTAAGTATGCTGTGGCTGCCTGTGCCACCATAGCCACAAGACTAGACTCGCTCATATGTGCACTGCCAGAAATTAGTAAGGGCCAGCTCTTGGAATCATCCATTGGCACATATGATGTAACTCTCAGTGCACGGAGCGGGCAAACTCCGGGCTTTTGTCACAAACTGGTGACAAAAAAAATAGACAACGTGGACTAACTTCTCTCGAACATGAGCCACAAGCGTCCACAGATAAATAAGAGGGAGATGTGCAGGTGAATATTTAAAATTAAAGAGCAGTCAAATGGGTGTTGTGGTTCACTTTAGGCGTAATGGAAGGATAATTAGCTTTCCCCAACAACGCAACAACCAGGTGGCATGATGCTCGTAGATATAAGCTTGAATTTGATAATTTTAATGAAATTCCTGTCATTTATGAATCTGTAACCTTTCCTGCCATTAACTCTTTTAATTTTAAAGGGAAGACCAGTTCACTGAGGGCCATGTTAAATGGTTCCACTGAACCCGCATTAAATTTGAATGACCCTCTTAGCCATGACCCTTGCCCCTTGTCAAATCCAATTAACTAAGATATTTATACGCCTTCATCGCTTCCATTTCCCTTGCAGAAAATCGAGAGGAAAGCCAGCTAGCCCAGTGGCCCGCAGTTACAAGCCATTCAATCAAGCGCAAACTTGGCCAACTTGAAAAGGGCACATTTTCGGATTCGCCAATTCAAATCTTGAAACTAAATGACGCCTGTGTCTGAGAGCCTGCTGCCACATACCGCAACGCTGGACGATAGACGACGGCCGCAAATTAGCCAACCAGTCGAAGACTTCCAAGTCTAGGCCAAAAAAGTGAGATCCTTGGTAAAAGGAGCAAACCAAACTGAACCTAACCGAAGCAAAGCGAAGCGAAAGCGAAAGCGGGAGAAACATCAAAAGGACTGCCCAACAACGTGTGTGTGTTTGAGCGTCTGCGACTAATTTTTCGAGAGCGCCAAAGGATTCATTAAAAAACCGCCAACCTGGAACTAATGGAATTAGAGAATATTGTGGCCAATACGGTCTACTTGAAAGCTAGAGAAGGTAAGTGTCAGTTTCAGTTCCACTTCCACTTCCAGAATAATTCCAAAGTCAAAAGTATTAAACAGCATTAGTTGCGCTGGATGTGACACTATATTGCTTTGAGAGCTTTAAGCGAAAGCCCACCAATTAGTTATTCGAACACCAAAGCGTCAAATTTAAATATAGTTGGGTCCTTGATTGTGTCACTCTGCCATGCCCCAAATTCAATAGTACTTCACAACAGCCGCCCCACTTCTTTTTTTTTTGTGGATGCCACCACATCCTTGGAGGGCACGTGCTGAAGTGGCCTGCCTGTCACCTTGTCATCGATTTTTGCAGCCCCACCTTTAAGCCTCTCAGCCAGCCGGCCGGGGGTGGTGCGTTTAATTGTAGGGATTGAAGTTTGTCTCCATTTTCGAAAGCAGAGATGGGTCGGTCGCTGCTGCCCCTCGTGGCGTGGCGCCTGATGCCTTCCCTTTGCTGTCGCCTGGTGCTGGGCTTTATCTAAAGTTAATGAAGCGTTAAATGTTTGCGCTCCAGCAACTTATTCATTTTCATGCTCCATGCTGCCAGGCTCTAAGTGCTCTATTGGACGCACCCGCAGATACACTTTACTTCGTTATCGAGGTCACACTTCGATTGCAAGAGCCCCAGCTTCAGCTTCAGCCTCAAGTTCACTGCCGTCTCAAAAAGAAACTCCGCCCACTCCGTTTTCGGCGCCATTGTTCTGTTTATTTACAGTAAAGTCAACTTTGGCGATTAGGTCTCGGCAAATTTATGCAAAGTTATGCATTAAACGGCGAAAAAAAGTTTATGCAAGCCAGCCGTAAGGGTCACCTTCAGTGGCGCTATATAGTTGTGGGAGTATCTGGGAGAGATACTGCGCTGCACTCTGCCCAACATGTTGCACACCGTGTATCCTTTCTCCCAATCAAATATTTCATTTTAAATGTTATTTATTTTATTGGTGTCTGGCCGATAGTAGAAGGCAACCCCGACCAGCATAAAATGTATCTGGCAGATACTTTGCTTCATTTGCTTTCGGGCCGCCTCAACAGATTTAAATGACAGAAACGTGCGCAAAATTTCAATTTGTAGTAATGTAATATTTTAGAGCGGAGCAGAATGGGAATGGGAATGGAAATGGGCTGGGATCTGTGGATGGACGGATGGACGGATGTGCCGGGGCATGGGGCATGGGGCATGGGGCTAGGCAAATGCTTTCTCAGCGGGATGAGCATACACATTTGCAATACATTTTACGAGTCAAAAAGTGAATTTGTCTTTTGAAGAGCCGGAATAGCATAAAATGAAGTCGCGCCGCCAAATGCCGACGGCAGCGCGAAGAAAATCCATTGCCATAAACTTTTCCCCACCAACCCAGGCATTTCTTTCTATTCCGTTTTTCTGGAAAACTTTTCTCTTTCTCCTCCTCATTTTTTTTTTGACCAGAAAAGTTATTGCTGTATTTTATTCTCCGGCATTGTGCGAGTGCCAGCTGAAGTATGCAGACGCGAATGCAAATCCCAGGAACGGATGATTGTTAGTGGCGGTAGTCCTTACAAGGACTGCTGGGAAAATGCTTAAAGTAGAAGTAGTTTAATCTCATAATTAATTTAACTTTGAAATCACTGGGAAACAAAATAATCATTGATTTATGACGGAGTTATACTAGTTATTATTTCCCAATCAAGTACTTTGAATGCTGACACCTATCGTACTAATCGTACTAATATCATAGATTAGCGATTGTTTTCCCGGCCTGTCACATGTCGGCTCACATAATTGCCTATTGTATTGGATGTCGATACCAGGAGTGACCCCGAACGAGTGGGCAGGCCGGAATATGTGCGATGCAAGTCAAGTAGAAGTCATTGGCTGTCAGAGTTGGTCTGCAAAAGCAATCTCCCCGTATCAGTTGTCAGCTTGTCGCATTATGGGCTGTTGTCGATGCTATCTGCGCCACTTATGTATACTACCAGTAGATGGGCGCTTGATCCCGGGGTCGGGGGCTAGAGCCGAACCGAAGCTATAGCTGAAACCTCGGACGTCACTCCAGGGCAGGCAGTGCGTCACAGAGCGCTCGCCTTATCGCCTGTTGTTGGTGGTGTCGTGGCGGTGGCGGTGGCGGCTGCACTCTGTGATTGTCAGCTTGACCAATGACCGTCTGGCCACGCCCCTAAAGGTGACTACAACATAGAGTTGTTTGGCTAATTGAATGCATTCCTTAATGACAACAAATTCTACTCTCTTCTTTGTGAAGGCATTAGGAAGAATTATGATTGCATTTCCCCGACTTTTCTTCTGGTCTTTCCCATTTTTTCCACTCTCCATCATCATGGCGGGGCATTAGGATGACGTCGCATTAAAATCGTCCAGCTGCCGGAGGGGGGGAGTTGTGGAGAAGAGCCACAGCATCGCCGCATAAATTTCACCCTAATGCCTGGCCATAATGCTGATTATACCGAGCGGCAGACGCTCCAGACTCCAGACTCCAGTGTTGAAATTCAGACTCCAGCAGCGTCCCGAAGTTAGAAAAATTTAATTTCGTCTCAGCTAAAAAGTTGCGCTGCACTCCTCTAGTTATCAGCTCGAACAAGTGCCATAAAGAGTGGAATTTATAGTGCGATAGCGAATTAAAGTCCTCATCTAGAAGCGAACAATTAAGTGGAGAGGCGAGTCAGAAGCTTATCGTTTGGCTTAGAACAGCAACCGGCACTTGTTCAGCGGCGACGTTTGATGTTCCCGATCCCTGAAAGCTTTGGCTGAAAGTAAACTCACTTATTTGCATAAAAGTATAATAAATTTAAAAACTTTTAAAACATTTAAGTGGTGGATGTATGGGCAAACGTGATTCACAAACTAACTGACTTTACCTTAGCTGTTAGTTGGGAGTCTTTATTAATTGGTTATTACTATTCGCCCACAAACATCAATCACTTGTAGGTGGAACAGGTGCAGCCGGCCACTGGAGAACAGGTCGTTGAACTCGGCCAGTGGTCAACCACTCGCTCCAGCCACACTCGGAGTCAGCCAGGCAAAAGTAGCCGACTCGGAATCGCTGTTGTCGCCGCCAACACAGGAACACGCAAATTCATTTCAAGTGTTCTACGCCGGTCGGTTGCTGTTTGCTGGTCTTTATCGGGTCTAAACAAGCCCTTAGTTATGTTGTATGTATGCTAAGCAGTTAAAAATCTAGATGTTAATTATCGCACGCAATACAAGTGCAGGCCGCAAGTGCCCCTCACACTGCCCACCGAGACCCGGACAACTGTAATTGGCTGTAGGCAGCCTGGCAGTTGGACAACTCATCAAACAGGCTTTCTACTCCGGCTGCAGTAGCAGGGGCAAGCAACAGCAGCAGGATCCTGTCCCAGGGGAATGAATGTGGTGAGAGACGGAAGGAGTATGTTAGTAGGGTGGTGCCTGCTACCATCATGGCTGCAGTGCGGTCTGCGGTGTCTTTTGTGCGCTCTGGCCCTGGGTTTATCTGCAGTTGCAGCACGTATCCGGGACACACCATCCACCCACAGCCCTTGTAGCAACTAATTTGCAATGCCAACATCTGACAAAAGCCCTATCTCTGCCTCCCAGTCGCTCTCGGGGTCTGGTAATGGAAATCAAAGCGATTGTTGTTCTGCAAATTGACGATGCATTGATTGGCAAGAAAGCGGGCGAGCAGAGCGATTGTTGCCAATCACCACATTCGCTCTAATTGTACATTTAAAATCAACGTCAACGCTTTCTATATTGTGGCTAAGTCGTGGCACAGCATCTCCAGAGCCTCTGATGCTGGAACTACATGAATCCAATGCCAGATAGCTCAGTTTGTGAACATTTCCGCTGACGTGCAGAAACAATATTCATTAACACTTTGACGCTTCCAAGTAATAGGCGAGTGACGGGGCAAAGGAGTTTCCTCCGACTGTCAGCTACTCTACATACTGTATGTTTTTATTTAATTCCAGTATTTATTCATGACTAGCATAAAATGATTAACAATAACTAATTTTCAGAGTAAATCAAGCAAAAGTCGATCAATGGACAAAGTTGAAAATTCAAACAAGTGTGAAAGCATCTTATGCTTTTCAGGCCAGAGGCTATTGTTCTCTGCTCTCAGTCTCTACTGTGGAAATTTTCATTTTGGGTGTTTGGAAGGAAATCGCATGGCTTATTCCAGTGGGAAACCTCAAATACCCGGGCCTGGCCAAATGTGGAAACTAACATGATGCAAACAAATCTAGCCGAGCACTTTGTGTCGAGTGTTCCATGTTTATACGATGTCTGTTGTTGTTGTTTTTTTTTTTTTGTTGGTTCCGCTGTGGGAATTCAAGAGATTGCTTTTGAAAAACCGGTAGCACCGACAGTTGCTGTTGGCTGCTGCCGGGGGAGTCGCACACAGACAAAAACCGCCTCTGACGTAGGCAATACAGCAATAATCGGAACAGCAAAAACGGCAAAAGCATTAATAAGAAATAACATCGAAACGTCGACCCCCGGCATACGAGAATCAAATCGAATCGATGTATTAAGTGACGCGCTGCTGCGTCAGCAAGTGAATATTTAATCAGAATCAGAATATTTAATCGCATTGTCGAAGGCGTATATTCCGAATATCCGAAATATGAGTATTCAAATCAATTTCTGGCAAAGCATAAATGCTTTCGGCATTCTCCAGAGAATTTCGGCAATTTGTCTTCGTCTTCCACCAACCGTCCATGTTAATTGATTGAAATTGATATATTTTTACGACTGTATTCAGATTGCTATCAAACATCAAATTGTCTTCCCCTGCCCCGATTCCACTTTTACGATTCAATCTAGTTTGGGTTTTTAGAATTTTAATGAGTCTTATTAGTATAATGCGAAAGGGAATCCCCTCCCTCATTACTGACTTTGATTTGTTCCAATTTAAGGGTTTTTATTATACCCTCGAGGTCGAGGATGGAAGGACAATATGGCCTACAGCGATATCTATATCTTGGACAATTTCCGTCCGATTCTTAAGCGGAATACCTTAAACGAATTTTGGATCGATTCTCCAGCATTCTGCATCAAAATCTCAAAACAATTTATTTTTTAGATTTTTTCTGAAATTTTCTAGGGGATTCCCTTCAAAATGAGGGAAATGCATGGGGAGGCCGATATGGCCCCCAGCGATGGCCATATCTTTGCCAATAATCATCCGATTCTTGAGCGGAATACCTTAAACGATTTGTAGATCGATTCTGCAGCTATCTGCATCAAAATCTAGGAACGAAAATATTTTTCGATTTTCCGTCAAATTTTCAAGGGGATCTCCTTCAAAATGTGGGGAATGCATGAGGAGGACTACAGGGCCCCCAGCGATGGCCATATCTTTGCCAATAATCATCCGATTCTTGAGCGGAATACCTTAATCGATTTGTAGATCGATTCTGCATCAATCTGCATCAAAATCTAGGAACGAAAATATTTTTCGATTTTCTATCAAATTTTCAAGGGGATCTCCTTCGAAATGTGGGGAATGCATGAGAAGGACTACAGGGCCCCCAGCGATGGCCATATCTTTGCCAATAATCATCCGATTCTTGAGCGGAATACCTTGAAAGATTTGTAGATCGATTCTGCGTCAATCTGCATCAAAATCTAGGAACGAAAATATTTTTCGATTTTCTATACAATTTTCAAGGGGATCTCCTTCGAAATGTGGGGAATGCATGAGAAGGACTACAGGGCCCCCAGCGATGGCCATATCTTTGCCAATAATCATCCGATTCTTGAGCGGAATACCTTGAAAGATTTGTAGATCGATTCTGCGTCAATCTGCATCAAAATCTAGGAACGAAAATATTTTTCGATTTTCTATCAAATTTTCCTTAAACGAATTGTGGATCTATTCTCCACCATTCTCCATAAAAATCTAAAAACGAAATACTTTTGAGGTATATTAAAAAAAAATAAATCAAAATGCTAATTATTCTTTAATTTGTTAACTGCAATGGATGCCTAAGTTAGTACTCCTTTGTTGTAAAATAAAAATCCTTTGTGTTAAATATTGTATGACAGTATTAGTCTGCCGCGGAACTCGATTCAATATTTATTTCGAGAGACCGCAGAGTGAATTCCGGTAGGTTTAATGCGCACACAGTGACAAAATATGCAAAAAAAATTAATTAAAACTCAATACTGTACTCTGGTACGCAAATTAGTGAGTTTTTCTCCCAGTGATAGATCAACGTAACGCAACTGTGTCCTTGCTCTGGGTCGGGTCGCTAACATGCTTAAAAATGCATGCACTAATGACCGCAGAAACGACAGGTCCATGTAAACACAAATACATTCCTGCAACAAGAGAGTGTACACAGTGGCTACTTGCGGCCAAGGGGCAACCGGGCGTATGATTAATGTTTTAAAATTTCATAGAAACTCCCCCCGTTTTGTACTCGAGGCTGCGCATTACGGAACCACTAAGCTGGGAATAAAAACCAGCGTAGATGTACAGAGATTGGATGGCGAGGAAATAAGGGTTACGAACAATAGAATTATTTATTTCAAACTCTGAAAAATGATTTTTCTTTTATTAATTGAACTGCTCTGCCTCTCGAAAACGTATTAAACGTGAAACCATTTTTTACCTTTATCTCAATGGGCCTAGAAGTGTGCGGATTAAACACAAAATAAATAGAATCTGTTCATTTTTGTTGGCCATGTCCAAAAATAAAAATGAAAGGCAGAGAAGCCGTCGGGCCAGTTGTTGCTTCTCACTGGCCCGGCCGTATCTATAAACGAATATTTAGGGAGGGAGCCGGAGCGGGCCGATAAGCAAATCGACTTAAGCGCCATTAGCCTGCCACGAGCCCACGTCTATTGGAGTCGGGACCATAAAGTAAATTTATTGATTGTTTTGACAATTAATTTTTTATACTGTGCATTATTTATTTGGAGCCGTGACTGGAAGAACAAAGCCTCGGCCCGCCTTGGCGGAACATAATGCAAAATGTTTTATATTTCTTATATTTGTTTTTGTCCTCGGCTATCCTCGGCTCTAATTTATTTTTATTATGTTGGATTCTTGTTTTAATTTGCCTGCTGCCTGCTGCCTGCCGCCCCGATGGAAGTCCCCCTCCGAAAAAGAGGGCTGCAACAAGCGTGCCAGACTCATAAATTAAAAGCATCAAAAGTCGCAAAGTGATGTGAGTTTTCAGAGCCACGAAGGATTTTCATGTCCCGGGTAGGAGGCGGGGGGGGAACCTAGTGGCAGGGGTGTGGGTGGATTGTGATTAATTTGTCGGCAAGGCAACGCGACGTATGCGCGATGCAAGCAAATACATGCCGACAGACAGAGCGACAGACTGTCTGGGATTGGGCCCGGCGTAAGCTGCTCTTCTGGTCAAAACAAGCAGATCCCGAGGATAACTTGCCTATTTGTCTTTGTTAAGCAGAGTCGCCCACTGGTGGTGCCCGCCCGCCCACACCACCTCTCTGCTCTCAACCCCAAGGGTCTTCCTTATGATTGATGGCTCCGGGCGGAGTGCGTGTTGCCTGCTTTTAGGCGCTGTCGCTCGCCATTTTACGAGCACTTTGGCAACGGGGCGATACCAAGAACAATACCCAAAGGGCCGCGAGAGTGAGCCACTGAGCTTAGACTTTGTTAAATACACACAACCGCCCATAGTTCTCGGCCCGACCAGGAATTCGCTCTGACGGGGCGACACAGGATCCCCATTCACACCTCTCTGGCGCTCGCTTTTTACGGGCTGACATAAAAAAATGAGAAGAGGAGTCGGAACTTGGCATATTTTATGCTTGCGTCTGCCATGAAAATGTAAGTGTCGCAGTGAAAATTTTGGCTGATGAAAGGAAAGTGAGTTAGATGAGCACACTGTGCCCAGTGCTGTGGCGAGTGATGCCAAATCGATAAATATTTATTTCGGGTATTTTACGATTATGCCTGAGGGCTCACCTTTGCTTTAAACTGTGACTGTACAGGATCCTGCTGGGATTTTTCAAAATTGAGGCAAAATTCATGTGCTTAGGACTTTTTAATGGTTATTATGAATTTCATTTGTTTACTTTATCGACCACTGTGCTGGGCTGTCTCGTAGCGAAGGCACTACACCGAATTGAAACGAATCTCCTGTTGCTGCCATTGCTGCTGCTGACAACGTGTCGTATGCGCAATTTTGCCATATAAATGACAGCATTTCAGGTTTATGGCAGTTTGCAATTCTCACGCGCGCTTCGCATATCAATTTCAATTCAATTTTTGACAGCATACAACGCATCGCACACATCCATTATCCATTAAGCCGCACAGAGCGCAGAGCGCAGAGAGCAGGCAACACTGGGACTGGGATCTGCCGCCGATATTGCAGTTGCGGCTTTAATTTCTAAAATGCAACCCATGCCTTTACACTTCATTGGTTGCCAAATGTGCCAGCAACTTGAAATGTTGTCACTGGTAGCAGCCACAGCAATGGAAACAGCACCAATTCCCCAAAGCAAATAAATAAATGTCACCGGCAAGCGGGTAGACCAAAGGTAAGCCGCTAGGTTTTTGTCGTTCAGACTTAAAAGCAATTATAAAATGCAGCGACAGCTAAATATGTTTCAGATTTTCATTTACGATTTAAATCGAATTGCTGCCACATAAGCATAAACACAATAGAAGTAATGCACCTTGCTGCTACCCCGAGCATCCTCATACCATCCCCATCCCCTTCCTCATACGAATACGTATACATCCCGTCATCTATAAAATGTTGTTGAAATTGATTTTATTTATT
The DNA here is from genome assembly GCA_035047585.1 of Drosophila monieri. Taxonomy (NCBI): domain Eukaryota; kingdom Metazoa; phylum Arthropoda; class Insecta; order Diptera; family Drosophilidae; genus Drosophila; species Drosophila monieri. Next base: position 431,856 of record JAWNPJ010000115.1, on the reverse strand, counting down.
GATGGGACAAAAGCCGGCTGGGAATTGAGAGAACTGGAAATGCAATTTCAATTAAATTGTGGATGCCACAAAGCTGACGAGTGTGCAGTTGCAATTGAAATCTCAGTAAAGCGCACCAGCGCTTCAGAACGGAGCTTATTGTTTATGTTGTGCTTGGATGGCTGGCCAGTTGGTTGGATGTTGGCTGTTTGGCTGGCTTGGCGGTGGACTTGTTTGACTTGGCGTTCCTCGGGGACAGAGCCCCGGTCGACGGCAATAACCGTTTGCCCCAATAAATTGAGACTGAAATCAGAGACCAGCGACAACCGCTGACGCTGTACAGTAATTCTCGAACGATATAGAAAATACTTGACATTCTAAAGGTCAGTTTGTTCAAGGGTTTACTCAAATCTTTAAATACACATAACTGCCAGACCGGATAGTGCTGGATTCAATCTTGTTTATCTACCGATTACACATGACTGACACCCACATTACATTCCAGCTCATGATTTTGGGCTTATTGCGTTATTCATTTCAAGGATTCATGACATTCCTGGCCAATGTGTCAGTCACAAAATATCATTTCATAAGTCATTGCTTGCTAAGCTCCCTTTACCATAAACCATGTAATTATTTTTCAAGTGCCGACTTATGCATTATCTGAAAATTATTTCATACTCTGGCATTCGGATCTTATTAATTATTGTAAAGTTTAGAACAAATATATGAGAAGGTGCTCCCTGCATCCCCTGGTAACCGTGCCACACTGCGTATGAGCAATATCTGGTTGCGTATACGCCGCATTGGCCTCCCAGCTCTGCATTCGGTATGCGTATTTAATTATAATTACCACTTACAAGCTGCCTAATGCTCTCAAGCCGATTAGTTGGGTAGCGAGTGTGGGTGGGACGCAGAAAGAGGCGCATTGCAATGCAATGCATAAGTCGGGGCGCATTAGAAAGCGTTGAGGGGCTGGGCTGCCTTCGAATGCTGTGGGCTGTCAATGCATTCTGACATTCCGTATTTGCTTTGTTGCCTGACAGCCCCAGCCTGGCTGATTGTTCGAGTGGGTGGGTGGCTGGTTGATTGCTTGGATTGTGCGGGGGAGCTTGTCAGCTAAGAATAACAGTCACCCCGAGCTGGTGCGTGAATACTTGGAGATAAACAATGCAAGTCTCCCAAGCTGATAAGTCACATTTTCCCTCCCTCGGATTGTGTTTAATTTTTCGAAATCTGTTTATTCAAGCACTTTGTTTTATTTTTGTTTCTGATTCCAGTCATACATTTTAATTAAAACAAGGACCTAGAATTAATGGGTTGCTCTTATCCGGTTCATTTATTAAAAGTCAGATGCAAATCAGTTAGGAGAGAGTGGCTGGGAGAAATTGCAGCGAGGCGACTTTTTGGCACTGGAAAACCTGTTAGAAACTGGCCATCAATCAGCGAGCATATCAAAAGGCCTTTATGATAGCCAAATGCAAATGAAAAGCATCAAACTGCAACTGAATAGCGCAAGAAGCAAGAGGCTAGAGCCGAGAGTAAATAACACGCATCGATCATGATGTAAGGCTGTCAAATGAGCTGCCAAACAAGGCCGCCGGCTGGTGTGGGAATGCGGCATGTGTGCTTGCTTTTTTAGCCGCCTATTGGCCTATTGGCCTATTGGATGTGGCAAACGTTTATCTATCTATCCGCGAGTGCCGGCGCTCAAATGAGGCTAGACTGGAGCCACTCGACCAGAGCCGAAATTAAATCAAATGTTTGGCAAAATGTAGAGCATTTAATTGACTGTTTGCTTGGCTCGCCTGGCACTCCACTTGACTGCAATTAATGTCAAGTCGGCGGACACTGATGAGCCTCCAATGAGGGCAACTAATAAAATTCATTCATAAATAATTCAATGGAACAGCAAACACTCCTAGACAGATCGGGCAAGGATCGGGGAGCGGGGAGCGGGCCGCACTCGCAGTGTCAATTTATAACAATTTCGCATGCGTCGCCGACGAAAATTGTGCGGCTTAATTGATTTGTTTTGCACCCAATAGAGAGGCAGTCATTTATACACATGCGATTATTTGGCATTTGAATGTTTGAACGAGCTCTGCCAAATTGGCGTAGATTGAGAATAATTGTGTGGCTCGGCCAGTCAGCCTAGCATTTCTCCTCGCCAACTTTTTCACTTTTATTCCAGCTTATCACAAAGTAATCTTCTATCTCGGCCATGTGCCCGCCTAATGAACGCTCCGAAAATAGACAAAAATGAAAAAAATACTCGAAAATTATACATGCAAATCCCAGACTGATAAAATGACCCAGATAATTGCCATGAATGAATCTGCTACCAAGCAACTAAACCCATTAGAAATAGTTGTAACCAACTCGCCTTTAAGCCACTTTTTTAAAGAGTCCCCCATGGTAACAGCTGCGACGGTTCGATGGTTTATTACACAAATCTGCTGCAACTTCAAATGCAACCATATGCGCAAGAGTGAGCGCCAACAACTTTGTTATTCTCTACAAAAGTACTATTTTTGTTTTATTAAATAAAAAAAGAATTTTAAAATAAATTTAATTAAGTAATCCAGATAGAAAATGTTTCTTTTTGAGGTGCCTTTGGTCAAGGGCTATCTTTGTTAGAGACTGTTTTTCACACAACACCTTTCGTGTGGCAACTGAAAACATTTCCACAGTTGCACACACACGATAAATTATAAAATAAAAGAGTGAAACAAAAACAAACTGCAATTAGATGGCAAACTTGTTTTAGAAACGCAAGTGCCACTGGGTACTGTGCTGTCGGTATGTTTAATGTGAAACCAGTGAAAGGAATATGTGCAGGGAGAGATTAAAGATACAACTATCCAGACGTTGAGAAATTGTAGCAACGCTAATGGAAAAAATATAATCGTGGTATAAATATTTCGAAAATAAAAGCAACAAGCTGCAAACATATTATAGAGCAGTTTAGACAATCCCCTAAGCGGATACACTGTTGCAAGAGGCAGAGAGCCAGCCAGCCAGCCAGCCGGTGGCGAAAACATTTCTGAAATTCATTGCTGACACTGAAATATGCAACATTTTGACAAATACATTGACAGCTGCAATGCAATAGCACTACCAGCCACCGGCTGGCCGTTTTGCTGCCTGCTAGTCGTTTCGACCAGGCTTGGCCGATCGCCCTCAGTGCGTTGGCCAAATGCGACGATATGCGGGCAGTGGGCACAATATCAAATCTCGACACGAGCAGCACGTTCGTACTGTCAGCGCTGGGCAGAATTATTTAAATTATGTACAAACTACACTTTGGCAAAAGTTGAAATGCGAGACACGCGCCATGTGCCGCTCGTTTTTGCTTTGCAATTTGGTTTTGTGTGAAAAGTTTGGGCCAAGAACTTTTTGGCATTCTTCTACTTTTTTCGGTCTCCTCTCGCTCGCTGGCTGCCTGATTATTTTTATTATTTGTGAGTGTATTTGTTGGATTCTTGGGCGCTGGGCAAAGTAAATTGCACTTTAATACATAGAGAATCGGTGGGAGGAACGTGCAATGTCTTTGATCCAATTTGCAATTCCAAGTCCCTGAGCTGCGGCATGCCTTAAATGCTTTCCGGCTTTCAGGCAAAAGGAGGCGTGTGAATGTGGAGGCATTTGCATTACAAATTCCTTTTTGGTTGAGCTACAGCCAACATGCTACAGGCTTTTTACTTTTTATTTTATTTTATTTAATTACCAACAACACGAACCACTCGAATTTCATCACGGAACGGAATCGGGAGTGCTGCGACTGACGAGCAAGGACCGCCGGAGAGGTTAAGAGCAGAGCTGAGCCGGGCAGATCTGCTTTTGGGGTCTTTTGAGGGCCTTTGAAAGGCGGAGACATCAGCGGCGGCTGAAACGGGGGCAAAGCCAGCAGCCTTTGATGTGTTTTCTCGTCCTCGACGTCGTCATCGGTGCGTTCAGTTCTGTTTCGTTTTCCATTCGCCTCTCGAATCCACGTGCGAGCCTCATGTTCTCCGGCTGTCGGTTGTCGCTTGTCGCCTGCCGCCTGCCGCTTATCAAAAGGTCAAAGTCCTTGACAACAGAACAGTTGTCTGAGCTTAAGACTGGAAGGCTACTGCCAGAAACATGCCCCACAAAATTGTCACCCAATGGCTCCCAGCTCCGAGCGATAATGAGTTCAGCTGCGGCACACGCGTCGTATGATTAATGAAACGAGAGAGCGGGAACGAAATTGAATACTTTTTATTGATTTTTATTGTTTTTCAATTTTCATTTATTTTTTTTTATCTCTCTTGCTGTTGGCTCGATTTTTTTATTTTATTTTAATGAGAGGCAGCTCTGTCCATTTTTCCCATATTCTGGCCTTTGTTTGCCTTTATTTTTATTACAACATTACAACAAGCCAGAGGCGTATTTATTTACGAACTCGATTTTCTCGACTAATTCTGCCTCTGTGTTCGCTTAATTATAAGTGCCATAGAATGGGCGGCAAGCAGATGTCGAAAACATTGTCACATTGCTGGGTGCATGTTTTTATTACAGCTTGTTGTTATTATTACACTTTTTTCTTGTGTCGTGCTCCTGCGATAAGGTTAATCAAATTTGCTGGACAATCGCCTTAAGGCCAAAGCACACATACATGGCAAGGGTCGGGCTTGAGTAATTGCACATGGCAAGCACGACTCCTGGCGTCGGGCCAATTTTCCTAGATAAACTAATTTAACCAAAAATCAATATTAACCCGGCCAAAACCAACAGACCCCTGAGAGGGGTCCGTCCCAGCGAACTGCATTCTTCAGATGATTGCCGAAGCGAAGAGTGTTTAAAAAACATTTAACAACACAACCAAACGAAAGGCATTCCGGGTAAGGGCTTTTGATGGCTGCTCAGTGTTGGCCATAATTTCCGTTTCCGCAATCAAAAGGGAGATGTAAGAGACGTAAATGGAGGGCGTGGGGGTGGAGAGGCAAAAGAGCCAAAAGAAAAATGGGCGTTGAATAAAAAATTTGGAAGGAAAATGCCGCAGCTGTTGCTATACAGATTGGAAAAAAAAAGAATAGGGGGTGGAATTGTTGGAAAAAGAATCCTGTTACTGATAGTTATGCTTCCATACAACTCAAAAGTGCTTAAAGGCTTTCATGTCCTATTTTATATTTCTATTCTTTATTTTATCAAATTGAATGAAGCTGACGTTTCCTTCAAGTTTTCCAAATTCAATTACGCCCAAAAGTTGCTGGCAAAGTTTCCTATTGCACTTAATAGTTCTCTTTTCCAGCTTGTTTTGTTGAGAAATGTATTTTGTAATATATTTCTTTCACTATTTGTTTGTAAAGTGGCTGAAATTGTCATGAAATCAACCGAAAACTCATCTGAAACGGACGATGGGGCAGCTGCCGAAAATATAGAATTAGAAAAACTATTTCAAAGGACAACAGGAAATTGAAAAGCTTTCTGAACATACAACAATTTTATAGCAAACTTCTGAGGCTGAAAAGGAATCCAGTTAAATAATTGCACAGTTCTGAGAACAATAATTATAATTGCCCAGCAATTATACAGGACCCACCAGCCCCAGCCAGGACGAAGTAAAAGTAAATGGAAATTTGTAGGAGAAGTCAGGTTTGTGTTTAGGGGAGAACATTTTCAAACACAATGTCACAGAAGCAACAGAAGCAGAAACCACAGCCTGGAGCCCTTGAGTTTACTGCTTGGCTGCCTTATGATGCTGCCTTGTATGTACCCACCGACCAGCCAAGAAGAGACCTGATATATATGTGTAGAACTATACTTATGTACGGGTATATATAGATTCGAGGGGGCGCCCGACCCACTCAAACATGCAGCGACAATTTCCTTGAGTAGGATATGAGTTTTCCTTTTTTATTTTGTAGTTTCTCCGCTCGGCTTGTGCAATTTTTATAACAGCAACAACGTCAACGACAGCGAATTATTATAACGAGAAATGCACTTGAACGCTGCTGCCAGCAAGGATGTATAGTGTATAGTGCTGGGACTGGAGGGGCGACTTGGAGGCGAGCCGGAAACTGTGGCCCTCGAGTGGTTAACTAAAATGGTAGAAGAATGCCGATGAAAAAGTGTGGCGTGAAATGAACCTCGCTTATAATGTTAATTTAATAAATTAAAAAACTTTCAAGTGGCCATAACCATTGGTGTAAATATTTTTTCCACTCTTTTGTTTCATTTTAATGGAAGCATTCGGTTTAACAAAGGAATCCAGGATAATGAACGAACTTATAATGACCGGGGAAAGTTTTTTGATTAAACTGAAAGGAGGAAGGTGCTGGTAGCTATTTATAGAAAGCGGCTGTAATGAAAGCCATTATGATTATTCAATTAATGATTGAATAAAAATAGTTTTGTGCTCAGTGCCAAAGTCAATATGTGTGGCATGTATATTCTTTCCCGAATCTGCATTGCTTTGGACTGGGATATTTATGTCTGAATTTGATTTCCATATTCCCACCCACATCCGCCGGCGCATCCACCACCGCTTCAGCCGCGTTCGCCATCATTTATTTACAACAAACGTCACGTAGTTCCCACTCTTTTCGAAAAAAAAAATCTATTTCACAAGTTCATTTAAGGCTCTGTTTCTGAAATCTTCCCCAGTGCCACTGCCACTGGCAGTGCCAACTCTCGCCTTTCCAAACAAAAAATATACATATATATTTTGATGTAAAAGCTGGCGCATTGCACCAGTTCTGGCGAATATTTCGGCCTGGTCGGGTCCAGAGGAAACAAAGCCAAACCGCAGTGTTTTTGTACCCGGCGGAGGTGTACGCCAGGGGCCCAGCCGCTTTTGTTGATATTTGCCCAATGCTTTTCGGGCATTTCGGCGCTTGTCCACAGTAGCGGCTGCAAAAACTATTTACCAAAACCAGCTTCCCAATGGCTCGCTTTTCCCATGTCATGTCAGTTGTTTCAATATTTGCAGTTTTGCATTCATCCATATATGTATCCCTGGACATCCATGGACTCGCACGAGACGAAGTGCGACCAGTGGAACGCCTCTTTAATTAAAAGGCGAACCCGCCCAGGCCAAAGGCTCTGGAATTCTTATCAGTTTTTATATTGGCCATTAGGCCGGAACGGCCGGTGAAGGACTGCAGATTCTTGGCCAACCGTCTTTCGAAGGTTGCTACGTGAGCAGCCCTTAAAGTGATGCACTGAGAAAAATCTACACCAGGAATTCTACACCAGAAGACCAATCTTATCATAATATTTCTCTCCGTGCCGAGTTGATTGAGCCGGTGGGGTCCAGTTGGGGCCATTGTCTCTGGACAGTCTCAGGTAGCTCGTAACTCGCTTGGGCGCCATTACGTATACGCAGTGTTGTGCTTAAACACGCTTTCTTGACCATCTCGCGCCATCCACTCGCCATGTTTACGTTTCGTTTATTGTGCGTTTTACGACGACATGTGCGCCATATAAACGGAGGGAGGTGGAGCGCCAAGCGATCTGCCGTGTGAGCCAGTTTATGCTCATTTATTGGCCAAGTAGCAAAACAAATACGTTTTCCGCTCTGACCCACAACTAAAAAAAGTTAAGAAATAAAAAAGAATGGAAAAGGAATACAAGAACGAGGCACGAGATAGAGCCAGAACCCTCCGCTTCCACTTGGCTGGGTATGAATAAATTAAACCAAAAGTACACACATATGTATGTGGCTCATACATATGTGAAGCACAACTGGCTGGGTTGACATTTTGACATTTTTTGATTTGCCCGAACGTAAGCTTATGACGAGGAAACGTGTAAAGGACATCAAAGGACACGTTAAAATGAAATACATTTCACTTTGCACTTCCAGGGGCTCTCTCAGCTTGATATTACTAAAGCTTTCCCAGGAGTTAACCCTTCACTAGCCCAGCTCAAGCTCCATTTTTCGGACCATTTACAATGAGGTCTTTGAGGACTTAAGAAGGTCTAATGACGGTGCCAATGAATCAACTTTTCTCTATAGTTTCCCTTCAAGTTAACTGGTTTTTTGGCACTTGGACGAGGTCATTAAAAAAGAGCGGGCCGGCCACAAAAGGCGCCTGCCAGCCAACTCTGTGTCTCCCGAGCAAATGAAGCCCGAAAGACAAAGCCAACGAAGCGGCAAATTGTGTGCCTTAGGTCTCCAGTTGATGGCGGAGCTCTGTTTCCGTTGTCCTATCCATCTCCGAGTCCGAGGAGTGTCTACTGGGGAAATAAAATGAAATGAAACAAATTAATAATGCCCGGCAATAAAATATTTTATACCGGGGCCGGAGCACATCTCGGTGTTTTATGGCCACGCCAGACTAATTTAACTATTGCCCGGCTGTCGAGAAAGAAACAAAATGAAGAGTATTCTTTTTTTTTTTTAATACTTGTTCTGGGAATGCGGAATTTTGTTGCCTGGCTACTTGGCTACATGAGGCAGAATTCCTACCGGCCATTGAGTGTTCAGCGATGATGCGATTTGAACAGATATACTTTTATTTTTATTCGCGTGTGCCACGAATTTTAATGAAATTATTCGAGAGTCTCGATGGGTATTTCAACTCTCCAAATGCAAGCTGTCGATATTTACTCAACTGGGCAATGCTTTGGTTTCTTTTTGGATGAATCGGTTGTGCCAGCTATGTATTATGCTCGATCCACTGCTAATATTGAGTTAAAGTTAATTAATTAAGCATTCCCATGGCCTTTCCCTCATCTCTTACACTTCCCGTATCGGAAATTTGGCTTGGTGCCTTCTATTGCTGTAATAAATTGCATTTAATAGCTGTTCTGTCTATTAAATGCTTTCCATAAAACACATTATTCCTGGCGATTGGGAAATTGATATGATTTTTTGCTTGCTTTTCACTACCCAGTGCTGTAATTATTTTATCACGCATTTAATTAGTTGGTCAATCGCATTTCAGCGCCCTGGCCGATGGAAAAGGTCTGAAAATATACATCCGGCGACTTCTGACGGGGAATACCAATGTATTGGATATCGCATTGTTCTGGATGCCACTCGCAATTAAAAGAAGTTGCTTATCCAATCAAAAGCAAATTTACGTGCATTTCATGTGTGTGGCTTTTGCTTTTATTTTATTTTATTTTTTATCAGCCAAATATCAGAACCACCCGCACCACCCACTCACCTACGCGGGTGGGATATGGGTGGAGACGCTGCGTTATGCGACTGCCAATCAACTTTTTCGATTGCCGGCGGCGTAACTTTTATGGCTTTTTATTGTTATTTTGTATTTTTATGGTTTTTTAACAGTAATAATTAATTTAATGTGCCTGCCTTCGCTGTAGGTAAATCGGCAGCGTAACGCTTGACGCTGACGCTTGAGTCTGTGTTTTATTTTTGTTGTTAACCATACGCCCGGGGGCAGTCGTCTCAGTGTTTTGCTGTTTTTCTTTCTTATTTTTGTTTGTTTTGCATTAGCGAGCGATATGCAAAGGTTGTTGTTGAATAATTTGTTCTGTTTGTTGTCCCTGTGTCTGCACTCGCAATGACGCTGAACTCTGAACAATCAAAAAGGATGACAAATTGAAGGTTAAGTGGGGTTAAGGACTCAGATCAAAAGTATATAAGTTATTGATAATATATAAGCATCTATATATAAAGCACACACAGTACAGTGCAGTAAGTTCCTTTTCCAGAATGTTACCTTTGGGACATTGGGAAGTACTTTTGCTTTAAATTGCTTTAATTATTTTCCGCTCCCCATTCCCCCTGTGAGTCAGAGCTCAAGTTTCAGCTTGACTACACTGCGTCATAATACATTTCCCCTGTCAATTGAAAGGCTTTCCTATGGCTCCCCCAGGGCCATAGCCATAGCCGTAGTCGTAGCCGTGGTCGTGGCTGTGGCTGTGGCCGTGAGCTTATTAGCACGCACTTAACCTTGGACCACGACTTGTCTTCCAGAGTGTAGAGCGGGCCATAAATAATTGCAGCTAACAGTTGGTGGCCGCCTTTCCTCGGCCAATGTTCGTCAGGCTGAAAAATGACATCAAATTACACTAAAGCAGGGGCATGAAGCGAAATAACTTGACACTTATAAATTATGTCACATACTTCTTGGCGTCCAGCGGGAAAATTGATCATAACGAGAATGGCGGATGGGTGACTGGCTGGTCGACCATAAAAGTTTCTCCCCAAAAACTTTTAATGCGTATCGATAAATCAGAGGGCATTTAATATAAATTGTAATTCTCTTTATTTTGCAACCATCTTCGGGACTGCTACGTAATCTAGTGTCAACTTGTTGAGTCCTAAATAAAAAGGACTAGCATGCATCGCTTCCGCGGCTCCAGTGATGGGTCCTCCTCATCCTGTGCGGCGTCTGGGCAACTCAATTAGCCGGCAACATTGCAGATTTGTAAACGCTCGAATTGCTTGAACGGGTTGGCCGCGTTGGCCGGGCCAAGACAAAAAGCCAAGACGAGCAAGTGCGGGAGGGATGTGCGGATGGGGACACAATTTTTCTTATTGATTAGTTTTAATTAGAAAAGCCATCAACCGCAAATTAGCCTTGCGATGGCTTCATTAATAAGTTTTTATAGCACTTTTCTTTTTTCCGATTTTCCCCCCTTGCTCTTCTCTGTCTTCTGTGGCTCTGGTTGTTTTCCTTTCCGGATGGCCCGCACATGTACCGAACAGAAAAGAAAACCCCTCACATAATACGATTTATTTGTTTTGAAAATGTTTTCTCGACTTTCCCGCTCGCCTTCCTGCCATTTCCATGTGCCTTGGCCAACTTTTTCCGATTGTTCGTTCGAGTAATTCATTGAAATGTGGTGTTGCTTCGGTTTTTACGCCTCGCCAAATAATTGCAGAAACTTTAGAAAAGTTTGGCCAAAGGAAGGACATGTTTAAGGGCAGCTGTCCAAATGTTCAAAATGCCAAGGACGTTGCTGGCAATAGCTTCAAGAACTCGATCAGTTCAATTACTATTATTAATAGACTGAATATTTCATCGGGCGATTTTTAGTTAAATCCCAAATAATCCCATTTTAGCATCGGGCATAGACATTAAATATTTGCTTTAGTGCCAGGGCCTGTCGGCTAATTGTTACTTGGACGAACTTCGGTAAACCCCTTGAACGAATGCCTCTCACCCACCAGTCAGTGGCTCAGGGTTAACTTTTCCCTTTTGCCAAACTTTTGTTCCTTAATTTCATTTAGCCAAGCGACCGAGGCAACGGCAGCCATCTGCTCATCCTTCAGGTGGCCTTCCATCGGAATTACGACTAGTGTTGTTGCTGCCACTCCCACATCTGGATGCCCCTCAAAGTTTTGAGTTTATTTTTGCATAATTGCACCGAGACTAAATTAAATGCTCACGAACTGAACTGCTAGATCCTTCGCCAGTAACTTTAAGCCGAGCAAAAGTTTGTGTAGCAGACGTTTGCGTTTGCCAACATAAATAACTGGCTAATGCTATGTGGCGAGACGGGTCTGGGCTGTACTGTGCCACAATATGCATTCAGCGTTCAACGCTCCTGCTCCTGCTCCTACTGCTGCTCCAGGAGTCCCAACACCAATTCGCCTTCTCAGAGCCACTGAAGCGAGAACTGTTCGGGCTAATCCAAATTACAAGGTTAGTTTTATGTCAGAGCCACGCCTCTTTTTTTTTTTTTGGCAGTAACGGGCGGTATAGGTCGTTGAGCAAAAATGTAGCATACATTTTTGGGCAGCGTCCCACACTTGCGGTCAATACATTAGATCTGCAAAGGACAAGTACTTTGTAAAGTATAAAGTCTCTGTTTAAATAATGCAATCAAGCATAGTTGCAAATAGTTTCACAAAATAACTGGTTATGAAAGCTAATAAAAATGAGAAAAATATGCTCGCTAATAATATCCGTTTGCCGTCATCTGCAAGTCTTTCAAGTAGAACCCGTGAACACATTAACCTATTTTCCTTGGACCAGCTTTGTTTCTGGCTTTTGCACTTCCTCTTCCACTTTGTTGTAGCGTTCTGCACTCCATTTTGACTGTTTCTGACATTTATGCCCTCTTACTGGGCTCCATTCTCCAGTTTTCGCCAAAAGGCTCCTCCGCTTTGCTCGGCCATCCACTTCATTTTCTTGTTAGATTTTATGGCTTTACTATTATCGACTGGCTAAGCACTGAAAGAAAGGGCCGAGCTGGAAATCGTCGCGCCTTGGTTGATATAGTGATTTATTAGATGAAATGAGCCTTTTTTGTGGTCACTAGCTCGCAAAAAATGAAACAAAATTGCCAATGATGACAGGGTCTGGCTGATTGCCTCCGATTTGGAAATGGACTGAGTGGGGGCTGGCCGATTTAATCCAATACATTCCGCACGAACATATATGTATATAAGCTGGTTAAATTTCTGGTCCGTTCAATCAGTGTCTGTGTCAACAGACGCTCCAAGTGTCACCAAGAGTCGGGAATCAAGGATCGAGAACAAAAACTGCACTCAATGCAGTTTATTTGTGCTCGCCCTCTGTCGGTTTATGTGGATGCATTTTATGCATTTCACATTGGAAATATTGTTTTTATGGGTCGTTGGCAGAGCAAATAAAACAGAATTGACAGCATGACATTAAACCAGGCAGAAGGAGAACTTGTCGATGGGGATGCCGAGTGGCAATCAGTGCACACGTCCGCACCCGCTTCTCCACCTCAGTGCTCCACACACTTTACTTTACCTTTGCACTTGGTACGTCAGAGGAATCGAAGTGTGTGGTTGATAGGAATTAGAAATTCTATTGAAATTGTTTTTCATAAATTGCCAATTGTTTGCTGTGGTGATGGCCAATGGAACTGTTAAATGCCAAATAATCTCTGGAGTATTCAAAGTGTCTCTAAGCATATTCAACTCTTCTTCCAGGTGGTTCCGACAGCAACAAGGGAAAGAGCAAAAAATGGCGCAAAATATTGCAATTCCCACACATATCGCAATGTATCAACCTAAAAGACAAACTAGGTAAGTGAATAATTCTACAAATTCTATACATTCTATAAAATATTCCATTTAAAGATATAAGTTATGGCTACGTGATAGATCAGCAACCCATTGGTCGTGAGCTCTTTAGGCAGTTCTGCGAGAACAAGCGGCCCATATACTTTCGGTACATAACCTTCTTGGAACAGGTGGTCAAGTGAGTAAACATTAAAGTGCTAAGAGATTATAAGGACTAATAACTCCATGTTCCGGATTACAGATATGAAATCGAGTACATCGTTAACCGGATATTCATTGGCCATGACATCGGGCGTCGCTTTCTGGACATCGAGCCACAGCTGGAGCTGCGCAACGGTGGTGGCGGAGATGCCCTGGATGCCGAGGCGCAGGAGGAGCTGCTACTGAACAGCAGCAATGCCAATCCAACTGAAACAGCTGAGACTGAAAACTGCAACAATACCACCGCCAACAACTGCAACAACATGAACAGCAAGAGCAGCACCAACTCGCACAGCAGCAGCATCAATCACAAGAAGCTAGACACACGCAACCACAATGGGGACGACGCCACCGGGAATGACGGTAGCAATGACGATGGCGACGAAGGAGTCGAATGCCTAGACAGCCACGAGGACAATGGTCCGGAGAAGAGCAGTGGAGATGGCGGTGGTGGGGGCGAAGACGGTGGCGGCGGAAATGGCACCACCACCACAACCACCTGCGGGGGATCTGCTGACGAACTCGTTCTGGACGTGCTCAACGATGATCTCATAGCACAAGTGCGTACCAAACTGAACAGCGGAGGCAAGGACATCTTTGCCCAGTGCGTGAAGGCAGTGAAATCTTTTCTGGCCGGAGAGCCGTTCCGGGAATTCGAGAACTCTATGTACTTTCACCGGTAAGTAGTAGTCCGGGGCGAAAAAAGGTTAAACAAGACTATAAGCATAAGCCATTTACAATGTTGCTCCATTCCAGATACTTGCAGTGGAAGTGGCTGGAGGCGCAGCCCATCACCTATAAAACGTTTCGCATGTACCGAGTCCTGGGCAAGGGCGGCTTCGGCGAGGTGTGCGCCTGTCAGGTAAGCCGGGAACTCGCCACCTGTGGCCACATAACCTCGTTAGCACTCCCACCCACACCTTTTTTTTCATTCCGTTGCACAGGTGCGGGCCACTGGGAAAATGTACGCGTGCAAAAAGCTGGAGAAAAAACGCATCAAGAAGCGCAAGGGCGAGTCCATGGTGTTAATCGAGAAGCAGATTCTGCAGAAAATCAACTCACCCTTCGTGGTTAATCTGGCCTACGCGTACGAGACAAAGGATGCCCTCTGCCTGGTGCTGACCATAATGAATGGTGGGTATTATCCTGTTAACTTAAATACCCGTTAGCATTCTTGACATGAATGTCGCTGGTCATCCAGTTAGAGTTCATTAAGCGCTGAGTCTCTTTATCGGTTAATCCTGTTATTCTCCTGCATTCGTTCCACTTACCCAGAGTGTACTCGGCAGTGTCCGTTGTCCTTCGCTGCCAATTATCGAAGAATCCCACATCTGCATACGTCTATTAAAGCGATGACAAATGCATGTGTTATCCACTCGATGATTGAGTTAGCGATTTTAATTAAATTCCACAGAACAAAGCGGCTCCACTGGATAAGTCAGCCTGTCCGTCCGTCCGTCCGGCCGTCAATCCAGGACCTAATTCAATTTAAATATCAAAGCCACTGCCAGGCAGTCAGTCAGACATCCAGGGGCGGCGTTGTCATTGTTCGAGAAACACAATCAAATGTGCATTCCATTTTCAGGCGGCGATTTGAAATTCCACATTTACAATATGGGCGGTGAGCCGGGATTCGAGCTAGAACGTGCCCGCTTCTATGCGGCCGAGGTGGCCTGCGGATTGCAGCACCTGCACAAGCAGGGCATCGTCTATAGGGACTGCAAGCCGGAGAACATCCTGTTGGACGACCACGGCCACGTTCGCATCTCGGACCTAGGACTGGCCGTGGAGATACCCGAGGGCGATATGGTGCGCGGTCGGGTAGGCACAGTGGGTGAGTCTCTAAGTTGATTGAATTTGATGTCGCTGGGCAGCCCGACTGAGCCCTATTATGTTTTGATTCCGTTAACTAGGTTACATGGCTCCCGAGGTCATCGACAACGAGAAGTATGCCTTTTCGCCGGACTGGTTCAGCTACGGCTGCCTGCTGTACGAGATGATCGAGGGCCAAGCTCCATTCCGAATGCGAAAGGAAAAGGTCAAGCGCGAGGAGGTGGACAGACGAGTCAAGGTATGTAAGAAAATCTTAATAGTCCTGACTTCAATTAATTTATTACTTTTTGCCTTTGCAGGAGGATCCCGAAAAGTATTCGAGCAAGTTTAGTGATGAAGCCAAATCTATGTGCCAACAGCTGTTAGCTAAATCGATAAAGCAGCGCCTAGGGTGCCGTAACGGGCGCATGGGTGCGCAGGATGTGATGGCCCACCCGTTTTTCCACTCCACCCAGCTGAACTGGCGCCGCCTGGAGGCTGGTATGCTGGATCCGCCCTTTGTGCCAGACGTGAGTTGATTCATTTGCATACCCCGATTTGCATGGTATTGAAAATTCCATTTTGAAACGCCAACTTAAATCACTTTCCAATCCCCAACAGCCGCACGCCGTTTATGCCAAAGATGTGCTCGATATTGAACAGTTCTCGACCGTGAAGGGCGTCAATATCGACGAATCCGATACGAATTTCTACACGAAATTCAATACCGGTTCCGTGTCCATATCCTGGCAGAATGAAATGATGGAAACCGAATGTTTTCGGGAGCTGAACGTCTTTGGGCCGGAGGAATGCCCCACGCCAGACTTGCAGATCAACGCAATACCCGAACCGGACAAGGCGGGCTGTTTCCCCTTCCGCCGGAAGGTGAGTATTACTTAGCTATTTATAGATTTCTGGATCAACTACAAATAATGATTTTTGTTGTAGAAGAAGCAACCAGCTCGCACGCAGCCCATACCCATTCCCGAACATCTGTTAACTACTAGTCACAGCGTGTCCTCCACGACTGTGGAGAGCTGATAGCATAGATCAGTGGTGGAATCCTCCAAACGGACGCCAGATGAGGACGTCAACACATAGCACAATTTGCGCACAGTTACCCCAGACGGTGGGGTATTCAACAAATGAAGCAAATGAACATCATAGCACAACTTAGGTCATGGTCAACATGCCAAAATGCAATTACAAAACCAAAACCAAAACCGATAGCGGTTTCTTACTCAGTTGACGCGCAAAACATTTTTCAAATTGTACTTTAACATAAAGTTTTCTTAAGAAATTGCGAGCTCATTTCAATGACTACATAATTACATGCATAAATTTATAAATGTTTCCACACAAACACATTAGATCTTAATTGAAACTGTGGCTGCATACAGCCGCTCACCCTACTTAGACTTCAAGAGCTAATGCCACTTTCGGTGGTGGCATCCACACGCAAAACTAAGAAAGCAGCACTTCAAATTGGCCGCCAGTCTGTCACAGCACCACAAACAATGTTACTTATAAACAAAAAAAAACAACAACTCTATTTAAATGTTGAATAATAAATGGATCACCTATAAAAGCATCATCAGCAGAAGCACTATCCAAGCACACGGCAGAGTAGATGCAACGCCAACAGAGTAATGTGTAATTTTGTAAAGTAGTTTGTGCTCAACGGTTGGACAGCGTTGGAAGATGTTCTATCTAGTTAGCATTTGTAAGGAAGTTAAGAAAATGACATGAATACTCGAAAACTTGAATGCATTTTAAACAAATACTTAACACATGATACAAGCTACAACCTAAACAAATACATAAGCTATGTAGTTGTTTACGCAAAACGTATGTGGATTGTACATTAAACAAAATATAATTATTTATACGAATTTTAATTTTTATTGCCGCACACCTTTGCTACTTCGCTTCTACTTCGTATCGTCCTTTGACCCTTTTCTGTTGCCTAAGTTTAAGTTGGCCAAGAGGTTCTCCCAATCAGATGGGAGAGACCTTGTCACTGATATTTGTTTTGTCATGCAATAAAAATAACAACAAGTTATGGTTACTAATGCTAATTCATTGAGATATCGATGTCACCTAGTGTCTAAGTTTTGTGTAAACGTAGTGTAGGCCTTTTGTAATTAGCAACAACAACAACAAAAACAAAAAAAAAATGAAAGCAAAACAATTGGAGAATTTATTATGTTAATATTGAAAATTAATTATTAATATTGAAATTAATGGCAGTTGTAGAGATGCCGAGTTTTAGTTTCAATTCATTTCATTTTAGGCACAACTAGAAAATTATAAGGCATACAATTGAACTACTATCAAGCACAAGAAACCACCCGCAAACAAATCTGAAAAACAAATCACACGCCATCAGCCCCCAACCCGATTTAGCACTACAACTACAATAAAGTGAAACCAAACTGAGCAAGCGCCGAAATATTTATCTTTAGCAATTAAATGCATATTTATAGAGCATCGTAAATACCAGATAAACATACATAAATAAATATATTCTGTAAGCGAAATGATACAAAATACAAAGCAAAGAGAAGAACATTCAAAAACAATAAACGTATTTAACTAAAGAGTAAGGTGTTTTAATTTTAAAAATATGATTTCTTATTTAAGGAGGACGTATAGGTTTACTAATTGAAGAAATAATAATTTTGTTTCCAAAAGATTTATAGTTTTGTTTTAAATGTAATTCTACATAACTTTTTACATTTTCCTATGTATATACTATTTTAGTCCAAAAGTATGCAACGAAAAATTATTTTTGAAGCAAGTAAAAATTCAAAAATTTATTATCATATTTTGAACCACAAAGGAGATCGCCTGCAGTTGTATATCCTGGTCGTTCTGTGGACTCCCGTGTAATCGAGCAGGCACTCTGCTCCATTGTTCTCGAACGAGATCTCCCCGAGCTTGTATTCCGGATTGAGAGCCACACGTAGAATGTAGCGCCGGTTGACGGGCACTGTGGTAACATCCACCCATTGGCAGTCCAGGACGTCGGTGTATACATCAGCGCAACCCACCGAAATGCCTTTTGGAAAACCCAAATTTGAATTATGAATGTGAGAGAAGGATTACTCACCCTGGGTTGTGTTTCCGCAAGTGTACTTGCTGCGGATGCCCGGCCGACACTCCGAGTCCATAAGGCAGAAGGAAGCTTTGTGTCCCTGGGCCACCTTCTTGTACTTCAAGTCGTAGACATCGAAAGTGGCGAACACGTTCATGCTGTGATAGTGTCGGTGGCACTGGTGCCACACCCAGTCCTTGTAGTTGGCATATGGACTCACGTCAGCGGTGCCCACATTGCTCGCCTTGACGGAGAAGCGCAGCAGTTTCCTTTCGGCATTCGGCTTAGTCCTGCGAATCTCATACGCATCGGCAGACACGCAGTGCTCCTCCATGGCGCATGTGAGCCGCGACATGGGCACCGCCTCCAACCGTGCACTCCTCTCAATGTCCCGCAGTCCGATTTCCAGATCAGCCGAATAAGGCACGCAGGACACAACCGTAACGTTCGAATTCCGAGCGTTGCAAACGTTAGGATAATGGGACTCCCGCGTGCACTCCGCCAGACGGCGCTCGTTGCCACGACAAAGTGTCCCTACCATACCCCAAGGATGCTTCTTGCTATCTCCGTGCTCTGTGCTCAGGACCGCCTTGGCGGCGTATCCCAATCCCAGCTGCCGGCACACCACATTGCCCTCCCGCATGCTCCAAGTGGTGCTACAGATAGTTCCCCAGGTGGCGCCAAAATCAAAGCTAACCTCTACCCGACCTTCCCGCAGCACTTGGACCACTCCGCGAGTGGGACGATCGGTTGCCAAGCGCACCATCATGTTCCGGTAGTTATTTTCGACATTCAGGCCACGATTGCACAAGCACTGGCCACACCCGAGCAGCAGGAAGAGGAGGATGAACATCGGTTGTGATTCCATGGCGCACCTGGTAACTTCTGACTGTCTATGGTGGAAACCCAAGCCGCTTTAAAGCGGAGGAAACAATGCCCCGAGGGGAACAACTGGAGAATGGGGCTACATATGTAGGAGGTATATTGTGCGTTCTATTTTCCCATCGGTAGACCCACATCTGCTACGCAGGCGGCACCACCAACGGGAACACGTTTGTATACAAAACTCGGCTGGCAAAATGCCTATTCCGAGCGCATGAGTGTGCTCTTGTTTCTTGTTTTTTTTTTTTGTTTTTTGTTGCGGTTTCTGTTTTTTAAGGGGTATGGAGTGCATTTGTAAACAAAACCATTTCTGTTCGCCTGTTATGACTCGAGCAGCTTGGTGATCGCTTCTTTCAGTTCTTCCGGCTTGAAAACGCCTCGCTCTGTAATGATTCCGGTGATTAGACTGGCGGGTGTCACATCGAAGGCGGGATTCCAGCAGTTGATGCCTGGCGCGGCGATGCGGTGCTCTCCCACGTGCGTCATCTCCCGATCCGGTCGCTCCTCAATGATGATGTGGTCGCCGCCTGGTATGGCCAGATCAATTGAGGTTAGCGGGGCGGCCACATAGAAGGGCACACCGTGGTGCTTGGCCACAACAGCGATTTGATAGGTGCCAATTTTATTGGCCGTGTCGCCATTGGATGCCACCTGCCACGGAAAGGACATGGGGTTAGTCGAGATTAGATAGATTATAATACATGTTTCCTTACCCGATCAGCTCCAACCACCACTCCGGCCACGTTCTTGGCCCGCAGAAGAGCTGCCACCATGCTGTCCAGGACCAAGGTGGCTGGGAATTTCTCGTGCACCAGTTCATAGGCCGTGAGTCGAGCTCCTTGATTGTACGGACGGGTTTCTGTGCAGTACACGTGCTCTGGAATGTATCAGTTTAAAATTTAAATAAAATTCAACCAACCGCCAATATCAGTTTTTTTGACGCTTACCCAGTTTTCCCAGCTCGGCCAGCTGACGTACCACTCCTAGTGCCGTTCCATAGCCGGCGGTGGCCAGGGAGCCGGTGTTGCAGTGGGTGAGCACCCGTACTGGTCCCGCTACTGTGCCAGCTTGAGCTCCGGCCGCTTCCGCCACACGCTTCAGAATCGCCTGGGCGCCATGTGCTCCGATGGCTCGGTTATCGGCAATGTCTTTCTCTAGCATCGCCTCGGTGGCATTCAGGAATCTTTAATGTAACATGGTAAACGTTGGTGGCGCCTTGGGCTTGGGTTGCTTGCTTAGCGACGTTTGATGTTACCTTTCCTTCATGGCAGCTACGTCGATGGTTTCGTCCTTGGTGAGGTCGTTGGCCAGGGCAAGCAGCTCGTCCGCGGCGATTTTCATGTTGACCGCCGTGGGTCGAGCGGAAACCAAGTAGTTTAGCTTTCCCTCCACCTCCTGGCGTAGCCTCTTCTTGCTCTCGAACTTCTCGGGGTAGATTTCCACGGCCAGGGACAGGCATCCCACGATGGCAATGGCCGGAGCACCTCTTACCTAAAAAGGAATGGCATGATGAGGTGTTTTCTATAAGTTTTTAATTGTCAGGACAGGGAAGATTTTGGCAATTACTGAGACAAGGCCGGGAAGATAAGAGATCGCATGACCTTGTTGGGTTTATCAGATGACGGAGCAAAAAAACAGCAAACGCGGTAAACATTTTATAGGGAGTTCCGCGTGATAAGGCGCGTGTGCTCAACCCACAAACGATCCAAATGATGCTGAATGAGGTGTCCGGGGGCATTAGCCCACCAAGAGCCATTCGCCGAGTGACGTGCAAGGAGTAGTTTTATTTTTGGCAAGCGTTTTTAAAAAATTTTTAATTTCAATTACGTTATTTATAGGCGCACAAGAGACAGACGACAACCGACAAACGACAAACGTCGAGTGATCATTGCTTAGATTAAGAAATGTACCAATAAGAATTTTAATGGATGCCGCGCATACTTGTCATTAGTGGGCAGTTTTAGTAGGGGCCTCGGGCCAGGGTCGTTTGTCCTTTGGCACTCAACATACCTGCATCTTGTTAATGACCTTCCAGCCGTCCTCCACACCTCGCACGGCCACGTACTTGGACTGGACGGGCAGCAGCAGCTGGTCGAGGATGTCCAGGCTTCCCCGCGAGTATTTGATCGATTGCAGACTCATCTCTCTACCGTTTGTACTGTAACTGGGGAGGAATTGGATGGTTTATTATTAGGCCGGGAATCGAGGGTCGAGGCTGTTGTCACACTTTTTTGGCTGCCAATGGAGCACGGCCCCCGAATCGCTGGCAATTTATCAGTTATTAATCGAACGCAACCGCAAAGGTTTCAAAAGCTCTCAACTACGTCTGCCAGGCGAACGGATCACTGAGAAACTGAACGCGGCGCACGCTGCTTCGGGCTTGGGGCGTCGAAAGAGTTTTAACGATTTTGGGGCCCAGTCTGAGAGCGAAAGTGGCGAGAGCAGCGCGCCGGCGTTACACGTGAAAAATTAATCCAATTTGACATATTTTTTGTTAACTAACTAGGTCTGGAATAATCGCTATTTTAATTTGCTTAAATATTTCACGAATTTGTGAAACTAAGCCTATTGGTCTGATTCCTTGTACTTCTATAATCTTTTTGTCTAATTAGCTTATCTTATCATACTATTTATGACCTTTTTAGGGATAATTGTAAGATGGTCGGGTTTTACAAAGAAAGGGATAGAATAGATCTGTAAGTGGAAGACTGTCTTCCTTTTTTCCCTGTGTACGATCCCTTGGAGGTGAGGGGCCCGGAGAAGAGGCATCTTGCCGTGGAATCGACTAGACATTGGCGATTAATTCAATCTGACACACTGGCCGGTGCTGCTCTGCTACGACTGCTACGACTGCTCTGCTCTCGCCTATTGATAAAGGCTTCGGTTGCTGACGTTGAGCTTTCTTGTTGACATTTGTAAGGGGAGTCGCGCGGGCCCCAGTAATTAATCGCCCAGCTTATCTGTCGCCGCACATTATTATTAGGCGATTTTGAGTGCTGGCTGCAATTAGTTGGGCCGGCTGTGTGACAGGAACTTTTGCATTGGTCCTGTGCCAAGAACAAGGCAGATTTATTAGAAACGGGTAGGGCGGGGGCGGGATCTCCACTGCTCGTGGTGGGCCTGGTTTTGTTTTTGTTTTCCGTGGATGGTGCAGCAACTGGTGGTTGCGGTAAAATAACCTCACCCACCCACACCGAAGCAGCGGCCAGGTGAGCGCTTGTTATGAAACAATTGGATCTGCAAAAATTTACGTAAAAATAGGCGTGTTGACGGCATCACTTACCTGTTACTAATAATTTAGGCAGTGATTTAGTTTTAGACTCAATAAACTCCTTCACTTTGGCTCTGACGACTTGGCGAGTGGGCTCCCTCTTTCAACGTGCTTCCGTCTCTCTTAGCCGGCTGGGCTGTGGCGAGGGCAAGATCAACGTAACACGTGTTTGATATCATTAATTGTTGGTATGTTGAGGGCGACAATCTGGTTTTATAAATAGATTTTTGGAAATGCGCAAATTGCCACTAAAATTCTCTATCGGCGTTTTATTTACTCAAAAATGTCCAAGCAAAATGTCCCACTGTATCGAAAGCAAAACACTAAGCAGCTGGCGTTCTAGCTATTTTGGGGCATTTTTTAAGGCATTTTTAGCCATTTAGTAGCTAGTTTTATTTTCTTAAATAAATCAGTTTTCTTTGCAAAGGAGATTTTAGTAAGATTTATATGAAATAATATTTAGGAAATAAATAATTTATTTAATTTTCATTTATTTTTTCCACTTAAACAAAAAAATTTACATTTTCCAGCACTGCATTACAACCAAGGTAGTTTCGCCGCCAATCGCCAGATGGCTCTTTCAGTGGGCGCGTAATTTAAACTCAGTAGTCCATCAGATTTATTTTTTTGGAAAAAAATATAAAAAAAATTAACACCCGTCATGGGAAAAGCGACACTCTACCGCTTATTGCCAGACAAAACGGTCTTCCTCCTGTGCGATATCCAGGAGAAGTTCCGACCTGCACTGCCACTGCTGGATTCTTTAATCAAAAACACCGCAAAGCTGGTAAGACACAAAAGTTAAAGGATAATGGGCGGATTCTAATGCTTTTTCCAGCTGGCAGCAGGAAAGGTTTTCCAAGTGCCCTTACTGGTCACCGAGCAGTATCCGGAGAAGCTGGGCAAAACCGTCTGTGAGCTGGACATCGAACACGCGTGCCTCAATGTGCCCAAGACCCGCTTCTCCATGCTTGTGGACCCGGTCCGCAAAAGCATGGCCGATATCTTTGGCGGGAAGCCGAAGACGGCAGTGCTGTTTGGCATTGAGGTGGGTATTTGAATATTTTTAAAAATAATGATTATCTTCCCCCATACCAGACCCATGTGTGCGTTGAGCAAACTGCATTCGATCTCTTGAATGAAAAGATTGATGTTTGGTTGGTGGCCGACTGCTGTGCCTCGCGGCTCAACCAGGATCGGGATTTGGCCCTGGAGCGAATGCGTCACATCGGCTGTACTATTGCTAGCTCGGAGAGCGTAATCTTCAATCTATTGGGGGACAAGAATCACAAGGCCTTTAAACAGATTGCTCCCCTGGTGAAGAACGCTTCCGCCGACATGGAGCTGTGGAGGCCCACGAAGGTGCCGCCAAAGAAATGAATCTGGCGACTATTTTACTGATCAGTCTAGTAACTGATCCTGATGGGAAGTTGTAAGAGAAGGACCCGGTCATCTGGTCATAAACATCTTGGCCAAGTGGACAGCTGATGTTGGCAAGCGAGGCAGTGAAGTTTTATGATGCAATCGCGACAAGGCGTCCATCTAGCCATCTTTGGGTTCCGACTCGCATCTCCAACTTCACTTCCAGCTTCAAACATCCACTCAACCACTTGCAAGCGAACTGAAAATTTTAAGTAAATAAAAATTAAATATTTTGAAATTAAAAATCCAATTTCACTTATTTTTACTTCCGGAAACAAGTGTTTTGGGAGGAATGCTGATTGCGTTGAGAAGGAAACTGGCGACCGATAAGGAGGGCCAAAAACCCAAAATAAACAATCGATGAGCAATACTTTTGGACTAATTTGATAAGAGATAAGAGACTAAAGGTCCTTAGAGGCAATTAACAATATCTATTCGTGGCACTTGTACTCCAGCACCAAGGCACATTCTTGAGAATCGACATTTTTATGAATATTTGAATAGGCCATTGGGAGATGTTTATCCGTGGGCCTATCTGGAGTGCTGATTCTGCGGATTTCGACCGGCACGGGGGTGTGCAACTGTTATTATTTATACTGAATGTTATCGACGAGGTGTTATCATCCTGAGAGCTACTGTAAAACTCTCAAAACTCGCAGCGATAAGATGGACAGGGGAGTCCATATAAGAAGCGGTGCGTCGATGCGGGTGGCATTGAGAAAGTGAAACCTATATTGCCACCATGAAGTACCTACTCAGCGTGACTCTGCTCCTGGCCATTGGTCTCCAGCAGATCGATGCCCACGGGATGATGCTGTCGCCTCCAAGTCGCTCCTCCCGCTGGCGCTACGATGGATCTGCCCCCCAGAACTGGAACGACAACGAACTCTTCTGCGGTGGATTGTATGTGAGTGATGGAGCTTCGGGGGGCAACATTGGAATAGACATCTAACACATTGAGTTCTATCGCCCTCCAGACCCAGTCGAACAACGGCGGACGTTGCGGCCTGTGCGGTGACAACTTCTTGGATGGCCAGCCCCGTGCTAACGAGATCGGTGGTAACATTGGTGGAGTGGGTGTGATCACCAGGAGCTATGCTGCCGGAAACGCCATCACCGTGGGGGTGAAGATCACCACCAACCACTTGGGCCACTTTGAGTTCCACCTGTGCAACCTGGATATTTTCGGATCCGAGTCGGAGGAGTGCTTCGAGAGCAACCGACTTCGATTCCAGGATGGCAGTGATAGGTTGGAAATCAACACCGCGGCCAGCGAATTCGACGTGACTGTTATCCTTCCCGATGGACTCACCTGCAGCCACTGCGTTCTCCGCTGGACCTATGTGGGCGGTAAGTTTGGGAAACACTAATCCATTTTTAGTCCAAAACTGACATCATGTCTGTTATTAGCCAACAACTGGGGTATGTGCGACAACACCTACGGTGCTCTGGGCTGTGGTCCCCAGGAGACCTTCAAGAACTGCGCCGACGTGAGCATCAGCTGGGGCCGCAACATGCTCACCGACCTGGTCAACAAACAAGAACAGCCCGTGGCTCCCATCGAAGTGGTCTAAGCCCTGTTTCTTTATAATTCTAAAACTGCCAATAAAGTCTGAAAGTGCTCCAAGCCAAATAGTCAGCCAAAGCTAATAAAGAATTGAACATTAAATCAATTTTTAAATTGGTTCTTTGATTAAAAATTTATAGAATGTAAGACCTATTTAAAAAATTCGCTTTAAAAATGAGACATTAGAATTAAATCTTTATTTTATGATTTTTTATTCTATTTTTCGTTAGACCCGATATCCGCAGTTCACTTTAACATTTCTTGCCGCCCTTGGTCCCGCTTCCGCCTTTGGCTCCGCCGTCTCCTGCCTTGACATCACCTTCGTCCTTTGTCTTCTTCTCCATCTGCTTGCACTTCGCAGCTGCCTCGTCCTGTTTGAATATGGCGCACATTTTCTTCGCCACCGCCTCCATATTCTCTTTCATTTGCTTCGTGGATTTCTTATTGCCTTTGGCGGCCTTCTCTTTGGGGCCTTTTCCGCATTTATTTGTGGCTGGTTTGGCGCATACGTTTTCCTTTGCCTTCTTGATCAGTTCGGCGCATCTCTTTTTGATGTCCTTCTGCTTCTTCTTCCCCGCCATGGCGGCGCATTTCTCCTTATCGGCCAACTCGGCGCAACTCTTTTTCAATTCTGCCGCCTCTTTCGCCTCCTCGGCGGCACTTTCTTTCTTGTCTTTCTCCTTTTTGGCCCCTCCGGCACATTCATTTTCTTTGGGCATTTTGTCGCATTTCCTTCGTTCTTCCTCTTCCTTCTTTTTGGCCAATTTCTCGCAGTTCCGCTTTAGTTCAGCTTCCTCCAATTTTCGGATATATTCGGCACATATTTTTTTTATTGCGTCTTCTTTTGATGTGACCTTCTTGACATCCTTACCACTTTTGCCATCCTTGTTGCCGCTCCCTCCCTTCTTTCCACCGCTTCCACAAGGGTCCCCTTTCTTTCCTCCTTTTTTCTCAATTTTTGCGCATTTTTTCGAATCCGATTTTGGGGATTTTTCGGCTAGGCATGTGATATCTTGCAACTCCAGGTCCTTGGGATGTTCTCTCCGCCTTAGAAGGAATTTCGGGTGACTATTGGATGTCACTATTTTATGAAAAAGCTTTCCGGTTACCTGGAGGACTTGCAAGAAAAAATGATTACCTTTTTGATTAAATATATTTTTCCGCATCACTGGCAGGATCTTCTGGTCCTGATCCTGGTCGACCTTCCATTGTTGACCCTGCCCTTGACGACATGCCAGCTGGCTGGCGCGAATGATACCAATGGCGGTCTTAAGCCATGTGTAGTGGGTCGTCTGTTTTCTGTCTAACAGTTTTAACATTAGGAAATCAACAACAAATTTAGGAAAAATTAGGAAAAGTAACGAACACTAAAAGGCTAAGAAAAGAAAAGGCTAAGAAAAAGTGTGGGATCGACGCCAACAATGGCAATTTTAATACTAATTACCTGAAAATATATAGATAATTATATTACGAGTTGGAATGACGTTTAAAACGAAGCATTGTATGTTTTTTTTAATAAACTTACCAAAATGAACATTAAGTTTCAGTCAAATCCTTAAAAAAATTAGTGTGCCGGCATTTTTGGCGCTCTCTGTAATATTGCTTCAATGTAGAATCTACATTCACATATGTAGAAATTGACTTTCTTGTGCGCGCCATCTATATATAAGGAATTGTGGAAGGTGGCGCCATCTGTGTAATGGCTTCAAATTGAAAACTAAAATTAATTTGAAATTCAAAATAATCTGAATCAGGCAGTCTACATTTTATTAGTAAAATTAATGTGTTTTTTTTTATATTTCGTATTTCCCGCGTTAACTTCAATCATCAGAAACTAACAATCCTTTTTAGGTTTCTTGCACTTTTTCTCTTCGGCCAATCTTTTTCATTGTTCCATGGCCAAAGGCTCGCATTTCTTTCTTAGTTCTTTTCCTTTATCTCCTTTTTTACATTTATCTTTTTTTTCTTTCTTTTTACATTTATCCTTTTTTTCTTTCTTACATTTATCCTTCTTTTCTTTCTTCTTACATTTATCATTTTTCTTTGAGAGTTTCTGGCACATTTCTTCTTGGGCGAGTTTGGCGCATTTCTTGATTAGGGCAGCTTCCTTCTTTTTTTCTTGGCCATTTTCTTGCACAGTTTCTTTGCCAATTTATCGCATTTCTTCTTCAGCTTGGCGTCTTTATCCTTGCCACCTTTTCCTCCTTATCCGCCCTTTCCGCATCCTTTTTTCCCCTTCTTTTTCTTTTTCTTTTTCTTCTTATCCTTTTCGTTCAACTTTTTGCAAGTTTTCTCCATTTCCAGTGCAGCGCATTTTTTCTGCAAATCCTTATTGGCGCCCTTGCCCTCACATGTGATCTTGCATTCTTGAATATGTTCCTCCTGGAGCTGTAGGTCGTCCAAAAATGTCCTTTGCGTCGCGGGCGCTTGGGGCGTGCTCTCCATCCGTCGGAAAAATCCATGATCCAAGTCCGTCTTTCCATTATTAAAAGTTGGTTCCAGGGGAGCCGAGATTGCTAAAATGATTGAGATTGCATTCAAATGGTAATTCTCTTAAAATATTATAGTAATTACCTTCTTGTCCGATATCTCGGTCGATGTTGAATGGCTTCGTCCTGATCGCGATCCGCCCCCTTGTGGGCTAGTCCAGTGAAGTGGTCTTGCGGCAATGCTATGATTGGGTTTAAGAAGCGGTTGCAGGCTCGAAGACATGATGACGAGTATTTAGTTAAAGTCAACGCGGAACGTGGAAACATTCTAATTGTAAAACCAAAACATAAAAATAAAACTAAAAATTTAGGCCGAAAAAGAGGATCCGAATAATTTAGTGTAGCCTATAAAAAGGCCAGCCCGAGACTGATTTAGTCGAGGGGAAACATAGCTTAGTTGGTAGCGGAATTTGGGTGACGTTAGAGTCATTGTTTTAATGTTACATAATTGGTTTTTCTATATCACATTTTTCCATTTTTACTAATCTGACTTTTATCCTGGACAGGCTGCCATATATAGGATGATCATTTTTGGTGGATCCAGTTAACCCGGTACTAGGTATACCCGTGCAGGTTAGACTTCCGCGTTTTAGTAAAGCCTGAAATCCCGTCTTGGGCTCTACTTCTATAATAATTATAAAAATTAACTGTTATACATAAAATTTCCCTTCAATATTTTTTCCGTTTCAAGACCCCTAGCCCACATAATTCCCAATCTAACAATCTTAATTATAGTTTAATTAGTTTTAATAACCATTTTAATGAACTTTTCAAAGTTTTATTCATTTCTTTTAGTAATTTTTCCATTTTTCAATTATGAGAAATTTATTAATTTTAATTTTGAACTTTTCTGAGTATTACTACAAATGTTTGGTTAAATCAGCGTTAACTTAATGGGATTTTATCATTTTGGTTTCGGTTTGTTGGCCATCCTCTTGCATTTGTCTCTCTGTGCCAGTTCTTTACACTTTTTAAGGGTTTTCATCATTTTTTCCCGCTTGGCCATCTTTTGGCATAAGTCTATCTCGGCCAATTTCTGGCAAAGCTTTCTCATTTTCTCTCTTTCCTTGCATGGATCTTTTCGACAAGGATCTTCTGGCTCCTTGCAAGGATCTTCCTGGTAGCAGGGATGTCCCTTGGGGAAAGTTATCTTTTTTTTCTTGCACGGATTAAGATTGCAGGGATCCTCTTCCACACATCCCTCTGCCGCCTTGCGGCACGCCTCTTGTCGGCGCTTTTCTTCTTCGCGCTCTTGCTGCTCCTCCATCTGCCGGCATTCTCGCAGTAGGGCCAGCTCCTTGCACTTTTTCTCCATGTCCACCTTCTTTTCCTCGGTCTTGCGCTTCTTTTTCTTGCATTTGGTTGCGGCTGCTTTCTTCTTACATTCCTCATCGATGGCCAGCTGCTCGCACTTCTTTCTCAGTTCGATGTCGCAAGGATCACACGAGTTTGGCCTTTTGGCCAACTCCTGGCACTTTTTCTTCAGCTTCATCAGCTCGCACTTCTCCTTCATTGCCAGTTCGCGAGAAAGCTTTTTCAAAGCGTCCCTTTTGCGTTTCTGCCGGTTGGCCACTTGCTTGCACTTCTTTATTATTTCCGCATCCTTCACCTCCTTTCCACAATTCTTCATTGCCCTTTCGTTGGACTTACTTAGACACTCGATTCTGGTCTCCTTAGAGTCCTGCTTCTGTTCTTTGGTCTTCTTTGGCGTAGTTATGTTTTGACGTGTTTCCTCCTCCAGTTTTCGTATCGCAATCCTCCGAGACTGTTGCGTCTGCAGCTCGTCCAGGATGTCCGTACGCAAAGACTGTAACACGAAAGCATCCTTTGCCTCTTCTATTTGAATTCTTCCGAGTCGCTTTATTATGGGACTTGGAAATGCATTCGGCTGTGTCTCTTCCAAGGGGCCTAAAAGCATAATTAAATATTCAATTAAGATCAATAATAAATTCTATGATTCTTACTTTTTGTGTGCTCAGGTTTCGGATCAAAGTTTAATAGATCTTGAAGCTTTGGCAAGTGATTGCATCTGAAGAAGAAACTTGGATGCATCCGTCCGAAACACAAACGTGACCCATTGACCCGACTCAATGCTAACGCCGTTCTTTTGAACATACTACAAATTTTCAAACTAACCAATATTTCACATTAAATTTTGAAAGAATCTTAAGAGAAAGAAAAAATATAATTATTTGAATGTTTGCCAATAGGTTCATAGGTTAGTTGTGAAATGAGGGATTTTTTGAACATGAACACATATGTGACGTAAAAATCGACGCCACAAAATGAGGCATATTCTATATTATACATTTTCTAAAAATAATTTTTTATTTGACTCATATTGATTTGCAACCTGTGATTTAGTTAATATTAAGCCATATATCATATGTACTTTCCATTTGCAATTCCTTCATAAAAATCTATTCTATCTTGATTAGATAAACGCCTCTTTTGGACTTCATTTATTTCCAATTTAAGAGACGGTATATGGTATTTGTCTTTGTATGGAGAAAGAATTATTTGAGACCCTCTAAATAATATATATTCTTGATCAGCGGCAGCCGATTTATATCTATATAATAAACAAAATCCAGCCAAATCAGACAATTTTTAGAGGCGTTATAGCCCTCTTTGCTTCCCTCATATAACAAAACATACAACATTACCAACAGAAATAAATAATTTATTATTTTTGGATTAAACAATGAATTTTATTGTCATAAAATAACATTTCGCAGTTTTAAATTATTTTAATGGTAGTTGAATTTAAAAAGAATCCTGTTAACTTAAAGGCAGCATCGGGTTCGTTGCTGCAATTTTGGTAGTCCTGGACAAACATCCTAATATATGTATTTACATATGGTCCCAGAATGATAGTACCATCAGTACGACTTCCCTTGATTGTTACATCCAGGTCCAGAAACCCAGCCGGGATAAAGTCCAATCCGCAAAGTCACTTCCATTTCACTTGGCCTTGGTGGAGCGGTCTATTGCATCTGGAAATATCGAAACCTGTCCCGCCCCGAAATCGGTTAGTGATTAGGGTCTTGACCTACAAACAACCTAAAACAAAAAACGCCTCCCACTGTTTTATTTATATTCGTGGACGGCTGTCGGCGGAGGCGCTACAAAATTTGCACTATCAAAGCTAAGCCGACGCTGATTTGTGGCGCCTTATCAGGCCCCGAGGGTGGCATAAAATTTTAATTGACGCTGAATAATTCCCCCCGTTTTTTATGATGTCGTGCGAAATGGAGAGCTAATCTATAGAGTACAGCTAGCTGGGCTTCTATCACCTCGATATGACATTCAGAAAGGTCTCTCTGATAGTAAAAATGCGATGCCAGAGTTTCCGTTCCGTCTGCCCCCAAAAATTGTTGAGGAAAGAGTAGGCTTCAATCAAGAACTTGTATTTTTAGAAAGGGAAAAGCTTTTAATAATGAAATATCGATTAAAATATTCTTTCAAAATTTAAGCATATTATCTCTTAAATGGAATATTGGTAGAACTGGAAAATCCCATAAGGATCCATAAAAACTGTGCCAACGAATAAGAAATAAAATCTTTTCGTTATCGAAGTGTGTTCCAGTGTGGACTTGACTGACGTCACTAGCTTTTAGTTCAATGGTCTGGCCCCCAATACTCACCCAGATCTGGCGGGCAAATCGCGATACGCTGCTACTAAAATTCTGGGTATTGCAGTCATCGTCGTCCAGGGATTCCATCTTTTTCGAACAAGGAATAGAGCCGCCCAAGATTTTGATGTCTCTGCTCTGGGCTTTTTCCTTAAGGAGTTCGCGTGGCGTTTTCTTGGGATTTTTGCAGACTGGCGAGCCGCCCTGGATCTCAGTTAGGTCCTTTGACTTCTTTTTCTTGTCCTTCTTGCTGAACATGATTAGGGAAGACTGGGGGAGCAATGGTTCCTGCAGAGAACAGCGACTCTGTATCTGCTTTTCTTCCTCCCTTAGGGGCAGACGGGACGGGAAGTCGAAGGTGGCGGTAGTACTGAAGTGGCGGCGACCGACGTACGTGGACATTTTGCGCTTCGGCTCGTCACCGCCCTTCTTGCCACCGCCCAGAATTTTGTCAAACAAAATTTGTAGAAAGGACTTCTCAGCAGGACGGGAAGGTATTACTTCCGCCGCAGGCTTTGCCGTTTCCTTGTCCAGCAACTTTAGAGCCAGCTCTCCTTGGTCCAGTTCGGGTTTATTTTTATCAGAAGTGTCTGGCTTCTTAGTTTTTTCGTCAACCTTCGTTTTGGTCTCATCCAAGGACCCTTTAGTCTTTTGATCAATTTTGACCTCTTTTAATTTGGCTTTGTCTTCCACTTCCGCTGAACTCCTATCGAAATATGACGAGGACGAAACCTCGTTGGCAATGGGGTCGTAAAGGTCATCTGGAGTCAGCTCCGACTTTGGTTGGTAATCCTCAGATTCATCAGAGCCGGCAAACTTGTCTGTTTGGTCGGATTTCGAGTTTTTGCGCCTCTCCCTAGCGGCCTCCATAAAAGATGAAATTTTTTGACTCAGCTCAATATTTTTCTTCTTAGGGTCTTCCTTCTCCTCTAGTTCATCTTTCAGTTTGGCCATCTCCTCCATGTACTTCTCCTTATCGTCCTTTTTCAGTAGGTCTTCGTCTTCATTAATTTTGGAATTCATTGCGAGGAGCTGGACCATGTCATCTTCCTCCTCTTCCAGCTTTTCATCCACGAGGTCCTTTAAGGTGGGCGACCTTATCTTAGTGTTTAGGTCGCTTAGACCCGAAAAATGATCTATGCCGCCTGCGTCGTCATCGTCGTCGTCCAGACTTGCCTTGGAGGTATTTTTCTGGACGGGATCTATCTTGGGTGGATTCTCAATCGTAAGCTTAGAATCCAATGTCGAAATTCCGGTGGGATTATTTTTATTAGTTGAATCAATGTCTTTGCTAGACAAAGCCTGCGATGTCGCGATTCCGATCAGCTTATTTTTATCACTGGCGTTACTTCCTTTGGTAGACTTAGTCCCCGATGTCGAAGCACCAGTTGGATTACTATTATTGGCAGGACTAACTGAAAGAAACTCTTTGCTAGTCTCAAGCTCCGATGTAGCGAGTCCAGTCGGCTTGTTTTTATCGGTTGGACCCGTTTCCTTGCTAGACTTAAGCTCCGATGTCGCTATTCCGGTCGGTTTTTTTTTATCGCTTGAATCCATTTTTTTGCTAGACTTGGTCCCCGATGTGGAAATTCCACTCGAATTACTTTTATTGGCTGGATCAGTTTCTTTGCTGGACTTAATCTCCGATGTCGGGACTTTTGTGGGCTTACTTTTATTGGCCAAGTCAGAGGCCAATATGGCCCGAACTTCCGCCTGACTGGTTTTGGTCGCCTTTGAAAGATCCTCCAGAGTCCACCAGCGATCCTGTGCCTTGTCGAATTTGTCCAACTGCTCGAACAATTCTCTTACCCTGCCCTCCTGAGCCTTCGTTTGATCTCCTTCGTTGTCGTCCTTGAACATGGCCACAATTTCCTTCGTGGTTTTAGGTTTCATGTCCTCCTTTTTAGAAGAACCCATTTTCCATGTTTTATCCGAGGTCCCTCTAGTCTCATTAAACATGGCGACAATATCGTTGATGGACGGCTGCTGCTGTGATGAGGACTCATTAAAGATAAACTCGACCGGCTTCGAATCAGCACCATCCAAATTCACAGGCCTGCCCTTATCCGACATGAGATCCGAGCTACTTATGGATTTGACTTTGGACTTTACCACGGTTTTGTCCTCGGCCACGATTTTGATGGGTATTGAAATGTGAGACTTGATGGAATCGGGAGAAACCGGCTTCATGCACGCATAGGGGGAGTCTGGGTCTGCCGGAATGGTGCGACGGGGCTCATCCAATGCTTTTTTGAGTTGAAATTTTGAACTGGCACCGGCTTCGTTAGCCTCATTGTTTTTAAGCTGCGTTTTGAACTTTTCTATCCATTTCTGGACATAATCATTGCTTAGGAATTCATCGACAGGCTGCTTATGGTCCTCAGTTCTAATTTGCTCATAAATGTGTCTGAAAAGCTCGGAATTTTTCTGACCCTGATCGACAGTATCGCTGTTTTTTCTTAAATCTCCATGAGTCTCATTGCGGTTGTCCGCAGCTGTTTGGGGGGCATTGGTATTAGGATTTCCTGTGTCTAGTGTTCCTTTCTGGGATGTTTCCGATGCCTGTACAAGATCTAGAACCTCCCGAGCAATTTCGTCTGGAGTTCGTTTGCTGGTACCCTTCCCTTTGGGGCCATCGTGCAGCCGCCAGTTCGCTGCCTCGGATATGACGGCCGCCTCATCACCTGGAAGACCAGATGCAACTTCATTATGTCCACTCAGGTCTGCCCCTGGGCCTTCTTTCCTCTCATTGGGACGCCAAAACTGACTGTAATTGTCGTTGATTGATGGAGGTTGCTTGATGGAGAAATAGTTTTCGTTCAGGGGTTGTGGTTGGTTATTGAGATCCTTGTCGCCCAGCCTTGACGATGGTTCTGGGAGGGTTTTGGGGCTGGGAGTAGGCGGCTCGGTCTTCCTTTGTAGCCCAGCGATCTTCTCCTCTCCAGGCAAGTCAAAATCGGAGCTCTCAGGACTAACGCCAATAGCCTGTTTTTTGGCGGAGCTTAGTTCTGAGTTGCCTGCCGAGGTTCCAGATTTGGCTGGGGTCGGATCACCTTCTTTCCTTGCTGGTGGCACCGCTGGCGTACTCTTTATACGGAGATTTTGATTAGAAGCATCTGTCTTCGATACCGCCTCTTTCACCTTAGGATCGTCTTGGGGCGTCATTTTGTTATCTGTTTTTTCACCTGTCTTTGATACCTCCTTTTTCACCTTGAGATCGTCCTGGGGCTTAAGGATTTTCTGATCAACGTATGATTCGGAACTTAAATTTTCGTCCGGGCTTTGCGGATCCCCACTTGCGGATTTAGGAGGAGACTCCGAGGATAAGGAAGGAGGTGGTGGCACTGGAGGCAACGGAAGCGCTGGTTCAGAACTGGCATCGGCTGGGAAGTTGTCCGGGGTGGTGGGCTCCTCTTTGGCAACCACCTCTTTGGGTGGATCCTTTGCAGTCGTCTTTTCCAGTTTTGCCTTCGCCTTGCGCTTGGACTTGCGCTTGGCCTCTTGCTCTTCTTCGGACAGAGCCTGGAGCGCGGCTCTAATCCTCAGTTCCTCAGGCGTGACAGGTTCGTTGGGGAAAAATTTCGTATAGATTAAATCCTCTGAAGAACCGACAAAACCTTTGGACTTATCTTCCTTATTCGGATCTTTGGGGGTCTGACTATCCGAACCAAGTTCGTAATATACCGGCCCATTGTCATACCTCGGATCATTGATGAATTCAACAGGCGGTTGAGCCGGATTTGATTGGAATTTTCCATCGAATTTTTCATTATTCCCCTCGTCCGACGATTTAACATCGATTTGACCGAGCTGGAAAAAAATGGGTTTTGAAGAATGGACCCCCGAATCCTGGCTATCCGAGAAGCAAGTTATGGTGTTCGGGCTTTGCGGCTTGACTTCGACGGGAGAGGGGTGAGCGTTTGGTAGCTCCGGGCTATTTTCGAACGGAGCCTCCGGTCGTCGCTCGGCGGGAACCTCGGTAGGGTTAGGTGGTGGCGCTGCCCCCCCAGCGCCCTTGCCTGGCGCCTCCTTTGGCCCTTCATGGATGAAACCCGGTCCCATATGTATGGGTAATATCGAGCGTGTACTATCGGGATTCTTCGTTTTCGTCTCCTCAGACTTGCCGGTCACCGTTTTCGATCCGTCGTGCTTACGGCGGCGCGGCTGAATTGCCGCCAGCGACCCCGGGAAGCAGCAGCGGGGGCGGTATGAGACGCGCAATAGCCTGAAATAGAAACTGGAGCGGCGGCACGCCCCGATCCCAGTGAGGACGATGCCGGACATGGCACAGCTACTGGGTGGGTTTGTGCTCAGGTTGGCGGAAGGCCGGAAAGTCGCGAGGGCGGAAGGGGAGTCGACCGATAGACTATTGGGAACTCAACAAATTTCGGTTTATTTCAGAAATACTATGTGTCGAAAGGTTAGATTTAGTATACAGGCCAGGACAAGTGTCGCTTGATTGAGACGAGACAGATTACTAGGGTTTCTAAGCTAAGCTTCTAGGCTAATATGATCTAGAATTTGCGTGGATTGTTCGTATCCCTCGGCTGCACATGGATCATCACTTTGATGGCGCCACCGAGTCCCTTCCGAGATGTTTCAAAGGCCTTGTCCGTGTCCTTGATGTCAAAGTGATGAGTCACCAGTCGCTTCACGTTCACCTTTCCGGAGGACACCAGAGCCAGGGCACTAGCATAGCTGTAGGAAATCAAGTGTTATCAAGGACATTCATTCAATAAGCAGCCGCTAAACAAACTTACTCATTACAGTAACGGAAAACTCCACGAATGTCCACTTCACGGGCCAGGGCATTGATAATTGGCAGCTTCACTTCCGGAGCTCCCATGCCCACAACCACCACAACACCTCCAGACCGGGTTGCCTAAAGAGAAAGGATTCCGGGTTAGTCTTCTGGGTCACTATTTCCAACTTCTTCACTCACAAAAATTGCCAAACGGGCACTGCTCTCGGCTCCACAGCAATCGATCGCCTTGTCCGGCTCACCACACATTGTTTTGCGGACCAGTTCCGCAGTCTCCTCGGCGGATTGATCCTTTTTCAGCAGCAGCGTGTGAGTGGCGCCCAGCTCCTTGGCCACATCCAGCCGTTGCTGCAGCAGATCCGTGATAAGGATCTCTGAGGCGCCCATGGCTTGGGCAGCCTACAAAATCACAATTAATGTTTTAATTTAATTGATTCCCTGATAAACTTACCAGTAGGGTGACCAGACCAATGGGACCTGCTCCTAGGATGAGCACCTTGGAGCCCAGGCCCACCTCAGCCCGCCGGCAAGCGTGGACGCCCACGGACAGGGGCTCCAGGAGGGCACCCTCCTCCATGGAGACGTGGTCGGGCAGCTTGAAGCAAAAGTCAGCTGGGTGCTTGTAGAACCGGGTGAGATTTCCATCGTAGGGGGGCGTGGCACAGAAGACCATGCCGGGACACAGGTTGTACTTGCCCTGCTTGCAGTGATCGCAGTAGCGGCAGGGAACCCCCGGTTCGATGGCCACTCGATCGCCGACCTTTAAATTGGTCACTTTCTTTCCCAGTTTGGTCACCACTCCGGAGGATTCGTGGCCGATCACCATGGGCTTGGTGAGGATAAAATCACCAATGCGACCGTGGGCCAAATAGTGAACATCTGAGCCGCAGATACCCACACTGTCCATGGCGATGAGAACCTCTGGGAAGAAGGGAATTTAGGTCGTAAATTAATAAACTCATTTTGAACTAAGGGTAATGTTTTGACCTTGAAATGAGAACTATACTATGGAATTTGTGGGAAACGTTTATTTCGATTTTTGATAAGAAAAATTCCAAAGTCACGAGCAATATTTTGATAATGAAATTTCAAGTTTTATGTTCTAACTAATGTTTCATTGAAATAACATGATCTTATCACAAAATCCATCCATCTTATAGATTTGACCTTGAAGTAGAGTCTCATTCAGGCACTAGCTCATTAATTTAATTTAAAATATTTCAAAATATTAAAAAACTTAAAATATAAACTAGCTTTTAATTATTTACTTACCATCATCAGCAATTTGAGGAATAGGACGTTGCTCCTAATAATATTAAATAATATATTTCGATTTAGTAATAGTTACTAGTCCTTTCGAGTAGTCCTTACCAGTCGCATGTCCTCGATGCCATGCAACACCGCTGTCAGATTATCCTTGGCCATTTCTATGCTTCCCCCACAACTGCACCGAAGAGACTGAAGAACCAACCGATCGAAGAGACGACTGGAAACTAATTTAAACATTTTGAACGAATCGGTAGTGGACCGGTGGATGGCCACCTTATCAACGCCTGTGACGTATTTGTTTGGGGTTAGCGATAGCGATGTAATATTCGCCACACCGCTCCACACCCTCACTGGTGGCCAAAGAGGTTATCAGCCCACTCGAACACAGCTGTTTACAGCCTCGTTTTTTTGTTGTCTGTTTACATGCCTTGTTTTTTAAGCCGATTTGATGTCAGTGACAGTAAGAATCGGAAGGTGTGGGAACTTTCCGACACACCTTTTCCGATAACTAATCAATAGTTATCGCAGCACTTGAATTAACAGGCAATGATAATAGAAATCAGAAAGCTTACACCTGAACTACTTAGGGAGTGATAAGCTAGTACCCCGCTGTACTATCATTACTAAGTGGAAATTCCAATCTAATAAGAGTAGTAGTAGTAGCACAGTAGATCGCAACTAGCCACTAATGTCCTTCGGTGTCGGTCGTGTACTTTTGCACGATTGGGGGATGTCCTCAATGTGTCATTGTGGACATTTAACAGAACATCAAAAGTGGTTGCGCCATAAATAAGCAGACCCTAGCTTTGACCCCCACATCTAAGAGCACCGTTACCCTCGCCAGGCCCCATCATCATCCTGACTCCCCCTGACAGGACATCCTACCCCCTGGCAATCCTCGAGCTGAACCATTTGTAATTTTTTGCTTGGACAATAACAACGACAAACAAATTTTAGTCCACTTCTGTTTTATGGCAAATTAATGGAGCGACATGCTGGCCATGTTCGCAATGGAACTTTACTCCATGCACTCGAGCCTAGCAGGTGGCCCCAGCATCCGGACGTCCTGTCTCCCGGCCTTCCCCGCCAATCCTCTGGGTCACTACCCCGCAGCCATCTTTCCTATCACTCCTCGGTTCACACATGCGAATGGTCATGTTTTATTATATACCCTGGGAAGGGGTATTTTGGAATTAGTATTTGTTGACCAAAATGAGCTTTCTCTTTTATTTAAATACATTCTAGCTCAGAATGGCTCAGAAAAGTTGGCAAAAAGGACTAAATATTTTCAAGAATTTATTTCTTATTTTTTTGGAAAGGGTATCAGCGTCCTGAAGTAGAGAACCAAAACTTTCCCCCATGCAATATTGTTGTAGTTGCCATTGCTGCTGTCACTGATGTCGATTGTGTATTTGTATGGGTGTGTAGGCGTTGGATTTGTTGTTGGTGTTGCTTTCTTTTGGCTCCATTTTGTAGTGTATGGGTGTGCGAGGGTGTGTGTTGCCAGGGCGGGCTAACATATTGGACATTTATTATTTTTCGTGAGTGTTTTTGCTCGTCGAGTAAATTATGGCGGGTCCATGGCGGACGGAAGTGGACCAAAGCCGTAACCCTTACTCACTTACCCTCTTTCTCCCTCTATCTCTATCTCATTCTTCGAATACGGCCGTACAAATTGGTTCACAATACGTGCGACTCAGCTGCCGCTATCTGTCCCTCCGCCTGTCTGAAATTTGGCCGTAAAACGCTTACCCGGTTCGGATTCGATCTGTATTTTTGTTTTGTCATAGCTTTGATAAACCTGATGGGAATGGAATAGGATCGGATAGGACGGGGCTAGGGGGTCAGATGGCAGGTCAGGCCTGAAGCTTGGCAGCACGGGGGCAGTGCTGCAGGCGTGTTAAATTAATAATTGCATAAATTTTACATGTGCTGTTGCATGAGTTATGAACGAAGCGGCATAAATCGCGAATAATGTGCACACTGGCCGTGCGAATATTTATGGGCGTGACTGTAAATCATCAAACCATAAACGCACTTGCAACGCCAACGCCAAGCGGTCAACATGTCGCTGGCACTGTTTTCACAGGACGCCGCTCCTATTGTCCTTTTTTTCATAAATATTTTCTAGAGAGTGAGAGGGGGGAAATATTGAAAAATAAATAATAAAATTTCTAATCTTCTTAGAATCATTTAAAAAATGAATAAAAACGTGTTTATTCAAATATTTTAAATTCTGTTAATTTTGACCTAAAACTGGGTACTTTATAATTCGTTTATAAATATTTTTATTCAGTTGGTTTGTAGGGTTCCGTTTGCAATTTCAAACTTTTCGATGCATTCGCACATGATAAATGCATAAATTTAATGAAGTAGCATAATTGTTAATATACGATATTTATATAGATGTGGGTGCAGTCCGGGGGTTTTCTTTTTAAATTTAAACAAAATATATACCAGTTAAAAAAAATACTAAGAACGATCATGGAAGCCATGTTCTCCAAAGCCCAAAACTATGCAACATTTTTTCTAGCTTTTTTTCTGGCACACGCATACAAACACACAAGCACCCAAAGTCTTCTCTTTCCAAAGATTTTGTCCTCGAATATCCTCCTGTACTGTCTTTGTCAATGAAGGAGTTCCGGCAGCTTTCGGCCATTAGTCTTAATACACGCATGGAGATGAACCGAAATTTGCCCAATAAAAGTTCGATGCTATAAATTAAGAGCGCCGTCCTGCATCCTGCGGCCTTCATCCTGCGTCCTGCGTCCTGCGCCATGTCCATGCCGATGGCCCTGGGCCAAGGATAGCAGGCGCCAGCTGCCGGAAGGAGTGGATGGCTTGCCAGGATGCGAGTAGAAGGTATTGGGCGCAGGACCACTGGAGCGAGAGATATGCGATCAGTAAATACGTTTCCGTTTCGTCTGCTAATACACTTCCTTTATCCGCAGGACTTTAATTCTTAAACACCCGCCAGCCTGTGATGGATGCAAAAGTGGCAACAACATAAAAAAAAGAAACAGGGTCGCAGATAGCCATTATTCTCATCTGGTGTACTGTAAACTCGCAACACTTTGATGTTTCAAAAATTATTTAATTTTCTATATCCAGCAGCAGGAGCAGGAGCAGGCGCTGGAGGAGAAACAGGAGCAACAGCAGGAGCTGCAAGCCGAGCAGGTCCTGAGGAAAAGCTTGGAGGACAGGACGCGGACTTTAGATTTATGGCCGGGAGCCAGACAAAGTGTCTGCGGTTCGGTCAGAGCCTTCAAGGCGAATTCTGCGGACCTTTGTGTATCGTCCTTCCCATCTCGGGTGCATCCTGTGCTGCAGGAAAAACGCCAAAAAAAAAAACATAAAACTGCACAAAATGTGAGTGAGGGGAAAGGGGCGAAAAACTTGGCCGGGTCATATGTGAGTCAAAGTAAACGGAGACATTGGTTAGTCAAGTTTTTCTTTTCGCAGTGTCATTGCAATTCTCAAGACGAAAGTGCAGCCGTGGCGAAAAAATAGATACGTACGTATATATAGAAAACCGGATGTCGGAAGCACTCCATTCAATCTGCAAACAAGACGCAAGTACGACTGCAGCGAAATGAGAAATTCGTTTTTTATTTAAATTTCGAGTCGAGAGAAAAACATCCTTGTCCACTGTTGCACTAGCTTTAGCTGTTGTTCCATTTGCTGGCTTTCCACTTGCAACTGCTGATGGTGATGCTGCTGCGTTTTCCACTGGATCTTCTTCCGGCGCGAGGAAGATGAATGCCTCGCCAACGACAACACGATGACGCCAATAGTTTTTCCCTTCTGTTCAGCCTCAGCTGGGTTTTGGTTTTGGTCTTCCTTGGTTCCCACCCGTTCCCACCGCCCAGCCCAGCTTGTGGTCTGAGCAAGTTTTGTTGATTTAGGGAGCCGACAGGGATTCTTGTGCGTAACTATTTGGTTTTGCAAAACTTCTCCGAAGTACTCACATAATTTGAAAATTTGTCACAAACGGGATACATAACTCTAGAGTTCTTGGTGCCGCAAGTTGGTTAAGCAAAATAATAAACAATCCAGATAATCTAAAAGAAACTCATCTTAGATTATTGAAATGGATGCACAGATCGATTAAGGTTTTCCAATTAAGAATCGGATGAGATTTTTGGCCTTCGCCATGAGTTACACGGGTCCTCCAGGCATATTTCTGAATTTTTCTGAGGAACCCCTCAGAAAACTTAGCATAATATCAAAAAAATATTTTGTCCACTTGTTTTAATGCAGATTAGTGGAGAATCAATATACAAACCGTTTAAGGTATTCCGCTTTAGGATCGGATGAAAATTGGACAAGCTATGGACTTCATATAATCCTCCAATGAAGTTTTCTGAATTTCGAAGGGGACCCCTTAGAAAATTCGACCAAAAATCTAAAAAATATTTGTTTATCAGATTTTGATGCAGATTGATGGAGAATCGATATACAAACCGTTTAGGGTATTCCGCTTTAGGATCGGATGAAAATTGAACAAGCTATGGACTTCACTGGGGCTCATATAGTCCTCCAAGGAAGTTTTCTGAATTTCGAAGGGGAGCCCCCAGAAAATTTAACAAAAACTCTAAAAAATATGTTGTCCCCAGATTTTGATGCAGATTGATGGAGAATCGATATACAAACTGTTAAGGTATTCCCCTCTAGGATCGGATGAAAATTGGCGAGGATATAGCCTTCACCATGAGTAACATGGTCCCTCCAGGAATTTTTCTGAATTTTGAAGAGGACCCCCAGAAAATTCGATTAAATATCTTAAAATGATTTGTCCCCACATTTAGACGCAGATTGATGGAGAATCGATATACAAATTTTTAAACTTATTCCGATCGAGAATTGAATGAGAATTGTAATTCTCGTCTTAATAGACGGCCCTTCCCTAAAACGGTCCTACGTAGGGTCCTAATCTTTGAAATATCAAAAATCATCGAATGTAGAAAAAAATAAAGGAAGGGACAAAGATCAGCCATTATTTAAAACCATTAACACATGACGACTTTTTCGCGTTAATTCACACATCGGCGATATAAATTAAATAATGTGTCCCATCGAGGGGGCGCCCACTAAATTAAAAATGATTTAGAGGAGGCAATTTTCGCAGTCATCACAGGCATTGTCAGGGGAGCCGACGGGCGTTCGCAGGGAACTTGCCTAATTAATTTCCATTACAACGTGCCATGGGTTGCAGATATTCAAGGGCAGACGGGGAAAAAAATATTTAAAATTTTGTGCACTTGCCCCAAGCATGTGCAGGCGATTAAATTAAGTGAAGCATTAACAATTGCTGGGCCAAAACTAAATCATTTTGTCGCCACGGCGTCACAATTCACGCCTGCAGGAATCAGAGGGTGCAATGAAAAAAAAGGAGAAGCGAGAAGGACACTGGGCTATATCCTTGAAGGCTTTTGTGCAATTTGTCAAGCTGGCAATTGGCTGCCTCTGGGCTGGGGTTTTGGGTTTGGGATTTTTGAAGGGTTGCAGGGGCAGCTTTCACTTCCCGCCTCAAAATCGTGGCGCACTCAGGGAAATTGGCTCATTTGCATTCGAAATTTAAATTAATGCAAAACCGCTGAAAATGCCAAAAAATATGTTGGGTAAACTTTTGGCCGGACTCGTTGGTTGTTGTGTGTTTCTCGTGGAGCTGGGGTGGCAGGCGGGCCAAGGCAGGACATGAGCCCAGGCTGATCATAAATATTCGCCAGGGCTCGTTAGAGCTACGAACGAATGAACGCGACTTCCTTACTAACTACGCACGAAATCAAGTGGGGAAAATTCTACTCGGGGAGCAGCTGCCGCGCGAAAATGTGTGCGGCCAGCCCAGGGATTCCCACCCAACTCTGGGGCCCCCCCATCAGCCCCATCTCCGCTTCGGCTCCTGGGCCAACGAGAGCTACTTTTGCCGCAGTTCCTTATATTCCGTATTCCCAGGAGCCGGAGCAACAACATTAGGAGGAACATCTTACTCGCCTTTTTAAAATGTCCAATAAAAATTGCCGACACATTTCGCCCATATTTCTTCGGAATCCCATATAAATCACGCGCTGTAATCCCTCATGCTATCGCCGCGTCGTCTTGGCTCTTCTTGCAGCCTCTTCTCAAGGCAACCGCCTCCGCCCCTGTGCCGTACTCCCTCGTCGGACCACGAATGTTTCCAGCATTCAAGGGGATATCGAGGCAGCAGCGAGGAGTGGAAATGGCAGCCTTCTGACTTTGGCAGTTTGGCAATAAGAAAGTTTTTCTTTTCCCCGTCTTCTTGTGGTGTGGCGGTTACTTCAGCAGCTTTTGCCTGGCATCGCCTTTCGCCTTTTTGTGTTCGGTGGTCCAAACCGAATCTCAAAAACCACCCACTTGGCAGCGACCTGCCCCCTTTTAGCCATGCGTGCGTGTGTTGGCCAACAAACGCGCACTCCCCGGCCTCATTATTGGGCGCTGGCGATTATTTGAAATTGCAAAAGTTTCATTCATTGCGGAAAAGCTGGGGGCGAGAGGCATACGTAAATGGAAAATATATGTGCCCCG
The DNA here is from genome assembly GCA_035047585.1 of Drosophila monieri. NCBI lineage: Eukaryota > Metazoa > Arthropoda > Insecta > Diptera > Drosophilidae > Drosophila > Drosophila monieri. The sequence continues at coordinate 387,978 of JAWNPJ010000115.1, read as the reverse complement.
GCCAGATAAATCAATAGGTACAGCCAAACATGTCCGGAATTCACAATTCAAATGAGCAGCTTAGTTACCAATCCACCAAAATAATATGTCGAGCTTTTGGGTTAAAAAATTACTATTGGATTTATTGATGTTTTGACATTTTTTTTAAATTCTTTCTTTGGCACTTTGTGAAGTAAACTTACTTTTAATAAAATATTATAAAGTATAAGTGTCTTAAAGATTTGGATTGTTGCTTCTCCCGGCAAGGGCTGCTTATAATTATGATGGCCGGGGTGCAATGCATCATTTTAATGGGTGGAGGGAGAGGTGTTGCAGCATCAGACATAATGTGGCACTCGCATGCGGCCTTCGTCCTGGAAAACGGTGCAGGAACACGAGAGAATAATGCGCGCATATTGTCCAAATTTGTTCTCTATAAATTTCGTAAACAAAAACACACACAAAAAAATAAGCAAAACGGGGATGGGAAGTGAAAATCGTGTTGCTTCTTCTGCAAAAAGGTGAGGCAAGACCAAAAGGATCAGGTCGGGGTCACCACTTGGCTTGGTTGGATGGTTCATTCGCCGGCGGATTCATTTGAGTGGGCGGTTAGCGAGGGTGGTGTGGTGGTTGGGTGGTTGGGTGGTGCGGTGGTTGGACGGGGGATGCGAAGGCTGCCGAAAGGCAAAAGAACTATGTTTGGCGAGAGAGATAAAGCAATAAATTCTGTCAGAAATTTAATTTGATAATAAATCTTTGCTTCTAGCGCTACGGAATTTATTTCACTCGCACACTCACTCGCACACCCCATACACACACGTTTCGGGTTGTATATAGAAATTCGTGCACATAATAAAACAAAAAGCAACAACAGCAACCAAAAAGGGAAAGAAAGGAACCGGATCGAAAAAACGTGCGTGCATGCCAAGGATGAATGAGGATACCCGAACATGACACTTATGGATGTTCCGCCGCACACACTCGAATCTACATCCCTTTTTCACCATCAGGATACGCACCTTTCTGTATCTGTGTTCGGGTGTCTATGTGTGTGTGTGAGTGGGTGTGGGTGTAGGGTGTAGGTGTGGGTACCACAAAATGGATTCTAATCCGGCACTTTCCCTTTTTTCCCAACTGCCATTTGGCCCTTATCACATTCCGAATTGCCCAAAGCGTTGATAACTTTAAAATGGAAATAAAAAGGTGAACATCTTATATAAGTATATATCACATACTTACAATATATCATTTGATTGGACATTTTTTGGTCAGATAGGTTACACAGGATATGGTTAAGATGAGACCGTGATTTTCGAAATTATAGCATACTTTTGGACTGGTTGGATGGGCGGGAAAAGAGGATTTCTAGATTCTAGACAGAAGAGGATTCTAATTTTAAATATGCATAGAAAAATAATTTAAAAAATGTAAGATAATTAAAATTCTTTGTCTAGATTATAACCATGAAAGATCAGTAATTTCATTGTCTGGGATATTTTTGGTAGGCAACCGTGACCAGGCTGTTTAGACACAGCAAGGACATACACTTCGGGACCAAATCGAACAATTGGCAGGTGAAAATATGGACTAACCTACGACCTTGGCCAGCCATTCTTCAGGCCTTATCATTGTCCCTGGAAACGACGCAATATTGGGTCACTTTTACTTTTATTATTATTATTTTTTGTTGGTTACGCACAGGTAGGCATGCGATTAATTTGGCCATAAAGCAGGGATTTTCAGTTCGCAGCTCATTTCAATAGAGGTCAGGCTGAAAATAAATGTACTGCAAGTCGATGGCGGTGGTGGTAAGAGCTGGCCAGGGACCAGAGAAAAACAGAAATTTCGATAAGATTTCGCCAAGATGCTGCCAACAAAAGTGTCATAAATCTTGGCGCTAAGGATTGCCCTGTTAAGCGACGGAGAAGGAAATCCCCACGAGAAATGCTCAAGAGATGCCAAAAAGCGAAAGAGTTGTCGAGTTCCGAAAATACACTTGACACATCGCGCTGTCCCATTCTGGCTCATTGGGTGAGTGCACTGATTTATTTGGCCGGTTTGCAGTTGAATTTTTGATGCAGCATAAGAAGACGACGGCAAAACAAGATAAATGACGGCCTGGCGACTCTTGGCCATGCGGAGATTTTCGGTTCCAAAAACTAGCTGGCCAGCAACTTCAGACAAACAGTAAGGAGATGATGCCCGTAAATAAGTATATGCGACAGACAGACATACCGACCGACATACGTATCCCATTCGTATCGCCGGGTCGGCGGCCATCATCCCCGTTGCCAGCGCGACGTACTGAACCCTTAATTCCCATCATAGATCAACCATTTTCGGTCGTAAATAACCCGCTCAAATCTCTAATTTGTTTTGGCCCGACAGGCAGCCAAAGGTGGAAAACCCTTTTTATCCGTGAAACTGAGAGTGAGCAGAGAGAAAGCGGATTAGGTAACAAACAGTTCGGAAAGAGGCCCAAAGTAATGGTGTAGTGCATCCTGAAACTCCAGTCACTCGATTGTCATTAAACATCTGTTGAACAGTGAGATACAATTTATCGATAAGTCAAAGGCATGCAAATGCCGAGAGAGTCAATTGAATCGCCATGCCAGACACGACAGATCCAGCGAATTAAAAGACAATATCATCAATTATATTATGGCAGAGGAACGCCAAGGCCCCAGTGCCCCTCGTCGCATCGCGGCATCCATCGGATTCCTTTCCATTGACCAACGAAGCTAAAATACTTGGCAGCGCAATGAATCGTGTCTGGCATACATTGCCCGCAGTAATCCCTGCCCCAAGCCCCATGCCGCCACCCCTTCCGCCCGCCGTTCCGCGTAAGGCGGTTGCATAAATAAAGAAGCGGACATGGCCCGAGGATGGGATCTGGTCGGATCGGATCGGTTCGGATTGGATTGGATTGATCGTGAGTTATGGGTTGTCACCTGTCTGTCGCAGCTGTCAAATTGAAAGTGGATTGCCCCGAACGCAACGCAATGTGCCGGGTGAGTAAGTAAGTAATCGCGTAAAAGGGTAATCGCCATCGATTGCCGATAAGAATATCAATTAATGTCGCTTGTACAGCGATCAAGTTCAAGCCAACTTGGAGTTATGCCAAAAGGGAAATTGTGAAAAAAATATAAGAGGATTATCATTGGCATTAACCTTAAAGATTTAATACAAAAGAGTAAAGTTTTAGGGAAAAATTGCCACTGACTTCTCCTTTATAAATCTCTCAAACACACTGCCTTTAAAACACATTATCCCCGACAAGCTCAAGTTTCAGTATCAGGATCTGGTTTGTCCTAAAGGCTTCTACTTCTTTTTTGTTTAATGAAAATTAATTGCGCCACCAAAGTCGTGTGTTTGCGATCGCTTTTAATTGCATTTCTTACACTCGCATCCGCCAGCCGATCCCCAACTGCAGATCCAGCCTAAACCTTTCCGTGGATCTCTCATTCGGTGTTTGTGGCCAATATATCATGGGCACACATCCGACCAGATATATAGTGTATATAGGAGTATGTACACATAAGAGCCATGCGGGACAACAAGAACATGATTAATTTCTGACAAATGTGCGACACAAAAGAGATGTGACACACCTTGGACCACAAGATGGCTGGAATGCAAACGGAAAAATACACTTAAAAAAAATAATAGAGGGTTTTTAGTTCTTGTATATGAGAAGGGAAAACAAGAGCTGAAGAAGTCAAAGTAAAGCCTAGAAAAGTAGGAAAATATTTTAGTAAAAAATATTAGAAAGAAAACTTTATTTCAAGTGTGACCCCCATTGCCCTCTTCTTGGCTCGATCGTTTCTACGAAGCTGCGTTGAACTTGGCCGACGGCATCAGGTTGCAGGTTCCACACGGAGCAGCACACGCGTCCAAAATGATCGATGTCATGCCCCAGCCCCAGCCCCAACTCCAGCACCATCTCCAGCTGCCCGCTGTCCGACACCCGTGCCCCATAACAGTGTGTAGTTTGTGGCAGGGGCCCGGAGTGGAGTGGCGGTGAGAGGAAAAGTAAGTGACCCTCCCAGGTAGGAGATGCTCGGCTCTATATATCACACGGTCTTATCAACTAGACAAGTTTCGCACTAATTCGTGAGTAATTTTTTATACATTTCATGCGAATATTTCACACCACGACCCCCCCACTGCTTGAAAACTCTGGGCACTGCTTGTTCAAAATTAGGGTGACACAAAAAAATTATGAAAAAATGCAGGAAAAATGATGGCGGCTAGAATAAAAAGAATTGTTGTCGAACGCGATATAATTCTTCCGTTAGCCACTAAACGGGACAATGAAGATAAGTCTGTCCTGAGAGGAAAAAAAGGTCCGGAGAGCAACAAGCACAAAAAAATATGGAAGCCAAAAAAGGCAGGCAGCAGGCAGGCGGGCAGAAAAAATATGTGTGTTCAAGTCAAAGTCCCAAGGGGAAGGTGAAATAGACCGCTTTACGGCTTAATTGTTGCAACGTTTGCTGGCCAGCAATTATTTGATAAGACGACGTCTCACATTCGAGCACTGGCATAATAAATTCTCTGGCCGCAAAATAAATTAAATGAGAAACTGGCAAATGTTTAGTAGTTACTGCCAACTAGCCCAGCCCAGCCCAGCACAGCCCAGCCCAGCCAGCCAAACAAAAAAAGTTCACTCTCTCTCTTACTTTTGGGAAACACTCGGGCGCTGAGCAACAAACAGCCAGAAGACGACAAGGTTTTTGGAAAAGGGTTTAAAGTTTAAACAAATAATTACTTGAATGCATTTCTTGAAATATGAAATGAAATATTTTTTTTAGATGAAATTATTAATATTTCAGCAGATTTAAAAATCTGATACTTCCTAACCAACAGAACTACTCCTAAGACCTTTGATTTTCCCAACAACGGAATCTTTTAAAGAATTCAAGGCTAAAATTGCCCAAGAAGGCATACATCTAACAACCCAAAACCGACAACCACATGAGCAAGCAGCTCAAGTTTATAAACTTCAACAAACAAAAGCCAAACACGGCCAAAATGAAAAACCACAATAGCAACAGCACTTCATAAGGAAAATATGTAGACTTTAAGGAAGAAAAGCAGCCAGAGGCAAAATGAAGTTTCCAGGGCTGCTTCAAAAAAAAAAAATAAAAAAAAAATTAAAAACCAAAGAAACCTCAAGGAGCAAAGTTTCCATTTTGGTTTTGAGGGGGGGGACCCATTCTCCTTGGGAAAGGGGTGGGTGGTTGGAGAGACCCGGGCCGGGATGAGGGCATTCATGTGTTTTGTGACAAACTATCTTAATGGGTTTTCGCAGCTTGGCGGCTGTTAAATGCGATTTTAATTAATTGGACACTTAAGTTAACGACATTTCTTTGGTTCCAGCCCACCCCACTACCAACATCCAGCCCGACACACTGCCACTCGGCCACCCCGCCATCCTGCCACTTTGCCACCCAATTTCGATTCCGATTCCAAAACCCGACTCCGGCGACTGCACACGGCGAGGATTTTGATTAATTGGCGGACCCGTAGAGCGGGGCCATCCACTCGCCGCGGGAAGGCGACGGACGGACGGACGTAAGCCGAGACGTTCGGAGGTGTTGGATGCTGCGATGGATTTAATTGATGACCATCGCAACTTGCGCTTTGGGATTGCAGCTCCAGCTCCACTCCAATTCGTTTCATTTCGCTCCTCCGTCCGGTCCGCCCAAAATGGCGTTGCATTTTGGAGCGTTTGATTTTGGCCAAGAAACAGATGGGCCAGAAAGTGGCTAAAAGTAAGGTTTAACATTAGCCAATTTTTTTAAATTATTTTTAGGGAAATCTTAAAAATAAATGAAAATAAAATACGTAGAAATTATTGAAAAATACCCATAATTAATGTTCAAAAATTCAATAAAAAAAAAAAATAAATTCTTCAAATCCAATACAAACAATCATTAATCTTAATCATTTATCCTTATTCTAATTTAATTAAAAATGCGCCCGATTTCCATTCGCTGGCCAGCCTCCCAGCCAGATGATAAATGCCCTCTAATAGACGCGCTTACTCCTAAATTCCTAAATGATTAATAAAGTAATTTTCAAGTTCAGAGCCGGCATAAAACTCATAAATAGAGAGGCCAGATGAGTTGAGTGGGTTTTCTGAGTTCCACTCGAGAGCTCGTAAATCCAGAGACCCGTGATGTGCTCTACGAAAAGTAAACGCCCATAAACAATGTTGTTTCTCAATGAAAGCGGAGACCACGTGTAGCCGTAAATCTCACGCTATCTCGCTCTTTTGGTGGAGCTTGGGGGCTTCTCTAACAGGTTTCTCATTAGGCCAGTGCTGGGGAGCGGAGCAAATGAGTGAAATTCGGAAGACAGCACTTTGCAGCACTGAAAGGGGCGGGGCTAATGGGTCCCCATGCTACCCCCACCAATTGACCGCTAGCCTTCTTTCCTCTCGTTCCCACCACATATGCTTGACACAGAAACAGCTGCTCTCTCCCACACTTGCACGCAGAAGAGAGAGAAAGAGCGCCGACTCAGTCTGTGAGAGGGTGTGCGTGTATGTGCGGCCATAAACCATTCCCGGCAGCCATAAAGCATTGCGAGAGCGAGAGAGCACTACGCAGCAGATGCTGCGCTGCTGGCGTCTCTGCCCGCGTCGCTGCCATGATGGCCGCCGACTGCGACTGCGCTCGTAATTCTCCCGTTTAATGGTTTGTTTACATCATAAATAAACATGGCTGAGCTGCAGCTGAGAGCAAGACAGCGAAAGAGAGAGCGACAGCCGGAGAGAGTCTGCGTGGAAGAGCGGCTCGCGAGATTTTGGCGCGCGTTTTCAACGGTAGAGTTGGGGAGTGGGGGGAAGTGCCCCATTAATTGGGCTGTGACGTCAGTACAAGCCCCACTCGATCCAAGACATGACTTCGATCACGATCACGATCGAAGGCAATTAGCTGGCACGGGCGGATCAGAAATTAACCATCGCCAGATGACTCATAAAAATCTTAAAAAAAAAAATAAACTGAGAATGTACTAAAAAGGAGATTTGGATATTTTTAAGCAAAACCAGTCTATTGACAAAGAAATAGATATTTTTTTTTGTATATCTAACGCTCCTTTTAAGTAAATAGACAAAAATATTTTTATTAGGCTTCCATTTTTCATAAATTATTTAAAATTAATAAATAAATAATGGTCAAACTAGCAAGCAACTAGACTACTTTAAAAATAGCTACAAATTAATTTATAAAAAATAGTTAAAACTAAAAATCAATAAATAAGAGTATTAATATGAATCATAAAAATAAAACCACATCTTACGTGTCTCGAATAAATCCATGAAGTTCTATCTTTTTCCCTAAAGTATCTTCTACTTCCATGGCAGCTACCGACGGACTTGAGTCTCAGGATGACGAGACCGTCGGCTGGTAGGACAGTGCGTGTCTGGAAATACCATCAGTACAGGAAAATCAAGGAAATGAGCCTGATGATGTGTCCTGCTAATACAGTAAAGTAGTTAACGTGGAGTGGGCCAGGCCAGGAGACGGCGAACCACTTGTGGCTCACTAATTTCAGGGCCCGAAAAATAGCACGCTCGATGGTCACACAATTACGGATGTAATAAAGTAATTTGCCGTAATTGCAATTGAGCCGAGGGCGCGTCAGCAGCTGCCACTTTGTTATTGCCACTCCCGCCTCCTTGGTCGGCGTAAAACTTTGTCTTCCACGCCGGGGCGGACCAACCCTTTGTGTCCTTTTGTTTCGGCAAAGTTTGCCGAGGATAATGTGTGACAATGTCTTGGCACTTGCCGTGCACAGAGGGTGATTTTAATTTAGCCAACGATTCCCTCCCGATCCCAGGTAGCGACCGTGCACAACTTTGCTCTAATTTTTGCCGGCAGTCTTGGGCTGCTTAATTATGGACAGGACTGGATATTGTTCCTGGCCCTTTGCTACTCAGCCCCTTCCACAGGCGGTGTGAGTTATGATGGCTTTATGATCCCGCAACCGAATCCTTTTTGTCCTGGCCAGCCTGGGCCGGCTAATGAGCAGGTTTAATGCCTTATTATGATGATTATTATGTGTGGCAGGCCGAATTGGCGGAATGGACTCGGAAAAACAAACAACGACGGGACGGGAACAAGTGTTGAGCAATCAGCAATCCAGAAAGAAAAACAAACACCAGAAATGCCTTTTGAGATGGGGCCGGGGGAGTGGCACCATAAAAATTAGTCTATAAAAACAAACACCCGGCCGGGCGACCCCCGTTGGATAAACAGAAAGCCAGCCTCAACGAGAGCGCCCCCATATCATGTGGCACCTCATTTCGCCCAGTGGAGCAGTGGGAGACGTCGAGGAGACTGTGTGGCATGCTGCGAAAATTTCCTCATTCACGTTTCCATCTCCCCGGATCGGAGAATGGGTGTCTGAGTTGCCCCGAGAACGCTACCAATCGCCTAGATAAATAAACAAACAACTCTATTTCATTTTTTTTGTTGCCCAAAGGCTCGGATTTTTCTTGGATTTTCAATTTATTTATTTTTTAAATAGCTTCTTTGACGATATCGGGCTGTGTATTTTAGTCGCTCCTGAAGGTTATGTTGGTTCTATACTTATCTACTAAAAATATACAATATTCCTTAAAAAAAATCACATCTCTTAGTAGATTCAGACATAAATTTTGATACACTTTGGAAGACTAATTAAATTAACAATTTGTTGCACTCACTTATTATCTCTGGGCTTTGTCTGCGGGCCTTGCACTTGAGTCGGTTCAATAATTATAAATCAATATTGAATCAATTATGGGCTCTTACAATTATTATCTGTAAACGCAATACACACAGATCCGAGAACAACACAGATCCGACAACAAAAAATTCAAACAATTTTCAAGTGATGCCAACTTAATTAAGTCACAAAATTTATGAGCTCCTTCTGGTTTGGGGCTGCCGGCATGTTCATGGCAACACACACACACACACCCCCGGAGATACAAATAGAGATACATATAGATGGAGAGATGGAGATACTTTCTGTATGGATACCAGAACTTACCCGATTGACACGCGTCCCGGGAACTCAAACAACTCCAGAAATGAAGACACTTCGGTTTCGGTGGCTGACGGGAGGATTGTAAATCGATTGCCAAACGACGGAGATCGATTTTAACGATTTGTTTTGATATTTTTACGATTATGGAGCATCGTTTGCACAACATAAATGGAACATAAAACGCCGCACATGACGAGGGGGCATGTTGCACGGCATCGTGACGCGTGCTTGTGTTTCTATTTGGCCCCCTTGGTCGCCAGGCCGAGGCCCGTGGCCCCTTTAAATTCAATTAATAACAAATTAGCTGCAAGTGGCGGCGTGAAGAAATCACAAATTAATATTTCCATTTTACGTTGCAGCCTGGTTGGATTGGCTCTTAATTGCCCCACCGCTGCGTCTTGAATGTATCTGAGAGATACTTACGCCTGCTGTTTTATTTTCCTCCTCGCTGCTGTTGTCATCTTGACGCTTTCCGCTTGCATCATCATAAATCATATGCGCCACATGCAACCAAACGCCAAGCTGCAAAAAATGAGACCAAAATATGGAAAAATATTGTCAGCGTTTTCTGTTTAATTTTGTTGTACTTTATCCTCGCTATCCCCGATGCTGTGCGTTGTCCTTGCTGTTTTATGGCTCCTAGGTCCTTTGCATATATGCAAAAACTAACGCACTCGTCTCAGCCCAGCCAAGCCGTCGGCTTCCCGTGACTCTAATGCGTTCCTTTGGCTCTCTCAGGCAGAACTAGAGTAGGACATCTTCCCCGGCGGCTTTTCTTCAGCGCGTTGCTGGCGTCCTTTTATGATTTATGGCCCCTGATGCTGAAAACCAGAAGTCTCGGGCTGCGGCAAGTTGTTTTCCGTTTCGAGGATGCCACGATGACAAATCGGATCGGTTTATTAGGCCATATGTAGGATCATAAAAAATCGTTGGATATTTTCTGCACCCAAGAACTATTAATTTTTCTCCCGTACTTACTAATGGAAAAATACCCATCTTCTCTATTATTTCCCTGAGCTACCCCCTTGAAAATTTCTTTCAAATTCTTAGCATTGTGTTAACTAACTTTAGCCAGATGAGAAATTCCCGAAAGTCACGTGCGAATCGGCATCTGTCTTTGCCGTTCAAATTCAAACATAAATAGATTCTAAAGCCCCCAGATGAGCATTCTTTCCGTGGCCACGGAATGCATCTCGTACTCCACACCCGCATTTCACTCTGAATCCATATGGCTGTCTTAGGAGCAACAAAATGGTGGAGTTCCATGTTACAACATGGGGTTGCTCTGGTTCTGAGCTGCTGGTGATAGATACGGAGTAGCAGCATCCCAGATATCGTCCTTTTAAAAGGAAGACAATTTCCAAGCATAGCGTGACGACTTTCAATTGAGCATGATGCGAGTAACCCCGCCCATAACAGACTCCCCCTTTTTCCAGCCAGTTGCTGATAAGGCTCAATCGAACACAAATCGATTGCCCAAAAACTGAGCATGATTAATGTTCGAATTATCCTTGGGTCACCCCCTCACAGATGTCAGTTGCAAATGAAATACTCCCACAATCCAGATCTTCCCTAACCTCCTTTTCCCCTCGCTGAGGCAATTGGTTGCAAGAGGTAGCTGAAGTGCCGAATGCAGATAAGGGTTCAGAGTTCACATAGCTGTTCTATTTATTTTTTTTATGAGGGCTACTAGATAACAAGGCTAAGGAAATTATTCATATTGTATTACATGACATCTAAACATTTTTAAAAAATACTTAGCTCTTATTATGGTGACTTTTAAACCCATTTAAAAAATCCTTCGCATAAAAACTTTACTCTTTTAATGACAAACTTCAGTGATGTGGACATTTCACTGTAAAGCAATAAATATTCGCTTGAAATCTCAAATATATTATGTCGGATCGCAGCAATAAAGAACAAATATTAAGCCCGAATGCATTTTTGACCATCTCAGGATCTCCCACCCCAAAAAAAAGGGGTGTGGCAACGCCTACGAATTACATTTGGAGCCACATACTCGTACACTCTGGCAGAGGACACGGAAACGAAATAAATCGAGAGCGAAATGAATGGACACAAAAGGATGAATGGTCAGTCATGAAGGCAAGCCATACAAAAAACAACAATAAGGGAACACAAGCGGGCGGTGGAGGCAGGGGCGGTAGAGGCATGCAGAAATATTGAAACGAAAAATACAACTGACAAAAAATTTTATTTCGTTTTATTTGCAAAGCGGAGCACTCCATAAATTTTCGTGCGCTCAATATTGTTTCAGATCATAAATCATGGCTGCATTTGCGTACGGACACTCTCACACACACACGCATACATTTCAAACACCAGCACACTCGCTCACACACACTTTGGCATTTTTGCACTGCCTGATGCAGTTCCAGCTGCGGGCGGGCGTGAGCGGGACGGAGAGAGGGCCAGACACCGACAAATGCACGTTGTACCTTGTAGCCGAACGATGGGATGCATCACGGGCACTGCAGCAACAACAACAACTGCCGCAAAAAACAACAACGCAGCAAGACTCCAAAAAACATCAGGAAAAATCCCGGCAAAAGCTGGGAAGAAAGAATCACAAATGATCGCGGCTAGTTAATATCCTGTAAAGTAGGTCCCCCAAGCCCCAAAATGTATGCTACAAAAATGCTGAGAGCGGATGCTGAATAGAATTTCTTAGAGATCTCTATTTGAAATAATTTAAATATTTATATTAGATTAGAAAATTATACTAAAATAATATAAATTATTAAATCACAGTGTAAAATATTCATGAATTGCTATTATTAAAAACTCTACATTCTAAAATTACTAAAAATTAAATAACAAACCAAACTTAGTTAAATAAAAAATATTATTAAGAGTGGATATATCAAATAAAAAGTAAATTAATGAAATAATGCCCATTGGTTCGTTAGGAACTGCCTCTGACAATGGCAACATGCACTCATAGTGCATTTGTTTAAGCTCGAGGCCGCTGCACTTGTGCCATGACCCTACTTGCCACCCATTCCCTTTGCCCCGTCCTCTCATAGATGCCACATTCACGGCGATGCGTCGGCGGCCAGAATGCAAATGCAGAATGAAAGCAATCCGCCAATGGAGGACGAAGGCGGGGGGGCAACCAACTGGAGTGGTCTGCAAATGCACATTAACGCAAATTCCGTAAGTGAAGTATGTTGCATTTGCCGCACGTAAATTTAAAAAGCGCGGCACAATAACAAAACACTGCTGGACTGGACGCTGCCCGCTTGCAGATGCAGATACTACACTCGTATGGTGGAGCTCCGAAGCGGAGCAGGACCTGGACCTGGCGCTGGATATGGATATGGAGTCGGAGGAGACGCGGCCCCACCCTGGAAACGGGGGCTGGACACCACAGGGCAGCATAGGCATTCGGACTTCGGACTGGCCTCTCCAACACAGATGCACATATTTGAGATACATAAATCTTGCGGATGAGCGTGCAGCATTTGGTGGGGTTTTTGGTTTTTTTTTTGTTGGTTGGTTCAGCCAGCATTGGGGATTTGGGCCAGAAACTGAAGGAAGTGTGGGTATCGGGGATAGTGGAGATCCGCAGCTGAGACTCACACGATTCAGCGAAACGATATGGGAAATATTATGCTTTTAAGTTTGAGTTTCAAACACTTGTTATTTTCTTTACTGAAAATAATATTTATACCCTCCATAATACTCACACATCCTTTAAAAATCCCATTGCATTCAAGGACCTAACAAAAAACGGGCGTACACAAAAAGCATTTCACCTGCAGCCGCCTACAGATGGCGCTTTAACACGGATGGCAATCCATCTGCGGCGCTAATAAAAGATTTCGCTAAATTGATACTGTCGATGGAGTAATTAAACTGCAATTTTTATGAGACATGCCGGACAGAGGCCGCGGCTATCACAGATCGAATAAATTATATTCGCCTGGCCACGCACACACACTGGCGCACAGGACTCGCATGCAGGACGAGAACGAGAGGCGGGATGTGAAAAAGAGATAGTGCTGGAGGGAGAGGCAGAAATCCGTGTGTCCTTTGGCCCGTTTTGCCGGTAAATTTTCCAACGCAATTTTACCATTCTTCCCAGCGAGTGTGCGGTCAGCTACTGCAGTTCCTGCAATTTCATTCTCCCGAATCAGGTCCTGGCCCTGTGGCACGCAAATAAATTTTTCCACCAAAAGCTGTGCAGTATTTTTCGAGCCATAACAATGCGAATTTAATTTAATACTTTACACCCTTAATCTTGGGGGCTATAACACTTATTTTTTTAACTAATAATTTAGTTCGCTCAATCAGATTGTTAGGATCTGTGGCCTAATAATTGTTTTATTTAAAAGGCCCAGTGCCAAACACCCGGCGGAGGCCTTGAAGTTGTTAATTTTTATGACGTCATTACCCGGCTCGTAAAATTCCCGGCTCAACAGTTGGTTGTGACTCCGGCTCTGTTTGTCTACGGTTTATAGCTGCTATCAGCCAGAGCAACAGGCAATGATTTTATGAACATGTTCAATGTCTGTTGTGGCACTTTGGGATCCCATGGTCTGAGTCCTGGCCTGGTCTGGCCTGGGCTGCGGATGCGGAGGAATCAAATCCCGAATCTCGGCGTCCTGCTTCAAACTTTATTTCGCTGACTTTATTTGCAACCGGAATTTTTATTGTTATGGCGACATTTATGAGTTTTACGAGATTTGTCTGTTTCTCGCAGCACTTCTAATTGGGCGCTCATTGTTTTCGATGTTTGCCTTTGTTACTTGGTTACTGGTTACCCCATAAACTTTCCTGAATCAGGACTACTGGCAAAGGATCCATGTTGGCTGGAATATATAGAGGAATTCTGTATGGTTGAAGTCTGTATTTCCGTTTTGTGGATTAGTATTAGAAGGTTTTATTGGTTAGTAAATGGAATTATTAATTGCAGATTTAGACAAGCACCAAGAAATAAGTAGAAACTTGAAGTCTAAGGCTCTACTAGATCCTTGAAACCATTTTTAACATTTCCATTTTCAGACATTTCAGATATTTATGATGTCTCAACCCCAAAAGACATGGACGGGGAAAGGTAATATTGAGTGGGCGCTGTCATTCAATCCTTCAGTTGCCACAACCCCCGGTGAGATATTTTTTAGGGATCCAACATTTATGCACCATGTTCTACTTATATTTTTATGACTGCTCCTTGCTACCCGAAACCACCGACACGGGCAAAGGATACGGCGAACAAGGAGCGGTTACATGCACATATTTAAAACATGGATTCTTAATTAGTAGCAAATGTATCCCATTTTTTGTGACACGTAGCCAAGTCGTAGCTCCGTAGAGCTGCCAACACCACCACCCACCTAGCCGGCCGAGTTAGTTGACACCCTGGTGGGTCCCAGGTCCGGGGAATTGGCCCCGGAACTGGTTGCGTGAGGTGGGTTCGGGTAATGCTCGCTAATTAATCCAGCTTGGTTCGGATTTTCCCGACATAATTATATTTACAGCCGCCATGCGAGCCAAACAGCAGCCAGGGCCGCACAAAGGGACTCCTGCCAGCAGGATGCTCGCTCATCTTTGGCCCAGGCTTCCTTCTATATATCTAATATATATATCCACAGTTGGGATGGCTCCCCTCGTTATGGCCGTGGAGCATGCGAGCTGGATGCGTTGAAAAGGATACGCGAGGATATTAAATTAATTTTTAAGTGCGAGCACAAGACGTCGAGTGAGCTACGGTGAGCAAAAGATGAGCCACCAAAGGAATAGAGTGGCCCGAGGAGGGGGCGAAATTAATGTGCTTTTCTTACGCGCTATTGTCTGAGGGAAACTTTTAGCATGTTTCAGTACTTTTACATAAAGGGTGTTTTTCTAAGGTGACTCAAAAAGGACAAAAACATTTTAAACTTGCTTAAAAAATGTGAAATCCTAAATCAAGAGTTTGGCAGCTAAAATATTCTGTATTCAATATAATATAGTTTTTTTTTTCATTTAAGCTTGAAATTATAATTTAGACAAATTATTTGTTTGATCCTTAAGTTTTAGTTCTGAAGCCGTTAAGACCCTGTATCTTTTTGAACTTTTGTTCACACAGCTTGTTTTTAGAGAATTTTTCTTAGTTTCTTCCACTGTTTGTTGCTGAGCTGTGTTGCAAATATAAATAATGACTACATTTTGTTTATTTAACTTTGTTATTCTTCTTTATTTTTGTTACTTCTACTGCTGCCACTGCCGCTGCTTTATGGCTTTCCACGCGGGTGGCGATGGAGAGATGAGTTGGCCCGGAGGCGACGGCCAAGATGACGGCCGAAACGTGGCGAATGGGAATCCGTTGGCAAATTAGTTCCATTGTGGCCTCCAAGCTTCTTTCCCTTAGAAGACTCGACTACATTTGCTCTACATATTAGCCAATGATGATTAAGACGCCCACTAACTTGGTGTCCAGAGGGATTCTATGGGATCTCCCATGGTCGGAGGATTTCACAAAACTTAAGTGATTACTTTTTTTTTCAGCGTCCGGGGCAGTGGAGGCGGAAAGTTGCGGTCGTAAATTTATTAGGCAAAAACTTGAGTCTAACTTTGGACAGAGTGCGCAAACGCAAGTTTTGTAATTGTATTCATTCAATGAAGTCCTTTTATGCATTATTCATAGGTTCTATCCTAGAGCATCAGGATCTGCTAAGAATCTTTGATGGTTGATACGAAAAGGACATTAATTCAGATGGAACTCTAGCTTCTTAATTTAAGATTCAAAAATGTTTGTGCATTTTTGATGACTTTGTATTAAAGTTGGCTTCGACACCCTCCTCCTTTGGCCACCATTTTTTGATTAATGCTTCATCTTAACCTCTTCCTGCAGTCCCGGGCCATAAAGCAGCTTAAGTGGGCGTTTTCCCGTACCTCTGACCGAGTGCTAAGTAAGCTTCCTGATTCGAGGCTCTCAGCTCACACCTTGGCGACCCCTCGGAGGCCCGAGGCCCGGCCAGGAACCAAGCTGGAATAAAGTTATTGAGCATTTAACGAGTTATAAACGCCCAGATGGTCCATCTTCGCTGCATGCTGGCTCAGTGGCAGATGCAGATGGCAAAAATGCATCCACCAGATACGAGCAATGGATTTATAACTGAGTGCCAACAGCGAATAGAGCTTAAGGTGGCCCCTAGCTGATAATGATAATGTGCTCCTCTCGTCAGCAATGATTCTGCTAGTTTCCCAGGTAGACGCGGAGCTGGGTGGGGGTGGAGGAGGGCTTAGAGCTCCAGGATGCATTGCCAGGATAAGCCGGGCCGCGCGTTGCTCGGTGCCGGTGTCGCTTTGGGTTTCGGTTGTTGGTTGTCGGTGGGATCTATGAGCTCAAAGTGCCGCCATTATGACGATGGGCCATTGGCTATGGCAGAGGGGGAGTGCATTTGTAGTCACAACTCGCAGATGCAGCCAGTCCAGTGGACTCCAGTTCTCGGGGAGAAGCAACTGCAACCAAATCTGCAACAACACCAAATGCCGTGGAGTAACAACAACAGCTGCAGTTCAAAACCATGACAATGAAGGCAACAGTGGTGTTAATGGAGGAAACATTCCGAAAATAACTAAATTACTTATTGAATTTTAATTAATCGATGAATATAGTAAACTATAAAATTGATACAAAATTGTCATGTTTTAATAAGATACATATTTTTAATGGCGCGTGACGAATAATCTGATTCCACTGTTCACCATCGAAGCCTTTTTGGCTGCGAGTCAAGCATTTTGGATGCATAAATCAAACATTTATATGCGGCGCAGCTTCGGCATTGCCTCGCCTTGCCCTTGCCCAGCAGCCCCACCCAGCTCCACCCCACGCCACTGCCGCCTCCCCCTGCCGGCAGTCACACATGTGCAGTGTGCTCCGAGGAGACGGCACTTGAATGTGATTACGCAGCGAGAGATTGTCCAGGGGGTGGGGGACCAGAGACCAGAGACCCGAGACTGGCAGACTCGAACACAGACAAGCCCCAGTAAGAAAGCCCCCATAGCCCCCACACCTTCCGTCGATAACTGAGTCATGGCCCGGGCATCAAAGGCGTCTCCGACTTGACTCTGACTCCACTGCAAAGTGAAGACGATTACGATAACTGTGAGTGCACTGCAAAAAAGTATGAAAAAATGTAGGAGCAACTCTGCTTTTCCCATCTAAAACAGATATTTATTACAAAAATAATAAAACATCCTTTGTATAAGATATTTTTTGGAGTGTTCTTCTTGGTAAGATGATAAACTTTGGAGTGGGCTACTCCACTGCAATGATGGATATTATTCCTAAGGCGAAAAGTCTTTGCCCAGCGGTGCTTTGCGACACCAAAGCGATTTGTGCTTTGATTGATTGCTTCATTGCGTTGCTGCCCCTGCTGCATTCAACATGATGCCAGCCAAGGATTTTGGCAAAGGATTTGCTCCCCGCCCCGCCTTTTTTTTGCTGACAATACTACGGCTTATAATGCGGCATAAAAATTGGTTTTAGGAAAAGCGAGCATCTTAAGATTAGACATCTTACAAAAACATTAAATCATGGGGCAACTAGATACGACTAGGAATTTCAATTAAAATTTTCTGATTAATAATTTTAAAACATTTTTTTTTAGTGACTAAATAGGGCAACTTTATTAGCTTCATCCCAATTGGCCTTCCCATATAAACTGCTGAAACAGAAACCTATTTAACATGTTTAAAAAACAATATTCATAAACAACACTTTCATTAACTTCCAGCATAAGTACCAGAAGGGAAGAACTGTATTATTTTGGCCATTAGAAGGATGTTGGCCTGCCTTCAACAAGGAAATGAGAAACAGAGTCTGAGCGAACATTGCAGAGGCATTGGATTTGAAGAAACGACAAATAGTCACGGCTCCACCCCAGTCGGTTGTGGATAAATTGAAATCAGGGCAGAACTCACCATTTGGAATCTATCCAAAGTATTTCCCTGCTTCCCAGACCCTCCTGCCGAACAATCCAAAATAATCTCAGTCTTCTCCCCTTGAACCGAGTGACTGACTGACTGTCGGTCTGTCTTATTGGTTGACTGCAAAAAAAAAAAAAAAATATATATATATAAAGTGGGGATCCAAACAAAAATTATACGGAAAGGCACATACAACTTTTCTCATTTTTTTGCCAGCGCTGTTTTGTTAGTTTTGGCTTGGCAGAAATTTATTTTTTACTTAAAACTTTCTGTTGTAAGCAATGAAAAATGGCGAAGCAAACTTTTTAGCTTTTCAGCAGAACAAATAGGGAAAAAAAGGTCTTTGTTGCCGCAAAGTATCGAATTGATTTTGGAAGACGGAAGTTTGGAATTTTCAAATGCAAACGGCTAATTTATGCGCAAGTTCCGCCTTCTCAGCTTATTTGACTCTATTGAAGGACTTTGTCCTTAATTTATTTACTTTCTTTTTATTGGGTGAAGACAGGGTAGGAGCCTATAAATTAAGGACGCTGGAAAATGTGGGAGAATGCTAAGAAATACTATTAAATAATTCATAAAATTGAAGATACTAAAAAAATGGCTAACCATACAATATGAGAAATTTTTGTCAGCTTTTTTTTTAGAGCGATCATAATCCTGTAAACTGTTTTATTAAGCCGGAATAAGTGTAATTTATAGATTTGCGATTATTTATTGTTTTGAAAATCAAATTATTTGCCAAAAACTTGAGTCAACAACCAAAAACGATGCCACAAGAAGCCCAGCTCTGCACTGCAGCCCCCAGGCAGGCGAAAAAACATCAGACAATATTTTAATAGTTTAAAGCAAAACAATAAATAAAATAAAATCAATTGCGAGTGGGGTGGTGGCTGGATTGCTGACAAAACAAAAGACAAACAAGCCAAAAGCGCAAATAATACGAAATGTAATACGACGTAAACGAAAACAATAAATGCAACGAAACAACAACGAAGGCTGTTGGTACGAGTATGTTAGTTGCAATAAAATCGTTTGTTTCCGGCCACTGCCACTGCTACAGCTACTGGAATTTATTCTTGTTCGAACAACAAACACAGAAGGCCAAAAACTGCAAATCGGCAAAAGCAAAGTGCAAACATACACAGTCTCTCCCTGGGCGCTCGACTATTTGCTAAAGTCATTGCGGTGTTTGTCAGCCTCCCAGTCCGCCTCCCTTCCAGCCCCGCCCACTTCGGGAGCAGGGCACACAATGCCAAAGGCAACAACAATTTCAGTAATAATATTCACATTTATGGATTTGTAAGTGGTTCCGCATGACTGACCCAGCATCCTGGTCTTCCATTGGATTGTTTGCATTGTGCCGGGCATTAAGGTTTCAATAAGGTTCACTCTAATTCGGGTCTACACTTTTCAATTGTTTTATTGGATCGGTGGGTGGTGTTGGGGGAGTCAGCATTCCTTGGGGTAACAAATTCATAAGTCACTCACAGGCCACTGAATAGTTTGTTAAGATGGGAGCATCTTGGCCCAAATGGCTCTAAAATTAGGCAAGGTAATTTGGCAATTGAAGGGAAGGTAATTAAATAAATTAATTGCGGGTTTGAGTATATCTTATTAGAAAAGAGGGCTATTATACTTGAGATCTGAAGATCTGAGATACCAAACTCGGAATACAAAATGAAGTCATTTTCCATTTCCTGTCAACAGCCACCCTTTGGTGTTGGGTATCAAAAATGGCATCTAAAGAATTTATGTGGCGAAATAATTAATTCCGTCAGCAAGAATTCGCTGCAGCAGAAATCGACAGAGTGAATGAATAAATAAAGCGACCAAAGTGCACAGGCTCTGAATCGTTTTTCGATTATGTTAATTTCACATCGCCATCACCCAAGACAGGGAGGAGCAGCCACAATATGGGGATGTCTGTGTGGATATGGACTGAGACTCGGATGCGGATTGTGATTGGGAACGAGTGTGGCACACATGCCGGCAATATGTCCAATGGTGCGTTGGGAATAAATCCAAATCATGCGATCCAATGATCACATTGTGCCACAACTTGAGTTATGGCCACGGCAAATACACACAAACATCGCACAATCAAACAAACAAACAAACAGGGGCAAATGAATAAACAACTTCGATGCCCGATGATGGCAAATAAATTGCAGATGTGAACACGACAAATATTCAACATTGAAAACAAACACAGATTGGAGTGCAGATTCAAGAAGCTTTAACGCTCTTGAGATGTACGATTCTCGGGTATTAAAAATAAATTAAATCCGGTATGGGCCCTCTATTTTTTGCCGTCCATCTTTTAGCCATTTTGTGGCCCCAAAATCCTAGGCATTTTCTTTTCTGACCAATGTTGCAGATCCCCCAACCCCAACCCCAACTGTCTCAGTCTGCTTAAATAGATGTCAAGCATTTCGAGCTCTGGCATCGCGACAGAAGATTATAATATTTTTTCTTATATATATATATTTTTTTTCTTATTTTTGTCTCCAATTTGAATAACGTAGCCGCATCCTATGTGTGTCTTGCAATTTTTAATGCTATTTGTTTTATATGCCGCAGATTTTTTTCTTCCAAGTGAAATACGTTTTAATTTATGGCCCTGCTTGGCGCACATTATTTGTACGAAAGTTGTGAGTGCTACATGCACTTGGCAGCCATCATACAGGATTTGTAAGGAGCGATCTTAAGGACCCAGGAGTCCATTTTCTTTGTAAGAAAATTGCATAAAATCTTATCCATTTCAAACCATATCGAATCAAGCTTATTTATGAATAAGAAATAGATCTGTGCATGAAACCAAAACGAATTAAATCATCAAGATTTGTATCCCATAGCCATTTCCAGGCGCTAATTAGTGTTCGAGAGGGAAAAGTGTGAGTCATTGACCAATATTGCGCCACTTGAGTTCGGGCGGATCCAGAAACAGAGCCTGAATTGCTTTTCACCATAAATTTCAAACGAAATCGAAAGGAAACCGTGAACATCGTAAACACCATTTGCAGTTTCTTTTCGGGCTTTTGGCTAAAGCAATTTGTAATTTTCCGTATTTCATTCGCATACACTTCATTAACATCAGTCGGGGGAAGAGTTGGCTTCGGTGCGCTTCAATGGAGGCTGACATGGCCGGGTGAGTGGGCGGACTGCTCGTAGCGCTCGGAGTGGGTGCATCATTAGAGTCGGTCCTTTGGAAATTTACGTCCCTTTTGGCAGGGACCTTCTCTCTAATTTCTTCGAGGATTCCGGCATGTGTGGTGGCATGGGACGGCAGGGTCTTGCTTTTGGTCGGGAGTTTGGTTCAGTGGTTCAGTTTCGGCTCGCATCAGCGACAAACGACACAAAAAGTCCTTGGCCAATGACAGCGCCAGGAACCGGCAAAAGGAGCTGCTGGCTCACAGGCTCTGGCTCAGTGGCAGGCTGAGACAGGAAAATGTTTTTTCACGATAAAAATGATGGATGACATCATAAATAACGTTGGAGTGCGCCCAAACAGAGGGTTTCCAGTGGTTGTTTATTTCGATATAAATGAAATTCCTCTTTCTTTCTTTCTCCGCTTATTTTCGGCCAGCAAGAAGTAAAAGAAAACTTGCTGGGCCCCCGTCCAAAAAAAAAAGAATTTGCCAATATATATATACCATTTTTTTGTTGGTTCCAGGGGGGCCAACCAATGCAAATGGCGAACTGGCGATACCCTCTCCATTAGAGATACCTCCCCGGACTGGCAACAGGATCAATGTAAGATGAATATCTTCGGGGGGTTGATTGGGCGGCGGTTGCCTTGTAATCACATTTCACGTTTCCAAGCTCGGCGGCACTCGTATGCCTTGTCGATGTTTCCCGTCATAAATATCGAAAATTATTATTAATGTTCAACAAAATATATACATATAAGTATATATTTTTTTTCACTGCTCACTTGTGTCCTGGTTTAGGCTTTTGTAAGTTTTCCAAGGAGATACAATGGGAAGAAATTTAAATATTTTTGGTAAAAGATTAAATTGAGTTTTGGGAAGATCTTAATACAAAAAACACTAAACACTTAGAGCTTAGGTGATAAATTTATTTTTGTAGAATAATAGTAAACTAATTAATTGCTAAATAAATGAATTCAATGTCCACTGTCACTGTTTTGAAGGACAAACGCCGGCTTAGTGATTGTATGAAAGTGAAATCCTGCCAAGAACCCTGCCTGTATGGGTGTGAGTGTTTATTTGGTAAGTGTGTGGGTGTGTGGTTGCGCTTTAATGATATCCTTATAGCCTGCTAAATTTATGGCAAAGCCGCATAAATTTAGACGATTTTTTTCACGCTCTCACTACAAGGCCCAAAACCTTATCGCATTCTTATTTTAATGGATTTTTTATCTGCTCCGGCTGCCGCTGCCTCTGCCTCTTGGCTGCCTCTTTTGGTTCCTGATGATGTTGCCTCACTTTCCTCGAGGACATCAGGCTCTAACCGCACTGGCCAAGTGGCTGGGAGCATTTTTCATTTCATTTAACTGTAAGTTGATGCAGGCAAATGGGATTTAATAAGCCAACATTTATTTTAGACATTATTGATGGCGTTTTATTTATCGAGCGGGGAGCCCGAGTGGAGTTATACGCAAGGGGAAGGACACTGGAGGGATACTGGGCGGGTTGGTGGCTCTATTAATGCCAGCCACCACCTCCTTATGCGGCAAAACTCAAAAGGATTAAGTCAACAGTGGCAACGAGGCAAGAAGGAGCCAGGACACACGAGGACACAATGGCTTAGAGAGGGCGGCTGGGCTGGGAAGGAGACAAAGGGCAGCCCGAAAAAGATTCACTGCCGCCGCACAATGCGAAAGCCGCCTTCATATGCTGCTCCCAACCGCCCTCGACCCGTTTCCCCCCGCATCCACAAGGATTGTCCGACGATTATTCAAAATGCAAGTCACAAAGTCATGTATGTGTGTGTGTGTGTGAGCCAAATGGTGGCAGTGTGATTGTAGCAAAATCCCTGCAGCCATGTTGGCGTCAAAATTGTGTACACCTAAAGAAATTTTTGATGGTTCGGCCATAAAAATAATGTAAGCTCATCAGGCTGGAATGAAGTCGGAAGAGAAATGAACTTCAATATTTTGCTTTAATTTATTTATTTTTTGCTTTAATTTCTTATTATGATTTTTTCTCTAAAAGTATCCAAAGTACATATCCTAAATTTCAATTGAATTCGGTGTTCATTATTTTTTTCAATCGAATCCTTTCCTTGGGAGTTAATTGTAAAAAGTCCCTCTCAAAATTCCAAAGCTCCCGTCTTGAATGCAATGGCGGCCAAAGTGTAGTATAAGCCACAGTTCTATAAACAAATAAATATTATTAATTAAATGTTAAATGAGTATACGAATGTTTAGTTACCTAACAAACTGCCAAGCACAATCGGCGTTTGGTTGATTATCAATCAATAGGTTCACTTCCCTTCTAAATTGGCTGGAAAACTTTTTTTTTGATTCTTGAAAACGATCAAGACATCGAACGTGGCTTAAAAAATTATTAACCCACTTCTTATAAAATGTTCCAATAAATTTTAGTAAATAAACTTACAGAGGCACTTTGTGATGTTTGAAACTAGGATCGTACAATCGCTCCTTGTCGTCATCACCCTTTAATGTATATACATAATTCTCCTTGGTAGCAGCCTCCACGCTGAACGGAAATGCGGGATCAACGTGTTTTTGATCGTCCTTGTGACGCTTTACCATATTCGTGAAATGATAAGTCCAGGAGTTTTCAGGCACTACTCCTATAACGGAGAAATGGGTATAGGATTTCATCCCCTTGGTTATTCGCCTGGCTTCCAAGGTTTTTCTTTTTTCAAGCATCACGGTTCTGCGATCCATTATGGTGTTGTCGGAACCAAGGCTCGCGTGTTTCGCAACAAAACTCCCATCACTCATTGTGGTATATTAACTATTAATTGACTTTGGTCGATTTAATAATATATCTATTATTCTGTATAATATTCTATATATGTATCTATATATATATAGACAAGTTTCGGTTGAAAAGTTTGTTTTTAAATCCGTATGATCCGTGTGGGGACTTGTGTGCTAGTTGGGACTATTGTTGAATCTTGACAATTTTATGTTGACATTCATATACAATATTATAAAGGGTACTTTGATGGGTATATCCTATTTAGTTTTAAGATTAGGTTGGGTTTGGTACTATAAGGATGTGTTGATAAGGATATATTGTATTCCTTAGTTTTACTTTTATTTGTTTCAGTGTAACTCTACTTTGAATTTCATGCCGTTGGCTCTGGATTTTGGTGGAGCGCGAACGTTAGCTCGCACGCCTCTGATGCCGCTGGCTGCAATTGCCGCATGTAAATTCTTAAAGTAGTACTTAGCGCTATTATTTATTATATTCCAACACTTTCAACACCTTTCAACAAGTAAACGAGTCGACTAGCGGGGCAGGACGTGGGGTATCCGTGTTGGGGGTACTGAGAACTATGAGCTACGAGCTCTTAGTTTGGGAGTTGGTTTCGGCTTCACTGCGAAGCTGCATGCATTTTGTCCATTGTTGCACTCTGTCAGTGGTGTTGTTGCATTCGCTATTGTAGTTGCAACGTTGCTGCTGCTGTTGCTGCACTCCTCGCTGTTGTTGTGTAGAAATGAAATTTATGAATATTGCATGGTAATAAAGTGAAGGATTCCATTACGAGCGACTCATGAGAATGCCATATGAGAGGGTGTGAATTGCTTTTGCTTTCGACTCTGCTATACAAGAATTATGCATCAACATCTAATCACTAAATAAAATAAATAAATAAACAATAAACAAATGTTCAAAATGTTCTATTCTATGACCGTGTCAGTCCCACCGATGGCCATATCTTTGCCAATTTTCATCCGATTCTTGATCGGAATACCTTTAACGATTTCTAGATCGATTCTCCACCAATTTCCATCAAAATCTAGAGACGAAATATTTTTTGGATTTTTGTTACATTTTCTGGGGAGTCACCTTCGAAATTCTCAAAATTGCTTGGGAGGACCCTGTCAGCCCCACCGATGGCCATATCTTTGCCAATTTTCATCCGATTCTTGATCGGAATACCTTAAACGATTTCTAGATCGATTCTCCACCAATTTCCATCAAAATCTAGAGACGAAATATTTTTTGGATTTTTTGTTACATTTTCTGGGGAGTTGTGTAGAAACCTTCAAAATTGCTTGGGAGGACCCTGTCAGCCCCACCGATGGCCATATCTTTGCCATTTTTTATCCGATTCTTGATCGGAATACCTTAAACGATTTCTATATCGATTCTCCACCAATTTCCATCAAAATCTAGAAACGAAATATTTTTTGGATTTTTTGTTACATTTTCTGGGGAGTCACCTTCAAAATTCTCAAAATTGCTTGGGAGGACCCTGCCAGCCACACCGATGGCCATATCTTTGCCAATTTTCATCCGATTCTTGATCGGAATACCTTAAACGATTTCTAGATCGATTCTCCACCAATTTCCATCAAAATCTAGAAACGAAATATTTTTTGGATTTTTTGTTACATTTTCTGGGGAGTCACCTTCGAAATTCTCAAAATTGCTTGGGAGGACCCTGTCAGCCCCACCGATGGCCATATCTTTGCCAATTTTCATCCGATTCTTGATCGGAATACCTTAAACGATTTCTAGATCGATTCTCCACCAATTTCCATCAAAATCTAGAGACGAAATATTTTTTGGATTTTTGTTACATTTTCTGGGGAGTCACCTTCGAAATTCTCAAAATTGCTTGGGAGGACCCTGTCAGCCCCACCGATGGCCATATCTTTGCCAATTTTCATCCGATTCTTGATCGGAATACCTTAAACGATTTCTAGATCGATTCTCCACCAATTTCCATCAAAATCTAGAGACGAAATATTTTTTGGATTTTTTGTTACATTTTCTGGGGAGTCACCTTCGAAATTCTCAAAATTGCTTGGGAGGACCCTGTCAGCCCCACCGATGGCCATATCTTTGCCAATTTTCATCCGATTCTTGATCGGAATACCTTAAACGATTTCTAGATCGATTCTCCACCAATTTCCATCAAAATCTAGAAACGAAATATTTTTTGGATTTTTCGTTAAATTTTCTGAGGAGTCACCTTCGAAATTCTCAAAATTGCTTGGGAGGACCCTGTCAGCCCCACCGATGGCCATATCTTTGCCAATTTTCATCCGATTCTTGATCGGAATACCTTAAACGATTTCTAGATCGATTCTCCACCAATTTCCATCAAAATCTAGAGACGAAATATTTTTTGGATTTTTTGTTACATTTTCTGGGGAGTCACCTTCGAAATTCTCAAAATTGCTTGGGAGGACCCTGTCAGCCCCACCGATGGCCATATCTTTGCCAATTTTCATCCGATTCTTGATCGGAATACCTTAAACGATTTCTAGATCGATTCTCCACCAATTTCCATCAAAATCTAGAGACGAAATATTTTTTGGATTTTTTGTTACATTTTCTGGGGAGTCACCTTCGAAATTCTCAAAATTGCTTGGGAGGACCCTGTCAGCCCCACCGATGGCCATATCTTTGCCAATTTTCATCCGATTCTTGATCGGAATACCTTAAACGATTTCTAGATCGATTCTCCACCAATTTCCATTAAAATCTAGAGACGAAATATTTTTTGGATTTTTTGTTACATTTTCTGGGGAGTCACCTTCAAAATTCTCAAAATTGCTTGGGAGGACCCTGTCAGCCCCACCGATGGCCATATCTTTGCCATTTTTTATCCGATTCTTGATCGGAATACCTTAAACGATTTCTATATCGATTCTCCATGAACATGCATCAAAATCTAGAAACGAAATATTTTTTCGATTTTTTGTTAAATTTTCTGAGGAGTAACCTTCAAAATTATCAAAATTGCATGGGAAGACCCTGTCAGCCCCACCGATGGCCATATCTTTGCCAATTTTCATCCGATTCTTGATCGGAATACCTTAAACGATTTCTAGATCGATTCTCCACCAATTTCCATCAAAATCTAGAGACGAAATATTTTTTGGATTTTTTGTTACATTTTCTGGGGAGTCACCTTCGAAATTCTCAAAATTGCTTGGGAGGACCCTGTCAGCCCCACCGATGGCCATATCTTTGCCAATTTTCATCCGATTCTTGATCGGAATACCTTAAACGATTTCTAGATCGATTCTCCACCAATTTCCATCAAAATCTAGAGACGAAATATTTTTTGGATTTTTTGTTACATTTTCTGGGGAGTCACCTTCGAAATTCTCAAAATTGCTTGGGAGGACCCTGTCAGCCCCACCGATGGCCATATCTTTGCCAATTTTCATCCGATTCTTGATCGGAATACCTTAAACGATTTCTAGATCGATTCTCCACCAATTTCCATCAAAATCTAGAAACGAAATATTTTTTGGATTTTTCGTTAAATTTTCTGAGGAGTCACCTTCGAAATTCTCAAAATTGCTTGGGAGGACCCTGTCAGCCCCACCGATGGCCATATCTCTGCCAATTTTCATCCGATTCTTGATCGGAATACCTTAAACGATTTCTAGATCGATTCTCCACCAATTTCCATCAAAATCTAGAGACGAAATATTTTTTGGATTTTTTGTTACATTTTCTGGGGAGTCACCTTCGAAATTCTGAAAACCGCATCCGAGGACCCTGTCAGCCCCACCGATGGCCATATCTCTGCCAATTTTTATCCGATTCTTGATCGGAATACCTTAAACGATTTGTAGATCGATTCTCCACCAATTTCCCTCAAAATCTAGAGACGAAATATTTTTTAGATTTTTTGTTAAATTTTCTGGGGAGTCACCTTCGAAATTCTCAACATTGCATGGGAGGACCCTGATAGCCCCACCGATGGCCATATCTCTGCCAATTTTCATCCGATTCTTGATCGGAATACCTTAAACGATTTCTAGATCGATTCTCCACCAATTTCCATCAAAATCTAGAAACGAAATATTTTTTGGATTTTTCGATAAATTTTCTGAGGAGTATCCTTCAAAATTCTCAAAATTGCTTGGGAGGACCCTGTCAGCCCCACCGATGGCCATATCTCTGCCAATTTTCATCCGATTCTTGATCGGAATACCTTTAACGATTTGTAGATCGATTCTCCACCAATTTCCATCAAAATCTAGAAACGAAATATTTTTTGGATTTTTCGATAAATTTTCTGTGGAGTCACCTTCGAAATTCTCAAAATTGCATTGGAGGATCCTATAAAGCCCCACCGATGGCCATATCTTTGCCAATTTTCATCCGATTCTTGATCGGAATACCTTAAACGATTTCTAGATCGATTTTCCACCAATCAACATCAAAATCTAGAGACGAAATATTTTTTAGATTTTTTGTTAAATTTTCTGAGGAGTCACCTTCAAAATTCTCAAAATTGCTTGGGAGGACCCTGTCAGCCCCAGCGATGGCCATATCTTTGCCAATTTTCATCCGATTCTTGATCGGAATACCTTAAACGATTTGTAGATAGATTCTCTACCAACTTCCATCAAAATATAGAGACGAAATATTTTTTCGATTTTTTGTTAAATTTTCTGAGGTGTCACCTTCAAAATTCTCAAAATTGCTTGGGAGGACCCTGTCAGCCCCAGCGATGGCCATATCTTTGCCAATTTTCATCCGATTCTTGATCGGAATACCTTAAACGATTTGTAGATAGATTCTCCACCAACTTCCATCAAAATATAGAGACGAAATATTTTTTCGATTTTTTGTTAAATTTTCTGTGTAAATTGCATTGGAGGATCCCATAAAGCCCCACCGATGGCCATATCTTTGCCAATTTTCATCCGATTCTTGATCGGAATACCTTAAATGATTTGGACATATATTCTGTTTCAATGTGGCTGAATGAAGTGTTCGATCGGAAGCTACTAATTTTGTCCTGATGACTGAAATATTTTAGCTAAAATCAATTATATTTTATGATTTAATTTCAATTGCGTGGACTTCTGACTGCGGATGGCAACCTCAAACCAAAAACCATTTCAGTGCACTCACAATGAAATTTATATAATTCAGAAAATTAAAACAATACGCCACATAAATGCTCACGGAGGCGAACTTCCCAGCTGCGATGCCATTGTCCTGCATCCTGCGGCGGCCCGACCTCAGAGACCGACCTCTCCAGCCATTTCAGTCGTCTATTCAAATGTAAATTTTTCATGAGCAATGAAATGCGTTCAAATTTCAGTTGGATATACTTTTTTTTCATTTGGCCCTGGCTTTGTTTTGAGAGGCGTTTCCACAAAACGAATTGCCTGCCATATCCTTCCGCGTATTAATTTTTTAACCGCATCACAGCGAAACGAAAAAAAAAAAAGAAAAGCGAAAATAAAATGTGAAGAGTCAGCAGAAATCTGAGGCAATCATACAGCCAGGACTTGGATGAAATGGATTGGGATGAGCTGGCTGGGTGGCTGGGGAGGACAAACAATTGGCGGCCTGTTGCCAGGGAAATGTCGAGCCGTTTGTAATTGTCGGCGCGACCATCAACGCGGCTGAATCGCTTTTAATAATTATTAAAATTATTCTTGTTGAAATGATTATGGCGCTTGTAAGTGGCATGCCACTCCCCTCTTTGCCGCAGTGCCTCCGTTTCCCAAACGATTATGCGCGGCATAAATCTTATTTTTTGGGGTTTTCACAGTCAATGTGGCTGTCCCCGAGCTGGGTATTATATTTTGTGGCCCGAGCATGTTCCTCGTCCTTAAAATAGACGTGGATAGTTTTTATTTATAGATTGATTGGCTGGGTTTAAATTGGATGATGTATAGGGGACTTGGAGTAATTTATTATAGAAAGGATTGTCATTCACTTCAAAGAGAAACTAGCGTTCATCCAGAATATATGCTTTCTAAATCGAATTCTTCTTTTTAAAGCCCTAGCTACCAGAGTAAAGACATCCTAAAACCTAAAACCAAATTGTAGAGCCAACACGCACTTCGCCAATGTCCCGATTTCGTGTCACGTTCCACAGCAGCAGTGGCAAGTGGCAGTTGGCGGGATAGGGCCCAGAAGGAGGCGGCTGGATCTGTGGCATGGCTGTCACACACATCCTGGCACAGCTTGCGGCTGGCGCGTGTTCTGCTACTGCAACTAAGCCCCCGATTTTCCCGAATTTCCCAATTCCCCTCGGCTAATGGCAGTCGCGCATCGGAAAACTTGCATTCAAGCGTTTTGTCTTCCAAATTAATTTGGTGTCCAGCAGTTCGGTGCAGTCCTTTTATTGGTCGGACAGTTGGTCCGCTTCGGTATAGTCCGGTCCCTGGTCCTGGTCAGGACATGATTATGTTGAACATTTCAGCAAACAATTCTAAGCCGAGTCCGGCTGTTTTTCGATACACATAAAAAAAAGATATATTTTTAAACTGTTTAGAAAGTCAATGTTTTCTAAACAAAATACTTTATTAATTAATGTTTTTGAGTAGGAATTCTTTGCTTTTATTAATTAGGCTTGTATGGAAGTATCCCAAGAATTTTTTGGAGTGCATCCACAACTCTGTTGCTTCGTTTCAATTAAAATTGGAGCAAACAACGCGAATTCCAGAGGAACAGCGAATGGAAATCGGAGAATGGATGTCCTCCATCGTCGCTGGCTGCACTTAATGCATAAATTCTCGGCAGGACACATCCCTGGCCATGATAAATTTTGATTATTTGGCATTGACTGCAGGATCTGGCTGATGTAAGTGATGTTGTAGTAGATTGTTGATTATCCTTCTGTATTCCATGTTTATTTCTATAATCTCAAAATGATTATAATTGTAAGCCAATTGAAAAAAAGTGTTTAATTTTATTTTGTCTTATCACTTCAGCTTCAATAAATCTAGCTTCTTTTTTTTATTAAAAAACAATAAATAAATAGAAACCAAGTCTAACCAGACTTGGGCCATTTGGCAGCTGTGGCTGTCAAAATAAAAGCCAAACGCTGTCCGTTTTAAATTGTTTAAACATTACGATGCATTTGGGAATAGTCGGTAGTCGGTGCTGGGATAAAGTTTTTCATTTTGAGAGGAAAATGGAAAAGGAAAGCCAAGGCGTCGAAAGAACGGGAGTGGGCCACGAGAAAGGCAAAAACGGGCCAAACATCCAATTATTTTTCGATTAGTTTCGCTATCATTTCTCAGCACCAACAATAACAAAAAAATATATATACGTACGTATTTATATATGGCGCATCTGAAACCGAAAACGAACCCAAAAATATATATATATATTCAGACGGAGGAAAACTCACCCTCACAGTCCTGGGATCGAGAGGGGATGGATGTGAGGCACATTTGGTGGAACGGCTGGCAAAGCCGAATATAAATAAATAAAACATACAAAATGGAAATAAATCTAACTGAAAAGCCATAAAGCATTTTCAGCATTCGCAATTTAATATGTTCGAGGGTATTTTTCTCGCACGTAGCGAAGATGAACACCACCACCCACCGGAAAGTCACCCTGGCAAGGCACCACCACCATCACCACCATCACCAGCACCACCATCAGCAACTTGGCAGCAAGATGGTGCCTGAAGGAACAACAGACAAAAGGACATTCGGACAGATGGAAGGACAGGCCAGAGCAGAGCTGAGACGTTGGAAAGAAAAGGAAAATATTCTACTTTGGTAATGGTGTGGGGTGGGGTGGTGGGTCGAGGGGCCCGAGTTGAAGTCCCAGCTAAGTGTGATATATTTCCCAAGATTATATAAAATGTTTTATTTGTTCTTGTTGCTACTGTTCTGCTCGGTGGCAGCCCCACCATCCCCCAATTTTCTTTTATTTTATTTTTTTCGTTTTCGGTTTCTTGTTTCTCATCTTTGGAAAGCAAATTGCGTGCGCCAGGACGGCGAGTGAAAAGTGCGAAAAAAGGATATTAGGTGTATACATCCGAGTCCTTCCAGCCACCCCTTGGCTTAGTGCCGCAACGAGCGAATGAATTATTTGTTGGCCTCATCTGAATTCTGCCATGGATCCTGATCCTACTTTCTATTCTTGTTTCTTGTTTGTTTGCAAATTGCAGAACTCCCATTTTTAGCAATTTTATTTAATTTCAAATAAAGTAGAGCTAGATTGAAACTTATTTTTAAAAGTAATTTGTAATTATCCTTTGAATAATTGTCACTCTACCACTGTGCACCCTGCCAGAGCAGGTCAGTTCGGTCCAGGGTTAGGCCTCTACTCCCCACTCCCACACTCCCTAAGGCGACAAAGATAAATCCCAAGTTTGAGCACCAGATGTGTCCAAGTGGAATTTTTAAGTGGCCAAGACTCATCAAGCTCCCATCCATCCTTTTGTTTTTTTGTTGCCCAGAAAATTAGCGGGCATCCTTAATGTTAACGTTTTCAGTTTGACGCCGCAATGGATACTGGATTCATGGCTGGTGATGATGTTGCCGATGGCAGAAAATAACAACCATTTTTCCTACTTTATGCCAACTTAAGTGGGTGACAGCTGAGCGGGTGAGTGGGCGAATGGGTGGGCGAGTGGGGGGGCGGCTGCCGTGGTGTGCGAGGGTCTGAAGATGAATGTGCCGCAGCTCTATAAATATGTATGGGATGCTATATATTAAAACCGACTCGACTCCGTCTTCGTTCTCCTCCTTCGTCCTTCGTCCTGAGTCCTTCGTCCGCCATCCTGCTCCCCTCTTTCCTTTTCCAACTCGACTCGCACAGAGCAAAAACTAATTTCGAAAAATGCCAAAAGAAAACGCAGCAGAATGAGAATAAAAGAAAAACAACAACAGCTCCTGTGTGAGGGGCGAGAAGGAGGGGAGGACAGAAACAAGAAAAGGACATTTGTGCTGCCTCTGCTACTTTCCAGGATTGGGGAGGATTGTGCGGCAAGAAGCGGGGTCCTGCCGAGGAAGGAATGCGGTGGAGCTCCCGGGCACCGAACCGGACTGACAGCCCGGCCGGTCCTGGCTCCGTGTCCGTCGTCGGATCCGTGCCCGTATCCGTGTCCGTGTCCGGATCGCAAGCTGCTGCCTTCGTTCTAGTCTTCTCCTTTTTACAGTGTTAAAAATATGGTTGTTTTTCTTTAATTTATTATTATTTTAAGATTTTCATTAGAAGACAGCTAAGATTAGAGTTGATGTTTCAAAACTTGAACTTATAGATTGTACCTCCTGCAAGTCTTAAGTGTTTAAGGGAATGTCTTATTGATAGAATTATTTCCTCAGTGCATCATTCTATCCTCCGCTGCCTCGCTGTCTGTGGGCACACCAGGGTAATATAACACAACAAAATGCAATAAAGCATTTTGTGGCAACTTGAAGATGCGAGCAGCAGATGCTGATTAAAGGTGTGCGGTTCGGGAAAAGAGGAAACCAGGAGGCTGTGGGGATGGTGGGTGTTGGTTTTCCTCTGAATACAGACACACCCACGCACACTCTCATACACCTACACAGACAAGTAGAGAAAACTCATTTGCCGCTTCTACTTGAGTTGTGGCCAGGACGAACCAGGGGGAAACTCCTCCACCCCTCCTCCGTTTAGGGGTGGTGCTTGGGGGCGGGTTTTTGCTCATTTAAATTGCGTGTGCATTTGCCGGGCACTTCACACTTGAATACGAAAGCAGATAAAGTAATGCCGGGAGCAACGAATGGAAGTAATTGGGTGCTGCCCATAATGAATGTACTTAGAGGAACTCTTCTCCGGTCCTCAATCCGTTTCTAGACTATTGCATAATTGGCAATGGGTCTATGGGAAGTTCATTACGGGACACACTATTGTCGCACCATAAAAATGATTACCAGAGGTGGTGTTAAAGTGGATATTCGACTAGATTTTTGAAAGAGTTTGTCGTAAAATTCTAATAAAACTAAAATTTATAGCTGACTTTATCAGAAAATAATATTCTTGTATAACTTGGAAAACCCCTCGAAAACTTCCTCGACGTCAATTTGGAGGAACTAATTTGTATGTTGGACCGCACCTGTGATTGGAGGTGCAATAAAAAGAATGAAATTTGTGTTTCTGCCTCAGGTTGCCATATACCATAACAAGATACCCCAAAGCGAAAGCGAGGCAGATCGTGCTGCGAATATCCGATTGGATGGGATCACACGGCAAGCGGCGACAAGTGTGCAAATTGTTGCATTTGCATTTGCCCCAAACCATCGTCGTTTTTATAGCTCACTGCAGCTCTTGCCTAATCAAACCCGTTGTCCTCACAGCCGGCGACCGAAATAGGTCCGCCTGCCCCTGTCTTCCATGTGGGGACTATGTCTCCTCCAGTTAATGACAGTTTCGACAGTTTTGGATTTGATTGGACGGCTGGGCACTTGCGAAGGGGCTGCCATTGTAATGTGGTTGTTGACACTAATTATAACTGGAATTGGTCGGCTTCCAATCCCAGGGGCGGAGCAATGTGGATAATGGAAAGTATGGTTAGTATTTGACATCGGGACATATTTATGAAAAAATGGGACTAAGAAGAGAAGTCTTAATAAATTTTAAACAATTACCAGGAAACCAAGAACATTACCATGGAGTAGTCCTAGTCTTAATTGTTAGATCTAAGTACTTCCTATTTTTACTTCTTTGGAACCCCCTTTAGTCCACACCTCTGCCCCTATTGGGCTGCCAGCATTTCCACCTGCAACTCGGTCAGTTTTTCATTATTTTCATGCTGCATTTAGCTCACGTTTTAATTAAGTCGTTGTCGTTTTCGTCGTCGTCGTCGTCGACGTCGAGTGGAGTCGCCCAACGACGACGGCGGGTTCCGTTTCAACTGCAACCGAGGCGACACATGCAGCAAAATGCAGCAACTACGGCAACTGCAGCATGGAAGCAAAAAGGCGGAATAGTAGAAACTGCAACGGCAGCAGCAGTAGCAGAAAGGCAGAAGCTAAAAGTCATTGCAGTCCGGAGCTCGGCACTTGCATGTAAATCTGCTCATCATTGTTGATGGCATATTACTCCTGCACCACCCAGCCATCCAACCACCAGCCAACCCACCCACCCAACAGCCCCCCAGAAATCCACACCCACAATACACCCAAGCTATACATCTGAAATGAATGCGATTTGCAGTCGGGACATCTCCGAGTTGCAGTCTTTGTTGACTTTTTATGGATTTTCAGTGGAAACATGGGACGGTGTTTGGTCAGTGTTAACACGTTTTGCTTTTGGTTTTGTCCAGCCCGTTTTTGTTAGCTGCCAAATTGCACAAATGCTTTGGAATTTTTATCGTCCCTCTAGCTTTTCCACGCACTCCTCCAATACACAAAGAAAATGTAGAGCCAGAACCAGTCTAGACTCTAGAGTCTAGCGACTAGACCTACCGCACTCCCAGCTAGCTTTGATCTTCTAGCTGAATTATAATTTATAAATAAATAAAGATCTCATCACCGGGCGGAATAGAGGCGTTCCGCCTTCGTCAGCCAATTACTGTGCGACGTGGCCTGCCTCACTTCAAATGCTCATTTCGGGAATTAAGGTATTGTACGTATTCAAAAAATGTATTTCTGTACCTGTACCTCCTGGCACGTTCTGGCCGTTTCCTTCAATGAAAATGTGCACTCGAATATGACATAGCTCTTGGGATTTGCCACCGAATAATTAAAGAAATAAACACTACGTAGATTATATAATTTTTAGAATTTCTAAAGCAATCATGTGAATCATCATGAAATCATAAA
This sequence comes from Drosophila monieri, assembly GCA_035047585.1. Taxonomy (NCBI): domain Eukaryota; kingdom Metazoa; phylum Arthropoda; class Insecta; order Diptera; family Drosophilidae; genus Drosophila; species Drosophila monieri. Next base: position 352,331 of record JAWNPJ010000115.1, on the reverse strand, counting down.
ATTATTTTTTTGAAAGTTGTAATAAAAACTTTTGAATTATGTTATGCATTCTGCATTTTAAACACAAAGTTTCTCATACTTTGTTGGAACAATTGAAGGGTATTTCCATTTTTGTAGCTACACTTGAGTGGCCTAAATCGAATGAATACAAGCCGGGTAGTGCTCGCTGCTAATTGAGGTATTCAAAATCAGAGAAACCCTGGGAGGAAGAACTGCCACGAGGAGGGATGGACGAAATCAAAGTGGCAATCAGTTAGAACTGCAGATTGACATCTGGCCGATTTGCATCTGGGAAGCAAGATAGAAAGAATAGCTGGAAAGGGCAAATCCACTTGGAGAACTGACATATTCCCGGTTGACTCTTCAGGCGAATGCCATAAGCGATTAGGTTTTGTTGATCCCCCGGGAAGATGGGCCAAAACTTTCCGTATATCTTGGCCACTTGTTCGAGGGTGTTTTCCTATGCTTCCGTGTGTGCCAGTGTGGGTTGGAACATTTTCGAAATTGAGTGAAACCGATTTCCCCCAGGACTCCGCCACCACACCCCACTCGGCAACACTCCATGTTTGTTTGGCATTATCTTACCTCAAAACTCATCGAGTCGGATTCGGATTCGGGGAGTCGTAGCCGGAATCAGAATCAGGCAACCGAAAACGGGAACCGACCCACAGGACCCACCCACAATCGTTGGAACGGAGAAAATGCGGTTTCGGTTACGGTTTTTCTCTGTTCCCAGTCCGCCCCACCCAGCCCCCCTATTCCTCCGAAAAATCCAGCACAAAACTTGTTTTCCTCGCTTTTCCGATTTTTTTTATGGAAATGAAAAGAAAACTTTTCGTAGGCATTTTGTTTATTTGAGTTTCTGTCTATTTTGTGTGTTTTTGTCAGAGGGTGGATGGGAGGTCCTGGCAGGATACAAGTTCCGGCTCAATTCCGGCGGCTGCCCAAGCTGCTCTTCCTCGTCGGCTTCGTCTTCCGCTTAAGCTGCTTGTTGTTGTTTATTTTATCATTATCATTGGCAATTTCTTTTAAGTGGTGCCAATCTTTTTTCACTTGTCCTGCCCCCCAGCTCGTTGGGGATTACTCGAGGCTCTTCCCGGCCCCGTCTCTGAGTCTGTGCGAGTGTGTGTGCAAATTTATTGTAGTAATTTTATTCAATCGACAAATCGGAAGTGATTTTGAATTCATTATAGTGAGTCTATGTGTGTGGGCTTGGGGGAGGTTGGTCAGTCATTGGGAAGGCCGAGCTCTTGAAGTCCGAGGCTTTAAATGGTTTCCTTTACATCCATTGGACAATGGAATCATAGTCAAGGTTCCTGTGAAGGATATCCTGACTGCATCTAGAAGGTCTGACCCAAAAAAAAAAGAATATGATTTTTTATCCGCCCTACCAAAGGCCAGGACTGCCTGTCATTTGGCCCAAAGAGCTAGAAGGCAAAGTCGGGACCCCGGAATAAGCGCATTGACCTCATAAATTACAGACACACTTGCAAGCACACTCGTGGATGCGTAGGGGCAGTGCAGTTGGTTAAGTTGCAATGGCAATTTCGTTGGTGGCATTTCCCAGACACTTGCACTTGCACTTTCTCCACTCCACGCCATTGCCGCCCGCCTTAATGGACAATTAACCTTGATTCCTGGGACGACGTTCCGTGACCTTGCACCACTAAATTCGGGGCCAAAACACGCTGCCAAGGACGGTGGCATCGCTGCAACAATTATTCCATTTTATTGGTGCCAACTGCAGAGCAATGCTTACGCCTGATGCATTATTACGTGCACACGTCGGCATTCGGGTTAATTAGCCGGGTCACCAGCCATACAGCCAGCCTCTGACTTTTCCACCACCACCTGATGATTTTTGGTCTCGAAATTCGAAACGGTTCGAGGGCAGTGCTCAACCTTCTGCATTGAGTGTTCCCGATCCATTGTTTCAGGTGTGGTCATAATGGATCGCTCACTTTCGCTTTTCATGGCCGCTGTCGGTCATCTGATCCCATCAAGGCTACTCCGCTGTCACAACACAATGGCCGAAAACAAATCAAAGAACTAAATAAATCAAAAAATAAAATTGAAAGTGAGAATCAGCCGGTGTTCTCACAAAAAAGAAGTCAGTGCAGTAGAGGCAATATTTTCAAAATATTTATTTTCTAGGCTATGGTTTGGATTACAAATAAAATTTAGTTTAGAGAGTTACTTGACTTACATTTGCAGAACCATTTCAGCTTCAACTTATTAATTTTGATGCCATTTTATTAATTCACATGCCCGCATTAATTTTAATCTATCTCACTTCTAATTGGACAATTTACCGTTAATGGTTCTGGCCAGAAAGAAAACAAGGTTCTGCGCCAAAAGCCACGTCTTAGAACTTATCACAATGGCGGTGATAAATGGATCGCCATAATGAAAAGTGTAATGATGGGCATTTATCAAAAATCGTTTGTTCTCCGCAAGATGTTCTCGCATATGTATCTTGTATCTGTGTATCTTTGTATCTTTGTATCTCCGTATCTGCAGCGCGGCACAATAAAAGTATGTGCATACGGTGTGTGCGAGTATTTGATAATTTTGTGCTGTATCTTGGCCATGAACATGAATCTCTTTTTTCAACAGCAACAAAAAGCGACCAAACGAGGGGAAAAAAAAGTCAAGCCATGTCTCGAGTCTGGTTCTTTGAGGGGAGGAGGTGGAGGAGGTCGAGGCCGAGGGGGATCATCTTCAAGTTGGCCATAAATCTCAGCGAATATTGGACTTTTAGGCGATATCAATGAAATTGTATCTCTTTATCCGCATTATTATAATATACGGATACGTCTGCCCTCTGCCTCACCTACCTCCCGCCCAGCTCTATTCCTCGGCAGATACTTCACGACATTATGAGGTATTATTTATATTTTGCGGCATTCTCGCCCTCTCGTCTCGGCCCTCTTCAAATTCCGGCTTGTAGGTATTTCATTAAGCTTTGGACGCGGCCTGGAAAATTTGCAGTTTTTTTTGTGTTTCTTTCGGTGTTTTATTTCGAAAGCTGCTGCCTTGGGACTAAAGAATTTCACGTGCGGGTGGCACAAGATAGATTGTCTTGACTTTCAAATTTATGTGCGAAATATCTGTGATACTAGACCGAGTTTCGAGGGCCTCGCTGAGACAAGTCCTTCTTGGATGTCCCAACATCCTCGCTGCGAAAATTCCATTAGGTCGTATGCTTGGGGGGTTGGACTCGGCCCCGCCCACTGACCCACTCGCCCACTCATTGTCAGTGGTTGCGGCTGCAAGAAAAACAACAACAATTGACGACACCCAGAATCACAAATCATATAGATAAGAGCACACAAAGGAATTTATTTCTATTTTGGCATTTTTTCTGCCGCTTATTTTCCTTACAATTTTTTTCTTTGCTTCTATTAAGTTTTTTGATACTCTTTTTTACGAATTTTTAGCTAAGGAATTGGGTTACTAGAACATTTTATGAAATTTCTATCTTACCTAATCTTTCTTAGTAACTTATAATTAAAAATAACATTTTTAAGAGTATCATTTTATAAAATTAGGGAAATATTTGTGGTGCTTTAGCATTCTTCATTGATATAACGAGTAATTTTTTATTTTTTTAGGTATATTTTACTTAAATATAAACTTAGATTTAAGCTTAACTTAATCTACGACTAAAAGCGTTGTTTTTTGGAACATTTTTCTAAAAACTTTTATCTCATTTTCCACTTTAATTTTAATATAATTAGATTTATTTTTTTTAGGGTGTTTAGTCTTCTTTTATTCCATCCTTGTTGCCGTATCCTCCTCCATCGATATTTTCGGCTATTTTCACCCCAAAGTTATTGCGTTTTAGATTCTTATTTTGGTCCGCTCCGCAGCCTGTGCCCCAGCCTTGTGTTTGTGCTGCTTTCAGCTTCTGGAATCGCCTTAGGCTTGCCAGCCACGCCTGCCAGAAAGCCTGAAAGGAGGCGGAGCAGGCGAGGACGAGGCGAGAGGGGCAGCCACCAGAGGGTGGCAGTGGGAGTGGGTGTGGGTGTGGGTGTTCTGGGGGTTGGGCCGATGGAGACGCACGCACCGGAAGCGCCGATAGCGCCATGTGTCGAGTGCGTGCGTGCGAGGCCCCAGAAAAATAGGAAAAGGAGCACAAAAAATAATAAGGGAAAGGGAGAAAGTGTGGGTGAGCCTGGTTTGGTTGTGTGGGTGCATGTTAGTGGCGCCGCTGGGTGTTGCCACATCGTATTTCACCACCCCCAGCACAGCCAAACAGAGCCGACACCACCAAGGGCACCTCCCACCGCCCTGCCCCGCCGGTGGCCCCAACTTTGTAGGCGTTCCGCCTTCTTTCATTTTAATGGCGCACACGCATTTGCTTTCGATCCCATAGATACATAAATATCCGTATCTGCATGGCCAGCACCGTACAAGTATCTGTGAGTCGTATTTTATTTTCGGTCTCTGTCTCGCTTACGGGTCTTTAGTATTTTTCATAATCATATCATTAGATGCCTCCGAAATGGGCTTAGTTGTTGGGGTTGCTGGATTTATTTGCTGATAACTAGCTAAATAAATATAAATAGTGGCCATTAAGCGGAGGAGCTTAAATCGATAATCCCATGCGTCCATGGAAATCAATCAGCCAGGCTCAAGGATGGGAGCTTTCGTTTTGTGTGTGGCATGTGTGCGGGCGGCCTCAATTAACGTTCAAGTGTCAAGGATCCGTAGATCCCCTAGAGTCTGTCACCAATTTCTGTTGGCATTAGCCAAAGCCAGAGACAAATTATGATAAACGACCATTAAAATGCTGTCATATGTACACATGTCTCCCGATTCAGGTGGTTTCTGGTCGTCGTTGTTGTCTATTCCGCGACTTCTGTGCAGCCATTGGAGCTTAGTGGCGAGGTGGATTATTTATTGACTCACTGGATCGACTTGACTGATTATCCGCTTGCATGCCAACTAACGGAAAATGCCCTCAAAATGCTAATTCTACCAAGCTAAGTAATGGCATTGAAAAATATGCAGTGGAAAACCAGTTAAGCAGCTTTTAAATTTATCGCTTCTGCTTAATTCTAGCGATCAGCAGAGATAATTAATCCATTTTAAAGTAGAAAAAAGGTGAAATATTTGTATAGAATCAGGTCCGACAGTTGAATAATTTCTGTGACATTTGTATTCCGATTATATCTTTATTAATATCCATAAAATTATCCGTCATAGACGCTATTTAGTCACAACTCATTTTATTTCAATCACGTCTGTGTAGCCTTTTTACGAATTTCACTTAAATTTTATCCTAAAAACCCACATCATATAAGTACGTTACGTCGTACAGACACAAACACGATCGACTGACTACCAATAAAGGGAGAAGCGGAAGCCAAAATGAGTACGATGGCGACTACCAGCTCAGGGTCCTGGATCTCCCAGGATCACAGGACCGAAATGGCCGAAAAGAGAAAGACTATGGAGCAGATTAGGAAGTCCAAGGGAATGCGGAACATTAATGCATCCATATTCATCAGGCACAGCACCATAGAATCGACATATTACTTTTCGTCCATGTACAGGCGACACAAGAATGATGCTCAGTACATCGATCCGGATTACAACGAAAAAGATGTTGAATTACGACTTGATTCTTATATACCCGATTATAAAATACTATTCGATGACGAAAAAGAGCCAATCCATGAGCCCGATTTCAAGCGTCACAAAATTCCATTGTAAGAACCAACATTGGGCCAACTCTGACCACCATTTAATGATATTCTTAAACGTCCTTCAGACAGGTACGATGTGTGGAGATGTATCATGACACCCGTCGGGAGTACGCGAAACAGACTAAAAAGGAAATTCGCCTTCTGATCGATAACCAACCGAATGCCGACTGTGCCTGGCAATTCGTTAGGTAAGTATGCCCTAAGATGTTAATTTTAAATTAAAAATATTTCATTAATAAATCTACTTTGTAGGATCATGGCTTATACCACGCTCTGGCCACCTTTACACACAAAAAACGAGCTTAAGATTTTTGAGGAAACGTTCTGTAGGCTGACTCCAAAGGAGCAACGCCGCTACGATAAAATAATGCTTACCAATATCATATGATATGATATCATACTTTGCACCTTAGATAACAATTTTTGACTAAATTTTGGTTAAAGAATATATACTATTCATAAAGCAATTATTAGAATAAATTTGAAATTCACAATTTCATAATCGATGAGCCACAAATATATGAACTGAATAAAGATTATGCTTGAAAACTATGTAAAAAAAAAAACCAAAAAGCTACAGGAAATTGTGTGGAGGATATTGCGAAAGGGGTACTCCATGGAGTTAGGGAAGTTCCTTTTGGCAGATGGCAAAATCGAACCGACATGCGAAACAATTCAAAGTTTCACGTCGTAAATTTGGCGGGCAACTTCATCGATCACTTTTGGGGGGATTGTTGTCCCTGTTGTTGTTTCAGTTGTTGTTGCCCAGGTTGCACAGGTTGACTTATTTGCTGGAATTGCCTGGAGTGGAGTGGAGGACCAGAAGACCGGGAAAAGGGAACCGGCAACAGGGAACAGGGGAGACTGGGTTTTTGAAGTCTCCCATCCAGCTGAACGGCACGCGCGATGTCCCTCTTCCTGGCCTTAAGTGTACCTATTAATTTTTTGTTTTAAGGGAAGTTTTAGTTTTAAATATTTTGCTAATATTTTGCTAAAAAAAATCTACAAAGTAAACTATATTTAAGTGTATGGTTCTCTTAAACAACAAATAAATAATATTCTTTAAAAATCTGATTCAAAGTGACTTGAAATTAAATTCTGGTTTTGGGAAGGACAGTATTGTAGGAGACTTCTAATGGAACTTAATATTTTTAAAACCTGATGCAAGGTATATTTCAGTCGATAAAGTATCATTAAAACGCGTACTTGTTATTTTAGTTGTTGCTGCAGCTTGCTGGAGCGGAAACGCTGGCTTTTGGGGCGAGTTGTCTGTGGCAGCGACGGCATGTGAAAATATTTTCCAAGGTGAACGCCACACCGAGACACCAGCACACGGGGACAAAAAAGGACCAAGAACCGAGGGCCGTGGGCCAGGAGACACCGGCGGGTACTCGATTCCAGCTGAGCCTGGGTCTGGGCCTGATCCTGGACCCGAATTGAATGATTTAGAGTCGCACAGTTGTCAAAGAGCAGCGATGCGTACGGGCAACATCCAGGGGACCCTTCTTTCCAAGCGGGATAGAGGAAACTGGGGCCGGAACGCATCCCCGTTGGAGTGGGTGGCGCGGGTCGGGCTGGGTGGAGGGGGAATGGGGTGTTGGAGCGGGGGCGCCAAGTGTGCTTTTAAAACCGATTCATTCGTTTTCTTGATATTTATTGCCGGCACATAATTGAGTGTAAAATTGTTTGGGGGTCGGCAGAAGTTTAAAAATTTACAAAAGAGACAAGATCCATGACTGAAAAATGTATATTTATTTTTTTTTCTTTAGATTTATAAAATCATATAATCTTTTTATATATATTTTAAGTTTAATAAACGGAAATTAAACTTGTAGTTTTATGTAAATAATTATATTTTCGGCAACCGTCAAATAATTCTTAAAAAAAACTTTTCCAAAAAGCTATTATTTCCCAAAAATTAAAAATTTCAATTTATTTACGCTTTTTTTTAAACTAATTCGTCAAATAACACAAAGATAAAAACCATATTTTATCTAATTTGTAAATTAAATCAAAACGTATATTTTCTAAAAATAAATTTCAATATCCATCCTGACAAATACTTTATTTTCGTATTTTTGTTTTGAACAAATGCCGCTGGCAAAAACGGTTCCAATTGGAATTCTCAGCGCGCTAGGTCGCTGCCCGTGCCGAAGGAGCCAAGTGACTCTCGCTGGGAGCGCAGAGCTCTGCCTCTGCCACTGTACGCTCAGCGCTGCCAGCGTCGGCAGAGCAGCCACGCAGCGCCGACTGCACTGTCGACGACGACGACTGCGTAAATTTATGTGAGAAATCCCAATTGAAAAAAGAGCAGCGCGGCACGCTCACGACACACATAAAGCAAAATAATGGCCACATTCGTCACATTCGCCATCTCGCTCTGGAAGTATATTCGTCTCGTTTTATCATTTATCATCCATTTTATCTTCCCTTTCATTCACACTGGCATTCTGTTTCTTTCTCCCTGCCATTCCATATTATGTTGAAGTTTTTATTTTCAAAATCCGAGAGTTCGAAATTGTATGGAGGGACTAGTTTTTATTTTTTTTTCCTAAAATTAAAATTTAAAATATTTTTTCATCATCGTATCCTCCAAAAAAAGTTTATTTTATTTTAGAATTTTACTTTAGTTGAACTATTTAATTTTTTACAATATAATTTTTGGGATTCAAAAATCCCTCTTTTGGGAATATTTTTTAACTTGTTTTTTGGTTAATAAAAATTATTTTGGCCAAAGATATTGCCATTCTAACTTATATCTATCTGTACTTGTTACAGAAACTAAGAATTATAAAGTTAAATTATAAATTTCAGTCTTCAAGTAAAGTCCTAACATATTTAAATATTTTCATCAGCCAAGATACTATTTTGTTAAATCAAATCATTAAACTACAATAACGAACTACAATTTCCAACTAAAATCATAAACAAATCGTACCATTAAATCAAAAAATAATCCTGATGTCTTGCAACAAACAAAAAGCGTAGCCCACATTCTAGCGTAAGGAGACTCTCGAGTCCGGCGACTGAAGTCCAGAGCCATGTTGCCGGCGGGCGAACTTCGTGAATTTCGCATGGCAGAGCCGAGAAGAGCGGCTCAGCCACTAACTCACTCGTTCGCTCAGTCACTCAAAAGGCCATGAGAGCAGAACGGTTCTTTTGGCAAATACTTTATGGGCGGCGGCGTCGCTGTTGGCGTTGCAGTCGGCGACGCAGCCAACGCTGACGCAGAGGCAAACGCAAACGCCAACAGAAGCGGCAGAGCCAACGCCAGCGCCAGCGCCAACGCCAACGTTGGATTAATAAGGAGTTCTCGCTGGGATTTTCACATGTATATGGTTGGAATTGAATGCTTTATGGTTTTAGTTTGATAGGAGTCGTAAAGAAATCAACATCGAACAAAGCACTCGAGCCGAGTACGCTGTTTTGCCCACGTGTGCGAGCCAGTGTCTGTCTGTGTGGTTGGGTTGTGTATCCGTGCGTGTGTGTGTGGGGATCCCAGAGACATAACGGTGGAAACGGTACCGAACACTATTCGCTCGCCTCTCTTCGCAGTTGGGTGCTCCAATTGTCAGCCCCCAGGCTGAAAAGATCGCCCAGGCCGTAAAAATAATCATAACAATAATCGTAAAAAATTAGAACCGCAGTCGCACAGTGGCCCTCGTCCGGCGCAGACATTAAACCCAAATAATAACAATAATAATCGCCATAAAAACACCAAACAGCAAGCAAATCAAAACAAAAACACAGACCGGGGCAGAAATTCGCGCGCGTATCTTTTTGGATGTGTCTGGGCAGGTGTCTGGCAGATATACCCCGCTAATTGTGCAATATCACCCACAGTGTGCTAAAAAGTTCCAATTGATCAAGCCAAATCCTACTACCTAAGTGTTTATCTATTCTTAACAACGTGCACCCAAAACTTGAATCTGCCGCACAACGTTTTCTAGTCCCCCGCAAAACGAGCAATATATCTATGTATCTACACACTCTCGAACGCCGAGACAAAAGTTTTAACTTTCGCAGTCAAAAAAAGTAAATCGTAGACAGCCAAAAAATAAGAATACATCTGTTGATGCGAAGAAAAAGTTTCATTTCAATTTGGGTAAAGTTTCACTTCAACTGAGAAATTTCCCAAGCTCCCAAGGATTGAAGGATAAGCACACGTTATTGGATTAAAAAGGTAAGTGGCAGAGCTTGACTTTTCAATTTCCTTAAAGATGCACAGTCAAAAAAGGGGGGGAAATATTAAGGAGAATTAAAAATAGGGATATTGTAGTTACATTTTTAAAGAAAATCATAGAATTCTATAGAATATCATCAGATAAACATCTATAGTATTTTTTGTTAAATGTTTTAATCTTTTAATGAAAAATTAAATAAAATAAAGATAAAGAATTTGTAATAGTTTTTTATATTAAAAAAAAGTATTAACTTTCAATATGCTTTCAAAACTAAAGATTTTTGAGATCTTAAAACTTTCGAGAACATAAATATATGAAAAAAATTTAACAACCTAAACCGGCGGCTTTTGTATCTTTTCACTAAATTTAAGCTAAAAACCTGTAACTTACAAATAAGCATTATATTTTATTGAGAATATAGATCCTTTTTTCAAAGTGCACCCGGCAAGGTACAAGTTTTTTGGCCACAATGTGATTCAACACTTCATAACTCAAAACGCATTTTTCGGATGCTGGAGCCAGGTCATCACTCATTTGTACTGCAAACTGCAAACTGTTGACAGGCTTATTAGCCATTTGCATAAATTTGCAAAAAGGGGCATCGGGGGGTCAAGAGTCAGGGATTTGGGTATCAGGATTCGTCGTTGGGAGTTGAAGCTGCAAAGCTGAAAGCTGAAAACTGAAAACTGAGCTCCAAGCTGAACTGAGCTGAACTGGGCACGAGTAATGGGCGCTTTGAACTTGGAATTCGTTTTTGAATTATTGCACATATCCTGGGCAACATAGTTTCACATCCGAATGGTGGGAAAGGGCAGCCATTTCTCTCGCAGGCACACACACACACAGACACAGGACACTCTTGGGTTCTCTGCATAGAAAATTTATGCGGCCATTGTTGCGGCGCATTGTCCTTGTTGTTGTTGGTGGTGCTGCTATTGTGGATGTCCTAGTTGTCTGGCCTTTGCATATTTGTCGCACTCTCTGTCTGCCAGTCGTTACCTCTCTCTTTTTCTCTTTCTCTTTATCCTTTGCCATTTCACCCACTCTCATTGCACTTGCGCTCAGGTTGGCCGCAAAAATTGTGCTTCATTTAATAACTATTCCTGTTAATACATCCAATACCCATTAATGAACTTTGTTCGCCTTTCCTGGCCATGTTGTTCATTGCCAGACCATTTCCATTCTTTCCCTGACCCGATTTTTGCGCAATCAAATCCATATCTGGCATCAAATGAAATCATTTTCTCATAACTTATCGATTTAATCAGCTGGAAATGCTACACAGCTGACAAAATCATAAACTCCGTTTCGGTTTGCCGGGCAAAAACTTTTATGATTTATGGCCCAGTGCCAGACATAAAATCCATGCCCATGCAGTGCTCAAAAATACTGGAAAAGTTTGTTAATATTTATACAAATATTTCGCTATTATTTTTTAGTTTATTCGAAATCATTACCAACTTCCTTTTAAACGGATTCCCAATCAAGTTCACACTCATGACAAAGCCACAAAAAGATTTATAAGTCGGCATGAAAATGGCGACAACTCTTTTGTAAAAACATTAATCACGACCTTAGAGATTCGGCCGAAAGCCCAAACTAAGCAACAAAAGTAAACGAAATTGCTGTTAATAAAAAACAATTCAACAAAAAACTTCAACAAAAAACAGCAAAACAACAGAGAAAACTTGTTTGGCTTGCATTTGAAATTAAAATTATGCCTTAAGCCCCATTGATGGATGGCGACATGAAACGGCTAATTAATCATATGCAAGCCACAACAAATTTAAATAAAACAAAAACCGCTTAAATAAAAACCCAAATTTCACACAAAAAAAAACAAAAGACCAGAAACGGCATTTTTAAAGTGATTTCTGTCTCTGTTTGGGATAGTTTTTTAAAATGTTAAAAAAATAAACAAAATACCTGAGGGATCTGGGCTTTTGACAAGCCGGCGGAAATGAGTAACTGAGGGTTGGGATTGCGCTTACTTTTGGCTCTAAAAGAAAGAAAGATAAACCGGAAATTATCAGGGTTCTATCCTAATAAAAAATATTTTAGTTTTTTCTTCAAATATTTTCATAAATAATGGTCTTCTAATGCCACCTCTTTTTGTACTTCCCCTTCATAAAAAATAAATTTATATAAAAAATCTTCCATATTATTTTTTTTATTCAAAAAACATTCAGTCCTCGAAATTTTTGATTTTGTATTTTTTTTTTTTTTGGTAGATTTGTGGCTGGAAAACGAAGCCTTGGTCAAAAAATCGGAGTCAGAGTCGGGGGGCCAGCGCCCAGCGGGAAGCGCTTGCAGTGACATTGCGCCGAAGCGGGTGACAATGATTTATGGCAAAGAGATACCCGACAAGGAACGCAAAAAACTCAAAACTAAAAAATAAACTGCACAGAACACTTTCCCAAAAAAAAAAAAAAAAGGGAAGGCAGGGCAGGGCACTAAATGAAAACTCGCAAAGCTAAGAAATAAAAGAAACCTAGCAGGGAAAATCCCTGGAGCGAAACTACCTAAATTCGCCAAGGAATCGTATTTTTTTAATGCTCAAGGTGTCCTTGAGAAAGCAACAACAAAAAAGACACCAAGAACGATGCGAAACCGAAAGTGAAAACCTGCTGTTCCGCCAGATAGATTTTTATGGCACTTTTCCTTTTTGTCACTTGTCATAAGGTCGTCGGCGAGAGGTGTGTGGGTTTCCGAGGCAGAAATCATATGGGCCATTAGGAAGTCGGAGTCACCTGGCGGTCAGTTATGCAATCGTCATTTTGTACGGTCATAAAAATTAATATTCGTCCTTCGCAGCGGCAATTTGGTGCGCATATCTCGGCAAACGCATCTCCATAGTCCCTTATCTGGCTTTGAACTCGAGACGGTGAGCCGCTGGAGTCGTCGGCGTACTAGGCATGACTTTTGGCTTTAGCCACGTCTCGCTGTCTGCTTCCATTGTATCTGTATCTTGAACTGCGACTGCTAGTGTGAGTGCCGAAGGTTACCTGTTTTTACAGTTTCGCCCTGGCCCTGCCTGGCCTTCTTCTTTTTAGATTCCCAACGTTCTTTTTGCCCGGCACTCTCTCAAATTATTATTTATGAGCTCGCATTGTTGTCGTCGATCTGAAATCGATTCGTACGTATGTACATCCATAGGCCTGGACACTGTTTGCTCTTCGAATGCAGTTCAAGATTTTTACTTTCAGCTTGAAAACGAAATTCATAATAAATCAAATCATTTTTGTGTGCTCTCGATGCAGTTTCATGTTTGTCTTCTTGGCTGTGGGGATATAAATCAAAGCTGCATAAGGATTAGGCCAACTTCGTATAGAAGAAGACTGCAGCAGGTTCTTGGAGTGGAAATGTATTTAATTTGAGTCTTTTTAGAGGACCTGAGACTCCTTTTTCGACTGATTATCAGGTCACCCACTAGTTTCCTACTACTTCAATCATGCCCACCGTGAGAATAGTTCCCAACATGTGTCGACTCCGCCATAAATCACATTCACTTCCAATATTTTCACAAACCCATCACAATGGAGAAAATTCTGTGATTTATTTGTGTGAAGAAGTCAATAAGTCATAAAAAATAGAAATAAATTTTGTCCCGCTGCTGCGAGCACACGGCGAGTGCTCGAAGTAGTACAAAAAAAGCCGGGCCCAGCATCCTTCGGCGCAAGGATGTGCTCCGGCATATGTAAAAAATATTTGCATATTGCAGCTGCGGGTGGCGGCGCCGTCGGCAGCCGAAGATGTCCAAACAACATAGATATTCGTTCTATTTTTCAAAAAACACAATTAGAAACGCTTTGGATTTTTAGGGACTTTTTAAAGTATCTGGTCGTAGAATCTGCATCTGCTGGCTGCGTCTTGAATTTCAAAAGTATTTTGCCGCAAACTCCAACTCATTGTTCAGAACAGCACGAGCTGACTCTGAAAGAAAAAACAGAGTCAAGAAAAGCCCAAGTCCGGCTAAAAAACCAAACTGCCAAGCTGCGAACGTTGTCAAAAAAAAAAAAGCTGAGCGGCAAATTCGAGTCAAACAAAAGCTGCGCGTTCAGCACACACACAATGTATCTACACATATACATAATCTATATCTATGTATCTCGTATCTAAACTAACTAGCCATGGGCAAGTCTGGCTCAGTTTCGCATAAAAAAACGCTGGCCACAAAAACAACGACAAGAAATACATGAAATAATTCGTTTTGTTGTTTGCTGCAAGCCGCAAAGCAAACTCGACAAACAACACGAAAATGTCGCAAAAAAAAAAAACAAAATATACAGAAAAGTGAGAGAAGCCAACGTAGCGAAAGAGTTGAGGCAAAAAAAAAACAATGTCACACATGTCAAAGTTGTCGCAAAATGACACAAATGCGGTCCGGATTGCTCACTGACCCAAACCCACAACCCCGCACTCGGTCTTGCCACTTGGACCCCCAAAGCTAAATCCCAAAACCCTAACCCAAACCCAAATCTGACTTGGACTCCGACTCGGACTCGGACTCGGCTGGCTTTTGGCGGAATCGTGTCAGCCTCGAAAAACACGAATCAACTCACTGAAAGTCGCATCGCAAAATTTCGTGGAAATTTCACAATTAAAAGGGCACACAACAAAAAATGACTCAAAAATAATCCAAATGACAAAAAAATAAAAATAAGAAAAGGAAATAAATAAGACGAACTTAGGAAAGAGTTAACTGGAACACTCAGGGGCAGTGTCAGATGCAGGAAATCGTGTTGGCCTAAAAAGTGGACTTATTTTTGATGAGATTGTGGCTAAAAGAATTTTTATAAATATCTAAAAAATATACAAACTTAATTAGTTTATAAGAACTATTGATTATCCTTAATTATATTTTCAAGAAAAATAAATTTTATATCTAGAATTTGTATTTATTTCCTGCTGAAATGTATCTCACATTTGTTGTATCTTTGGGATTCATTCAAATCCATGAGATACTGACAACCGCCATCCCCGACAGAAGTAATCAGCATCAAAAGGTGGCGGCGGCAAGAGCAGCCGCAGCCATAATCCCCTTCCCGCTCCCACTCTCAGTAATCAACAGCCGGCATGGCCGCCGGCCGAGGGGTTGGAGGGATTTCAATGGCGGGGGATGTGAAAGAGATGCCCTTAGAGCCTGAGCAGCTGGAGAGGCGAGACGGGGATAGAGATAGCCAAGATGGTTGAAAGAAACAACAAAAAATGATGCATTAACCTTTCGAAACTATTTCGGATAGCCGAAAACTCAACCTTTTGGGCGGGGGTGGGAAAAGGAAGAGTGTGGGAGCCATAGTCCGTGTGCAAGAGAGAGAGCGGGGACATCCAATACCCTCACAAGTGTGCAAAAGAAAGGAGAAGAGGGCAGCAACAGCAACAGCAACAGCAACAAAAATTAAAGCCCATTAATCATTTTGACTTATTTCTTTCCTTTTTTTCTCGTCTAAAATTAATCTTGATGCCAAGCGTTGCCTGGCAACGCGTTTGCCCCGAGACCCTCACACAGATACTCAGCCTCCGTGGTGGTGTTGGTGAAAGGAGAGGGAGAAAGCAAGTGTTGGATGTGACAAAGACAGCCAACATTGTTTGAGGATTAAAAGGGCAGTGTCCCAGAAGAAAAAAAAAAAAAAACTAAATATTAAAAATATATTTTGAAACTAAAAAATATTTTCTGAATTATAAAAAAAAGAAATGGAAAGTAAAATGTTAGAATAATAGTCAAAATTGTATAAATTATGTTTTTAGATATTTATATATTTTAAATAAATTTAACATTTTAAATTAAGAAACTAAATTTTTAACAGTGCAAATCCGATTAGTGTTTGCGCCTTTTCACCTCTATCCCTTTCTCCCTCACTTTATGAAATCGCCAAAAATGCCAAAAAGGGAAAAATAATTTAAAACAGATTAAACCGTTACGGCTGCCATTTGCACAACACACACACACACACACTCATACATACAATTATCCTGTGGGGGAAGGCGATTCGGTAGCCAACACATGCCCAAATATATTTGAATTCTGACCAAATGTCTTGCGAAACCGAAATGTCCTTTGTCCTTATCATCCGTGCATATGCTGCAAATTTGTGCCCGAGTCCCAAGTGGTCGAAGGAGGGTGGCGGATAGTGGGCGGATAGCGGGGGGAGGACAGCCCTCTGTGAGTGGCATACTTAAGGGCGCGTCGTGGTCGTCGACCGACAGAGAGACAGACAGACAGCCCGAAGGGGAGGCCATGTCCCGGGACATGGAGTGAAAACAACAGGACGGGCCATAAAACCGTTTAAATCAAACGGCAGAACAAATTGGTTTCCTTCGAGTCGAAAGCTTTATGAGGTCCTCCAGCCAAGGGTCGATACTTGGTGGATGGATTCGGATCGAGGAGCTTTAAGACTGGAGCTGGGGGAGAAATGTTGAACGAAATTGAAGTTGATTGGCCACGCTATGGTGAGGGAAAAATCAGGATCCAAGCCGAGATTGAGAGATTGCAAAATATTTATTGGCTGCAAGGAATTCGCGAGGATAGAACGACAGAGATGGAGTTTGGAAATCAATAGGACAACTTATAATATATTCATTCAAAAATTAATACAAAAAAAGCATTTTTAGAATAATGGAGTAATCATTTTCTTGGTAAGCTCGTAAAGGCCCCTCATAACAACTTAATTACGGATCTCTGGGCCCTCTGGGCTCTGGTCTTTCAAAAATAAAAATAAAAACAAGCCGGCGATTGATTTGCATGTAAATTGTCAAAGGAAGTGATAAACGATGTGGCACAGACACACACAGGGCCGCTGACTGACTGACTGACTGGACGGTGAGTCTATAAAGCAGGATTTCCATGAAAATCTAATAAAAATTAACCCACACACATACATACACCACCTCAGCCGTACAGAAGTGTAGCCACCCATTTGTGACATGACAGAGAAGATGACAAATTGTTTGGACAAGCTGACTGACAGCGGCAGCAACAGCAACTCCCTGTGGCAAGTGCAGTGCAATTAGTCAAAGTGCCACTACCTCAAACAACAACACCAACAGCACCAAGAACTGCAACAAATAGTTAGAATTAACAGGGTCTACAATAAAAATAAAAAAATACGAAAAGAAAAAACCCATCACCCCACCAGCCAAGACATTTTGGCCGGAGGAAGCAGACTGGGAGAAAACAGCGATAAAAAAATGCTATAAAAATTATGAAGAATCGCATTAGACGTTTGGCGCAGAAAAGCAATAAAAGTGTGATAAAAAATGAGTACGATGGGCCCGGGGATAGCTTAATGCCAGCACGTAGCTACACGTGCGACGTGCGTCAACTTGTGGCAATTATGAAGTCCGGCGCGAAGTTGCAACGCCGCCGGCATTGGCACCCAATCGTCATCGGGAATAAAATAGAAACCAGGCCCCAGCCATTTGCGGTCAGGTGTCCGCCTGGGTCGTCTTTGAATCAATAAACGCGATTAGAAAACCGCCAGCCGGCAGAGAGCTCCAGGACCCACTAAACCACAAACCACCAAGAATTATTTTAGATACTAAATATATTATGATAATTATATACTTTTCTTTAATAGTTCTTCCTTTTAACTTAAAACTTAATCCCTCATTTTATATTCTTTTGTTTAGAAAATAATTTTAAAATATATTTTTTAAGTGTAATGCCAATAGCCAGACAGGGCGCTTACCTTATCGAACCTGCTGAATCGTCTGCCAGTGCATCCGCAATAAAAAACCGCTCGCACTTGCGCATTTCAACGAGCCAATTATGCAATTGGCGGCCAGGCAGCAATCGCAATTGGCCAAAAGTGTCGCGTCTACGCTTCGATGGCAAATTCTGATTTAGCCGCATGCGTGGGTCACCCGGCTTGGTGTCTTCGGAGCCAGTTGGCCCGGCTAGCCAGGACCAGGCACTAGCTGGCCACTGTCCAGAGATTATCAATGTTAATAAGGCAATAACAAATGGGTCTGTGGGGTGCCTGGTTCTGGGAAGAAGTTCTGTGGGAAGTGCCCGGGCTATCAGCCATCATTTAAATCATCTTAGCAATGGCATCAAATGGAGACTAAAAAATAGATATAATATATATTTTTTATATATTTAAATATAATTTATTTAAAAACTATTTTAAAGACTAAATGCATCTCTGCAATATTTTAGCAATCCATCAAATTGCAAAAACGATGGGCAGGCGACAGAGTGTGGCAGATAAGATACAGATACCACTGCAAGTGACAAAAAGGAGGAGCCGCTTGCGGCAGGATGCGATGGGGCAGACAGGGCAGGAGCATTCAAATGAGATATGCAACAACGTTCTCTGCTGTCTTCTCTTCCGCCGGCCCGGTATCTGTATCTGAGTTGATTATTCGTGTGTTTTCGCTGGCTGGCGGCCATAAATCTTGTAATCATAATAATTTGTTTCAATGTTAATGCCTTCAAAATATCTGAAAACTCAATAAATAACAAAACTACATGTTCGTGTGTGCTGTTAATGTCATACCATGAGATACTTCATATATCATTCCGAAGAAAATAAAGCCAAAAAAAAAAACCGAAAACGAAAACCTGCCACAGACACAGAGAGTCGGAAAGCCGCAAAATCGCAACCAGAACGGGCCAGGTAGAGGTGACTCTGACTTGTGCCGCGTCTTCACTTGATTTCATATATTTCCCTTCTGAGGATTTTGTTCCGTATTTTTACCTTTTGTGACGCAATGGGCCTGCAATGCAGACGGGCGTGGGGGATTACTCCACTGCAGAACAAATTAATCCAAAATCAACCGGCAACAAGCCACGAAAAGGAAGAAAAAAAAATATATACGATATAACCCGAAAAAAAGTAAAGCAAGTCGTGGCTTCAGTTTCTTCTGCCATATTCTTGCACTCTCTACTTGTTCTTTTTCGAGGTGCGGCTTTAGCCGGATCTGGGGACCTCAGAGCTTCAAAAAAAAAAGAAATAAAAACACATCCAATAACAACCCCGACGACAAGTATCTACACACTCTCGCAGGTGCCAAGGTGGGGGTATCCGAACTGATATCCGATGCTTCCAATGTTGAATAACTCAATTAATTTCTGTCACCTGATTTATCACCTTGCGGTCTTGTTGCACAACAACTTTTAATTTCAATTTTATTTATTTGCATTTTTATGAATTTCACTACACCCAGAGAAATCTGTAGGTGGTGATCCCCAATCGCAATCCCAGCCAAAGTCATTACCGATCCCCCAAGATCCAGGATCGCCTTAAACTGAGACATTGTATCGAACCCGGTTTGCGGAGCGTTACTTGCCTCCTGGGCTGTCTGGGCGAACATGTCATTAGCTTAGTTCTTGTAATTTGCATATATGTATGTGTGCGGAGACGAGCCCTCAATGGCTGAGCTGCCATTAAAACATTCCGCTTAACACTTCCTGCGACACGAGACAAGAGCCCAAGATTACCCCAATGGCACTGTGGGATCACTGCACTTGCAAGTGCACTAAAAAAATATAAGAAAATGTTTATCAAAAACATTTAAACAATTCTTAGCGTTTTGAATGGCTCACTGGGGAGAAGCAACTGTCCTGGGAATCTGGCTAACCAGAAAGGCTTTGTTTTCATTTTCGAAAGATTAAATATTATGAGTACTTGAGGGAGAGTGTGTTTCAATATAATTCTACTTTTTAGTTTTTAAAAACTTTCCAAAAGTCTGCCAATCACCTCCATTATCCAGCCAACTAGTTTTATCCTTTAGATCGCTTTACCGGCCAAGTGAAACTTGTTTCTCAATTAACCAGGCGATTGCAAGCGATCGCCACTTGATGCACTGCATCTGCATCTCACATCTCGCCATCTGGGTCTCTGCATCTGCATCTGCCCAGGCCACATCCGTCCAATCCGTCAAGGCGTCGACCGGCGTACGCCCAGTTTTCGCGTTCCTGTTTTCCTATTTTCGATTGGCTGGCTGCGGCCCGCTGCACCGACATCGGATGTCTTGTAGGAAAAGCGGCATATTTATGGGGCGGCCATGTTATGAATACACCCAAGAGACATATCTCTTCTTCTCACCCGGCTTAGAGAAAAAAAAAACAGGCCAAGGAATATCTTAGACGGCAGCAAAGATGCTGACTGAGATGGGTGCATTGCACTGAAAACCGAAACGAAAAGGAAATCTAAAAATACGAGGGAGTAGAGGAGTTTGGTTTTGGGTTTGGTTGGAAAAACGCATGCAGCAGCAGCAGCAGCAGCGGCAGCGGCAGTGTACGGGAAATTCTTGATCAACCATAAATCTTGGCACCAGAGCCATCCATCTATCTCGCTTGGCGCGTTCCGCGTGCAGCGCCAAAAAGTTGTTTTCTATCCCATAGCAGCCTCAGTCTTTCGTTTCATTTCATTTCTTTTGTCTTGTTTTCGTTTTTCAACAAAAATGTAATTTTTCGAAAATAAAACATACCTAGTCGTCTGGCTGTGGTGCTCTGTTTGTATCTCCTGGGTTGTTTTTCACGAGTCAGTGGGAATTTGAAAAGAAAAACACGTGTGTTTTCTAATGGCTTTTGAATGAAAAGTATCTGAGAAGTATATGAGCTATAAGTATGTTTCTGAATCCTTTCAGTATACTCTAAGCTCAAAGCCTTCTGCTTAAAGGTCGAAAATTAAGAACTCAAGTCCGTTTCATGTTTCGGCGAATAATTCATAAATCATGTCAGCGTCAGGCGCAAAGGGCTGGGAAGGTAAAAAGCAGGCAGGAGTGGGCTGTAGAGGGAGGCCTGGAATTAAATGTGACAAATGCAAACACGCAGAGTCGTCGAAAACCATGCAAAAGCAAAACCCGTACTTCGTAGTCGTACTCCGATCCGGAGTCAGAAGCCCGGACTGCTCTGGCACCAGGAAATGTCAAGAGCGAAGTTAACCGAACACGAAAACAAAACGCAGTCTCGAGGCATTTTTCTTGATTCGGTTTCAGTTTCACTGGCAGCTAGAATTTCCATTAGTTAGGGGCGGGGGCGAGCTGTGGGCGTGGCTGAGGGGGTGCGTCAAACTGAGGCCTCGCACGCACCACCCACCGGGAAAATCGCAGCCAGAGTCAGGTTTCTCTTTCTATTTTTTTTTTTTTTTTAATAAATTAAATTAAAGTCGCATGAGAATCGTCTTATTTACCTGCTGAAGTCTGGGTTCTCTGGGTAAATAATGCCAAAAATGTTTCAAATATGCAAATGTTGTTATATACTGAAATAGGAGATTTTCGGGAAGGGAGTCCAGAGCCGTAGATGGTTGGGAAGTGGGTTTTGGCAGCAGGAAATGATAAATGGCGTGGTAATATAAAAAATGGCCAAAACAGCGGGCAGTCAAATAAAACAAAAAAAAAACAAAAAACAAACAACAAAAGTTGCTGTGCAGTCAAAAAAAAAAAGGAAAATATATATACCGAATGAGTCCGAACAAAGAATATATATTTCTATATAACAGACCCTGGCGAAACTTTTCTCCTTTTTTCCTGAACTTTTTTTTTTTGGTCAACACCGCGGCTGAAAATGAATGAAAAAAAAAGTGAAGGAAGCGGAAAAAATGGGCGCCGCATTGAAAATGGTGGGGAAAAATAAAAACAGGAAAACCGAAAGAGCAAAAGAAAAACCAACAAGCGAAGCAACATTTTCCACTTGGTAAAAAATTTTCGGTCTAGATATTTTGGCTTTTTCCTATCTCTCTGGCCCTCTTATCTTCCGCTATCTCTCCCGCCTTTGTCCTCCGTTTGTGTTACGCAATGTTTTCCCAAAAACACAAAAAAAAATGTATATATAGAAAAAAAAAAGCGACACACACCCAGTGACCCTAATTTTCAGTCCTTAGAGAACCAGCAAATACCAGGGCCAGGGCCATATCCAAGCAGCGAACCCATGAACCCACCCTGGGCTTGGGGGTCCAAGCTGGATCCCTCACTCTATTGTTTTAATTTCATTTATGGCTTCCGTTTTGCCTACTTCTGGTGACTTTTCGCCCGAGTCCTGCGATTCAACTTTTCGGTGATTTTCCTCATTATTCAAATGGTGTCAGGCTAAAGTTGTGAACTTCATTTAAATTTATTTTCTTGGGGCATTCATTTTAGTTTACAAAGCGCCGAGTTCTTTGGTTGGGAATAATACGATTTCCGAGATGCGATCGCCAAGGAAGGATATAAATTCTGGAAACTGAAAAGGGCTGGAAACTAAAAAATGTATATTTATGAAAGAGTTTTAATAAAGGATCTTAATGAGAAATAAATAAATTAAACAACTCTAGCTATCAGTGAGAAATGCATGAATGACTAAAGACCAAAGTTCGAGTTTGAACTCCCACGGCAAGTCCTTCCGTACAACCCTCCATTCCTGGCATCGCATTTAAATTGCGAGTGATAAGATACGCAGGACTCTGGACTGATAAGTCAGCGAATGGGAACGAGGACGCAGACGAAAACAAGGACTCAGTCAACATGCGCTTCCTTCCGGTTGCTTTCCTGCCGTTTCTCAGAGTTTTTGCGCCCCCGGGGGCAACCAGAAGGCTCGTGCAACTGCCACGCGCTTCGCATAGTTCGACCAACTATTTCTACACGGAGGGTTGGAGCGGAACCACATCGAAGATGTCTGCTCGCCAGCCTTGCGATATCTCATTTTTATAATTAAAACACTTGGGCCCAGGACATGTGCCTGGTGCTATGCCCCCTTGTTGGTATCTCGGAATTCCAGCGAACCGCCCTACCAAAGCCAGCAGAGTCCTCTGGCTCGGAGGGTGATATTTATCAGCTGGCGGGCGAGTGTGTGGTCCTGCTAACCCGTATCCTGGCCAACAATCTACGGCCATCTGATTGGGGGTAGTTGAACCGAACTGCGAATACTCCGACGGCGGTTGAGCTTCCAGTTAATACCAAATGCGAATCCTTAAGATATGGAGTCTTTAATTTAAATATATTTAATTTTACTTTTAAAAAGACTACCATACTCTCCACAAAAATAATTTAAATATATTCAGTACTCAGTCATCTTTTGTATAATTTCATTCGTTTTTATCCACTGGCTGCTGTTGAATAATTGCCCGAACAGAATCATAAATTTGTGGGTTCATTATTTTCCCATAAATCACAAGTTTATTTAATAATTATATTTAATAAATCAATATCTTTATCTGCTTCTCGTTTCTCGTTCCAGGTGAGTTCCGCGAGTATCTGCACCTAATGATTTGTCAAACAATTCCGTTAAATAAATGTGTATTTATTTTATATTTTAAAAAATGGAGTTCACTGAGAGAAGCAAAAGTTTTTAGCGTCCATAAAAAATGGTGAAAATGTCAGAAAACTTTGCCACCCAAAACTGAATTTATGAGTGCAGTTGGAGGGTAAGTTCGAGGCGCCTCCGGGCCAAAGGCACCAACTGGGCAGAAGCCAAAAGGCAAAAGCCAACGCAAAACCAACTCCTGACCACTGGCTAGAGGGCCGCAGCGAACGTCAGCCGACTGGCCGAGTTTATTAATTTAAAAAGGAAATTCTCGTTTAGTCACCTTTTGATTTAAGTTCGTACAATGCCAAAGTGCAGTTCAACTGGCGAGGAGAGAGTTCGCAGTGGGTCTGGTTAGTGGGTTGCCCAAAGAAAACACTTAGACGTTGTTCAACGAAAAGGTGAATGCATTGCCCTTCTGGCACAGTGGTATTAAAACTTTAAAATTATAATTTTTACTATTTAATTGTTAATACTATTTAAGGGACTTTCTTCCACTAAATATATATATTTAACTTTTAAACTTGTATTTCTGTAATAGTATTTTTAGTCCCAATTTTATTGCCGCCTAGTAAACCACTGTATCCTGCCTGTTTCCTTCCATTCAACTGCATATATTTCCTCGTATAGCCTCGTACACATATTCCCCATTTGTTTCGCATTTCCCCGACCATCTTTCTCGGTTGCGTTGAAATGTTCTCGATTTTGTTGCTGGTGACGATGTCCAGAGAACAGGGAAGTGAAAAACTCTGCTGCAACCGTGGGCTGTAGTTTGGTTTGTTTGTGTTTTTTTTTTTTTTTTTTTGCCCCCTCCCCTGTATGCCGAGTTCATTCAAACTCATTCAGTCACTCGTGCAGTTTTCTGGCTGGCAGGCCAGAGCCCCACAGAGCCCATAGCCCATAGCCCAGAACCATTTAAATATGCAAAAAGTTTGCACTGAATGCAGTAGATGTGAGTCGGCAACCCCCGCAGCTTTTCATTCCGAATCCGATTCCTACTCCGATCCCCCCCTGACAATCATGCGCAAAATGCACAGAGTTTCTACCCCAGACAGTGGCGGGGTGGCTGGGTTGGCTGGCCCAAAAAAGAAGGGGTGCCTGTTGGGCAAAAGTTGTTTCACCCCCGCAGATTGCATGCAAATTGGTTAAAGTGTGAATTTATGTGAGAAATATTGTTTGCTCTTGTTATGCACAAACAAACACTCACACTCGCACTCGAAAGACTCGACAAAATGATTTAGCTGCCTATGCAAATTGAAGTCAACTGGCTGACTGACATTTGATTTAAGCAGTTTATTATTTGTACGATGTACGCGACGCTTTTCGCTTGCCTTCTCAAATATTAATTGTATTTCGACTAAAAAATGTACAAAAGTTATTTAAGGCCCATGGCGACAGTCGTAAATCTCTCGCATTTAATTTGTTTCCATATTTATGTGCTTAAAAATTGCGTTTCATATGCATATTTCCATTTTTGTGCCACTGACTCCACAGCCATAAACACTCAATTAACGATTTTCAAAATTAATTTTTCATAAAATCCTGCACTCGGAGCACTGCACTTCCTCATTTCCCCAAAAAAAAATATAAATAAAAACCTCTACCATAGGCAAATTAACGGAAAATAAAGCGAAAATGGTAATTTTGTGGAGCTCTCCATTTTCTGTGATTGTGTCTGTGTGTGTGGGAAATGCATTAAATTTATGGGCAGTCCTGGGCGAGGACTCGAACCTGGAGACTACTCCTCGCTTGTGAAATGCGTGCGTCCGAAAAATTGTCGATTCGAATCCCAATCCCAGACCCATCCCTCGACTGTGCCTCAAATACATATACTTTTCGCAACTGGCGCCAATGCAAATGCACTATTTCGGGAGCAGTGAACTTTTTTGACGTTCCAGTGAATAAGATAAATTCGTTTTCATGTTGGACAACATTTGCACCGCATTTTCGGATAATATATCACTAAAGGATTCTCTTTAAAAAGCTTGGAAATTAAAGTCTCTTTAACACTTTATTTTATAAAAAATAAATACATCACTTATCTGCTTATAGCTTGAGTAAAATATCTCTATAGGGTTGGGATATCCTGGCCACAAGGACCAACTTGAACTTCACTTCCAGACAGTTTCTGGGGGGGAAAGAGACAGCCAAGGGAGCAAGGGAGATGCCATGAATTAAAAATGCAACACAAATTGCATTTGGCACCTGGGCAGCCCCCACTCCCCCGGGGATACTCACCTGCCACCCTAAACAAAAAAAACGGAAGTGGCAGACGAGTGAGCGAGTGAAAAGTTGTTGATAAATGAAGCAGGTCTGGGGCCAGAGGACGGAGGTGCTACTGCTACTGCTGCCTGCTCGCACAATTGAATTAGTCAGTCGAGCTAAATGCAGTGAGTTGAACAAAACGTGGCAGAGTCCATGGACACGCCACCTCTAAATTGAAGTCCAGGCTGGGCTGGCTGCAAGGTGTTGGCGTGTGGTCGAAACAAACAACACAAAAATTGCATAATTAAGTGCGGCTCACAGGTGCTAAATAGCCAAGTCCCTTTCTGGACATGCGAGATGGTTAGTTCGGCATATCTCGAGGTGTTGCAACTGCAACGAAAGTTACAACTGAATGGGGCGGGTTTCTAGGGAATTCCTGCAAGTTTTTTTTGTTAAAGTTTTTATTAATTTAAAGGAACAAATCAGGACATTATTTCCTCTTAAATTTCAACACTAAACTGAAATAAATTAATTCAGAATTCAAATTAATTCATAAACCTCTAAAACACTATAGCTCCTTAAAGTATGCAATGATTTTTTTAACTTTTATGTCCTGCCATTTTGTGATATCCTTGCCTTACTTGTATATGCTTTTTGTCGAATTTTCTGCAATTTTCCGCTTGAAATTGCAGACTTAAACGAAAAACAAAAACATGCAACCGAAAACGAGCGGGAAAATGGAAACAAGCCAACATCAGAGCCACGGAATTCCAATTCCCGCTTGCCAGTGGAAGCTACGACAAGAGACAGTGTTGCTGGCGTGACCCTCTTGCCGCCGTCCATGTCCCCTTCGCCACTTTTGGGGTTAAGTGGCTCAGGCCCAGGCGCATCCACAGACACATCCGCAGTCGATGCAGCTGCTGTTGTTGCACCCAGCACCACCCACACCACTGAGAGAGCCACCACTTTTCCCCCTCAGAAAATCTCTCCACTCGCCACCAAGCCCTGGGCATAATAAATAATTGCAACGCCGGCAAACATTTCGCGTTGCACTTTCTGCAACCAAAGCAAAAAAATCTGCCACAACTGCACGGGGACTGCGCCGCCCCCCCCATTCGCCCACTCACCCACGCCCATGCCGGGCTACGTGGGTCCTGTCCACTGTGTACCCCCCGCACTCCCCTCCCGGCCGATGGCCAGAGCAACTGTGCAACAGAATGAAGAGATTTTTATCGGCGATTCTCACTGATTTCATGGCAAATAAATCGCTCATTTTCGCTTAATTGGAAAATTATGGCTTTTTCGGCTTGTACATAGCTCTGGTTGGTTGTGGAGAGAGCGGGGTGATGAGGGGGGCTGAGGGGGAGAGGTCGAGTGTGTTTGATTTGCATGCATGTGAGTGGCAATGTTGCATGCCCCGCACATGCTTACATTAAATGCAGAAAATTGCCAACTTTGTTGTGGTTGGTGGAAGAGGCGAGAATATCTCGAGAGCCTTGTTCTGTTTGCCGATAAAATGTGTCTCGAAATAATTTAATTTTAGAATTTTTGTTGCAATATGAATTGGAAAGAAATATTCTAAAATATTATGTTAGAAAGAGAGATACAGAAATAGAAATAGAAATAGAAATAGATGTAGAACTAGAATATTATTAAAATTTTCCGCATTAGTTTCTTTGATAAATTTTTACTTTTCGGCCCTCTGCTACTATATATTCTATATATATATATTCTATATATTCTCTAAAACTACATATATTTCACATTTTCACCCAATTCCATTCAAGTATGGGAAAAGTTCCAATTTAACACGGTGTCGTCTCAGCGATGATTTATGGGCCGGAGAAAAAAAAGACGGGCGCAGGGAAAAAAGTCAAAACACAACTACTACGCCAACGCCAGCTTGCCGGGAGTTTCAACCCCCCCACCATACCCTAAGAGTGCCCCTCACCACGCCCCAGATCGCAGCACATGTGTGGCTGCCTCGAATTTTCCACCACCGCCATTGTCTGCCCGCTATCGCTGGGTGGCACTAAGCGACGGCAGCATCAAAATCAGGCGGCGGTATCATGGACGCCAACGTTATCGTTCTACCACCAACCCCAGTCTTGCCACACAGAGACAGCGACAGAAAGGACGATGGCTGCTCCTGCATCGCCACATGTTGTCGTGAGTTGGGCCAAAGGATTTGTCGACCTCTGCGGTCTCAAATTTCAATATCGTCCACGGACACACTGGCGCTAGGATAAGTGCAGGACAACGTCGAAGCCACTTGAGAGCCTTTTCCATCCGGATGGTTGGTGGGTGGACTGACGAAAGGATCTGCCGGAGGTTGGAGCGGAGAGAGAAAGGATAATTGAAGCTTTAAATCTCAAACAATACACTACCCAATTGGTCAAGGACAAGCTCAACATTAAATCAATTTCCTTCCGCGATTAACTCTCTCACTTCACCCTCGATAGAAAATCCTTTCTAATGGAAAACATCCTGCACATCCTAGTCCGCTTCGAAACCGAAATCCCGCCCTGTTCTGTCATAATATCATAAAAATGAAGTTAACCTTTAAACAAGTTGCACCTCGGCTGGGGCAGCCAACGGCCAGGATTTCTGTGCACGCCGGTGCGAGTGCAAAAGAGAGAGTCCTTTCTTGGTGTCCTTGTCTGCGTAAAGTCCGCAGTGCCCCTTGTGCCGAGTGTCTGTCTGTGTGTGCGTGCATGTGCGACTATGATTAATTACTTTTGCATACATTTACATACAAATTTGTTGCCACATTGTCTGCCTCGGCCATCGCCAGTCCATTTCCCAACCCTTGCTTCCCTTTTTTCACCCTTCACAAGGGGGGTTGGTGGTGCCAGGCCGGGCTCGGCTTTCCTGCCCTCGGCAGGGTTAATTTCATATGATATTTTTCATTTTGTGCGCAACGAGAACGGAAGGAAGTTGATTTGACAAAAGTTTTTTTATGCTTCTGCATACTGGATGCGTTTGGCTTTGGCGCTGTGTCCGCTGGACTTGTTAATTGCATTTAAATATTTCATTATTTCAAAATTTGTGCGTTGAGTCAGGAAGGTGGAACTTAAAGCCAAATATCGAGTAAATTTAAAAACATAAATTAAATAATATTAAAAGATTTGTATCCCATTTGGTTGTCCATTTATCAAGTCCTGTTCCACCCTTTCACAAAAAAAAAGGACGAAGAAGCGGAAGGCAGCTAATTTCTGTAATTAAAAACTCATATAAAATGGTTACACCGAAATCTCCACGCTGCCTTTCAGAATTAACACGACTTTTCCACTTTGCTACCCTCGGAAACACAATCACACACTCGCACACGAATGGCAAGGATCTGCAGGAGGTGAGCCAAAAAAGGGTTAAAGTCCCAGCGGAGGACGACGCAACGATGACGACGATGAGTCCTGCGGCTATTTTGGCTTCCTTCTGGCGAGGTCTGCAATCAGGCTCGGCAGCTGCTTCGCCAGTTAACCTGTCGCCCTGTATCCTTCCTTCTTCCTTAACCCACACCCCCCCAAAAGGTCCTGCACCCTTTGGACTCCCCTCGGCCGTGCTGTGTTTTATATAATAAATGAGCTAGGTGGGTTAAAGGCGTATTTCTGTCTAGTAAATTAGCAAAATACACGCAGAGACAAAGCACACACACGTGTGTGCCAAGTCGGTGGGTGAGTGTGAGTTGCCACACCTCCTTTTTTGGGCCGAAAATCCCCGAAGGAGTGGGGGGGGCTGGGGGACTAATGGGTTGCCGTGTGCTCTGATTGAGTTCGGCACAAATTGCTACTCAACCGAAACCATCATCAACCCCGACTCCTTATACATATATCCTTTTGTGTCCCTGCTAGTATGTGTGAGGGCCAGAGAGTATCCCCAGTTGTCGCCTTGTTAAGTTTAAATAATGCTTTCTGCCATTTCCTCTGTGCCAAGGTCATTCAAAATTCAAACCAAGCTTGCATATTTTCCAGCTTTGGCATTTTGGGGTCGCCCTTTCGGCCTGGAGATGGAGTCGGAAATATTTCCAACATTGTCTGCGAATTTCTGCCGCATCATAACTTGAACTTAAATGAACTGGCTTCATTGAGAGGCACTTTCAGCCTGTAGTTGCAACTCCACCACCGCACCCACACAGTTGCAGAGACACCTACACCCACACTGCCACTCGCACACAGACAGTGGAACAGTTGTCGCACATGCAATTTATGGCAAATTCCAGGTCTCAATTGGTTCCGAAAATGGAAATTGAAGTGAGATGGCGAAGGGAAATAGAGCGAGAGAGAGAGACAGAGGTGGGGGGAAAGAGAAAGAGGTGGGAAATTTATTCCAAGCCCAGCCTTGAAGTGAAATTTAAACTGTTGAAGAAAATACCAGAAAGGCAAGAATTTTATGGAGTTATTTTGAATTTAAAAGAGTTAGTCTCTTTTGTGCCCTAATTATTAATTTTATTTAAAAAGTTTAGACTTGTTTTAAGCTATAAAATGCTTAAAAAGAAAAGGACTAACTAAAATCCCCTACAATTTAATTTTCAAGCCATTAAAACTCCTCCCAAAACCAAACTCACAAGCCCTTGAATCATTTTTGAAAATTAATAAATCAAGATGGTTGACCACCGATTAAACGGTAACTAGTTCAGGCCAAAACCCATAACGGAACTCTCTAAACTGAGTCACTAACTGTCGGTGGAAAAAAATAGTCAAACAAAGAAAAAAAAATCAACAAAAAACGACGTGCCGAAATTGCCGCTTTTGTCTTATGAATTTAGATTGGATCGGCAGCCGTGTACCGCTTCTGACCATGAAGACGGAACCATGTAAAAAGTTAATCACTTACCGCTGTCAGGTTCGCTTAGTCAATATTTCGCCGGGGCAAGCTTTTCATCTGGACCGCTCTGAGCTGGGAACGCGAAAGATTCTTATCGCCTCGACCGCAATGGACAGGGCAAATTCATGGCGTAGAGTGAACAACACGAATCATAGTCACATCATGTACGAGCTAGACAGCCAAACAAGATATAGACAAAAAATGGATGAAAAAACATTGTACTTGGGGTTCAGGTTCAGGGTTTGCCAAGGGGAATATCACAGAAGCTATCGTTGGCGCTACGACAACAAAAGGCGACCTTACCGACACATCGTTCATTTTAATTTGCACAATAACTCACATCCAACCAAAGCTAACTCGTTTTTTTCTCGTTTGCAAAATGAAAAAATAATTACCCATGTTGAAGAGGCCACAAAAAAAAAACGACCGAAACTCGAAAGGTTAATTTAAATTTCAAGTCACACAAGAGACCAGAAGCAACATGAGTTGCTGTGGCACTTCTGCTCCTCAATTTCCCCCTGGCCTCCACTTCGGATAGTGTCACGAAATAAATATCTTACAGGTTACTTCGTCCCAGCTCTCCATCTTTCGCTTGCAATTCATCAAAATGCAAAACTCGTTGGCAAAAGGACGACAGCTCACAAAATATGAAATAAACACTTGGGATTCGCCGGTTAGTGGAAGCCAAACAAATAAAAGAGACATAAATGTATGTGAGAGGGGCGAAAAGACTCCACTCCATAAGGCTGGGGAGTTGGAGTTCCACTTGAAAATCAAGATCATCCCCTGAGATGATGATTATTGTTTATTAAGTGTCGGCTCTGTCATAAAATTAAAAGGAACTTCACTTTTTATTGCCTTACGTTTTGGCTTGGGGTTTTTATTTCCCTTTTTGTACGAGTCTTTATTATCGTATGGCGACTGTGTGTGGTCTTTGTGGAAGACTCAGTGTCTTCACTTTCCAACCAGGTTGGTCTTTTGTCTACAAATTATTTACAAGACTTGGCGGAACTTGAATTATTTCCCATTCATTTTTATTAGTGCGTTGATGGTTTTTTGAGGGGGGTATAGAAAGTGGCACTCGTTATTTGAAAGTAAAGTTAATATTTAAAAAATTACATTTTATTTTATCTGTTTTATTCTTCCCTTGCCATATTGTTCAAAAACAGGACATTATTGGCCTATCAAATGGGAAATTTTAGTGACCCTACTTTAAATATCCTGTAAAATATCCTCTTTCCTTTATAAAAAAAACTTGTGGCAAAAGCTCTTTGAAGGACATAAATGTCCTGAGCTTTGGAAAAGTCTGTACCTACACCAAAAGTCCCCTGGGGAAAAGCTCTTTTTCACAAAAATCCCCATCTCATGGTCCTGAATTGCCCGAATCCTTCAAAATGTCCCTGCTATCCTTTAACCAAGACAAAAACCATCAGAATATCCTTGCCGTGAACTTTCATTGGCCGTCAGTTTTGCCGCCAGCCGTTAGGGGGCGCCAAAAAATATATTAGGTACTGACAATTCCCTCACCCAACCCCTGACTCGACAAACTCTCACTATTTATTTTTAGCGACAAGTGCAGAATTTGATTTTAGGGAATCAGCCGCGGAGCATTCAAATGCCGTTCATTAAAAGGTCCACCGTGTTGTCTGCATAAATCAAACGAACGCACTCCAATTCTGGGAATGCCGGGCCACCCACGAACAGCACCCGAACGGAATTATTAAACCCAGCCATCGATCGATCGCTGGATCGAGTTCAACCAATTAATTAAGTATTTCAATCACAGACGGCGACTTAAGCGGCCAAAAACTATTTTCGCTGTTTAATTTTACGATTTTTTGTTTTGGGGGATGGCTTTTTACGATTTTTTTACGACTCCCGGCCATAAATGACAAAAATATTTATGGATGTTTTTTGAGTTGGCTGTCCGATCTGTCACTCACGTGTCAGGGCCCCCACCAATTCGCTCCCCAATGAAGGCCTACCCTGTCAAACTTTCAACAATTACGCAGCGTGCACGAAATTATTTTCGCGATCAAAACAAACAACGCAAATAGCGCAAAAAATTTGCATACATATGAATTTGGAAACTGTTTCGCCTAGGTGGTCCGTCCCCCACCCATCTATAATCCCCACGAGACTCATAAAAATGTTTTTGAATTCCAAGGGTTTGCCTGCCTGCCTCTTCATAAGTGCTACGTGCGGCGGAGCGTGTCCGCAAAAATAAATCGAAACTCAGAGCAATTTGCGTAAAATTCCTTCGAGTCTTGGTTGCAAAATTATTAGAGGGGGATCATAGAGTACACTAAGTGTTTACTTTCTTTTGCTTTTACCAGCAGTTACCAGCCAAGTACTGGTCTGCATAAATCATGATACAAAGTAAGCAATCATCATATTCAATCTAATCGCTGCGATCGTCTCAAAATCTTGTCCTGAAAACTGAAAGCCTCGATGCCTTAACGCTTTTTTCTGTCCCGTGCAATTAACAATCAAAGAAGGCAACCAAATCGAAGCTTGCCCATTGTTGGCACCGCAACCTTCTAAACCAGGTGCATACATGTGTCACTCCTTCTGTCGCTCTCATAAGGTCTCCGGAAAACCAAAAGCAAAGTAACAGAACAACAAAACACTTTGCACTTTCAGTGTCTTTGAATTTTGCCCAAGCAATTGCATTGAAATCGCATTATTAACGCCTGCAACGAGTGACTTGCACTCCAAGTCGCCGCGGCCTCCATTCAATTCACTTACCAAATTGGCAGCAGCCAGGCCAGGCCGGGACGGGCCGGGCCGGGCCGGGCCAGGCTTACGGGTGTGAAAATAATCTGTTTAACGAGGGAGTTTTACAAAAGACCCGAAGATGCCACAAAAAGAGGCAGCACCAGCAGCGGCCCCGATAAGGGGCAACAACAAACGAGCAACAATAATGACATTTGGCGCAAATGAATGAGAAGCGCAGACTCAAAATTCCCCGCCGCGCTCCCTCTCACTCGTTCACCGCAAAAGGATATGACAGCAGCGTCCGACGATCGGATGCGATTCGAGCCTGAATCAGAGAGCCTGGAACCTAAACTGAAACCAAAACTGAACCTGACAGCCGCCTGGCACTTGGTCTTTGGACTTTTGGCTGTGAGTCTCCAGCTTCCTTGTTATTCTGTTAGTGATCTTTTTTTTTTTTTTTGTTCCTGCTTCAGGCTTTGGGTTCCTTATGCGATCCGGACGCTGACATTAAAAGGTGGGAAAATGTCAAAAGTTGGCTAGGAAACAGAGGCACCTTTTGTTTTTCGGCTGCTAACTGTGGGATAGCTTCTATCTAGGTTTTATTTCTATTTTTGGATTTTTAAGGCTTGTGATTGTTTGAAGCTTAATAATTTATTGTCCAAAAACATGAAAAAATTAAAATAAAACGCGCAAGAATAAAATTCCCAAAGAATTCCCAAATTTTACAAGCGCGCTTTGGCCGCCAGACCACAGATGGCGCCAGCCAATGGCGTTAATTTCCCTCAAATGCATGTCTTTTTTATAAAATATTATAATTCCCTTTTATTTTTCATTTCCAGTGCAATTTTGGATTAACCCAGGTGTAAATGGATTACAAAATTGGATTACTTACATGGATTACCACAATTTAGCAGCACATCGAATAAGGTATGGGCCAAATTGAATCAATTTTCGTTACACAAATGTTTAACCCATGACACGGGCGCGCTCACTATTAATCCTAAGTGCTTCCTGTGATTTTATGCAAATCGAACAGATCGCCGGGCAGGCAAGAGCTCGAAAAGCAATGAAAAAGGAGAATACCGAAAGGGGACCGCGATTCAATGTACAAATGACAGTTGGCTGTGACATAAAACAGCGACTTAAAGAAGATGTTAAGCGTTCTGCAGTTGCATGCCAACATCTGCCGAGCCAACAACAATTTTCCCCGCCGGACAAAAGACATTTTCATTTATTCATTGATAATGCTTTAAGAACTAAAACGAAAAAAGAAGCTTTAGCAACGACAAAGGCCAGCCACAGGGTAGTGGGGGGGAGGGGTGGAGTGCGAGGCGCAGAAACATGCGACAAAACAACATAATTTAAATTTTGCGCATGCATCAGGTTCTTTCCCCATCCAGATACAAAAAAAGAGCCGAGCAACATGTTGCCGCAACACGCCACGAAAACCGCCAGCAACAAGCTTCGCCTGCCTGCCTGCCTCCTCTCTCTTTCATTCAGCCACCATCCGTCTCTTTTCTCGGTTCTTGGCTCGTAATCCGGTAGCAGTAGTGGCTTTTAGCCGCTGCCTCGATTTGCTTTGAATGAAAATGAAATTATCGCATTATTAACTATGAGGAAGGATGCTTGCTGCTGGCCGAGCGGAGCTGCGGACAGGGCCCTAACAAGATGGTCTAAGAGGCCGAACTCCCCATTTGTGGGTCTGGCCCCGACTGCATACTTAACAATAAAATGAATTGTTAATTCCCTTGCACTTTTTCCGCCAACCAACTGTCTTTTTTTTTCCTGGAGGCTCTGCCCAAAACAAAATCCAGGACTGCCTTTTGGCCCGCTGGCCGTTGTAATGCTCAAGTGCCTTTATTTTATCTGCGGCACAATCTTTCATTTGTTTGGAGCGTGATGGGCGAGGCACAGTGGGCGTGGTCAGTGGAAAATATAATCCTAAAATAGGGAGGATACTAAAGAGAGGATCTAATATAAAAATAAGAATTATTATCAAGTAATTTATATTTTATTTTAATTTTTATACATTTCATGCTTGTGTAGCCCACTGTATGTTGGACTCTCCTTTAAGCCAAACACCGAACTTGTTTCATTTTTTTCTCCGTCTGCCCATCGTTGGCAGACCAAAGTAGCCAAACTAAAGAACCAACCGAACAATTGTTTGCGCGCCAATTGTCTCTGTCCCGAGGTCCCACTGTCCCGCCGGGGCTGGGTCCCACCACAATGGTACGGACCCCAAGTCTTTCGGGGCTACGGCAAATGTCTTCTTCCACAGAATTTGAAACGGAAACATCGAACACTTTGTTTTGGTTCTTGTTTCACATTTAACTTGTTTTTTTGCATGAGATTTTTTTTAAGGTTTAGTTTTTTCCTTTTTTTTATGAAACTGAGTTTGGAACAAAGTTTGTAAGCGCGCGCATGCGTAAGTCGCTCGGTTTGGTTCAGTCACGCAATGGGTTTCGGAACTCTGGGATCTGGAGTCTGGGTATTCGGATTGGGAACAGAACCGAACGCAGCACGTAACTGCAGCGACTTTAGTCAAAATTAACAAGCCTCAAAACACAACTTCCAGCGCATGCAAATTCGTTGTCAAAATAAAATAAAACGAACCAGAATTCGAACTTACAGTGAGAAAAAGTTAGTCTTCCTTAGGAGGCATAAGGAACACATTTTATTATCCTGACAATTAAAAATTTTGTTCACTGCACTCGGGGATCGGGTGGAAAGGAGTCAAGAGGGGGGCAGGCACCTCCAGTTAAGCGATAAATGAGTTACTGACGTCCGAGCATGTGCATGTCCAGTATCAGCCTCCATTCGAGGCTCCACTCCTTCCCGGCCACTCGAGTGTCTTGCTCCGGGCCAAGAAGGCAGCTAACCGGGCCGAGCAGGTGCTACATCGGAGGAGAGGCCTCGGGAGTCCCTCCACGGAGCCACGGAGCCACTGAGCCCCCGCCGCAGCAGCATTTCAACAGCCTTCAAAAAGCATTTCCAGACAGTCTCATATGTAAATTTATGCACCAACCCAGCCGCTCTCAAGGTGAAGTGGGCGGGTTGGTGGGTTGGTGGGAGGTGGGGGCGTCACCTGAGGCCCAACACTCGCACTCGCCGTAGAAGAAGAGGCCGTGGCGGAGGCGAACAAAAATTGATATATGCCCGGGTTATGGTAAAAATCAACTAATTGATCTGCGGCTAACATGATTTTTATCTTTTGAGAACTTAATTATTTTCTGTTTCTGTTTCGCACAGCCGTGCCAGTTGGGACTTCCAATTTGAAATCGATATGGAGCCAATATATGTACCTATGGACGGACAATTCGATATCTTAACCAACTGACAGGGGACAGAAACAGAAACAGAAACTGAGATACTGGAGCGGATGCGTTGGAATGCGAAGGTCTTCGTTATGGAACTCGACTTGAGTGGTTTCTTGGTTTTGGGGGCTTTGATTTTGGGGATTTTTAAAAAGATAATAATATTCATGTTAATCAACATTTTGCTTTAAAATTGTATTTATTTAAAGCTGATATAGCCTTCTATTCTTTCAGTGTTGCGAAAATTCGTTAGCCCCATTACGATTGGTTGGCCAAAAGCGATTACCTTGAAGGGGGTCAAACGTGCGTATGGGCCAAGACCAAAAAACCAAAATACATCTAATTCTTGTCGTATGCCTTAAACGATCGAAAGTTTTATGTTTTGTTACAAATACGGAGACCGAGGCAGGGAATTTATGCTAATACCCCACGAAGCAGTGTTGATCATTATGCGAGTCAGATCGGGACAGTATCAGCATTATCCGATTTGGTTTTGATTGAAAAATACGAAAATCAATACAGGGCTAAACATACATATTTGTTAACTTGGTAAGAACTCTCAGGACTCACTCCTCTGAGAGAGCAAGAGAGAGGAGTTTGAATTTTGGCGCCAAACTGCGGAAACAGCTGTTGCGGCTCTTAAGAGAAAATCAAGATAAGAGAGTCTGAGAGGAGCGCTCTCTCGCTCTCTTAAAGCAGCTGTTGTTGCCAGGGTGGGCGCAGCATCTGCCACTCGCAGTCTTCACTCTTCATTTTGAACTCCATAATGGTTGATTCTGAAGTTGCCGACGGCAAATCATG
This sequence comes from Drosophila monieri, assembly GCA_035047585.1. Lineage (NCBI taxonomy): Eukaryota > Metazoa > Arthropoda > Insecta > Diptera > Drosophilidae > Drosophila > Drosophila monieri. Next base: position 315,346 of record JAWNPJ010000115.1, on the reverse strand, counting down.
GCCGCCTTCCTGTTTCGATTCTCTCTATTGTTGTTGTGTGCCATGTGTTTGTGTGTGTGTGTATTTTGCGAATTTAAATCCAGCGGCCATTTCTAATCCTTTCTAATAAAAAATTAAATCTTTCTAATTCAGATATTTTTTATTTGTTGTAAAAAAAAGAATATTGGTTGTTAGTGTTTCTTGTTTTCAATTTTAGGTCCTTCAAACTTGCCTAACTAAAGATACATTTGCCGACGGCAATGAGATGTGTAGATACATATGTATCTTTAAGATATTTTGTTAAATATTTCACAATTATATCAAGAAGACAATAAATACCCCTTTAAATGTTTGTTTCTTAAAATGTTTAATTAAATAGACTAATCCTTATCAGTTTCTGATCCTAGCTTCCAATTAGTGAATAAAATTAGCATAGTAACTGTTCTTCTTAATCCCCTGAATATTCTCTGTTCAATCAGATTCATTAAACAGCCTTTCAGTTGGCTTTCAATCGATTCTCACATCAATTTAATGCACACCCTTGGGCGCCAATAAACACCCAAGTTCTGTTTCCCGCTCCCGCTCTAGTTCCCACCAATTGCCAAATATTGTTCTTGCGCTTCTTTAATTCAACTTTAGCTGGCTTTGGTTTTCATTGCTGTCTTCTCGTTTCGTTCTCATTTTTTTTTTTTGTTTTTTTGGATGGAATTGGCACTTAAGTTACTCAAGTGGAAAAAAGTTTTTGTTTTTCGTTTACTCGATATAACTATACAAAAACGAAGAGAAACAAAAACAAACACGCACTCTGGCCCCAACAAACAAACACATGCTGTCCTTGTTCTTTCTTCGCTCCATCTCGTTCTTTGGCCTGTCAGCTGGATTTCTTCACGGGGGTTACTTTGGCCCCCCATTTGCCTCCCCCCTCCCTGGCGGGCTATTTTGCCTGCAAAAGTTTACCCTCTCTTGTTGTTCAATTTTTTCTTCTCGCTCGCCTCTTTTATCCAATTCAATTGAAGGCTGACAGCGGCAAAAATTTTCATTATGAAATTGGATCGTTGTCAATTTGGTAAGCAATCGGAGGAGAAAAAAAAACGCTCAAAGGGGGTGGCGGTAGAGAGATACTTCTTGGACCTAGGGTCATTATGGTTATTGCCCCGCTAGCTAGCCTGGATGTCTGCAAATTGTTAGCACCTGTTTGGGCCTACAACTTTTTTATGGCCGAGGGTGTTTTTGTTTCTATTACCTGTTTATCGCTGCATCTTTACAAATCGCTGTTCACCTTGAAGACGGTTCGAAAGTAAAGTGAAAAGGCTAGAAAACAGAAATACCAAAATTCCGCTGTGCATCGCCTCCTTCTTCTGCCTCAGTTCATAAATTAGACTTGTCTTTCCTCCTCTCGGGGTTTCTTCTGTATTTTTATTTTTTTCCAAGGGGGGTTTTGGGGTTTGTTAGCCAGTGATGTGATAATTGCGGCTTGGCTCGGCTTGGCTTACTTTGTTCGCCATTTAATTGTTAGTAATTTGTGCTTTCGCGTTCTCTACTTTCCTCCCTCGGCTTTTCCATGTGGGTTTCCCTTTTCATTTGCCAGTCATTTATTCATTTATGCAAGCTGGACTTTTTTTTTCCCCTGTATTTTCTCTCCGCTTAGAGTTGGCGAAATTGTTCAACAAATTCTCGCTCGCACGCATTGCTGGCTACGGATGCCCTTTAATCCATTGTTACTGCTATTGCCGGTCTATCTCCTTCTCTTGGCCAACTTGGGGTTTTGTTGTTGCTCACTTTGCTGGGTGGCAATGGCAATTGCAATGAATGTTGTTATTTTGGCTTCACTTGCACCTTTACGCTTCGTGGTTTGTGTCTAAGCTTTGACGTGCACTTCCTTTTCATGTTAACGGAAGCGTGACAACAACAAAAATAAGGGAACCAATAAGCCAGGCCAAAATGGTAGTATTTTATTTCAAAACAAAAATATTTTAGCAACTGTACTGATTATAAAAACAAACATATTTAAAAAAAAAAAAGAATGTGTCTTCTGTGCAAAATTCCCTTGTCGCTGATTCCAAGAAATAAAATTTTTATAAAAAAATACGATAAACAGAAGTAGAATAAGCTGAACAAAAATTGTTACTCAGAACATTTAAAGAACCTCGGAGACCGCAAAAGAAGAACTTTGACATTTTCCGTTTTGTGATCAACGTCGGGAGCTCCCCAGTCCCAGTCCCAGTCTCCGTCTCAGTTCCTCATCCCCAGTAAGCCAGCCTCCCCCTTCGGCTGCCACTGGAGCCGCCACCGCCACCGCCCCTGGCTACCCCCCCTTGCAAAAATCCCCCCTCCTGTCATTGTGTTCAACGTTTTCATGTTTTTGAGCACAAAACTTTTTTGGGATTATTTTTGTGCGACTTTTCGGGCATGTGAAGTTGACTTTTTGACTTTTTCGGTAGAATAACATGGACTTTTGTTTCATCTCCAGTTTGCCTTTTCTTTCCTCGTTTATTCGCCAGCGAGTTTATTCATAGTTTTGTGGAGCTTTCGGGTTGTCACCTCATCTTCATTTTTTTTTTTGTCTTCTCGGTCGGGCCTCGCATGTGTCACAAAACCCAAAATGCGACTGCGGAAATGGGAAATTGTTTCCTCGGCGGGTAACAAGCTTGACCTTCACACTCTGATGAGATGCCACGCCCACTATTGAATCACACGCACACATCCATGGCCCTCCTCTTGTATTTATATTTGAATTTGTATTTTGACGATGGGCCATAAATCAACGAAGCAAAACTACAGAAACAGAAAAAGTGTCAGGCTCTTGCAAATTACTTGGAACTTGACATGGCATCGCCATTTCCCCAGGATTTTAGGCCTGGGGCCTGTGGGAATCACTTGGCTTATATCAAAATGCTTATATACAATACAATATTTACATATATTCATCCCACTATATCTGTCCTTTACACTCGACTATGCCCCACTTGTGCTGAAATGAGGGTCCCAAAAATTTCGAGCAACATGTGTGGGCGTTCTGTGGTGGGAATATAATATAAATATATCTATAAGTAGTAAGAAAAAAATGGAAAATCAAGAAAAGTTTTTAATGCAGGAATTGGTGGGGAATTAATTCACAAATCGTTTAAGGTATTCCGCTCAAGGATCAGACCTAAATGGACAAAGATATAGACAATGCTGAGGGCATTAAGGGGCTTCCATCAGAAAAAGTTTAAAAAAATCGATCCAAAAATGTAATCTGAGGTTTTAAGATAGAATTTCAGGGAATTTTTTCACCAATCGTTTAAGGTCCTTGCCCTCAAGGATCGGATTAAAATTGACAAAGATATAGGCATCGTCATATACCACCTATCCAATATTATTATGAACCGATTCATAATCCTGATTGCGACCTCCTTACCAATTATTATTCCTTAACAGAAAAGTTTTCAATAATAATGCAAGCCAAGAATCGCCAAGTTTTCCATTGATATCGAAGGCAGTGGTACGAACGGGCAGCAGCCGGAAAATTACGCTAATCAGTCGCTCCACTGGCGATTAGCGACTACAAGCCGAGAGCCAACAATAAATAAATAAATCAAATTCCCAGCAAACAATAGAAGCAATAGGAATTATAATACAGCGAAGGAGACTCTGCGGAGATGAAGAGGCCAGGCCGGCCGAAGTTTGCCAAGTGATTTGGATAAGTTCGATATTGCGTAGGCAAGTCCATAAACTTTTGGGGGAAGTTCCACTGTCGGCCACAAGGGGGGTGGGGGTGGTGGGGGCTGCGTGTGGAGACTGGCCAACAAATATTTTGACATTTTTCCAGCAGCAGCCATAAATCACTCAGCAAGCGAGCGAGTGAAGCAGCATCGGACGCCTGACATGATTTCTGTGCGCTGGAATCATAATTAGAAAATTAGTTCAAGTAACTTTAGTCCTTTGGTCTGGGAGAGGGGTGTTTGAAGGGGTGAAGGTTTAAATAATTAATTAAAAATTTAAAGGATAATTTTGTTAGATGGGATGGAAACTACAGATAGTAACTTGTATCATGAAGAATCTAGGATCATTGAAAAAATGATCATTTGTAGTATAAGCCCCTCCATTAAAGATCTCTCAGATACCTCTCTCTTTCTAGTCTCCTCTTCCTGTCCCTGTCGTTCTGGGTCTGCAGATTGTCAAGTGCTAAGTGCTCGCAGGAGCAACTCGAGCACTTTGACAGACTATTATGCGAGAAAGGTTTCTTTCACTTTCCATGTCCGCCAAAGAGAGGGGATAGCGGGGTAAGGGGTGCGCCCAGAGAACCAGAGAAACGGAGAAACGGAGAAACTGAGAAGCGGAGGAGCGAAAGATGTTCGAGTCGCTGCGGAACTGTCATTTCCGTTTTACTTGTAAAATGAACATGGAAGTATTCGAGGCAGCCGACAAAGTGGCAGCAGTATCAGGAACTGAGCTGTAGCGGGCGGAAAGGCAAGGAGCAGCTGACGCTGACTTGTTATATACTAAACTGGCCGGGCGGCGGTGGGGAGTGGGGAGTGAGGAGTGGCGGGGTTAGCGGAAGGATGAACCGGCCCAGACAGACAGAAGCAGAGACAGACGGCCGGAGCGAGAGGGAGACAGGCAGACACAAAGGGGCGGGCGGACGGAAAGACGGAAGGACGGACGGACAGTTGCGTTTAACGTTTTTCGCAAAAAGTTTTCGCTTCGCTTTCGTTGTACATTCAGCTCCAAAGGAAATTGCCGGCGAGCGTCAGAAAACGAAACTAAGGCAGTGATGTCAGTGTTAAAAAAATGTATAAAAAATAGCTTCAAAATTTTAAAAAAGAAATATTTCTAGAAGTAAAAAGATATTAAGACTTTAAACTTCACAAATTTTATAAACAGAATAAAATAGCTTTTTAAAAGCCCGCCAATTTGGTAGCACTAGCAGCTGGGTATGGGGCTGGGAGAGTGTCTGAGGGGGTGGGGCTGCTGTGGGGCAGCAACAACGCAACCAAGCATTTCGCACTGCTCCCGCTCCGAAGGTAACAACGCAAGAAAATGCCAGGCAACAAGACAAGCAGAACTGACGTAAAAAGATTTTTGTGTTTCCCCCCGGACTACCCATTTCGCGGCCCGCCGTCACCCCCTTCCTTCCGCCCAAGGGGGGTGGCGTCTGGTTGGCTTGCGGATTGAAGCCTCATCATGGAGCTTTCGCCCTCAACAATAATGCGAAGGCGATCTTTAAACGCTGTCCGTGCGGAGAAGTCCATTACGGGGAAACTCAAAGAGCAAAAAGGCATTTTTCCACGTGCCACTGTTGATTGGGATTACTTTTAATTAAAAAACGATAACATTTAAATACAAATATATATTTTCGAAGTATTTTATCCACAGCTCCATTATGAATGATAACTAATTTTAATGAAAATACCCCAAAAAATGTTAGAGCATTTTTCCACTTACAATGCAACATTTTTGTGGCAAGATAACAAAAAAAAAAAACCAAAAACTATTAAGCGATGGAAGGGAAAATTTTAATGAAAAGTCCTTTGGCCAGCATGCAAAGCCACTTGAAAGGACTTCCGGTCTCCATGCCCCAAAAACTTCCCTCCCTTTCGCTCTCTCGGTGACATGAATGCTGACAACGTGTCTTAGTTTGCACAAAACGAGCTCAAGAGATGCACTCGACACACACCCACACTGATGTGCCTTTGCAAGGACATGGCCACCAGTTGTTGACTCCTTCTGCCAGACTGCCACAGTGTGTGTGTGGGGGCTGTCATGTAAAAGGAATTTTAATTTAATTACAAGTCAAGTCTGATAAGGCGAGAGGACGGTGGACGTGGAGATTTCTGACAGTTTGCTGCAACAAATAAATATTCACATTAATAGATTAGCCCGCCCCCCGGCGACCCCCTCGGAAAATCCACCTTCCGCGTTGATAATCAATAATAAAAATCAAGTCCGCATAAATCATTTCCTCCTGTCTAGCAAGATGGTTATCGGGAAAATTAGGAAAGCTTGAGGCACTCCATGCCACCCCACCATCCATGCCCCTGGAAAACTCAAATTCATTTTCAATTTTCATAATTTTCGGTTGAGAGAATTGCGCCGTCGGCGTTGACACCAAAATCAATATCTCCGAAAATTCCTTGCAGGCAGTTTTTCCACAGGTATTTTTTAGCTCAAATGCTTTGTCATATCACCAGACGAGTGAGTGGCCCCTTGCTTGCCACACACACACCATCACACAGAAAAGACTTTCCACACGTTGCGGCAAGGCCGCACGTTCGTGCGTTCGTGCCAAAAAATAATTTCCTCCTTGCCAGACGCAGCAGCAACATCAACAGAAGGAGATCGTCGAGAGGACGGAGCGGGGCAGTGGCAGTGGCAGCATCCGAGGGGCAACTTGAGCGCACTTATTGTTATCAACGTCTGAAATATGGCATTTTAATTTTATTAGCTGCCTTTACATGCAGCACACTTCCAAGCCAAATAAATGTGCAGATGATGATGGCCGTGGCTAGCTGACGATGACAATCTCCGAGGCGACAATGGGACTGAACTGATTTCTGGGATGCACTCGATAAAGGAAATTAAATATAATGGGGGTTTCAGTAATCATTTAATCATTAAGAGTATAGACTACTTATGGGTAGAAAGCATAATTCTTTGAAGAATTAATAAAGATGGTTGATCAATGCTTTTATGATTAATTAGTTATTTAATTTTTATATTATTTATGAATTAAAATATCAACTCTACTACTCTCCCATTGGCTCCCATCGTACTGGCTGTTATTGTTCTGGTTTTTCGTGGTGCCTCCACTTTTCGACAGCAGCCTGTGACCGCTCAACGCTGATGGTGGTGGTGGTGCCACTGGGGGAGGTGGCTGGGTGGTGCTCCTAGGGGGTGGCATCTCCTACCAGAAGAGAGCGAGAGCCGCCCACTGCGCATGCCGAGAACCTCAAAGAGAATGGAGACTGGAGCGAGTGGGTGGGGTGGGGTGGGGTGGGCTGGCTATCAAAGAGCCATAAAGTTATAGTTGCCACAGCAATGAAGTCATTGCCCAAAGTTTATTGCTAGTTGGAAATTGTGTTATTATTATGTGGCGGTGGCCACTCTCTCTTCTGGGCGCCCCATCTCGTTCGCTGTGACCCTGGGGCCGCTCTCTTATCCCCCCCATCTCTTCCCCCCCCCCCCTACCATAAAGTTATATTGCCACAGCAATGAAGTCATTGCCCAAAGTTTATTGCTAGTTGGAAATTGTGTTATTATTATGTGGCGGTGGCCACTCTCTCTTCTGGGCGCCCCATCTCGTTCGCTGTGACCCTGGGGCCGCTCTCTTAAGTGGCGACCCCTGCAGGCGGGATAATTTATTGCTCCTTGATTTCCGCCCCCCACCCCACACCCTATTGTTGTCATTTTGGGGGGCTTTTGTTAAGCATTTTCGAGCGCCAGCAAAACGCTCCCAAATAAGAGGAACGACTGAGAATTCTGTTGATGGAGAAGAGCAGAAAATATATGCTTCTGTTGGCGGCTCCTAAGGCGGCCAGCAAACTGGAGGCATCCTCTAGTTGGCAAATTCGCAGCGTAGAGTCGAGAGAGATTTGAGCGCTATAATTTTCCGGGAGAAAACGTGGCCAGAAGCGATAAAGTAGCAGACTTTATGAACGGTTTACCGTCGGCAAATGGGTTGAAGTCGTTTTCGGGAAATAATCCATATATAGTGTTTAATTGATTTTCGGCCTAATGTGCGGCTGACACGGCCAATGGATCTGAGGCTTTTCCCGCCCCCCTCCGCGTCTCCCTCCGCTCGATTTCCCTCCGGCCGCATCGAGCGAACATGTGCCCCCTAACGCCCGTCGAGCTGCTGTCCACGATTATCCTCGAAAAGCGAAAACTTCGCCCTCCAACCAAGCGGAAAAAGCTTCGCAAATAGCAAAAATATAAATATTATTAATCGGCAAACCGTTTTCCACTACGTCATTAATTTTCCGGAGGTTTCAGTTGGACGGAAAGTGTCGCTCAATCCACTTCAGGTAACAATCCACTTGATCCTCTCCCTTCAGCTGGTGTTTATTTGGCCTGGAGGTCTATTAAAAGTTCTATAAACTTTCGAAACATCTGCGGGTCTTCTCGAGGCGAAAGTTTTTCCTACTCAGCGAGTGTCGAAAATGTTTTGTATAAATAATTTTCCAGTTTGGTTTGTTTGTTGAGGTCACAGTGCATTATTTTGATGAGGTTGCCAGGGGAAAGTGGTTTGTTTATGGATACTATTTTCTATTAGATTTTTTTTTGAATTATTTTTATTGACAAGCTTTGGAATTTATGTTTTTCCGACTATTATTTTTCATTTATTTGTTCTCCATTCAGTTTTCCGCTTAGGTGAAGCTATTTTCAGCAGGATTTTTTACCATTCAGGGTCTTGTTCGGCTGAAATCTTTTCCACTTACCACAAGTATTTCCTTTCCTTGGCAATACCTGGCCTTTTGGGGCAATACCCCAGCCTTTGTGCACCCCTCTTGCCATTGCCATGCGGCGCCCCGCCTGTCACCGAAAAAAATGCAATGCATTTCCACCGCTGCTGCCACATAGCAAATGGAACCAACATCGGAGGCAACAACAGCAATGGGGAAACACAATGAAATGTGTGTAACGCATGAGATGAAATGCAACACGCGCTGTGACCAACAAAAAAAAAAAATAAAAATTACAAAAATGGGAATTGAAAATCAGGCGAGCGAAAAGCAAAAACATCAGACCAGACCAGGAACAAAAAACAAGGCATTTTTAAACATGGCGCGAACATAATGTCCTGTGTCCTTGCCTGATGCTGTCTCACTCCTTGCCGCTGTCTGTCTCTTTCCTTTTTTTTGCCCATGCGAATTTCCCTTCTGCTGCTGTTGCTGTTGTTGTTGGGAAAATCGAACATTGATTTATGGCGTGTGCGAATGTCGGGGAGGAAAGAAAAAAATCATAAGGGTGGGGGACTACTGACAACGATGATGCTGATGAGCTGGAATTGTTTTTGATATGTCCCCAGTCCAGGGGTAGGGGAGGGGTGAAGATAGGGGAGGGAGACAGAGACAGAGACAGAGGCAGGAACCAGGACAGCGGCTGCGACAGATGCAGGTCGGTTACATGAATATCGGAATATATATGTCTGTACTGTTACAGGAATTATTCTCGGGGTCCCTCATTGCTACGATTATTATTATTATTTGTGACAAACGGAGGGAAGCCGACTACAGTCCCTCCTATCTCCTTCCCAGCGACCTTCTCCCGTCTCTTTCACTTTTCTCATTTCGCATTCATCGATGTTGCATTTACAACAAGAGCAGCCGCAACGACAGCGGCACAAAAAATTGCAAATGCAATTCGTAACGCATAAATTTTAAACGAAAAAAAAAAAAAAAAAAAAAAATACAAAAATGAGTCAGAGTGTCGGGGGTCCGGGGGCAACAAAGGGTGCTGAGGGAATACGAACGCGTGTCACATGTCGATTTTCGATTGTTCGCAAATTAATATATAAAACACAGCGATGCGGTCTGCTCTTCTGCGGTTCTCCTGTCGCTTCCCCAGCGGACATCCACCTTCCATCCCCTCTCGCCTTTGCAGTTCACAATTTACATGTTACAACTGCGGATATTAAAAATGTATCGATTTGTTAGTGTTTTTAATGGATTTAATGGCTTAAAAAACATACTTAGCCAGGAAGCATTTCAGCTCACAAAGCCACAAATATTCTTAGCAAATTACCCCCTTCTAAGGCTTTACTTCTAACTCCAACCTCCCATCGATCGCTGTCTCCACACAACATCTATCTAAACCGAATCTAAACTCGTTTGGGCCAACTTCGCCGACGGCCAGACACGCGCTGGTAATTGCAGCAATTGGCGCTCATTTCTCTGTCATAAATATCTTTTTGGCCAGCTCCAGTCCTGCGCAAATTATCGCATCATCCACGTACGCTTTTAGGTGGGGTAGTGGGGGGGAGGGGGAATAAATTGTAAATCACCTTCACACCCCTGTCGGGCGGAAAACCGATTTTCCAGCTCTGCCCCCAAGGTCATGGAGTTTGCACTAGAAAAGCGAGTTAATAAATTACGTGTAGAACAACGTGTGAACTAACATAAATAATTTTCGTTAATCCCTGCCCGCCACGTCCTCCCGCGCCCAGTCGCTCCTAGGAACAATCGATTAAGCGTAGATAAAAATCAATTTGCGGCTGTAATAAATTGCTCAACTACCAGGAGCATGAGCCGGAGCTAGTCCTCCTCCTGTTCCAGCAATTTAGCTTCATTTTGCCAGCCTGTCGTTGCCCCAGACTCTCGAACAAATTGGCCCGCAAGGTGAACCATAAAAAAAAAATAAAAAATGGAGAAAGAAAAGCTAAAACAAAATCTTCAAGCCAAGGAAGGGGCAAAAAAAAAAAAAATTTACAAACATTGTAATCATGGGTTAAATATCGGCAGAGCCAGGGCCAGCTGCTCAGAGTCTGTTCAGCCATTTTAACCCCGAAAGTATCTAGAGTCGAAAATCTTCCACCTTCCATGATGTGGCGGCGAAGAGCTCTCCGTGGAGAGGTTCATGGATTAATCACCGCGGGCAGGGCAAGCCCCAGACTCCAAGGCTCTTCGGTCTCCACTTGCACTCCGACTTCATCTGCAACTGCAGCTGGAAGTCTCCCAAGTCCCAAGTCCCCAGTCCCGAGTCCCAGTTTCAGGCACTTGCCCAGTCTTCTTGCCAAGATCACGATTCACAACTTAATCCCAAACAGCTAGCTCAGCCGGTTTACCATCCCCTCCCACTACACTCCAAGAAAAGTATAGAGATTTGGTTGCTTACAGAATTTAAAGTTTTAAAAATATCTTGAAATTATTTTTCCCAGTGGATTCCATTCCATATCCCCAACTTCTAGAGAGGCGCAGCATCGATTGCCATTTTGTGCATTTTGTTCATTTCACATTTTTATTTCGTCTGCCGCCCTCTCGTATTTCGCATAAGTTTTTTTTGTTGTTGTTTGTGGCTGCCACGCCCCCCGTTTTGTTGGGGCCAGCAATGGTAAAAATTTCCAACTGATTCATCGAATCCGAAACTAAAATGAATTCATTTGCTGGCCGAAAAAGGCCTGCGGCCGAGGAGGGGCAGTGAGCTTTTGTTCGCAGGAGGGGAGGATGTGCGGTGTTTTCTAATTGAAGTGTTTGTCTAGACCCCGGAGCGGTGAATGTTGCAAGTGATTAGCAAATGGGAAGAATGGGAAGTCGGCAGGCTTGTTAGGAGAGGAATCAAAAATAAAAAATTAAAAAAAAATATAATAGAAGATTCTTATCCTTTGTTCAACCCCTTGTTTCATTTAGGCCATCTTTAATATTTTTTAACTGCATTTCAAAAACCCGACTTTGGCACTCTTTGAACCCAAACCGAAAAAAGAGGAAAAACAGCATTGAAAGTGCCGGAAAAAAAAAAGAACAGCTCGACATGCACTTTTATCGGAGGGTAATAATTCATTAAACACTTTTTCGCTTCGCTTTTCCCGCCATTTCCCTCCCCATTTTCCTTTGGCCGTCACTGGGCATCGGATGTACTGCATTTACCGCAATCGAGGGAAAAGTGGGAAAACGGGCACCGGTCAGTTAGGGAGTTTTCCGAAAGAAACGGTTGGAATTTCCAGCCTGATAACACATACGCACCTAGGAAAAAAGGATAAGCCACTCAATTAACTAATTGTCCTCAAATGATATTCATTAGAGGAAAGCTTTGGATAGTGGGGGGTGGCGGGAGACCAGCCTGATGGATAAGATTTCAGTTATCCTAGGACCAGGAAAAAAAAAGGACCAAGCGGGCCATAAATCAATGTAACTGTCGACGTCAACCACGTCAATAGTTGAGTGCGAAAGGGAGAGCAGCAGTGACGGAAACCACCCCCGAATGCTGTGGCAGGGCCACGCCCCCAACCCAGAAGGCCCAAATCCAAAGGCATAACGAGGGAAGTTGGACTTTTGCATTAGAACGAGATGATGTCAGCAAATATGAAATAACTAAATTGTTTCAAAGTGTCAGCCCGAAAAGCACACATCGTAATACAGAAATATAATCTGTTGGAGAGTCGCAGGAAGTACATATCCTTTAGCTCAAGCCAAACAGGATATTACAAGCTGCTTGTGGGGAAATTAGATCTTCAGAACTGCCTCGCCAACTACAACATCATTCACAGAGTTTTCCCCAGCCGGGGCCCGGGAGCTAGAAGATTGGGTAGCCATGCCCATGTATGTCAAAGGTCCCACGAGGGCAACGTTGGCGCCACCAAAATACATGTTGCACTTAATTGGAATGATTTTGTCTGTGAAATATGATTTCTTCTTGTGTCGCATTACTTTTGGGTGGAACCCAGGCACGAAATAAGGGAAATTTAGAGATACATTTCAGGGATGAAATACTACAATTTTTATAAGATTTAATTTGGGAAGAAAATTTAAGAAAAATGTGTGAATATATATGGAAAGATATAATCTTTACAAACAAGGGTTAATGATTAAAATCTCATAATATTTATCCTGATAAGTTCATCCTACAAATCCTACAAATTAAACTAATTTCCTTTGCTCACCTCTTTGTCATTGCAGGTAAACACGCAACCACTTCTCACCCACTGGGAGACAGAAACAGCCTCATTGGCGATGCCATCGCTTTCCGCAGCTCCCAAGTAAGGCAGAGGAGTGGGGAGAGATGCTGAGATGGAAGGGGTAGCTGAATGGGATACATTTCAAATACCTTAAATGCGCAGGCAGCATTCCAGCAGTTGGCTATATCTGATTTCTGTCAACATTAAAATTGCAGACCTGACAATGCAACGGACAAAAGGACCGAGAACTGAGAACTGAGACCAAAACGAACCGAACTAAGTAACCCACCAGATAGAGAGTGACAGGAGGAGCAGCAGGGCCAGAAGGTTTGGCCAATTGGCCAAGTGTACTTCTAGCCGATAACACAATGGCTAAAACGCCCCAAAGTGGCAAAAGAGACAGAGAGGGGGGGGCAGGATGGTGGGGCCAGTGAGTGGCAACAGAGATTATAAATTGAAATTGAGTTCATAAAACACGAATCAGCAAAACGTTTAACATCTTTATTCCTGCGAAATGGCAGAGACACAACCCGACCTGAAGGCTTGAAGGCAATCGCAATCGCATTGCCAGCGACTGGATGTGGAAGCCACATTCACAGACCTCGGCCAAGGTGCGATTTCCTCGACTTTTGCGACTGGCCCACGAATGCAATCAAACAAGCGCTAGTCAATTGCAGCCATGTCGATTCTTCTCCCTCTTCATCGACTGGAGAATCGAGCATCCAGCATTCAGCTCCAGCTCCGTCTCCATCTCCATCTCCGTCTTCCTGGGCAAGGCAGCCTGCCAAGTCAGTCGGGCCAAGGGACTCAGGGACTCGACTCGAGGTTCCCTCGATTCTTGGCCCAGACCGGCAAATAGACAGACAGCTGTGTGCGAGTGCGAGCAGCCAAGCTGCCAAAGTGTTGGCCAAGACCAGACAGCTAAGCGATTTACCATGGGCCATGTAGTTTACATTTTGGACAAAAATTATAAGAGTTTCAAGGAAGATAAAAGAAGCTCATTCTAAGCTATATTTTAATGATTCTATTACATCTTTTCTTATAATAATATATTTTATTAATCATTTATTTAAGCCCACTGTAATGAGCTTTTTTTGGGATGCTGTGCGAGCATCTTGAATGCGGAATGTGCACGCGTTGAATTTCTTGTAGACGTGCGATAAAAATTTGCGACATTGCAACAGTTTCGTGAACGTGCGAGTCCATCGAAGGTGATGCCTCCACCGCGCTCCACCCTCCACGCCGACTGGCTGGAACACATGCACTGGCAGCTCTTAGCATAAGCCGCTGCAGGGCACAGAGCAGATGACACCGCCGATACTCCTAATCTGTGCGAATAAAAATGTAAATGAATTGAAGATTGCCCCGTATGCATTTATGAGCTATGGCCACTTAAGGTGGCTCCGATGGGGAAGGACAAAACGCGGACAAAAGTGACAAGTGCGATTAGCGAAAGGCTTTAGTTTTATTTCTCCTTTGGAGTTATTTTAATAAGCCGCGATAGGCAGGTGAACAGGCTGAGAACAGCGGGCCTCTTACCGACTGAGAAACCAGTCCAAAGCCACCATATCCCACTCCACGCCGAGTCGGGGAAACCTAACGGAGATGAGCTGCCGAATCGGGTTGAAGTCCCAGGACCAGACTCGGCACAAACATGTTTTTACTTCCCGGACGAGAGCTTCCCAAAATGAGAATCTAAAGGGGAGAAGACAGAAAAGGCCAGCAATGTGTAAACAGCTGGAGGTTCTCTTAGTTTGGTGGAAACACATTTCTAATTTCTGTAGTTGGTACCCTTTTAGGAGACCCCTTTCCACGCCTCTGCCTGACCATCCAGGTCTGCCACTTCATGATGGCTTCGTTGGTAAAGTGTTTGTCGATAAACCAAGGCAAAGGTGATGGCTGGCCAGGAACGGGGTGAGTGCGATTGACCAAGGCGCATATAATAAAAATTAAATCGCACACAAATAAAACGCTCCAGCCAGCAAGGAGCGGGAGTTGAGGGAGGGTTCGGGGCCAAGACGGGACGAAATGAAAACGTAAGCGGAAAAATCGAGTCACGAACATTGAAATATGTGTTGTCCACGGCACCAGAGAGCTGATGAGGATGTGGATGTGGATGTGGATGCGGAGGACATGGACATGGCATCGACTGATAAATGCGTGGAAAATGCAACAGCTGCCAGAGCTGGATAAGAACGCTCCGCACCAGCCAGCAGGCAGTCAACAGGCCAGGGGAAGGAGAAGAACACCATACAGTTGCTTCGGAGGAGCAGGGGCAGAAGGTGAGGCTTAGGAGCCGAGGAGGAGGCTGAGACTGTGGCTGAGGCCGCGGCTCTGTTGGTAAACAAATCATTTGAAAGGATTTTCACACACTATCCATCTTCGTTGGACCGCTGACTGAGCCACACTGAGATCCGACTCTACATCTTGCTCTTCTTAGGTACACTGAGAAAAAATCGAATAATTATTGTTGGTTTAGAACAGTTATTGCCAAAAACAAAGCAACCTGATTTTCCAAAGTGCACTGCTCTTATACAATCCCTTCCAAAACTGCAGGCAGGCAACCTGTTTGTTCGCCGGCACAAAGGATCAAATCCTTTTGAGGCGAAAGTGTTTCGAGCCAGGCCCGAGACAAAAGGCCAGCTCGGATTAGAGGCAACAAAAAAAAGAGAAAGTTGGCCATTGTTCCATTTGATTTTCGCAAAATTTCAATAGCCAAAACATTGACAGGACATCTGAAAGGAACTTATGCAATCGCTTCGCTGCAGTTACACTTTCACAGCGGTGTTCTCCTAACAAGGACAACGGCAAGGACACGCCAGGCGTTCTTCTGACGTCGTTTCCCATTTTCGGGGCCCGGTGTAATCTTATGCAATTCCTGCACCACGCCAAGGTCAACGGAAAGGGCAAGTTGTTCGTCATTTTATGGCCTGCCGATCCTTAATCCCTAATCCTCGTCCCTGAAGGCGTGTGGTCGCCTAACTGTAGCAAGGTCAATGGCTGTGTCCTCATTATCTTTATGGTTATTAGGTTAATGATCAGCTTTATGACCTCCTTGTGATCATCTTCGAGTCTAGACATTAGTGACGTAATTTTGGTGGTCCAGGATTTTTCATTTGGTCGGCATGTGCTTGGATATTTTGGGGTAATTTTTTAGGAAATATACATTTCAGAGAATTACACAACAACTTCAGATATAGCTCAGTATTCTAGGATAAACACTACCCACTCCCACTCCCATTTCCATTTTCATTTTGAAAATTCTCAGCACAACACTCAACCTAATCTGTATGTAAATTCAAGTAATTTTCCCCTCTCTGTTAAATTTGATTAAATTCCTTGGGCCAGGATGCCCCAGCCAATGTGCCAGCCAAGTCCTGCGAAGTATTTTGTCAGTTTCATTCTGCTGCTGCAATTTACACAAAATTAAATTCACACTGTCCTCGAAGCGGAAAAGACAACAACCCGGCAGTGGGGTGGAGCAGGGAGGCAGGCAGGCAATAAATGAAAAAATTCCAATGCAACGTTTGAAGTTTATTGGCCATAAATAAGGGGCTGGTGTCCCCCTTCGACACACAGGCCCAAAGGACACACTCGGACTACAAGTCGAGCGAGGACACCAAGCGACAGCGATTGACAATTTGATTAAAAACAAGGATCGCATCGAGTGGAAAAATGCATACAGCCACGTACAGGATGCACATTTTCACTATATCCTGTCCGATATTAAAGCGAAAGTTTCGTCCTGAAAACTTTTGCCAGCCATCCATTCATCCGCTCTGAGTAATTGTTGCTAATGAAAGTGGCAGTGGGCAGCGAATTTAAGTGGCTAATTTCATTGGGGGTTGGCCAGGAATGTCCTGGGGCTGCCGGGAGCTACCAGGAGCTGGGGGTGCCATGACAAATGAAATTGCAGCCGCTGCACAAAATGCAAATGAAATGTGCAATGCCATGCGGCCGCAAGGGAGGGGAGTGGTGGGCCTTGGGTTGTTGCAGGACAATTGGCCTTTCGATGTGCGAATGTGTGAACACGAATGCACTTTTGTGCATCTGTTTGCATGTGGCATGTGTGTGTTGCATGAGTGAAATGTCGTTGTCCGTCCCTTCTGGCTCCTGTTTTACAAATTTCCCATTTATTGGTCGTGACAAAATATGATACGAAAATTAATATTATTGATTAAATAATTGAAATTGGCAGCCATAAATAATGTCCTGACCTGGCAGCCCCTGCTCTGCGGTTCTATTCAGTGACAGTTTGTTTTGCATTTCAGGAATTGGCGTTGACATTTTACAGCTCGGGATTTGGTTGATTCTGTATAGCATTTCCATTCATTTGATGAGAGTTATTGATTGGTTTTGATTGCCATTGGGGATGTGTTTATAATATCTATCCTATCTAATGCAGATATTATTTGGACTTCCTTCTAACCGGTACAAACTGTAGGGAGAATCCCTTAACATTCCCCATAAATACCTTTCAAATACCTAAAATGTTTGGTCCTCTGGACTTCAATATTTCATTTTTGCTTTCATTTAGAAACAATTACCACTGAAATTTTCCACCCCAGACAATTTCCCATGCCTCGATTTCCCGCACGGCGGCCCTTTCTTCATTTGCCTTTCGGTTTTAATAAAATATTTCATAATTCCCTCGGCGCTTTTGCTATTGACACTTGCTGATGCCATCTCCCGCCTTTTGTCTCTGTCTGGGTCCTGGGCCGCTCCTTCTCGCTTGGCGTACACCCCATGCTGTGCAGTCGAACGCGTAGGTGAAAGTTCACACTCCGGATGGAGTGGGGAAGATGCACAACAGTGTCCTTCGGTGTTCGTTGGTGTCCACAGGACCTCAGCTTGGCATCATCAACAATGCCAGAAGCAGACGATGGTCCAATGGGTGGTTGCGGGCGGCTTGAGTGGGGTTGTGGTCCTCTGGCGACGGCGGTTGAATTGATTTCACCGTTGATGGCGTTGACACAAAAAGCTTTTACGGCGCCCTCTGCGGTCGTTGCATACCGCTGGCCACCTACGGCGCATCCTGGAAGCCAACCTCCTCTCAGTGCCCCCCAGCCCTCCAGCCATCCTGCCCTTTTGCATCCTGTTCTTGTTGCTCTGGGATGATTTACATACAAAGTGAACATGTCGTAAGGGTTTTTTTTTTCTGGTGTCATCTCCCTTGATGGCACCAGGAGATGCTCACCAAGCCATGGCGGAAATTAAAGTTGTGACACCTTTAACCAAAAAACCAGGGGAAACGGGAAATATTCGCGAAAATCCCTTACGGATTGGCCAAGAATCCGTGATGAGTTGGATTATTTTTCTTCAATTTATGCAACCTTTTTCGAATGTGTTTGTTGTTCTCATCGGAGGTATGCAAAAAACCGAAAACGAAAAAAGTTTTCATTTCCACTTTTGGAAATTGCAACCACCATTGTTGTTGGCATTTTTTGTTGTTGTTTTGTGGCTACCTTTTTGGCACAAAGGATGTGGCTCTGGTCCTCATCGTCGTCCTCATCCTCGTCCGCATGCTCATCCTTTTCCTGTTCCTGTTACTACTTTTGCTTCTGCCCTCCAGCTGCGTCAGAGAATTTCGGTTTTTTTTTCTTTGTATTTCGGCCTCGAAACCATTTACGCCCCTCACCAGCGGGGGTAGGATGGGGCAGGAGGGGAGTTCATATACATATATATTTAATTTTTTTTTTTCGAGGGGCAACACACAGCATGTCTTCTCCTTGGGCAACGTCAAAAAATATCCGCCCGTGTCTGCATCGAATTCGAGCGGCGGTTTATTATTATTTTTTTTGTGGTGCCCCTCTCCTTTGGTTGCCCTTTTTTTTATCCACAAAAGAGGGGGTAGTGTTATTTTTTTAAAGTGTAATGAATTCAATTAAAATCCTTTAGAACTCTAACCCTCTTCTACAAAATTGTTCTACTAGAAATTATGAAATAAATCTGTTGATTTAACAATTAAAAGCACATCAGATTAGGCAATGGCCAAATGAGTCTGTAAGAGAGACACCCCCGAGCATCACAACTCATTCGGAGCGTAAAGCCATAAAAATCACAATTGCTAACCGAATAAAAAAAAGCAAATCCCTGGCTCTCGAGTCAAGGTCGTAAAACTAACCACAGTGAACACTTGATAATTGCCACACACGAGCCAGGCTCGGAAGTAAAAAGGCGTTAAATGATTTACTCAACCAGTTGGCGGCAAGAACTCCCAGCCAGCATTTGGCATAATTCTTTCGGCCAGGCGGGGGGAAAACGGGTCTCCATCGGCACTCCAGTGGACCAGAAGGAGATGGAGATACGGGCCAGAAAGATAAACGTCGACAAAGCGATTTGTATCTAATTTTATGAGGTCATAAAAAGCAATCATTTCGCCATTTGCCGCACAGACCGCAGCTGGCTGTGGCCCATAAAATGTGTGGCCCGGTCCCTGCCCCACCTACTCCCCACTGGAGGAAAGGTTCTTAGGCGGCAGTAAAACGGATTTTATGGCCTTAGAATGGTAACCAAGCTAAGTGAATTAAACGAATTGGCTGCTTATTGGATTTTAATTGTTATGGCTAAGAGGTGTGCCAGTTGAAGAGTCGGAAGTGAAAAGGTGACCCCATCCCTCTCCCACTTCCGCAGCCCAAAAAGACAACAAACTTTTTTGTTCCAGGCCAAAGATAAGCATGTCACATAATTAATTAGCTACAATGAAAATTTTCAACTAATTAGCACAAAAAAAAAAAAAAAAGAAACAATAAAGTTGAGGGAAAATTCAGGTGGGGGTAAGGTCACTGGAAACGTGAAGGGAATACAAAAATGCGCAGTAACATTTTGTTTTATTTAATGAATTCATAAAATTATAAATAGTATAAAAAAGTAAAAAAAAAAATATATAAGGGCAAGCAAGAAAAATATTTCAAGGTTCTGTGCACAAGAAGCGGGGGCAGTGGAGGGTTAAGCGAGCGTTTGGAGCAATTTTAATAATTATTAAAAATTAGTTCCATGTGTTTCCTGCAGCTGTCCATGAATGGAAATCAAGTTGCAGCCCAGACTATGGCTGATACCTTTTCGATAATATCCGAGACGGAGGGGAGGGATCTCCTCAATTTGGGGCTATAAATCAATCCGAGTCCCTTTCAAAATGTCTGTATTTATTTTTGGGGGGGCAGCTTTTCGAGAAATCTTTATAAATATGTTCCCCAATCCGGCTGTCTCATAAACATGTTGCAAAACACTTAAAATATTTTCTCAAATATCCCCCAAATACATATATTTCTTTATTTTTTCGTTGAATAATAAACATCAGTTCTTTTTCCAAGCATGACACTCGCCGAGCGCTAAAACTGTCAGCCTACCCGTTCTTGTCATAATTAAAACACACACAGTTTCGGCTAATTCCCGGTTGGCTCTTTTTGTTCAAACAAATTCTTGTCATGGCCGAGAAAATCCATTTGGCACGAAGCGTTGATGGCTGATTTGGCACTTTTTATGCGGGATAATAAATTTAGAAAAGGTTCTAGTATATTGGCTAGAAAGAAAATTCTGACAAATAATAGCGGCCGGGTATTATTTATGGAGCCTCTCTTAAAATATAATTGACCCGAAAAGTGTATGAAATGATTGCTAAATATACTCATAGCTGCATGAATTAATCTTATTAGTAACTACATTTCTCGTCATTTTATCAGATTTCGAATAAAGCCTCCACACACTTCAGGCTCGGGCCCACCCACTATAATCTTAATTGCTCCTCAATTATAAAAAACACACACATAAAAAAGACATTCCAGCACGCAAAGCTGAACAGGAATCCAGTCGCGGGATTATGAATGAGCGAGTCCTGTAATTAGTGCAATGAGCCCGGCATCAGATCGTTATCCTTTTGGGCAAACACAGGAGCCACAATAAAACTCAATTTGGAGCATAATATTTCTCAACTCGCCTGTTGGCCCTCTAGTCGTTGTTTGTATTTAATTACGAATATATTTTGAAATACTGGCATGGCATACAAAATGGGGAAATGAAAAATGTTTGCACGCACATGTCATGTCAACTGCAAACGCATAAAATTTATTCAAAACACGCAAAATTCAAAAGCCAGAACAGCAACAACACGAAACACACGTTAGCCAAAATTTCAAGCCAAATGGTATTTGTTTTCGAACAGAGCTTGTGAGGCATCCGAAAAGGAATAGTACCCGCCACGCTTTAAGCGCCACAAGCTGAACAATCCACCCAAAAATATGTCAACTACATCTACATATCTTCGAGATATTTTTAAATATTATGCACAGCCATTTTTAAATCCGAGTAGGTAGTGCATATTCGGCTGCAAGTTATCATTAGGGGCAGGGACAGGAAAGGGGAAAGACTTGGACGGACGTCGGACGTCGGAGTGCCCAAAAAGGGCCGAAAGCCCCCGACTTCAGCTCCAACTCCGGGTTGAATGAAAGGTGCAATTTTTATGATTTATCGCCATTATTATTATGAAAGCCGCCGGAGCTGGAAATGAAACCACAGCCGGGGAAACCAAAGCAAAGCCACAAAGGTAAAGGCGAAAAGGTAAACCCCAAGAAATTCTTAGACTTAAATTATTCAAAATATAAAGAGAGGGAAAAAAAGAGGAATAGGAACTTGTGTGAAGTCTCCACTGTAATTTTCTAAGACTGCCATGGCCAAAAAACAAAGGCAATTTAAAGAGGGGCGAACTATACACACTCTCGTACATATAGTCGAGCCATAAGATGGCGGCCGGCCAGGGGAACATTAACATATGCGGCAGTTCACACGATATACTATATAGTACATCCACCCACACAGACGCAGAGACACACAGATACTCACGGCACTCACACACTCGCCCTGACAGGTGCCAAAGCATCGAACATTGACTGGCATCTGCTGGGGGGCGAAAGCGAAAAGATACAGATACAAACACCTCCAGATGGAATCGATAAGCACTTATATAAGCCAGCGTTGTAGTTTGCTTCTGGCCAATCGTCAATCTATGGATAATTTGGGCCGCAATTTACGCCTCGTTCTACGGTGGTTATCCATCTGAGCGGTTCGAGTTGCTCAGATCGGCTTGGTGGCATCGATAAGCAGCTCGGCCCACCCAAAGTGGATCAGCTTATGGCTGCTGCACCACTCACTGGAAAATCCACAACTGCAGCGCCACTGGCACTGTCTGGCTGGGAATCAATCCAATGGTGGACTATGGATGTATCTCTCTCTCTTTTAGTATAAATCTTTAAATATTTCAAGTATAGATCGTAGGAGTCGTGTCTTTCATAGTAAGAGTCTCTAAAAAATAGTATATTTTTTTGGAAGCTTACTTGTGGCGCCCACTGTGCTCGGCCCTCGCTAGATGGATGGATGCATGACGCACAGTTCGGCCGATAGTCTGTTCGAGACACCAGCAAACAACGACCCTGGACTTTGTGGGAGGGGGCTGGAGAGGACCTCCGTCAAAACACAGTTCCAGGGGGCCTTGGCGGGGGTGGTGATATGCTCACCAGAGCTGAGGCCGTTTCGGACAGGTTGAGACACACGCGTAAAAACTGCACAAAATTGACGGCAGGCCAGAGTGGAAAAAAAAATCGCAGAGAAAGAGGGAGAAGGATATATGGAGGGGGAAGAGGCTGAGGCGGGGGCGGGGTTGAAGAGAGATTGTGCTGTAGGCCACTAATCGCTTCAACTCCAGGCAACCCTCGAATCGAACCGAAAGTCCAGACAGCCAGAACTGACCAACTGCACGAGATCATAGACGTTTGATAGGAGGCCAAAAGAGGTGGACGAGGGGGAGAGCTGGTAAGGGGGGCTGGTAGGGAGACCAGACCAGACCAGAGGGGGCGGGACAACAAGCCGTGCTAATGCACATGTGTGAGCGAGGAGATGTTGGCCAGGGATTGAAGCTCGAAGCTGGGACTTGGCCACGTTCGGCCAATTCCAGGCAATTCTGCAGTCAAAGCGTTCGCATTTTGATTGATTTTAAATGATTATGGTTGACAGTGATTTATGTGCGCCGCATGCATATATTGGGCCAACAGGAGATGGCCGTGTTGTGAAAGGAGTTGGCCCCCCAGTCTACCCCTTTGTCCAGCAACTCGTTAAACTGATTCGCACGCACACAGGAAGGACGACAACATCTGATATGGCTGATATGGCTTAGATAGACGTCTTGGAGAGCCGTCGGGTGGTGCCCTATTCAAAGCACGTTCCCTGACCTAATCTAAGTAAGAACGCCCACAAAATTACCACAAGCTGCGAACTTCTCGGACCCACTGTCCGGCAGTGTGTGTGTGTGTGCCTGCCATTTGATTATGGCCCGACTATGTCAGTGGCTGGTCAGCTCTTTTATTTTTGTTCGATTTCCTTCTTTATGGTTTGTCTCTTGGCAGTTGGCAAATCTGTGTATGGCCCGAATCGATCCCTTGCCACGATTTTAATGAATCGATTTGAACTCGAAATGGGAGCAGGATCGGGATTCCAGGAAGCCTTGCCCAAATTGGATTACCATGTTGGTCATGGCCAAGGGCCAAGGGTCGTCCCTTATGGGCTCTCCCTTAAACTCTGGGGGACTCTGAAATATGAGTCAAAAATTGTTTGATTATCCAGAATTTGGGCTGCCAAGGCTACAGGAAATACCAATCCCTAATCATAGTTTAGACAAAACAGTCATTGAGAATAATAACTCAACTCAACAGTGAGTTAATAGCTCTGAAAAAAACCTTGGACCAGATCCAGGCTTGATTATCTTGTAGTGGGACATAAATGGGTTAAGGGGAGCAGCACGGAGCCATAACTCGTGGATTGCGTCATTTCATGTCACAATTGTGTGACAATCAAAAATCAACTCAAATCGAACGGAGGGAAAAACTGTAACAACTTCATTCCGCAACGAGCGAGATAAATTTGACTTGTAGGTGCGTGGCTTACAAGAAAATGTCATAAACCGGTCCAGTTAGCCAAGTCAGCCCAGTCGGGCTAACAATCAAAAGGCGCAAAAAAGACCGACAACAACGCAACAGGTTAACCAACATCCCGTGCATGCGCAGATCCCAGGCCCAAGACATCTTGGCCGACTTGGACCCAGACTAAAAACGGAGTAACTCGGCAGCCGGCGGGAAAAACGCTCCTGCGATGTACGTACTACGTATATCATAAATACGCATAACTCGTGCGCAAAAACGTCAGACACAAATGGTTGAGGAAAGTCAACAAAAACCAGAGGAACACAAACAGATGCCCAGACGAATGCCAGGCAACAATGCACAGCGTTCAGGCCAGGCCAAAAGTTGCATTAAATTCATTAGCCCAGAGTCGGACTTGGCAGCACAATAATAATGTGAGGTGCCCAGGTAGCCAGGGGAGCAATTGCATGGAATTTGGATCAAACAATTGAGATATAACAAGGACAGCACTTGGGGAAAAACTACAGCATGGTTCTGATCGAAAAAAAATCAATAATGAAATTATAGCATAAAGTTATGCTTTCCTAAAATGCACCATTTATCCATACGAATTTATTTTCCTTCTTGAAATCCATTTAATATTTTTCTCTAAGTGTCTTGTTGGGGACACATCCAATCTGGATCCAGAGCACCTGATGAAGATGTCGAGATCAATGATCGGGAGCGGCGAGTTCATAAATTTGTTTTATGAAGTGCCAGAGACATTTGTAACGAATGAACGATGAACGATCAGCGATTACGATTGAAGGGCCTACAGAACGATGTTCTGTCTGATCCTTAAAGGGATTTAATGTCTCAACCAGGAGCCAGTAACAGGGTTTTTTTCAACGTAAAATGATTATCAAGCAACTGTTAACTTTGTCAGCAACAGATTTCCCATTTTCGGCAAAATAATTCCTTTCAAGAGAGAGGGAAATGAAAAGAAATTGAAAACTCAACACAGAAATATATACAAATATATATATTATCCTTACCTTTGGCCGTGGCGCCAATCGAAAATTGTTTGCCAACATTTTTGCCTGCATTTTTTGTTCGCTTTTGTTTGCCTGGTTCTGTGTGGAGTTTCAGCTAGGTCCTGGATCCTGGCGTCCCCTTGGTCCTGCGCCCAACGGAAGCTGACAACGGCAACCAGTCGTGTCGCCCGCCGAGTGAAAATAATCGAATTACTTTCAACAGAATAATTTCTAATTGAAAAATATTGTAACTCATGTAAGGCACGGGTTCTGTTCTTGCCAATTCTCCATCCCCCAGGACCCATCCCCAGCAAAAGGACGCTGGGAAAGTTGACCAGTTTCGGCTGTGGTTGTTATTGTTGACTTTGCCATTTTCTGCTGGAGTTTCTTTAACCGATTTCGGGCAGTGCGTTGGCTCAGTGATTCATTATTCCAAGGGAAAATCAACAAGGGGTTGCTCCGAAAGGATTCTGAGGGGTGGCTGGGCTGTGTAATTTCCTCGGCGCACGTGTAAGCGTGTGACGAATTTTTAAGTGCAACTTTTCTGTTAAATAAACTAAGATATAAATCACTGATCTTCAAATATTTACTAATTTTTGTTCATTTTAAATTCCAGGTATGCATCTAAGGCCTATTTGGTCTATTTCCTAAATGGTTCGGGTAAGAAACTCTGATCTTGATCTCCTCCTTCGCCGAAGCTCCATCAGATAGCTCCAAAATGTTGCCCCTCTCGATTCCCATGAGGAGGGCAACCCATTAGGCATTGTTCAACTTTAACTCCACCAAGCATCTCTCAAGCGCAACCAATTAAATTTTGTGTTTTTCTTCTCCCGGAAAAAAAGAAGCCAAACCCAATCCCATGAATAAAATTTGGTAAAAAGTTGCCCCCTTCACAAATGGTAGAGACTTCAAGGCAGACGCACTTCCATTTCCATTTCCATTTCGGCTGCCTGCGCTTTCAACTCGAGTGCGTCGCGAACAATTAACATTTTCCATTTTCCGGATGCCAGTTTTGGCTGGATCCGGATCTTTGCACCTTTCGTGACTCACCGTATTTATGAATATTAATCAAAGAGGAAACGGGGATGCTGGGGGCAGAGTAGGACATCCTTTGGCAGCCATGTTGCTTTTTGGCAGTTTCCGGGTTATCCGTTCCGGGCTCAATCAATCTGAGGAGCGCGGCGAGAAAACCCGCCCCATTTTGAACTCGGGTGCTGGGACAGACAGACGTACGCCATTCCAGATGCCACAAAATCTCTCCGGGCCGAGGAGCGAGCGAGCGAGTGAGTGACAGTTCGTCAGCTCGATTTTAGACACACTTCAGCCCTCGGCAGTGCCGCCATAATGACAGCACTCATCCGTCATTGTCCGTGTCCGTGTTTCCATGTTTCAGTTGCTGCTTTTCCGTTCATTTTTTTTTTTATTCGGGGGTGTTTTTTTCCAATATACACGCACACGCACTCGGATGCGGAGCTGGCTGCTGGCTGGCACTAGAAAGTGTCCAAAAATCCGGCAAAGACAAGTCAAGTCGCCCAGGAAAAATGTGTGTGTTCCCTTGTTTCAAAAAATGAGAAAAGCAAAAAAAATGTTTTCCATTTCGTGGGCTATATATGGTTTTTTTTTTTCACCCTCCTTTAGGCGGCGAACGGAACACGTTTCTAAAATTGAAATTCTATTCCATTTCTTTGTTGTTTTTTGCTTTCTCCGGTTCGAGTAATCATTTCATGTACAGTTTTTGTACGCCTAGATTGGAACATGTGCGTTGCCAACACCACCACTAGAAAAACAGGAACAAGAACATCGCACCGGACAGGACATCGCATCGCTGCATGCATGTCGTCCAGTCGCTTCTTCCCATGTCCTTCTGCCCTTTTTTTTGTTGGTTCACTCCGGTCCTGTCCTTAGAAAATGTCGAAATTGATATTCGTTACAATGGAAACATTTCAATTTCCACTTGATGTTGCTAGCCGTGCTAGGAGGGGGCGTGTTCGATGCCTTGTCCTTCTTTTATTTTGTTTTCTTTAATTTTTCGGCGGAAATTAGTCGCAGGGGTTGGCTCGATGACAGGTGCGGCTTGTAATTCGCTGTAATCTTATGGTCTCTGACTTATGGTTTCATTAGGTTCTGGCACAAAGGACTTTGAAGTCTAAAGAGCCGATAAGGAACTACTTTTGTGATAAAAAGTGGAAAATAATAATTAATCTTTATCAATAATTCCTAACGATTCTATTAGCGTTAATTAATATTCAGCGGGTAAAGTACCAGGCCACAAATGTGACCATCAGCAGGGAGTAGGCTCTCACTCCCTTGGCCTTCAACCCACTCCCACGCCAGCACACACTCAGATACCCCCCCACACTCATACACACTCACAGACAGAGGCTGTCAGGATTGGGGCTGCCCGCTGTTCCGTTCCTGTTGCCGCCGCTTTCTGGTGCTCTTCCTGCTGGTTTTCCCCCAGGTCCTCCTCCTGCCCCTTCTCCCTCCCTGTGTTAACCCTCGACTGGTGATGATTACAATGATGGCTTCTCCGGGCTTCCTTTTTGTTTATTTGCAAGCTTTTGTTTTGCTTTCGTTGGCTGTTGCCAGCGGCCTTTCGGGTTGATAATTTTTTGTTCCAGCCGCTTCTGTTGTGCTGGTTTTGGTGCTTTGTTTTTTGGCTTTGGCTTTTGTTTCATCATGTGTGCATTTCATTTCATTTGATTTCCTATAGCCGATGCACCAAGCCGAATTTTGGGAGTCCTTTTTTGGTCAGAATTATCAGGATCAGGAAAAATAATCTAATACTTTCAAAGAGTTTTCTTTCATATTTATGAACTATAATTAGCTACTATTATGAGTGATACATATTTTAGTTAATAATATTACTAGATTTTTTATCTGTGTTTGATTGTGACGTCGACTGCGGCGGCTACGTCAGCGGAGGCAGCGACTGAGGCTTGTGCGCCCATGTTTGTTCTTTTGACAGGCAGTCAACCCGTCGTCATTTCATTTGTTCAGCAGCGCGCACTCAGCCATGTCCCGCACCACCCTCTTTTCCGGCACCACCACCCCCTGGCCCCTTTCGCACCCCTCCACCACCTAACCACCACCCGTTAGCTGAGCCGCAACAGCAGCAGCGGCAGTGGCAGTGGCAGCAAAACGCCGTTTCCTTTCCCTTTTCAGTTTCATTTCCCGTGCGCCCAAAGTTGCCTCTTTTCCCTCAGTTTTCCACCTCCCGACCCACAGCGCCCTTCCCATCCCCCCGGGCCCGGAATCGGCCAGAGTCCGCCTGTCAGTCTAAAACGGAGAGCAAGCGGCAATGGCAGCGGCGGTAACGGCAGCGCCGTCCTTCTCGACCGAGGACCCGTCGCTGGGTCCGCTGTCCGGCCATTTTGATTTATGTGCGTTTCATTTCGTCGTTCAATACTCATATGCGAGCCGGAGTGTGCGATTGTATGGGTGCTTCAGTATGCCTATGTGTGTGTGCTTGGGTGTGTGTGTGTGTGCGGATCGGATATGGGAGTTTGGAATATCTTTTGCCAGTCAACTCGACTCTGGTCTCTCCCTCTTGGTTTTTGAGCCTTCTGCCACAGTGAATATGGATGCGGGATATCCACACAAATGGTCATAAAAATAGTCCTGAAATGGAATAGTCCTAGAGGGTAAATGGGTTAAAGGATACAGCAAACAAATGTATTTAGTTTATCCTTCAATTAAATCATTTCAAAGCTATTAGGTTGCTTTTAATAAACTTTTAAACTTTTAACTAAATGATTCATTAATTGTCATAATTGTCTCAAAATCCTCATTTCCTAATCTCTTATCCTCAACTGTTGGCCTGTTTTTGTGAGTTTTAGTTTTGTGGCAGCGAGTGTGTAAGTCTGTGCGCTCCCATTAGCAGTTGCATGGGAGGCTCTAATTTCGAGTCCTGGAGTGGATGCTGCCAGGACCACGTAACGTTTTTGATTTTCGTCTTTGTCAGCTTTTGGCCTGACAGCAGTGGGTCGACGGAAGCAGGCAGCCCAGCCGAGCCGGGCTAGGGGGAGTACGGTCAAAAGGGGGAGTGGACCCTTTTCCCTAAGTTGAAATTTCAATTCAACGGATTTTGCGGCGAGAATTGTTTTTGATACGCCGTTGTCCCGGCCATTGTCCCGGGCAGCTCCTTCCTGAATCGTGATTCGGGAATCGCTCCCAGGACATGGGCTAATGACGTCCCGCTTCAATGTCGCCTTGATTGAAGGGTTGGGGGGATTGTGGAAATCGCAGGAGGCAGGAGGAAGTGTACAATGGGGGTGTGTGCCGAATGCTGGGGGGCGGGGGAGAAGTGCATTAGACAGGGTGTATGTTCAAGGATGTGAGTGCAATCAAGAGAATTGCCTCGCTTAATGGATGTTAAATGTGCTCGAAGCAGATGCCAAAATAAATTAAATTAGCGCAATTGAAACTGAAGCGAGAAAGATTTTTAAAAGTGCCTACTACAAGCATAGTTTAAGCCAAACAAAAATATTGCTAAATGAGTTGGAAGAATCTCTTATATCCTCCCAAAATAAATTATACAAAATTATTCCTACATGGGCTCGTTATCTGGCCCTGAAAATGGGGTCTAGCCCCAAGGCGGATATACAGTTTCGAGTCGAAATTATAAAAAATAAACGACAGGCACAACTGTTGCTAGTTGGTGCGTTGCAAATGCATTAAATGAAGTTATCAAAGCGAGCCTTGCCTCTCCCTGTCTAGCCCCCTGGGCTATGTGCCGTCTCTTTCGGTGAAAAAAGAACAGAATTTAGATTTATGGCTTCACGCAATTAGCGCTTAAATATATGCAAAGGGATATTGAAAAGTCTGATATAGATTTGAATGCAGGACGAAGAACAGGACCCAGGACCTCGGGCATAATGAAGCCATTCCGCCGAGATGGGCGAGGAGAGACGGCCTAGGAACTAGAAGTCCTTAGCCGGCGGCGTTCACTGACCGACGACACTCTCGATGACTTCCCCGTTTCCACGCTTTTCACTTTCAATTGTGGCTCAACTTTTTACTATATCTTCCTCTCGCTCTACAGAAGCGGCAACAACAATTGCGCCGCCAAAAGCAATA
This sequence comes from Drosophila monieri, assembly GCA_035047585.1. Lineage (NCBI taxonomy): Eukaryota > Metazoa > Arthropoda > Insecta > Diptera > Drosophilidae > Drosophila > Drosophila monieri. Next base: position 285,776 of record JAWNPJ010000115.1, on the reverse strand, counting down.
AATCTTTTTTTCCTTTTTTTTTTTTTTTTTTGTTTTTTTGGTTTTTGTTGCGTGGTCTTTGGCAACGGGAAAGGGTGAGGGGGGATCCCGAGTGGGGGAATATTTGTATTTCATATGCATGGCGGTAATTTTTGTGATTATGTTGTTGTAGCTCAAATTCAAGTTCAGCCTGTTCCCATTAACAAAAAAGTTGAAAAAGGGTTTCCTGGCTGTTTGTTTAGCAGCATAGGGCCACACAGCCCCTGGCCCTTTTTCGCTTTGGAATTATTATATATTCATGGCAGCAATTATCGGCATAAAATCAAAGCGCCATTTCGTAAACTACAAATAATTTTCAATTGTAGATTCTCTCTCGAAAGCTTTTATTAATTTATTTGTCATTTGTTGGCAATTGAATTTATTGAAAAATATATTCTACACATCTTCAAATGTGCATTTAATTATTGCCAGATTACAAATTCTCAACCGCAAGCCATTTATTTGAAGGTGGCTATTACACTTATTACTTCAATGGCACGCCGGCAACATTGGGCCAACAAGTTATGTTGGCCAAAACACGGCCAACCCGAAACATGTTGCCAGAAGCATTCTCAGCGAGTTGCCTGGCAACAAATGTTGTCGGAGAACACTCCGGAAATACATTTATAAAATTGGCACTTTTAAACGTTTGAAAGAAGTAAAAAATATTTCTTTAGATTAGATATATTTGTAAATATCTTAAAATTAAATCAAATAGTCTAAATAAATTATTTTTTTAAATTTAATTAATTTTTAGCCACCTCTGACATCCCTGTATCATTTGCTGCTGTAATTGATGAATATTTCTTTAAATAATTATTTTACTTCTATAAAATGTATTATCCTGACTGTTTATCCTGACTCACTCACCCTCACTCCTTGTACAAAAACAATGCAGAAACAATGTATCATTTTCATTGGTCGCCGTGTGCCTGGGATTCCATGTTTCTGCTTCAATGTTGCCGAGCGCTCATTCGTCAGCAGAGATGCGAAAAAGCAGTTTAACAATAATAGCAATTAAATGAAAAAAATTATATAACTATTTAATGTATTGATGAACTTAAATGACTAAATTAAATACTCAATTTTATGAAAAAAATTTTTTTCATAAGCTTATACGTAATATTGCTTTGAGAGTAAATATAACCATTCTTTCCCTAAAATTTAGTGGATTTAAGATGGTAAAAAATGCTAAAAATATAAGAACCAAAACATCCAGAAAATCTTTATTTAAAAAATAAAAATTTTCATAAAACTATAGGTTTCAAAACAGCTAGAAACGAAGGGAGAACCAATAATATGGGAGAGCTGTTGGCAGCTCTCGAGTGTTGCCAGCAACATGTTGCCCGGCCGGCAGCCGCAACACACCGCTCGAGCCGGGCTCTTGTGATTCGCCTTATTCATTCAGTTCACTCAGTGAATGACTCGTTTTCCGCTCGGATGTCGGTGCGCGCTTGGTACACGTATCTGTGCGTCGAATTCTCGCGTCTTTCGTTCGGTTCATTCCAATCCCAAAAAACTGACGTAAAAATACACTCCAGCGGCCCAGAGTAAAAATAAGATAAAGGAATCCCAAATAAAATACGAAAATAAATTCGAAAAGTTCTCGTTTCGCAGAGGCAGAGGCAGAGGCAGCGGCAGACGGCGGAAGGCAGACAGTTTCAGTTTAGTTTCGTGTGCAGGACGAAGGCCAAACAAAAACAGAAAACAGGCTAGTGAGAATAAGAGCCAAGAACAGGAACAAGATAATAGTGACATAAGCGGACCTTTTCGCAAATATTTTGGCGCAAAATGAGCGGGCGCCAAGTGCCGCGTGGTGGAGCCGCCTGACAATGACATGGAAAATTCGCCGAAAATCGCGCGTGGCAGCTGAATCTATCGCGAAACCCCGAATTAATTTCCAAATAATTCAAATTTCTTGTTGCAATACAAGACCATAATATACAACAACAGGGCTAATCAGATCGGCCCGGCAGCAAAGCTGAACTTTTTTTCTTTTCGGCAGCTTCGAGATTGGAAATTTCACTTGGGCCCTCTCTTCTGGCTGGCCGATAAGACATCCATGCTATGCTGATAAGGACCAGAGGAAGGTCCGTGGCAAATTGAATTCGATTTCGATTTCGACCTGTATGAAAGCCAGCGGAGATACAGATACCTCTGTGTTTATGGGTAGAAAACGCAAAGCGTCGCGCCAACATCGAAATTATTTGCGTTTGCATCTTCTCGTCCTTTCGTTTATTGTTCTGATTGCCGTCGTGGTGGCGCGGTTTCTATTAATTTTGCTTTTGTATCGTTTGCAAAATTTAAAAAAATTCAAAAAGTTCATCATCAGCAGCGCCTGGAGAAAGCCAAACAAAAATAAAAATAAAAACACTAATTCAATCTCAAAACATTCGCATCGTTTCCACATCAATATGCTTAGTACGCCTGAATTGTGATTGTAATTATATAATTAATCGAATAATAATAATAGTTATCATACAAATATAATCTAAGTGTAAATCTCACGAAACGTCTACGTTTTTAAAAAAGAAATTGTGATATTAAATATTAAACGAAAAGTTTAAGTCGGAGCGGAAATAAAAACAACAATATTGTGTACATAGCGAGAGAATGAAATCAATGAATATTTTAGCTGAACAAAGTACACATATATAATTATAAATATACACGAATATATATTTTGGGCACCGTTTTTACACAACAATAATATTATAGAAATAATATCGAAGAAAAGACACGAAAACAATCACAGAAAACTAAGGTAAGGTGGTTTAGGATTTCAATGAAGAGGTTCAACTCTCGTTTTTAGCATTTAACTGATAAGAGTTTCCTTAGAAATGATTGATAACGTTTTTCCCTGGAATTAAGTCAAAAAATAATTCTTGGCTAGGCTTGGTATATTTTTTTCTTAGTAACTGGCAATTATTTTAATCAAAGATAGTAGTTGCCAACCAAATTAATTTGCATAAACGCGTGTCGATAATCAGAATCACAGACTTTCCCATAGAAGCGAGCTGCACTTGATGATTTATGGCACAAAACAATGAGCCACCAATGATATTCACGGCTAGTTGCTATTTAATTAGATCATTAATGCAGTTCATAAATCTTTCTCGGCCGCCGTCATCGTTTTACAAAACAAATTAGCCTCAGAGCAATCGGAAATCGCGACTGAATCGCGACTGGCAAATCGCGGGTTAAACAGTCGCGCGGTTCAATAATCAAACAAGTTGTTCTCTAAACGAAAATCATGAAATTGCACCTAATTGAAGCTGCTCCCCCACAGGGGGGCCAGCGAGATGCCGGCAGAGTGCGAGCGAGAGATGCCCAGAACATATGAAATAATTAGCGAATGCAGTTGCAGATGCAGGAGCGAGAGCAGTGTCTGCCACACAAACGCCCCTCCTCACTTTCCCCATCTCAGAGGCAATTGCCAATGGCCATAAATCATTTCCCGCTCATATTTTCGCGCATATTTTTTAGTTTTCTCTCATGTGGCACATGAATATGTTCAGAAACACACTTGCCACTACTATCTGGCTATCTGAGTATCTGGCTATCTGAGTATCTGACTATCTGTGTATTGGCTGTAATAATGATGTGCGCTGAATGGCGTCAAAGCATTCAAGCAGCAATTAATTTAATTGCCGGCGCAGGTAAAACATGAAAAATGACAAGAATTTATCAATGTTTCGAGTATCTAATAGATGCATCTGAGATCTCTATGAGGCTTTCTTTGAATAAATAAATATAATTAGAAGAGAAGCTAAAGGGAAGTGCATCTCCCCTTTATGGAATCATCAACAAATTGCATTTCCCACTTTGCTCTTCATTTGTACGCCGTACGCCGCTTTCATTGGGCAAACAATTCCGTGGCAGATAAAAACAATCTCTTTGTTGCCGCACTCGCGTATTTATATAAAAAAATATAACATGCTGTGGCAATCATTTCAACGCCTCCCGTTGCACAAAGCTCCTCTCACCCTACCCCAAAAACCCAAGGCTGTGGGGTAAAAAAAAAAAAAAATCAAAAAAATATATAAAAAAAAAAACTGCCAACTGTTTGGCGAAACTAAACCAGGCTCACAAGCCACCAACGGTGCTCCAAGCGAGGCAGAATGGTGGGGTTGGCTGGGGGGCAGCCGACTTGTGGGACCCCGTCAGACAGCCGCTTTTTTTCCCCTGTTGTTGTTGTCTATCGGTTTCATAAGTTCTATGAATAAATTTCCATAAATGTGTTTATTTTTTCGTTATTTTTTTTTTTTATTTCATTCTGCTCGTCGTCTGCCTGCCCCAGAGCTCGAGACTACAGCTGGTTCTGCCCGTAGTCTGATCAAAACTAAGGTGAACTATGCCTGCACTGGAGGAAAAGTTTATAAATCAGCTTTTCTTTTAAATAATAGCTTAACTCTTTCATCAAAAGTACCAGGTATGGGTATTTTAATCCAAAAACTAGACTATAATTTTTTGTTGGTATTTTATTTGGTATTTTTTCACTGTATCCTGGCACTAAACGTCGGATGCAACTACTGCAAAATGCAATTCAGAAAACAATTTTCAATATAAGCATCAAGTGACTAAATGTTGCTGCTGCCGTGCATGTTGCTGTTGCTGTTGGTATTGCGCGTGTGTTGGAAGCGACAGCTTGACTGACATTTTTCTAGCATATCGTTTACATATTCGTTAGATTTTGCAGCGTGCTCTCGAGTCTCTGGAGCTGTAGCTTGTTGTTAGTGCTGTTCAACATGCTGTTATATTGAATAACACACGCACTCCAACAACTTCTGACTATGTGGCAGCGCCAAGAGCCCAGAGTCTGGCCCAGACAAGTGCAGGCTGTCATCTAAAGTTGGGCTCCCATGTGGGTGTCCTTTGTGTCCTCTGATATGACTCCTGTCACTTCCAGTTTTCGCTGTGCGCTGTATTAAAAATTAATTTCGAATAAGCCCATGCAGCCAAACACACTAATTGCTTTATAATGAAGCTGTCATTGTCACCTGTCGCCCGATAATCTCTCGTTGTAACAAAAGTACATCTTCAATGCCCGTTGCTGCAGTTGTCAGATGCACTTTTGACTCTGCAATTAGTTTACAAATTTTATGCGCCGAGCGGAGCAGCATCTGCATGGCTCTGGACTGGACGATGATCAAAGGCTGGCCAGATAATCTCTGTCGCTCTCCGGTGTCCATTAATATGAAACGACAAGCAACATCGTCCGTCCAGCGATTGCCATCAATCTGGCATTAATTTCAATTTCAATTTCAGTTTCTGTGTGTCCCTCTTTCTCGGCGGGTTCGGCGAGTAGCGAGCGATAGAAATGTCACAGCTCTTAATCAAAGCGCCGGCGGCAGCTTGGGAAGATTTGTTCGATATTTCTGTTCGCAGATTTGCGCTTTCGGGTCTGGCCCAGATTTTGAGTCAGCCAACTAGTTCCCATTGATTTCCAGTCTCTGGCCACGAATAGCCATTAATTTGGCTTAATTTAGAGCTGTTGATTCGCAGATTTATCAAATGTGGGAGAGGATTGGGCGAAGCTTTATGGCCGATCAGGTTACTCGAATAATAAAAACTAATGAGCTGATGTCCGATTTGAAAATAATATTTTATTCTGGCCGGGGGAACTATAGCTCTTCAGTGAGAGGATCCGAAATGAATAATTTTGTTCATAAAATGGCTAGAACCACCATGAGAGTCAGTAGCAACTGTCGTTGCGTCTGTTCGGCCGATCTTGTGGCATTTGTTGTTGCCGCGGGTGTTGGCCTTTCCATTTAAGCCGATGCCATTGTCGAGGTCTCCTCCTCCCCGGCCAAGATGCAGCGGGAACAATGTGAAAGGGCAGCCACAAACAACAATAGGGCGGCGTGGGGAGGGGGGGGGATGTTGGCCACGTTAATGATGACACGCGCCCAACTAGACGCTGCGGCGGAGATCCCAAAACAAATTAACATACAAGCCAGGAGTGGACCGGGGCCAGGAAAGGAACGACAAGCTGTGGCAGGAGGCAGGCGGGTGAGTGAAGAGGCATGCAACTGGCGTCAACCGCCAACGCAGTCGGTGGATGCGGCGGATCCACGGGCTCATGTTGCAGTTGTTGCTGCTGTTGTCGGTACAAATAAGGCGAGTGCACAATAGTGCACCTTTGGGGCAGTTGCAGTGGCAGTGGCAGTGGCAGCTGCAGCTGCACAGTCTGTGGCAACAACAACGGCAGCAGCTTACCGGGGATTAAGTCAATTGCACTCGAATGTCAACCAAATGCCGCAACAAGTTGCCAACGTGCAGCCAATAACTTAATTAGCCATGGACGTAGGCTCCACGCTGATGCTGCATGCTGCTGCTGCTGTTGTTGTTGTTTGTTTTGCGGCTGGAATGAAAATAAAAAGGATAAAAAGTGGGAGTAGGACATGATTCAGTTGGAGTTATGTAATCCGTTTAAGCCAGAGAATATTTATGCATTGTTGCAACGAGCAACTCCCTTGTTGCTGCCACTCCTGACTAATTGCTTCTCGGATAAGTTGATTTATTTAATGGAGCGACATATCAGCAGAGATCATTAATTATCTGGCCATTACTTTACTTTAAAAAACTTCAAATTAAGTGAAGTTATTTTTGGAAACAATCTTTATGGGCCAAACTTTTGGCTTAACCCGAACTGGACTTCCCTTCTCCCATTCTGATCGCCAGTTTTTGCTCTCCTTTCCGATTCCAAGGCTTTTGTTTTTGTGTTTTGGATCACAAGCCCCATGAAGTAAGCCAAAAAAAAAACTCAATAAAACGAGACCTGAGTGCGGCGCATAATTGTCGTTTTCCTTTGAACTGCAGCGCCTGCAATTTGCTTATCGCCGAGTGATCGCGATTGCCAATAGGGAGACCTTACCCCCCATCGGAGACCGGGGGGGCATGGCTCAGCCCCATTGTGTTGCCGTGGCGCTGTCGTCTTCGCTGTAAGTTCGAGTACATTTCAATTAATTAACATTCAGCTGCACATGCGCAGCGACATCACAACAAAAGCGGATACCGAAAATGGCCGATTGCGCCAGATAAACTCATTTACAGCGGTTAAATGCCACCGGCGGTGCACATTGCCAACACTCTCGGGGCGGTCCGGGTGGATCGGGTGGGTCGGGTGGCTTGTCGGTGGAGCTGTCTCCACACAGACTTCTACTTGGGACTATGGCGGCGGTGTCTATTGCGCATTTAAAGCGAAGATAGCCACTGGAAAAATATTCACTTTTCCTAAAGGCCCATCAGTATTTTGATAAAACAGTCTTTTTTCTCAGTGTGTTGGACCTTCGCTGAGGCCTCTGATTGACAACGATCCGTCCGATGTCTATCGCTGGACACGTTTCTTGTTGTGGCTCTTGCTGGCCGGGCTCTGCCTTGTCCAGGTTGGCCAGCTCCATGTCGGTCGTCCATGTTCGTGTTCCAAGACTCTGGAAATTGTCATGTTAGTTGGCCGCCCGGCCAGCTCCGCCGCTGAGCAGAGATGCTTATCGCCACGTCACGTTACAAATTTATGCCGCAGCGACATTAGAAAAATTATTGTAATTAGCCAGGCGATAGAAGGAGATAGGTGGAGCCGAGCGGAACGAAACAGAAGTTGGTGAAGTTTGGTCGCAGCTACCAGCTACCAGTTACCAATGGCAGTCGCAGTTGTTTGTGGCTGCCTTGTAATCCTTTCCACAAACAGCCAACGGCGACAGGCGACGCCAATATCCTGCTCACACACACAGACATGTCTGTGTATATGTGGGGTGTTGTATCCACATATGACAGCCGGGAGATTATAAGGGCAACGGTGTAAAGTGTAAAATGTCTTAATGATAAACAAACAGAAAAGTTTTGCCAGCACTGGTTAGAATTTGTAGAGGATATCCACGCCCACGCATATTGGAGGTCGAAATCCTAGCGATGGGGGGACGAGAAAATGTTCAACTGCCTGATATGTCTGGGTTACACGTGGCGTATACGTTATATTTGTTTGTTGTGTGGCCACAGTGGGAAGAGATATTCATTTTTGACTAAAAAAAAGTAAAAAATAAATAATATTATTAATAATTCTTTAATTTTGAACTCTTTCTTGCCATTCTTTATAAAATTTATATTTTTCTTTGAAGAAATCAGTATGATTGCCACTGTTCCCCATCACTTCCCGTTGCTATTTAGAAATTTATTCACAATTCTTTAGACGTGTTACAGCTCTGCCTCTTTCCCACCACCCCTCTGACCCCCCGGCGCCCCTCCCCAATTTTTTGGCCAACTACATTGAAATTGCATGTTAGCACGCAAAGGCAGAGTACCTCCCCCTGGTGACCCACTCCGCTGCTGCTGGTGTTGTTGCTGTAATGTCTTCTTATTATGCTGCGACACTGTGGCCTGGCCCCGCCCCCCGGGCTCTGTGGCTCGTGGGTCGGTGGCTGGTTATTGGCAAATAAAATGTCTAAGCGCGCAAATTTTGTACAAAAAGAAGTTGAGCGAAAAAAAAAACAGGAGAATAAATAAAATATGGTTTTGTTATCAGTGGAAGGGATCGTGTATGCGGCTAATAACATGCAATTTCCACAAGCAGCAACAACAAGCGGCACGCATGCCACTGCCACATCCACATGCACATTGTATATAGCCTGTGGATGGATTTCCTTGCGGGGCACTTTGGCCGAAAGGAAGCAGGTGAAAAGTAAACCATTTGCATGAACACCCACGGGGCGTATGACGATATGACGACGACAGCCCAAGGCGACCCGCAGTGGTGGCCCAAAAAAGCCACAGAAACAGAGACTTCTAGCCAAGGTGTTGAAAATGAGCGAATGCCAAGATATATTAGCCATAGGGCCACCATTCAGAGATCCTTAAATGATTTCATGAGCAACCCCCTGCCCTGCTCCCAAGGCTGGGCCAGAACTGGTTTGCCTCCAAGCTGGCAGACAGACGGAGGGCAAACATGAATAAAATTTGCGTAAAAGTGGACAACGAGCGGCATTTCAATTGGATGAGATAAACAGAATCGGAGTCGCAGATGCAGCCGTCGCTGATGATGATCAAAGATGATGATGATTGTGTGGCTCTGTGGCGGAATGATTGAGTGCGTGTGTAGTGGTGTGTCTGCACTTGTGTGGCGCGAAGTGAATTAATGGCTTAATTGAAAAATTTGTTCTCGCCATGAGAATTTACTGTTGCCAGTTGCCAGTTGGCTCTCTTGCCTCCAACGGAGGCAAACAATGTGACAGTCGAATGGACAAATTGCAAGAGGCCTGTATATGATCTATTTATGGGATATTTCAAACGGAAAGGAAAGGATCCTACAAGCATCCTTAAGAATAAAATATTCTGAAAATATTTCGGGAGAGTCTCTTCTACCTGATGTGGCATCTGTATTATGGCCAGCACTTGTCCACAACAAACCTGTTTTCGAACCGGCAACACTTGCTGCCCCAGCCTCCACGTCCACCATCCACGTCCAAGGGGCACTAATCAATTTCATATCAATTTGTAAATTTGCAATAATTACGATAATTAGCTGCGAGTATCTGGCAAATGCGTTGGCCCGACTGGTCGAGCGCCCCACTCCCCCCTCTGCGAGTGCATCCCAAGAATGCGGCGAGGTGATAATGAGATTTTCAATTCAATAAAACATCAGGCCGGCATTCGCACTTGCCAATTTTGGTTGGGACCGAGGACGGATCCGAGGCCGGTCCTCAAGAAATCTCCGCATGAATATTTCATTCAATTTGCACTTTGCCGTTGGACTTGGTTTTTTTTCTTCGATTGGTATGGTCTGTCCTGGCCTGGACTGTCCTGGCCTGGCCTGGACTGGCCAACTAATTAAGTAATTTTTTCGCTCTTGTGACTTTGGCTGTTGTTGATATATTTTCTCGGCTTTTTGCTCAGCTTGCTTATTATTTTTATGGCCTTTTAATCAACACGTTGGAATTGGCATTGCAAGTTGGGTTGCCTGCGACTGACTTTCCTTTTAATTAATGCCGGCCAGCGATTTAATTGGTTTGGTATCGGAAAGCAATGGAGCTTGAAATTGGCCATCAAAGGGGGGACTATACTTATATGTTAATGTTCATAAACCTAAGAATATTTAAGTTTTAAACATTTAATTAATAAACATTTTCATCCTGTTTCGTTTCAGGTAAATATTCTTCAATGGCAGACCATGAGCTGAGTTTTGAAAACTCTTTTCCTCATACCCGAGTAAGCAATGTAATAAAATGGAAATGCGAAAGGAAAACTTCAATAACTTTGGGCCTGGCCAAGTAAAAACCACCCCACAGCCACACACACACAAGCACACACTCACCCCATTTTGGTCGGGGTTGTTTTTCCCATTCGAGTCGAGCGCCATGGATGAAAGCAAAAACAAAACAATGGGAAAAAAACGAGGAAAAATCCACCCGGTTTTTGTGGTGCCTGCGATTACGATGTTCTAATGCCATTTTCAGTTCTCCACCTCCTCTCTTTTTTGCGCCCAGGCCTTGGTATTCATCCATATGGGCAGCTGGACAGGAGCAGGACATAAGTGAAACTGGACTAACCTTATCGGTTGAGTGCCTGGCCTGGCCTGTTTTAGTTCTGGTTATGGCTCGAATTCATCTTCGGCCACATCATTTTCGGCCCAAAAGGCTCTGGATTTCTCCGTCATCTCCTCCCCAGCTTGTTGCTTTTGTAGAGTGTTCACTGTGCCACATACATAGCCGATTTTGGATTCCCTGGGGGGTTACCACGGGAGAGAACTGAAATCTCAGCCTCTGGCTGGAACGAATCTGTATCTGTGTGGGGGCTGCTTTCCCGCAATATTGTATCTGCAAAGTAGTTTCAGATACTGCCAGCTACTTACCACTGTTCTTCCTGTTAACTGTTCGCACTAAGCGATAGCCAAATTGCAGTTGAAATGTTTTTATCGATTTAACAGAAGAGTGTGTGGCGTGGGAGTTGGGAGCTGGAGTTGGGAGCTGGGAGCTAGTGTTTGTCACGGAAAAGTTCAAATGCCGGAAAACAGATTTCAGAGACAGCGGAAAGGTTCAATGTATCCCAGCCAACAGAACAGTGGGCTTAACAAACTAATTAACTAATTTTCTAATAAAAATATAAATTTTTGAAATAAAGGACTCTCGTCCCACTGTCCTCACAACTAGGTTTGTTTTCGCGCCTCTGAATGGCCATTTAATTATTTTAATGAATTTGTGAGTGCATTTCGGTGAAAAGTCTCTCTGCAACTGAAGGTGTTTTTTTATTGTTTTTTTTTTTTGTTTTTGGCTTTCGAGTCCTGCCCCCTCGGCCATTTGTAATAATTAGACTAAATGGCTGGCAGGGCTCAGGCGCTGAAACGAGGCGTGGGCGGTGACGAGGTGAGGGAAATTTTTTAATTAGCAGGCTATGCCGCCAACGCCAGTGTCTCGGTGGTATGTTGCAACACGTGTATGCGGCAGTACAGTGCGGCACATGGATATATGAGCATTAACACTCAGATGTATACGCACAAATCCCCATGGACCTCGGGCATGGGGCTGAGGTCTGGTTTTTGGTTCCCAAAACAAATTCGTGGCCAACAAACAGCGAAAACTACTTTGGGCCCAAGGTGTTGGTTGGTTGGTTGGCTCTCTGGCTCTTTGGCTGGTTGGTGGCCCGATGTCAGCTGCGCATTAGGCTAACGTCCCCCTGGCACGCCTGCCCCGCCGATGGGCGTGTTCGTGGCTGCGGCTGCGGCGACATTTGCTTGGCAGCTCGTCATGTTGCCAACTAATTTCATGAAAGTTGACACAGAGCCACATGTGAGATCCGGCTGGTGAGTAGGTGGTTGCTTTTCCCTAACAATGCCCAATGGAATTGTATCTTTTTTTCTTTTTGGTTTTATTTTGTGGCGGTGACTAAATTAACATTGACATGGCTCATGGTTGTTGTTGCTGCTGCTGCTGCCACATGTGCTGCCACTCCATGGGCGGCAGGAAAATGGAGTTTGGAGCCGGAGCCGAGCGCAAATAAAATATTCACACATTTTCCATTTCATATTTTGAGTGGCCGCGTTGAAGTTTGTGGCCGGCACTAAATGAAAATGAATTTCCATTTCCACTTGTCCCCAGGCCCTGCTTTGTGGCGCCACGTAATTATCATATCATGGGAAGTGCGAGGACGAGTTGCTCCCCCGAGGGCACTGAGTGGGGTATGTGCCCCAAATGGGATTAACTTTTGGATAACCATTAGGCCACCTCAAAATTAAATATTTAACAACTCTCTAAAAGTTTCAGAATATTTCTTTTCACTTTTGTGGGTCACTGGAGGCGCCACAAGACGGAAAATCAATTAAAAACTCGTTTGCCAATTAAGAGGCAAGAAAAAAGTGCTCACATATGTGAGCCATCAGACTATTTGCTCAACTTTGTCGCGTTTTGTGCGAAAATCGTCTTGCCTCTCATTTTTCCGCCCGCCGCTGTCTCAGTCAAGTTCAGTTTCAACAATTTTCTGTTGCTTTTTCCCCCGATTTTCCCGAGCTCGTTGTTGTGTTGCTATGTGCTGTTGCAGTGGCAGTTGCATTTGTTGTTGTGCTCCCAAGGCATTTCACGCTTGTTGGCAGTCGGCGCCGTTGAAACTCGTAACAGAGGTGGTCTTTTGGCCATTTTATAGTCGATTGTGGTTGTGTTTTTTAAAAGAAATATATATCTTTATTGTAAGAAATATATCTTTATTTTTTTAATATATATTAGAAGAAAAGATAGAAAGATAGATTGGTGTATGGTATTCTGTAGATCGCAGTGTCTATAAAAGGAAGTATTTTGATCCAAATCTTTAATCCAAATGATATCCAAATCCGAGTTCATGGAGCCACTTCTGGGCACCTTCGGGCAGCTAAGGAGGAGCCAACGAGCCGTTGCCAGACATTCGAATGATAGCTCGGGAATGGGTGGCAAGCGTCAGACAAAAGCCAAGTCAACTCAAGGCAGGCAGAAGCTATGCAGCAGATGGTGGGGAATGGGGAATGGCGGGTGGGGAGGCGCCCTCTACTGGGGCGGTCGCGTTTTCCATTTCGTTGAAGTGGAAAATATTTTGTAAATATTTTCGTGTATTCCGCTCTTGCTTTTTTCCCCCCACCCGAGTTGTTTTTTCTTTGATTTCGTTTTGTCTGTTGTTGCTCTGCCTCCGCAGTTGTTATTTTTGTAAAGCTGTGAGTTTATTTTCCGCACCACCCCCTCAACAGCTCCCCTCCGCCAACCACCCAAACACCCAACCGCCCACCCGCCCAGCTCTCCCTGCCGTTGGTGGCTTGTTCTGTTTTGTATTTTTACAAATATTTTGTGTAATCTTTAAAGCAGACAATGATGACAGCCAGCGACGATGGCGGCATTTTGTGTCACATCCTGAAGACTTCTCCGAGTGCTGGATGGGTGGGATGGGGGGCTGGTGGGCTGGTGGGCGGTGGGTATGGCCAAAGTATTTAAGCACGTGCACGCAGAGTGGAGCTGGGATTCTGATGGGGATTACAGGACGGTCCCTGGGGCAACATCATCATTGTCACTTGCAACAGCAGCCCTTTTTGGCACAGAGAGCAGGGAGTGACCTCCTTAGCGAGTCCCCACCGTACGTACGCTCCGCTGCGGTATCTCTTTTGCTGAAATGGACTCATATTTCGCGACAGGCTGTTAGTCAGCAATTCAGTTGCTCTCGGGTCCCGAAGTCACTGAGCCTGTCATGACATTCGCCATGAGCTGGAGGAGGGGGCGTGTCACTGGGGGTGATACATCTTATACATATAGATTTTTTCCAGCCTTTTGTTTTAGCATTTTTGCAATGTTGCCTGCTTCGCCTTAGCTGGCTTGACTGTCGAGGGTTTTCTCGTCGCCGGCTTCTGTTGCGGAAAATAGAACAAAAGTTTTTGTCGCTGTCAGAAAAGTGTCAGGCGGCAAAGTTGAATGCTTCTGAGGGGGCTTCTGGCCCAGGGGGGGATCAGCGATTTGAATAAGTAAATAAAGTATGAAATGGGAGCACATGGCGGCAGATGAAGATGACACTGCTAATGCGATGGCAGATAATCGAAAGCAGGTTAAGACCGCAGCGGGAAGATAGCGGAAACTTTTATATTTTGATTTCGATGGAGCTTTATCGATTATATACTTTTCAGGGATGGATGGATTTTGATTGGCCCAAGTATGTCCCAAGCGAGAGGTCGGGAGAGGTGGCTTCCCCCCCACGTAACTTCGCTTAAATGGCTTTACGGCCCCTAGATTGCTCGATAATTGATTAATAAAAGCTTTTCGGCCTCAATTAATGTTGTTCAATTACGTGCTGACTTTGTGACACTTCCAGGCAACTGATAGCCGGGAAGCACCGCGGTGCCCCCGTCCCTTTCGTTTCATTTTCGACCAGAACCACCGAGTCCAGATAATCTCTGACACTAACAGGCAATTAGACCCAAAACCCGGGCACGTAGGCCAGGTTAATGGCTCTGTTTTCTTAGTTAGGGAGTTGCTGATTTTATGGCCAGTACCTGCCCAGGACCTTTGTTGTCATGTGTTGCATCATCTGCGCTCATCCTTGACCGTGTCCTTATGCAACTATCACCTTTGCCACCCGTTGACTGTAGCCCCGAAGCAGCGGGTGGCCCAGGACAGGTTCTAGCCAAGGGTTTTCCCCGAAACTATCTAAAGTGAAATCTGGAGAGAAATCGGATCTGCAAACTCTCCAGTTTTTTGGCCATTTGGATAACCTCTTCAACTCTTTCCTCTGAGCTCCAGTCCAGCCAATTTCACTTTCCGCGCAAAAACATTATTTGGTTTTTTGTGGCGCAACCTTCTCCAGCGGTCATAAAATGAAATTTAATTACCTTCCACTTAAATGTTTCTACGCGTGGTTGATTGCAAATTGTTGACAACATTGCTGTGCTGGTTTCCACTGTTTTTCTCAGCAGTGGAGGGTCAACAGTGGAGCTGGAACTGGTCAGGAAATTATAATTTTCACACGCAACCCGCTCCGAAGGTCTCTGGTTGCTGGTCGCCGGTCGCCGGTCGCCGGTCTGGTTGCCCCAAGCACTTAACAATTCAATTGTGGCACAATACATTTTTCAAAGCCAACTGCACTTAACAAGCGGCCTGGCGGTGACAAACGGAGATAGTGGACGGAGCCAGCCAGGGATTGGGAACGGGAATGGATCCTCCGGGTTGCGTGCCGCAAGATCTGCGTGAGGAGGCTGGCTGGTTGGCTGGTTGGCTGGCTGGCAGCATCTGAATCCCAGGCTGGAGGCAATGCGCATGCGTGGCCTGCGTTTTACGCATTTCGCGTTGTAATGAAGGCATTTTTGCCATCCCCAACCCCATCCCCATCCACATCCCCATCGCATACACGATTCCGATGTGTTGGCCATGTTTCATTTTGCCAATCAATTGGCTCTGCGGCTGGCTGGATCGAAACTGAACTGTTTTTAGTCCGCCGTCTGTGCTGCCAATCAACGGCAACAGATGAAGTCCAACATGGATGGATGTCAGTTCAGGCGGAGTGAAGTGGATGCGAGTGTGGACAGCAGCAGACAGCGGTGGCTGAGGTCCTGCGGTGTTATCGCGGCAGGAACGATCCATCCGATTGATCGATGATTCGATATGATCGCAGCAATTTATGTATTTCGTGTGTGCGTGTACATTGTCAAGTCGTTCAACTTATTCCGCGATTGTTTTATTTTTTTTTCAGGCATATATACTATCCCATATTGCAATGGCGAGCGAATCAAGGATCATTAGCGATGCAGTTGCTGTTTTAATTGCATCTCGGATCGGGAATCTCTCGCCGGATCTCTCGATGGAATTGCAGACGGGGAGTCAACCATTGCAAATGTGTCAATTAGATTTATTATCAGCTCTTGTCGTTGTCCATTTCTGTGTGTGTTCACTGTCTGGCCACCCCCCTGGCCCAGGCTATTCCCCCAGGGAGCCTCTGACTTGGGGCAGGTGCCTTCACACTGTGCCCCATGTCCATTAGTAAATGCTAAGTATGCGCCAATTAAATAGCCAGGAAATGCCTTATTCTGCCACTTCTCTGCGATCATGGCCAAAAATTTAAATGCAGCAAAAAAGGGAAAAGGAGTCAACCAGACACTGTAACAAAATTTCTAGTTAGAATGCTTGAGTCAAAGATCTTCAAACCATTGATTAAAAATACTCAACAAATAATGTAATACAATATTTTCCATTTAAAGAAAATAATTTTTTAAATTTTAGAAATATTTTCAAGTGCAGGCAGTTTATTTATGAACTGACGATGGCGACGAGCCGAATCGTCAAAGCCTGACATTTTTATTATTATCTCAGGAACCAGGGAACCCAAAACTCGACCATCTGCCCCTCGCTCAGGAACCCTCTCGCCCGCCCCTGGGCTCGGTGGCTAGCCAAGCGTTGCCCGCTGCCCGCTGCCCGCTGCCGCGTTGACAAGCTCAATTTCCAATCGCAATAAAACGCAGCACTCGCTGCAAGATAAATGTGAGAAAAATGCTGGCGTCCTCATGCCCGGGCTCCTTGGTGTCCCCTTTTTGCCCCATTCCCCTATCGGGCATTTCCTTTCCTGCCCTCGGCTTCTTCTCGGTCGTGGCGTCTCTGTCTGGCCGCCGTTTCCAAATCGCGTGGGCTTATCCTCCTGCCGGCTGGGCCAGAACCGAACCTGGCCATGGCCAGCAAGTCAGGGGCGTAGATATGGAGGGGATATCGTCCTCTGGCGTGTTCCTCTGGCACTCCTCCCGAATAATCCCCGCCTACGCACCTGGACTATTTTTGTAGGGGTTTTCTGGCTTTACTTTCTGGCTGCGACGCTGACTGTGTTTGGGCTGGCCTCTGTTTTCGGTGAGTCGCTTCAAGTGCCTGAAATTTATAGTGGTAATAAAATTTTATTTGCTCTTTTAGTTGATGGCACAATAAACTCTTCTGGCATTTTTGGGCCCCCTCCAGAGCACGTGCTCTGCGTTTTTCCTCAAACGATTATTGAAATTTATTCCGGGAGGAGGCCCAGTCAGTGGGTTTGATTTCAAGGTCGTTTGGAAAAACCAAAATTATTTAAAAAATCAAAATAGATTTGGAAGAGATTGTAGTTTATGAGAAAATAACTAAAAACAATGAGACTGATATTATCTTTGATTTATTTGTACTCGTCTTCTAATTAAATTTCCTCATTCCTTAACGCTTTCTGTGCGATTTCTTCTAATTGGCGCTGGTATTCTCGGCCATCTTCAAAGCTTTTTGAGGCCAATGCTAGGAGCTCCGCCTTCCACTCGCCCCTCCTAAACTTAGTCAGGCCAATTATTATTTAAATAAAATGCAAAGCAGCAATTTAAGCTGCCGGCAGAGGTCGGACAGCGGCACCGCAGCCATGCAGAACGCTTCTCTCAACTTTGTTTAATTGAGAGACGTCCCCTGGCATGCCGCATGCCCCCCTCCTTACTCTAACCAGCCTGTTCAGGTGTCTCTGTTACCTGAAGATGAGACGCACTAACTGGCTTTGCTAAGTTTACCGTTGGCTGGCGTTTCCTCCTCGAGGCTGCCCGGCTTCTGCCTCTTGGCCGCCCTTCGTCGAGTGAGTGGTGCCGCCAACAATGGCAAGAGCCAAGCGGCAGAAACAACCACAACCGTGGCAACAACCACGGTGGAAACAAGAACCAGAACTGACAGCTGACGGTTGACGCCTTCCTAAAAGGTAACAAAAAATTAGACGCTCTGGCAGACATTTTTCGAAGACTTTTATTTAAAAATATTAAGCTTCAAAGTATTTCAAATGCTACAGAACTTCAAAACAAGCATTTTGAAATTTTGTTTGAGGCTTAAACTGTCTCTACCAGAATAGGAAATGGCCAGCAGAGTGCCGACGCTATTTCGCATGGCAGCCGTAAATCAAAATGGCTGCAGTTGATGGCTGAGGAAAGAAGTCATTCATTTCATTTCACCGAGTTGGTTAGACAGAGATGGCGCATGCGTGGGATGGTGAGCGGGATGGGAACGTGTTGATGTGCTCATTAACCGAATTCCCGGAAAAATCCTCCTCTTCTGTGTGCGTGAGTGATGGATGACTCTCTTCTGGCCACTTTTCTCCGGTTCGAGTTGTGCAATCAGCTGGCTTTCTGTGTGGCTTAAAACTGGTAACGGTACTGCCCATATGGCATGCGCATTGTGTGAGCGTGTGTGCGTAAGTGGGCCGGGCTTAAGACTATGGTTGTTGACTTGGCTAAGTGCACGAGCACAGTGGAACAAGGTTGACCAAATGGTTGATACAAATTTTTAAATTTATTGAAAATTAAGAAAAGGTATTCCCTACAAGTTTTTAAATATTAGTGGACTATTAGTACAAGTCTTATTAAAATCTACAACTAGTACAATCATTGATTACGGCCTTATAGGTAGCCTTTTTGTAAGTCCCTAAATATTAACCCCGAAAAATAGCTGATAATGCAAAAAAGAAAATATATTTTTAGATAAGGCTTTCTTATAAAAATTCCCATATTTGAGTTGACAAGGCATAATTAATCCTACAAATTGAATATTATCAGGAACTTGTTAACCCAAAATCATATGTTTGAATCTATATTAATTTATTTTCTTAATTAGTTTACCTTTAATTAGTTTTTTAAGTTAAAAATAAATTCAAAATATTCCTTTATAGACCATCTCCTAGATGGCGTTTTCCATAGTCCATCAAACTTGCTGCCTACTTTTAGGATGTGTTGTGTAGAATTGAAGTGACGCATGTCAAATTTGACATGATGTCAACAAACTTCACAGATAGTTCTCAAAACGCACAGCAGATGGCGGCAGTGTTTCGACATATATTTGAAGTTAACTTAATAAACTTCCTTAATAATGTTATTTAAGTATCGAACAACTTCATATTTCTCTCACCAAGGTGTTTGCAATTAAAGTGATGCGAAATCTTTTATGGCAAATCAAATTTTAGCCATTTCTCCGCTTGAATAAATCACATCAGACGAACATAAATCATACAGTGAGCAGGCAGTGCGCCCTCGCCTCCCTTCCCGCCTGTGGCCCACCAACCGCAACAGCGGCAAAAACAGGAAGAACAGACAAAACACACATCAGACATTATTATCATCTCGCTTGTGCTTGAGTGAGTTTCTTTGCCTACCCCAAGGCTCCTGCCCTGCCGCCCCCACTTTCCCGCCCACATGTCTGATATAGGCAGAGAGATCGGGGCACAGTCCAGCGATTTGCCAGCTTCCGTTCGGCCCTCGACCCCACACACTCGGCCAAACAATCGCAAACACAAACACACGCTTCCTTCCGCCGCCGCCATTGTCCTTTCGCGCCATGCTCCCGCCACCCCCACAACTTCAATCGCCGTCATTGGGAAATGTGTAATTGAAAGGGAAGCTTTTGGCTTTGGCAGCGACGGAGGCAAGAAAATTATTTCGTTAACAAAAGGGAAATGCCTGGTATGCCGGAGGAAAAGGGAAGGCCAGGAAGAGCGGAGAATGCAGAGCACACAATGAGAGTGGAGAGGGGGAGGGAGAGTTGGGGGGCGGAGCATGCAAGACAGAAATATTTTAAAGTTTAGCATTCTCTTTATTTTATTGTGTCCTTTTTTTTCTGGGCGAGTTCTTCTTTTTGTTTGGGGTTTTGCACAAACGTCGGGGAAGTTTCATTTCCGACAGCAAGTTACCGTTAGTTTGTTGGGGCTTTTCGGCAGGGTTGTCACCATCACCACAGATGCCAACCAGGCCAGAGAGAGAGAGAGGGAGAAAGCCATATGAATATGCAGGTCCTGGCATGTAGCGTGTGGCCGGGAGCTCCCCGTCCCGTTCTGGCCGTCTGGATTATTCGGGCAACTGGCGCGGGGCATTTGTGATTTATGAGGGCAGAGACTCGTGATAATGAGCCAGGAAATTAAATCACTTTGACCGGAAGGATGTCAGGTCAAAAGGGGATAACACAATTGATTTCATATTCATAAATTCAATGAATGTTGTCAGCTTGTCAAGAGCAGGGGGATAAACGGAGACGGCATTCCAAAGGGGATCTTCGGCTGGAGGGATAAGCAAAGTTTAGAGAAGGGAAATTATTGCAGCATGACATGCTAGGGTTGGGGAATTTCTGTGGCAGTCTTTTAGTCTGATTTTTAAAATAATAGAATATTCTTTGTCATTGCCAATAAATTAAAAAAAAAATAGTGTCGGAAATCTTGAAATAAAATGTTTGCTTCGCCTTGATTTTGTGGCACAGGAACTTGTCGAAGCATGCAACAAACGATTTGTCAAAAGTCTCCACATGTTGCTCCCAGCTTGGATCTTAAATACAAAGTTCGAACTTCACTTTCAACCAAAACTTTCAACTGTGAACACATTTCCCTTCCATCTCTTCCAGAGTTTCAAAAATCAAAATTGAGGAATACCAACTAGAGGATAAGGCTACTTAAGGATCAAAGGACACCAAGAAAAGGAGATTTTCTACCAAATCGAGACGAAGAGCAGATCGCACTTTTGGCCAAGACAGCAAACAGAGGAACAGAAAAGCGGAAATCATTTTATACCTCACACCACTACAACAACAACTATAACTACACACTATCTAAGATTAGGATACGCAACTGTACATTGTACTTAAGTGTTCAAAGGATATTTAGGTGAGTGGTCTGTGAGTCCAGACACCATTTCAGTATTAAATTTTATTTGTTGGCTTTTCAGTTCACTTTGTATATAAGGAGAGTAGCTGAAAGCACGGAGGCAACGGGAGCACGGAGCACCACAGTCACTAGCCACTAAGAGCCGCAGAGCCGTTGAGCCGCAGTCACGATCACGTTCACGCCAGGATCAGGCTTGGGGGGAGGACCCGGAGCAGGAGCAGGAGCAGGAGCAGCGGACGCTGAAGCAGCCGCCACAATGACGATGAGTACAAACAACTGCGAGAGCATGACGTCGTACTTCACCAACTCGTACATGGGGGCGGACATGCATCATGGCCACTACCCGGGCAACGGCGTCACCGATCTCGATGCCCAGCAGATGCATCCCTACAGCCAGAACCCGAACCATCATGGCATCATGTCCTACCCGCGCTTACCGCCCTACGACCGCATGCCCTACTACAACGGCCAGGGCATGGACCAGCAGCAGCAGCAACAGCATCAGCAGCACCAGGTCTACTCCCGCCCGGACAGCCCCTCCAGTCAGGTGGGCGGGGTAATGCCGCAGGCGCAGACCAACGGCCAGCTGGTCGCTCAGCAGCAACAGCAGCAGCCGTCGCAGAACCAGCAACAACAGCAGCAGGCGCAGCAACAGGGTCCGCAGCACCAGCAGCAGCTCCCTCAGGTGACGCAACAGGTGACACATCCGCAGCAGCAGCAACAGCAGCAGCAGCAGCCCGTCGTCTATGCGAGCTGCAAGCTGCAGGCCGTCGGGGGCCAGGGCGGAATGCCCGAGGGAGGCTCGCCCCCGCTCATGGACCAGATGACCGGCCACCACATGAACGCCCAGATGTCGCTGCCCCACCACATGGGTCACCCGCAGACGCAGGTGAGTTCTTGGCCCTATTTCTGGTGGCTTCAGGTTAAGGTTTAAAGGGTTGAGTTTCTCTAAAGGGGTAGAAGGTATTATGTTAATATATGTGCTAAGTTTAGAACTCCTTATCTCACCTGCTTGTATCGCTTAACACCTAAACGCATTTCCATCTCTCTCTCTCTCACATCGCTTCTCTGCTCGCACCCACAGATGGGGTATACGGAGGTTGTGGTTCCCGACGTGACAGAGGTAAGACCCACAACCCACAGCCGCTTGCCACATCTAGCAGTAATTGGTGGCACTAAGCACCTCCCAGTGGTGGATTTTTAATGATTTTGTTGCCATAATAAGGTTACTAACTCGAAATAATTCCGAATCGCAGGTGCACCAGAACCATCACAACATGGGCATGTACGGACAGCAGCAGACGGGCGTACCGCCAGTGGGCGCACCACCACAAGGCATGATGCACCAGGGCCAAGGGCCCCCGCAGATGCACCAGGGCCATCCCGGCCAGCACACGCCCCCTTCCCAAAACCCGAACTCGCAATCCTCGGGGATGCCGTCTCCACTGTATCCCTGGATGCGAAGTCAGTTTGGTAAGTGTCAAGGAAAGTGATCGACAATTCCACGAACGTATTAAGTGGAATTTTTCTTCTTCTTATAGTAGTGGGTTGAAGTAGTTAGTCCCCGTTAGAATTGATTGTAGTTCCCACTAGAAATTAGTAATAATGCGTACAACAATAAGAGCAAAAAAATAATAAATGATTTCAATTATCATTGGGATTTTTAGGTGCGCCATCTAGCGGTCGTTGTTAAAAAGAGTCAAGCAGTGGAGGACAAGCAGTTTTAGGACTGCTTCCTATAAGATCACACTCAAGCAGTAAAAATTCAAATAGTTTTCAGTCTCAACTATAGTTTAAATCAAGGTTTAGTCAGAAATGATTAACTTTTAATATTTAAAATTTAGATAGTAACATTTTAAAAAATGTAAAAAATAATTTCAAATAATTTCTTCAAGCAAGTCTCGTCCAATCTCTTCATAAACTCGTCCCACACGTCCTTGTTTGTGTTTTGCATTCGACTCACCCACCCTTCGACGGCCTTGACACGTCCGGGTAATTTCACTCTATTGCCTTGGCCAATTGCTCGACATTAGCCGTAATCCATCTGCAGCGGAGCACGGCCAACAAAGGCCGTCTCGATACCTGACATTCGTTCAAATTTGCGAATTTCCCAAATCCGAAAATCGATGAATGCTGGCAGATGAAAAAAGAGGTGGCGGAAGAGGTGCTCACTCCCGGGACTGATTTCCCAACACAGAAGGCGGTCCTGCCGGCTAATGCAAATCGACAATAGTCCCGAGACCCTGCCGGAGAATAGGGTTTGCCAAAAACCCAAAGCGTAACTAATGAGAGCCCGAAAAACTAGGGCACACAGCGACTGCATGTGGCTAAGAGGATGTTGCATAAGTGGGGCGGGTTTTGGGTTGCCTTTCGAAAGAAATTGGGATAAGTAAGGCGAGTCCTTTCCAAATATAGAATTCCAGCCTCCTTTCACTTTCTTTCAGTCTGTTACTGCGCCGGAGAAAGTGAGCGCTGGCCTCAAGTGGTTCGTCCTTTTCGCAGCCTGACCTGCTCCTGGGTCATTACCAAATCCAAAGAGCTTTCCTGGCCATCTCTGGCCACCGCCTCCTTTGAGCCTGCTGGAGTTTCTGCTGTTGTTATTGTGGTTTTTTGTTGTTCCTGCTGGATGTATTTTTTCGCCAAAGCCAGATTGAGATGTAAAGCAGAATTGATGAGCGTCATTAGTTACACGTTATGTGCAATGGATGCCATCAATTTATTAATCTCCAGAACACGCCGAGGCTCCATTCATAGCACCACTCCGCAGTGGCCACTCCGTCGTCTTAATCCCCTCCCGGCCGCTGCACCCACCTCCCCTTTGTGGCGGTGCAAAAAAATAAAAAAGAACGCGCCTTAAAAGTAAAAAAAAAAAACAGGACGGCAACCAACCGGCCACGGTGACACGAAGTTTTCCTCTCTTTTCTCTTATTTCACAAGACTTTTTTTTATTTTACTTCTTTTCTTTATTAAAAATAAAGCGGGCCAGGGGGGGGCTGCAGAATTAAAGCTGGAGTTGGCGCGCTCGAAGCTTGGCCGGCGTCTCCCGCGGCGGCAACCGCGGCATTCTCACTGTGCCACAACATGATCCCCGAGCTTAAGTTACGATGATTAAATGCATACGAGTTTATTTCTGCTTAGGTTTTTGCTCGGCGAGATGCTGTCCCTGCTCGCTCTTGCCACTTCCCACTTCCTTCTTGCCACTTGCCACTTGCCCCTTTTGCTGCATTTTGCATAGCCCATAAATAGTCGGAGACAGTGGGACAAATAATCAAAAATTAGTTGCCTGCCTCGGGCGGATATAAATTGGCTTTCTGGCAGAACCAATTTGAGGGATTTTCTGCTAAAGAAATCATAAAATTAAAGGAAATTACAATGAGCTATCCATTCTTGATTAGTTTTTATTTAAAAAATAAAGTTAAAACTTATATTTTAGCTCTTAAGGGTTCTCCACTGTGAGTCGCTTGCCACCACTTAACGCCTGGACATTTTTCAAGTCTGCATTAGGCAACAAAGGTGCCACAAAGGTTCCGATCGTGACTGGGCCAGGCCAGGCAGGCTCTCCGGACTCCATCTTTGGGGATAGGAAAGCGAAACTCCGTTTCAATTAAGTTGTTACTCATAGATGCCAGCGAACAACAATGGAGCTTGGCCCTTCTGCCATCCGGCTGTTTTGCGTTAATGTTGTTTTGATATTCAGCCCGAAGCCACTGCCATTTGGTGGGAATGGGGAGGGAAGCTGGCAGGTCCTGCCTTTGAATCCTTTTACTGGCTTTTTGTGGTCTCCACCATTCGGGGTCATAAATTTAAGTGACAGTCAACAAATTTTTGCAACAAGTGTTTGCCTGTTGGATCGGACTAGACCACGGCGGCACACACTTTAGTCAGCTCTTTAAAGGAATTTGCAGAATACTATTTGCTTTCTTGATAATTTCTCTCGATTTACTATTCCTTCTGTTCTATTGCTGTTGCATAAATGCATTTTTTATTGCTGCTGTCAGGGCTGCTTACTCTGATTCACTCAAACTGCTCTTGAAATCCCTCGTTTACCCAAAATGGAAATATTTATTCCGAGGCAGTCGGAGTGGAGCACTTTTCAATTCCGGCTGGTACGAGTATGAAAAGTGCACTTCATTCTGCGCATTATAAGCGACAGTTGCCCCCCCTAGCCCGAGCCAGGACCTGTCAGTGGGGTTCAAGACAATGAAAAGAACTTCGCTGCTGGCCAAAAAGTTGCACGTTGTCTGCTGGAGAAACTTTTGGCCCTGGCTTTGGTAAAACGTTGATCCCGGCCATCATCCGTTTGGCAGTTGCCAGCGGAGTGGGAGAGGGGGATGGTGGGGGAAAAACTTTGCCATCCGTGGACTTTGTTGTCTGTTGGCGCTGCACTTAATGTCCTGGAGAGTTTTGCTTAACTTGAGGATTTGCGCGCAAACTACTTTTCGATGGCCGGTGGATGGTGGGTGGAAAACAACTACTTAGGCGGACGATTGCCCTGGCTTAGATGTGTCCACCAAAGTGAAATTGTGTTAACGCATTTTCCTTTTCCATTCCTTTGGATTTTTCCATCTCCGTTGCCTTGTTTTTTTTTTTTTTTCCCGTTGCGGGCAATTTAAGCGGACGGATCAAAAGATAATTTGCCAAATGCGTGAAGATTTTTTCTAAAAATATACGTATATAGAGAGAAACCCACCCTCTGACAGGGGTCTGTCAAAAAATTTGAGCAACGTGAAGCGCAAAAAAATGACACAGGAACTTTGGGGATTTCGAGTCCACACCACAACAAACAGAACCTTACTCCCCCCCGGAATTCGGGGGGGGAAAAGTTTAATAAAGCGCAGCAAATGCGAAGAGGAAATTTCGCTTTTATTTCGGTTGCCACCCTGGCTCTGGCTCCCTGCTCACTGGTTCCTTTTGTGGCCAGCTGAGGAGCAGAATAATGGCAACAGCTCGCCAAAGGTCCTTGGGGGCCACCCCCCCAGCTCGGAGATGGGTCAGTTTTGGACGTAAATGGGGGTCGTCCACTGGGCCAGGGATGCGGCGGTTTGTGGCTCAATCGCAGCTCTGTTTTCGGATTCCATTTCCATTTTTTTCTTCATCTTCTGGTGCCGGTTGTGTCTGCCGCTGTTGTGTTTTTGTATTTTGGGATTTGGCCAACCTTTTGACAAATTACGAATATTATTCATGCAGCAATGAAGTGAGGAAGCTCTCGTCGTCCCGCTCGATCCTTTTGGGCCTCCTGCGGTCCGCGCTTTTGCGTTTGGGATTCCGTTGAAAATGTATCTGCCGGTTGTTGGGGGCACGGGAGCATCCGAAACTAGTTAGGAATTATTAATTTGAGGTTATGCAAAACTCTTTTGAAAGGAGAGCAGGTTCCCCAAAGGGCTTCCTTCCAAACGAATCCATTAGAAATGACGGGGGTTTGAGAAATTAAAAGGTTAATTTGAAGTTAAAAGAGAAGTTTAGATGTAGGTCCTTAAACAAGGATTTTTGATTAATTGAGAATACCAATATTTCTATATTTTTAAAAGTGTTTAAAAAAGCAAACTTTGAGAGTCTGTTGCTCAAGTAATTTTCTGCTCAGCCTCAAGTGTTTTCCATAATTTGCTGCCATTATAGTTGTCATTACCCTTGCCCACTAAGCTTTTCTTTATCGAGCGGAGATTGCCTTGAAGTCTGCCCCCGGCCGCCTCAGCATCCTGCTAGTGCTCGTCCTTCTCCCTCCTTCCGCCGCTGTCGACGTCAACGTCGTCAATGTCAGGCCACATGTTTCCATGGCTGCCATGATGGAAGAGGCGGCCATTGGAGAAAGCGAGACGCAGCAACGGGGAGAGTTTTCGGCATTCGGCCCGCTCAGGGACATGATATGAGTCTCTCTCTCTCTCCATAGCATCGTTCCGCTCTGCTCCTCTTTGGAGACCCTCGAATAGCGTGTTTTAGTCAGCTGTCAAATATTTTGACATGGGTAGCCATGGCCACACTGAGCATCCAAAATGGGGGAATGGATACCAGACACTAAAAAAAAGAATATTTTGAAATTAACAGGTTTTGAGTTTATTTAAGAAAAGATTTATCCAAGATGGGAAGTAGATTCCATATATTAAACTATAATTAGATAATTTAAAAAGCAACTAGGATTCAAAATAGTGTCCCTCATTTGTCCCAGTGTATAGGACTGATAGTGATGAGAAGAAAGCGAAACAAACCCAAAAACAAGAACAATCAGATGGCTCGCATAGTTTCCTTGTATTTCTTCTCTAAATTTTGGTTTTTGTTTAAGAGATATAACTAAATAAAGTTTAGAGTTGTGCCCTTTATGCCTTCTCCTGCGCGGCATAATGAATGCATTCATAAGCCCCAAGTCAGCTCCTCGGTGATCCTTTCTGTTTTTTGTGTCTTCTCTCAGTTTTTGGTTTCTTTTTTTTTTTGGGTTTTATTTGATGTCAACTTTTTTCGATTTTTAACCCTCTTAAGTGCTTAACAAGTCCCAAATTAAAAACTCTGTCGGGTCTCCTGAGATTAAAAGCAGATGGAAAAAGGCAAAAGGATGAAAATTACAAAAACTGGTAACAAATGATGAAATGGTCAATGGCTATGCTTAATGGTAACTCTTACCTCTGCTAATAAGAGTGAAAATTCTTGGACTTAATTAAAAAAAAGGGGTGAAAAAAGGGAAATTACTCGAGAGGCATCCAAAGACATCAAACCTCAGATGTGTTTTAAAATATTCATTCGTATTCGTTTTTCGGCCAACTCCCCAAAGGTCGTGGCCCCACCGATGAAAAGTTTCGGACGGCAAAAATACGTCAAATATGCAAAACAATCAAATGGGTGGAAAACTTTCTAGTCGGAAAAGCTTCACCCACTTCAATTTTTTCCTCCCGAGTCCCCGGCGAGTCCGTCGCCACCTCTGCCACAAACCGTCTAAATATTTAGCACAAAGTCATTGAATGAGTTGGCAGATTCACACTAGAACGGCGTGGAGAATAAAGTGACATCAACAGTGGCATCCACAGCTTTTTATTTCTGCCTAGGTTTGCAAAATGCCACACACGAACACTCTTCAGCTGGGTGAAAAATTTATCAACTTACGATCATAAATAATAATAATTTTCCAGCTTTTGTTGTGGCGGCTCGCGTTTGTCTGTAATTTCCGCAATTAAAAAAACATTTACTCGCGTTTGATGTGAGCTTTTTTTTTGGTTTTATTTTATTTTTTGCCAATGGCTTGTACTTGTTTACGTTTTGTTTTGTAGATGCTAAGTGCATTTTTGTATTTGTTGGATGACGGGGCGGCTTTTTGGCCTAAGAAAACGGCAACAGTGACTGGGACCACCCAGCACGGAGATGCCAGCCTTAACCCGGGGCCAAGTCATGTATTTTGGAGGCTATCGATGATGTTGCTATTTTACCAAAAAAAAAAAGAGAGAATCTTAAAACACTTTTAGTAAAAAATGAAGGAAACTAATATGGAGCTTGATTCCTTGGCATATTGATTAATAGAAGTAATTGCAATAAACTTGTATTATTTTTAATAATACGTGTAGGGGCATATTAGTTCTTCAGCTTCCCTTTAGGCCCCACCTGGGCATTGTTTTAGTTCCGCTCGACAGGGCGCGTGCTTGATGAAGAAGCAATCTCTGCCAATATAATAATTCATGATGGACATTATAAAATAGAATTTTTTCTCGTGCTATTAAATAATGTTTTTAATTTTTCCTGCTTCAACGAATTCCATAAAATGTTGTTAGCAATTATTTTAATGATTTCCTTTAAACGTTAACCGACACACACACAGACACACTACATGGTGTACACACCACTAATGTAATTGTGTGTGCGAGGAGGCAGCTGGATAGAGAAGGAGAGCTGGCACCGGGGAGGGGCCGGGGAAGAAAATGAAATAAAATCCATTATGGTGCCGGAGCAGTGTAATAAACGAGTAAAATGGTTAAAATGGTGGCCTAATCGCAATTTAATTACAATACGCTTTCATATCAAAAAGCATTAATGCTCCCGGTCCACTCGCTCCGTCACTCAACCACTGAGCCACTTTGTCTGGACGGCTGATGGGCTGGGGGTTGAGGGGCACTGAGGGGCGCTGAGGGGGCGTGCCAGGGGAGCGGAGAACTCTGAGGTCTTGCCTCTGGTACTCTGGTACTTCACATGTATCGCTACTCTTTTTCATATTAATTGTTTCACCTTTATTATATTTCTGTTGTTGATACTTCCACTCGGGAGTGGAACCCCTTGCCTTCTGCCTCGAAAGCGCCATTAATGCGTTTATAATAATTTTTCAGGCTACAGTTCGAAGCTCCTGTCCAGAAACGGGCGCCCCAACCGATCGACGTTAGCCTCAAAGTATCTAAGAAAAACAATCTTTTTGTTGTAGTTTTTTTTCTTAGTTGTTTTTTTGATGAGCACTGGCCATATGAAATGTGCAAAGCCATCATTAAAAGCATATTTCAGAGAGCGCCCGCTTTCAAATTGCCAAAGCACGCCCCTCTAACCATTCACTCATCCACTTTGCCACTCGGCTACCCCTCGGACTGAGTTTCTCCGGTGGGATCCCAGATGTACATGCAGTGCGCAGGCATCAAACTTGCGAACTAAGTTAGTAGGTGTTTTCATCAATTAAAATAATCATTTATTTGCAATGCATGAGGGGGAGGCGTACAGCTTTGTGCTGCTAATTAACAGCAAAAGCTTCTGTTACGTGAAAGGGGAGTGGAAATGCAAATGCAAATGGAAATGGAAATGTTTATAAAGTTAAACAGAACAGGGAATGCGATAGAGATCTTCGTATGGGAAGCCCTTAACTCTTCATGCTTCGCGGGCATATGACTTGAATATGTTAAAAACAATTAAGAAGAGCAGCCATCAGTTTTTTTTTATACCGCAACTAAATATAGAATTCGTGTAAGCCTTTTTTGGCCTTCGTCTTTGGGTGAAAGTCCATCCCATTTATTCCGCTCTTAATCCGCTCCTAATACTCCACTCGTTGGCCTTCCCCGCGGATTCTGCGCCGACGACTGCAGTCTCCAGTTGTGGCGGCAAGGGGGATGACCACGCACGCTTTTTGCCACAAATCTTTCAAGATTTTTTTGCCGCCACAGCGACTCGTCTAACTGATGATGATTAAATGCGAGTGCCTCAGGTTATAGACATGGCATCAGCCGTGTCATTTAAAAGAAGGTAGCTGCTCTGACCACCGCTGTGCCGGCTATCCCTTTTCCTACCCCATTCCCCCTGGTTTGTCCCAGCCTCCTCTCGGATTCTATGCGATTTGGATTCGCGCGCCTTAATGGATGCCGCACAGAAAAAAAGGCTTGGAGAAAAAAAAAACATAAAAGAGCTTATGATGTAATGACCTCGAGCCAGTGATGGAAGACAAAAAAAAAAATCATAAAATATTAAAAAAGAAAAAATCGGTCGAGCGAGTTGAGCAAGACAAATGCTGAAGATGTTATTAAAAAATAGTTAAGACTGCCCACCTCAGGGGCGGACGATAGAGCTTGGATCGGGGGGAGTGGGTGCCCACCACTCCAAGTCTCTGCTGATTGCCGCTTGGCGTGGCTGGCCGTTGGTTAAAAGCCACCGCAATGCCAATGCTGCTGTGGCCGCCTTCCAATTTCCGGCCACTCCAGAGCCGGACATTTTCCCAAAACCCCGAAACTCTGAAAAAAAAAAAAACTGAAAATGTTAAAAAGAAACCGGCCAGTAAAAGCCAGGAAAACTCCACCCGAAAATGGCTTCTCACGCTAGCAACCCATTTCAATTACTCGACCAAACGGGGCGGGAGTAGATTGCCATTGACAATTATAATATTTGCTGCGTATTATATTTGACATATTTTTTCCCGACATTTTCACAGGGCTCTTGTTGTCATTACCGAAATTATAATTATAGTAAGTGTCATTAGGCGCCGAGCTCATTTGGTTGGCTGCTTTCGAGGGGGTTGGCAGTGGGTGGCGGAGGCAGTCGCCTGTAATTATGCCGAATTATTTTACAGTTATGCAACCGTCCAAGGGGAGGGATCAAAGAATCGGGACCGAGGGGGCTCAGAGGTGAAACTGCACTTGACTGAATCACAGACATGATACCCCTCCGGTTTGTGGACAGAGATACGCCCGGATGGATGGGCGGACGGACAGAGCGCATTGGGGCATAATTAGTTACCTTGTCTGCTCGCCGCTTGATGTCCATGAAATCTCCGTCTGGTTTAATCCACAAGTGAATCGTAATTTGGTGGTCATGTCGAAATTCGAATGATCTTCCATAGCCAGGAAATTGGTAAAAAAAATATTAAGATTAGATGCAGAATGAATAGTTATTAAAGAAGCATTATCATATATCTTCGTTTAAAATTTGGAAATTGAGTATACTATTCCCTCAACCATTAGAATATTTTAAAATCATCCCTTTAGTCGATTATACCGTAGTTAGGGTATACGTTGAAAATTAAACCCAGAGTTCCTATCGGGATGCCCGACAGAGGAGAGAGGAGACCCCTTTTTGCGTCCGCCCCTCATCACAGACCTGTTGTGGGCCCTGTTTTTTTCTTTTTCGTTTTTTGACAAGTACAAATATCCGAATTCGGTAAGGTTGTCTTTTAATCAGCCTCAGTTTCTGTATCTGAGTCTCAGCGCCTTGCTTCATGTGGTTTTGGGTTCCCCTTCTCGGTTCGGATCCCTCATCTCAAAGAACAAAAGTGCACAGCCAAAGATATTTTTCGTTTTTTTTATATATTTTTTTTTTATATCTCCGCTCTTGTTGTTGTACGCATTGTAGTCGACCTGTAGTTGTAGTAGTTGTTGTTGTTGACGTTGATTTGGTGATCGGTGAAGCATCATTGCATTGATTTTAATTTTGAATATTTTCTCCACTTTGGCACCAACAGAACGCAAACGTGGCCGTCAGACGTACACACGCTACCAAACTCTGGAACTGGAGAAGGAGTTCCACTTCAACCGGTACTTGACCCGCCGGCGGAGGATCGAGATCGCCCATGCCCTCTGCCTTACGGAGCGCCAGATCAAGATCTGGTTCCAGAATCGGCGCATGAAGTGGAAGAAGGAGAACAAGACGAAGGGCGAGCCGGGATCCGGTGGCGAGGGCGACGAGATCACGCCACCCAACAGTCCGCAGTAGATCAGGGGGCGGAGGGAGTCCAGTTAAATGAAATTTCTATCTAAATACAATTTACGTTAGTTCGGAGAGCGCAAATGAATTTACTTCGATCCCAGAGGACTATCTATTATCTATCCAATTCGTTGAACTTCGCGTGAACTTAACTAAACAAAGAGAGGAGCTCAGAACTACTCTACCTACAACTTAGTTAATTGTTATTATTTTCTACTTATTATTTAATTGTACACGAATGGCGAGTGGAGAAAGCGAAATAAGATAAACGTAAAGATAACGATTACGATAAAGATACAAGTAAAGCGTAAAACTCAAACAAAACCAACTCATGTGACCTCAGATCTAAATAAGCTATATTTAACTATAATGCATATATATACGTATAAATATATGGATAACTATACATGATACCAAGTAAAGCTAAAGGCAAGGAGTTATATATAAATAAATATATATGAAGCATATATACTATATACACGATAACATTAGTTCTACGCGTCATAAGTACTATTAACTTATATATACAGCCCCATCATAAACCCTAAACCCTAAAACTAAATCAATGTTTGTAGCAATCCTAGCGCAAAAGCATTAAATAAAAACAAATAAAAAATAAACTGATGTGGCGTCAAAATCCATTGCATATTGGTTCAAAGAAACCCAAAACATTTTATAAAGCAGAACATGTTAATAAAGGACTTTTCCCTAAGCAAAGTCCTCCAATTTAGACAAAGAAATACCAAAACCACAGAAAGACGTTGCTTAAAGTAAACAAAACGTTTTCATCTACAATAAAGAACTATACCACACTTCTGTCGTAACTATGCTAGTAGGAAATCGCAAACGATTGGCAAAATTCAACAAGGACTAAAAGGATAAGGATCTTTGGCTTAAAAACTTTCAAAAACTCTAAATTGGACTCCAGTCCGATTAGCAGAGATACTCGTTTTGAAAAAGTGTTTTGCGTATTTTTTTTTTTTAATTTTTAATTTCTTGTGCAATTTTTAGTTCTTGCAAAAAATATAATTCGAATTAGGTCGAAAAGGATATAAAGTATACCGATAAAGCAAAAATATTAATTGGCAAATGAAGAGAAATACGAATTGTTAACAAAACAAGAACTCAAAGAATATGTATAAATATTAAAAGAAAGAAAACCCTGTAAAGTAGTAAATGATGCGAGTGAAGTGAATTATTATTGGAGTATATGGGGAGTCCCTTTGAACGCAGAACCGAACGATTTCTATATGAATATACGCCTAACAACTATATAAATGTATGTACGTAACTCAAACTCAATTTCCACGCCAGATGTGGAAATCTATATACCAAAGTCAAACGAATGAAGGATAAACGGATGGGAGAGAAAATAGTAAAGCATCGTATGTTTATATGTAGATATATAATTAAACAAACCCAATATAAAACTCGTAACTTTGTAGAGCGTTTCGTTTTGTAAATCCCCCCAAAAGCAACCCTCTCCCGACCCCAAACCGATTCCCAGTCCCAGGTGAAAGGATTTGTGATTTGCATGAAAAGAAATTGTCAAAGGAAATCGAAAATGAGCACTTTTCAAACGATTGGCTATAACACCCATGAGAACGGAATTCAACTCAATCCAGATACGTAACTTTCGGCCTCATTCTGTAAGAAACTAACTATTTAAGTTTCAATTCAAAAATATTTAAAAAGAACATAGGATGTAGAAATTCACAAGAAACAAAATTCGAATGCGTTGATAAAAAATATATATATATATTTGAATAAACAAAAATATACAAAAAAAATAAAAATAAAATAAAAGAAACCCAAACATTTGTGCGAAATTGAAACGAAATGTGGAAGCTAAACAATTTGTTGTAAATAAAATTAAAATTTTAGTGTAAACATGATGAGGAATGCAGTTGAAGAGCTGTAAAGGCAAAGCGAAAAGCATAATGAGAAATTATAATTAAATTACAAATGAGATTTTGTTTTTATTTGTAATATTTATAATAAAAATATAGTATTTAAAAATTTACTTTCAAATGTTTTATCTTATGGGAATTTTTAGAGGGAAGGATATATGAATGGCCTTTCTCAAAAACGACGGTGAGTTCAATTTTATTAAAAATAAAATGCAATTGTTAATGATTTATTTTATTCCAGTTACTTTGTGACAACTTTCAAGACCTGAATGCAGATTTTCCATGGCCAGTGATTATGTCAGAGGGTAAGCAGTGACTTAACATAACAATTTCATGTAGAATGGCAAACTAAACATTTATTTTTTTCAGGCCCCGATCTCGGACCATTTTTGAAAACGATCTTATTAATCTGACATCATAATAAGCGATTAATCAAGTGGCATTAACAAAACACTGACCAATGGCCGACTCAGACACCTGAGCCCCAGTGCCCGGACCCAAAGACCACGATCACCAGCTGCTCCACCCGCATCCGCTCAACTCACCTGAACTCGGTGTTACTCACCCGGTCTCCTCCGGCAGTCAGGAGCCCAAACAAATTGAATTCGCATTGTTGGCATAATCGCTGGCCATTTGTAATCGAGTATTCAGTGAATGTGCTCACGTTTTTGTCACAAAATCATATGTACGATTCGGCCAGAATATGTGTGTCTTCAATGGCGGAATTTCCCACCAATCTCCCTGGCTGTCTGGTTGCAGCCGCGAGAGATGTCAACATTCCCGCAGAAGTGTTTTCCTCAATCACAACGCGTCTCTAGTTTACATAAATAGCCGTCGTTTTGAGCAGCTGCCAATTTGGACTCACGGATGCGAAGGCGAATATTCCATTTCCATGGCCGAAACAGCGACATCGAGAGGACACATCTATTCCGAAAGATTTTCTGCCAACTTTGAGTTCCTATTTGGTTTTCGGTCTGCTGAAGTTAATTAAAAATGGTTCCTACCCGGCCCTCAATAAGAGTTTTCATTATGAATCCACCTAGTCTAGTCTAAGAACTATACATTGATATAATGTTGAATGCAAAACTGTTTATGTTGTAAATCTTACACTCGATGGGGTGTGATAATGAGTTCTACGGCCCATTACAGAGATATTTTTGAGGGACTGTGTTGTAATTTCAGCTAAATTATCCATAATGTTTATCTAAATTAATGTAGCCATATTTTTTGTTATTCAAGAACATTTGTAATATTTAATATAATTGTTGAAATAATTTCTTGCCTCTAAGAATAGTTTTGGCCTAAAATGTTGTGTGTGCGTCCTTTGAATAAAATACTTGTTTTGAGTAAAAATTATTATATACCTTTTGTTCCTTTATTTTACATTTTTAAGTTACTATGTCTTGCTGCTGGTTTTTAAAACAGTCAGATATCTAAATTACAATCTAATCCCAAATGATCCGAAACAAGTCGCTGAAAATAATGATGTAAAGGTGTGATATATTGTCTTTCAGCAAACCTCCGCCATCTGCATATCAGAAATTGAAACACAGTCTTGGCCTAGGGCCGGATCGTACCAATGTGAACAACAAGTCACTTGAGACATCTCACACTTTCGGATCGAGTGAGTGCGATAGACAAACTATCAATAATCACTTCGCTGGAATTAAGACAGCACTTCAGAAAAACTGAAATAAATCATTAATTACGGAAAGCAAATTGGGACTGGCTGAAAATGTTGTAGGAAACAAAGCAAGATGTCAGAAATCCACTCGACTCCGGGCCAATAATGAAGACTGCGCGATGCCAGCGGACAAGTGCTATGAGACCGGGTTCACACAATCCATCAATCGATCGGCCATCGATCCATCCATCACGGAGATATCGAGAGTCCGAGGCGATCGGAGCACATAAATCATAGGTTGTTCTGGCGGCGATAATTACAAGAGTGGAAAACACACTGGCTTTCAATTGAGCTGTGGCAAACGTTGGCCCATTGCCAAATCAATTGCGAATCGCAAATTGCGATTTGCGAGCTGCAGCGGGCAAAAAGCCAAACATCCTTGATGGCAATCACACAAATGAGCCTCTAATAGAATATTAACTCCCAGAAAGCGATTCGGGCAACCGCCTAACCAAATGCAGTGGTTATGCCAGGGATATTGGAGTCGCAGTTGGACCCATCACCCTCACAGATACAAAGATAGACGGCAACAGATACAGTTACAGAAACAAACTTAGCCAGAGAGAGCAGGTAAACTGGGCCCTAAGCAAACCAGTTTTGGACCCAAATCGAAACCGAATTCAAGTCCGGTTTTGAGCCGAATTCGAAGACGATTTCGAACTGCGTTGTTTCGAAGATCGCACCAACACTGCTGCAAAATGCCACCAATACTATGACAGTTACCTGAGAGAGCGCACCCACACCAGTGCACTCCTTCGATTTCGAATTCGAGTTCGAGCCGGAGCGCCGGCCGGACCTGGAACCCGGACCTGGTGCCCGGAAAACCTTCCGCAGTTCATCCTCCTCGGCCGTGCGATGCGCATGCGACCTGCCAGCACCCCATATGCCGCATGCCACATGAAACATTCGAGTTTCGGCGGCGGGCATGGCCGCTCCGCACACTTGTCGCCTCACTCGCACCCCCGCATGCGCGTCGGTGGCTCCGCCCACCGGTTTCGAAATACTTGACTGATTTTCAATATGGCCGCCGTTCTGACAGCTTCCTCTTGTTGGTGTGAGTGTGTTTTTAGTTGTAGTTGTTGTTGCTGTTGCTGCCAGATGCGCCATGCCGTAGGGGCAACCATTTGCCGGCGATCCGAAAGAGTCGGTGCGAAGTTGCCGCCGGTGGATTTCATAAAAAAAAGAAAATTTTTATGTTTTATATCAGTTTTTTTATAAATATATTTTTCTTTAAAAATTTAAAGTCCTTTAAAAATATAGACTTTTTAAATTTCAATGGTTTTTGGAGGAAATATTTGTTGGAAAATTTAATAATTATTAAATCTTAAATAAATAAGAATAATAAATACAAATAATGTTGGGAATACAAATAGGCCGAGATCCTACTTACTAGATCCTAGATCAAACTTACTCAGGTCTCTGTATTCGATTTAATTTTGGCTTAAAATATAATTTTACAAATGGTACTTATTTACAAGCAGTTCCAAAAAACTATGTTTGGCTAAATGTAATAAAAGTTAGTAATTTTTTAAAGTAAAACGGTTCTTTAAATTTAATTTCCCGTTCCCCGTTTCTCCATCAATAAAGAAATACTTCCCTAAAATTACAACCTGACATCTGCTTATCAATATTGTCTGTGGAGTTCCTTAAGAAATCATAAAAGGATGGAATAATGAGCCACCTACATTTCTTTGGATATCTCAATCTTTTTGTACGATATGGTTCCCCATTAAAATTAAGTAATTTGAAGACAAGGCAGGGAAATGTTGTCACAACATTCCAGTAATTACCCGTAATGCCGAAAGAACACAGCAATCCCGACTACGACGACGTCGCTAATGATCGAATCATTTCGGATAATGGCCGGGCCGAAGACGCAGGGAACTGTATCTGTAACTGTATCTGTAACTGTTGGCCATAAGAAAGGCCAGCGACAAAAGCTGGAGAGCGAGATACTCGACTCACCAGAAGTCAAACTGAAAATTGAGCTGCAGATGTAAGTAAATCAAATAAAATCACGTGTCATTTGTCTCTGCGACTCATTGAAAGATAAGATTTTGGGTAGCAGAAGCGTTCCCCGATCCAAGTCCGACGTGTGTTAGGGGGAGAGTCTCGGCCAGAAACTGAAACAGGAACCGGAACTGGTCAAATGCACAAAAATGAAGTGCGAGGTCATTAATCAAGGCTTTGCTAAATTTAATATGCGGTTAAAAGTGCTAATGACACTGGTAGGGCAATCGTTTAGGCCCCATCCCTGATCCCCGAATGCTCACACAAACACAATGGCCAGTCGAGGAGCGGGACAGGAGCGTTCTGGGCCAAACGGAAACGGACAGACGGCGGGGCAGAGAAGTACATAAAGTTTAATGAGGAACCACTTAACACTTTCAGAGCTTTTTACGTTTCGCTGTCATTGGAATGATTTTTGCCACTAACTAACCAGGGTACACTGTGAGAAACGAGTCAAGAAATGGGTAAAAAAAAATGTAGACATAAAAAGTAATTATTCAATTGTTTCTGTTTAAATAATTAGGTAAATAAACTATTAATATTAACCATTTACTTCTTCGGAGTACCAACGATTGATTTTTCCTCTTCCCTAACCTTCTGGTATCCTGTGGCCAGAGTGGATTTCCTGGCAAGACGGCGGCGGCTTCGATGGCGATGACGTTGTCGTCATTACCCGGCCATGTTCGCAATATTGCACTTTCTCAGCCACGCCCCAAGCCACCCGCCCGCATCCAGAACCCAGACTCAACCCAAACTGAAACCGAGGTTGAAGACCAAGCCGAAGCCGGAGCTTAAAGATGGGAATAGGCAGGGTGGCAGGGCAGGAACTTACCTCCCTCACTGTTTCGGAGGCGTCGCACTCCAAGGAGCTGAAGGGATTCGGTCGGAGAATGGAGAACGGGGAAAGGGGGTTGCGGGCGGAGCAAGCGCGTGTATTTTCGAAACAAATCGGCAACAATTTCATTAAATGAGTATCATATTAAATTTAATGATGCAGCCGTATTTCAGTTTTCGTTTCGCTTTCTGTGTGTTTCTTTGCCGACTTTTTGTTCTAGGAAGTTGGAAGTATACATGGAGCTAACGGCGGCAAGGAGCAGGCCAGGAAGAGCCACGGTAGCTGATTTCAGAAAATCTTAATTTCGGGTTTAGGGCAAGCTGGAATGGAGGTGCGAGGATGTCAGCCAGGAATTTCTATTCCAAAAGATATCCATATTCCACCGCTGGCCTCTGACTTCAATGAACTGACTGAATGTCGGTTTCTGCTCCTCTTGCTGGTTGACGAATTGCCGACATTGTTGGCATCGATTATGGATTGTAATACATCTTGCAACTTGCAAGTTCATTGATAAGTATCAGCCTATTAAAGAGAGTGTTGCGACATTGACTTTTAATTATCATAGACGCGACACTTCCCATTTGCTAGACAGGCCATCATAAAAAGGTCAAGAGAGTTGAACTAAATGAAAGTCTGTTTCCAACTATAGGGGTTGGTTAATAACATTAATATTATTTTTAAAGCTTATATCCAAACTGAAAAATGAAAAAACTTTAACGACAAAATTCAAAGTAAAAAAAACTATGGGAAAAGTGGGGAAAAACTCAAGGAAATAGAATAATGCGTAAGCTCACTCTAGTCCATTACCAGTTCGAGGGATTCAGAGGCAAGGGCAGTGTGTGGGGGTGGGAGACATGAGCATCGATTGATGTCTGTCCGGGTGGAGGGGGTGGCTGGGGAAATTAACCAATTTATCTTTGTTTTCTGCACAACCAGAAGAACTGAAGCTGAAGCACAAGCTGAAGCTTGTGGAGAGAGGCTGGAGAGGAAGCTTCTGGAACAATAGCGTAGCGCAAAAAGTTTATAATAAAAAGGCAACAAAAGGATCTGCCAGGACACATCAACAACAACGGCGACAATGAGGACGACAAAAGCGAGAGCCGAAACCAAAAACCGAGGAAATCCTGGGCAGAAAAAGCAACAAAAGGGTGGCGGAGTCAAGGAGTTGCACTGAAAGGATTCAGCCATTATTGGAGGGGGCTCCTTGGGCTGTGGGCTCTGGGCTCTGGGTTCTGGGGTGTATTGCCAACGTGTGACACATTTCTGCTTTTAAGGAGGATTGCATTTGTTACGCGTGCGTTGCCTCCGCTACGGTTCAACGGCAATCGATCAAGAGCAAACATTTTTCGGTTCGGTTCAGTTCGGTGGGGCTGGAAATAGAGCTGGGGGCTGGGGCAGAAGGCGTGGGTGGGGGCAGGGAATTTAGTCAGTTTGAGTGAGTGCACTCATATATTACTCGACTGCTTCGCCCTGCCCTTTCTGCTGCCAGGCTCTTCCGCCTGTGTGTGGCATTAACGAGGAGAGGACAACAGCAAGGACAACGACAGTAGCAATGCAGGGAGAAAAAAATGTTCACAGTACAATTCTTAAAGATACATTTAAAACTATTTTATTTGCCAAGATGTGTCCGTGTGATTATGAAACTTTTTAAATCGTAATTGTAACATTTCACTTACATTTTCTTTGAACTGAAAAATTATGAATACTTTCTCATATATTTCCGATCCTTTCAATTTTTTCACTGTGCACAAACGATGTCCTGCCGCTTCCAGGCACACTTTTTTTCCTCCCACCAGGAGTCGCTGCCTGTCACGCAATGGTGCATGAAATTTGCCTGCCATCGCGGCCCGGCCTAGGCGCACTTTCACTTTCTCCTTCACCCGACCAGAGCAACCCTACTCCTCTCCTTTTGACCTACCTCCCTCCAGGTAACAGTTGCTACTATTACTGCTAATGTTATTGGGTCGTGCAGCAAAAGGGCCATTCCTCATTTCCACTCAGCTTTCCATTTGCGCCGACTGCAGATGTGCTGACAACAGCCTGTGGCTTACTGCGAATATTACGTGTCACTCTCCACATGGTCGCGCATCCGTTGCATCCTTGTTTACATTCCATCCCGGACCCACACACCCTCAACATCTACAGCCATGCAACAAAACTCTACTTTCCACGCCTGGCTGGGCCGAAAGAGCTCAGCTCAGGAAATTAAATTCCATAAATCTTGGCTGCCTGCCAAGGAGTTGCATACGAGCTTGCCACAGGGTGAGTTGGCTTTTTAATATCCTAAGAGGGTCCAGCAACACGTGGTTGCCGAGATGGAAAAACTGAAGAGCCACCAAGTTTAAAAAGCCTTAAAAGGATGCTTTCTTCGTGGCTTACATTTGCAAAGTCCTTGTTTAAATTTAAGCACTAAAGCAGCCTTTAATCTTAAGCAAAGTCTCTTTATTGATAACCTTCGGACTGCAATTGAGGACCATTTGACCTCCACTCAGTCATCGGCTGCACTTCGGGCACTGCACTGATGGCAACCGACGAGGCCAAATCCGGAGCCAGCGGCTCCATCATCATCATTAGAAACTGCGAAAAGTCCACCAAATACTCGGCGGTGGCCTTAACTCGTTTTTGATGTTGCACCAGCAATCAGAGGCAATCACGACCCACCGCGTATATAGTATGGCCCCCAAACTGATGGATCGCATGAAGCTGCGATTTCGTATCCACGCATCTCCAGCAATCCGCAGGTGCCGCTCGAGACTCGAAGGCCCGTCGCTGGTAATGCAACTTTAATTGCCGATCAGTCGTTAATTGTGGCAAATTACAGAGAGAAATTGCTAATGCAAAAAGGCCAGGCCAGGCATGGCCGAAATGGAGATTAACCAGAGCCAAACACCTCCTGAGAGCCGAATAAAAAGGAATCTTTTGATTGAAGTAATTAATGGCGACGCTTTTGAGCGCCACCAAAGGAAGTGGGTTGATTATATGCCTGAATATGGACAAATTGTGGTAAAAGTTGAAACATCTACTTGATGGATGTTGCGGAGAAAATACATTTAGGAAAAATATAACAATTTTGTTCTTAATTGCCGTCGTTTAATCCTATTTCTTCTAAATTAAAGGAAACTGAAATAATAACACAAATTTGTAAGCCGTTAAATGAAACGATATGCACTTTTAAAACTCTAATAACTCAATTCTATTTTTCAATTAACTAAAAGTATTACATTTTGCGGACATTTTGTTGGAGTTTTATTCAAAGAATAAAATTACCGACATTTTTTTATACATTTTTAGCAATAACAATTACAAAATTTTAAACAGTTTAACGACACTTAAAATAACTTTCATGAAAAAAAAAAGAATGTGAAACAACGTATGCCTTTAAAGCTTTAAATAAAAGATATTTTGATAGTTCGGCAGATCCGAATTATAAATACTCTTATACGTTTATTCACTGAATGCATAACTCAAAACTCAAATTTATTAAGTTGTTATTTTTTATTGTATAACCTATAACTCTATATCTCAGCCACTGCGGCCGATGATTTGTGGCACAAAGCAGCCATTGTAGCCTCTTCCTTCGAGTCGATGCTCATCCAGAGGACTCTCGCTCAACGAGGATACTACATCATCCTAGACATTTTGGACCTGGGGTTCCCCATCATCTCTCTGGACGATATCTACTGCTGCGACATATGAATACGCACAATCGCTAAAATTGGGCAAGTTCTTACAAGGATCTGCATCATTGCCTCGGCTACTTGTTTTCAA
This sequence comes from Drosophila monieri, assembly GCA_035047585.1. Taxonomy (NCBI): domain Eukaryota; kingdom Metazoa; phylum Arthropoda; class Insecta; order Diptera; family Drosophilidae; genus Drosophila; species Drosophila monieri. The sequence goes on along the minus strand of JAWNPJ010000115.1, from coordinate 243,811 downwards.
GGATCTCTATATCAAGAAGCTAAATAATTGTACCCATCCTGTATTTAATAAATATAGTTGATTGTAAGTATAGTTGAAATGGATAAACAGGGTGTTGTTAACGACGCATTCCACATAGATTTGATGAAGGGAAATATGTATAACTTGGCTAATAATTGCCGGATCGGCAAGTGTTATACCTTCCCGGCCTTAGCTTTCTGAGTAGATTCATTTCTAATCAAAACCTAGCCATACAAAATTTGACCCAAATTTCTAATTTTTTCAAGGGGTAACATCATGATTTTGGCCAAAAATTGAACAAAAATTTTATAAACCGGATTTCTTAATATTTTTACGCAGATCGAAGCTACTTGAGTCCCTGAATCGTATTTGTTATTTCGTTTTCATATCGGATGTTAAGTAGATTAAATATTTAATAAAAGGTGTCTAAAATGATCCATTTGGGCTACCACTTGGTCTTAACTTGGTTAATGAGGCATTCCACCTAGATTTAATTAAGGGAAGTAGCCATAACTTGGTTAATATTCATCCGATCATCGAATGTTATGCCTTCCCGATCTTATATTTTCGAGTAGATTCATTTTTAATCAAAACCTGGCCAACAAAAATTTTACCCAATTTTCTTATTTTTCAAAGGGATAACATCATTTTGGCCAAAAAAACCACTGAAAATTCAATTTATAGAGTTGGACAATATTTTGATGCAGATCGAAGCTCTTTGAAGCCCTGATTCGTAAATGGTATTCCTCTTCCACATCCGATGCGAAGTAGCTGAAATATTGGAAATAAGGTGCTTCAGTAGTGGTCCTTTTTGGCCAAATAACATCTTAAATCTTTTATCAAGGATCGGACAGGTAATTCCGATCTTCGCACCTTTTTGTCAAAATTGTAATATCCTTTGCAAGAGTATAAAAATGTTAAATGACTTTCATTGAGCAGAGCTGTGAGAGTTTTTTTGAAAGGCCCCCGCCCCGATAATGCCATGTTATTTGGAGCTGCTAAAACGATCGATTTGAGCTGCGAAACGGAAGTATTACGATCCGACCGAGCAGGACCTCAATTATGGCTCCTACTCCTGCAGTTTAAGCTCCACCTGAGCCCAGGTGAGCGGCTCATAAATATTTCATCGCGAATTTAGAAGGCAGCAAAAAGAGATCGATTTAGCCTGTTGCACTCGGATGCCCCTCGGACGGCTACTGGACACATGTGGATGCATATTCCGGCGACTGTGAGCCAGTGTGGAGTGTGATTAACAAGAATGGTGGCAATTACAGGAAATTGCTTCCTTGCACCTTCCGTGGCAGCCACATGAAGGGAAGCACTAAAGGGCTGGCAGGCAGAGTGGGGACGGTAGGTTGATTATTTCATATGGAAAATGTGCGTGCACTTTTTACTTAATCGCAAATTTGATGCATGTTTAATGAAGACGTTTCATCGACGAACTGCTCCAGCTCCAGCTCCAGCTCCGGCTGCTGCTCATTTTGCAATCACTTTAAAAGCCATAATAAGGGTGAAATTTTAATGACTTCATTGCCGGGTTTGGAGCAGCCATTCCCGGCCAAGAGCCTGTTGACACAGCCATTACCCATGGAACCGGCCCAGTCCGAAGCACATTTAGTGCGTGTTTTTGGCCCTAAATCGTCTGAATAATTTTTCTGTATTTTTCGTTACTAAATAATTCGAGCTATTATGGAAAACTACCTTTTAAGTGGCGGCCGGCAAGTGCACTTTCTGCTTTCCTTTCGGGACGGCCATTTGCAGAGACAGGGACGGGGAGAAAGTGAGCGGGAGAGGTGTATACTGGCCAGTGGACAATCAAAGGCAACTGCCGGTTTATCTCTCGGATGCCATTAAGGTAGCGCTCATCTATTGACAGGTAGAAAATTTATCGCCTGAATGCCGGACTGACCAGGCTCAAATGAGTTGGAAAACCAGTTTTTCCAGCCTTTTCCCAGCTGCGTGAGGTCAATGGCTGATTTGGGTTCTCTGTTTAGGGGGATATCTTCTCCCCTCCCCACAGCTTAGATTTTAATTTTAATTACACAACAAATGCAACGAATTTGAATAAAGGTTAAATATAACCTGATTTAAAATTCATTTCGGTGGCCTAAAACAAAAGCTACTGAGTTGCCCAGATAAGGGCAGATCATTTGGAAATCGATTTTTCATTTATGTTTCTTAACTTAAATTAAGAAAAGAGTAAGGCTGTGACCAAAGTTGATTTTTGGTTTTTGTTCCCTTCAGGAAAATAATAATTTTTTATTTTATTAATAATTGTATGAGAACTTAAATTATAGACAATTTTATTTTATACAATGAAGCAACTTGTTGGCTCCGAAAGTGCTCGCTCGTAATTGTTATGAGACTAATTAAAAGTAAATTAAATTTAAGCATCAGTCTCACACTAATGAATATTTATTGATAATTACCATAATTATGCAAATGTGCAGCCATTTCATGCAGCACGCAGCCAGGGATCCCCAATCCTCACCCCACTCCCATTAGCAACTGGTGAACCGCCGAATGCCAAGACCCAAGTGGAGTCATTAGCCAAATGGATGGGCCTAAAAGCGGGAAAACCCGTCAACACATGTCCTTCAATTGCATCGGGGGACTATTGTTCTTCTTTTGCTTGGTTTCCCCTTCTTCTAACCTTTGACACCCTTAGAGGACCGACTTACTCTCTCCCATTTCACCCATTGTGTGCCTGCCGAATGTCCTTGACATTTTCCGGGATGCGTGGCAAATGGATATGCAAATATTGCCCATTCGATTGTTCGGCAATCCTTTGTAATCCTTGCCGTAGGTAGTCCATGTCCTTCAAAACGTCAATCGCCATTGACACTGACCATCATAAAACTTCGCTCTGCACACATCCTTTCTCCGCGTGGGCGGGCGGTAGGGCGTCTGTTTGTTTTGTGTTTTGACTTTATCCTTTGTCGCTCACTGTCTGTCTGCCGTAGATTTATGGCCTTTGACTTTTGACTTTGACGAGCCAGATGCGAATGGAAATAGATTTTAGCGAAGGGCAGTAAGGAGTTTCAGTTTCAATTATATCGTGGGCACAATCGGTTCTGTGGCAGGATAGAGAGCACTTTTCTGTAAGTATTTTAGAACTTTAAAGGCCAAGTATCAGAACGTTTAAAATCTAAAATCTAGGAAAGTTTTTGTTTCTGTTGGCAAGCCAAGTGCCTAAAAAATTACATTTCCAATTACCATCAAAACATCGCCTTAAGTTTATAATTAAAATTGCCAGAAACCAGCCACACATTCCCATTCCATAAACAATCTCTATTACCAATTTCGTGTGTGTGGTCCCGGCCCCTGCCTATTCTTAGCCCACTCAGGTTGAAGCCACAAAATTGAAAGCCGAAACATAAGCCAAAAACGAAGAAAAAAGAATCGATCAGGCAACACAATCAACGGGATATTTAATTATATTTTTCTTTAGCGAAATAAATGAATTCTGGTAATGAAAATTCGCTCACTTTAATCGACTACGGCAGCGGCGTGACGATGATCGATTTCGAAAGCTCCCACAGTCCAGAGGCACGGGGCGCCGGAACAGACGGGGTCGGGCACACCTGTTTGGCCCTGGTACCAGTTACCAGTCCACTGAAGACTCCGTCTGCTGCTGTTTCTGCTGCAAGACCTTGTTCCAATGGATTATTAATGATTGGCGATCGATCGTGCGGCGATCGGCCTAAACGCTCCTACAGAAATAGCCACAAATTTAGCTGGTAGCCGATGCAGCAACTCCTCCCTTTCGGCTCATCCCCAGCCTCTTGCCAATCCATGGCCGAAGATCCGGGGGCAGCAGGCGTTAGCGTTTAGCGTTAACGTTAACTCAATCGACCTGTCATTTGGGCCTCAGTTGGCTCCTCGCATAATTGCCCCCGTCACTTGAAGCCGTTCTTCGGCACATCATTTATCAGGGCCGTCTATTTATAGGCCCCCGATCGAAGTGCACTGAGAAAAGTGTCTAGATGAAGTATTGTGGTTTTAAAATATAGGAAATAGTACTAAAAATATTCCTAAATGTGTTCATTTAAATTTTAAATAACTTCTAGCTAGCTGACTAACTTGTAACTATTTGTTATTTTCTGTGGAACAAGAACTTTTAGGTTTATTCCGCCGAAGATTTGCATTGCCAGTCGGGGAATCATTTATCAATATTTGGTGGAAATTAATTAGCCATCGTTTGGCTCTGTCTTTAATTCGATTTGTATGCGATATCGGCCTGGGTGTGAAATCCGCGTTCGGGCTTCATCAATCACCCAACGCCCCGCGTGCCTCGCTCCACTCGAAACGATCAAACAAACGTAATGTCGACATGAAGTCTACTCGAATACTCCAACTCGATGGCTGGCAAAGGATTCGGATGGCCTCTAACAGGGCAGACAACATGGTACCAGCCTCGGTTGTGGATGCCATCCCAGTCCGCCCAATCAGTCGACACACTTTTCAATTGTTTATGCATTTCGGTTTTGTTTTTCGGTTTTAATTTCGGGCGAATTCATTAATTTCCGCTCCGACTGACTGGCCACGGCATAGCCCAGAGGTTATCCCTTCTGGAACCATTCCGTTCCATTCGATTCCTTCTGGGCTGGACGTGCGTTTAGCACATCTTTGGCAGTGCCAGCTCATAAGCATTCATTAATTCTGGCCGCTCCGCTCGTTGTATTTTGTTATTAATGATGTCCAACAAAACGGCGGCTCTTCGGTTTGGTTTTATTTTGGCCGGGCCGGCATTGGTTTTCTGTTTGGACTGTTTTCGGCCCGGCTGACACATTTGCGGGTGGTTTCTGTTTACTTTGCTCAGCCTCCGATCATTGTTTCGTTTGTTCTTCATATTTTATAGGGACATGCAGGTCTTGGTTTATCATTACTTAATGTTGAATGATGTCGAGTGTTTGTTTTGACGGCAACTGTCCTGCACCGGCTCTGCTAAATTAAACATTTAACCCTGTGATTAATGATTTTCCAATTTGTAGCAAGAGGCTCCTTGCGAAGGGCGAAGTGTAATGAATATTTGGGTTTAAACAGAGGATACCTTATACGGTTTATTGTACATATATTCAGCCTTAATGGTTGTAGTTAAGTAATATTTTAATATTTTATACTTTTAGTAATATTTTATGGTTTTACATTGAAGACCTTTCCCAGCATTGATTCCCAAACCTCTCCTAAGAATGCAAATATTTGTGAATCAAAAACACTTAGAGCAAACACATTTACTGATTTCCGGCCTAAACACAGATTGCCGGCAAAACCTAATAAGAATTAAGCGAGTGTGAGGGCACAACCACCCCCCAATGTTGGAGAATTCCCCTTGTGACGAGGGCGGAACGCACCCACAGAAGCCAATTCTATTCCCAGAAAGCGCTTTTCATAAAAAAAAACGCTGGGGGAAACAAGGAAAATATTTGACATCAAATTCGTCAAACTCATGCGTCGGGGGCGTACATTTGGGGTGGGCGTGGGCGCTGCTGACTGTGGCAAGTGGCAGCCCAGAGCTGACTTTAAGGCTAGCCCAGAGCCCGGGACCCTGAACACAGACACACAGGACCCAGGAAACAGGAGCTCTGTGTGCCTGCGCCTGCTTTCTCTGCCTGCCTGCCATTAGAGGCTCAAATGGAAAACGAAAATGTCTGACATTGACAAATGCCATCCGTCATTGCGAACACAAGATTGATATAGATTGGAATGTGACACAAAAATACGCACAACTGCCACCACCACCACCATTTCGGCAGTGGCACAGTGGCCATCATCCCCACCGCACCACCCTGCCAGCCACCACCAATGGCCGCCGTACGCACTGTTACGAGTGCGTGAGTCCTTTGTTGGAAGTCTCCGAGGAAGTCTCCTTGTGACGATGACACAAGATGACGAGCGTTGATGAAAAACGTCGACGTCTGTCCATCATGTCACCCTTGTTTCCCTAAAGGACAAAAAAAAAAAAAAACTAAGAAAGGAAAAACAGTAACACAGCGAACTATGGTTGCCCAAAAAGAGACCCTTGGCAGGGATGAAACGCGGAGTTCCTGGCGCTTTGTCCTTCTTGGGTGGATCAAAGAGTTTTCGAAAATTATAAAAGTCAAAAGTATTGGAAAGCTAAAAAATTACTGAACCTTTATTGGGAAGGACTTGATTGTCTAGAAAATGAAAGTGGGGTTTATCGTTATTATAGGAATTAAGCTTTCAGGGCTTGGTTTAGTTTATAAAATTCATCTGTTGATCTGCAAGTCTGGATATACATGTAAGAAACATTGTCTAAAACTTTTCGAACACCCCAAAAAAATGTCACAAAGTGAACCGCATTTCTTTTATTCGCATTGTGGCTGTATGTGGATGTGCGTGGCACATAATAATGGTGGATTTTCTTTGTTTGACGTTAATTTTTTATTCCAGTTTCCTTTGTCTTGGGCTCTTTTGTCGCCGGCTTGCAACTTGCACTTAGGTTTATTAGAAAGAACAAAGGCTGGGGAGCAAAAAAAGGGGGGCTGGGGTGTGGAAATTTGATAGATTAATGCTTGCATCCATCTCGCTGGGCAAAAATTTGCATCTAAAGCGCTCCTCCTTTCTGCTGCTGACAGCCAACCGAGTCTAAAGCTGTTTTTAGATTGCAGTCGAATAGTTTTCGGGGAAGAAGTTGGCGTGGAAATTAAATCGATGTCACCCATGTCGGCACTTAAGCCAAGTTGCGAAAGTTTCGGTCCCCGAATAATAATCAAGTGTTAATTATTTTATGGTTTCCACAAACTTTCAACTCTAACTTTTCACACACCGCAAATCATCACTCAAGATACGCATCGATTTCAGCGCCGGCAAGGAGAGGAGACCGGAAGGGCACTCGTTTCATTTCCTCCTTCGAGCGACTGTAATGAAACTTCCGTTGGCAAACCCACAGCTTCTCCCATCACCCCCAACCGGACGCCCCTGGGCCCGTGGCAAACTAATGCGCTGCCATCAGTTGACGATGGCATTCAGATTAAGCGCTGCTGGCACTGAATGAACTCGATGCGGTGATAAAAACATTTATCAAACAAAACAGTTGAATAATCGCAGGAGGCCAGGACATCGCCATCCCCACAAGGAGCCATCGGGCTCTGAACTCGTTCCTGAGTCTTAGGCCCAGGGCTTCTCCGAACGTGATTAAGCAATTTGTGCGGCACTTAAAAAACAATTATGAAAACTCGAATCGAAGCCAAGGCCTCTATTTGAGGCATCTTAATCTGGGAAGTGCTTACGGCCTGATTGATTTTGAGAATCTATAAATGGCTTTGCAGTTTTACTTATTTTCGAAAAACAAATATTTCTTGTCAAGTATTGGGGTTTTCTGATTAATCAAAATACTGTTAAAAATAGTTTATCTAAAGTACTCCCTCTCCCATTTATTTTTACACTTCACAGATCGTGTTTTTGGTCGCCAGAGGCTCCAGCTCCAGCCCAGAGTCTTCTTGCAGATCAAGACAAAATACACAGCTCGGAAGAAGATCTCCGCCTTAGGATGGGGACGGGACAATCAGTGGGAAACACGAACCCACACTTTGGGAATGCCGCCAGGGCCCCGACATCGGTTATTAATCAGTTTCCGATAATGCCGTCGACCAGGCGACAAGAGTTTTGAATAAAAACTCACAGATGTCTGGGGGCTAGATGTGTACAGTGATCACTCTGTGCAGCGAGGACGTGTTACAGTCACACTTTTGTTGTTAATTAAACGTGGCAAGCGAACGCCGCTTTCCCAAGTCCCCCTTTTCCATGGCGGATCTCAAGTGTCTTGTATGGGATGTCGATGTCTTCCCACTAATGCCGGATTCATGCTAAGTGGCCAGGCAGCCATCTAGTTGGTAAGTGTGCTCCGATGGTCTATTCATAGAAGCGTTGTCATTGGACCTTGCCGGGAGTTGCCTGCTCTTCCGGCAATTGATCGATCACTGCGTCTGCACAGGCGATGCACTTTGACGCCTTTGATTTGGATCAGCCTCCCAATTAGAAGTTGATACTTTTTGAGGTAAAAAATTCTCCAAACTCATTCATATCTGTGCCAATTTGAACCGCTTTAATCTTGTAAGCCTTGAATATGTTTAAACGCAATCAAAATTAGCTCTGGTGGTCTTAACGCTTAAAAAAACTTGCAGGATCTGGTATGGCAAAAAAAAAAGGAAAAAAGGCTATAAACAGAAAACCAAAAAATGTGCCACGTTTGACAGGGCGGCTTTATACCCTTCTCTCTTGCCCAGTATCGACCTCTCGCTTGCTCCCTCAGAGCCACTGGACTGGCTGACTGCTTCTGCTGAATTTTCGGCTGTTCGTCATGTCCATCGAGTGATTTTGATGAATTGCTGTCATTAATCTATGACGTACGCAACTACCAAAGGAAATGCCATCATCATCAAAAGCAGCCCAGCCAGCAGCCGGGATCTGGAACCCCGAGCTAAGGGGGGAGCCCGCAGGGAAGAGTCGGGGTTCAGAGTCCGGATGAGGGACTGGCACTGGGAACCGGAGTCAGGGGCACTCGGAAAACAATGAGCAGGGCAAACGCAAAAGGCAGCGATGGAAACCCAATCCGGGCTGCTCGAATTTTTGGCCTGGTCTGGTCTGGTTCTGAAAAAAAATGTTACTTTAGGGAATTGGCTGCAATTCGCTTTCATTTTCAAAATTCAAATAGAATTGTTAAGCCTTTAAAGGCTTCTAGTAGCTAGGAGATTTAGTAAATCCCAGTACTGACAATTTCTTTATCCGTCAGTTAGTTAATCCAGCATTTCTTGGAAAATAACCCTTCCTAAATAATCCATTTTCCCTTACGCAATGGCCCCCCAATCGGAGTAAGTCCCTCAACTGAGACGCGTCGTGTCAAACCATTTTTTATTCGCAGAAACTTTGCCTCCCCCTTGGAACATGAAAAAGTGCAGCGCCAGCGGCGCGCGTAACAAGGGGGATTTCTGTATTTTGCGATGATATTTTTTTTTTTACATTTCTACATAAACGCATTTCATGTTTACATTTTTCCAGTGACAAGTGTCTGAATCACCGAACACTGCAGCGGGGATGACATATGGAGGCAGGGAGAGCCAGCGACACGCAGCCGACAATCGATTAATCAGCGAAAAATAATAAGAAACACGCTCGGCCCGCCCCCCGGAATTCACGCCCCCCCTCCGGAGCCCCAGCCAACACCAAGATGCAACTGCAGGCGAGTCGGAATCTCTGAATGCGGAACTGATGTCGCTCGAGGCACTCAAAAAATGGGCGACTTCAACATTTCGGGCAGTCGAATAAATAAGGAACAAACAGCATCCGAGGCATCCAGACTGTGGCGTTATGACGGAGATTCTAAGTTGAATAAAACTTTGTGTTTGACGTTTCTTTTTATGGATTTTTTTTCGGTTTTTGGAACGGGTTGGGGACAGGGGTTAAGAAAATCGATGCCGCGTCCCTCGAAATGAAGACAACAAAGCCAAATGAACGAAAATGTCAAAGCCAAATGACTGACCAAACTCATTACAACGAAACTTCAAATTACCCAAATTAATCTAATTTTGTGTGAGTTTGTTTTCCTCAGCCGTTGTTGTTTTCAATGTCAGTGAGTTGAGTGGCTTGTCAGTGGGCAAAGTTTTGATTCTTTCTCAGCGCTCGCCTCCGACTGCTATTTGTTTGGGGGGCTTTCTGTTTGTTTGTTACTTTATTTCTCTGTTAACACATTTCCCACATAATGGGGAATTATGTTTTGTCATTTGTTTGGCATTCACTGGGGGGGCCTCTTTGGATATTGAAAACAAATTTCACATCCATTTGTTCCTCCTCGCCGATTTTCGCGTGCATATATTCCGAGTTAATTATATCTTAAATGGTTGCCACGGGTTCCACTTCAAAGCCTCTGCCAGAACGATCTGTCACTCAAACAAGCCAATGGCAAGAGGCTGACGTGAATTCTTTGATGTCGGGGGAGCTGCATTTGGATCCGTGAGACATGTGGCAGCGTGACACTAAAGGAATGTCGTAAAAAAACAAATAAAAAATAGGGAAAATAAATAGGCTCTCCTCTTAGGCATTTAGAAATAGTTTCAAAAATTAAGGTCCTTAAAAAGAGTAAAATATGTCTCATAACTTGTCTCGTAAACTATCTATTGGCCCAAAAGATACTATCTTCATTGGAGATTTATAAGATTTACAAAATGCAGATTAATGCCACTAGATTCTGGAACTATTTTGGTCAAAACCCCATAAAAGCTTCTTTGAAGTTAAATGCAAATCAAAATACTTTTTTACTCAAATGATTGCAATAATTTTTATATATTTCTGATGCATCATCACGATCTCATCTCGATCTTAGAATCGGCTGCCCATCCGACTGCATTTAGATATATAGCCATATAGCCTCGTCGCGCCGTCGACTCTGTTGGCGTCGTTATTAATTTGTGCCTCATAAGCGGGAGCGGGAGCGGGAGCGGGGGCGGCAACGGGGAGCACAAGTTTTCAAAATGAATTTTCATGCGCCTCGGCCTGTGCATCGCAGCAGCTCCTGCATCTCTCATTTTGTTTTAATTTTTTTTCATTTTAGTCTTCTATTTTTTTTGCATCACGTGGCTGCCACTCCCGCTGTCTATGCCCCCATCTGCCGCTCCATCTGCCGCTCCATCGCCCGACTGCAGCCGCTGTTATATTTGACATATTGCCGACATTGATAGTATGAGACGTTGCAATGAAATTTGTTGTGCTCGTCAACGGGAGTTGCGGCCATTATTCAACAGCCGACAGAGTCACGCATTCAAATGGCAAAAGATCTCGTTGGCTTCTGCACCCCGTAACCCCAAGGTGTATTCAATTTAGACAGATGTCTGGTGTGTCTGGATGCGGGGGCGTGTGAGCCAATCGGTAGTGTATTTGGCTGAAATGGAGTCTAGTCATTGATTCTGATCTGAAACCTATTCTAACTTTCATTCATTCCATTTAACGCAGCCATTTTGTTGCACTGCATCGAATGTCTGCAATTAGTTTTTCCCAAAACGCACTTCACTCTCCGATGTATGGATGTAATTTCCTTGTTGAGGCAGCCAGCCACGCATGAAATGCAATTTTTCACTTTCCCTTTTCCCATTTCCCTCTGGCCTTTCATTCACCTGATCGAACACTAATTACGGAGCAACATCAAAATAATTATGGCCACTTTGGTGATAATAACCAAAGAACTAGCACCGGTTGCCTGTGTGCGGCGGCTCTTTCGTTTGAGTTGGCTTGCTGGATTGGATTTGCTGAAATTGCTTTCACATTAAAAACACTCTCACCCACCACAATGTCCTGCCAGCCTACCTGGCCGCCTGGACGCCCGGGATGGCAATTAGTACCTTTCACTCTGGCCCGTTTGATGTGCCCTGTCATTCCGACTGCCGTTGCCACTGCCACTGCCACATCCACTGTCGGTTGGCCATTTGTTTGTGTCAACGCTGGGTCCGAGCGGCTCTGATGCTGCCACGGATTAGAAAGTAATCACAGCCGATAAGGAGCGTCCACCGGCGAGCGTCTCCAGGGACCCTCAAGGTGGGCAGTGTTCAGAAGCGCTGCGTCCCGTCCAGCCTGGCAATTTAAATTACACTCGAAATCACCACCCAACCGCCAACTCTTCCAAAGCACTGAGAAAAACAAGGGACAATTACACAATAAATCAAGTCCTCATTAAATACTACAAAAATCATATTATTTGTAGAGCTTGTCATTAATATTTATAAGCTAAACAGCTAGTTGTTAGAGACATTTTCTCCAAGTGCACTCACCGCCCACACAAGAGTCTCCATTCGGTTACAAATGTCCATTGGGACTCTGCTAATCTGTCATTCGCCATGACGATGTGCTCCCGAAGGCGGCCCTTTGGACCAGTTCGGCTTGGTTTGGTTTGGCTTGGAGTTTGGAAGTTCCACACATGTGCCCAGACAGAGATAGCAAAATATATAGAGCGGGATAGGAAGATAAAAGCGGGAGCTGGGGCAAAAAGGGCACACCAACTGGCAATGAAAAAGGACGAGTGTTCATATAAATGACCAAAATGCCACGCACTGACCCAACGCATCGCCCACCCACCACCGCCTCTCGGCTTCCACCCACTTCAGCAACCACCCACTATCCACCATGCGCCATCCACCACCCACAAGGCCATCATCCCACCTCCCGTTGGACTGCGCCCATTGGCATCGACGACATGGCAGATAAAATGTTTCAATGTCCAATCGGGCAATTTGTCAAAATACTCGCCAATGGACATGGCTATTTTGTTTTTTGTCGGTCCAGGACAGACAAAATGTTTGCTTTTTCTGCTCATGTGGAAGTGGAAATGTGTTTAATATTGTTTGGAATTCAAGCACTCTTAAGCTTTTTTATATTAAAGGAAATATTTTAGATATTATGCTTAAGAGGAATATTTAGAAGGTGATCTAAGTCTGGGAGTCTTGAAAGAGATTACTTACCTTTGTAAGAAAAATATTCATCCGAAAACATAGTAATAGAATTACTATAATAATTGCTTTATTCCGACTTGGGTCTGACATGAGGTAAGGTGCCAATGGAGCATATCAAATTCAATTCTAGCCAGTTACTCAACAGCCACGATTGCACACGCCGTCTCATGTTGCCATTGTTGCTGGCGTTGTGGGCGCCAGGAGCTGATTAATTAGCAGCAATTAGTCACCATAATTTCCCCTAGATGATTTCGCATTGGCAGGCCATGCCAACTGCATATGCACCTGCACCTTCCGGACTGTCTCTGGAGTGCACAGGAACAAGTTATTCAACTAAACTATATACTTTCCACCAACTATAAATTATGCAAAAAAAAAAGATAATCTTTATAAAAATAATAACAAATTTCTGGCAATGTGAAATCGCTTAAAGGATATACAGAATTTTTTCCAGTGCATTAAAGTTAGTTCCACAAAAAGGCAATCGTTGGGAAACTATTAAGTGAATATTGAAATGAGAATGCGAATCCGGTGCGGCAGTTGGCCAAGCTGTTGTTGTTTTGTGATGCTCCTGCTCGCATCCTGGACGCATTCTTGCTTCCCGCTCCAGCTCCAGCTCCTGTTCCTGATCCGCTCACCGCCCCTCCCCTCTCTCCGCATTCATTCACTTCGGTGCGCTGCGGACGCCGTTGCTGCTTTGTAACAGTCTGATTTTGACATTGACGAATTCCCCGACATTTATCATGCACTACGCCCCTGAAGGGAGGCCGGAGTCAGTGAAGGAAGCGAAAAGGATATTCTCGGACTCGCCCCGTCCGTGTGAGCTATGCGTGCACGAGTGGATGTGCGTCTGTGTCTGTGTATGTGCCGGGCTTAAATGCCTACCATCTTGGTGGATGACTGCGATGACGACTGGCCCAAAAGCGGCCAAACTCTGGCAGCATTCCGTCAGAGGTAAGGAGCCCTCAATGGCGTTGAAGTTTTCATTATACATATTTGATCCCCGGAACGTTGCGTGAAGCAAATCCATATCAGTCAGCCCGCCTGGAATCCCGCCAAGCGATGCGTGTAATTAAAATGTTTTAATCTATGAGATACATTCGGCGAACCGGAGGAATGCAATTATCTAATTGGGTTCTGTATATATTTTTCTTAACTGTTCGGCCCACTGTGGAGTGTTGAGTTTTATAGAATAGAAAGCATAATCAATTCGAATGAAAAATTTAAAGTTACAAGTAGTGATAATTGAAATATTTATTTAAAAAGGCATATTACTTGCTTAGAATATCCACCAACACTGATCCCTCTTAGATCTTTTTTGGTTTCAAGAGTAATTTGAGGACAGTATTGAAATATCCACACCTAACTGATTGAAATCGATACGGTTTTGGGGTCTCTCGCAAGACAAACTCCTCTTCGGCGGCACTACGAGGACCGAGAAACCTGTAGAACCTGTAATGTGTTCCGAGTATTCTGAGGCCCGACATGCAAACGAGCCAAATATTAATTGGGATGTCAATTTTAATTTTTCCCTTTCGTTTCTCCGAGACTTACATTTAACAGCTCAATTAATTGCGGGGACTCATGTGACCAGGGCCTGGGCCTGAGCCAGGACCAGGACCAGGACCAGGGCCTGGATCAGATTTGAGTTATGCGATCCATTGGCATTATCTGAGGCCCGACTTGCGGCAACTGATTCATTCGGACGATCGGAGGGATCGGTGCCGATAAAGATCTCAAAAGGATCTTGCTGACTGCTCTCTCCCTTTCTCTCTTTCTCCGCGTAGCCCCGTCTCTTTCTGTGTCGCTCGCTGGGGGAATTAATGAGCGCCATTATAGTGCGACAACTCTTAGTTGTGGTGAAAACGACTTTAAGTCAGTTTTAAATTGAATAATATTAATTCGCGAGATAAGACGTGTGATCGCGGCCATTAATCAATTAATTAGTTTACCTTTTGTATCTCTGTATCTCGGCAACGAAACGTATGAGACTGCAGCTCCTATGCCCAGGGAGAGAGCATCTCAATCTAACAGAACTATAATTGCCCAAGGAAAGCCCTGAACTTCGAACAAAACAAACCCAAACAAAACCAAGTTATAATTACCTTAGTCGCTTAAAAACACAACCAAAAAATAAACAAAAAGAAACGCTGCCTTGCGGCACTTTTATTACATTTGTTCTCTCGTTCTCAGGTTGCTGTTGCTTTTAATGACCGGCGAGCAAATAAAAGAAAAATGTCGTTCTGATTGACGAATTGCGTGCGTATAATTGTATCTTCCAGATATTTTTGTTTACTTGCGCCATATTTGCTCGGCCTCTCGCTTTGTGTTTGTATTTCGAGGGGGGGGACTTGGATCGAATCAAAAGCAGGGGAAAGGGGAGCCCACGTCCGCTATACAAAAGTTTAATTGAGGAACAACTGTGGAGAGGCGCCATACAAAACTTTTGCCGGTTCACGCTCACGACTCACGCAAGACGAAACAAAAATGTCGGATATCTTTGATGTTTCGTCGAATGACACGCGTTCATATATCTCGTATTTGGGGTATTTTCCCCATATGCACTGCGTATTGTTTGGGGCCGTGGAAACTCATTCATGGTCCGCCATTAGGAGAACAAAGTAGGGAAGCAGATAACTCATTTCGATTACCAAGAACAATAGTGCAAGGGAATGCCTGAAATGGTTTTTATGAAGGAAATAGGCCAGAGAAATTACGGTCAAGTTAGAGTGTTAATATTTAAAAAAAAAACAAATTTTATGATTTATATTTTTAAAAATTTCTAAATTAAGTTTCTTTAAAGGACATGCTATTAGTTCTTCGGCAATGGTGATTGCAGCATGTTCAGTGTCCTCAGAAATGTTGAGCAACACCAGCACAGCAACATTCTTTGCTCAAGCAGTTCTTGCAAGCAGTATCCAGTGGTTGTGGTCTTGGCTATCTGTGCGAATGTAAGATGCTAGGATACTTCAAAGAACTGCAGTAAAAAAGTCCATTCATTTGTTGATAAAAAGTTAGTTTATTTTTTGAAACGAATGATTATATATTATTTGATTTTTTTTAATATGTATGTCAAGTGGCTCAGTTAAATTTGATTAAGCATGTAGATAATTTTCCTTTTGACAGGCTCATGTAGATATCTCAATCACTGAGTTTCGAAAATATCTAGTTAGAAAATTTAAAAATTTATTTCCAAGGAGAAATTTATTTTAGATTTCCCAGGATGGACGCTAGAGGGCGGATTAAGGATAGCTAAAGGATTCAGGATGCATAGAAGTACAGTTTTTATGAATATACATTTTTGTTGCCTTTTTTGTGTTTGGATAATTTAATTTTAACTTCCCCCCATTTACTTTGTAAACTTAAATAATTTTTGTTAAAACTGCACATTCAACAAAACTTCTTCTCCAGGTTCCAAGATCTATCTTCTATGGAATTTAGTCCGAACATTTCGTGGCCATGAACACCCAAGTATAATGCCAGCCATGCAGTCGTATAGCGCAGATGCGGAGGCGGTTGGCAGTGGCAGATCGTGCTCCCTGGGACGAGAACTCAAGATGTGCTACGTCGAGCGGTGCAACGTTTTGTGTGCCATCCGCGGATTCTGAGGATGTCTGCTCATATGTTTTTCGGCGGTCTCTTTGACTCGAAAATCCGCGGTGGATGCCGGTCGTCGGCGGTGGTGCAGTTTTCGCAGTGCATATGTTTGATTAAAAATTAAAATTATCATTTACGGCCCATTTAAACTAAACCGACCACAGATTTCTTCGCATTCGCTCTCATTTTCAGAATAACGAAACAGATTTTTCATTAGCTTTTGGGCCCAGCAACAACAATAATTGAAATATATCTGCAAGATTGCTTTACAAGATGCTTTCTTTGTTGCCAGATTTTCGGTGGAGTTTTCAGTTTTAATTAACAAGAAATCAGCATAAATGAGGTTGATTTGTGCTTTTGTCGCTGAATCTTTGGGATAATCTTGTATTATATTCCCTATATCGGTAATTATCATATAAATACCCAATTTATATATTTTTGGTGAGTTATTTTTGGGTTTGGCAAACACTAGTGAAGCAACTTTCATACAGTCCACCAAATCCCTTTGTTTTGAATATCTAACCAAAAAATCGAGAGCCGAAAATAAATAAATAAAAAAGGAAAAATTGATACAAGCCCGATTCAAGCATAATCAGCTTAATCATAAATTAACAATAAAATTCGTGGCCAGCGCCGTCGCCTTTTGCAGATAAATTAGTCAAAGCAACACGCCATAAAGCATTCGGTGAACCCATAAATCCCGCAGCCTCACATGAGGATGGTCCATGGGATGGGGTCCGGGGTGTCTTGGCTCGAATATTCTCAGTGGCAGTGGCTTATTACCATATTTATGTTAACCCCCGGTTGGGGCAGGGATCAGCACTGATCTAGCCGCTGGCAGACTATCAGGTTTGGCTTAGTTTAATATGTGTGTTTTGGGTTTTGGCGCTGATTTCATCGGCGTTCGGCTGGAAGATTCCGTGGAAAGTACACGGCAGATGAACCAACTCTATGCATAGAAATGAAGCAGTCGGGGGCGACATCCATAACTCATGCAGCATACCAGGCCATTCCGATCTCGATCTCATTACCATTCCCATCACACAAGCTACATACTAAATCCTACACAACATATATCCATAGCGATTCCTACGTCTTGGTCCGTGGAGATCGGTGGCATTTGCTGGGCCATTAGATCGGGCTGCCGTGTTGATATTGCCAGCCATTCGGAAACTGTTGATTTGGGTCACAATTAATTGCTTTTTGAGCGCCATAAATATATGGCCATCACAACAAAGGGTGCGCCACCACCAGAAGTGATGACCTTTACAATGACTTGCCGATGTCACGGGTCGGACAAATATCAGTGATATGACGAGAGCAAAATTCTGACAGGCTTTCGAGGCGGCATGATTGAAATATAATTAATACTATCAAAGGGCCACGAAATCCTAGAAAAATGTGCACATAAATAGAGCTTTTATTTTACAATATCTTTTTAAAAGCATTGGTTTCAATGGCATTGGCCCCTGCAAAAAAACATAAGTTGGCTAAGAAGGACGTGGGATGGTATGGTGGCATGAATGGATAGCTGGAAAAAAACATAAGTTGGCTAAGAAGATGGTTATGAAATAGATGGATATGGAATGGTTACAAAACATATATTTTGAACCTCAATATAAGCAATATCTCCGCCATTTCTTTACCGATTTTTAAACAGAACACCATTTATAAATCAGGGCTTTAAATACCTTCTAACTGCATCAAAATATTGTTGACTTCGATAAATACAATTTTGGGTAGATTTTTGGCCAAAACTATGATGTTACCCCTTAAAAAAATTGAGAAAATTGCGTCAAATTTTAGTTTGATAGTTTTTGATTAAATGTGAATCTACTTGAAAAAATAATCTCGGGAAGGCATAACATTCATCGATCTGACAAGTATTAGCCAAGTTATGGCTATTTCCATGAAATCAATTGTGGTGAAATACGTAGTTAACCGAGTTAGGACCAAGTTGGCCAAAATCACACTTTCTAGACACCTTTTATGCAATATTTAAGCTTTTTCTCATCGGAAATGGAAAAGGAATAGCATTAACGAATCAGGGCTTCAAGTAGCTTCGATCTGCATTAAAATATTTTTCAATTTGATAAATGGAATTTTGGGCCGATTTTTGGCCAAAATCATGATGTTACCCCTCTGAAAAGTTACGAAAATTGGGTCAGATTTTAGTTGGCCAGGTTTGGATGAAAATGTATTCTACATAAAGAGACATGATCGGGAAGACATAACATTCGTCGATCAGACAAGTATTAGCCAAGTTATGGCTATTTCCCTTTAATAAATAGAGACAACATGACATTTTTATCATTTTAAGCCATGGTGGCCGAAATGTATCTTTTAAGACACCTTCGATTCAATATTTAGTCTAGTTTCTAGAAGAACATTTACGAATCAAGGCTTGAAGTATTTTTAATCTGCCTTAAAATATTAAAGAATCCTATTAATTATATTTTCTGTAGATTTTTTACCAAAATCATGTGAAAGTAGCAAAAATAAATCGAAAATTTTCTTTTTCGATTTTTTTGATAGCTAACGGGTGGCAAATGGATTTCTTTTCACAAATCCGATACGAAATTGCTTTAATATTGGCAAGAAAAGTGTCTCAAATGTTTAAATTTTGGCCAACAAATCATTTTATCTTGAATTATGATGTTTTATATCAACATTTTTTGGCCCAAACCGATAACAATTTTATTTCCTTACTTACGATCTTTATCTTTATTTATATTTAGTTTTATTATATCCTTTAATGGAAATGATAAAAACTTCCTTTGGTTACGCGGCTCAGCAAAGTTAATTCGAATAGCACGCTTGATCCAATGTTTTGGCTTAGACGCTCCGTGTTTATCTTAAACATAAGGATAATGTAATGTAATCCTTTCCAGCTAAAGGCTTACCTCTCGATTCCCTGTACACTTTTGCATTTCGACTCTGGCCTGCGTGTCCTTCCCCTTTCGCAAGGGTCCTGCCATTTGCGAATCTTCATTACACCCTTTAACCATTTATATTGCTGTCCCTCTCCGGCTGCTTGAAGGTATGTCGCGGATTAAGGATTCGGCAGCGGCGACAGAAAGGATAATTCGCCAACCGACAATGCTGCGCGGACAAAGGTGTTTTGTTTTTATGACTTTGTAACTCCTTCGCCGGCTTAGGCCCTTCGCCGTGTGCTCGTGTTTGCGAAAGGATAATTTTACGATCGTTATGGTTGAGGCTGAGTCCTGGGCAAAGGAAAGGATAGGGTCAAGACAGGGTTCTCGAGCGGACCAAGCCCAAGGATTCCTATTCCGAACCCGATCCTGAGGAGGCAGGTACCGTGTGCGACTAAGTGGACACAATGGCCCGCCTATTCGCAAATGCGAATTCTGCGAGCGAGGTCCTTTGTTTTGACAAAGGCGGGCTTTATTTTGGCTATTTAAAGGATTACGCTAAAGGATTGACTTTGCAGCCTTGACTGCTCCGGGTCTGCAAAAGGATTCCGCCCACAACGAAGGCTCCTTCCGCGAATTACTGGGTTTTATGGTTCGCGAATGAGTTAAGAGTGTCGCCGAGGTCTCTCTAATAAAGCAAAACGCGAATAAAAAGAATAAAAAACGGCTTCGCTTCGGAGAAGGACCAGGGAAGAGTTAACGTAACTCTTTCGTCATTTACACGTAAAAATTTTACTACTCCTTGAAAGTTTTCAGGAATTTTGAACAAACAGAATCGGCAAAAAAAAGATTGAAAGGAAAATTTGACTCTTGGAAAACCATAAAAAAGTTCTGCAAATTCGTTTGCTTAATGTTGGCTAAGAAAGAGTTGCCTTTTTGGGAACTCATAAAACGAATCCTTTTAAAGGATAACGTTGGCTAAAACATGAAATGACCTCAGAAAACCCTTGAAAAATGGTATTCTTTTATGGAACTGTAAAAAAATTAAATAAAGACTAAGTCAAGAAAAAACTAAAATTTTATTTATTTAAAAGACATAAGAAAAGATAGAAGCACCGACTAAAAAATAATATATGATACGGTGTACAGTTTAGATTATATTACGAGTTCCCTACACCCAAATCAAAGTCCAGATGCTCAGAGATACTGAGTTCACCCACTGTCCACTTTTGTCTAATGAGTCGAATAAATGATGCCCCAGGAAAATGTGTGTGCATTTCGACTTCGGACCCAAGCCCAAACCCAAACCCTAACCCGGACCCGGCTTTTTCTTTTGCGTTGCGCTACCCATAACTGTCACGGGTCTGCAATGAAAAATGACCAATCAATGTCTCACTTCAATAGACGAGCAAACACGGCGAAGGGGAGGAAGGCGGATGGGATGTGGTGGTAGATGTGCCCGAAATGCCCGACCAAAATGGGACGTTTCTCTGGCGAAAAGAGTGAATTTTATAGAAAAGTCAGGAGCTAGCCGAGGGCGGGGGGATCATGGCGAGGAAAATGCAGCTGCTCGAATTTGCACGATTCCTGCTCAACCTTAAATCGTTTGATTTTCGGATGGAATTAAAGCGAAATGCACTGGGTGGTGCATTGGGTGATCAAAGAATGAAATAAATCAGAGATAAATCAAGAGGAATCAATCACTTGAAATAGCTTAGCTTTTACAGATCATTGGTCATCGAACAAGCTGATTCCATTCTTAAATGAACATAAATATAATTTAAATGACAAATTCATTTAAGCTTTTCAATTATAACTTTTCTGGGTGTCAAGATTCTTACTTAAAACAAAAATAATAATATATGAAGCACACTACTAACTACTATTAGTAGCACTACCTATACTAAGCTCTACTACTAATGGTAGTAAGTACTACTCAAGCTCTACTCTGACTATCTTTATCTTCAAAACTGTACTTCTTTCCCCATTTTAATAATTATTTTCCCAAATCAAAACGCTTTAAGATTTATAATAAAATATATAGATTTTCTTTATATTTTTTTTAAATAAATATGATCTTAATACAATTTTAACTTAGCTATAACTAACTGTACAGTGAGGCTTCTTGGCCCGCAACAAAAACGATTATGTGTGTCAGTCTCCAACTCTTTTTGGCCATAATAGTGTTTTGGCTTGTGTTTTTCCAGTTTGTGGCCGCAGCTAATCGATCGCTGAGAACCCATCATGGCCAGCCACTGGGTTCCGCTCGCAGCAAGGAGCCTTTCTCCCTCCCTCTCGTCCTCTTTCCTTCCTTCTGAGTTTCTTGTTCGCAGCACTTGCGCACTCTGTCGCGCACTCGTCCTGTGCGGTGCCCGAGCATCCTGGGCACCGTAGGGAGTGCGGCTCAACTGTGCGACTCAGCGCATCCTCGCAGCTTCCTTCTCGGCTTTTGGCATTTGCGTGTCACCGGCAAATGGCCGAGAGAAGTGCGTTGGCTTCTTGTGGCCGAGTTTCGATCCTTGGCTAGCGACTCAAGGGACCTAGGGCAGAGGGTACAGCTCCTGCTGGTGCTGGTGGTGGTGCTGCTGGTAGCTGCACTGCTGTTGGTGGTACTGCTGCGGGTAGGGTTCGTACTGCTGGTGGGCAAGCTGCTGCTGAGGGTAATCATTGAGCAGACCGTAACCATGACTGCTGTGGCTGTGGTTGTAAGCGGGATAGCTGGCTGTGGCGTTGGCGGAGGCGGAAACGGCGGTACTGATGTTGTTAGTGTTGCCGCCGTGGTGGTACGGTGCTGTGGCCTCCAGTGGTGGCAGCAACGCCGCATAGCCCGCACCGCAGTGCTCCGGGGAGCCTTCCAGAGTGCGATCCTTCTTGGACTTCATGCGTCGGTTCTGGAACCAAATCTTGATCTGTCGCTCGCTCAGGCTCAAGGCATTGGCGATGTCGATGCGACGACGACGGGTGATGTATCGGTTGAAGTGGAACTCCTTCTCCAGCTCCAAAGTCTGGTAGCGGGTGTAGGTCTGGCGGGTGCGTTTCGAGTCTTTGCCATCTGAAGAGAAAAAAGAAAAGAGTATTGGTTAGTCGTTGTTCATCAAACTATAAAGAGGGCTGTCAAAATTTGAGTTTCCAATTTTGATTTGTTAAACTCATATTTTGTTGGGGGATGATCCTTACCTGCTGCCAAGGTCTCCTCGATGTGCGACCAATTGAAATCGTTTGCGTTGCTCGGGCCTGTCACAATGCGATGATTGATCTCCTGGCTGACAGCTGACGAGGCGGACGAGGACTTCTCCCCCGGCGACTGGGGTGGTGTGCTGAGTCCCTCGACGGGCGGCAGGGAGGTGGGCGTGGTTGGTGGCGGGGTGGCAAAGTCGCCATTCTTCAGCTTCAGCGACTGGGACTGGGCGGACTGTGGCGAGTAGACATCCAGGTAGTCAACGTCCTCGGAGGTGCTGGGCGTGGGGGCTGTCACGTACTCTTGATCGTAGCTGGGGGCCGGGCTGGCGGCGGCGGTGGCCTTGGTGGCGGGGGCAGGCGTCTTCTTGACCTGCTCCAAGGTTGTGTAGAAGTAGTCGGGGGTGTACTTCAGCTTCTTCACGGGATTCGTGAGCAGGGCCCTCAGAGTGCTGGGTCGCTCCTCGACGGCGGCAATGATGGAGGCGGCATCTTCGTCGGCCTTGCGCTTGGCGGCCTTGGGCGGAGGGGTGGCGGGCTGTTGGGTTACCTGGGGCACCTCGGGCACCTGGTCCTGCTGGCCGTAGTAGTAGCAGTTCTCCGAGTAGTTCTCCTGGGGATAGTAGCCCTGGTAGCTCTGATAGCTGGAGCTGGCCTGGTAGTAGCCGTTGCCGGAGGCGTTGTCGTAGTAGGTGGGAGGCAGGCTGTGGTGGTACATGTTGTACATGTTCATGTTCTCGGCGGAGTAGTTGTAGTGGCTGTTGGCGGCCATGTCTGTGATGTATGATGCACTTTTCGTCTTTGAACTGCAACCTCTGCGATGTGAACGCGTTGCTGGTGAGTTTGCGAATGAGCTGGTCCTGCGGCAGATCCTGCATATATAGCAAAGTCCTGTGAGGCACGGCACACGCTGCTCGTCATAGCGCATAAATATCCCTGCGCATGACGCTTTGCCGCCTGCTGTTCGAACCACCCCTCCCTGCGAAATGTCCTTGCAGGCAGCGCGAGGGGAAGTTATCCGGAGGACTCGCAGAGTTATCCGTTCGGAGCCTACCTGCTGTGCTGCTTATTACCTACCCATCGCGCCCATTATCATCGCGAGTTATCCGGCCGAGGCTGAGAATTTCCCCTGCGTCCTTGAGACGCTGGCCCAGTAATTACGTCCATGAGATGTCTACCCATGAGGTGCTGCGAGCGGGACGGCGGAGCTTCCCTCCCACTCTAATTGCAATAATCATAAAGACATAAAAAGGAACTGTAAACTGCAAACGGTAAGCGGTAAACTGTTGCTGAAACGATCCTTCGACAAAAGGCTTTTTCCCTGCCCCGTTTATGATTCCTTAAAAATTTCTCTGGATTTTTGCCAACCGAAGATTCTGTCAGGACTGGCTGCCAGTTGTTCCCGGAATCGGGCCCTTTCCCTACGAATTTATTTCGCGGCTCCGTCCGCCCAAAAGGATAACATTGCGTCCGATCCCGAGGATGGCGATTGCGCGTGCGAGGGTCGCGTGTTTGCGCTTTTTGTTTGCCCTCGTGGCCAGCAAGTGCGCAACTCCCGCTCCTCAGCTCACTCCTCCCCGGCATGTACATAAGCGCATCCTTCTGTTTGCCCAGCACCCGAAAGCCGCTCAGCCAAATTGACTGCTAAAAAGCAATCGTCTCACTCGCCCACTTTTTGTGTTTACACGACTTTCTGATCGGCTTACGCGGCTGGAAAACGCTTCTTTGGCATCAGCCAGCCACCCCCGTCCGACTCACCCTTGGCACACATATCGATAGCCTGGCATATGTGTGCAGTTTGTGCATGTGCGAATTCTACCCCTGCTCCAGCAACCCATCCCCCATGTCCTGCCAGCATCCATTGTTCCTTGAAATTTATGGCGTTTTTCAGTTTGACAGACGCGAGTCCGCCAGACTGCAACGGTCCTCCTTCCCCCCGAAGTCCTTTGATTTTTCCATTGCCAGTGGATGGATTTCAGTGGGTTTCTGGTTTTAGAGTAAATTTAACAAAATCTGGAGTGGGAAGGAAACTATGCCATTGAGATATAAATAGTACAGCATTTCAGCCACAAGAAGATTTTCTAAAAATAATTGTTTGCCAAACAGAACAATTTCCAGAAACCAAAAATATTTAAGAATATTTTTATGTTATTTCTATACAACTTCCTAAAACTTTACTCAACAAAAATTAAATTTAAAAAAAATTATTAAATAAGAAATGTGTTTCGTCCCTTGACTTAACTATTTGTATATTATTAAAAAAATTTTTAGATTCAAGACATATCATACACTTTTTAATAGCAATTGACATTTTCCATGAATTCCTAATTAATTTAAAGAATTAGTCTTAAAATTAAATTTTATTGGCATTTTAGTGCCTCCAGTCCACTTAACGTTCTCACTTACGGCCAATCGAACTCTATCAATGCCTCAATGAAGATTAACCCTAACCCAACACATGGCCATAAAATACTCTCCCCGGATCTCCAAAGGACATCGACAGGCTCAGCGTCCAGGACCCAGGCAACTTTAATTGAGTTGTAAGGCCCACATGCGAGTGTCCGACCACAACACACCCCAAGCTCAGAGCCGACCGGCTCAGAACCCAAAAACCAAACGAATGTGAATCCGAATCTGAACCCAAGAATTCGTGCGTTCTTATTGTCGAATTAATAAATTACCTTGACAGTGAATCGGGAACATCCCATTGTGCCTGAGTAGCTGGATGTCCGCTGCCCCCTTCCCCTTTTCAGTTCCTCCTCCTTTCCTTCGTCCTTCCGCAGACGGCGTTGCACATTTTTGGCACTTCCATGAGGGTTAGCCCAGTCGGGTGGCCCGGTCGGTGGGTCGATGGGTCGGCCGGAATATTGATAAATGCCCGGGAACGTGGAACAGGCACGCGCCTGGAGGAGGCGAATGTGTTAATTCCCAGCCCTCTGCCGTGCATCATTATTGTCATCAGAAGTCGAAGCATCAGCTGCCGTTGGTCAAGCGAGTCCTTAGTGACCAAAATCATTAGGATAGGCGGTTTAGCTAACCAGAAGTCTTCCGAAAAAAAATCATGTTTTTCGTTTTCAAAATTTTCCAAAATACACATCTCAAAATAGAAAAAGAAAAGATGCTTCCAAGTTCAGTAAAAACTTCCAATAGTTTACGCAATATAGGAAGTATTGTTTTCTTTAATTGGTTTATGGATTGGCGAACCTGCTGCTCCGAGATCATTAATATTTCCGACTTCAAAAGCATTTGAGTTAAAACTACAAATTGCGGCATTACATAAGATGATCCACACACGGATACTCCAGTTGCCGTTAGTCCCGATTTTTGTTTGTTTTCCTAGCCTGAGTGGAACTACGATGGTCGCATGCTGGGACTGGATTTCCTTTGAAGTCGATGGTGATCTCCCCATTGGGGGATGGCTCATTATCTGTATACCCATTCGTGGGGAGAGATAAAAAAACAATCGTATAGATCGCAATCATTATCGGAGGGAAACACGCGACGACCCGCTGTGTATAAAACCGTACAGGGCTGAGAAAAATTATCAACAAACAAAACAAACAACAGCGAGTGGTGTAAGTTCCCCGTACAGACCCGATATCTGGCTATATATAGTATTAGCGTCAATCCGTCTAAGACGGACCCAGCGTGAGGCTTTCCTTGGAGCAATCAAGTTGATTGCCTCAATCGGCGGCTAATTAGAGAGCGGTGCTCGAGAATTATTCAAAATTTTGTTGTGCGTTATGCGATTTGTTTGATTTAACAATCGAATTGCTCCGATCACCGATCGGATCGAGTCGTTAGGCCCTCCTCGGGGGAAATCAATCTGCCAGATGTCCGAGGCTCGATGAAGCAATCTACGGCTAGAAAACTTCATTTGGCATGCCTCATTCGAGGCGAAGAGAAAGCCAGACGGGATACTGCTTCAAGGACCCTCGATCGGTGGCCCACTGACGACGCCGCTCGAGGTCATCGCATCAAGTTCGACCTTGGGCAGCCAGAATCGGTACCAATCAAAGTCAAGGATGCCGGAACGCAGTGCTCCTTTTCAGAACTTCTCAATGTTTTGTACAAATATTTTCCCAATGCGTCACGCGTCGCCTGTGTCCTTGGCTTCTGTGCGATATCCTGCACGTCGTGGGCTCAATGCCAACTGCCTGCCGATGTCTTCGAGCTCTGTTGTGTTGACATCGCATCAGGATCAGGCTATAATTGCTCCTGTCACACTTATTCGCATTGTCCTGCCGCTCTTCAATAGAGATGATGACCTCGTAAACTGAATGAAATGGGAATTATGCATCGCAATGGACCCATTAATGGCCTTAAATATAAATTTCGAATTGTCCGACTCTCAGTTAGGGCCATGTTAACACCTTCTATGTCAGCAGCTCCGACTGTGCAGGATGAGATTGATGGTTTTTTTAGCAGGCAGCTTGTTAAAAATTTGACTTAAATTATAGAAAAGAATTTTTTCTTTCGGAAGCCATAAATATGTTTTAAGTATTCATTAATTTATAAGCATTTTATTTTAAAATTTACATAATATTTAACTTATCTAAATTTAAAAAAATTTATCTTTTACTTTAAGACATTTTAAATTCCAGATTTCACCTACAAATATTTTGGATAGACACCTTCCACTTATCTGCAAGGTTATTTAATTCATTAATTGAATATAAGTCAATAAATTAATAGGAAATTCTATAAATTAATAGTTTACTAGACAAGTCATTTACAAATCAATATGACAGTTTATTAGCCAGCTATTATCGGTCTGTCATTTGGAATTGCAGATTTCAGCACACGAGTAAGATGATGTCCTCGTTGCAGGGCGTGGAATTCGGCTTCGTGGGATATCAACGACTAATAAGGACGGAGTACATTAACAATGATTGGGACATCGGTCTCCGGGGAGTTCGTCGTAAACTGTCAATGCGATTCCGTCGTCGAGTCGTACGCCGGGGAATCGAAGTCGCGCGCGCTCCTCGGAATTCGTCGAATTCGCTGATGGCATTGGACGGAAAGGAAATTCTCGATAGCCTGGCTCTGGATC
Source organism: Drosophila monieri (assembly GCA_035047585.1). Classification (NCBI taxonomy): domain Eukaryota; kingdom Metazoa; phylum Arthropoda; class Insecta; order Diptera; family Drosophilidae; genus Drosophila; species Drosophila monieri. The sequence continues at coordinate 216,653 of JAWNPJ010000115.1, read as the reverse complement.
GCTGAACTGGACGGAGTGGAAGGGAATGGAAAGGTGAAAAGGCGAGGAGGAGGGGGCCCCCTGCGGGCTGTTTTATAGTTTTATGATGTGCCAATAATATTTCCACCTTGGAAACCAATTGCGCTGCTAGTCGACGAAGGATACGCGGGCAATTAAGACGCTTAAGGACCCATGACACGGTGTATTTACTATCCATAAACAGTCGACTCGGACCAAGTCGAGTCGCGTGAGTCTTCGTCTTCGCCATCGTACTCGTATTTGTATTCGTCCTGCCTCTCGGGGTTTCGTCCTTGCCAGATAAGTCCGTCAACAAGAACATCATTCTAATGCGAGACACACGCGTCGTTCATTCTCAGGTAGACCTTGATTCGTCCGTGGAAATCAGAGGTGGCAGTGTCTGGGGCGGGGGTGGTGGAAGGGATTTTCAATCTGTTTACCCAAAACATACTATCCTTCCGATAACGCCCTCGTCTCACAAGAAATTGAACTGTAATGACATTTCAAGTTAAGTAAAGATTTCTATTTGCTTAAAATCCTTTGGTTCCGGATAATAATGAAGATATTTGAGGGGCATGGTATTGAAAAATTTTCCCGATATTAAAAAAAAAAGAAGCAATATCCCTTTTAAAAGAATGTACTCAACTTATAGGTTTTAGTTTATTAATATGAGAATAAAATATAATATAAAATATGTCTATAGTCAAGCATTTTGGCCAAGATATGGGCTTAAAAAGTATTTTGTTTAATTTTTTTAAAATCCTGTGACAAAAGATAAGCATATTGGATAAAAATATTGTAAAATATATTTAAAAACTTTGCTGAAACTTCCACTACTGAGAATATAGGATTACTGGCTAACCAACTATTTTAATCAGTCTTTTTCCTTCTGAGAAATGGTCCTAAGTTCCGATTGCAGATTCCGCAACTCCAGACATTTTCAAACCCTCTTACAAAACATTCAATCACTCTGGATTCGCAGAACTTTTAAGGAACAATTTTAAGGAGTCGTAAAAACGGAAGACTTACGTGAAAACACGCAAAGAAAAGTGTGTGGCGAAAATTAGGTCAGTTTTTAGGAAACATTCCCCGGCTCTAAACAATGCAGTTGGCAATTTAAATTAGAGCAAGCGGCGACTCCGGTCGGCGGGCATGATGCCCGGCCGGATCGGATCCTTTACAGACCGCCGAGGACACTGCGCCTAATCCCCGGATTTAGGAGTTTGTTGTGAAATATTGTGTAAGAGGTGAAGGTGACGCTTTATTGACTCTCTCAGCTCGGCTCGTGGGCGGTGCCTGGGACAATGCTAACTAGAGCAGTTCCCCGTTAAACAAATATTTGTCTTTATTATGCAAGCCCATCCGTTGCATAGACTTGCATAACCGGGCGCGTCCTTGGACCGGCTTAATTCGCAGGATATGTCCTGGCCGAGAACCAGAGCCCGAGCCTGACCCTGCTACAGTTTTGAGGCTACCAAATGAGGTCTACTGCGGAACGGAACGGAACTCGAGCACCTCGCGAGGGAACCGTCAGCAGCCTCAATAAAGTTTTATTGGGACCGAGGGTCGTAAAGCGATAAAATCATAAATTCGACTAAAAACTTTTGTGCGACGTGCATTTTAAATGGAAAATGAGGCCAGGACCAGGGAACGAGGCCAGGACCAAGAGGAATTCGAGACCAAGACCACGGAGATGCGACGGCAAAAAATTGTGTCGCGACCCAAAAAAATGCTCGAATTTTTTAACAATGGCCAAAATGCGCGAAATACAATGCGGATTCGCTCTAAAACGTTTTTACAGCACATCGTTTTTTTTATTGTCCGCATATTCTAGTTTCCATTTTTTTCCCTCGGGACGAACAGAGAATTTCTCGAAACCAAACTAGAACTGAGGCACATTTTTTGTGTGCTTTATTTTTTTCTAGATCACGGGAGTATTTTACGACGATTTTTAGCGGAACTGGCCAAGGAGCTGACTTTATGGCAGTCAAGGACGAGACGCTCGGCCAAGGCCCAGCGATCGGTGGAAATTGTCACAATTTTTTGTTGACATTTTCGAAGAAGTCGGCCACAAAGGACTCAAGCGGCGTAGATAACTCGACAACCTAAAGAACATAATGGGAATGCAGCTAAGGACAGTCAACACCCGATGGGTGTCCTTAGATTAGATGTAGAGCAGAATATGATTTTTGAGATTACCATTAAGTATGGCAACTTTATTTACAAAATTTAACTATGAAGTCATAGAATTAAACTAAATAAAAAAAGCCTTTCTTTAAAGGATACATGTACCACCTCAGCAGTGTTTCCCCAAAGTATTCCAAATCATTTTTCTTATCAAACCCATTAATCCATCCAAAAAACCAGAGCCTCAAACGACAAACTGAATGTGAAGACTTTTATTGTTGTTATTAAAAATATTTCCTAAAACGCGAAAAAGAAACTTTTTCAACTTTCTGATGGCAAGATAAGTGTTGCTGTCATTATTTGTTGACTGTGTGTTTCTGTTGCTGCACATTGCGGCCCAGCCAAATGTGGCTGCAATTAAAAACTGTTACGCCTCATGCTAATCAGCCCGGGAAAAGGCAACAGGGGTAACCGAGAGGGCCAATCCCTTCACCACCAAAGCAACCAACCGAGCACGGGCTCCAACCCAAGCTCCGACTCCGGATTCAACTCCCAACCTCCACGACAGCGACTGGCAGACGAAAGAAAGAATTCATTATTTCAGTTTTAATTGCTTTTTTCATACTTTCGAAAATTTGAGCGCCAGGCCGGATGCCTCATCCTGCCCACCGGCCCCTGATTTGTGGGTTTTTGCATGTTCGGGCCACATCTTTCACAACCAACAACTGTTTACAAGAAATTCAATTATGACTTTTAATAACCGACAGCTCGGGTCAAGAAAAAAGCGTTTAACTCGAAACGATGGAAAATTGCATGTGACGCTCGGTGGCGGCAAAAGAATCCATAAAATAATATTTACCCAAGGGCGGAGATATGATCACGAAATGGGTTTGCTTCGGGGTGGTCCATCCTTTCAACCTTTTAGTTCTAAACTGTTTACAAGTCGAAGAAGTCTGTAGGCTTAAATTGAAAAGCTAACTCAAACACTGATTTAAGGAAAAGAAAACTTGAAACGGAGCCCCTTTTGACCCATTTTCCAGAGCTTGAATTGCATCAGCCAAGTCCGTGTGCCAAGGTGTCTGTGTGCTCCTATATGAGTGCCGGGTCATTAATTTTGATCATGCCCAAATATGTGTCAGTCAGTCCCCGAGCGAATCGCACACAGAATTTCCATTTTCAGACTCTTACCCGTACGGACGCACACACGAGTTTCCCTAATGCGTGTATTCAAATTAGGCAAGGCGCCAGCCACTCCACCCAGCCCCGCCCACCAAAAAACCCTAATTCTAAGCAGAAAAGTCGATGGCCTCAGCCATCACAAGGTGATGGAGATGGGAAATCCCAGGGTGGGGGCGGAAGGAAGAGACCCAGTTTCCATGGGTTGCCCAGCGCACATGTGCCCGCGGGCGGGTGTGGAGGAATTTTCTAATTTATTTTTTAGCATCGGTTCAAGGCTCTTCACGTTTCAAGTTCGAATGCGACCGGCGCCAAAACAAATTGTTAATGGAAATCCACGCGTTTGGAAGTATTGATTTTCTGTCGTCGGGGAGGCTGGCTGCAAAAGTTTCTCCTTCACGGCCCCAATTGACATTTGAATTGTACAAATTTGACATGAATGCCACGATTAATGGCCAAGGTCGATGTTCAATTTGGCAGCCCGAACGGGGGTCTGTTTGAAACTGTTTGGGTCTGGCGTTTTGTTTGTTTCAAAAATTCAACTTGTCTTTAATGAGTCTGCCTTAATGGATGTTGGGAGTCTCCTTAAAGCACCCTCTCTTGGCGAGAATGTTAAACAAACTTTAATTTTTATCCAATTAGACTAAAAATTAACTATTTCATGTCCTGCTAATTAGAAAACTATAGTTTCTACATTTTACAAAATAGTTTTCGAAATAAGAATCCTTGCATCCTTTGTTGCTGGGACACAAACCAAGTTTCTGTCATATGTGGTGACAAAGCAGTGTTGCACTGCTTGCCGCTGTCCTTGCATCAACATTGTTGCAGCAGATGCAATGTTGCAATTGCAGTGTTGCAAGAAATCCTCCCAACACTTCTTTGAGCAATAATCTGATAGTTTTTAAATTTGAGGTATAATAATAATAAAATAAATTAAATTAGCATCTTTAATTGAAATATAATGCAAATAATTTATATTATTTTTCAATGTATGGTATATAGATTAAAAACTTATTCTATAAATTTACAAATATATTAATTTTTAAGCAATTCCAGGACTTTATTTCATCTTCATGTAAACCGTGACGAAAGCGAATTTGCAATTCCCATACATTTCCGTAATCCTTCTGCGCCTTTAATGTGGCCTTGATGAGGTGAACTAATTAAAGCGGCGCTGATTAGCAGCGGCGGCAGGAGACGAAACGGGACAATAGGGACACATGTAGCCGTGTCCTGCTCACAAGTGAATACCCGCATTGTTCACACGCATAATGTGGGCGAGAAGCGGATGAAGGGCAGAGCATCAACTGGGAAGGATTCTGATGGCGGCGCGCCGCAGGACGATAATGAACACAAATGAGCCTCGCAATCGAAATTCGTATCGGGCGAAAGGAGTTTCGGGTAAGAAATTGGCAAACATTTGCCAAAAACTACAACTGGAACATGTCGAACAATGCCGAAGGACCTGTTGGAAGGACATCGGAGGTTGAGCTCGACCTTGGCGCAGCATTTCAAGAGCAGTTCGACATTTATAGAATTTTTTGTTTTCAGTTTCTGTTTTTTTCTTCGGCTGCGTATCTTTTGTTGCAATCTGATTGATTGCTGTCAGGATTGGTGCTGGGAAAGGACTGTAGGGGCTCCCGAGAGTGAGCAGCTGCCGTTTATCCCCGAAGGCTCTTCTTCGACGGCCATTTTAAATGCTTTACACAAATTTTACACTTTAAAGACATCTTAAATATTTTGAAAATCATCGTAGGTGGAGCAACTTTCGCCGCTGCCACTGGAGCTGCTGTTGTCCTGGCGAATTAATCATCGCATAAGCACGCAGCTTGTGGCTAAGGACATGCGCAACAGTCCCTCCCTGCACCACCCTGCTAGGATCCCATAATGAAATCCTGAAATCATCTCTCCCGGCAGCAGCTGTGGCCAAAGCGAGAGCAATATACAGTTAAAGCTTTCCTCGCTGCGGAAAAAAAGCTTTGTTATCTGGCTGGCTGGCAAATGTGTCCTTATGGTCCTTGTGTATTGCATAAATGTGTGTGCGAATAAAAATTCAATCAAAATGGCGCTTGGGCTGCTTTGGAAGCAATATTATTTTGAAAATAAAATACAAAATATTTTGGTATTTTGGCTAAAACTGGGGAATTATTAAAATGTCTACAGAAAAGATCAATAAAAAGATCTGCAAATCAGAATATAAAAGTCCTGTTTTTCAAACAATTAACTTTCCAAAACATTTCAAGTCTTGCTCCTGGCAGCTCTTTGCATACCGAAGCCTCCTGCTTCAAGCTTGACGCTTAAGCTCAGCTGTTGTCTTCTCCTAATGACCTCCAGTGTCTCTGCTTCATCCCGCCTCTCTGGCCAACCGAAGGAACCACTTCACCCGGTCTCAGAGCCCGGACTCGCCCCTCTCCCCTTAACAACTTTGGCAGCCATCTTGTTCAACTAAGTAGCTCATGTCTGACAGCTGAGCAACGTTTGTCATAATCAAATGTGAATGGACTGACACTGACACTGAGGACTGTCGACTGACGACGGACGACCGAGGAGTGAGCTCTGAGAAGTGCGTACTGAAAACTGGTAGCTGCCAAAAAGCGGAGAATGGAAATTAATTTAAATTGGCCTTTAATGTAAATGCATCTCTCAATGCATCGCCAACTGGAGTGGAGTGGCTTCGGGAGCACCCTGCTCCAGATATCCCTTATACGTATATCCCAACTAACACCGACTTGTGTTTGTCTCTAAATGGAGGGAATTTATCAACTACTCGTAGCCGTCTCCCTAGAACCCCCCATTTCCATTACGGATGCGTGAAGAACTCAAATGGCAAGGTATTAACGAATTGTCGTGAGTTTCGCCGAGGAGGGGTGGCCATTTTTCTTGGATCGTTTAATTGGAAACTGTTGCAGTTGCAGTTGATTTTGAAGTTGGAGTCTCGGTTGCGTTGCCGTTCTATGCCCACATTTAATTTGAAAATTCCTATTTCACGTTAAGCGCCGCTTGTGTAAACTAAAAACAAACTACAAACGCTGTTGATTGTTTCATATTAAATGCTGGACGAGTGTGTGCGAGACACCAACAACAGCAATATCCACATCGGCGGGGTAACAACATGCAAGCGATGATGAAAAATCGCCTGCAACATGTTGGATGCTGCCGAGGGGACCCTCCATGGATCTGGGATGTGGAATCTGGGATGGAGGGAGGAGGATGGTACGGGTTGCTCTGGCATGGGATGCCCAAAGTCTGGCTCTGACTGCCCGCTGGCATCGCCAACATCAACTCCAATTACAGAAGTACACGCAGGCGTCTCTCTTATGATTTCTTTTTTTAGTTTTTCATTTATTTTCCATCTTCTTTTTTTTTTACATATTTTTATTTGCTTTGTAGATGATGTGCGGGTTGTCGAGGGAAGTAGAGGAGCGAGGGCCTTGCATGTGTGCTTCGAACAGGAAAACATGTGGATATTGGAATGGGTCCTTGGGAAGGCACAAGGACTAAATACTTCAAAGAATTTACACTTCCGATGCTTCAATAAGAAGGTGGATTCCTACTTGCTTCTCTTTAGCTTTAAATTCGAGTTTAGGAAAAATCTTTAGCGTTTTTGAACAAGTATCACCTCATCAGTAAATTGATACTTTTTTTAAGTAAGGGTTTTGTTTTTAAAAATCACTTTCACTGTTCCCCCTGACTATAGATCCCCCATCTGCCATCATTTTATTTCATCAACAATCAGCTCATTGAAAATCTATATTGGGTGTGTCCTCATCAGCTTCGCCACATGGTAATGCAATGATAAAAATAGCCAATCAAGCTTTAAAAATCTTTGAATCGATTGAATGGAATTCAAATTTAAATGTGGCTGAAATCAAACAGCATTTGTTTAGCTCCAAATGTGAGTCCGGAATGTTGGTAGCAAATATGAAATGGATTTTTAATTAAGGCATTTAGCCAAACAAATCAAAATCGTTAAGCCCCAAAGCCAAATGAATCATAAGAACTTGAACTTGACTGGCGGCCCAAATGAGCCCCGAAAAGTGAGCCCAAAGCCAGAAAAAAGAGACACTAGCACCGAACATAAACTGAAACAGACACCGAAACCGAAACCGGGGCCAATAAATTTAAATTCAGAGACAACTGCAAACGAGCTCGTTTTAAAGGAGAAATAACTTTGGCAGGAGCCCGCTTGGCACACACAACAGATTTTGCGAACATTTTCGAAGGCGGCCAATAAAAATGGAAATGAACGCGGAGCGAAACGTTTATAAAATAATAATGCGAAATAATAATGTGACGGTGATTTAGCGGAACAGCGCCACGATTGAATACAAATAAAGTGGGGGATGTGCAGGGACAGGGGGGATGCCAGTACAGGATGCGGGGCCCGGGGTCTGGGGACCACGGATCCGGGTGTGTGGAGGACCCAAGGACCCCGTAGACGCCTCGCATCCTAATCTAGGATGATTTCGGCCTAATCTGGAGCGTGAACCGGGGGAGCAGAACGAACCAGCGCACCGCTGCTCCCTGGAGTGGCGACCAACTACCTGTTTTTTCTCGCTTTTTTCCAGCTGCGGTGGGGTTTTCCCCGATTTCCCCGCTGAGCGTGGAGCTCGAGCGCCATAGGCCGGTTGCCGTGGCACCCTCGGCGCATAAATCAAGGCACGGGGCGGAGTCAACTGCGAGCCGGAGCGAGAGGGCCTGCTTTTCGAACATGCGCGCCGCAGGGCATCCTGCTTCCACTCACGGCCCGGCATCCGGATGATTTACTGAGTTCGAAACGCACACAGGCACACAGAGTCCCAGGGCCGGACGGTGGTTCGACAGTGGCTCGCTTCTTGGCTCAAACGTGAATCGAACGTGGCGCACATCAGTCGCCAAGCTGCGCGCTCGGTCTCTTCGCAATCGCATCGCTCCTCAAAAAGATACAGATACGTGTTCGCCACCGCGAAGTTGTCGCTCTATGGCAAGCTTTTTGGCGTCGGCAAGGTGCAATGGTCTCCTCATAGCGGATACGAAACCCACTAGCTCCTCTGCATAGGAGAGGAATAAGTTTTCCCCACAAAAATTGTATAGTGCCTGCTAACCGCAAAATAACTTGGAATCATTTCAAAGTGCGCTTTTTAAAGCAAATACAATCTATGGAAATACACAAATAATTTCAGTGAAGTGTTGTTACATACAAACTGATTAATCAACCAGCTGATTCACATCCTTGCGATTGGATTTCAAAAATCATCAATTTAAAGGTAAGACTACGGAATCCATTTATGAAAGGGCCACAATATCTTTGAGGTTTTTCTTAGGAAAATATAAATATTCAATAGGAAATTGTTGTTTAAAATAAATGGGAAATCTTTGATTTAATTTTTTTGAGATGAAAAATTTTCTTGGTTTAAACAGAAATATAAATATTGGTAGTAGGCGATTACAATTACAATTTGTTATACCTTTCAATGGCATTTTTTGGTCATAATTCTCTTGCTCTATAAGCTAAAATCATTTATTTATTATTTATTCTTTAAAAATAGTTTTTTTTTCACAAAAGACGACAGATTTGTTTCTCAAAAGTTTAGAGTCTAAACCTTTAAAAAACCCTCCAAAACCCTTTTTAATTATACAAATATATTTTATGTAAGAGCCATACGAGTTTCTCTGAACTTTTCCTTTTTGAATGACTCCTGACAAGACCCAGGAATTCCGCTTTGTGAGCTTTAGGCCAAAACAGTTTTGCGATGGCCAAAAGTTCGGAGTTCGAATGTTTATGATTTTGTCTCCCATGGAATCGATCTCACACGGACAGTGTCGGTGAGAGCAATAAGAATTTTGAGCTTGTCGAATCCCGAATTCGAAATTCGAACTCGCGGCAAACGATCTGACACGGACACGGGCCACACGGACAGTGTGTGTGTGTGTGAGAGCAATAAGAACTTGTTCGAACTGAGAGGACCATCTTTCGAACTGGCACTCTTTCGAACTCACACGCACACGGGCCTGGGTATCCGTGAGATACAATTTGTGGCTACGAATTTCTGGTTTGGCGGTTGATACCAAAACGTTCTTCGCGCCCACAAAGGTAGCCGAGGGGCCATGGCACAGGGTGCGAGTGAGATGGGGCATGCGGTGGCGCACACCCTGCTATCTCACTCGCACACTTCGAATTTTCTCGTTTTCCTCTTTTTACGCGAACACTGCACTTGGTCTTCGACATATAGCCCTAAGAGACTAGGGAGCCGGGGTAGGCTGGGACAGTGTGGGGAGGGGGTAATGGGCCAAGGGGAGGGGGCATGGAGGGGGCTGCGCGAGTGTGTGTGAGTGAGTGAGGCAGCGGGCGAGTGAGTGTGTTTTTTATTGATGCTCAGATATTTGAATTATGCCCGAGCAGTCAAAGTGAGACATTGGCGCATCGAGCACGTATCCGCGGATACACCGGATAATAAAAAACAAAAAACACTGAGCAACCGAAACTCAAATCAAACAATCCGCCACACAGCTGACCGCGTAGATACAAAGATACTAAGATACTCAGATACTGGTGCAATAATAGCGAACGATGGATGGACAGCAAAGTGCTTGCATCGATTCTCGCCTTGATGGACAGTCCTAAATTCGGCGTGAAATTCGCGAAGATACTTCCCAGCCATCCCGCAGATACTTATCGCGATCGCTGCTGCATCTGCCCAGTGTGACAAATTGTGCGAGTTTGTGTCCCGAGTGTTTGTGTTTCTGTGTGCAACATTGATCCAAAGCCGTCCAAATCTGTCACTTAGCCCTTTGCGGCCAATTACCTCTAAAGTCCATCCAAAACACTAGCCTTTGGGTCATTTGGGTCAAGTGCAGGTAAAAGGTAGAGCCAAACCCATTTGCCAGCAGGATGCCAGCGGATTAACTCTTCAGATATCCGGCTGGTTGCATACATTTTGCCATTGTGATTGCCCAGAGGTCATTACAATTTGGCCGCCTAACGATTTCCGCAGTCGGATGAATACCAAGCTGCCGGCACAAGTGAAATTTGTGATTGTGCTGTGACCAGTCGAATAAAAACTCAGCCAGGAGGTGAATACCAAACGCCGTCGGCTAACTAAAATTGTGAGTAACTTGTTTAATGGAAGAAAAAAATAGTGGAATCGGTTTGAGACAGGATTTGGTTTGGTTTTAGTTTTTTTCCTTTTATTTTTTTGTGGTTTTCCCAAAGTGTTTTTAAGTTAAAAGTAAAATAAGTAATATTACATCTGCAAAGCCCATAACTTGTAAGCAAGTTTGTATTAGGTACAAAAATTGGATATTATTGTGAGTTATTTTTTAAATAAAATAAATAGTAGTTTTCCCGAAAGTTTTAGTCCTTAAATGTATATTTTATGGGGGATAATAGTTCTCAATGCATTATAAAAAATTTCGAAAGTAGTAGACTTCCCTTCAGTACTATTTAAACTGAGGTACTAATACCTTAAATAGACTGTCTGCCGTGGTCTCCTAGATAGCCCTCCAGACAAATATAAATATATTCGTTTTGATAAATCAATATAGGAAGGTCGAATTGTCCAAAGCCAAACCCAAAATCCACTATGAATATTTTCTTATATTTGGCCATTGTTCTTGGGTTTCGTTGTGTGTTTTAGTAATTTTTCATTGGATTGCGTGTGCGGTATCAACGCAAGGAATTTTCACTTCATTAAAACGAAATGCAGCCGCTTTTGAAATAATTAAGAGGCACAAAGGCGAAATGTCACAGCGAATGAAAAATGCCTAACAAGCAGCGCATATAGAAGAGAGGTTAATCCAGGCACATAGCCCTATGTACTCGGCCATAGGTATGGAAAAAATAACGTAGGGATGAAGAAACCGACCATGTAGCACAGGCTTGGCCCGGCCCGGCCCGGGGAGCGAACTCACGCTGGCCAAGACGCCATGGGGCGACTGCAGGCCGAAACAGAAATTATGTAAAAATATAAAGACGAAACCCACTCGCTTCGAGCTGAAGTAGTCAGGCGCAATGGTCTGGAACTTCAGGGAACTTCGCCAATGACCGACTGACTGACGACGATGCTCCTGAGTCCAGTCCCTTCCTTCATCCCGGCATGGCTTCGCATCCGCATATGTGCAGTAAGTGGAAGAAATTCCACTTGATGTAGGTCACTTTCATTTGCCTAGATCGCCGAGGGTGGGCCAAGATCAAAGAGCTGGTAGCCCCGATTGCATAATGTGGGCACAACACAGAGACAGTTCCCTCCAGAAAAGGGCCGGGGAGTGGGCAAGTCCGAAGTTCGAGTGTCTTCTGCAGCGCCATAGTAATTTATGCCCGTCATCATTTCGCATTTGGCCTGCGCCTGGCGGGGACATTCATCATGTCCTCCTAGCTCCGTCGCCATCCCCGCCCCAGTCCCCTTGATATATCAACTCTACTTGTTCATATTTATAAATCAAAATCGCAAACACGCAAGCTACAAATTTGTGCTAAAGTCGTTGATCTATTGGCTCAAAAAAGTGGCAGACACACAAATGCCAGAATACAATAATTGCCAGAATAACGACCACCGAAAAAAATTCCAAATGCGGAAAAATGAAGCTTCACATGCAAGCATTTTTAATTTATTTATGAGATTTTTCTGAAGATAGTTGATAGTTTAAACAAAATTATAAATTATACATTTCTACCCGACTAATAGATTCATGTACACAATGAATTATTAAATATAATTATTAATGGTTGTTTGTACAACGAAATACCCCTTGAAAGGGACATAATTTAGACATCATACTGAAATCCCTATCAGTTGAAACAGGATCATCCTTGTTGGACAGTAGCTGAAACCATGAAACATTGTGCAATTGAGATGTCCTTGACCATCAGCAGGACCTCTGTGATAATTCCGCCCCGGCCATTACATAACAGATCGTAAATTATCACGGCAAATGGCTGCTGGCGGCGAGGATCGGGATCGATGATTGGCTTGGCTTGGGAAAACAATTGAGGACTCATAAAAATTATGAGAGCCATGACAAACAAACAAACAAACCGCAAACAACAACTGTGACGAGGGTTGCCTCTGGAGGGAAAGAGACGCCTGCCCACAAAAAAGACACAAAAAGATGAAGCGGAATAATATTTATGACTATTTTTATGAGGTGCTTACAAATTTTTATGACTTTTTAATGGGTCCGCACTCAGTCTGTGGCCCTCTGTGGAGCAACAGAGATGGCACGCGGAGTTTGCCAATGAGTGTCACTGCGCGTGCGCAAATACCTTTTATTTATGTTTTTGTTGCTTTGTTTCCTTTCATTTTTTTTCCATTTTGAGGGAGTTGTGTCCGGGCGTACCGCAGATTGAGGTTCTAGAGCGGCGTGTTTACATGCACACGGGCTACGCCCATGTTGACAACAAATATTAAAAATTATGATTTATGAGCCAGGCTCGTTTGGCTACGAAAATCCGTAATGGTGACGACAAACAGCCGGGCGACATTCGTAGGAGAAGTAACTGCTTTGGGGGTTTTGTTCGTCTCATAATTAAGATGGTGGCCCCTCGACTGGTGACGCAGATGATGACGAAGATGGAGTGCTTCGAAATGGAAGACAGCTGAAGAGCGGCTTCAGCCAGAAACCGGTTGGTCTAGGCTTGGGCTGGTACCAACAAGGAATAGAAGAGGCTTCTAGTTAAATTAAATAAATATTTAGCGGGAAAACAAATACCAAACAAATGCAAATTCTCTAATTATCGATTATGCAAAAGTTAATCATCTTAATCGCACGAATGTCCAACCCCTAACTCTCTGGGAATAACATCTTGGATAAGGTTCGAAGAGGAAACCCTTTTCAGCTGTCGCCCTGGAATATTTTCCCCAAATTGATTTATGGCACCACCAGACGCATGTGCAACTCAATTGCTGTTTATTTACTCTCTCTCCGGCTCTGACCCTCCTCTTTTATTTCACATTTTACCTGTGGCAGCGCGAACGAAGAAAGAACTCCGGGCACCGGGGAAAGTAAATTCGTTCTGCGGTTTAAGTATCGAGACAAAAAATAAATTTCACTCCCATTTGAAGGCATATTAAAATTGTTTATATAATAGAGGGACGAACAAAAGGAAAACTCCGTCCCAGTCTCAGTGTCAGTCCCAGTCCCAGTCCCCGTCCCTGTCCCGGATCGGCGATCCGAGCGAGTCCAAAATGTCGCCGGGCCCGAAAGAATTGCCATAATTTATGGCTTTCTTATGAGCTGGGCCGACGATCGCCAATCTAAGACGACGTCTGGTCCTCCCCCTCTCTTTCTCGAGCGTATGCCCCGTCTCTTTTGTTGCCAGCGAAATTGGCTTTAAGTTTTTATTATTCATGGATTTAATTAACACCAATTGAACCGCTTGTCGCCTCAGCGCCAGCCCAAACTATTTGGAAACACTTTTCAAAATTCGTTTAATTTATGGCTTTTTTAATTTTCCCTCAAGTGATCAGGAAGTCAACAGCAGAAGCGAGTATCTACTTATTTTTCACAGCCTATGCTCGGATTACTTTTTAAATAAATTGCACTTTTCCCCAAACCCAACCGATTTCCAGTGACTTGCCACCAAATCGATACGACCTTAGGTTGTTCAAATATCTGCCAGTCAAAGGTTCAAAGTCAGCCCCCAGACGCTGATCCCATAATTTCGCAGATTCCGGCCTTGTTTGGCTAAAACACGGGCGCTTGCCTACGACTACCATATAATTCTCAGATGCCAGTTTGCCAGATCGAAGTGGTTTCCTCAAAAGCCCCGTTACCACTGCCTTAAAGTCTATAATTGTAAGCGATCAAGGGGAGAAGTGGCCAGTGGCCCCGGGGGGAAGTCTGAGCCAAGTTTACAATATTTCCTTTAATTTGTATTTCTTTCTTTTTTTTGTGATTTCCCCGGGAACACCGAGCTCATCAAATAAATCTCTGTCCAAAGTTGAGCATTTGCTCCTTGGGTTCTTGGCCAGTTTCGAGTGGAGGTTCGCGTACGGCGTTTTAATTTAAGCCCGAGTTGAGAGCTCCTTTCGTTTGGCCAACATGCTAAAGGGTTAAATTGCCCACTGAATCAAAATTATTGGTTTCAAGCCACAAAAAGGGCAAGCGCGGGGTCCCAGGGGGGGCCAGAGTTCGTTGCATTGTTTTTGGCCAGTGTTCTGGCTGTTTAGCTTTTTTCGATATTTTTCCGTTTCGGCCATGTTCATGTGCAGCGGAGGCCGCTTGGCCTCTTTTGGCATTGCCTTTTTGCACTTTTTCGGCTCTCGGGCGGTTTCGAAGCTCCTTACCTTTCCGTTGCGCCTCCTTTCCGGGGGGTGGGACGGTCCTGGGCTGGTTGGCTGTTGGCCCGGTCATTGCTTTTGTTTGCTATCTGCGCTGCGAAGAATACAAGTTTTTCCACCATTGAACAAACATGCCCAAGTCTGTAATATCTGAGATGGCACAATCGAAGGGACGAGGCGGCGGGGGGAGTGGCAAGTTGCAAGTTGCCAGTTGCGAGCAAGTGCAGCCGCAGGAAGTTTTCGCCAAGTTTGTCCAGAAGAGTGGGCGGTCCCTCCGCATTCCTTGGCCAAAAGTTCCTATACATATCAAGTATCCACTCCGATGGCCCGGCTGGCTTAAATTGCATGCTTAGGCAGCCCCGGCTCTTTCTCCCAGCGGAAAGCATAAAAAACACCGACTCTTTACCGTTCTAAAAGTAATAATAATAATAATAACCAAGTAGAAGCCAGGCGAGAGCCAGTGAAATTATCAGCGGGTAAGAACCACTTCGAGGGAGGAACCAATCAAGAAACCATAGTCAGGTACTGTGGTCTGGGCCTCATTTTTTGGGGCTTGCTTCGAAGTAATACTTTTCATAAAAGACTCATTCTGCTTATGAAAGATCATGTTTATTTCTTAAAGTTACCTGAAGTATTTTTTTTTTTAAATTATATTCAAAACCTACAGTGTCCAAACACCTCTCATGAACCACCATAGGAACGATGGGGAAGCCAGGTATCCCCTCCAAAGGAACTCCTTCGATACAATGTTGTTATCTGTGAATCAGATCTCATTGCCAAAAGCAAAGTTCATTCTTTCTGGCTCTTTTCTTTTTTATTTTCTGTTTCTTCATTTTATGGAATCTTAATTTTTGGACAGCTTCTTTGTAAGAATTAATAACTAAATTATTTTGAAACCCCTGAATCCTTATTGTAGCTAGTTTAAAAGTACTTATACTAAAGCATCCCCTTAATCTCTCTTTTTCAGATTACTCATCTACAGAAATAGGACATCTGGCCCCACAATGGATCCCGACTGCTTTGCGATGTCCTCGTACCAGTTCGTCAACTCGCTGGCCTCCTGCTATCCCCAGCAGATGAATCCGCAGCAGAATCACCCAGGAGCGGGCAATTCGAGTGCCGGCGGAGGCGGTGGCGGCGGAGGAGGTGGGGGCGTGTCCGGTGGCGGGGCAAACGGTGGCCAGGGAAGCGCGGGAGCGACCACGCCGGGAGCCAACGACTACTTCCCGGCAGCAGCTGCCTACACACCGAATCTTTACCCGAACACTCCGCAGGCGCACTACGCGAATCAGGCGG
This sequence comes from Drosophila monieri, assembly GCA_035047585.1. Taxonomy (NCBI): domain Eukaryota; kingdom Metazoa; phylum Arthropoda; class Insecta; order Diptera; family Drosophilidae; genus Drosophila; species Drosophila monieri. The sequence goes on along the minus strand of JAWNPJ010000115.1, from coordinate 200,799 downwards.
CCTACGGCGGACAGGGAAATCCCGATATGGTGGACTACACACAGCTGCAGCCTCAGCGACTGCTCCTGCAGCAGCAGCAACAGCAACAGCAGCAGCACGCCCACGCAGCAGTTGCGGCTGTGCAGCAGCAACAACTCGCCCAGCAGCAACACCCGCAACAGCAGCAGCAACAACAGCAGCAGTCCAATCTAAGCTGCAAGTACGCCAACGATCCCTCCACGCCGGGCGGTGGCAGTGGCGGCGGCGGAGGTGGAGCTCTTCCCAGCAACAACAATAACAACAATGCCAACAGCAACAACAACAACAACAGCCAGTCGCTGGCCAGTCCGCAGGATCTGTCCACGCGGGACATATCGCCGAAGCTGTCGCCCAGTTCGGTGGTGGAGAGCGTGGCCCGGTCGCTGAACAAGGGCGTCCTGGGTGGCAGCTTGGCCGCAGCCGCAGCTGCCGCCAACTTGAACAACAACCACAGTGGCGGACCCGGTGGAGGCGGAGGTCCGGGCAACGTCAACGTCCCCATGCACAGTCCAGGCGGCGGGGACTCCGACTCGGAGAGCGACAGCGGCAACGAGGCGGGCAGCAGCCAGAACAGCGGAAATGGCAAGAAGAATCCGCCGCAGATATATCCCTGGATGAAGCGAGTGCATCTCGGACAAAGTAAGTAGCCGAAAAAATTTAGGGCTAAGACGAAAACGTATAATCGAAGGAACCAAATAATAAGACTAGGTCTTCCGGCCCTGCTCTGGTGATTAGCTGGAAAGCAACATCATAAATCAACATCCTCTGCAGATTAGCTCCTCGAAACTCACCTCAATCGATACCTCATCCAGCTCCGGGGCTGGATTCATTGCCACTTCTGTGAGACACTTGGCTCACTCATTCGGGCCACAGTGTTGCAACTTGCCAGCAATATTCGTTGGACAGCGGCGGCATTGCTGCCGGTGAGTAGTGCCGAGTGCTTAGCACCAAATTGTCTGGCAAACTGTGCGCGCGGGGGAATCTTGTCAAAATACATAAACAATAACAACATTTCCCTCGCACTTACGCTCTCCGATTTTTCTCCAGATTTTCCTCAGCGGCGTGGCAAGGTAGTGAGGGGGCGAGCGGCGCTGCGTGAAAAACTCGACCGCGAAAATCGTAGCGCGTGAAAATTGTAAACAAACGTGAGGCGATCCGATCCCGCAGCTAAGGCCCACTGACTCCCACAATAACTCATAATACCGACACACTCACAGGCGCAGACACACAGATACAAATTTAGCCGCCGAAGATACAGATACTGTGGCTTGATATAAATCTCAGCACCTCGCTCGGTTTATATTTAAATTGAACCGAACAAATTTTCATCCGAAATTTGTTGGGCTGGAAAATTGTGAACGAAAAATTGTTGAACGATTTTTCATCATGTCTCTGACGCGAACACAGATTTTTCTTTCTGCCACCCCCCCTTGGTCGGGCCCTGCAAGTGGCTTCCCTTTTCTTCTGACCCATTGACAGGGCGACTCACGAATTGGGGTCCGTGGTAATCAAATTATTGGAGAGATACTTCATATCGGTGGCAGGTTGCAGGAGATTAATTGGGTTGCAAGTAGCTTGACATTTGCGCGGACCGTCCTACCTGGCTGCAATGTCTGTCTGTTTGGCTGACTGGCTGGTCAGCAACTCGTTTATTTATTATTTGAGAGAAAAATTAATTAAATATTTTTGTAGACATTAATCGTCAGATTCGCGTTCTGGGAACTATTTTTTTGGGGGCTAGCGAGACTTCTCAGCCATAGTCTTCTTAGCCATCAATCAAATGCCTCGCTGCGCTCATTAGCCCATTGAAGTGCCACCCGGTGGTCGGGTATTCGAAGGCATTCGAAGAATTCGCGAAATCAACGCTACCAGTTCGCTGAGCTGATTTCTGGCCGCTGAAAAGGTTAATTGCCATGTGGAAAATTGCAATTTGCATTTCCATATTTGCATTTGCCAGAGCGAGTGGCACTTGACAACCCGAAATCACAACATGTCAGCCAATTAAAGAGTCGCTGAAATGCTGCATTTATAAATAGTCGAGCTGCCAACAAGTCAGCAGCAACCTCACGGATACATATTGATTAGCGACGGCGGTAGGGAACTCTGGTTGATTTTCCATTTCGATTTGGCAGCGTGTGTGTGGGGGAAACTCGTTCCCTGCTCGGTTCCAATCAATGGGGCACATTGTTATTATTTATGTATCTGTTACTCATGGCAGCCGGGCAATAACAACAAGAGCGAGTATCTGTTATGCAAATTGCAGCAAGTGGAGGCTCCGAACAAATTGATTGCAGAGGGCGGGCCGGGATGTGGTGCAGTAATGAAGAACATGAACTTCGCCTGGAAGAGACATGAATGAAACGGTTCCAGATACAAAAGACACACTCGGAGATCTGCCGGCATAAGTTATGTATCTCACTTCACAGAGCACTGGCATCGTGGCATCCCTGTCTGGCTTTGCCATTTTCCTTGAGTTTTCATGCATCGTCGAGATTTAATTACTTTCTTAATCATATTCGGATGAGGGCAATGTGAAAGGCAGCCATCTATGCGACTATGTGCGTGTGTTTTGGAGTATAATTATAGCTTTTATCTTTATCGAATAGAGCTCAAACATTAGCTACTGTTGCAGCTGGAGTCGGGGCTTTGTGATTATTAATGTGGCTCTAATAGTAGTCCCAAAAGTCAACAGCCCGGCTAGCCATTAAGCGGCACACCTTATCGTCCCAGAACACAACTCAATTTTCGACCGAAATGTCTTTATTAGACATTTATTTTTTGCCGGCTGTGGCCTCAGCGTGTGTTGGACTTTTCATAATTGCTCCCGAACTAAGAATCGCTATTAAAAAACGTTGTTGCAGGTGCCAAGCAGCGCCAAATGCCAATAATAAAGGGTAATCTGGAGGGAAGCATCGGAAACAGGCGCTGATTAAAGTCCAGTCAACAGCAACAGCAGCAGCACAGGCAACAGCAACATCATGTTAACAATTATGCAAATTTCGAGTGCATGTTGCTCATGAAGCGGGAAGCAGCGCAGGGAGGTAGGGAGGTAGGGGGAGCGTCGGTGGGAGGGAGTGGCAGGGAGCCAGGCTGATTGCATACAATCACGTCAAGTTGTTACTGTGGCAACCATTTTAAAATGTAAAGAAAAAACGCCAGCTCAAAACGCCATCTTCGCGACGAGCGCCGAGAACGATCTGAATTCTGCGAAACACTTTTCGCAAAGAGGGCTCTTCGGCAAAAAAAAAAAGAAGGAAAATAATAATAAAGAGCTGCTGGCATCAAGTATCCGCCAATACACACACCCGAACATAATGTGTAGCTGCATGTTTAGTTAATATCGCATGCAGTCTTGTGAAGTTGTTTGGCATTCAACGAAATTCATTCTCTAATTGACAAGACCAAAGCTGGCAGGGCTCCAAGCAGATCATCAAACGATGCAGCCATCAGATACAGATACAGATACACAGATACTACCTGCTGATGATGTGGCCCGATGACTGGCAGACGGCACTTACGAAATGTCAAATGCCTATTAGACCTCTCCCACTTTCGCCTAAACAAATTGACAATTTGTTGATATTCCTTGCTTTTACATTTTTATATTTTATTCAAGCGCACCCTGCCGCTCCCTAATTAGGGATATTTATTTATATGTGCAGTTTGTTGACTGTTTATTATAGTTTGCTTTGAAAGCAAAGCCCCTAGCTTGGTCTTTATTTAGTGTATAATTACTCCAAGTTTGCATGTTCGGCTGATTAAATTGCCATAAATTGCACATAATTCCTATAATTACCAAATAACGTGCCAAAAATGGTACCTTACCCAAGGTCTTGAAACAGAAGCTCTCCTTAAAATATAAAAATCCGGGAACATATCTTGACCAGAAGAAAGCACTGCCAGCTAGAAGTCTATTCCCTAGATCTAAATTGCAAATATGTAGAGCTTTGTTTCCCTTTGCCGATCGTGCCGTTCAACCCGAAGGCTGTGGCCGGCCACTCGATGGCGCAGATGCCAGGATGTTACACAAAATTAATAGTTTGCAAACGAGTTGAATGCCAGATACAAGATACGCCACGGCCGCTGCAAGGCAGCAGAACTTAGGTGTATGCACTTAGAGAAATGCTTAGTACTTTTAGTAAACTATGATTTTTAGGAAAAAAAGACAGATATATATGGTTTATGACTGAAATATTTTAAATAATAATTTAAGAAACAGTAGATCATTTTTATTTTTCTAAAGTGCATCTGAGTCTGGGGTTGGGCACTTCATCTCGCGAACGGTCTTCTACGGGTTCTGGGGTGTCGCTGTCTGCTGGTGGACCTGCTGTTGCAGCTTCGGCTCCCGCCGCCATGCTGCTTTTGCGCCAGCCCCCTGCCCGCCCGCCCATGAAAAAAAATCAGCAGACAAGTCCACAGAAATGGAGGACCAGAGCCAGGAAGGAAAACGCGCCCGAATGCCGGGCTGCCCAATTACATTTTCATTAACTTGGAACACGACTTTTCAAATAGCTACGTTTAATCATAATGATTGTTATTATTTTTATTTTTCGGTGCTCGGTGCTCGTCGATGCTCCTCGGAGTTCTAAGGTCCCATCGAAAATGATTTTTACAATGCCCACCGCGCGAGGTGAATGCAAAATGCCGGGCCATAAACGCAAGGTGCTGAAAGTGCAGTAGAACATAAATTTATTTCACTGCTCCGCCAGCTCGAAGATGACGAAGATGATGGCCCAAGCCGGGGCCTATTATTAGCCAACTCTGGGGTATTCTGGGGCTCTGCTAATGGGAGCCTGAAACAAAGAATAAAAAAAACAACAGAAGTGCCCGGCGAATTGTTTCGCACCAAGCGTAACTTTTTGGCACACGAAACGCATAATAACTTTTGCTTGGTGATTGTTCTTAATGAAATACAGCGTCCCATTCATTCCCTGGGGATGCTAAACGAACTCGTCACTCTGCTTGAATTGAAATTCATTCGGCTTCAAGTAGTGCCTAAAAGATAGGGGCCCTGAGACAGCGTATTCCTCTGATAATTGAAATTAGCTGCTCATTAGCCGGCTAGACCCAGCCAGATATCGCCCCCCGGATAATCTTGGTCGGTTTGTAGGTCAACTCTAGTGCACTTCTATATATACATTGTCTGCCTTAAAAATATCACTCATCGTATAGCCCAAATCAGGCGGTGAAGGAAACGTTTTTAAAGCGTCTTCAACTCGACACTCACAAAAAGATGAATGATGGCCCAGAGAGCTGGTTGTTTATGAAGCGCTCTGGCCCATTGATGGCTTCAAGTGGCGGTCGGGCACATTTTGGCCAAAGTTAATAAAAGCGCATAAAAGCGCCCAGAAAGCGAGGTAGAAAACGGAAAGATACACTAACAATGGAGCGATACGGAACAAAGACAACAGTATTTAAAGAGCCAACAATGGCGCCACTAATGACTGATGATGTGCCAGCGCTGATAGATGCAAGCGGCTAGCGAATCGCCCGCAGATACAGATACAAATACTGAGACAGATCTATATACATATTCATATCTTGGAGCTGGGGGTGGAGCAGGAAGAGCCATTCCCCGCTCTGGTACGACATTCTAATGCACTTGCACTGCACTTCCAGATTGTTTACTCTCTCTCCCCATTGTTTAGAGAGCTTATGCTTGAACAGTATCTGACAGATACGCACTGGCTTTCCAGCTGCTTTCCGGCTTTTCGCTCGGCGACGGTCCGAGAGTGAAATGGAAGAGGGGAAGAAATTAAATTGCGAATCAAGCAAAGTAATTGCGATTTGAATGGTGAAAAAGTGCGAGCCATAAATCCAAGCGAGTGTCACGGCACCGCTGCAATGCGAATTTATCAAATTCAGTCGCAAATTGGCGCACATCTGCAGATTGCCACGGATCCCCAAGTCCCGCACCCGACTCCAGATTCAGTTACAGCTCCAGTATCCACTTCTCACCCAGTTACGGGTTGCCCCTTTGCTCCTTGGCCAGTTTCCCCGAGATACGCATAGAATATTAATCTCTTTGCGCATTAACTTAAATGAAATGACGCAATGGCGATAAGCTTACCAAGCACAGTGGTGCGAAAAAGAGAATAACTGAAAAGCTGAATTAAATAAAATAAAGTGTAAAGTATGAACAAGCCCCTAGCTTAGCTTGTAATTAGTAAAAATGTTTAATTTGGGAAACCCCATCCCATTTATTCTTAACACCATCCCCACTGTACAGGCAACAGGCTAAGGATAAAGTGAAACCTGGTCGACACCGCAGACCTTGGGAGCTGGGCGGCAAACAAAACCGAACTTAAACGAAAACCATCACAAATCGCATACAATTCCAGATGAAATTGTGAATTATTAATGCAGGCGGCAAAACTATTTGGTTGAGTAGACAAACCCACAAGACAGCCGGGGTTTTGGGCTGCCCCCCCCTGCTACAGTCCCTGCCCCAGCTCTAGCTCCAGTCCTACCCAACCTCCACGTGGCCCCCGCCTACTCCGGAGTATCCTCACCTCAACGTGTGCGCCGCCTCCTCCATGAAAATTGAGTTACACGCGTGGTCCGTAGAGCTAGCTGTGTGTGAGTGTGTATCTGGCAGATACATATGTATCTGCTGTCTGCGAGTACGTGCAGCACTGGCTTACATTTTGCAGATTAAAGCCAAGCTGCCCGGCATGCCACCTGAAGCCAATTCGATTTAAATGTCTGGCACTTCCACTTCGCTTTTCCTGGCCATATTTTGTATCACGCCGGGAACTGGGGCTCTCTTCCTGTTTATGGCGTGCTAAAATCGCCTGGGTTCAGGGGTCACCTGCAGGTCTTCCCTGTGGCCGTGTGTGTCTTCGAGTGTGTGTGTGTATTGTCTCCCTTTGGCAGTGACAGCTCGAATGCAATGGCAACAATTGCAATTTGTTGGCAACGTTCTGCCCTTGGGCCCAGGACAACTTGAGCTCTTTGGCCGGCCTGGCTTACTTTCAATTGGCTCTGAGATACAGAGAGAAAAATACAGCTCACCCTTTAGTATTTTAGATATTAATTTCTGATAAGTATTTTTGATTTTTTCTTCGCGTGCAGCCTGAGATACAGATACATTTGCTGCACTTCGCGCTTCATTAAAAGGCGGGCGGTGGCTCCCAGCTCCCAGGCCCTGTTCCAAGCTCCAGCTCCATTTTCAGCTTTCGGGCTCTCACAGCAAGTCGCTCCCCACTGACGACAGCAAATTTGCACATTGCTCGACAGCAACAAAAAAAATAAAAAATAAAAAATAAAAAAAAATAAAGTAAAAGGGGGCGAGCGGTCTGGGGTCTGGGGGAAGCGAGTCGAAATTAAAAGATTTTTAAAGACACCTTTGTAGCAAGTTTTGAAAACTTGTTCCGCACCCTGACTTCACCATCTCCATCTTCATCACCTCAGCCTCCGTGGCTGAGTCGCTGCTTTGGCTTTTAATTTTGTTGCTTTTCGCTTTTTTTCGCATATGGGGTTTTTTTTTGTTTCGTGTTCACATCTCCTCTGACATGTTGCCGGGGCAGCCATGTTGAATACTTTTGTTTTCTAAAAACGAGGCTTGCAAATACATCTTTTTCATTATTTCTCCGAGGCGAGTTTCAAGTTAATTTGGCCACAACGACTATGTATTTTATTTCCATTTAATTAGCTATGTATTTGTCCGCCCGAAACCGGTAGAGGAGAGTGTCCAGCCTCGTATCTTGGCGCCCATTTAATGAATGGCGAAACTTTGCAGCTTAAATACCAAAATTCACATAATCCGTACAGCTCTATTAGCCGTAATTTGAATATTCTCGCTGCCTGATTAATGACCTTCAAGTAGAGTAGCTAATGGTTTATGTAGAACACTTAATCTCGGCCCCGTTGACCTGGGTTAACTAGAATGCATCAATTTAAGCTCTAGATGGATTCGCGGTTATGCAACCGACAGTCAATCGGATAACTGCATTTAAATGCATCATCAAAATCGCATCAACTAGAGAATTAAATGCTACGGACTGGGTGGAGATATTGTATGCAAATGCAAATTGCTGTCAGCCGCATATCTGATGGATCGCAAATGAATTGCCCAGCCTCCGCCGCGTAAGAAATATGAAAGATAATTGAACCTAACGCCATTGACAGTAGCCCCCCATCCTCTGCTCCTCGCCGCCTTCCGCACTTTGCATTAATAAAGAATTCATCACAATTACAACAATTGCCACAGGATGCAATTTACAAAGGAAATTATTAATGGAAAGTCAATGAGTGCGACGAGAGTAAATCAAAATCGTGAAAAAAAAAAAAATTCTTCAACGTGCCCGTGATTGATTGCTGATTCTGATGGCTGGACCTGGACCAGGGACTCGGATCTGAACCTGGTCCAGGACCAGGTCCTGTGGTCATCATCAGCGCCAGTCAAAGACCCCGGGCAGTTAATCATGGGGCCTGCGGAAAATGAGCGAGAACTCCAGAAGCCAGACAGCGACAATGCCGCATTTTGTAGCGCGTTCATTCAACTGCAGACGACAGGACACTCATTAAAAATGGGTGCAACGGTGCTGGGTATCGAGAACCGGGGTGGGGTGTAGTCTCTTTTTAAGGTCTTTACACGGCTGGGGAGGTGGGGAGTGAGCAGCAGGCTGGAAACCGAAAAACTGGTTTCCACCGCAGCCCGGCTAATTTATGTGCGCATGCGCGACGCTCGCTCCCTACTCGGGAGCCCCATAATTAACTGAGGTAGTCATTTTGGATTCGAACATGAACACACACCTATCGCCGCGTATACACACAGCCTCTTCTTTCCAAGAGAGAACTCTTTAAATCAGAGATAAACGATAATTATCTGAGCGAAAATGCGCGCATAAATAATTTGCAAGAAGTCACATTAAAATTGTATCTAAAAGATACGCCTGGCCAGATAACCGCATCTGACCGCTGCCCGTCGGGCTGCCCGTGTAAGTTGCTGTCTGTCTCTGCTGCCTGTTGGTTTCCATTTGGGGACCCTGGGAGCCTGCGACGCGCCATTAAAAATTAAAAGCTCATTAATTATGCAGATAATTCATTTATTATATTTTCAACACAATACCAACAGCCACGGCAGCTACAAGCGGCATAATTTGTTATCCGGCTCATTATGCCAGCGGAGGATTGGAGGATTGAAGGATGGAGCGCTGTTACCCATTGCCTCGAAGTGAAAACAATTATGGCCAACTCCTCCGTGCTGAAAGCTCTCCAAGGGTTGATTGTCTATGGCCGAGGAAAATGAAATGGAAATGGAAAAGGTTAAGGGGTTGGACGGGGGCGTCACGTGTCTCCCGGGGGCGTTTGCTTAACTTAATCCCCGAAAAGCACTTAAGACCTTAACGTCCAATCAACAGGTTGATTTCAAAAAGTGGCAGGGGCTACTTAATTGGAATGATTGGTTTGCTTAAGGAACATGGAGTGGAAATTAAATGAAAGGATTGGCTTGCAAGAGAGACCCTGATTAAAGTCATAGTTGAGTTAAAATAATCTGAAAATATCTATAATTATTGCTTAGTTAGTTACTAATATAGTTAGTTCATAATACCCAACCACATCTTTATATTCGACCGCAGTTCATCGCTTCTTATGTAAATTCCTTTCCATTTATGGGCAACCGGAAACCATATGCCACTCCATCTGGCCAGGGATTCTCCTTAAACCCTCTGGCTAGACCCCCCGCAACACCTTCGGGACTCGGATCGTTCAATTTGCCAGCGGACCGCATCAGCTGTTGCCCCAAGTCGAGAATTAGAGCTTTGTGCCACATGATGTCATTTCACTCGAGTGGAGAAAACTGGGGAAAAAAATGCTGGGGCTCAGTGTTTTGGAGCATTGTGTTGGCTGTCGGACTGACGAAACTGAATGTGTTCGTGCTGACAAGAAACACGGAATATAAATTGAAAAATGCTTTAAAGCGAAATAATCAATTTACTTCTTGACATAATTTCCATTTTTCACGAAACCAAGCCAAAGGCAACCACGCGAATGCCCAAAAAACACCACAGTGGGAGGGGGCTGGGACAAGGCCACGCACAATTCGCACCAAAAAAACAAAATAACTCGAAAAGTTGGGGCCCCTTCAGGTCCCAGGAATTGGCTGCATCCCATTTCTTGAAGTGTTTTTAATATTCCTGCCATTTGACCACCATCCTGCGACTGCAACGCTTCCTTTATTTGAATCGTGATTAATGATCAAGCTCGATTCGAGGACTTCCCGTTCCCTTTTGGGGGATGCGAGCGACAAATAGTCCCGGGCAGTGGCAGACAGTAGTTGTGACTACGATTTAATAGCGCTTTAATGGTCTGCGGACATCGATGGACCCCAAAACACCTGTTGTCCAGCGCTTGGTATGGAGGTGGAGGCCATGGTAACACTTTCATTATCACAAATGTCACATCATTTGTCGCAGGCCCCCTAAAATAATACACATGGACACACTGGCACTCGGGCACACCGGGAAAGACTTCGGAAAAGAACCCCCGACAGCATCATTTATCACCTAAGGAATGCAGCACACACCGCGACAGAGACAGCACTGTCGAGATGGATAGAGAGGGAGATACACGTTCAGATAGCACTGTGGCCGCATATTTGATTAATTTTCTTTTTCCGAAAGAAATTAACCCGCGCCGCACATGTCCCCCAGCGACCCCTGCGGCGGCCCTTTTGACTCCCTCCCCCAGCCCAAAATCCAAGTTCCATCCCATCCTATATCCCGATCCGATCCGATCGTTCCTCAAGGCCCAAGATTTATCTCTTCCAGCAGACCTCAAGCGTGGCACCTCTCGCTCTCTGTCTGATTTATTTCTGGAAATGTGTTCGCATTCGAAACTTATTTGAGGGAATTTTAGTTTCCAGGCAGCCGCATCCCTATTCCCCAATCACTTGATATACATTTAATTAGTTCGGTTTGCGCCAAAACATTTTTCGCTCTGCATGAATAATGATCCGCGTTTGGAATTCTGACATTGATAATGATTTTCGGTTAAACGACTCATTAGCCGCCGGCCAGTAAGTAGCCATCGGAAGTGCGTTGATTTATGGACTTTTCATTTCACATCACCTGACTCATGCTCGTTGCAATTCCCTGCAAAAGTGCAACAAGTTCAAAGTTGTTTTTGCCCGATAAGATCAAAACTCGTACCGCCAGATGATCGCTCGATCCTCGCCCCTTGCTCCGCGTAGAAGCCGCCCATTCCCAGGGATCTTGGGATGGTGGCGAGCGAAGTGGAGTCTCTGGTGCCGCACACGTTGCTGATTACGATGACGATGTTCCGTCGTTTCTACTCTTTTTTTCTTGTTGTGCTTCGCCTGACCAGACGCCAGACCACCAGTTGACAAATGACCACTACAAGTGTTTGTGACAAGCCGCAAGTATCTTTTTGTCGCGTTTTTTCTATTCGCGCCGAGGCAGCAAACAGAAAACAATTAAACTCCGGCACAAGATACTGGTGTCTGACCTACGCCAAAGGTTTTCAGCTTAACTTTGAACCTGCCAGCCGCGATCGAGGCGAGTCCCCGAGTCCGAGTATGCTAATCTCGTGTCAATCACAAGACGTAACATCCAAGCGAACATCCCGGCCAGACAATGGGCCCCATCCCGGCCGATTTGAATTGCAGAATCGATTCCGCTGACACGGAGACCGAAGCGGCGAGCTGCACTTAATAAATTCTGAATCAGATTTTTGCATGCAGGCCAAAATGGGATGCACCGAAAAATTTCAAATTTCAACTGATATGTTAAGCGGCTGTCAGCCAGTGCTCTTTTAGCCAGTGCCCGGCACACTTGACGTCATCTTGAGTGAAATGCAAATGAAATGGCCAGCACAGTAGTGGTTAGCACAAAGACTGCACACTCTTTCCAAATCACATGCTCTTACTTGGGGGGCGATTTAAAAGGGTATATCAGAAAGGCAAGGAACAAAGAGTCACACGATAGCAAATTCTTTATTCTTGGGGCGGTCTGTCTTGAAAATATGTGTACATACGTATATGCTTGTACATGCAAAATCCAATATGTCTATATAGTATTTCACAAATGCCCAGACACAGACAAAGATACTACAGACCGATCCGAGCACTGGCATCCCATCCCATTGAAGTGGCAGGGAAATGGGAACAAACTTGTAAAACGCTTCGAATGTTCGCTCATTGGCGCTGTCAAGAGGCATGCCCCTGTTGCCCCGGTGCCCCCTCTGGCTACCCTTCCCTCCCCCCCTTTGGCAAGTGATATAAGCACAAGTGATATGACATGCCAGGTGCCGTGGGATGAGGAGGCTGATGCTGTGCTGTTGCTGAGATGCTTATGCTGATTCTCTGCCCTGTCAACTCATTGGGGCTTTTGCTCTGCTTCTTCTGCGCTACTTACTCGCATGTAGTTAACCAAAATATAAAAAAAAAAAAAAAATAAAACACTCAAAAGTCTTAAAGGGAAGGGCTAACAGAGACCGCAGTGTTGACACTTGGCTGAGGCCCCAACGGGTTGCGGATGTGTGCTGATCTTTAGTCGGAAATCAAACCAAAACTGAGTGGGAATTAGCCTGTGATCATGAGATGCTTATGAGGTGGAGATCTCCCTTGGAGGCAGAGGATTCCCAGTGATGATCTGATTTAGACATAATAAGCAATTAATAAGCAAATAAACTTAGCAAAGGAATATTCCGAGAAGCCATTTAGGAGGTGGACATGGTGTGTAGTTCTTTAATAATTTCGCGAAAACCAGCTCAAGCAAGATCATCCCTAGTATCTCGCAGATACCCAAACGCATCCCAGAGATACATTTCGCAATGCTGTTGCTCTGGCAGCCGCTTCCCCTCGCACCTCCCTTGAGTGGTGTAAACAAATTGCAACATATGACAGCGGCGTTTGACAATTGTAAATGGTCGATGGGAATGCAAGTGCTGGGCATGTCTTTTGTTGTCTCCTCGCCAGCAGCAGGCACTCTCTTGATTTGCCGGGAAAATAAAACACTTTGAGGAGGAAAGACACAACGAGATGTCTGTGACCCCGGAGGGAAAACTTAGCCACGGGAAGTATTGATTCGGTCGGGGCCTGGACAAGGTCATGATCCGAGCTTATCAAATAGTAAAGGCACTCAGAAATGTCTGCACATCATACATCAGCCGGAAGTGGAGTCTGACCCTTTGCTGTCTGCCAAGTTTCGGGGAAAAGTTTTCAGCCAAAAAAAATAGAAACCCCCGCTCTAATGGCCAGCTAGAAATATTAGTTGCAATATCAAATTTGATGGCCCAACTGCAGTGGGGCAGAACGAAATGGGTCAAGAGCCCGAGCCCGGATTAGTGCAATTCAATTTGTTGCCACAACAGTTGGCCATCCACCTCCATCTCACCCCGATCCGCATGACTGATGAAGCCGATGGCCGTTGTCTGGTTACTGTCTGCCCGCTGTTTACTTGGTCATTAGTCTGAGCCCATTCAGGATGGCAGCCAGCCAGGGAAGTGCAGGAGCTTTTGATGTTGGCGCTTTCCCGCACACACACACACACATAAAGTGTATCTATGTGTGCCTGCCACACACAAATTCGCCTTAATTAAATGAGCGGTAATTAATTTCAACTTTAATCAGAAATTCCATTTAGATTTTCGCCGCTGATTGATGTGGCCTGACATCTTCCGCCAACGTCACATCGAAGACATTTTAAAACTAAACCACGAGGGCACCAAAACTTTCGGAAATGTGTGTGGGCGGAAAGGGAAGAGCGATAGAAGCTATTTCGAGTGGGGCGGATAGTTTTTGTTGAAATATTTTAAGTTGAATACTTCGATAGTCAAGGGTACGAAAATAATAGTTACGTTTCTTGGCATTAATAAACCCGAAGCCCCCGCCTATTTAGCAAATGGGCCATGACCCATATCGAGTCAGTGGAACTTGGAACCGGGCGGACGGACCAACAATCCCCCAAAAATAAAGTCAGCGGTTGCCGTCTATCACATTGACTGACTGCCACACATTTCGCAGATATAAATACTACAGATCCAATATCTATTGGCGAACGGCCTCAGCCCAACTCTTTGGATTGGAAAGCCAAAAACAAAGCGGGCGGGCCAATTGAGTTGGCCGTAATAACACGCCACGGTAAATGGCTTTTAAAAGTCTACTTTGCCGTAGCACGCCCCCTCATTACGAACGACGCGCTTTGAACGCCCTCGTGAAAAAAGCGCCGAAGAAAAGTAGAAGAAAAGTTTTCGGGGGCGAGCTGCAGGGAACGGGAAATTGTCATTATCTACCGCGAAGTCAGATACAAAGATACAACCGGGGTGCGAGTGCGAGTCGGGGCGAAGATAGTTTCGGCAAAGCGACAACCATCTGTCTGGGTGATTCCCTTGCCAGGAGCTTCCCATTCCCATTCCCATTCTACGTTTTTTTTTTGGCAAAGCCCAATGCAAAGTTTTGGACTTTTTCGGGTACTTCCAAATGGCGGTTTGACACGTCATATTTATGAAATGCGCAACGTTGCAGAAAATCACAAAATAAATGAGAAAATTAACTGCCTCGGAGCGGTGGCAATGCCGAGGATGGAGTAGGGCAAGGGGTGCCAAGTTTTGTCCACTTGAACGTTGAACCAAGAGGATTGCTTAGAAACGCCTTTTAGAAAGCAATAATATTTCTGCATTAGAATAATGGGGTGATACCAGGCACTGAACCGATGGTGAGATGATAACGGCTAGACATCAATTTTTATTGTAATTCTCCGATTATTAAAATATTCTCTCCAAGGAAGCACTTTACTAATTTGAATTTCCATTTGCCTCTTCCAGGTACTGTGAACGCCAATGGCGAGACGAAACGACAACGGACCTCATACACCCGCTACCAGACCCTGGAGCTGGAGAAGGAGTTCCACTTCAACCGCTACCTGACCCGCCGCCGCAGGATCGAGATCGCCCACGCGCTGTGCCTCACGGAGCGGCAGATCAAGATCTGGTTCCAGAACCGGCGCATGAAGTGGAAGAAGGAGCACAAGATGGCCTCGATGAACATCGTGCCGTACCACATGGGTCCCTACGGACACCCGTACCACCAGTTCGATATCCATCCGTCACAGTTCGCGCACCTGAGCGCATAGGACGCGTGGCACTTTTCGGGTACTGGTTAGAGACTCAATCAGTTGTATCAGGAACCATATCAGACGGCGGCGGCGGCCTCGGCGGCCAGCGGCTATCAGTCGCAGGACGGCAGTGCGGGGGCAGTGGCAGTGACGGGAGGAGGATCTGGGCTGGGAGTGCCCAATGGAAGCAGCAGCAACGGCACCGGCAGCGGTCCGAACTCCCTGTTCGCCTCAACAGCAGGCAGCTCACAAGCTCCTCCCGACTGCATCAAGTATCCGCAGGAGTTCTGATCTCAGGTCATCATCAGGCAGCAGCAGCAGCAGCAACAGCAGCATCTGCCGCAGCAGCCGGAGCAGGATAATCCCGCCCAGGATCAGCGGCTGGAGCAGTTGCTGGAGTCGGACTGTGAGCCCGACTCGGAGCTGCAGATGGAGTTCAAGGCGGACATTGTCGGCTGCAACTTGTTCTGCTGCTGAGGTTGTCCTTCTGCTCATGCCACGCCTCCTGCCTTCTGCCTCCTGCCTGCGCCTACCGCCCATCGCTTCCCGCCTGCCGCCGCCCGTCGATCAACCAACATCCAGTGATGTTTCTTGTTTGCAACTGATTCGTGTTAAGCTAAGAAACGAGCCGTATTCCTACGGCCCGTTTGGGTTTATGATACTGGAGTTGGATCCACGGGCAATCGCAACCGTTCCCTGACCCGGCTTGAGCTCGGCTCTCAACCTACCGATCGTAGAGGGTCAAAGGGAGCTGCTCCCGCCACACAGAAGACAAACATTGCATTCACATCGAAATAGCATGAATCAAGTGATGTTTAGGCATATCAAAGCGCATTCATATCAATATCCAATGTTGATATGATTTTAATCAGATTCATGGTATTTCGATGTGGGGCCATTTTAGAATGTCAATTTGGTGGTGGTCCCTGCGAGTGCCCGGGGATCCCTTCAGTATGATGAGCCTCTTTCTCTAAGCAGTATTCGAAAAGCTGGTAGTTAGTAAGCCTAGCATAATTTTAGTCCTAAGCTGCACAGATGAACAGACAAAGTTGTCGAGTTGAACAAAACTAATATCTGCAATAATTTCAAAGTGATTTCTAATTAACATTAGTTCTTCGTTTAATCCACCATCCCAGACCCAGACCCAGACCTTGATCCTTCCCCACCCAACACCCAACACCCAGCACCCTCCAGGGAGTCCTAAAGAGTGTACTTAATTCCTAGCTAGTAGAGATCCTAACTCTAGTTAACCAGATAAGGCTTTGTTTAGTTTGTAAATAGCAGAGCGCCCCGTTCCCGGGGATTGCGTTTTTATGTTTGTGTTTCGTTTTGGAGAGAAATTTTCGAAAATTATCGGTAGCTGTTCAATTTTATTTGTGTGTTTGCGTTTGTGTTGTTGAAAGTGCTCTAGCAGCTTGAAAAATGCTTTACTAATTTTTATTGAATCGAAAATCAATTGTTTTTAATTACCCTTGAAGAACAAATTCGGAAGCTAAACAGGAAATAAAAAATATTGTATGTCAAATTTAGTATAGAACTTGCAACAATTAATCAGGATTTTCTTTAGAGCAGCATACATACATACGTCCCTCCCGCCCACTTAATTTATTCAAAGGCCTCTCAACAATGTCTGTAAATGGAAATCGGTAGTTAATCGATACACTAAGCCAACGAAATTTGATTAAAGCGAGAATTGTTAAAGCCTAAAGCTAAAGGAAGCCCATAACCGTAATGTAAAGTAATTATTTATGCTGTACTTTTCGCTAAGCTAAGGTTAGTGCATTCTAGAACTATCGGTAGTCTATGTGAACTTAGCTCGTAAGCTTAAATTATGTATGTATATCGAATTAGCAAGACAAATTTTAGTGAAAGCAAAACTGAAGTGAAAACAAATCGGATTAAGTAAGGGCAATGCGAAACGAACAAACCTATTGAAATGAGAGAATCAAACAAGAAACTACCTAGCACAAATTAATTAATAGTACTTTGTTTCCCATTTTGTATATTTGTTCAGTGTTTCTTTCAAATGTTTGTTCAATGCTATTGGTCGGAGCACCATCGGAAATGATTTTAACGATCCTACTCGATCGTAATGCAATACACCATCTGTAGTTTTGGGTTAAGGGGGCCCCCGTCTGTCAGCCAGGGCGCAGTGGGGGCAAAAAGTTTAACTGCATTCCATGTAAAAATAAACTTACGCAACTAATTTTTAATGAAATTCGCATTCGCATGTATGTATTACCTTAATCTGGGTTCAATTGCAAAGGCAATGTTTATGCAACAAAAATGGAATCAAAATCGAAAAACGAATGAAACTTCAACTATAAAACCACAAAAACCATAAAAATATAAATAAAACAAAAACAAAACAAGTATGTAAACATGTATGAATATGGCATAAAAAAATAAAAACTATTTTAAAATGTACTGGAACGTTGTTTAACTCGAACTGATACTGGAAGGGGAAGGATAATTGTTTTGAGGACAGTTCCTGGATCCGTGACGTGCATGTGCCCGGGTAGCTCAGTCGGTAGAGCATTGGACTTTTAATCCAAGGGTCCAGGGTTCAAGTCCCTGCTCGGGCGATCATTTTTTTTTTTGCGTTAATGTAAATTAAATACTTTTTAGCGGAAATAATAAAAGTAATTATATCCAGAACCTATTTAATTTGTTCTTTCCAAGGGAGGTCTAGTTTTGTTAGCATTTCGGCAGGAGGTAGGCAAATGCCCGGGTAGCTCAGTCGGTAGAGCATTGGACTTTTAATCCAAGGGTCCAGGGTTCAAGTCCCTGCTCGGGCGATCGATTTTTTTTTTTATTATTCATTTTAAAATATATATAACGCATTATTATTTTATTTTATTTATTTTTGTACTAAAATAGGCTCTTTTAGAAAAATAAATATTTAAAGGTCTATAAAACAGCTTCATACAAATTTTATATCTACAACCCGCACGCGTCGATAATGCAGTTGTCGGTAACATAGTGCAAGTTTTTTCAAGCATCAAATTTCAACCAAAGTGGGTTCGAATTTTCAATCTTCAGTTTCCGACATAAAGTCTGTCTTATTCCGTAGTTGATAATTATTTTCAACATTTTCTTTATATTTTGCAGCTGAAATAATTCTTAATACATAAACTTTACATTTTACATACAACAGCAAGCAACACGCCGGGGTTCAACGGGTCGGTAACATAGTGCAAAAGGTTCACTCTCTACACGTCGTCCAAAATGGGTTTGAGTTATAAACCCTCGGCTTCCGACTGGAAGGTTGGCAGCTTCTGTAATCACGCTTCTGTGAGGTCTGATTGTGGGATGGCCTGAGGCTGGGATTCACTGTGTAGCGGACCAGCTCATGTTGACGGAACGTCCGCACTAAGCTTGCCATCAATATGGGTGCCATGGAGGAGTCCAAGGCATTCAGGTTGGCTAAGGAGGGATGAACCGGGCCAGGGGTGAAAACCAGCAGCCAAGAGTTCCCGTGGTAGGCAGTAGTGGGATAGCGTACCGGAGTGAACTGCCGTTATCAGCTCAACCAACATGGTTGGACCACAATCTTTTGCTACCCGAAATTTCAATTTTATATTCTTTGGAGGTCCTTTTAGGTCCTTGGACTTAACATATTTAAATCGAATCTTACAAATGTATATTTTCCCAATAAAAGTTATTTTAAAGAAGAGAAGAAACTGCATCCATTCTTTATTAGGAAAAAAGGTATATATTTGGAGGCATTGAACCCGTGTTGGGATAATATAAGAATTTCCTTGGCGAAAAATAAATTAGAGAATGCCAAGAAGGTGAACTCCATCGGTATATGTACCTATCATGGAGGTGCTACCCATCGGGTATATCTTTGCCTATTTTCACACGATCCTTAAATGGAAAACCTTACACGGTTTGTATATCGATTCTCCATGACTCTACATCAAAATCTGGAGACAAAATATTTTTCACATTTTTTGTTGAATTTTCTGGGGGGTCCCCTTCGAAAGTGGGAAAAATGCATTGGAGGACTATTTGAGCCCCAGCGAAGGCCATAGCTTGGCCAGTTTTCATCTGATCCTTGAGCGGAATACCTTAAACGGTTTGTATACCGATTCTCCATGAATCTACATCAAAATCTGGACACAAAATATTTTTCAGATTTTTTGTTACATTTTCTGGGGGGTCCCCTTCGAAAGTGAGAAAAATGCATTGGAGGACTATTTGAGCCCCAGCGGAGGCCATAGCTTGGCCAATTTTCATCCGATCCTTGAGCGGAATACCTTAAACGGTTTGTATACCGATTCTCCATGAATCTACATCAAAATCTGGAGACAAAATATTTTTCAGATTTTTTGCTAAATTTTCTGGGGGGTCCCCTTTGAAAGTGGGAAAAATGCATTGGAGGACTATCTGAGCCCCAGCGAAGGCCATAGCTTTGCCAATTTTCATCTGATTCTCGAGCGGAATACCTTAAACGGTTTGTATACCGATTCTCCATGAATCTACATCAAAATATGGAGACAAAATATATTTCCGATTTTTTGTTGAATTTTCTGAGGGGTCCCCTTCGAAAGTGGGAAAAATGCATTGGAGGACTATTTGAGCCCCAGCGAAGGCCATAGCTTGGCCAGTTTTCATCTGATCCTTGAGCGGAATACCTTAAACGGTTTGTATACCGATTCTCCATGAATCTACATCAAAATCTGGACACAAAATATTTTTCAGATTTTTTGTTACATTTTCTGGGGGGTCCCCTTCGAAAGTAAGAAAAATGCATTGGAGGACTATCTGAGCCCCAGCGAAGGCCATAGCTTTGCCAATTTTCATCCGATCCCTTAGCGGAATACCTTAAACGGTTTGTATACCGATTCTCCATGAATCTACATTAAAATCTGGAGACGAAATATTTTTCAGATTTTTTGTTACATTTTCAGGGGGCCCTTCGAAAGTGAGAAAAATGCATTGGAGGACTATCTGAGCCCCAGCGAAGGCCATAGCTTTGCCAATTTGCATCCGATCCTTGAGCGGAATACCTTAAACGGTTTGTATACCGATTCTCCATGAATCTACATCAAAATCTGGAGACAAAATATTTTTCAGATTTTTTGCTAAATTTTCTGGGGGGTCCCCTTTGAAAGTGGGAAAAATGCATTGGAGGACTATCCGAGCCCCAGCGAAGGCCATAGCTTTGCCAATTTTCATCCGATCCCTTAGCGGAATACCCTAAACGGTTTGTATACCGATTCTCCATGAATCTACATTAAAATCTGGAGACGAAATATTTTTCAGATTTTTTGTTACATTTTCTGGGGGGTCCCCTTCGAAAGTAAGAAAAATGCATTGGAGGACTATCTGAGTCCCAGCGAAGGCCATAGCTTTGCCAATTTTCATCCGATCCCTTAGCGGAATACCTTAAACGGTTTGTATACCGATTCTCCATGAATCTACATTAAAATCTGGAGACGAAATATTTTTCAGATTTTTTGTTACATTTTCAGGGGGCCCTTCGAAAGTGAGAAAAATGCATTGGAGGACTATCTGAGCCCCAGCGAAGGCCATAGCTTTGCCAATTTGCATCCGATCCTTGAGCGGAATACCTTAAACGGTTTGTATACCGATTCTCCATGAATCTACATCAAAATCTGGAGACAAAATATTTTTCAGATTTTTTGCTAAATTTTCTGGGGGGTCCCCTTTGAAAGTGGGAAAAATGCATTGGAGGACTATCCGAGCCCCAGCGAAGGCCATAGCTTTGCCAATTTTCATCCGATCCCTTAGCGGAATACCCTAAACGGTTTGTATACCGATTCTCCATGAATCTACATTAAAATCTGGAGACGAAATATTTTTCAGATTTTTTGTTACATTTTCAGGGGGCCCTTCGAAAGTGAGAAAAATGCATTGGAGGACTATCTGAGCCCCAGCGAAGGCCATAGCTTTGCCAATTTGCATCCGATCCTTGAGCGGAATACCTTAAACGGTTTGTATACCGATTCTCCATGAATCTACATCAAAATCTGGAGACAAAATATTTTTCAGATTTTTTGTTACATTTTCTGGGGGGTCCCCTTCGAAAGTAAGAAAAATGCATTGGAGGACTATCTGAGCCCCAGCGAAGGCCATAGCTTTGCCAATTTTCATCCGATCCCTTAGCGGAATACCCTAAACGGTTTGTATACCGATTCTCCATGAATCTACATCAAAATCTGGAGACAAAATATTTTTCAGATTTTTTGTTAAATTTTCTGGGGGGTCCCCTTTGAAAGTGGGAAAAATGCATTGGAGGACTATCCGAGCCCCAGCGAAGGCCATAGCTTGGCCAATTTTCATCTGATTCTCGAGCGGAATACCTTAAACGGTTTGTATATCGATTCTCCATGAATCTACATTAAAATCTGGAGACGAAATATTTTTCAGATTTTTTGTTACATTTTCAGGGGGCCCTTCGAAAGTGAGAAAAATGCATTGGAGGACTATCTGAGCCCCAGCGAAGGCCATAGCTTGGCCAATTTTCATCCGATCCTTGAGCGGAATACCTTAAACGGTTTGTATACCGATTCTCCATGAATCTACATCAAAATCTGGAGACAAAATATTTTTCAGATTTTTTGCTAAATTTTCTGGGGGGTCCCCTTTGAAAGTGGGAAAAATGCATTGGAGGACTATCCGAGCCCCAGCAAAGGCCATAGCTTTGCCAATTTTCATCCGATCCCTTAGCGGAATACCCTAAACGGTTTGTATACCGATTCTCCATGAATCTACATCAAAATCTGGAGACAAAATATTTTTCAGATTTTTTGTTAAATTTTCTGGGGGGTCCCCTTTGAAAGTGGGAAAAATGCATTGGAGGACTATCCGAGCCCCAGCGAAGGCCATAGCTTGGCCAATTTTCATCTGATTCTCGAGCGGAATACCTTAAACGGTTTGTATATCGATTCTCCATGAATCTACATTAAAATCTGGAGACGAAATATTTTTCAGATTTTTTGTTACATTTTCAGGGGGCCCTTCGAAAGTGAGAAAAATGCATTGGAGGACTATCTGAGCCCCAGCGAAGGCCATAGCTTGGCCAATTTTCATCCGAGCCTTGAACGGGATACAAATGCAAAATTGCAATTCAGGATGAAGTGTTTATAAAAAGAGCTCCCGCAACTAAACGATAAAATGACCCGCCATTTCCCCCTGGTCATTTTCCGCAGGAAGTTATGGGTCTATAGTCTTTGGTATACGTAGGATATCGTTCGATCAAAAGTAAACGTATACGGCACTTTATCTTAATGCTAATTTTTCTAAAAAAAAACTGACAAAATAAGTGACAAATCAAAGACAAAGTCTTAGATGCATAATAGATATATAATTGATATTTGATAATTGATATATATAGGCCGTTTTTGAAAAACAAATAATAAAGTTGAGCATAATGATGTTTAAATTTCATTTTAATGAGCTCCGGTTTAATTAAAAGTTTAATATTAAAAGTCTCATAAATTGATTTTTCTACGCCAATGACAATTTCTAACCGGTTTTGTCAGTAATGGTAGTGAAAATAGTATTATTTTAAAAGTAACCTCCACACTGGCTAAATGTCTTCGTTTGTGTTTCTAACGTTTTTCGTATCAGCTTTCCTGATAGGACAAGTGGGTTAATTATCAAATATATTTACATTTTAAGATGCCTATTATATAATTTTAATCTATTCCCATATTTAAAGATATACTCCGAGTTTGAGTTTACGAACGTAATATGCGAGTCTATGGACGAAAAATATTGTTCATTTGAAAGTTGTTTTCTGAAGTCCGTGAATCGAACCTACAAATATCTATCCCTTCGAGTTAAATTGCATAAAGTTCCAATTGAGAAAATAAAAGTAAGTATTCTATGCCAGGTCAAGGCAGTATGACATAATATTTATTTTAGGCAAACTTTGCAATTTATAAACGCTTAAATGGCTATAAGCCATTCCTGTATAACGTAACGTTCGATGCGTGCAGGTTCATAAAAAATCGGAAGATAAATCCTGTGGGCGCTTTTTTTTTTGATCTGTTCGATCCATATTCAAACATGAATCACAGCTGTCCCTTCGATGTAAGTATTTTTAAGGTTGGGGCAACTAATGAATTAGAGAAACCTATTAAATAAATTCTTTCAGCATGACATTGTCATTGAAAAAGTCCCCGCCTCAAGGATATCGGATAAACTCACTAATGTCCTGCCTTTTCCCCATGGAGGATATGGATTTTTTTCTACTTGGTATGCCTATGGAATCGCCAGAGCAACTGTTAATGTTTTCGGAACTCTATCATAATAACCCTTCAAGCTGTAAAATATATAACAATTTGGATTCAATACACTTTGTGGCACTGTACCAGTTGGTTGTCCTTCTAGAGGTTGTTTTAAGCAAAAGTTTTTCGGTTGAGATCTAATGCAGAATTGTGCGAGGGAAGACAAGTGGGGCGGTGCACAGTATCTGGTACTCGAGACCCAGGGTTGCTCGAATAAGGACTTTTGTTGATGTTGGTCCATTAATTAAGATCATTAGGTTAAGTTTTTGTGCATTTCCTCGCTGGTTTCTGGGCTGCGGCACTCATTTGTGCGCCAATCTCGACGCCGCCAACATCCGGCGTTGCCCTGAAAGTCCAGAGACTTTCCACACCGATCCTTGAGCGGAATACCTCAAACGGTGTGTATATCGATTCTCCATCAATCTGCATCAAAATCTAGGGACAAAATATTTTTCAGATTTTTTGGTAAATTTTCTGGAGGTCCCCTTCGAAATTGAGAAATATGCATTTAAGGACTATCCGAGCCAAGGAGGAGGCTATCGATTTTATTTGATTCTCGAGCCAAATACCCTAAACGATTTGCACGTTGATCCTTCTGCATTCGATATTTTGAAAATTGTTGTTATATAATATTTCGATATTCCATCCATTTCTAATAATCCTGATAATTTTTTTAATATACTTTTATGGTATAAGTTAAGGTAAAGTCTGGAAGGATATATGTATAGATAAACCCGACTCAAATATCAACAGGACTTGACTTAAAGTGTTATAAACCGCCAACTTTTTGTATGCCCGGGTAGCTCAGTCGGTAGAGCATTGGACTTTTAATCCAAGGGTCCAGGGTTCAAGTCCCTGCTCGGGCGATCCATATTTTTTTTTAATTCCTTTTCATCCGATTGATGATTATACACGTTTTTAAAAAATTTATTATTCCGCTTTATTTTATATTTTTATTTTTTTTTATGTGAAAGTTGAGAGATGTATGTGAAATGTGAAACCTATTCGAACTGATAAAAATATCCAACATCTTTATGAACGAAAAATTGATAGAATAAAGTAGTTAATATCTTATTACTAAAAATTACTTTTTTTTAGAGCGACAGAGATATAATATACAAATTTTGTTGAAAAAAAATCAATTGTCGAATCAATTAACAAAATTCCAAAAAACTTATGAAAGAGTTCAACAAATAAATTTGACTGAGGGTAGCATAATTCCAAGGCACCACAAGCTCTGCTTTGACAAATGTAACAAAAAGATATTTATTTAAATTTAGAGTTTATATATTAAAACCTTAAAAAAATATTGGTAACTGAGAAAAGTTGGCAACACAAACGTCGATACAATAGTTCACAGAGTTATAAAGCAGTGTATTCCTAGTTGTCTTAAAACTGTAGCCAAGAAGTTTATTGTAGGTATGCCGATATAGCAGTGTGCCTAGTCGATAACATAGTTCTGTGGAATGTATCTCAATCTAGTAGTATGTATCTGAGCCATTACCACATTGCTCTCGACTGGAAGGTTGGCAGCTTCTGTAATCACGCTTCTGTGAGGTCTGATTGTGGGATGGCCTGAGGCTGGGATTCACTGTGTAGCGGACCAGCTCATGTTGACGGAACGTCCGCACTAAGCTTGCCATCAATATGGGTGCCATGGAGGAGTCCAAGGCATTCAGGTTGGCTAAGGAGGGATGAACCGGGCCAGGGGTGAAAACCAGCAGCCAAGAGTTCCCGTGGTAGGCAGTAGTGGGATAGCGTACCGGAGTGAACTGCCGTTATCAGCTCAACCAACATGGTTGGACCACAATCTTTTGCTTCCAAATATTTTTTTGTATTATTTTGGAAAAATTCTTTCTAGTCATTTTCTCAGTAAATGCAAAATATTTTTTTCTTCAAATATATTTAAACTTTTATTTTGGCCGCATTTAGAATTAGAGCTTTCAGAAGCTTTCCCGGTCAGAATCGGGTCCAGAACGTAATGGCATTATGGCGGACGCTTGGTACATGCCCGGGTAGCTCAGTCGGTAGAGCATTGGACTTTTAATCCAAGGGTCCAGGGTTCAAGTCCCTGCTCGGGCGATCCAACTTTTTTGCTTTTATTTATTTTATTAATGTACGCTGTTTAATGCATGTTTCGTTTTTCCTCATAAGTTTTTGTTTAAAATCATAAACGAGCGAGAATGGAAGTTGAGAAACTGAAAAAGAAAGCGTACCTAGTCGGGTCAACATCTAATTGAACCCTCATGAAATTAGCACCTTTTATTTGCACTTCCATTTACTGCCGCCGTCGTGGATATACCCAAATTGTGTGCTGTACAACAGACACAAGCGGCTATCTGTATCTGGTCCCCGGCGTTTGTATCTGTATCTACCATTTGCCGGCTTTGTATCTGCGAGTGCTCAAGTGCGACTGTGTTCGTGTGTGTGCGATGTTTGCTAGATTCCGGCCTTTGGGTTTCGTTTCTGGCCGTTTTAGTGGCTGGCTGGATACGCCTAAGAATTTTTGACACACTTTCCTACCCCGCCGAACCCTAAGAGCGTATCACACACACACACACAGAACACACAGTATGTACCGAGACCAAATCGAGCGGCTCTAGTCGATTTAGCAACGGACTTGGGATGCTGGCTGGCCGTTTGTTGCCGCCTGCCAAGTGGACTAGAAAACGAATGCGTTTAATTAGCATTCATTACGACGGATCATCAAATTGCCCCACCAGCAGCGACTCACGATGCAACAATAAAAGCGGGGACGAGCAGGAGAAAACGTTTGGTGTACATGCTAATCGGCAGAATAAACGAAAATATTTAGATGATAAACCAAAGTCAAGAGACGTTTTCCAAACTGTTCCATGACGTTGGCCGCCTTTGCCGGGGAAGAAATTCCATTTGGCACAGACCAAGGCTGCGACCATTAGCAGGCTCTTACCTGTTGTTCGGCCGAAACTCCATTTCAGGTAACCGTTGCATAAAAAAAGGAAGAAAAAACTAAGAGGAAATATGGGCCATAAATTAAAAAATGGCAAACACAAGCGGGACAATAGGTTTTCCTCGTTCGAGAGTCCTGGCACAGCAGCTTGCATCTAAAATTTCGACCCCAGGATGTTTATGACAGATCCAAATGGCGGATGTCAAAAAATATTCTTTGGATTTCTTGAAATGCATCTGTCCCTGGATGCAACAGAAACTACAGGAATTTCTTACGGCAAGAGTTTCTATAAAAATGTCATATTTTATTATAAAAATTATATAAAATCGAAACATTAAGGTTTCAGTTTTAAAAACCACATTCATAAATTTTATGCCACATCGTTCCTAATACTTTTTTTTTGAACCGATTTGATCTGCTATCCGATTTTTCGCTAATATTTTTTGATAACAAAATTTGTCCTCATTTAAAAGAAGCTAATTAAAATGTTTGCCTCGATTTGACATTCATAACGGGGTTAGCCAATTACTGGAGCTAATGGTGTCCCCCTTTGGTGGCTA
The DNA here is from genome assembly GCA_035047585.1 of Drosophila monieri. Classification (NCBI taxonomy): domain Eukaryota; kingdom Metazoa; phylum Arthropoda; class Insecta; order Diptera; family Drosophilidae; genus Drosophila; species Drosophila monieri. Next base: position 173,945 of record JAWNPJ010000115.1, on the reverse strand, counting down.
AATGTGTAATTATCAATGCAACAAATTTGAATTTAACGAGCGCATCAACACCAAACTCCGCCCCCAGGCCCCGACAAATGGGAGCCCTCAACGGTGCTCAAGGACCCAGCGTTCTCCCAGGACGACCGGGACGAGGATTTTCCCTGCTCCTGCTCCTGCTCCTGCGACGACTGATTAATGAGGCTTTAAATATCCCACTTTGATTTCATTCTGAAAACACGCGGAGCGTTCTCGTCTCCGCTTCTCCAACAAAGAAGTTTCATTGACTCTGAGCTCCTGGATGGCGCAGGGGGATCGGGGGGTATGGAGGGCTATCGGGGGGAGTTATGGTTATGTCGGGGAAGAGCGATATAGTGAGAGATATAGGGAGAGCGTGCTATGTTGCTTCTCGTAAATTGCCCGGAGAACCGAGGTCCTTTCCTGCCAGGACACGCATACACCACTCCGATGGTGCTGGGCGATTCGGAACGGTTGGAAACAGAGTCCACAAAAGTCTACAAATGAGCTGGATGCGGTCGAGTTCTCCCTGTTTCGTGGCTATATGAGCCGCGATGTCGTGCCCTGGAAAATTAAGGAGCAGGACTCGAAGCACTTGGCGAAATAAAACAGAAACTAGCAGCAAAAAGTAGGGTCTTTAGGAATGATATAGTTTACTGAAGACAGTCTTGTTTATACTTTAAAGTTTAAATAGGAAAACCATTAAACTCTAATTAAAATATTTAATATTTCTTCTTAAATATAAAGGCAAAAATAATAGTATTTTTATATCGTCTATATTTCTTTCCTTATCCAGAGTTTTATTTTGAATTAATATATGCTTCATGTTCATTTATGTAATTGCTAAGTTTTAAACATTTTTGAGACATAGATTCTACTTTTAAAACCTTAAAATATATCTGGTATTAAATATTTTATTTTTTTCCAGTGCTGTTGATTATTCGTTGCTCAGCTCTCTTCGCAGGCCGAGAGAGACCTTCGAGTCTCTACGATTCTCCAACTTTCCCCGGTATTAGGTGCAAACCAGATCCAAGCCCAGAGCCCAGGTGCGAAAGGGAGAGGGCGAGGGCGAGGGCGAGTGCGAGGAACTGAGACAGAGACAGAGAGCGGCCGAGCGATATGGCTGTTATCAACTCAACATTGGCAATAAGCACCGGCTTGGTGCTTGGTGGTCGTCGTCGTCGACTGAGCTCACTTCGATTCAGAAAACTGAGTTTCAGTTTGTAATTTGACGCCGACCGCGGCGGAACATGAGCGCCCTGCGCTCTGCGAAAGCGGCCATCGCCCGCCCGCCGCTGCTGCCTCTCCTGCTGCTGACGTCGCTGCAGCAACGATGGGCAGAGCAGCCATCATCCTGCAGAATGGAGGCTGCGACCTAATCCTGGCTGCAAACACCCGCAAAAATATGCAACAAAAATCCAAACAGTCAGTGCTAGAGTGGTGGAATTATTTTCCAAAATTAATTCAAGTCCGGCCGCAGCTGAAAACGAGAAAAAGGATTTAAAGCCGAGCCCAGAAAACGTCGGGCCAGGTATGTCAGAATCGAAAACTTAATTGAAATGTGCATGCTTTTCAAGGAACTGGCGAGCAAAAGTCGAAGTGAGTTGTACGCATGTGCAGCAAAAGGGGCGTGTGGGCGGGCGGCCCAGGAGGCGGCTGGGGGCCAGAGTCAATTGCCATTTCCAAAGCCTGCGCCTGTCCTCGTTTTGACTCGTCGACGCCTCGGTATAAGTGTATCTTTGTGTGCCCGTTTTGTGGCACTGTGTGAGTGTCGCAGCAGCGCCTTTCATCCACTTTTCATTTGCGCAGAAACCCAGAAGTCGAGCCAGCCGAAAGGGCCTCACCCCTGCAAGCCCAAAAGTCGGACGAAAAAAAGTATAAAAACGAACTTCAACCTCGTTGTCGCGCTATCAGTAGTAGCAACAACAACAACAACAGTCCTGCAAGCCCACCCTCCAGCCAGGCCATAAGCAACCAACCCCCTTTCCATTCCCATTTACCAAACACTTGTCCCGCCATTTAGTGCATGGGTTAAGCAGCAGTATACCGAATATGTATTAGTGGCGGGGCCCAAGACGGCGGCGACAGCTGCTCCGGGCTGCACCACCCACCGACTCATAATCCCGTAATGGAATCAGTCGCGGCGGTGGTGGGGAAGTCGATGATTATCGGGCCCAGATACGCCAAGTGGCAAAGTGTTAAGCCCCGGGCTGAGATGGTGATTCCGGGCAGGCGGATGACCCAGCCCCAGGGCGGCGGCGGCTGCGGCTGCAGCAGCGGCTGCATTTAATGTATTCTGCGTATATAGCACTCAGCCCGGACTAGCACTGAGAAAAAAAGAGTGGCAGTTATAGGATGTACTTCCGAAAAGAGAGCTATGAATAGCTACAATCTCCAACGACTGTTAAAAGGGACGAAACTTTTAAATAATTCAAAAGCAATGCTTTGCATGCAAATCTGGGCAAGCAGCCCCCTGATTTTTTCCAGTGTAAGCCTGTGTATTGGACACATAGTGCATCCTGCACAAATTGCGTGGGGATGCGCGTAAGGTGCGTATCAGAATCAGGGATGCGCAGCAATCCCCTTTGAAAAAGTCCCCATACCCCTTTTCTTTTTTTGGGAAAGGTTAAACCCGTTAGGAGAGTTAAAATTCAAAAACCTAAATAGGTTTTCGAGACCGCTTTTCGATGTTTTTATAAATTGTTTTGTTTCTCATTCCGTATGCAAATGGTTCGAACCAAAACCGGCAACTGACTAATATCCAAATGGTGGCGAAAAAAACTTGCTGGGTCACAGGCTTTATATGAAAAACAAAGTTAATAAAACTTTATGGCTATTTTATGCATTTGCTGACGTTGCCCACCGAACTCCACCAGCCGCCACTGTCCGACTTGCCGCTTTTTGTGGCTTTGACAGAAATTCGGAGACCTGTTCGTCTCCGATTTTGAACTGACATCTTCATGGAGCTCGAGCTCGCTGTGGTTTCGATTCAGTTTTGACCTGATTATGAATCATAAATTTGCCTGGGCCATTGTGTAATTATTCAGATTGTCCACGTGACCCACTAAACGCAGCCAGTGTGTTGGCCGAATTCCTCGGGGCAATTAAAGCCTTTTACAAGGCGGCTTAGACTGTGAAATGTTTGGGGAGTGGGGGAGTCTCTGTGATTAGATATGAATTTTTGAAAAGTTTGCATTTCCAATGTGTTGGGCCATAAATATGAATGAGCTTGGGAGAGTGTTGAGAGTTTTTCAGATTCAAATCTGTCAACAGCTAACAAGATGCCAGAGCCGAGGGGCGAAGCTTCTGTGTCAATGGGTCATCAAATAAATGAGGTTGCGTTGCATAATTCACAAGAACATAGATATGAGAAGAAGGACCGTCTTCTTCACAATTTGGAGTTAACATTGTAAAAGTGACTAAACACTTTCCAATGAAAGAGAGCTGGAAGTCCCCAAGGAAACCACAATCACCTCCGAATCGACCTTGCCACATGGTGCATTTTACTGTGCAAGGGTATACCCTTATCGAGTTTCGTTCATTAACTCTGCACCCTTAGCACCCCATGTAGTGGGAACCGAAACTCCATCTCCCATCCTCCCTGCCAACCCCATATGTAGAACCTAACTGAGAACTTCTTTCACTTCATTTGGGGTAACTGCAGTATGACTTATTTATTGGAATTTCATGCAAATTTTCAACCCAATGCAGCTGCCTGAGAACTGGCTATTGCAGAGAGAGAAAAACAAACAGGGCTCACTGCAGAGTTCATTAATTCAGATGTAATCTTGTTTGAGGAACCTCACATGGCGGATATATAATTTTGGATGTAACTAAAAACGCAACTGGGAGCTAGTCCGATAAAGGGCGTGTGTGCTTAGGTTTTAATCATTTCGCTCACTGTTCTGTGATTATTCGCGCATTTTCATTAAGCCCGGCGAAATGATAAATTAAGACACTAAATGAAAATAAAATGCAAAAAGCCAAGGGGGCAAGCGGCAAGAGGCCCGAAAGGAAGGCGCGTATTTTCGTAAACAACAAACGGACACCGACAACAATCAAGAGAGGGAGAGAATAAGAATAAAGCGGAGCCGGTAACCTGGATCTGGGACCCGCCGACCGGTATGCCAGCCGCACTCATAGGTGGGGATATCTGGGATGTAGGTAACGCGGGCCGAGATACAGATACAGATGGCCAGATACAAAATGCCGCAATCTTGGGCAGGTTCAAAATAAATACCGCGCTCCCTTTCCGGAATTTCTTTTTCATTTCTATCCCAGCGCTATCCCAGTCTACCTGCACCTTCATTTTCGCGGCGAATGGCAAGAAGGTGAAGTAGCAATAATAATATTATTCAGTAAACTGAAACAACCTTGGCCCCCGAGCTCTGACGGCGATGCAAACAAAAATAAAAAACATGGCAGAGGGCCGTCCGGCACAGTGGGGCAAACGGTGATTGAATGGTGACGCACTGCACCCTGGACGATGACATTTGGCACTGACCAAGGTAAATGATCCGCCCAGCCCCCGTTCAGGGGGCACCCTCCCCGCTCTCACTCCCCCTCCTCCAGGGGGCAGAGACTTTGATTTATGTGCGAAGTTGTCTTCGTGTGCTACGGCAACATTGCAAAAATTTCAGCCAGTCATTGCCCCTTTGTTGCGGCTGCTGCTCGACGTCGGATGGTTTATGGGTCTGGTCAGGGAATAGGTTAGCTGCTGGCAAAGGGGAGAATATACGGGGAGAAATAATCATGAAAATTAAACAATTTTTCTTATAATTCTTCCCACCTAATCTTAAATCTAAGATTCTCCATCAAATCCATTTGTCAGATATAATATTGGCTAAGACTCTGTTGTTTCTCCCAGTGTACTACGCATTCCCCACTCGCCTTTTGTACCTTTTCGCACTGCTTCCGGCGGGGATCGTCTTGGAGTTTCTCTTTGTATCTCATTGCTATTGTTGCATCCGTAGACTCATCCGTAGAATTATTGAAATGCCTCGATATGCGAAGTCGGATTTAGTGGCTCACAGTGGCTGACAAAATGAAGTTATTACTTATACTGTTGGCTTAAAGATAATTAATGGACTCCAAGCTCGGGCTTCCGATTGAAAGACTCTTTGTCGTGACTATCTGCAAACGAAGCGAAAATAGACCAAGAATGTCTGAAGGCAGCCGAAATTGTATCTGACTTGGCTCGTACATCAAATTTATCAATTCCGAGATAACGACCAAATTCTCTGTAAATTAATTAATCAATGTTTCTCGGGGACTAACAAAGGGAAAACCATTAAACAAGTTTGACAAACTAATCATTGAAGGGAGACTGAATAAATATTTAACATTGAAACTATCCAAAAATATTCAACGATGGACAAAGTATTTAAAGTTAGGTTAATTTTATTTTATGGCAGATCAACTTTCACTCAACTCTTAATGAGTTTTAGAATAGTTTTAACATCACTCAGTTGAGAAATAATGATTCATTTTATTTAAAATCTAGCCAATAACCAAGCTTGACACACGCTTCTAAAAATATTTTGTATCAATGGCTCCCCTGTAATTATTATTAGCACTGCGTCATGACTGTACGCAGTGGTTCATCCGCGAAATCCTTAGTGCCACAAATTAGCGACAAATCTAGCCCCCCACCAACATATTTAATGCCGTCAAATATTTGCGATGAATTAGCATCGGTTCTGGGCGGCCTCTGGGATTGTTTACTTCCTGACGATTTCGCGCGAGGTGCTAACACCTGACCACGTGAAATCAATTAGCATTTTTAGTTTCGGGGGTGTTGCTGGGGTTGGGGTGATGTAATATATTTTCGCAAATTTTGATTTGGCACGACGGCGATAATTTAGCCCACCAATTGATAATTGGGGCAGTTTGACTTGCCAGGGTGGGGGGAGCATTTTCAGGCAGCTGCCTGCCTGGTCCTTCACCCTGATTATCCTTCCCTTTTCCGCAGTAGCGCCCTCCCTGTCTCCACCCCTCCTCGAGTGTGTCCTTGTGGATTGTGTGTACACATTTGGAGAGCGAGCTGAGAGACACTCGCTCAGGCAGGGTAAAATCCGGAGCAGCCATGTTGAGGCTGCAAAAAGGACAACCACCAGACCAGCAGACAAAGAGGCACCGCCGAGTGGCAGAAAGAGAAAGCCAGAGAGAGAGAGAGGGAGAGGGAGATGGGAGGGCTGAGAAAGAGCACTAGAGGGTGTGCAAAGTCAAACGGCTTGTCCTCTTTCCTTTGTTTACGCAAGATTTGTTGCCATTACGGGCCTAATCCGAGGGATTTCTAGGGTAACCCGCCAGCCAGCCCCGAAAAGGTTTTTGACTTTGCCAGCTTAGTCCTGCCGTTTAGTGCTAATGAATACTGCTAAAAAGTCATTAATTAATTGAAATTTCATTACAGGACACGGACTCCATAAAGGCATCTGCACTCTACACTCTGCACTGCCATCGACACCGAATCCGACTCCGACTCCGACACTGATACCTCCGCTTCCACCAGTCATTACTCAGCAGTCTTAGGATGGCTTAATGCTGAATCATCACCACCATCGTTAGCGAATTGGAGCAGGGACAAGAAGGCTTAAGGTGGCGCCCACGGCAAACAAATTAGCCGAAGAACCCACTGGCGACAGCCTTCCAGGTCGGGAGCTTAGCGAGGCGACTCCCTGATTGATTTCAGGGCAAACAGAGAGCCAGCTCAGATCTATCATTCTTTAAATGGGTTCCATGTCTATCCCACTTCCAGGCTTCGCGCACCTCTTTTATCGACGTGAAGAAAGTGCCGTAATCCGGGCGCAATCAATTAGATACAAGCGCTCTAAGCACTCCCATAGACATCGCAGCGGTATCTTATCTTATCGCCGGCACCGCTTCTTTCGATAACGCTGGCATTACTTTCCGTATTCTGCCTTTTTTTTCGGACTGCTGCCTAATCTCGGAGCACCCGGTGAGGTCTTGGCTTCAGTTCGTTTTCCGCAGCTGCAGCGAAGACAACACCGAGCAGGAAACTCTCGGGGCATTGGGGCCTTCGTGACTCTCCACTTTCTGGCCAGGAATACGGGCACGGACACGGACACGGACACGGACATGGACACGGCTGCGGAACATGCCTCCATTTAATTGGCAGGCAACAGCGAGCTTTGTAATCACATTTATGGGTCATTTCATAGTTTCCAGAGGAAAAAGCCAACTACAATGGAAAAGGAAACGACAAAGGTGGCAGCCATCACCGCATCACGTGTGGCACGATAAATATAATAATGAGCCGGGGCTCATGTAATTGCCGCGTTGGCTAAATTACTCCTTCGTATACACACTGTATATGTTTATTAATATTTTAACCTTTTTATTCCAGCCCACCACCGTGATTGCCCGCCTCACCCAACACCGTCACACCTTGCGGCTGTTCCCATCCAGTTTGCTCCACGTCTACCCTGTAGATCCGAATTTGTTTTATACTAGTTTTAAGGACAAATTCGGTTCTAGAGAGGTTTGTGTGGTTCAATGTCCATCGTAAAGAACAGTGTTTATCGAAGTGGTTGGATAAATTAGTATAAGAAGGAGTCATAAATGATAATTGCCTGTCAAGACTAAAGACAAGAACAAAGTTGTATTAAAAAAGTATATTTAAAAGATCATTGTACAATAGTTAATTAAGTATATCTTGATGCTAAAATACAGAGAGGAATATTCTGTACCCGAAATCCTGTGTCATTAAGTGTGAATCAGTTACATTTTTTTTTATATTTTCCTTCCACTCCAATTGAAATAAGTTGAACATTTCAAATTTTCTCGCAACCGGACGATGGACACTTTGTCGTTCTTGCCGAGTTCCCTCGCTTTCATTTATATTCCCGCCGACTTCAATTTATTCGATGTGTTGCATGAAATTTACATTCTCGAAATTTTGCATACAAATTGCCATTACAGTCTCGCTGTGGGAGGGGGAGGGCGGTTCCTCCGTTTGTGTGTACGTGGGTATGTGCCTTGGGGGTGTGTGTGGGGGTATGGAGCCCCTATTTGGGTCAAGTCGATTGTTAGACGCCGATTTCTGTACAAGCTCGTGTGAGAAGAAATTGGCAAAGTTTGCAGTTTTGTGCAAACGGACATGCACTTTGTCCTAATTTGCATAAGGCGTCACTTGCGGCACATCCGTCGCCCATTTTGGACCGGATGGTTCCCTTTTTGTTCTCCGTATGCTTTGGCAGCTCCTCCAAAAATTTTCCCCACCAAATCTGGTCATGTGTAAATTTTACCTTTTTTTATCTTCTGGGAAGGCCATTGAGTCTAATTTAGATATTGAAATTGTCATTATTTACCTATAAATTACCTTTACGGCTTTTTGAGTTGCGTAGCACACATATCTATCAGTCTTAGCTGATAAGAGGAATTTGTAACCGATTTCGATATGTAATTGGATTTAATTTGAACATTGTGAGAAAATAATGGAAGTCAAGAGCCGTCGCATTGGTAGCGGTGTAGCCGAGAGTTACTATGGCGGAGCCGGAGGCAGCGACAGAGCCGGAGCCGCAGTTGCGGTAGAGGTGCTGGCAACACCAAGAATTTTTCCGTACATTTAGCTGGCTGTAGGGATGAGGCAAAGGTGCATCAGTGTCCCCATTGCCCATACCCCAAAATCCTCCCAAATTTTGCACAGCACAAAAAAATTTATTGTAGGTTGGCGTAACTAATGAGCCGGTCGGGGAAATACTAACAATATGCCAGCGATGGAAAGAAATAAAGAATCCTCGGACTCCCCAACCGGCTTAACCTGATGTAACAGCTCCGCCGACTCAAGTGTCTCAACCCTTATCAGTGGAGATAATTGATGAAATTTTAAGCCAATTGTAAAGTAAGTAAAACGTAATATATAATTAATTAATTTATATTTAATATGAAATTTTCCCAACAGAAAACAGACGCCCCACACACCCACAATGGGCTCTACATCAGTATGATCGGCGCTGGGAACGGTTCGAAGCCAGACTCACTTTGAAGTGCATAGAACCATTCCCCCTGAGAGAATACCATGCATCTTGGAGGGCTTCAAATCGCTGATCCAACTCCTCCTGAGTGACAAACTTGACCAGGCCACTGATGATACTCCTGGGCTGCTCCTCGGCAGTCTATCTTTAGGACGTACAGGGACGTACAACCATGAGCACGCGGATATCCAGACGATAGGGGGCATCCTTATCAGCGCCGACAGGTGGAGCAGCTCCAGCCTTGACATAAGCACTAAGTTTACTGGAAAATAAACTGATTTCTTAAAGCAATATTTAAAAACTATTAAAATAAATAGAGTTAAAGAAACACACTTGAGTTCAGGACTCTCAAAGGCCTTGCTAATAGATTCTAAGAGTCGGTTGATGTACTTCTCCACCGGGGCCTTCAGATCACCTGGGTGCAGCTTGTTTTCGGTGTAGTACTTCTCCAGATCCGCGTACTTCAGGAAGGTAACGTCGCCGCCATGCTCAGCCCCTCGGTTGACCTCGAATCCTTCTCCTTCTTAGAAGAGCGAGAACAGGACGTGCTTCACAAAGGAGGGCTGTCCGTTGGGGCAGGTACTTCTCCGCGAAGAAGGGAAGATTTTACGCTGATCCACGCCATCAAACTGAGCGTCCACCATCAGGTACTCCTCGTCCAGGGCCTGCAGTCCAGGATACAGCAGCCCAGAGAGTAGGGGTACTCCACCTCCACTCCGGCATTCTTTGCGTCGTTCTGGGTCACAACCGAGCTTAGTTTGTATACATCGAGTTCGAACTCCTTGGAAAGCTGGTAGTCGTTGCTCTTCACAAGCTTCAACTTCTCGAGAGGAACTCCAATCGAGCTTATCATGGCTTTGATAACCTGCTCGTAGTACTGAGTTCTCAGCTCCAGGAGGGACCACGGCGCCTTCATGTTGTCCAAGTAGCCGTGTAGGTCGGAAGACAGGATGGTGACCTCGCGCCGACCTTCAGAAAATCGGCAATCTTCGCGGGGCCTAATTTTTTAAGTGAATGAAACCATTTTTAAAAATGTTTTTTTTTTTCAATTTGTTTAATTTAAAAATAGTAAAAGTTTAAATTTAAAGGATATGATCCTCCGGCCATATTTATTCCGGCAGTCGAAATCCTTAAATAATAATAGTAATAATATTAAATATTAATCATTCAAATAATATTAAATTTATGTACAATTTTCCCCACAACATTTTTGAAACACCATTTTCAAAAAAATGTATTTATTTAGTATTTTTCTTTCTACATACCGTAAAAAGAGAAAAATACTACAAGCATTTTACATACTACTATCTCCGACTATGGTTTGTGAACTAGCTAACTCAAACAATGTTTCAAGTGGATTCCATTTCTATCAGCCGCTAGATGGCTTCAACTACAACATGGAATTCGGAAACTTTAAAAGTGAGTTTTTACAAAGTTTACTAATTTTTTAAATTCATTTTTTTTATTTAAAAAATTAATTTTTTAAATAATTAAATTCCATAAATGAAGGTTGCCATTGTTTAAATTTAATTTTTTTCTCGAAAACGAAGTTGGAAGAACCATTTGGTTGGGTAGTGCGAACTGTCAGTCAAATTTGATGAAGGTTGGCTACGCATTCCGCCTTTATATGTTCCTTTTCCCTCCTCTTATTATTTACTTTCCAGTTTTGCGCCACTCTCGTACACTTTACCAAATCGAAATATATAATTTGAAAATTATCCCTAGGTAGCGACTCTGAGTCATTGTTCTGCTCCTGAGACTCTAATCTCGACACTTTAAACACCGAGTTCCGCCCCCGAAAAGAAGGAATATGGCTGGCCCAAAACCGGGTCTGGGAGTGGGAGTTTCTGTCCTTCTGCTCGAAGCAATGGCCACTGTCCGAGAATGCTGTTTGTGGAATGCCAAACTGATTTACTTGTGTGTGATTCCTGGCCAGGGACGACATGTGTCACGTCCGAAGTCCTCCCCATCGGAAAGCCTCCCCTTTCGGCCGCTCTCAACAGCTGCCTAAGCTGCTATTAATGAATGGCGGCTGGCCAGGACATTGGCAGGGCCAGGAATTAGCCAGAGCTGGTGTCCTTTCCCCAAGTCGCTTTTAATTACTCGGAATATCAACACTTTGTCAAAGTGTCTTATTCATTAAGGTGGGTTTTCATATGGGGTGTCCATCCGCCGGCACCCTCCCATCACTCGACCAGCTCCCTTATTCCTTTTTTAATTGTCACTCTCCTGTGGGGCTTCTCGTGTGAAATGGCCGATGATAATTACTTTCTTTCTTTTGTTTTATTCATGACCAGCCACCCCCCTCTGGAATTTGTTTTCGTTTAATGGCTTTCCCTCTGAGGAGTCGCAAAATTAAAGTAGCCCGACCAGGACTGACCCACATTTGTTTTGCTAATGTGCGCGGCAATAAATTAATCACCGACTTGTTCCATGAGAATGTTTTTCTTTTATTGCAACTATTATATATTTTATATTTCATTGATATACGAAATTTTAAAATTATATCTGTTATGATACATCGAGTTCCCTCAATGACTTTTAGTTTTTGAAATAGTGTTTCATTCGCCCTCCATCCTGGTCAGTCTGGTGTCCACTTCTACCCCAGAAATCAGACTTTCCATATTCCGTGATGCATCGTTTCTTATTAAAAACTCACTTTACGCAAAATTGGACTAGTTGTTGCCCCGAACCTCGTCCTTTGGACCGCCTGCCGCAAAAATAGAATGGAAGCAATGAAGACGAGGCGGATTATGTGCCCAAGTGTAACTAAAGAGAATAAGGGCGAAAATCAACGAATCATTAATCAATCCTTTCATGATGTGACGCGGTGCGTGTCCTTTTATGTGTCAAAAAAATAAAAAAAACGAAAGAAAAAACAACGAGTGAGAGAAAGAAAGAAAATTACAAACAAAAAAAAAAGTGGGGGAACCGAAATCAGGCAGAGAAAGCGAAATGAGTGCGGGCCGGAAAGAGAGAGGGCGAGACGGCGAGAAAAAGAAAAGTATCTTTTTGCATGGGCTTGAGTGACAGCAACGCACGCAGGGACGTCCAAGTGGATGAACAGGATATCCAGGATCAGGGTTGCGACTGGGAGAAATCCAAAAGAAAAAGGAAAGTAACAAGAAAATGGCGACAATGTTTGCCCAAAACCAAGTCCCCGGCGATGGATTTGGGCTTATTTACATTTTGAGGTCGCGTTGATTAGCTGAGTGCGGGTGTCCTTTGCCAAAAATTCCACCCAAAACCCATCACAAGCCAGCGATAAGAAATGGCATTAAAATGATAAAGGACAAAAGGGAAAAGGGAGGAATTTATCAAGTTGAACGAATTTAATGCACACTAATGGGTATTGAGGGTTTTGGGTGAAAATTACTTAAAGAATTCTTTTGCTAAAATCAACATTAAAACAACTAATATAGTCTTAAATAAAGTCTTAAATAAACGTCCTCTAAGATGATAACATTTTTGTCCAGATTCACATCAAATAAAATTATAAATTGCTTTACCAGACTCTTCAAATTTTAAATTCAAAAGCGTAACGGAAACCTTTAAACCAAGCTTCACCTGTCTGTCATGTTGGGGGCCTTGCATTGTGGGGAGTACCGGGCCGAAGGGGCGTATGAGTGATGGCTGGCAAGGCATGCGTCTCCAGTTACCAGACAGATAAAAGATATGCCAACTATGCCAGGCATCTGCTTAGATGCAGTCGCCAGCAGATGCATCTGGGAGATGGGAATGCCAGCCGAAACGGAACCTTATCTCTTCGGGTGTGGGGAAAGTCTTTCTCTCACGTGGCCCCGAAGTATGTACACGTCACGTTGCCCGGCAAGAGATGCGGATACAGAAAAGTGACAGTTTGCCAGGAGCAGAAAAGTAGAAAAAGAAAGAGCAGACGACGGACATGCAGGCGGTCCGGGTTTCAGGAGATTCAGATTCCGATTCGGAGGAAGGGAGGGCGACATCAGACCTACACCAATGCGTGAATGTGGAGCACATCATTAATTATGCCCATGGGCCTGAGTTTGCCGCTGAGCCGATTTATCTGACATTTTTTTGGTATTGAAACTTGGTTCTTCGTGCTGGACGCTCTTCCTGTGGATTTCATTCCAACAAAAATAAAAGAATTTCACTCGCTTGGGTTTCTCTTGCCGGTCGGGATCATTTGTTTCTCAGGCGACACATGCCCGGTCCTCTGGACAAGCACTTACAAAAGTTACTCCTCCTGCGTTCCGTCTCTGATGAGAAAATAGAGAAGCGTTTAGCCAAGGGAGATCAATTGGATTTGCTACCAAGACTTTATTAGGACGCCAAAGAGATTTTTTTCTCCAAATTGAGCTGTTTCTGATGGACACTTTCTAATCATCCATCAAACTATTGGATGGAAATAATGAGACAATCTTAGATCTTATGTGAATTAATTTTAAGGCATATTCAATTTCTAATGTATTCTTTGTTATTAAGAGAAAACACAATTTCTAGACACTTACATACTCGATTGCATAAACAGTCTTCCTACCGTAAGGGGTATTGAATCCATGGAAAAAATTCAAGTTGCGTGACTCGAAAAAAAGCGATTTGAAAAGCGCAACTGAGCATCAGACAATTAGGCTTTGTTCATTAATTAAGACTGCGACTTACGAATCGCTCGGGGAGATTGCGAGTGTGAGCTGTACCTGCACTGTCTTTATAATCTGCCCATTACAGGCAAGTACTTATCGTTATGACGAACCAAAGAATAATTACGAGTGTTTGAACCGAGCCTGAACTTGATCGGATTTTTAGAGAGGAATGACTGACGGAGCGAGAGCCAAGTCGTGAACATATGCAGTCAATTAAATAAACATTTATTAAGCCGGCCACTGCACAAAAGCTGTTAACAAAGCCATTTGGCCATTTCAGAAAATGAAAACGTTCTCAAAAGGTGTTTGGGTTGGACGGCCAAGGGAGCCGGGGGGCCAGAATGGTTGCCAACTGCGACCGAGAGTGTCTCTCTAGGTCCAGAAAAGTGGTAATTGATGATCTTGGCCAGGACGGCGAGTGCAGTTGTTGTTGTTGTTTTCGGCCAGCATGGAGCCCACATGCATTTGCAGTCGCCCTGCCTTTCTGGATGTACTACGCCCGTCCCACTCCGACTGGATTTCACGCATGGAACTCGGTCGGCGTCCCGTCTGGTTTTCCATGCACTTCAAAAAAAAGTCTAGTTGGTCTACAGAATAAATTTTATTTCAGTATCTTGAAGATATTTGGCAAAAGCTTCCCTATCACAGTGAAAAGATAGCCTCTTGCCTAGATCTTATGCTGGGACTAAACTTATCTTAATTATTTTTCAAAGTGTATCTTTGATTTTTGGAGAGTCCCAGGTTCCAATCCCTCCCGGGCCATATACATAGTAAATTCGAATTGAATTTTGGCGGCGCGTTCATTAATCATTATTTCAATCATGAAACAAATGTGCTCGCTTGGTGCTGATGGTTGTTGTTGTTTGTTGTTGTGCCTGTTGTTTTGTATCTTGTGAAATTTTGTTGCTGTTCTGCCTGCCCCGCATCCCCATCCCCATGCCCCATCCCCCATCCCTAAGATGGCCATCTTCGATGCGCTTCAAAGATTGATAATCTCTGGGATATCTTTAAATTTAATTAGTCACATTCATAACAGACCGCCAGCAAGCGAGCCGTACCAAATTACATGTTACAACAAACTGAGCCTCGCTTTTAGCCATGTTTATGCTCCTCCCCCTTTTAGTCCCCCTCCCCCCAGACTTAGCTGCTCCCGATCCATGGGGAGATGTGTGAGAAACTGAATTCTACGCTGCGCACTGGCACTCGGATTCCAGTTTTCTTTTACGGCAGCAGCCGTCCGATATTTCTCTCTGGCCCTTTAATGAAAAATCGCCGTTGTTACTAATTATGATTGACACAGACGTAATTGGAAATTTGAGCAAAGCTCTCGGGCCCTACTGATTCCATTTTAGCCACTTCTGGCCGCGGCTTCGGCACTCTTCAAAAAGTTTCACTAAATTAAAGGTTTTTGGCTTAAACTATCCGAAAAGAAAAACTTTCTTTGATGGATAAGCGCAAGTTTTGGGGGGATATCCCAGGCTTTTGGTGTGAAAAATATTTACAGAAAGTTTAGTAGCTTCTAAGACAAAGGTATTTGGGTCAATCAAAAGGAAATTGGAAGATAAGCTCACTTTTTAAATTTATGTTCAAAAAAATCATTAAAACCATTGACTAAGCTTCATTTACTTTGAGTTGTCTTTTATTGCAAAATATTTCCAAGTCATTTTAGCAAAAAACATTGCAATTAAGAATTTTCAATTATATTTTCCTGATGAGTTTCTGTTCTAAAGAAATTTTATCCCCAATCATTCACAAAATTATAGATAATTGCTACTGAATCGCTTCTAGAATCTGGGCAATAATTATCCTTTTATTGCTGCTAATTTGATGACTTAATTTGACATCAGGAATGACAAAATTCCAATGATATGTGAATATTTTAATGGCCCTCGAAATGATAGGTTCTATTGGGTACATTTTTCATAAGAATCGGTGGGTCTTCTCACTTTCTTAGGAGACGAGAAACTGCACGATCAGAGGGGCATGCTTTGACTAACAAAAATAAGTTAAACAGCTTGGATCATTAAGCATAATTTGGAGAAGATTTCTTAAGTTTGGAGCTAATGCGAGGCAATTACGGTTTCATCTTTTCAGCCAATTGGCGGCAAAAGGCGATCGATCGGTGGTTCGCTTTTGGCCCGAAGCCCCAGAGTGGTCCACATGCAGCCGAAATTGCCGAGATGTGTTCGGGGCTCCATTATGGGTTTGTGCAGCGAGCGGACAGCAAAATGAAATCAATCAGAGATAATCTGTCATGGTAATGGGTGCCTGTCCAGTTCCAGTCTCCGTTTTCGTGGGTACCCCCAAAGCGATCGGCTCCGACTCATTTAAGCGATTCGTGTAATTATTTTAAACAGCCGCAGTGTAAATTTCGTTAAACATTCATCTCCGCTGTGGACATGGGCCCATCTAGGCCCGATTTGGGCATAATATGACAGGTAAACAGTTGAGGCCGTTGATAAATGGCCAGAAACGCTTTGGACCACATTTAATTGTTTCAGGTCCGAGGAGCACCGAATGTCTCTGGGGACGTGAGAAGGTAGATGCAAAACTTTCGATTGGTATTGTAAATCTGACTTTAATGACTGTAAGACTCTGATTGGGCTTTAATTTCTGAGATCCATACACTCGAGAGCCGTTCATCCAGCCAGCCAGCCAGTCAGTCAATCATTAATCACTCAATCAATCATTTGGCAAGCGATTCCTGGCCGCCTTCATTGTCCTGGTGTTTTCGCTGGAAGCCTCCGCCGAAGACTCCTCCAGCTTTTCCCCGAAGGTCTCGAGCTAATCAACATCCCATTCCCCCGAGTTGTTCTGGTTAGGCTGAGTCTACATCGACTTGTCAACATGTCGTTAACACAATTTCCATACCAGATTGATTGGAATGCCAGTCGCTAACCGAAAGCCAGTCGCTGGGTGACTCGCGGCGGGGTGATAAAATGTGGGAGGAATTTCTGAATTCTGATTATATTCAGGGAGGAAAACGTTAGAGGAGTTCTTGCATCAGAAGAGCCAAAGGTTGGCTCCAAGTCTCTGGAATAAAGTCAAGCAAAGTAGTCTGAGATTATTTTTTAATCGATTTATTAGCATATTCTTAATTGCTAGCATTAGTCAACTAATCAATGGATTGGATCACACCCATTTCGACTTGCTTAATTTTATATCAGAAACTTTTGATGGCTGGCTTAAAGAAGCAAAGCGAAAACAAAGAACATCCCACACACACAGACCAGGATGGTGGTGTGTGCTTTCGCATTGGTGGT
This sequence comes from Drosophila monieri, assembly GCA_035047585.1. Lineage (NCBI taxonomy): Eukaryota > Metazoa > Arthropoda > Insecta > Diptera > Drosophilidae > Drosophila > Drosophila monieri. The sequence goes on along the minus strand of JAWNPJ010000115.1, from coordinate 157,067 downwards.
CGTGGTGTGCCCTGGTGGATGTGGATGCGACATCATTAATCACATTTCAGTGTGTTGCCTCGTGCAGCAAGTGAACTTCCTTCTGCCGCCGCCTGACAGTCGCAACTGATTGCTGGATCTGAATTGGGATTTCGGACTCAAATGCTCCGGACAAAGAGCAAGCTCGAGCAAACCACAATCCCACCTATCCTTTTTCCCGGCCCATTCCTTCCTCCCTGCTGACGCAAAGCTCTCAGCGAGCCCTCGCATCCCCCCAAACGGGATGTCTGCTCCTCCGCCTCCCCCAAATCCCCCGCCAACCACGTCCGCCATCCCACCTAAGGAGCTGTGTCAGAGCTGGAGAAATTCAATGTAGCAGCCACTAATGCGACTGAGTGCAAATACTCCTTGAGTGGAGCATACACCGGGGAAGCTGTAAGCGCTTTAAGTACAATTTTTTGGATGCCTGATTCGAGTCAAGTCATCGAATAGGGAAAGTAAAGCATACTTACCTAACAGAATTAGGAGTGATAAAGGGTTTTGGTAACCATACTTTGCATTCTCAATGGCTTAATAATTTTTATTCTTTTTCCAAAAGATTAGAGGTAGCTAAAAGTAGCATTTCATAAGTTAATTTATGTATTTATTTAGCCAATTATTTTATATTCTGACCAGCCATATAATAAAACTTACATATTTTTAGATAAATGCCTAACACTAAGCCCCTTAAAATAGTTAATAATATATCCTTGAAACACTAGCTTTGTGTTCAGTACTTTGATAATCCTTATTGCCTTGATAGGTTTTATGGATTGTCTAAAAAGGACTAGTTAAAATTACAAGGTTTCCCTTTATGATTTCGCATAACAAATACTTCTTAGCCAATATCGCTACTGTCCTAACAAAGTGTGGTTTAATGAAACCGCAATACTATTTGTTAACAAGCTAGTTCCATTAGTTATCTTTCGCGTGTCAATTAAGCCTTTAACATTCGAATGAACTCCTAAACCAACATTCACACCAATTTGGCCGAGTGAGCCGCCAACTAAATTTAAGTTTTATTCACTTAACGAAGCTAATGACGTTTTGATGGTGACCATCAAAATCGAATCAGTTGGAAGTCGATTAATTAGTGAGCATGCCTGCCTCCTGTGTCCCTTTCCCCGAAAATCCATATACGAAATTGACGTCGGAGGCGGCTCAGCACGTGGACCCAATTGAGAGCGGGTTGAGATATTTGTTGGGTGGGCATCTGGGAGGTTCAATTATTCGGCAATTAGGCAGAGCCACATGCAAGAGGTCATATTCTACCTTTTCTATTTAAAACTTGGAACGGGGGAAGAGTTATGGCCTCTCATTCCCGTCAGAGCCGAGTCAGTCTAAATATTTACAAAAAACAATATTAAAGCGTTAAATGTCCGACCTTCTGGCGTGCATTATACAACAATCATTCTATCGATTTTCCATGTTTTGCCCGCTTCATTTGAATATCTGCCCGTCATCGCCATCACAACAACATCAAAGGGAAAATCACGGTGGTAATGATAACAACAATAACAACCTCACCCCCATCGCATCCAGCCTCACTCCGGCGAGACCACAACAATAATCACATAAGAGAACATTATGCCAAAGTGATATTCGTTCGTTGTTCAATTGAAATTACTGCAAGTCAGCCTCTCAACTCGGTAGCCGATTTTCAGACGGAGAAATCGTCATTTAATATCGTATCGTAATATCATATGGTGCCCTCTGCGATCGATTCTCGTTTTGGCCCATGGGCTGCTGCATTTGCCCACTGGAGCCGCATTCTCAAAAAAGATTCGAAAATAAATGGTCTGGTCCATATCCACACTTTTGGCTCGTCCGGGATCGATGAAAGCCAGTGAAAATGGGCGGTGCTTGGCCCCAGACGACTTTTTCGTAGACTTCACTTTCCGAGCGTGCGCCATGGCGGTGGACTGCCACCAACACAGACGCATCAAGCAGCCAAAAGTATTTTGTATCTGTGAGTGGTGAACAATCGTTGCCTTGAAAAGGGGTACAGGGAGTTACAGTGGTGGCTGCGACTTATTATTTATCCACTACTTTATGGCATTGAGTTAACATTATATTTTTATCAGACTTATAGTTTTTTTAAAGTTATTGAAGTAGAATTCTGATCTTAAATAATATTTTATAAAACTATTTGTACAGGCTTCTACAAGCTTTTCCTTTTTTTTTATAATAAATAAATTTGTTACTCAATTTTAATTTATTTTTTAGGTTGTATATTAAATATATTAAAATTAAAAGTCTTAAGTCCCAAGTACCTATTAAAAGTAGTCCCAATAGATTGTACCACGCCTGTTACCGGAGAACCCCGACATTGAATGGGTGTGTCCAACGCTCCTGCCATCTCGCTTTGCCGTCAGCAGCCATCTCTGTTTCGCTGCCATAAAAAAGAGCGGTGGTGGAAAATGGCGTGCGAGGAGTAAAGAAGAAGAGTGAGCCATGGCTGCTGCCCGCACAGTTCCCTTCCGTTTCGTTTTCCGTTTCATTCCGATTGCTCCGCGTGTGTGGGCCGTCCTTCGGGGGTTTCTCTTGCTTTTGTTGTTGCTGTTGGTGTTGCTGCTGTGGCAGTGAAAACCCGTAGAGCGGGTTTCGATGGCGATGCGGCGGCAATGGCGGTGGGTGAGTGCGAGCGAGACCGAGCACCGTTGAGAGGCAGAGGCAGAGAACAGAGCGGTACGCGAAACAGGTTCGCTCGCACTGAGAGCTCGCGTGCTGGACCATAACAAAAGAACGGCTCGAATGGAACGGTTCGTGTTCGCAGCGCACTCGTGACTCAGACGCGTCCGACTTTTCTCGCAGTGTGTGTTTTTCCCCGACAGTTTTCAATTCTTTGAATTAAAATTAAGTTTTTTCCAATCCATAATATAATCCCCAATAAAGATACCCCGAATCGCAACGGTCCAAGAATTGGGGTTCAAAAAAGTGCCAAAACAAAAGTGCAAAAGCTAAATACAATTAGTCTTACGAAGGATATCTAAAGGAAGTCCTTAGAAATCAAGTCCCAAATCGTTCACAATAGTTACTGTTCCAAAAGCAAAACCCACAGAATATGTGCGAATCGAGTGAAAGTGGCCAAGCAGAGTTGTGAAAATAGAAAAGAAATACCTAAAATAGGAAACAACAAAGTCCCCTTGGTGCTGCAAGATCGCCGAGACCGCCAGCCATGAGCTCCTTCCTCATGGGCTACCCCCATGCCCCGCATCACGTCCAGAGCCCCATGTCCATGGGCAACGGGCTGGATCCGAAGTTTCCGCCGGTGGCCGACGACTACCACCATTACAACGGCCACTACTCGATGACTGCGTCCACGGGCCACATGAGCGGTGCCGTCGGCAGCGGAGCGGTCACAGGTGGCGGTGCGGTGGGAGGCGGCGGGGCAGCCGGCATGTCGGGACATCCGCATGCCATGCATCCGGCGGATATGGTCAGCGACTACATGGCGCACCACCACAACCCGCACGGCCACTCCCACTCGCATGCCCACTCGCTGCCGCATCACCACAGCAACAGTGCTCTTTCCGGGCACCACCAGCCATCCGCCGGAGGTTACACTTCCAACTATGCCGCCGCCACACCGCCCTCCCATCCGCACTCCCACACGCATCCTCACGGCCACCCGCACCAGAGCCTCGGCTACTACGTCCACCATGCCCCCGAGTTCATATCCGCCGGTGCCGTGCATTCCGATCCCTCGAATGGATACGGACCGGCCGTAAACGTCCCGAACAGCAGTAGCGGCAGTGGAGGCGCCGGGGCGGTTGGTGGCGGGGCGATAGGTGGCTCGGGGAACGGCTACTATGGCAGCTATGGAGGTGGTTACGGAGCGGCGAACGGCAGCGTGGGCAGCACTCACTCGCAAGGACACTCGCCCCACTCCCAGATGATGGACCTGCCCCTGCAATGCTCCTCCACGGACCCGCCCACGAACACGGCTCTGGGATTGCAAGAATTAGGTAAGATTCTTCTCTAAAAAATAGAAGATGTTTTGGAGGATATTCTAGTAGAAAAAATAAATATTAATGAAGCTTAAAAATAAATTATTCATTTATGAAACCTTACAAGGTTCATCCTCCATATGGATGGAAAGAAAGTTAAAAGTTTATTCAAATATTAAGGAGTTGGACTCATAGATTTCTACTCCAGGACTAAATTAAGTCTGGAATAGAGTACCTAGAGTTATAAACTAAAAAAACTAGTTAAGAAGTAAAAAGTTTGGAAAACAATGATAATATTTAAAAAATTATTAAAAAAGATTCTCTCTCAAAAAAGATAACTTCCACCAATTCGGCAGTCTAATAATAATTTCATTTAAAATTAACATTTTTCAATCTACTCTACAATTTATTTATTTCTAAAAAAAACCTATTTTTTAATCTAAAAAACAGGCTTAAAACTGGAGAAACGCATTGAAGAAGCTGTACCTGCCGGACAACAACTGCAAGAGCTGGGAATGCGATTGCGCTGTGATGATATGGGATCCGAAAATGTAAATACCGCGAGTATAAATATTCGGGAAACGGTGCTTAATCAAGGTTCTGATTGAATTGTTTAGGACGACATGTCGGAGGAGGATCGCCTCATGTTGGACCGATCCCCAGACGAGCTGGGCTCCAACGACAACGACGATGATCTCGGGGACTCAGACAGCGACGACGATCTGATGGCGGAGACGACCGACGGCGAACGAATCATCTACCCTTGGATGAAGAAGATCCATGTGGCGGGAGTGGGTAAGTTGAAAGTTTCCGCCCATTTCCCCTTCCGCTCCCCAGTTCCACCATTTTTCGGGTTATGCTAATTAAATTACTTGGCTGCCAACACCCACTTGATCCACTGACAGGCCCCTGTAATGTTGGGTCTTTGGCGAAAACGCCAAATGGAAATAAACAAAATAAGAGCCAAAGCCGACCGAGTTACAGGAAAAAAGAAAACTGCGACTGGGAGCTCATTAATCAAAATCAAGAGTGCCACGCCCTGTGTCGAGGGGCGACCAGTGCTCGCCAAATGACAAGTTCCTGTACGTACTGCTCCCAAGTGCCAAGTACAATGCACACATCGTTCAGTGTAGTGGCTCCTCTGCAATCAGCACTCCCAGTAGCTCCTTGTAATAAGGCCTCTTCAGTGGTTCTTTCAACACTCGAGGCGACTTAAAGTCGGCCGTTGAGCGGCACAGTGCCAATTGACATGTCATAGAGTGCACCCAAGGAATGCAGATTTACACAAGCCCCATAACAATGAAGGCAGAAAAACAAACTACATTTTAATGGCTTGATGGCCGTGCTCATTGGGCTTGGGATATAATTACAATATTTGGGATCTGCAACTGGCTGGTGGAAAAACACTGTCGATTTTCCCATAGCCCCCATTAAAATAAATAAAACAATTTACCGTCCAACTGATTGGGGGCTCCAACTCATGGTCCGACTCACCAGACTCAGAGCAGAACTTTTACGATCGTTATGAATGCACCATCGAGTATTCTCGTGTGCCGAGAACAGGTTTCCACTCAATCCATTCACCAGATCCGGAGTAGGACTGAATGGGCCGAGTCCGCCGCGTCCGCTGGAGTTGACAGTGGCCCGGCACTGATAATTACCCTTAATTGTCGCGGCCCAAAACAGGGAACTCATTCAGCCATGAGTCGAGTGTGTTCGTCGGCCAACTGGCGATTGTCGTCGCTTATTGTTTTAATAATGCCAAGTTGGATGCCTAGCGGCGTCTAGTAGGTGACGAATGCATTGGCTAGCCGATCTGCAGGTGGCAAGGGAAAAAGCTGATGGATTGCTTTTTAATTAGCACAGCGTCGTAGTACTCCAGTTCGGGCATAACCTTGACCCAAATGGGTAATTATAACGTTTCGCTTAACGCCACTCGGACTGGTTCATTGTCAAATGCCGCCTCGGCTCATCAGTTCCCATTTCCCACTCCAGATTTCGGAGGCACTGGGGATTTGACTTGGTACACTGAGAGAAATTCATGATTCAATGTTTATTGTGGTTTCCTAGAAACAGGTTTCTAGAAAGAGTATCTTTAGAATCAGATTTTATTTGGCTTTAAATTAGATGAATATTTTGAATAAATATAATCCCGAATCTATACAACTTTTATCCAAGTGTCTCCCAAAAACCAAAAACATGGAAAATCCAAAATCGAAGTAGTCCGGCCGACTGGGACAAGCGATCGCTCAGGGGCATGTTTGACACAGTCGCAAGGTATGAGTCTCCGACTCCAAGTCCAACTCCGACTCTGATATCTGAATCCCCCTCCCGTCTGCGACTCAAAACTCCGACTGAGTGACGGATGGTCCGTGTCATTTGATGTTAATGTTGTGACATTTATCATGAGCGCACGACCAGGAGAACAAGACGAACTTGATTATCGCCAGTGCATCATCACGGGCCCATTCTCGTTGTGCCCCAAAACCTGTCGCCCCCTCTCTGGTGCCTGGTGTCATGTTGTTCCCTTACAAATGACTTACACTCGCTTAGCACTTGCCTGGAACTAAGGCCCGAACTATGCCTCCGATGTGGCGTGTGGTCTCTTGCCCAATTTATTATTTTTTTCTTATTTCGCCCTGAGGCGAGCCTAAAACTTGTTCAAAAGTTTTGCCTCCGTCGGCAAAAGAGCTGGGCCTAGGTGTGAAACGAATCTGGAGAGTAATTTTGTGGATTATTTAATAGTTGCCATTAACGTGTTGAAAGGCAATGAAAACTCAATGAAACTGGAATCAATCCATAATAGAGATGGCCGGGAATCAAGGGCTTATTTAGACACCATTTCAAAATGAGTTTCAGTTAAGAATTTAAGAGAAGAAACATTTAAAATAGAATACTTAATGTTGCTAACCAAATCAAGTTGGCCAAAAAATATTGATTTCATGCACGACAAACGGCCCAAGATGAGGCGGCCAAAACCCGTACAAGCTATGTGGTTGTGTAAGGAGCGTCACACCGATATATAGTATGGTCGATGCCGCTTTCAATGAACAGTGAAACGTGAACAGCCTTGTAACTGAATTTCAATGGCAAGTCCACGATTAAGTTTCCACCATGAGCTAGAGGCAGAGGCCTGAGAGTCTGGGTCTCTGAGCGTCACAGTTACCCGATGACTTGCGGAAAAGCCTCCTCGGCGGGCGAAAAAAAAAAAAAGTGCAAGCCACAGATACAGATATGCGAGGTTTCGGGGCCGGGACGCAGATGCTGTATAAACTCAGCTGGATTTGCGCCTTGTGCAAACTGCAAAGCGGCTAAGCGGGAAAGGGGGTGGTCGGGTTGGTGTATCCGTGGAGCAGTCACCGGCGGCCCAGACCCAGGCCCAGGGCATGACAATGATGAAAATGACGCAGTAAAAATTAAGAAGTTCGCCTTTATGACAGATGGGGCACGAACAGCTGAGTCTCAGCTGGATTCTTCACAAAGCATAATTAGCGATCCCGGCCAGTGAGTGGCGCTCTTTCTCCTTCACTCCCCCTGGTGGCTCTGTCTCTGTTTTGGTTTGGCAATTTGCGCCAATAAAGTTCTCCGGAGCTGTGCAAATTATTGAAATTGGCTTTAATTAGCGGAGCTTTTATTGCTGCTGCCACACTCTGCCCATTGTCCAGTCCAACTGGCTACATGAAACTACGAACTACGACTGGCGCGTTCTTTTGTCGAAAGCAACGAATCTTCAAGGTCGCCATGGTCAGACTCCATTGTGGTTAGAGGCTTAGAGTCGTGATCTTCTTAGCTTGCTTTGTCTTTCTTCTGGTATTCTGCAGTCTGGTGTCGGTTTCGCTTGATTTTCGGCTCCATTCTATTTCCATTTCGTTGGCAGAACAAAACGATTTCGTCTTGGGACAAGTGCTAAGTTTGCGGCTTAGTTGAATAACATTGTTGATGGCCATTCGATTGGCTACTTTGCTGAATCGAAAGTGAAACGAATGGTTTCAAAAATGCTGTTGGCAGAGATGGGAGTGAGTAATAGATACATTTTTGGGTGAAAATAAAGCTACTCCAAGAAGTATCTTGTATGGAAATATTTATTCCCTTCTAAAACCCATACCATACTCCTTTCATTCTTCTCAAATTAACATATTTTTCCATTTAGTTGTGCACTTGGCTCTAAGCCATTGAAAATCGCCCAAAGTATTTGCGCTTAAATTAACAAAATTCGAGTTGGAGAACAATTCTCCCACAGCGCCCCAACCAGTTCAAGTGCTGCGGGTACTTTACTTTGGATACACGATTCTAGCATATAAGTATCCGCCGCACATACATATATGTATGTACATATGTAGGAGCTGGTATACAGGGGTTTGGGTGTTCTGTCCGTACATGTGTAAGTAGCATGAGATCATGTTTATTTTTATTATTTGCCTGCCACAAATTGCAAGTCACTTGACAAGCTGCTGATGCAGCTCCCGCTGTTGTTGAAATGTTGACTTGCCTTTTTTCTTTAACGTGCTTTTGTTGTTGCCATGAGCTCACACACTTTAGCAACAGAATATAACAACCAGCCACAAAACGAAAACATTGAGCTCCGCAGAGTAAAGTTTTAAACTTAGAACCCAGCTGGATAACACGGCGTATGCGCAATCTCCGCTCCGGCATTCATTAGTGCAGCCCGAAATTAATTTCTTGCCATTTGTTAGTGGCTCGCGGTGGCTGCATGCGAAGTGCGATTTCCTCTAATAAGTGAACAGGTTTCATTCGATTTCGGTATAAAAGGTTGTGATGAATGTTTCTTTAAATGAATTATGACAGCCGTTAAATATTTCTCGTCGATTTCTTTCTATTTCCATTACAATTTGTTGTTTCTGTCTCGGAGTTGTGTGTTTTGGGGCTGGCACGAGTCAAATTTCTTTTCGACGATCAACCACACATATCTGCGTACCCCCACTCGTCCGCCGATTAATCATGAGGAGTGAAGCCGCTGCCCCCCTCGAGAGATGCAAAATGAGTGAAGGTGGATGGATAATCGAAGCCCGGAAGTTGTCTGGTGGCCACCGCACCTCGAAATCGGGTTGGCTTAAGCCCACAAATGAGGCCGCCAGACAATAAGGGATTATGAAATAATGCCTGACATAGTTTTATCGCCTTCCCCCTCTACCCCCCTCTCTGTCACTCGCCAACGCCGCCCGCTGGAAACTGTAGAGTCACAATTGCATGATAAATCATATGAAATTTTTGGATGGGACAAACATGCCGACAGCCAACAACAGTTTCCAGTTGCATGAGTCAGGCCTTAGGAGGGGAGGGTGTGTGGGTCGCCAGAGGTGAGCGGAGGGATCAAAAGAGGAAGCGGGACAGCCTACGCATATAATTCCCCCGGGGGCGCCATTCAAGCCATTGCAGCTAGTCTCTATCTTCTCGCAGCTCTTTAGCACTTTTCCGCCAAAGACTTAGCCCCCCTTCCAAAAATTATCCCCCCGCCCATGGCTTGTGCAATCTTGATTTCCTTGGCCTTGTATGATTTGGCGTTTTCATAAATTGGCTGCCATTCTTGGCAGTTTTAAATGCAATTGGCACTCTCTTTGGTTTTCCTCCTTTTGGCGGTGACTTGGCGTTTTCCTTTGGCCCGGCCTGAACTTCGCCTTGGCTGGGTTCTTCCTCTCCTGGGCTCTTCTGGGCCTGGCAGTTTCGTTGAAATGTTGAAATGAAATGATACGCACTTATTAAAAACGAATTAACGCAGCATGCCGCCAACGCCATCGCCATCGCCTTCGCCGACGCAGCAGCTGACATTGCTATATTGGTGTTGTTTTCATTATTTTTATTTTTATTTTTTTTTTTGGGTATAAGTTTTTTATATTTTGCTCCTTTGGGGTCTTTGTAATTGATATTGCAGTTGGTTTGTTTCGTTTTGATTGCTGTTCCTTATGGGTTCTGTTTTTCATTTCCTTCCTTCATGTTGTGTTTTGTGTTTTCGCTTTCAAGTCAAATAAAAAAATGATGGATTAGTGACCTTCTTAAATAATTAATTTAAAAGAAATTTAATATGATATAGGATTTTTAGAATACATTTTAAATACTTCATAGTGATAAGCCTACTGTTAGTCATCACTTGACTATAAACATGAACTTTGGAAGGAACCCCTCTGGGAGGACATCCCCAATCACCAGTCACCTTCCACCTCCCCTAGAGTCCTCCTTTTTTTTGTAACCTCTCAGTGACAGGAAAACTTTAAACATTGCTTGACCTCTCGCCCCCCCAACAGAAGCAAATAAAAACATGTCAGCAGCTCTTGAGCGCATCTGTTCTTTAGAACGAGAGCTGACCCATGTTAGTCCATTTTTTCCGATGGACCACCCAGCCCACTTTAGGGCCCGCCCATGTTTGGGGGCCTGTCAACGGTCGGCTGGACACTGTATCATTAATCTAAGTTTCGGAGCGGCCCGGGCTGGGATTGAAATATTTCTATCAAATCGAAAGCTGTCTGTCACAGAGCAATGAAATTTTTATAAATGCACGACTCCTGGGCGGTATGTGGGGGACGGGAACTCGGTGTAATTCTGATGGAAACATCAGCGGAGATGACGTCAAATTGAAATTGATGGAGCGCATATAAATTTGATGTCCATCTCCGACTTGGGGCAGACCCGTCCGCCCGACGGCATCCGGGCGGCAGGTGCGAGGCATTTATCTGGCGGCGATAAAAATTAAAGAAAGCCGAGTAAGAAACTGGAAGGGGAAGGCGGAAGGATGCAACCCTCAGATGTGTTTCAGTTTTCGGTAAGGAAGTTGAAAAACTAAATGCGGCCGCGTAATTTTTCGGGAGGCCCAAGGACATGCCTGACGTCCTGGCAGTTGCGCGCTATTTGATTTTGATTAATTATCCGCGGGCCCAACTGTCAGGAGTCTTTCATGTGCCCGCTGGCCAACCCTTGGTCCCTCCCCCGATCCCGAAACTTCATGCCCACCCCCTTCGTCTGACCAGTTCCAAGGTGGGACTGGGGGGAGAAACTCTGGAGCGGGCTTTTTAAGGGTTGTCAACTTATCTGGGAGATTTATTGAGAACTTGGGCGGTTATGAAACGCAATTTGAAGTGTATTAATTGTGGTGCCCCACTCCCACCCCTCCGTATTGTTTCATGTCGATCATTAATTATGCAAATCCTTGCACTCCACCTGAAAAAATTTCGGAATTCCGATAAATATTGTGGACCAACTTACCATACAGTATTGATTCTATAATGTCCTTCCATAAATAATTTAAGATCCTAATTTTAATTTGAAAACTTTTATTCTCTGTGCAGCAAACGGGTCGTATCAGCCTGGAATGGAACCGAAACGCCAACGCACCGCCTACACACGCCACCAGATCCTGGAGCTGGAGAAGGAGTTCCACTACAACCGCTACCTGACGCGTCGCAGGCGCATAGAGATCGCCCATACGCTGGTGCTGTCGGAGCGGCAGATCAAGATCTGGTTCCAGAACCGGCGCATGAAGTGGAAGAAGGACAACAAGCTGCCCAACACCAAGAACGTTCGCAAGAAGACGGTCGATGCCAACGGCAACCCAACACCGGTAGCCAAGAAGGCCACCAAGCGGGCCGCATCCAAGAAGCAGGCGCAACAGCAGCAGCAACAGCAACAACAGCAGCAACAACAGCAGCAGCAACAGCCGCCGCAGCAGCAGCAGACTCCGGTGATGAATGAGGTGAGTGGAGCGTGTTGAAAGTCAACAGGAACAGGCACTTAAAGTGGAGCTCCGCCTTTATATATATATATATATATTTTTTTTTTCGCATTTTGCATTTGTGCGTACAGCCATTGGCATTCTTGCGTGGCTAAGTGGGAAAGATTATGGCAACGTATAATTTACTAAAAATAAATCTAGAACCATAATGCTTCTATATTAAAGGGGCAGAGAAAGAGGATACCTCTAAGATTCCTCCTTCCAAAAAATAATATTAATATAATTTAATCTTTTACCATTTCAGTGCATCCGTTCGGATAGCTTGGAGAGCATTGGCGATGTCAGCTCGTCGCTGGGAAATCCTCCTTATATACCGGCTGCCTCTGAAACGGGCAACGCCTACGCGGGATCTCAGCAACATCTTAGCAATAACAATAACAACAACGGCGGCAATAATAATAATAATAATAACAACAACAACAACCTCAACAACAACAATCAAATGGGTCACACAAATCTCCATGGACACCACCAGCAACAATCCGATCTCATGACCAATCTGCAATTACACATCAAACAGGACTACGACCTGACGGCCCTGTAGAATGAGCAGAAGAATCTTCAGACCGAGATCTTCAGAATTGTAAATTGAGAACCATATATTCTTTGTAGATTTTTTTTTCGTTACCAATCTCTCCCCACCTTGGACTTGGACAAGGTTGAGGACAAATCGGAGTATACAGTGAATGTAGTTAGTTAGTCTAGTTAAGGATCGACCATTAGTTAAAGGACCTCCTCCTCATTGCATAGAGTTGCAATGCCCCGCACCTGTACTGCTGGGGCGTTATGTAAGCTGTAAATGAGTTGTACTTAAGCTCCGTAAGATTCAGGTATAAGCGTTTTGTAAAAATCCTATAAAGATTCGTCATAGCAGTTAAGTGGCATACATACCGCGTCTATATGTAGTATAGAAGTGCTTATTTGTATAATTAACTTTAAAATAAATATTATTACAGAGTGTAGTTGGCATTTGTTGTGCGTCCTTAGGTGTATGTAAGTTCGTACGTTTATTTTAAGGATAAAAATATAGAGAATACTATGTACATGGAAACCAAAATAAAATGAATTTGAATGAAAATATATTGTTTTGTTGGGTTTTGAATTAAGCTTCAAATAGTTTTCCATTTGGGTTCCTAACCCGCCTACGCCAGTCCCAGAACAAGAAGATGTGCACTCTTGTATCCCAATCCGGCCCCAATCCGCTGATTCATCATCGCTCATTGTCAACTAATTAGGACAAATTTAAACATCATGGCCCAAACGCTGCTGGGTAGCCACAGTCTGAATCGATTGGAGCCGAGCATCCCCTCAGCTCCTTGCGCGCTAAAGAATTCAACAGGCCTTTGTTGGCAATCAGAGGCCCGAGAGGGAGAGCCAAGTTGGCCAAATGCTAACAAGAGTTCTTAATTAAAAATCGATTCGCCAATGATTGATCACAGCCCATTGGCACCTGTTGGCTTCTGGAAATATGTTCAACAAGAAATCATCTCCCAGGCCGCGGATCCTCCCGAAGGGGAGTGCGTGTCCGATAAACTGGTCTTGGCTCACTTCGCTCGAATCCGATCGGGTCCTATTGCGAATTGTGGCTGCTTGGTCAGGCGTGGCCTGCGTTGACAATGACCCTAGTCCGGCGAGCAGTCAGGAGTGTGTCCAGCCACATCGGGATATAATCAATCTACCCCCGGTCCCTGACAGTGGATTGTCTCGCTTGGTACATGGAAACACTCTTAGCGCTTAATTTATCATTGCGAAATGATCAGCAGTGCTCCTCGGAACTCGGGACTCGGTTCTGGACTTGGAACCAAAAACTGGAAATTGCGCGCACTCGGCCCCAGCGATAAAAGGATTAAGACCTACTTGCACGTCGACCGGAACGACTGACTATGGAGGCGAGTGATGGCAACGAAGACGAAGCAGTTGAAATTAGCAGCTCAAAGTGATTACGAGAGCATGAGCACGTGTTAGGGGAATAATTTAACACCTTGACAGGGAGAGGGACTGAGGACTGGGTCCTGGAAGGAGACAGAAGATCGCTCGTAATTACGAGCAACGGTAGCTTCACTTGTCACATGTCCTGGAACAGAGCCCGCCACACACAGTCTGAAAAAAAAACAGGATTTGGTTAAGGGAGCTTTTACTTGGTTTCACTTTTTATTTTAGAAATAATACTTCAATCAATAAGAGCTACTTAGCCCACAAAAGGGGGGGTTTCTGGGAAAATTCGATAATCCATTAGATGCCACAAAACGTCCTCACACCTTGGGAAAAGAACTGAAACGAGAACCACAAATCCGGCAACCATTTGTTCTAAATGATTTTTAATAGACAAAACTCAGCGCAGCCATTTATATCCCGCACCGGCTTCAAAGAGCCAATCCATGGCCAGGGGCAGGAGACAGGGGCAGGCAATGGCATGGCATAATATAATACATGGGTTAATGGTTACAAATTAGGCTGGATCGGTTGCAGGCAAGCGCAGCAAACACGCAAGGCGGGCGACTGGGGCGACGGACCAACCGCAGGCTCCCTCGGAGGACTTGGCGGAGGTGTGCCGGAGCGGAGAGCGAACTAAGCTGCCAATTTAATAAATGGCCAGGCATTAATTAAATCGAAAAGGAGAGAAAAGGGCCAGCAAAAGTGGGTGGGGAACTCGAGAGTTTCGACTTGAGTGATGAGACTTGATTGATTCCTGCCGAGGGCCACACTTGAGCTGCATTGTTGCACATAATTGTGGCTCTGGCCTTGGTTGCACATTGATTTATATGTGCGGCCGCCCGGCTTTGTCCCTTGGAATTTGTTTCCAATTCAAAGTTAATGAGAATTGATGCCTCTTCGGCCTCAGCTTTTTGATTCGGAGTGTTTGTTTTGGCTACGGGCTGTTTTGCCATTAAATGGCCTACTAATTGGCAAGGTGAAAACAATTAGGCGGATAGTTCGGAGAATTCTGCACAGAGCTCGTCCTCTGGCTGAAACGGTAGCCAGAAGGGACCGAAAATGTCCTGCGGCACTCATCAAACGGCGTATTAGGAGAAGTCACACTGGAGGCCCTATGGCAGTGCCTCAGCACGAGTCCTGCGAATCCTTTTACCGTTCTAATCCCATCACTTGCGCCGCTCGACGTCGCGTGGGCGGTGCCTCTCGGCCCGTATGCAAAAAAGGACAGCCGATCCACCGAAATTAGCAACAGTAGACGCATTTAATTGTTTCGCTTTGTTTCGTCCTGCCTGCCCGGGCCTGCCTGTCCTGCCTTCAAAGGGTTGAGACAGTGGGCCGAGCCGTGTCCCTTGACTTCTGTTGGGATAATCCGGGATGAAAGAGGATGAGACTGGATTACCAGAGGGAATATTTTTTTCGAAGACTGCCGCTGCGAAAAGTCAAAAGTTGAGGAAAATAGAGACACAGAACACAACTCAAAATATTAGGAAAACTTGTAGTTTTTCAGGAAATGGAAAATTGCGTGAAAATTCATTGATGAGCGAGGAAATTGCAATTGTTTTGCAAAGGATATGGTTTAGAGACTGAACCTTAAAGCGTATATATTTTTAAATTTGTATTTTAAGATTTCCCAGTCTATATATAGTCCGTAGTCCGTGGTGTATGTACAATAGCTTCTCCCTGTATTTGCAAGTTTTTCTTTTCTGATGCCGAGCAGCAAAAGTATCTGCGGTAATTGACATCCGATCATTAATCAAACTGCACAATGCAGCAGGCATTTCTTTTAGTTTCATTTCATTTCGTTTTCCTCGTTTGGCTTCGAATTTTTATTCGCGTTGAAAGAAAAATACTCGAATCCGGGGGACAGTCGTTTTTCTGTTTTTTTTTTTTTACAAACTTACAATTTCCAGCCAGCGGAACGGCCTTCAACACCTATTTCTTTCGGTATAAAAGCAGGGGTGTATCCCCATTTTGTAGTCGCATCATGGCGGCCCAACTGAGTGCCTCTTGTTTTTGCCACTGACAGCTCCTTGACAAGCCGAAGGCCTGAAGGGTCCGCAAATCCTCATATATGATGTGTGCTCTCACCCTCATCCCCTGTCGGCTGGCCATCCCCCGGCTGCTGGCTCCGGAGTGAAAGTTTCCCGTGAACAGAACCGAACAGAACCCCAAACGGAACCCAGATGAAAGTAGCAATTTCAACCATTTGCAATTCCTCCCCCGGTGCCCGCGTTTCGGCTCGGTAAGTGTGCCTGTGACAGTGGCATTTTTGATGAAATTTTATTCCGTCCACATAGCCGTCAATGTCATTTCTGCCGCTCGCTTAGTCCTTTGCCTTTCCTTTTTTATGTCACTTTGTTGATTATTTCGTTGACGTGCCTCTGTCTCAGGCGCCCAGAATGCGCAAAAGAACTGGAGACACCCACGCATTTGCGACATTATTTTTTGACAAATGTTACCTTCTGACTGGTGGGGGTTTGAATTTCGATCTGTGTTTTGTGGTGCGCTTTAAGATGGAAGATGTACCTACTAATATATGTACATAACCTAGCTCGGAATTAAATTATTCAATCTACGATATTATATAGCTGATAAGGGAAATGGGAAAGTATCAACTTGGCCAAATGGCAAAATCCGATTCTTGAGGAATACCTCTAATGGTTTGTATTGAGATTTGCCAAATTAAATTATTTACAAATTATTTGTTATATATTTTTTCAAAGTTTTCAAAATTCTGTAAATGTATGGAGATGCCACTATGAGCCCCTGCGAAGGCTCATAGGGCTTCAAGGTTCCAATTATCATACGATTCTTGAGCGGATTACCTTAAATGGTTTTTATTTCGATTCTCATCGATCTGCATCAAAATCTAGGAACAATTATTTTTAAAATTTTTTTTTTTAATTTTCGGGGGTCTTCTTTTAAATTCCCAAAATATGTGGAGATGCCCCTATGAGCCACCGCGAAGGCTCTATCTTTGCCAATTATCATACGATTCATGAGCGGATTACCTTAAATGGTATGTATATCGATTCTCGATCCGGATAAAAATCTAAAATCAAATTATTTATAAGATTCAAAATCAAATTCAGAACTCAAAATTCTGAAAGTGTGGAACAATGATATATGAGCGCCAGCGAATTAGCCATATTCGTATTTGTGTTTAAAAAGCTATGTGGGTGCCATTTAAAGGTAAACTGAGAACTGCCCCTAAAGTTCTGAATGCATCTCACGTGGATGTGCTGATGGCCAGAACCTGGACAACTTGGATTAGACCAGTAAGCGGCTGCAGCAGTCCTGCCAACGGAGCAGGAAGTGTTCCAAACACAAAGCTTGTCACACATTTCGCAGGTAAACACCTGGACAGGCTTCGCATCGACTGTTTGGACCGTGTAGCCAATTCGTGCTCTTTTCGAAGGCCCTACTTCAAGGTTGTCCTCCTCCTCCACTGAGGTCTGTGATTCCCAGTGCGACAGGGCAACACGCATGCATGTATATTTATTAATTATTTTAATTTTACGTAAAATACAAACAATTTAAACAATAAATAAAATGGTTTAGTGCATCTAAAAATTGCTTTATACATTTTTGGTAATATATCCAGTCTTACGTGCAAGCCATCTAACGGCGGGAGGTAACATTTTTACGTTCCACAATATTTTAACTTAGCATGTACACCAAACCATGTTTATTTGACATAGGAAGAAATCATGTAGATAAAAAAATACTGAAAGGGAAAAATATACCGTCGCAGGGAAACAGGAACGACCGATATTATTTTAAAAAAAAAGTATAATATAAATTTTATTTAAAAAGTTAACATATTGCAACATTTTTAAATATAATTTATATACAATATTTTTTCTTTTTTAGCTCGTTTATTAATTGTTACATTTTTGTAATGTTTCTAAAACACTTTAAAATTATGCAGTCAAAGAACACAATTTTTTAAATTAAGTTTGACTATAATAGACCTTTTTTTTTTATTTCTCATCGCTTTTTAAATGTGTCTTTTATGCTCCCAGTTCTATAATTTAAGGCTAGTTTTAACGCAATGCCAGCTCGGAATAATAAGACAATTTGTGACTAAATATACACAAAAAAACGAAATATTTCCCCAATAAAAAAGCATCTTTTGTGTAAACGTTTTATTTCGATAATTTATTTTTAATTTCATTAATCCGACGTGACATTATTTTCTGATTATTTTCTTGATTTATTGCTATAGTTTTCCAGTAAAAAAGAGTTTCCGAGGAGCCATAAAATGCCAGATTTTAGAGCATGACCCAAATAATTAACACTGCCAGATGCGACTGGCAATGAAACTGAAACCAAATCTGAACTTGGGCCATAAATTCAGGCATTCAGTTTATGTTAATCCAATAAATATTTTCGATTCCGGCACTGCTGCTGGGGGTAATCAATTTTATTTGCAAAACAATTTGTATTTATTTGGTTGGCCATCGTCCTGGGTGGTGGTCTCAGGTCCTGATCCTGATGTTCTTTCTGCTGCTGCGTTTGCTTCTGCTGGTCCATCCTGCAACAAATTTAAAAGCTCAATTTGTCCATTTATGTCAACTTGTCACGCGAAGCAAAATAAAACGAATTAATAAAATAGACAGCATCGGAGCAGCGGAAAGGAATAAAGCAAGGAAGGACCTTCCCCAGAGAGAGGGAGAGCGATAGGGGCTGGGGAGGGAAACTAAACGCGTAAAATATATTCAGCAATTGTTTGTCGCGCTGCTGCTAGCCAGATACAAAGATACTTCAGCGCCGAGATACGGATACACCATCATTCATCGCTTATGTTCGCCGCTCCTCCGGCGTCCTTCGCCTCCTTGGCGTTGCAAACAAATGGCAGAAACTGTCGCTCATTCGCATAAATCCTGACGAATGATTTCAACGCGCTCGGTAAAATGGCAAAAAGGCGGACAGGCGGGGATAGGCGGGGGTGGGCCACCGAAAGGGGGGCGGGGGCGTTTTCCGTGAGGAGTGCCACAACAAAAGCAATTATATGTGCGAATCATTTTACGAGCTGCCTCGCCGGCTCATCCTGCCCACCCGCCCATTCCCACCGACAATGTGCTGAAAGCTGCAGCAGCAACAAAGGCGAAAAAAACAAAGGACATGGCTCGGCGGGTAAAACAACGAACGACAACAAGCGCAGAACAACAGTTCAAATGACAAAGAAATTGCCAACTCAATAAAAGCAACAAGAGCTGAAAACAAACAAAAAATCCAAAATGAAAACACACAAAACCGAAAACCAACGCGGAGGGTAACTTTTCGCTGGCATTTCCCAACCAACCCCACCACCCACAACCTTCGCACTCGCTCCCCAATCGTAAAAAGGAAAAACGCAGCGAAAATCAAACGATTGTCAATGCGAAAATAAATCGCATTCTTTCATTTTCGTTCTTTTGCCATCTCTGCAGCACGCGAACATTGGCATCCCTCCCCAAGGACAACAGCTGCCATAAAAGCAACTTTCGTCCCTGGCATCCTTGATGAAACGTGAGGCATTTTTATATCGCTTTGGTGACGGGGCTATCCCTCTGGCCAAGTTCTACAATTCAACTTGAAGTTTTAAAGAAGTTTCTGTGGCAAACGGCGGGAAATAAAAATTAAAATTTCTCAAAACCACAAAACCCATTCAAATCGATAGCAATTGGCCATCAAGTTTCCAAACAAAACGCGTCTGTGACCATAAATCACATTTATTGATTGTGGTTAAGCTAATCCTGCAATTATTTTGGAGATTTTTGAGTGCCACATTCAACTATTCATTTTCAATGGGTTTTAAATAGAAAAGAGTGATTTAGAGTTAAGAAATACAGAAAGTTAATCTTTGTCAAAATTCGATTATACCTCTTGGCCTAACAAATAGCCTCTGTAACTTGTCGAATTCTTTAGCCACTTTAAGTTGTCGCCATGAAGAAAAATCGGTGGCAAACTTGGGAGTCAGTCTTCCATAGAAAGCGTTGACAAATGATTCCAAACAGTCTGCCGAAAGTGGCAAGAAGCGCGAACAAAAACCCAGATGAACGGAAAGAAAAGCAAAGTAAAGCAATAAGCTTTCAGCCAACTTGTCGCAGGTGACTTACCCAACTACTTAGCACATAAAACATCAACTCAACTATGACAGGGCAGTATCCCAGGGGCGGGTAAGTTATCCACCTGAGGGGAGCCCGGAACAGTGGCGTCTGAGGACTGGCTCGGCAATCGTCGTTGCCTTTTAACGTTTATTAATAATTCAGGCCCACGTAAAAGTTGCGCTTCACTTAGCCAAGTGCGAACAGGCAGGGACTGAAATGGCGGAAAATCGTGGAAAATCAGAGGCGAAAATCACAACACGACACGCAGGGCGCTGGAGAGCAGGGAGGAGAGAGTTTGTCCAAGAAAAGTCCACATATATATGGACCATTGTCTGCAGGAAAACTGAATGTGAGCTGGGAAAAGAAGCTTTTCCAGCTTGCCACGTTTTCCTACATAAATAATGATTTCGATGGGCCGTACGTTGCTTTTTTTTCCTACACACCCCCTGCCCAGTTTCCCCTTCTGCGGTCCTTTCTTCGTGTTCTTGTTGTTTGCTGGGTTATGATGACGTTTATAGGTGGGTCCTGCTCCTGATATTAAGTATACGCCGCATGGTGTTTGCCTTGTTTATGTCTGGTATTTGCTTTGGGGTTTGATGTGTTTTCCTTTCGCCTTTTCTTTTTTTTTGTGTCCTGGCACTATAAAAAGAAAAAACCCAGAGATGCTGAAAGCCGATGTTGAATGTCTGCCAACAATGGGGACAGGACAGGTTTTCGTTGGCCTGAAAGAAGAGGATTTAGAAAAAAAAGGTTTCATTTAAATTTCTGGTACGGTGGATGCTTATAGAATTCACTTAAAATGTTATGAAGCGTTTCATTTACTTATCTTTGCAGGCAATTGTTTTTCACTTTCTTATCAATAATTTTTCACTTGAAATGTTGTTTCTTTCTACCCTGTGAGATACCTGTAGAGACGAGCTTCTGATAATCGAGCCAGCAGTCCGACAATGCATCGAACGCAATAAAAACAAAAGCCCGGAACTACAGGGTAGGTCACGGGAGCGTTACAATTGAAGATCGTGTCCGGCGGAGGAGATAGCCGGAAGCAGCCAATGCCAGTAAACAGAAGCCAAAGAATAACTGCCATAAATATGGTGGAGGGAAAACTTTTGGCATCGTATCTGCCTTCGGGGCGTTGAGAAATTTACAAAAAATAGCAAACAAAACAAAAAGAACTCAAGTACAGAAAGTAAAATAACAATTTGGAAAAACACGACAAACTTCGCACGCAGAATCGCTGAATCGGAGGAGGCTGGGTGGGGGAGGCAAACAAAAAACAAAATGGTAGACAGAAAAGTGTACTTGAGGCAAAAGTTAGCCGTTCGCCGTTTTAGTTACTTCTGTACAGTTCGGGACGTGGACAGCCCGGCGAGCAGATGTCCTGTCGCCTGGAAGGACTGAAAATAAAGCACTTACCTTCGCCTTGAACCTCCCACACAGTCCCCAATATTCACCTTTTGTCCAGCGGCCGCAACTCATTTAATATTTAAATTTGTTTGAATTCTTAACCGGCGGTGGCCAGGAAGCGTCGGGTCACCTCCTGTAACGAGTTAAAGTTTATAAGCAGAAATCATAATTTTGCATTCGTATCTGTGTTTTGTGCCAAAGTATGCCCACAAATTTACGGCTCGTGTACGCAAGTGTGCAATTAAATGAAAATGAACTTGTTATTTATGTCTCCAGATTCAGAACGGGCCTCGAAACTTCCGACTGTCCCACATCCGCATCCGCATCGGGAGCCGCATCCAGATCCGCAACCATGTTTGGGGAAATGAGTGCATTTTAGTTTTCATTTTAATCTGTAATTTACAGCGAAATTGCGTTTATTTATGACGCCGAGAGAAATGTGCATAATGTGCTTTGGCAGAGGACTATATATATTCCTCTATCTGATGCATATCCCTCATAAAAACATATGTATTTGTGTTAATTATGTTCCCTTCTGTGGCGCTGCTCTGTATTAAAATCAGGCAGCAAAAGTTGTTGGCACACACGCGTGTCCGTCCCTACATCATAAATAAGCGACTGAACAATGAAATGTCCTGGCCAAATTGTTTTCAGATTCGTAATTACATTATTATATGCCTGTGTGGTCTACACGATAGTTAGTTTCATTAATTGCAACCTCGGAGCATAAATCACGCCCAGCTGAAGCGCAAAAACGTTATACTCCTGTGAGATATTAGTTTCATTGTCAGCGTTGTAGGGATATTCAACAAAAACAATTTCATTTAAATTCCATGTTGGAGCATGTTTTTATTTCATTGTTTGCTCTGGATGTCCTACCTGAGTTTCCGATCTGATTTAGACATTTTTGACATGCCATTTCTTGTGACTGGGCTCCTAAGAAATTGGCTCTGTGTCCATTTATTTTTACGAGTTTTCACTTCCCCCCCTTCCCGAAGAAAGCCCGACTTCTACATTTGTATATCCCGTAATTGAATCCTTTTATCGGACATGTATCTGCTGCTGCAACTGCAACTGTATCTGTATCTTCCGCTCCGCATTGCAGCCAAGAAGTCATGGACATAGCCCGGAGCTGCCGTAAACTTTAATTAAATTAGTTCCACAATTTATCATGGCTTGGCAATCGCTTAAAATGCCCAAAGAGCTTGGAATCCGAGACCACTTTTTCCTTGCCCTCGTATGTCTTTCCTTCGTTTCTATCGGTTTTTTTTTTTCGACGATGTTGCAGCCTTGTACAGGAATTAAAAGGTCTGCCACTCCCCATTCTTTATGCACATTCCTGTTCGCCTTCCCCTCTCACTCTGAATTTTTTTGACTGCACCAGAAGGTCATTCGCTGTGAGTTATGGGCCAAGAGGTTCTGGCCACGTACCTCTCTAATGGGCCCATTTTGAGCCAACCAAAAAAAAGCGAAAAATATGAACACCGTTTTTTGAAGTCCGAACGAACTGAAGGACATTTGGTTTTTATCTAGTTTACTTAGCTTTTAGAGCTCAGTAGTTCTCTTCTAGAAACTGTAACTATTCCACCAAATATTTTTTCTCAACTCTATTTTTGAAGACTTTCAACTAAAACGTCGGAAATCGGTGGGACTCCATGTTAAGGCCAGGACATAAAGCAAGCAGTGCAGACGTGCCACAAACATGTACTTAATGAAAGGCGGAGGAAACCCCGTTTAAACTCGAATGAGAAATGAAGAGAGGCATAAAAAACACACGAAAACGAGCGAAAATAATTCTGTGCAGGGCCTGTGCCATTTGTTTTCAATTTGTGCGCTGCACTGAACACTCGCATTTGATGTTTGCCTCGTTCCAGCCATCAGGCCCCCGCTGTGCTTCCGCTGGCTCACATTTTCACTTAGCCAGAAGGCCCCAGCATCTCCAGCTAGTACGCCTCGAGGACGGCATGTGGGAGGGGAGGGGAAAAAGCGGAAAATGGCTTCATCGGAAGGCGACTGTAAAAATTCGCCATGAAACTCACGCTTTTGAGGTTTGCAAACGGACCTTGCGGAGCGATTCGCACTGAAAATGCACCGGATGCAAAAGTAATTTCAGCAGCAGCACGAGCTCAAGAGTTCTCTGGGATGAAACCCTCGGAAACCCACTGAAGCTCTCCACCACCGAAGCTTTTATGTGAATGAAATGTTTAAGGTCGCCCTGCGTGCTACTGCTGCTGCTGTTGGCTGTTGGATGGAAAAGTTTTCGTGGCTGGTGCCAAGTTGTAACGAGAAGTTGTGCATAAATTTGGTTAAAATTAAACAAGCATAATTGCATGCCCAATTTGATGGTGGACATTTTGCGTGGCATTTGCACACTTGCACAGATAGAGATGCACAACCGCCGCAAATACGCAGATACAGATACACGCCCAGCCGAGGCCACGGACCAGGCCGAGGCCACATTTGGCAGATGTGCGCGCCGGCTACATACTCAAATATGAATTAGCATAAATTCAAAAGGTAATTAAAATCTCCAACTCGCGGCCCCCAAAACCCCAGCTCCGGCTATCCCATTTAGACAGCCAGCGACCCCCATTAGCCATTATCTTGTGCCTACGCTGGGGTCTGTCTGTGTGTCATCCATGTACATGTGTGTGTGTGGAATTTATGCAAACGGCCATTTTGGAACACGCACTGCGGATGGAAAACGGATGCAAAAATGCATGGCGAACGAAATGAATTGAGTGGAACGTGAGTCGGAGTGCATTAAACAATTAATTAGTTGGGGGAATTGTGTAATTGTAATGGCTGCATGTAAAAGTTACTTAAATGAAGCCCCTTGCGTATCGATAAGATTGAATTGTCTGCGCCATAAAATGTAGCATACTTTTTTGCTCGCCAGCTCCTCGTTCGGGAGCAATACTTTATTGGGGCATAATCCACACTTCTCCCCACCGCCATTCATCAGCAAATATTTACTGTGTTCCCGAGGAGACACGCCTCCAGCTCGTTCCGCTCCAATCTCCGTAACAAGCTGAGCACATAAAATAGAAATGCGCCAACAACGAATAAAACAATCCAACAGTAAAGGATAAAGAAGCGCCTCAAATTATATGCAAATTTTATGCGACTAGCCTCGGGTTAGACCAAAGTCAGACAGACAAAAAATGGGGGAGAAATGTGTAGGAGTGGAGGGGGAAAGCCAAATGGGAAAGTATCAAAAGTAGAAGGCACGGACTCACCTCGCTCCCCTGGCATCTTGATACATAAATACGAGAATGCAAATAATGGAGAAGATGCCGGGGAAAAGTAGATTTTACTTTCAATTTATTTATGCGATTTAATATGTGTCCTTATATTAGTAATTTAAAAAATAAATAAATCTATTCTAAACGCAGAGTACTGCATCTTGAATCGTGCTTCATAAATCCATAAAGTTTCATAAATAAAAGTAGTTTACTTTTTAAACGTTTTAGGGTAATAAATATTCATTCAATCAAACCTGTAAGCCACTTATTACATTTTATTTACCACAAGGACATATTTCTGCTATTGAAGTAGAAATAATAGTCTTGAATATAAAAATGGATTTAAGTCTCGACTAATTTCCGGTGCACCGAGGCCCATACAGAGACCAGAGTATCTAACCAAAACAGATGCCAATTCTCGTTCGGAATTAAAGACCAAGGTCCTGGCAGATTCAAAGTTATTGGCGGCATCAACTGCAGAGTTTGGTAGCAGAGGCCGGGCCAAATTCAGACCGTAAATTCCGCCTGTTCCGCCCCCACAGCCGCCCTGCTAGCAAATACGCAATTGCAGATGCGACGACGATGATGCTGGCGATTGCGGCAGTTTATTTATACCCACAGCAAAAGGCACAGGACTAAGGACTCGGGGCTTAGGAGGTGGTAAGGTGGTGAGGGAGGGAGTGTGCTGGCAGGACCAGCGGCAGGAGATGCTGATGTTTGTCGGAGGAGTCGTTGGTTGCCTGGATGGCAACATTTTAATGTAGCTCGCCTCCTTCCGCCTCTTCCATCCTTCCCAGTCCCCAAACCCACGAATCTCATCTCTCGGTGGGCGTGGCCGTGGCGCAGTGTGTGTGTGTGTTGGTTTTTTGTTACCCGATTCTGATAGATACACGGGTTCCAGCAGCTACGATGCTGCCAAGCGATAGCGATAAAGCCGAGAGCGCGGCGTGCGATGCATGTTATAATGAAAACCCCTTAAACCAAATAATGTCCTTCCCACCGCCTCCTTTCCATGTCCCAGGGTGTAGCTGATACACGCTCTGGTCTGGGAAGCACCAAAGATGGAGCAGGCTGAGGCTGAGGCTGAGGCGGAGAAGGAGTAACCTATCTGGGACATTCATTACCCAGCAGATTCTCCCAGATTCCGCGCAGATAAATTGCTCATCATTTCACATCGGATTTTGGCTTTCTGACACAAGCCAGCAGCGCGGCCAGATTCCGCCATCAAAAATGCTGCAGAATCTCGCCGGCAGCTTTGCGGCGAAAATTTCTGAGAAAGTGCTTGGCGGAAAATATAAATGAATATGAATGGCATTTCATTGGAGACAAACATGAATTAATAATGAGACATTAGCTGCGCCAATGTTATTATTCTAAACTGAAGCAATTTGCTTTGGATATTAAGAAATTGAAAGGATCCAAAGTGGGCTCCAACTTTCCAGATCATTGCTTTTGTTGCCCCAGTAATTTATGTAATTATTTTCCCATTTCAAGCTTCTTGAATCAATACCCAATAAAAAGGACATCCTCCTCCTGCTCGGCCCGCTGTGTCATCGAGCACTTAAGTGAGACACGGCGAAAACATAAATTAAATGTCAAAAACATAAATATTTTTGGCCCGGAACAAGCACAGATACAAAGGCACCATCGTACACACCAAGTCGAAACCAAAACCGTCTGCACTGCTTCCCCTTCCTGGGCGCAGGCCCGCCGCCATCCTGCGGCGGTGTCCGCTCGCACAGAAATGGCGGTGGCCCAGAACTTCCGCCAGAAGTTGCCAAAAGAAAAGGAACCACCAAACCACTGAACACATCAGTGGCAGCGACACCAAAGAGGAGGGGGAATGGGCGGCGAGCAAAGTGCCAGCAGTGCGAAAACTTTTAACATGCAAATGCGTCGCTGCGGCTGCCGCTGCCGTTGCCTTCCTTCATTGTTTTTCTTTTTTCTCCACTCCGAGTGTCCCTTTTTATTTTAATTTTATTTCGTTTTTAATTTTCAACAAAAGAGCGGCAAGTTGGGGCGACCAGAAGCGAACGTGATATCGAAGTTGGCTGAGATAAGTGCAGACAGCTATCTGCCACACTGCCACACGGCCACGCCCCCCACCCATGCCCAGCATGGTCGGTCGGTCGTCAAGGAAAAGTTTTAATTTCAGTTTCAGGCACAGAAATTTTTAACGGCCAAACGCGCTCCGCATGCATCTGCTTCTGTGAGTTTCGAGGACCCGTATCTGTATCTGCATTTTGCATTTTAATTGCAAATGGAAACAGTTATCTAAATTGGTCGAAATATTAAAACGACGCATCGAGCTGGTTTCCAGATATTTCCTCTTTTTTGTCGCGGGGCGTGGCCACCAGATGCGGTCCAACCGACAGGGGGACACAAAAAACATTCCGGTGGATGCGAACGCTGGCGAAATGCGTTACACATTTTTGGCGCAAGGCCAGCATGGAAATCCGTAAAAAGCGGATCCCATTTAAGCCGCTTTGCAGTGGTTTTCAGTCCGACTAGTTGTCCTCATTCCGCTTGAAGTGTTTTCCCAATGTAATTTGTTTAAAAGTAACCAAATGTTTGACATAACTCTTTCTCAAGATACCCTGAAAGCCGAAGCAATTTACTAACTACAAGTTTACTTTAGATAATAGTTTGATAACTTGGCTCACCCTCCTGACCTGGACAAGTTTAATAAACTTTAGCTGAGCAAATCAATATAGAATGCATAATCCCCTACTTGACTAAATACCGAATTCGTCCCTCCATGAATCATTGAAAGTAGTCTGCCTAATCCCCGAGTTAAGCCAAAGGAAAACTCTTCCAATCCATTTTCCACTCCCGCCTGACTTTGACATCGGCCACGCCCCCTCTGCGAAAGTTTTCGGGCCAAGAGCAAAACAGAAGTTATCCTGCAGAAGATTAGAGACTGCCGAAGCGATATGCATATCCTTTGCCAATGCAAATCGCCATTTCTGTCTCTGGTCCCTTTGTTTGCCTGGCCTGGCCAAATGTGCTTGGCCAATCGCTCTGGCAATTAGTTAAATTTATTATTTGGACACGCACCACAACCGCAGCATCAGCAGCAGCAGCAGGCGGGTGTGGGCAGTCTGGGGCGGCAGCAGTTTGCATTTGTCTCCACATGAAGGGATTAATGACAGGCAACAAACAAGCAACCGAAATCCCAGCAACCCTATCCGTAGGGACTCGAATGGCATGCAATCTTGTCACTCACCCTCAAGAACACTGAGAAAAATAGGGTACAACTAATATGTTTAGCTTACAATTTAAGCAAATAATATAAAGCAACTGATAAGTAAAGGAGAGAAACTTTAATAAGTCTATCCCTAGAACGTATGAGATCACTTTGGTAACAGTATCCCCCCACAAACCTACCATTACCACCCGCAACCTCGTAAATATTTGGCTTTAAGGCAACAACGAGGCTAATTCGTTTTTATGCCCGGCCCATGAAAAATTTAAATTATTATTTATTGCAGAGTTTTTCCCCATTTGCATTTGCCGTTTTCCATTTTTCCACTCGTGCATCTCTGTCGGTAGTCGGTCGTCGGTCGTGGGTCGCCGCCCGTTAACGGATATTGGTAAAATGGTTATGCATTCGTCCATAAATTGCCCGCGAGTCATAAATCAAGCGCGCGAGACTTCAATTAATGCCCCACTATTGCCAGCGATAATTCATTTACTAATTTATCTTTACAAACAGAGAGCGGCGTGCCAGCATTAATTACAATGCAATTACTTATGGCCGTGCAACAGCGTACATGCTCATAATTATCTGATTGTGGGCGTGGCACTCATTCATTTGCATCTGTTCCGTCCGCATCCTCGTCGAAAAGCCCGCCAGCCCACAGAATAATTATAATAAGACGTCAATAAATGGGGCATAATGGAATAAGGAGGGAAATGCGACTCTTAAGCCGTGTAATGGGAAAGCAGTCGCGCACTGCTTGACGAGGATCATCTGCAGGGAAATTTTAGGGACATTATAGGTACAGAACAGGGCAAGATCTTGCTATAAAATGGATATATTCTTATTATATTTAGACTATTTGCTAATATTTTAGGACCTTTTTTAGGATATATTATTATTTAATCTAGTTTATTTGGATAAAGAAATATTTGGATAAAATAATACAGAATTGGAGGATTATGATGGATTGGAGTAAGTGAAAGATAGCAAGGGAATTATTATGACAGTTTATAAACTTTAAATAAATAAAACATTAAACCAAAACTATTTATTATTGAATACGAATCTACTTTTTATGGATTTACTTTTATGTTCCAATACTTTACTTAAAGATAACAAAACTTTAAAATCAAAATAAAAAATTATATCTCATTTCTTCCTAGATTAATCATGATTAATCCTCTTAAACGTTTTAAAATACACATGTATTTTGTGTGTCTTATCCAGTCTAGTCAGTGTACTTCTTGGCCTTATTTATTTAATTTTCCTAACTACGTAGCTCGTTCTTGGCAATTTTCTCTGGGAGAATGCCAGCTATGCACTTGCCAAATCTTAGCAAATGGTCTTGGCATTTGCTCAATATTAAAAACACTTTAACACATTTAACTAATTGCTATGATTACCTGGGTAATTGGTCGAAAATCAATGAATATGTCTCACTGCACATTACTGTTGATAACATTTTAATATTGTTAATAGTGCGCCAATCCAACTACAAGCAAGTACACATCGTCAGCAGGACATTAAAGTCAGCAAATGTTCAATTCACATCAGGACACACTTTGGGGGGGTCGTTCTATCAAATCTTCAGACGAGATACTCACCCAATCAAATTTCACGTCCCGCTGGCCGCGTTTTATTGTGATGACAGTTCTTGGTTCTTCATTGCATCTCCAGCAGTCACAACACAGAGCATCATCATCAGCCATCATCAACTCGTAAAACCAACACCACTGCCTTTGTTTACAACCGATGGCCGTTCGTCGGCAAGGCGATGGAAAATAGTGGGAAAATAGGTCCGTGAGCCGCCGGCTCCGGGCCCCAGCATCCTGGCCAGAAGATCCCAGTTGAATGAGCGCTTGCCTGTGGAGGCGGCTCGTTTTGGAAGCCAACAATTGTTGGCGGAATCGTTTTCCAGGTTCCAACGCTCAGCATCCAACAAAAGTGCAAGACCAAGGCAGTGATGTCGCGCTTTTCAAACAAGGGTAGCTTTGGAGTAACGGGTATATAAAAAATTAAGAATAATTATGTTCCTTTAGGAATAAATTTAATGTTTTTAATGGAATCTATTACATTTTTCAGAGGTTTATATTTTTTAAATAATTCTAATACTTTAGAAAAGAATTGTCCAAACCGACAGCACTGGTCCAAAGGTAAACAAAAAAACCTTTTGCGCAGGCGCCAAAATGAATGAAGCTCCAACCTCCTGGAAACTGCATACGAAGGAGCAACTCAGTCCACGGTCTGCTCTTGAGTACTGCCCGTGGCTCTTTAGCCAGGTCTTACTGTTGCCATTTTATGAGGCAAGGTGGTGGCAAGGTCCATGTGTGCAGCACGATTTCCACCCTTAAACCTCACGGAGATTTCGGTTCTCGCAGCTTGCGTTCCAATCGACTTTTGCCGCACTCTCTCTCAGGGGTGTTTCTGGCCGAAAATCAATAAAAGTCACGTCGACGTCCATGTTGGGTCGCAGCAGCCTCATCCTCCGGCTCCGGGGCAGACAATGAAATGATGTTCTTGCCAAAGGATCCCCAGGATGGGACCAGGATGGGGCTGGGAGAAACGGACGAGGACGCACGTGTTGTCCCTGGACTTCGGGCTCGAATGCGTGCGACCGGCAGCAACAATACCAATTACAATAAAGACAGACATTTAGCCAGGATTTCGTTTAGTTAGAGTATGGTGGCTGGGGACGGGCTGAGGGTGACCAGGGGAGCGGATCAGGACATGTGCAAAAAAGAGCGGAGATGAAAAATTTGCCAAATGTATTCTAGCAACGAGTTTCTAATGGAAACAATTAAGTCATTAGCAAGTGTTGATTTTAGTGAGCGATGAGTCGGCCTGGGGTTTAGCTAAACTAATGTGTCCTGGCCATAATGGAGTCCTGCGTCCATCGGGACATGCCACCCACACAAAACCGCACCCGCACCCGCTTACACACACACTTAAATAGAGGTTGTGTCAGAGGCAGACCCAACTCGTTGGGCCGCCTTACAAATGCCTCGCATTTTTCTCAATTACAATGAACAACTTACTTTCGGGTTCACTTTTCGGAAGGACACACTCCCCCCTGGGCCAGCACTGGCACCCATGTCAGCCCAGGGATCCCCTGACATGTGAGTGTGTTTGCGTCAAGAGGTGAGCTGACTGCCATTTTTTAACCATGATTGAAGAGTTAAATGTTGTGGCAGTTTGAGCGGGCTCAGTTAACTTTTTGGCAAATGACTTTAGCCAGTTCGAGAATTAACTGTTGGGATACAAACTTTGGCTTAAATGGCAATTTGGAGGTCAAGGTGAGGCATTAGAAGATTAGATGGAAGACTTAAAGGGCTTTATTGTTTGTTTATTGCTTGGGCGTTTAAAGTGCTACTAGACTAGTACTCGTCTAGGATCTAGATCTTAACAGACTTTAATATATATATGACCGTTGAACATTGATGCAAATGCCTTGCCCCAGCCACAGTCACTTCCTCAATCTCCTCCAGAAATGCTTACCCACCATATAGGAAAAGTCCGATTATACTTTATCAGAGAATATTATTTACTTATATATAATAATGTATAAAATCTGTGTTGTACATTGTCCGACGGATGCTGAGCAAAATTCTTAAGGCACAGGCAGTCGCTCGATCTCGAGTGTCTCCGAAATCATGAGAGTCTGAATGGGAGCTAATTGAATGAATCATTAATAATATAAACACAGGCCGCATCCGGGCCGGGTAATTGCCGAAAAAGCGAAAACGAGATGCTAAAGTAAGAGTTCAAGTCTTGTTTCGTGGGAATGGGAACTGAATTGGCGAATCTTAACTACGAAAATGACGGCACGGGGATGACGGTCTGGAAGAGATGCAGCCGGGCATCGGCGTGGCCCAATTTGTTGGTGGCGTTGCAGTAGTAGTCCCCGAAGTCCTCCTCCGACACGCTGGCGATCCGGAGCACCGAGGTGGTGGTCTCCGAGGTGGAGGCGGTGTTGGCGACCTCGTGCTGCCGGCTGGATTGGATTTGCGCTCCGTTGCGGTGCCACACGACAGTCGGAGCCGGATGGCCCTGCACGGAGCACTCTAGTTCCACGGAGTGGGACAGCATCTGTGCCACCTTGGGTCTATGCACGCCGATCTGCGGCCGGAACTCCACCTCCACCCGGACCAGCCTCTTGTCCGGCTGGCCTTCTCCGTTCTCGGCGATGCAGTAGTACCCGCCACGGTCCAAGCGATGCACTGACTTGATGCGCAGCGTGGGCTCCGACAAGACATGTCCACCGGCCGGCATCACGCCGTTGTGTTCCCGGGCCCAGGAGATGGTGGGCTTGGGAAAGCCATTGGCATGACAGCTCAGCTCCAGATTCTGTCCCTCCGTGACCAGGGTGCTCTTCGGGGTGGTCTCCGCTATGACGGGCGGCGTCTTGATCTGCAGGTTCAGCTTCTTGGTCACCTTCTCGTTGACCGCAACAATCACCTGGCACTCGTACGGTCCCCCGTCGTTCGCCTCCACCCTCTGGATGCGTAACGTGTAGGTGGCACTTCCGGCAGTCGGGCCCTCGGTCACTGTGAGATTGTATCGCTCATCCAAGAGACTCAGTACATTCCGCAAGGAGAGTGCCATGGGCGCCTGGTCTTTTGGCCCGGCAGGGAGCTTGTACCAGCTGACCGCGAGCTGACCTACCTGCTCCACAGTGCAGTTGAACTCCACGGTGTCGTTGACGCTGGCCACCACATCTTTGCTGATATGGCTGATAACAGGTGTTCCAAAGGCCGGCTCCAGGCTGATCGCCAGGGCCAGGATGAGGCCGATATAGGGCCGCAGATTCGCCATGGGGCTTCACTAGAAGAAGAGAATAAGTAGATTTAAGATTATGAAATTAATTATGATTCTGCTTGAAATTAACAAAAATTATAAACAAAATAGACACTGCTCTTCCCAGTCTTATATTTTTCAGTGTAATTACAGGATAAGGTGGGTGTCGATGGCCCTTGTTCTCTCTTCGGTTATCTTCCCAGGGGGTCTCCTCTGCGTTGCTAGTCTCTGTGGCAGGTTCAATGCGCTTCACTCCGCGTTCCGAGCTCGACTGAGAGCTGGGCTCAGAAGTCCGTCCCTCTGCCGGCGCAACGCTGCCGCTCTGCTGGCGCGCCGACGTCGACCGCTCGTTATCTCTTGGAGACGAGAAACCCAAGAAGAGCCCCGAAAATTCTACACTTCAAGAAGTGGTAGATAGCGATCGGTATGATCGATTGACCTGTCTAGACCCATGATATTCTCTCGCAGGTATACTCGAAAAAAGGACCTACTTCCAAGACAAATTGTGGATGTCTTTACTTACCTTGTATTCGAGTAGGTCCACCCATTTCTCACAGTGTAGTCAGGGAAGTCATCGACGTTTTGGATCTTATCGCCCCTCGCTTATTTACTTTGTCGCCTGGGCCCCTGAGCCCCGGCTC
This sequence comes from Drosophila monieri, assembly GCA_035047585.1. Classification (NCBI taxonomy): domain Eukaryota; kingdom Metazoa; phylum Arthropoda; class Insecta; order Diptera; family Drosophilidae; genus Drosophila; species Drosophila monieri. The sequence goes on along the minus strand of JAWNPJ010000115.1, from coordinate 124,039 downwards.
AGTATCATTATGTTTGCATTTAAATCGTTCACTTGTGCGTGAGTTTGACTTCGGCTTCTTCTCACTTATCAATGCACTCGTCTTATCCTCTTTAATTGATTTGTTTTGCTCGCAGTCCCGTCCCCCATTCCCCGTCCCCTGTGCGCCTCCCTCTCCGCGGATGACCCTCCCTCCTCCCACAAGATAAGCGCTCCGGTACAAAAACAAAGCACTGGCGAATGCGGCCGCGGGACAACTGAAAGTCCGTGCGCGAAATTCAAATTCAAATTTGTGCCGCCATTCGGCCATAAAACGTTTAAGGGTTCGTGGAAGGTCGCCGGGGTGAGGAGGCGAAATTCGAAGCGAATGATTTATGGCATGGCGCGCTGCCAGGAAACAAAAGCAACAACCACGACGGACCTGGTTCCCGGTTTTTTCAGACTCCAGCCTCTGGACTCTGGACTCTGGAATAACCTATGCTCGCTCTGGAAATCCAGCCTCGATCCAAGGACGAGCTGGCTATCTCCTTTCATCGCACGAACAGGGGCGCGTGCGTGAAAACCACACCGAAAAGGGGGTTGCAAAGCCAGACGGGCGAGAATTCAGCCATGCTGGGATATTTTTATGGGGAGAATGTCAGGGACTTTAAAGGACTTTAAGCTGAGAGATAAGGACATACTTTAAGCTGTCATAATTTAATGGAAGGTCTATCTCCTATTAAACCCCAAAGTGTTATAATTCAATTGATTTATTTTAAATCTTTATACTCCACCCTCGAACATTAATTTCCATATTTTGAAAACTTGACTTCTGATCGGACCTGGCCAAGTCCCTCACCCTCTCACCCCATTGAGGTCAACCCCAGCTTAGCTGTGGCAAATGATTGATGAGAATGTTTGCTGTCTGGCAGTGCGATTCCCCTTAAAAGTAACGAAAACTATTCCACAGTTTTTGGGAAAATTAAATCACATCTTAAACAGTCTCGGTGACTTCTGCTGAAATGAGGCATTTCCCATGGGAGGCAGCTGCATCTGTCGCCCATCCTGCCGCGTCGCCGCTCCTTCTGGGTCTCCGAGTGCACATTCGAATCAGATAATTGTAAATTGTGTAAAATAATAAATTTCCAGTTAACTATCTGCGGACCTCATAGGGCGCTTCTATTCGGAGTCTCGCTCCTGCTGTCTCTCTTCCGCCGTCAGTGGGTTATCCTTGCGTTAGTTGCATCCCAGCACAATCATCATCATCATCATCACCATCATTATCCTCGTTGCGTTGAAGCCTTTTTGGGTCTGGGTCTGGGTCCGGATTCTGGTCCTGGTCCTGGCCCTAGCCGTGGCTGCTTTATGCACTCGAACGCAACGGTCGACTTGGCCCGGCTGGGCCAAACTGGACACACACCGACTGAAAGAGAAGGATATACAGTGTGCGATAGAGAGCGATAGAGTGAGAGCTGCTGCTCACATTCAGGAGCAAGCGGATCCAAAACAGAAAATGTCAAATTTTGTAATTTATTACCCGAATCCTGTTTCTGTCAGTGACTCTTTGGGTGTTTCGCTTCGGCAGCGGCACACAGAGCGCCCGAGGAGTAGAGGGGAGGGGGCAGCAGCAGGAGCAGGACCGAGGCGACTGAAACGAAGTCCTTTGTCACACACTGCGTGTGAATTTGTGGCCCAGTATGCTTGTATGTGCCTACTGGGTGTTTGTATGCTTACAGTGGTCTCTCAAAAAGGATAAGGAATTTAAAATTTCTAAGGATATTTTTAATTTAAAAATTATAATAAAGAATTATAAATAATATATAAAGGAAAGCCCCCAAAAAATATATAAAGACTATTTGAAGCTTTCAAACTTTAAATCTTTAGAGCACTCACTGTATCCTTTTGTGTATCCTTTGGCTTTAGATATGTACGCGTATTTTTGTTTGCCTTTTGGCTGGATGCCTGGCCCGATGACTCTGCTCCTTGCCCAGTTCTGGAGTATCTGAATTGACTTTTGTTGCCAGTTGGCAGCAACAGCGGACACCAGATCCCAAGAGTCAACACGACAATTATTCGGTAAATGTCATTAAAATATTTCACTTATGTTAGTTCAAAAAATTAATTGATAGAAGTGGATATTTTCAACACAACCTATGCAACAATGGGTTCTGAAATGGGTTCTGGGATCTTGGAGATCTCACTTTGTTGAATTCTGGTAGTTTTTAGAAAATTTCATTTATTTGGCTTTATTACGATTTTAATTGCTTAATAATATTAGTAACTCATGCTAGAACAAAAGTCCATAAATAGTTGGAATTGTTACAGCTTTCTATTGAATATATTTTTTACGAAGTTTATGGATATATATTTTATATACATTTCCAAATAAAACACATTTTGAAATATGCCGCTTCTTTTATTTTTGCTATTTGATGGGCAGCACTGAAAATCTGTAGCCAGAGCGCCACAAAACTGTTTTGGCCATGTTGTGCTAGAGGGCGCTGTATTAGAGTGGCGCCACCTGTTACTCGATGTTATACAAATTTCTTAAATTTCATTTTGGTTAATATTAAGGCCAGATGTTAGCTCCTATAAAGGTTTTTTGCATAAATTGTTGGCAAAAAATATCTTTCAACGAAAGTTCACAAGTCTGGCAGCTTCTTTCTTACAGTGTTGAAGGTCGAGGTTGAAATTACAATGTTGGTCAACAAAATTTTATAAAATACAAATCCGTTATTTCAAGCAGGGCCAACAAGCCAAACAAGGTAATAATATGCTAAACAAAATATTTGGTTTGTAAAATCTATCAATCATCTTGAATCATTTTAATATTATTTATTTTTATTATTTATTAATATTATTTTAGCTTGTCATGTAGTTATGTTATAGCTTTTTAAATCCCCACCATGGCGCCAATTTAAACTCAAGAGCTTAATAAGTTCTATATTTTAAAATTCAATAAGTAGAATTATTTTAATTTTTTTATAAATGTAATGTTAAATGTAATGTTAAACATGATTATTCGTTTACCTCCCGTTGAAGCTTAGATAAAAACTTCCAACATTTAATCCGTGAAAGTCAATTAAGATCCTACAATTCAGGTTTTATATAAACTTGGTTTAAAAACTGCAAGTTCTAATGACCGTGTATTACTAGCATAATAAATTTTATATTATAAGTTAGTTAAACCTTATCGATCTCCGTCGATCATTTGGTTTTTGACGCATCTCTACCATTAATTAGTCAGCCCTAAAAATAACGGCACCATGAAGATGCACAGCAAGAGGAACGCAAAATGTTGGCGAAATAGGTTCGCGAGCTCCTCCAACGTAAACGGTTACAAAAAGCAAGCTAAGACCAACGTGTTGCCCCTGGCTACTTCCCCGAGCGAGGCTCTGACTGAAAAGTGCTGAGAAAGAGCGGCGGGCGGAGCTTTACGGGGAAAATGGCGCAACCGCCACCTGATCAAAACTTTTACCATCACCCGCTGCCGCACACACATACACACCCGCACTCGCACCCTCATCCTCACTCTCATCCCCATCCGCACCCTCATCCGCATCAGCATCCGCAACTACAGTTGCCGCCCCAGTTCCGGAATCCCTTCGATCTGGTGAGTTCATCCTTGGGTTTCAGCGGTGCGAGTGTAACCTATGATCCTCCGAAGCTTTTCGATGAGCGGACGGGTGCCATCAACTACAACTACATACGTCCCTATCTGCCCAACCAGATGGCCAAGCCAGGTGAGCTCGTAACGCACGCAGAATCCTATATCCCATTCACCAGACATGTACCCCGCAGAGGAAATGCCCGACTCCCTGGTGATGCGGCGACCACGACGCACCCGCACCACCTTTACCAGCTCCCAGATCGCTGAGCTGGAGCAGCACTTCCTGCAGGGACGCTACCTCACCGCCCCCCGGCTGGCTGACCTGTCGGCCAAGTTAGCCCTGGGCACGGCCCAAGTGAAGATCTGGTTCAAGAACAGACGGCGCCGTCACAAAATCCAATCGGATCAGCACAAGGACCAGTCCTACGAGGGCATGCCCCTCTCGCCGAGCATGAAGCAGGCGGACGGAGATCCGCCCAGCTTGCAGACGCTTAGTTTAGGCGGTGGAGCCACGCCCAACGCCTTGACACCCTCGCCCACCCCCTCAACGCCCACGGCGAACATGGTGGAGCATTACAGCGAGTCGTTCAACGCCTACTACAACTACAATGGAACGCATGTGCATGGACAGGGCCAGGCCAGTGGGCATCGCCACATGCACGCCCAGTATCAGAATGCTGCGAATGGTGGAACACCCAACGGGGGCCAGTTCTTTCCGCAGCAGCATCAACATCAAGCACAGCAACAGCAGCACCATCTCCACCAGCAACAGTTGCACCATCACACCAACCATGGACCGCTCCACATGCAACAGCAGCAGCAGCAACAACAACAACAGCAGCAGCAACAGACGGCGGCACAGCAACAACAGTACCAGCATTTTGACTTTCCTCAAAAGCCAGCCAGCGCCTGTCGCGTCCTGGTGAAGGACGAACCGGAGGCCGACTACAACTTCAACAGCTCGTACTACATGCGCTCGGCTCTGTCTGGCGCCACTGCCGTTGCCGTAGCTCGCGGCGCTGCCTCGCCCGGCTCTGGCTCCGAGGTCTACGAGCCATTAACTCCCAAGAATGACGAGAGTCCCAGTCTGTGTGGCATCGGCATCGGCGGACCGTGCGCCACGGCCGTTGGCGAGACGGAGGCGGCCGACGACATGGACGATGGAACGAGCAAAAAGACGACGCTACAGGTGAGGCTATGCATATATAACGTCTAAGACCATGTTCCTCAGCGAAATGATTTCCATGTCGCCAGATCTTGGAGCCTTTGAAGGGTCTGGACAAGAGCTGCGACGATGGCAGCAGCGACGAACTGAGCCCCGGACTAAGAGCTTTGTCAGGAACCGGAATTCGTGGCACAGCCTTTGCCAAGTTTGGCAAACTTTCGCCAGCGCAAGCGCCACCGCCACCGCCGCTGGGGATGGGGATGAGTGGGGGCGTGGCAATGGCCGAATCGAATCAATATCAATGCACGATGGATACGATAATGCAAGCGTATAATCCGCATCGTAACGCCGCAGGCAACTCGCAGTTCGCCTACTGCTTCAACTAGGCCTGGACGAGCGGCTGTCCCAGAGAGTTATGCTAGCCCTAAGTTAATCCTGATTGTACAAAGAACCAAGTGATTGTAGATATCTACGCGTAGTAAGTTAGACTTAGTCGTAAGAAAATTGTAAATTGTCCTTAGTGATGTTCTATGTGCTAGCATATTAGGCAAGCCGTCTGGGTTTCAAAGCATCCTTTTAGTGATTACCCTTTGAATTAAAATTTTCCCTGCAACACGTTCATCGCCTCCACCGCTTCTGGCTGGGTGTTCCATTAAAGCCCAGGAATACCCAGTCAGACATAGTGGAGGCTTTAATGGGCTTGAACGTCTTCCGGGGAAAATGATATTAGAATTTTAATTTTCACGCCAGCAAGTAAGTCCTGTCTGGAACAACTTGGCATAGCTAAAAACTGTACTAATCGAAGTGGAAAATGTTTCTCTTGGAGGTAATCAGACTACCCGATTACCTCCTGAAGATCGAACATTTAAAAAACGATATTCGATAAGATATTTTCAATTTCTATGCTATGCCAAAGAGTCTGGCACAGTCCAACATTGGCACATTCTTGAATCGAGAATCGTGATCAAATAGTTGTTTATTAAAGTGCCGACCACTTGTTCCATCTTCAATGACTTATTTATTGTCTTTGGAAGAAATTAAATTAATTTTTTATCCACTTTAGTTGCTCTGAAATCTATTTAAGCTTCATATTTTAAAAGTGCACTATTTAATGTTATAACGAATAAGTTTTATGTAAATCATGAAAAACAATACTACTTGAATATATGGTTTCCAAAATAGTCACTCTCGGTTTTCTGTTCTCTCGCTTTTCGTCCTGGTACAGGATGAAAGAAAACTGTAGCTGGTTTTCCCGAAAATCTTATGAATTTAAAAACTTTATGGCACATACTCACACATGCTGGCCATAAAATATGATTCGCCATATTTCCGCGAATTGCCGCGAATCATAAAACTCTTGAGCCAGCTGCCTGTGTTGGTGTGAGTACCTGATCCTGCCGACCCTACCTCGTCCGCTATCTCGTCCTGGGCCGCGCTACTTAGGTAGGCACTGTACGGGCGGCTATCGCGCTCGCCCGCAGGCAACTTGTTGCCTTTATTTTCTTTGATATAAATTATGGAAAATCCAGAAAACCAAAACGTACTCTACATGAACGAATGTCGATTGGGTTTCTCCCATATCGGGAACTTTTATTGATCTTGCTCCTTGGCGCGAACAAATGGGCGCGTTTTAGAGGTGGATTATCGATGGGTTGGGTTTTGGGAAAAACCAAATCAAACCATTCTTACATTTCATAAGATTGTTTAGCTGAATACCTGAATACTAATATCTGATAATTTATAGTTTTTTTAAACAACCTAACTATATCATAATTTAATCTTATAAACCCTTTTCAGGCTCTATAGATTTTAAATGTATCCTTCTAAAAGTTGGACTATTTTTCCTCCCAAAAACTCCCAAATATTTGTAAAATATTTAAAATTTATTTAAATTCTTCTCCTCAACTGTACCACAGATATTCCGAAAAATTCCATTAGATTTCCCTTCCCTGACTTTTCCTTTGTTCCAGCTTGTTTTTAGCGGATTCCCAGAAGGAGCAAATCCGATAGCGCCAGTAATAAAATTTGCGAACAATTTCGTAGTCCTGGGACAGAGTACAAAAGGACAAAGGGTCTGAGGCAGTGAAGGACCGCGACGGTTTTGCATTCGCCGCGACGGAGACTGTAGCTGCTACGAAGTATCCTGGCTGCTGGTGCTGTGCGACAACAAACAAAGTCATAAACGGTCCAAATCGAGAAGAGTATCCTTTTTTCGCAGCGTTGCTTTCATTGCATTATGAGGATAATTGCGGACGTCGAGCGACCAAAAGCCGCGACAACAGCCTCGCTGGTCGGTTTCACTTTCAGCGCCGCCACCACTGTGTCTCCTGGCAACAGGTGCTACAAGTTGGACAACAATCGGTGCGGATCTCCGATCATCATCCGCCTGTCTACCTGGCGAGACTCCTTCTCCGCCAGGACCCCGGGAACTGTCTCACGTAACGCCAAATCCTGGCAGGGATTGCGATCGAACCAGCCTCTAGATTGCCCATTGCCTTGGCTAGTCGTCGCGGTGCCAGTCGGCTAGTCGCCAGCTACGAAGGGATTTATGGCTCGCGGGTTTAGGCAAATTTTTTTCGCAACCGCACTTCTGACCTGACCTGCCGGGCTTGGCCTCTACCTAAAGGACACGTATATAAAGGTCCGTGTTTGCTTAGGACAGCAGATCATTCCAATTTTGACAGCTCAGTGGACAGCATCAGCAGATCAGGAAGTGAACGATATGTCATCCGTAATGCATTACTATCCAGTGCACCAGCCCAAGGTTGCCCAGTACCCGGTAGCTCCATCCATGGCCAAATACAACGATGTAAGTACTGAGAGCCTTGGTTACATTGAACAGCCAATTAATTTTATTTGTATCCTTTTTATAGTTGCTCTATGGACATCATCATCACGCCGCAAATCCCATCACCTTGCCGCCCACCTATAGCCAGATAAACACCAATCCCACCACCTTCAATGATCACTCCTCTCAGCAACAGCTCCTTCAGCATCAACAGCAGCAGCAGCAAGTGTCCTCCGACGAGAACTTGCCCTCCCAGCCCAGCCAGGACTCTCAGAGGGTGAAGTTGAAGCGTTCGCGCACTGCCTTCACCAGTGTCCAGTTGGTGGAGCTGGAGAATGAGTTCAAAAGCAACATGTATCTGTACAGGACTAGAAGGATAGAGATCGCCCAGCGATTGTCTCTGTGCGAGCGCCAGGTGAAGATCTGGTTCCAGAACAGGCGCATGAAGTTCAAGAAGGACATCCAGGGACACCGCGAGCCCAAGGCGAGTGCCAAGCTGGCTCAGCCGCAAGCGGAGCAGAGTGCTCATCGTGGAATAGTGCAGCGATTGATGTCCTATTCCCAGGATCCCAGGGAGGCAGCCGCAGCTGAGAAGCGCCCCGCCATGGCTGTTCCTCCAGTTACTCCCCAGCCAGCTTATGTGCCAGCCAAGATCAAGGCGCCAGCTATGCCTTCCAGTGTGTCTAACAACAATAACAGCATGTGCTCCAGCTCCGACCTGAGCGAGATTTTGGAGCATCTGGCTCAGACAACAACCGCACCCACCACTAGCCTGACCAATCCCGGAGTCACCGCCAATTCCGGAGCGAGCTCGGGCCATTACTCCTACAACGTGGATCTGGTGTTGCAGAGCATCAAGCAGGACCTGGAAGCAGCCGCCCAGGCTTGGTCCAAGTCCACCACGGCCACCCAATCCTGGCCAGTCAGTGCCCAAAACCAAATCCCCTCAAGCGCTGTTCACACGGCTCCTTCTATGAATCTATCGTGGGGCGAACCAACTGCCAAGTCCAGGAAGCTGAGCATCTCGCACGTGAATCCCTGTGCCACAGGCTACAATTACACCAACTAATTTTTATATTAATCTTTTTATATTTTTTTAAAATTAAGTTTTACGTTTAATCTCAGTTAGAGCTAAGCGAACGTCTCTGGCATTTGGACGCAAAAATTCCCAACAATCTCAGTGACTTAAACTCATGAAGATAATCAAATAATTGATAAAAATACGATTTTTTTTTAAATATAACTATGCATGTTATAAACTTATATTATAAAATAAACGAAAAAAAAATAAAAAAAAAGATTCTGGAAAAATTAATTATAAAAAGAAAAATATCTAGTCAAAAGTTTAGCAAACTTCTCTCGGAGTCCTTGCTGCTAACTTTCTGCTCTAACAGACTCAACTTTTGTAACAGTTTCTCCCGTCATCAATCCTTTCCAGATCCTTTTTTCCACTCCCCTGCAAAGTGGACACTTGGCTGGGCAAATAACGAAACCAAAAGGATGGGGTGGAAGTGGGAAAATAGCAAGAGAGAGAGTTAATTTTTACCATTTAGCCAGTGTGTCCCAGTTGTCTTCGGTTTCACTTTTGCATTTAATGTCCCATTGCGGGCGACTTGAGGTCAAGTCGAGGAATTTCCATTGCATTGCCCATCTATTAGGGCCCGAGAAAAGTGTCAACCGCATTAACTCGGACAGGTCCAGCCCCATTCTTTTCTGCTCCGGATGCGGATATGTGGCCAGGCCCAGTTTCTCGGTCTCGGACTCGGCCCGCCGGTCCAGGTTGGGTTGAGCGGTCATCTTGAGCGGTGGAGTGTTAGGATTTGATTTATGGACATTTAACCGCACACATTACTTGCTGCTGGCTGCGGTGGCTGGCTAGCGTCTTGCTGCGCGGAAATGCGACACTCAGCTCCAAGGAATTTCCACCAGCCATCCGACATCCATCCCCTCGCTCCATGCCGGCCCGCCCAGTGGTGTGGTCGGATGGTGTGGATGTGTGGCAAATTGCTTCCCCTGGGAGGAAATTGTCGCTCGCACTTGCCACAGCCAAAGGACTTGCTGAATGTGCACTGAAAGAAATATTATTGTAATTTGAAAACAAAATATGATTCATTTTCAAAGCCAAAAATCTCTCAAAACTATTAAAAATCTTAAATTAGTATTTTATTTTCACTTTTCCAACTACTTTATCATTATTATACTTTTCTCCAAGTGCAACCATGTGAAAGTCTCAGGGCCTAGGGGGAGGTCCTTTCTTAAGGGGTGGATCCTTGGAATTTTCATGCGCATTGTTGACATTTCCGGACATGTGGTCCGGTTCGCTTCGGATCTGGTTTGCTTGGAGCATGTCCTCCACATGTTCCGCGCGTTTCGGCTGCTGCCATAATGAATATAGATGCCTGATTCGGGAAGCGTGGGCGTGGCTAATCGCCGGGCAATCAGAGGCAGCTAATCAAAGTCGCATAAAAAGCCAACAGCAGGAGCAAGTATAGTAGGCGCTCTCCGCAGCCCAGCTTCAATTACGCGAAATGCCAATGTAATAAACATGTCCAACAGCACACAGATTGTTCCCATTGTTCGGCATCCAGTTAGCCGATTCCCCAGCTCAATCATTCGCTCGGCGGCAACATTGCGATTTTATTAGCCGCAGTTTTGGATTCCGGAGCTACGATGGCCCGAGGCGGAAAGCCGGATACTGTTGCCTTGATGACACTGACATTGCCGCAGTCTTGGCCTGGTCATAACAATAAATTCCGCAGCCGCAGCGGAGGCTGGGCTGGAAAAACATTTCAAATTGTTTCTTGTTAATTAAATTAAATATTCACTTGGCTGTCGCCCTTCCAACTACCCCCACACCCCCTGTGCCAGCCGCAGCGTTTTGTAATTAGATTGAATCTATAATTTTTATAGCTAATCGCCTTTTGGGCGCTTTTGGCTTACAACCCGCAATCCCACGGCCCGTGCCATTTGCAATGAATTTTGAATTCGCGGCCAGGACGCGACACCCAACTGCTCGGGAATCCTTGCGACAGCCGAGCGAAATGTATTTTGTGTGCAAATGAAATGGCTTGGCAGGACAATCCGCTCTGCGTTTGCCGGGTAACTGTACGAGTTAATTAACAGTTTTTATACCCTTGCAAAGAATATTCTGAATTTTGTCCAAAAGTAGCCCAGGGTTAGGCCGTCTATCGAGCACACGCGAAAATTATATCTTTGTCATTATTTATCCTTTTCCCAAGCGGAATACCTTGAACCTTTTTTAGATCCTTTCTAATATCAAACAGTCTGCATAAAAATCTTCGAACGAATTATTTTATAGATTTTTGGTCCAATTTTCTGTAGGATCCCCCTCAAAATGTGGAAACTGCATGGGACGGACAATGTGGCCCACTGTCGGCTCCATATCTTTGCCAAAACACATCCGATTCTCAAGCGGAGTATCTTAAACGATTTGTACATCGATTCTCCGTCAATCTGCATTTAAATCCTGGATCGAAATATTTTTTAGATTTTTTGTCCAATTTTCTGTAGGATCCCCTTCAAAATGTGGAAACTGCATGGGGCGGACAATGTGGCCCACTGTAGGCGCTTTATCTTTGCCAAAACACATCCGATTCTCAAGCGGAGTATCTTAAACGATTTGTACATCGATTCTCCGTCAATCTGCATCTAAATCCTGGAACGAAATATTTTTTAGATTTTTGGTCCAATTTTCTGTAGGATCCCCTTCAAAATGTGGAAACTGCATGGGACGGACAATGTGGCCCACTGTCGGCTCTATATCTTTGCCAAAACTCATCCGATTATCAAGCGGAGTATCTTAAACGATTTGTACATCGATTCCCCACCAATCTGCATCTAAATCCTGGAACGAATTATTTTATAGATTTTTGGTCCAATTTTCCCTTCAAAATGTGGAAACTGCATGGGGCGGACAATGTGGCCCACGGTGACCGCTATATCTTTGCCAAACCACATCCGATTCTCAAGCGGAGTATCTTAAACGATTTGTACATCGATTCTCCGTCAATCTGCATCTAAATCCTGGAACGAAATATTTTTTAGATTTTTGGTCCAATTTTCTGTAGGATCCCCTTCAAAATGTGGAAACTGCATGGGGCTGACAATGTGGCCCACTGTGGGCGCTATATCTTTGTCAAATATTGTCAGATTCTCAAGCGGAGTATCTTAAACTATTTGTACATCGATACTACACAAAACCCTGTCTACCCTTTCTCAATTATCCTCTTTATTGTTATAATTGCATGGGAAGGAAAATATGGCGCCAAGCCATAGCCATTTCGCTTTTGTGTTTTGAAATAGAATCGCTCTTGATATAAATCTAGTTTACTTCTTATTTGTTTACCAATTTTAAAACGGGTAAATTCTCTATATGAAAACAATATTTTTAACATCAGATCATGAAATTTGTTCAGGCAAGCTCCATTTTCCGCTGCTACGCCACCACCCACATCTCTGATTTTGGAGCTCAATTTGGATATTTTTGGCACGTTTAAACGTTATGACATTTCACAGACGTGTTAGTCCCTCAACGCCACCAATATGGCCAACACCTGTCGTATAAACAAATCGTGCAGCGCCAGAAAAACTTTCCGTTCATTCTACATATGCCTGGCTTGGGGTTGTCCTGTTTTGGGTCCGCAAAAAATATGCATATATAGTGAACAGCAGGCACAGGAAACTCTTCTTATTTTGTATTCCATGGAAGATTGTGAATCCGTGAAAAAAATCACTTCAAAATTTGAATGCCAATTGCGCAGAAGAGGGGAGTGGGTGGTGTAACATCCCAGCCCCAAAATAGAATTCTTGGGCGTACAATGACATTTTTGTTGTACCTTTCGAAGTAAGGAGCTTTTTGTAAATTGGGGTCGTGGTCCGTAATGTTTTTTCAAGCATCTGTTGCTTGGTTTTTGCATTTATTTTATCCTCATTTAAGGTGGTGTAATTTAGCAAAAATAAGTTTGTAGTCCCGGAAGTAAAATAACTAAAATAACTTAAATCCTTTTCATCTACGTGTTCATACGTTTTATTTGCCAACTCCCCCACCCTTGAAAGGGTTCGCATTTCATGGGTAATTCGATCAGGCCCTCAACCCTCTCCAACAGCTGATGGGCAGCATATGCAAGTGACCTCCCATCTGTAGGGTTGGGCCGTATTTATGGCCCGATGGCTGGTATATTTTTCATCGGTCTAAAACCCATAATTAAATTACGTGAAATTCATTTATAACAATTACGTCGAAATGGCAATCTATGCTGATGATGCCGCCAGGCGGCAAGGAGCTGCCACAAGGAGCGTTACCGACTTTAGCCTAACCAATGGAAACCCAAACGAATTTCGTGCGGAATAAAAAATGCGGTGCGTCATGTGAGCAATTTGGTGTCGTTGTCGTTTGCCCATTTGCTGGCAGGAATGGTGCTACAACCAGTTCAGGCTCCTTTTGCGGCACTGCAATTATTTATTCCCGTGCACTTTGTTTCCTTCCCTGACCGCCGATACCCTCTCTTCTTGTGCAACCGAACCTGGCGCTTAAGCATGGCCATGTCCGGTTGGGGATAGTGTGTGTAAAGTGTGTTTGTGTGTGTGTTGGCTCCTAAATGCTTGGCACACACGACACAGACTCATATCCGCCACCCAGCTCTCACCATCCAGCTATCCTGCCTCCCTGTCTCTCTCTTCCTGTCCTACTCCTGCGAATGCAGGTAATGGGCCAGCGACATGCACTTCCAGGTGAGGCAATGGCGTAAGCGGGAGGGACAAGAAAAAGAGTAAGTTCCACTTACAAAAAGATTTCTCAAAGAGATTCATAATATTTAGAGTTAAAAAAAATATTTAATCATATTTTTTTACAATTTCAAGACATCAGATGAACTTGAAATTTATCATTAGTATGATTATTTTTAAGGGAACTCTACTAAACCGCAAGACACCTCTATTTTTCCACGTGTTTGGTTAATGTTTTGATGGACAGGGGCTTTGAGGGTAGCGGTTGAGATTGCGACTCTACTATGATTAGATGCCATTATGTTTTATAGTCTATAATTGATCCTTTGAGCCACGCTGAGCTTGGCATGCATTTGTGCATTTCTTTATCTTACAAATTATATGAGATTAAATGAAAAGTAATGTGAACGTGAGTATGAATATGGCTATCAGCGAGTGTTAGTACCAGTGCCATAGCCATAGCCAGTGCCAGCCAGCGTGTGTTTGTCTACACCCGTAATCATGTAAACGATTCACCGCAAATGACTGGCAAAAAAAAAAAGAAAAACCAGTATCACGATAAACATTTTTGATGAAAACAAAAAATCAAGCCATTATTTTTTCAAATCATAAACCGCCAATCTATCGATATGTTTTAACTGTTTCTTTAAATACACCTGCCGAATCGCTAGGCAACCGCTAGTTGGTTAGAGCCAAAAAACAATCCAACCCCTAGTTGCCAACGTTTGCTCAGCTGGTAAACATTTTGAATAAACAAAGTGAATAAACGGCAAATCGAAAGCAAACATTAGCTTGAATCCTTTTGGATCCTTTTCTAACTGAAATCATGTATTCATTGGAACACCCACAAATTGATGAAAGCTTCTTGGATTCCGAGTCCGCAGTTGAGGAAGTTGTCAAAATACTTGAAAGTCTTCAGAAGCGGAAAGAGTAAGTATTAATTGGCTTAAAAAATAATATATTTTAACTTTATTTTTAGAGGGGAAGAGGAGGAGGAAGAACTAGTTGAAAAGAACTTCATTCCAAAGGCTACAACTGAAGATAACTTTATAATAACCGAACGGTCCAATGGCACGAATCCTTCGGTGCCAAAGGAACCTTTACAGAAGGATAAATCAAAGCGTCCCACCTTCACTCCAGGGGATAGACAAAAGGATAGATACCCTTTTATGCGACAGGTGGACATGAATCTTGAGGAACGCTCCAAGGCCCGCTTAGAACGAGAGCGGGTGGCTCAGAACTTTCGAAAGTAAGTAACTTATTCTATTTATTAATCGTATTCATTGATTTCTATTTGAAGATTGGGAAACGCCGAGTATCGTCGCGGAAATTATGTCACTGCTATGCAGATGTACTCGGAAGCCATCGAAGATATCCGAGATAGTCATATCCTTTACATAAATCGAGCTCTCTGTTTTATCAAGTAAGCTAACACTTTTTAAACTATTAAATATATTTAATATAAATATTATGAATCATCAGATTGGGTAAATTCAAGCGAGGCATCGTGGATTGCGATTTCGTTCTAAACAAGCTGGATGAGAAGAATCTAAGAGCTTGGCTGTATCGAGCCATGGCCTACAAAGGCCTTAGCGATGAGGCCAACTTTGAGACCTGCGTGAAATATGCCCGAAAATTTAATTCCAAGCAGATGGAGTTTATTGATGAGTTCCTGGAAAAGCTGAAATCGGAAATGTGACTTTTAGGATAATTTATGCTCTCAACATAATAAATACTTATTTAAACCACATTTGATATTATTATTCTCTTCTTAATCTCATTGAGCCACCCATTTTCAGCTTTAAACAAAAGCCTCGCATTTATGTTTTAAAATTTACCACAAACCCTTCGCCACAAAAACTTCAAGTGTTGTTTACATATGACAGCCGGAGTCTCGTGTTTGGTAGCTCAACTCTTTCGATTCCGTTCCAATGCCATTCAATCGAAGTCAGACACCCAGGGCACATCCTCTGCTCGGCTGACAGGCTGCTCCCCCCTCCAGCCAGCCCTCTCCGCAACCACCATCGGATGAAGGCAAACAATTCGATGGCGGTAATCAATCTTCCTTCACTCTCTGCCAGCTGACAGCTCCGTGGTGTAGAGTCAAATTGCGATCTTTGTTTGTGCCGGGTCCGGGTTACGGGCTAGGACAGCGGTCCGTAGACGGGAGACCGTATAGCAACGAGCTGGCACTCAGCATTGGCATGTCTGGACACTCAAAATAATACCATAGATTAAGTTTTGGGACTTATTTAAAAGCTCAAACCAACACACCTAAGGCAGTACAGACCAAATAGTCAGTAAATGTAATGCATAAATATTTTTTCAAGTGCAGTGGACTGGAGCGGGTGGGGGCTAGCTGTTCCATTTATGCGTGTCAAAGGTTGCGTGGCACAGGCGGAGGGCGACAGATTGAAGCCGAGGCAGGCGACACAAATGTTGTACTTGTCACGGTTGTTGCGGTAGTTGCATCTTGTACTTGGGCGGGTTGAGGTTGTGGGTGGATGGGCTGGGTGCTGGGTGTTAGATGTTGGGGCGGGAACTCCAAATGAGTCGTTGTCCCTCTGAGTCGGCACAAAATTCTTATCCACTCATTAATCCTTTCCATTTAACACAATTATCTGACAGTTGGGTCTCCATTTTATTGCATCTGAACAATAGGAAAAGGCCAAATATACCTAAAATATAGTATATAGACATGTATCGCATCAATCAATTGTTTTTCAGCAATTCATGGATGTTTTTACAGCTATTTTGGGTTTTTAGGCAAACCAATCAAGTGAAAATATATCAATTAGAAAAACATTAAGCCAACGCTGATCAGGATAAGATCAATATAATTGTCCATTTCGGATGGGAGTAATGTTCATATGAGCGCATACATGAATAATATTATTTTTAAAAACAAAATAAAAAAGGTCATACTTGTGAATTCATTTCTCATTCGTAACTTTATCCATTTGTTGAACAATTTATTTATGAAATATATCCACTCACACACTCCCCTGATAGCAAAACTTTATCGATAATGAAATCCTACAAGTTTCTATTATTGGCATAATCAAATAACTAATAAAAAGAGACGACTCTGTGACAGCTGACGATGAAATATGGTTCACAAAACATGGAAAATCTAATATGATCCAAGTGTCCTCATCCTGCTCCACTTTCATGTGTCACACACGACACGCTGGCCGAGATGGAAGAGCTGCAGAAAATTTCAATATGCTGGAAATTACTTTATGATGTGATGACACCAATTTATCTGAGCCAACATTGAGCTGGAGCCTGCCATGTTGTCCACGAAATTGTCCTGGCCAAATGGTGCTCATTTTGGCTTTGTATTTTAACCAGCATAGTAGAGTATAAGTTGATCAATTCACGTGGACTGAATTTTAAAGAGCACTATGCATAAACTACAAACTCAAGGATAAGGGAATCTTCTCGACAGCTTGCTATACTGGATTATTGGATATCCTAAAACTCAGATCAGATCATCTCCTCAGCCATTCCTCTCTAAGTTGGACTCCGTATCCCAAGAATATGCCAGATCCAGGGAGCGTGTTATTTTGAATAAGCCAGAA
The DNA here is from genome assembly GCA_035047585.1 of Drosophila monieri. NCBI lineage: Eukaryota > Metazoa > Arthropoda > Insecta > Diptera > Drosophilidae > Drosophila > Drosophila monieri. The sequence continues at coordinate 107,190 of JAWNPJ010000115.1, read as the reverse complement.
CAATCGTAAATCTATGCCGTGTAGCACGTAGCCCAGGTCCGGGGATATATCTGATTTTATAGCGGGTGATTGGATTAGCTTGAAGTAACGGTGACGCTCTTTTTATGGCCAGGGATCAGGGTCAGGACAGCCATGATCCCCTTCGGTTGCTAAGCAGGTAGTTCAACCCCTAGATATTCATAACTGGCTTGGAAAACCCCGGGGAAAACCAACAGAATTCCGTTCATAGTAGTTATCTACCTGATTAGCAGGATTGGGGTTTCGCAAGCCTGCTTTTAAGCTATAAAGACCTTGAAAGGTTTAGAAGATGGAATATGCGATGGAGGGTCTTCTAGGTGATTCTTCTGAAGGGGATGGCAGGCACACACTCACAGGTAACTATATAATGTTTAAAATATTTGGTTATTCTTAATATTTTTACTAATTTAAATTTTAGTTAAGATCAATAAAATTATACTACACATAGATAATACTAATTTTAAGCACTTTAAAAAATATCATAAAGCAGTTAAGACATAACACAAGGACCTCTATTACTCACAAAAGGTATCGGGAAGCGTCTCCAGACTTCATAAGATCATAATTAAATAAACAAAACGCCATCAGGACTCACGCCACCGTGTCGCTATGAAGAAACTTGTGACACATCCTGGACGCTCTTAGCCTGGCCCAAGGAGACGCGACACCTACCAGGTCAGGCCAGACTAGCCGGCTGCCAGCTCGGAAGTCTCGCCGTCGGGACAGGTAGGAACCAATACGATCCGATTCGGTACCTAAAGCATCGGTATATAAGCAAATGATGGGACTTCAGTGACATCTAGTTAAAAAATACACCTCCTAGCGAACAGAAGCCTCTCCAAGTTCATCAGCAACCATGTTCTTTATTGAAAACGAAAACGTTTTTGTTGAGAATTCGTTGATCAGCGACTTTGTGGTAGGTTTTTAAAAATAAATTATTTTTAGCTTATATATTAATTAAAAATTAATTTATTATAGATGCAACCCTGTGCTGATTTAAACATGGAAGCTATACCATTGGCCCCCACGAAGTCCACGGATAAATGCAAGAGATCTCGGACAGCCTTCACCAGCCACCAACTTATTGAGCTCGAAAGGGAATTCCATGTCAACAAGTACTTGGCCCGAACTCGTCGCATCGAGATAGCCCAGCGTTTGAAGCTGACGGAAAGACAAGTCAAGATCTGGTTCCAAAATCGTCGCATGAAGTCTAAGAAGTTGGCCAACAAGCAAGTGACCAAGGGAATGGTTCCCATGACGCCTGCCCCGTCAAGCCAATCAATTGAAGATGTGTTTGATGATGGACTAATTGTGGAACGACTCCTCCAATATGCAAATACAAATGTCGAGACTGTCCCCTTGTCCCAAGACGTTCCTCCGATGCTGGAACAGGGTCAGATCACACCGCCATATCAAGAGTATGACTACCTCAACGAGTTTTGTTCCGCTCCCATGGACTTTTCCCAACTGCCCATCAACGGAATGGAAGCTAATTGGACGAGTAATTGGTTTGATATTGAGCCCACCATTCCAGTTCCTCAAAACTCAGCCGAGCTTATTCCCAACGCTTATGAATTGGACCAATATAACAAGCCATTTGTCCCGAACTTGTGTTGGGAGACGAATAGTTCGGCCTCGGGGTCCACTACGTCGGAGGAGTACCTTGAAGTAGACTACGATTTTATTCAGAACTTGTTAGACTTTTGAAGCTGCTTAGACACTAAAAATCTGTTTCTAAATCTGTAAATAAGACAATGGAAGTTGACTTAAATTGTATTATAAACTTTAATTATAAAAAATATTAAAAACTACAATATATCTTCTAACTTATTTGGGGAATCAGTTGGTGGAATTGGCCTGGAGGGAAAGCCAGAACTGACTGGTTGTAACAGAGTCTGCCTGAACCTACATATTGGCGAAACAAATCTCACCTGCGCGCATGTGGCAACATTTTTACACCTGTAGTGACATTCGGGTGCATTAATATCCGCACATAATTACACGCTTTTGCCGTGGACTGCATTGAGTGGATTCGAGAATGCAAAAAACGGGCAAAAGCAGGGCGAGAGTGAGGTCTGGGGATGTGGGGGAAAAAAGTTGGCTAAAAAGCAATGCCACCAAGATTGACAACGTGATGGTTAGACAAGAGAAGAGACGCTCAAAACAAAAACTGCGATGAGCAAAGCAAAATGTCAAAAATACCCAAAAGCCAAAAAACAGCACCCTGAGAGAGAGAAGAAACTGTGTGGAGCTTGGACTTTTTTATTTTCTTGTTGTTTCGGTTTTTTTTTTTTGTTGGTACTGCTGCTAGAGCTGGGGCTGCCGCTGCTGCGGAATGTGTAAATAACAAAAACCAAATAAATTCCGTCACAAGCAACACGTTCGCTTTGGAAATGGAAAAAAAGCAAGTGAGGCAAGAGCAGCAGTGGCAGAAGAAACCGCTGCGGAAATGACAGCCAAAGATACAAAAGCCACGCGGCGACACGACCGCAAAGATACAAAACGCTGGCCCGCTAACCAATCAGCGCCTCGGAGAGTTGTGCGCCTGTGTGCGTGAACTCCACCCCCCTGAATGGCCAGGAGTAATGGCCATAGTAACCAGTTTCCAGCCGCCTACGGCGCATGTGTCGGCCGGGCGGCAAAAAAAAAACATGTGATGGATGCGGTGCGGTGGCTGTCGCTTTGGCCACTCCTTGCGAACGGGTCCAAAATCCCAGAGGCAGCGCGTTCAGTGCGTTCGGTGCTATTGGATGGAATGGTTGTTGGTTGGTCTCCAGCTCTCGGGCCCGCACGAAGCTCTCAAGAAGCTCTCCGTCTCGCTCTTCCCCAAAATCGCTGTTCGGTGGCCAAACAATAAGAATATTTAACAAAATAATATAAAATTTTATGAAATAATATTTGAATATTAAACTTAAAAAATTTGACAAACTGGAACTCAAAGTGCAACAACAATCATTGGTGCAATCGAATAAAAACACCTCAAGAAAAACCGGTTCTGCGCACCTCCAGCTAGCCGAGGGCCAGAAAGAGACAGCTGGCGCCTAAGTGACTGTGCGTGTGTGTGTGTGTGAGTGGAGAAAACTATCTCGGACAAATTGCAAGAGCGGTGTAGGTGTATGCGTGTGTGGCCATTGCAACGATCGCAGCGACTCTACAAACTCTACACATTACGCATACGCACCGTGGTACAGTGAGTACTTGGGACTGCCATTATCGGGCGTTATCGCCACATTGTTGTTGCCGCCTCTGGTGGTTGTAAGTGCAGCGCATTTCTGCCATTCTGCCACTCTGCCGCTCTGACGTTCTGTTTTGGCCTTTTCGCGTCGCCATGGCTGCCAAAGGTGTGTGTTGAACTGAAAAGAGCAGCGCGAACCCCAAACTGTCGTCGCTCGCAGCACTTGATGGTTGAGTAAACACAACGGTGGCCATATTTGTGTTCATATCTGTGCGGAGCTGCCTGGTTGCCGTCGCGGTTGTCGCCTCTTTACGCGGCCCAGAGATAACCCGTGACACACTAAAGTTCTACGCAAAGCCCGCATCGCGAAAGTTGTGCCGGTTAAAAGCAAACAACAACAAAATACAAATAAGAATGGTTAAGCCACCTCGTTAATTGTGAACAAGTGCAGACAATAGTGAAATTTGTGACCAAGTGCTGACAATAGTTTAAAATTCTCCACAAAAAACAAATAAAAACTAAAACTTTAATCGTGTAACCTTCTCGATCAAGAGAAAATGGTAGGCAATGATTTCAGTTTATAAAAAAATACAACTTTTATTTTATGATCTTAAATCCGATATGAAAAATGTAATTTTGCAAATGAAGCTTAATAGATTTTCTATTCTTTGTAATACAAAATTAAAGAAAGGATATTCAATCAAGGTTATTGATATATGTAGATATCACTATCTATCACAGGTATTGATTCAATGCCTGTTATATCTGTTAATTTTTTAATAATCGGACCAAACTTGCTTGCAAAGATCCGTTGAGAATTAAGTCAAGTGCTTTGTTTTTCAATAAATAATAGTAAAAATAATAATAGTAAAGAAATAGTATTAATAATAGTAAAAACATTTAAGAAACTCTCAGGAAAAGCTTCTAAATTAAGTTTTTCAGATCAGGTATTAACAATAGCTTCATCTTTATTGCAGGTCGCCAAATTCCTTAACATTTAAAATTACTTAAAACTCAAAAAACCAAAACAAAAAACTTCAAAAAGTTGCAAAAGCAAGAAAGCCATGCAGGAGGTTTGCACCACTCTGAACACAACGGCGATGGGTACGCAAATCAAGTCGGAGTCGCCCCTCAATCCGCTGCAGGTGCAAACAGGCCAGACCTCGCTGCCAGTGGGTGGTGGATGCGGTGTAGTCGGTGGTGCTGCCGTCGTGGGTGGTGTGGTGGGAGTGGGCCAGCCCGGGGTCGGCCAGCAGGGGGCACCACCAGTGCCGGCGGTGATGCTGGTCAACAAGATGGCTCCGAACTGTGATAAACGGGCCGCGGACACGGCCTATTGGATGGCCGCCTCCGAGGGCGGATTCATCAATTCGCAGCCGTCGATGGCCGAGTTCCTCAATCATCTGAGCCCGGAGAGTCCCAAAATCGGAACACCTGTTGGCTCCGGCGCCATCGGCGGAGTGGGCGTCAATGTTAATGTCAATGTCGGGGTCGGATATCCGGTGGGCGTTGTCCCTCAAACGCCGGACGGCATGGACTCGGTGCCTGAGTATCCTTGGATGAAAGAAAAGAAGACATCCCGCAAGAGCAGCAACAACAACAATCAGAGTAAGTCCATAACGATATAGTACACTAAAAAAAAAAGATTAACTTGATCACAAGTTCATGAAAAGAAAGATCATATTTTTTGGAAAATGTTCGTATAATTTCGTTAAAGTTTATTTTAAATCGTAAATCTGAGAATTAAAAATTGATGTTAAATCAAAGATTTTTTCCCTGTGGACACAATGATATACGAAACTGTCATTAATCAAGAAATCAATGCAATTTACCTTGCATCAAATGAGGCGCAGCATGGCGGCGCCTTCGCAACTTCCCGTCCGGACTCCGTAGAAGGAGAACCCAGAACCCGACTGCCCATCCCTTTCCCACTCGATCACGCACTTGGAAAGGTTCGGCTCCTTTGATGGACAGCTCGGTCTGGTGCCGGCAAAGATCTGTTATTTGCGATCATTTGTAACAATTTTCGAGAGCAGAGCGGACCCAGCCAGACCAGACCCACTCTCTGGAAATGTTTCATTTATTTCCCTTCGCCGGCTCGGCTCGAATGTGTCGATTTCATTTGCGCAAGAAATAAGAAATACAAAAAGCGACGAGAAAAGTAAAAAAACAAAAAAAATAATAAATAAAATAAAAGTAAGAAAACTACAGCTGGGCCAGGGATCGAGGCAGCCGCATTTAAAATAAATGAGGTATCAAGGTTGCCCGACCATACGTTTTCCTGTCCAGGTTGCAGGGCCGGTATACCAGTTCCCCTTCGAAAACCCCTTTCCGTTCGCCCCTCTGAGCGATTGCAACCTGTTATTTGGGTTCATTTGTCAAAATATTTTTTCCTGTCCCCCTTTTTTTTTTCCTGCCTTCGATTGAGGGGGGAGTGCACGCAGACGAGGGAATGCCGTGTTGCACGTTGCAATTGCGAGCCTTCAGGCCTTAGGTGATGTTGTGGCACAGCACATACGTTCAAATTTCGTGTCTGTGGCTGGTGCACCATTTTAAAGCAGTGCCTCCCGTTCGCCATTTCTCCATTCACTCGCCCAGGGATATCATAAAATTCAGGGGCCTCGAGAGGAGCTATCCTGCAAGGGGGAGGATGGGTTTCAATTAATCACTCTATGTCTGACACATGGAGAGCAGTAGTCCTTCCATCAAAGGTATGTTTTAGAAGAAAAATTCTCAAAAATGTTTCAGTTATCTCAAAGATACCTATTCTAGCTGAAATACCACGTCTTCCTCCACTTCTCAAATGCAAATGCTTGTGGGATTTTGGGCACTGACTTAAACTAATACAATGCCAATTAATATTGGCCACACACTCCTCCGCCACACATCCTGCTGACAAATGAGCAGCACTAATCCCCTGAAAACAGTGTGTAAGTGTGTGTTTAACCGCCAAATCCCAACACGTGGCCAGTGCTGGCTAAACGAAACATGGCCCAGGAATTCCCCCGAGGGGAGAGACCTGAAAAATCCTCCTCCGAGTGTGAGTACGGGTCCGGGTCTGGTCTCCGGTTCGCCGGATCCCTGGTCTCCCAGAGAGAAAGTGAGCCAATAAATAGCGTGAAGCATTCCGAAGTGCCGACACTGTATCCCATTGAAGGGTCAATACATCTTTCTCGCCCATATAGGATAGACACACACTGGGTTCCCTGGGATCTGGGTGGGGAAGGGAAAGGGAAAGGCAACGACGGAAGGGACGACGACATGCTGAGCGATATGGATTACAAATGATGTTGTAAACGTCTGTCCAGGCGACCGTTTGTTTATCTCGGTGTGTGCGAAGTGGCCGTGGGTCTGTGTTGGTTTAACAGTTTAATTTGTTAATGTTGTCAAATTAATTCCTTGTCAAGGGGTAGCCGATCTAAATGATTCTCCGGATGGCTCTTCTCGACCAGCTCCCAAGGGAGCGGAAGATCGCATCGTGGGAGTCTAAAAAATACCAGTTATTTGAACATAAAATAATTATTTGAATCCTCCGCTTCAGAGCTCCATTATTAAATACTTTCTCTCCCCTCAGTAATCATAATCAAAACCCAGATTTCTTGGAAACACTCGTCCTCTGCCGCAAATTGTTTGCAACGCATCCTGAATTTTAATACGTTGCACGGAGCTTCGTGTGGATGCGAGTTAAATGGACCATGGGAATGGGGGTTTGGCACCAAAATTGTTTTGTTAGGCTGGTTGTAATAAACACACAGAACGGAGGCAATAAAACTTCCGCTGCGAAACAAGAAGTGATAATTAGGCGTAATGAACTGCAAGAAAAGTTTTTAATTGTCGTGCAGCATGTTTGCGTCAAGTATCTGCGAGATACTTGCAAGGATCTCAGCAGGAAGAGTGACTGAGTGGAGATTTCCCGCTAAACAGGCTGGGGGGTAAACCAATAAAAAACAATTTGACTTTGTTGGCCCCGTCTATTGAAAGGCGGCAATCCATTGGCAGCGCCATCTGTATCATCCACTCGAGTCCAATCCAAGCCTCACCCACCCCGCGACCATATGTTGCTCCATTGAGGTCCAACGCTGGTTCATCCAGGAGCAGCCTGGCTCGCGGAGGGGGTGGAAGGGTGGAAAGGCATAAAAAATGCGTGCGGCACGACTCGAAACTTACCCCCCGAGGATTACGATTATAACAAACCATTTATCATAATATTTATGTTGATGCGTTGTACTTTTTCTCAATGAAGGTCCCGCAGTCTGCCGGGATCAGGGCAACGGAGGATGGGGCCAGGTTCGCGGTGCCTTTTATTAATTTTATTTATGATGAGTCATTTGCACATTTATAATTTTAACCTTTACAGTTGAATTCATTCAAAACGAATCCAAAGTCAGGGGAGAGCGAAAGATAATAGAAAGCTAGGACCAGATTCCCAGGCATATCAAATGGATCAAGCATTAGGTTATTGATTTATCGTCATGGTGTGCTTGACATTAATGAACTTGTCATGTGATCATTTATGGATATAGTGGCTCGTTCTTAAACCCAATCAAAGATATCTAATTGAAAATAATTACCCTACAGATAAGAAACCCTTACCCATATCCTTTTAAAACTTTTTTAAAGCCCACTTAACCAGAAAAACTCCTTCGCCCAAGTGCCTCGAAAAAGGTAAATCGCGAATGCAATGAACTTGAAATCATGTCGCCGAGCATTAAATTAATTGGCGGCCGTCAAATAATTTTTTAGCACTAATTGCGCGTCAAACGATGAAAAATTTCCAGGGCCAGCGTCAAGTCAGGACTTGGATCTCGGCAGCCCCAAAAAAGGTAGCCCAAAGGTTTTTGGGCTTCTCAATTAATTGTTACGACTTTATTATGGAGATAAGTGTGTCTTGGCGTCTTGGGCCTGGCCAACAAAGGGTTCTAATTGGCAGGCGGCAGCCAGGATAATGCCAAGCAGACGTTTACGCCCCGAAGGGTTTTCCATATTTTTTTCTCTATTTTTTTTTGGTGGAACCTTCCTCCTCCCATTCCAACATGACTGTGAAAAAATCTGTTACGATTAGTTAAGCTCGAGCCAGCGGCTGGCCAAAGTACATTTTAAGATTATTATTTTCTACCACATTTTTTGGGTGGCTTTTTCGGTTTCTTTATCTGCAAACTTATTTGTCATTATATTTAAGGCGAAAAGGGGATTAAAACGTTAATGCTTGAGGTTACTCTGCTACGGTAAATAAAATAGAAATTCTGGGAAAATAAAAAGCTTTAAAATAACTGAAGACAGTTCCGATTCATTAAAAATCAATGGCGTTTGTTGTAAAGTTTGGTAATTTAATACATTGGAAGAGGAATAATCATTTAAGCAAATCAAGTCGCTTCATTAGGATATTCCCCCCTCCGCTTGGCTTTCCTTCAACTTTCCCCAATTGGTCATTTGGGGGTTTCCCTTAAAAAGTTTGAAGTTAACCGATATCGATTTAATTTTATTGCCACTCATTTAGCTAAAAGCGTTTCAGAAAAAATGAATATATTTGTCCGCGATTAAATTATAAAAAAAAAAAAACTGGAAAGAAAAAAAAGTGGAAACTGGGGAAAAGTGGAAGAGCGAAAAGCATTTTATGAAATGAATGCACTGACACTCTGGCCTCGCCTTGGAAAAATTTGAATACATTACAGGGCTTTAGAGGAAGGACTCCCCCTGCAAATAAACTTCCATGGCCACCCACCCCCTTCTGGCGCTCCACCCCTCCTTCCTTGTGGCCAGGACGACGGCATGACAATGACACAAAAGCCGCGCACTTAATCGCCGCGGATCACATTCCGTAAAAACCGCGACGATAAAAATTTTTTACGCTCCATTCTTGTGTACTTAGTGGAATGGAAGGGACTCCATCCCATTCTCCTCCCACAGCCACCTCCCACCACCCCCCGTTGTGGTTGACCCGCCTGTCCGCAATTTCGACGAAGACATCTCTGTCCAGTTTCTCTCTCGTAGTCGTCCTCGTCCTCGTTCCAGAATAAAATCAGATCTGAAATTATTTTCAATTTGTACGCGATTTATTTTTATGTCTTTTTTTAAGAGGCCCTCCTTCTCATCAGCCGGGAGCCCAGTTTAAGCGATTTGTAAACATTTGAATTGGATTTTCGGTCATAAAAATTGCTTGTTATCTCAAAGACCGGGCTAAGTTGTTGGCATTAGTGCTATCATAAGTAGGGGAAGTACACCTAGTTGTTCCCCCTCCTGTCCCCCAATAATTTCTACTCGCCGTTAATCGCATTGCATTCCGCTTCAGTGAAAACGCAGTTCGAGCTGAGGGCTTGCTGGGGGGGATGCACTCTAACCACTATAATAAATTAATAAATTACCAAGTTTTTTGCATAAAATACAGTTTTACTTATCAATGAGCCAGGCGAACTGCCGTAATTACTGGCCAGGTTCAGACGAGGGTGTTGCCAAAGACAAATGACTGTAAAAATGTAAAAAATAAGCCCAGACTGGTGGAGAATGTCATAAATTATCATCACGCATGCACCGATTGCGGGTTACTGATTCTGAGTTCTGGGTTCCGGACTACTGGGTTATACCATAGAATTTTCTTGGTCTAATAGGGCTATAATAATAGAAGGGCTCTAGAGACTCTTTAAGGAAGAAAGCCCAGCAAAAGAAACATTGGTTTTCATAAAATACAATGTGCTGTAAGTACTTTAACCCTTAACACCCTTTAACACTATAATAACCATTTACAGGCATATGTAAAACAACAATGTTTAAAGGTGATTAATGTTACCAAAAAGCTTGAAGAGGTTTCAGCAACAAGCCATAACGGTAAAATATTTAACGGCATTTAAAAGAGCATGAAAAGTCAACAAGGACATGCAAGGAGGAAGTCACACACACACTCGCACTCACACTTCAGCTCACATGATAACCCAACCCTCGGTTAACCCCGATAACCCCGGGATGTGTGCGTTTGTGTGTGATTTAAATAAAACTAATGTTTGTGTGAAAATGGATTTTCTGTTTGTCATCGACTGTTGACTTCCCTCGGGGTTTTATATTCAAACAGCGAACCGCCGGGGCCAAAGGATTTCTTCCGTTCGGTCCTTGTATTCAAATTCGGTGGCAGAGGCAAACAGATTTAAATTCGCATACGCTTAGCACGTGAATCCTTAAGGACGAAGGGCAGGAACACCGGCAACGACACCGCTTTCCGTCGAGTCATGCATCATATCTACAGCTGCGGAAACGCCACCTCGTCCCCGGTCCTCGGCAGTCAGGATCTCGGATGGGTTGGGTTCCATCACAGAGGGAGAGGTGCGATGAACGCTGGCTGGGGTTGGATGAAACTGAAACTGAAACCGAGAACGCGCGTGGTTGACACGTGATTCCGGGGCTCGTAAATTTTCAAGAGTTTCCCATCTTATTTTTTAGTGCTTCTTGTAGTTTTTAATTTGCGGCTTGTTGAGCATTGCCTGGCGGCAGTTATTATTTATGCGATGAGTGGCCAGATAATGAAGCGGTTTGACAAGCGTTATTTCTGCAGCGGATATTACGTTAGCTACCTGTGATAAGGACTGCAAGTATCGGAAAGTATTATAGCCTTGCAACCCCAAAAAGTCCCGATCCGGGGCGGAAAGCAAGAGAGAGATGTCACTTGGGGATGCTGCTGCTCGGGATGTGAGAGTGAGTGCTAAGACATCATCCATCATTTTGGACTTGACCTTTTTCGGGCTAAGCTTCCATTTAATAGCAGACATACCGAGGGAGAATCTTTAATTTTGTATCTGTGCTATCCATCAGCAGAGATACAGCCACTAGGTTCACATGTTACATCAGCAGGCTACTGGCCCAGGACGAGGGGGAGGTCACAGTCAAATGTCAGACAGACCACATAAGCGCCTCTCTGGGAAAACTGCCATGCAATGTCTCATTGTGAGCTTTCCGATGATTATATACACTTCTATATATAAACATATTCCCATTCCCCCCCTCGGTTTTCACTTTTGTGTCGTGTTAAAAATGAATTTGTCATCTGTAAGCGGTGTGACATGTTTGCCAAAAAAGCAAATCTCATTCACTCTCCACCTTTCTGATCATCTCATGCCCGACCAGGTCCACTGGGCAATACATCAATTGTTGTTCGGTGGTTGACTTCACTGCTGAGCGCATTCGAGCCACGGTCCAATAGTCCTTGATTGGTTTGCATTGAAAATTGTGATTTTAATTGACATGCGATGAGCTGAGCAATCCAAAGGACAATAATTATGTCAGTCTGCTTGGCTTGTTGATCGATTGGCTCTGGATCTGATAGATCCTCCGTTTAAACAAGGCTACTCCAGCACTTTACCTATTTATTTATAATAAATCCACGTTCTATTGAACCAGGTGCTTAATTCCTATGTTGTATATCCGAAATAGTATGCATCATTTGGCCGTTACAACTCTTTTGGAGCTATTAATTGAATTCGTATTCAAGTCACATAAATGGAACAGAACGGGCCTGAACGGGTTCGGTGTAATATGCCACAAAAATAGCAATAAGTGGCACAATTATGAACCAATGGAGGCCCAGTTTGTGGCAGCTAGTCAACATGGTTCCCTGGGCTTTGTAATGGGCCCAAATCGTATGGCTTTAATTCGAAATTGGTGGTTCAAGGTGAGGGCAAGTGGAGAGCGGGAGGCAGGTGTTCAGTGGGTGGTGATTATTATAAACGCATCGTTCAGATCATTGGCCAAATGGCTTTCCGAACAATTTGTTGCTTCGCTGCTGATTGAAAGGAGGTGTGGAGTGTGGAGCGTTATGTGTCGTGTTGGGAAGGCAAAAGAGCGTGAAATTGATATGCAATTAAAATAATATTTTTCCAGCCGGGTGAAAGCTCTCATGATTATTGCCCAGCGCATATATAGAATAATTATTGATATCTCTATATCACGTATAGATTTTTATAGCCAGCAGCTGTCAGCGAAATGTGCGCGAAATAATAATTTCCTTTGATGGCAAGCCAAATTTTGAAAAATATATTTTTGAATTTGACTTCCCATTAAAGCCGTGTTCAAGGACTCAACCGTGAGCTCTATATTCTTTGGTGATTTTTTTTTTCTTTAGGGAAAGAATGGGAGATAGCAGGCTGAGTGACTGCTGCGGTTAATGGCTTTCGAATGCAAATTCAATTTTATCGCACTCTGTTCACTTTTTAATAAGATTTCCTCGGCTCCAACCCGCCAACCGTCCTTCCACACCCCTCCAGCCGACAGTCTGCCGGCGAAAGGTGCACTCTGTTGGAAATGAAAATTAGTTGCAAGAGCCGAGAAACAAAAAACAGAAAAATGTTGAGAGAAATGGAATGAAAGCCCAGAGACACGCGACTTGCGACCTGCGAGAAATGCTTTTTGGCGCCACAAGCAAACCTGTCTCCCCTTTAAAAGTGGTGGTTATTTTACACTGAAAAAATCTCTTTTTTTCTGAGAAATCATCATAGTATTGAAAGTTACTAAAACCTTGTTATTCGTTCAAGTGTATTCATACCTCTGCTGCTCGAGGGGCACTGCCCACAATCCAACAAATTGCGTTTCGTGTGCGAGAGTGGGTGGGAAAACTGTCAGAATGAATGAGTAGCCCGGTCACACCTACTCCCTGTCAGTCAGGGCCGAGTCTGCCCCTGAGCAGCCCCCAAATGGAAATGGCAATACCGAGTGGTATTGCTCCGAAAACTGTCCAAGGCGTTGCCTCGAATCAAACTTGAGATCGGAGCTCGACCAAAAAGAAACTTTAAACTGAAATACATTTGGGAGATGGGTGTCTATCAAACGAAAATCTTTTCAATTAGGTAAATGGTTTTTAAATTAAATAGAAAGTTTCTATCCAGAAAGGATGAACTTTAATGGGATATATTGGATAAATAAATCCAAGAAAGAGCTAACTTTAACCGGATGTAGCAACAGTTCCATCTTTAATTGAAAAATATTCGAAATGGCCACCAAAGTGCTCAGTCATATTCATGAGCTTGGCTACAGCTGCATGTAGAAATGGGAATGTTCGCTGATTATCAAACAAAAATATTTGCTAATCACGCAGATGCTGCTGCTGAACGGAAAGTATCAAATATTGCTTATGAAACTGCATAAACTTGGCTTGGAAGTCGGGAGGAGGGCGGGTGGTCGGGGAGCAGTCTGTATCTTAACCCTGTAGGAATTAAGTTCGAGGCTAGACGCTATTATTTCCGACAGCATGATTTTATTTGCCTTTACCCAACATCATCGTCGTGGTCCAACCCCTTTGCTTCGCATAATAGACTGCGGAGGGAAGTCCTGCACTTCCTTGGGACATGCCCGGCTGGGTCCTTCCTTATTGTAAGCCATCGAAACTTCACAATTACGAAGTTGCCGGCCAGGACAAGATTGGGGCCAAACAAAAAGATGGCTGGCGTCGCCACTTGACCGCTCGTTACGTGCTCCATGTGCTGGCCAAGTCCAAACGCCTGGGAAACTTCCGCTTACCAAACTTTGGGGTTAATTATTTTCCACTCTCGATACAAGCCAACTTCAAGAAAGAAAGTTTCTTGGAAGTACACTCTTGGCCATGCATTAGGGCTTAAAAGACTTCGTATAAGTCGGTTACCAAAAAATTATAAACCAGCACGATGCTGCAATATTTTGACAGAGTGCATCGACTTGCAGGCAACCAAGTATGTTCTTTCCAGGTGAATGGAGATTATGGGGAACTCTGTCTTAAATATTTACACACCTCAATAGGCACTTGACGATTCTTTGTTACATTTGGATGACTTCTTTATAGGTTGACTGTTTAATGTCAGTATTAAAGGGTTTTAAGAGCCTCTCAACTTCTTTTAAATACATTTAGTATACAATCTCTTCTTCATAGACATCTTTATGAAAAGTTTCCAACATTTTAATAGAAAATTGTCATTTCTTTTCTCATTCCAGGTGATAACTCCATAAGTAAGTACTGGCAGCCGAATAATTATTCTTCACCCATTGCGCAACCACAAACCATAACATTCTCCAATTGGCCTAAAACTACAATAAATCGAGGCACAGTTTGCATTCGTTATGAGGGATTCTTGGAGGTAATTAATTATTTAAAGCCGAAAACCGCATGGCAGCTGATCTGATTAAATCCTATTATACGAATTTCGGTCCAGCCTACGAAGAAAAATAATTTATTTTGTGCCAAACCGCAAAACGAATGATGGGAATGGGAGTTTTAATAATTATTGCATAACAATTTCGCTTGAAAATTTGCTTAGCCAAATAATTATTCGGCTTCTGCGGAAAAGATCTGCCAGAGATGTGACGACCATTTTGTGGATCGAAATCATCTAGAGTAGACCCTGAAATCGAGCATAAAACCCGACAAACAAAATATAAAAAAACGAAGCCAATCAAGCGGCGACCATTTTGGAGACGGAGACGGTTCAGCGGAAACGTCGCTTTTTCGTGTTCGTGACCAAAGTTTAGGTTTGTTTTGTGTTTTGGGTTTCGTGGGCAAGGGAAGACATCAGCCAACAGCGTTGAAAAGAAACACGGCCAGAGAAAAAAAAAAAATACAAATTTTACCTGAATTAAATTGAGTAACAAAACACGAACAGTTTTTTATACCGTCAGGCTTGGGGTGTGAGTGTGTGTGTGTGCTTTTTTGTGTACATATAATTTAAGAAATATATATAGACCAATCTTGCTTGTGTTTTTTTTGTTGGTTGTTTACTGAAAGAGAGTACAAAACACGCTACCAGTTTAAGTTTTGGCCCTCACACACACACACTAGCACACCACCCTCCTCTTTCTCTTTTACTCCCTTTGTGCTTTGTGGGCTGCGGAGGAAATAATTACATGATTGAGGTACTCCACACACACACACACACACACACTCGGACAACACTTGCACGAATACCCACAATGACAAACACTGGCCACCTTTCCTTCCCCACCTCGTATTTTCATTTTTTTTTTCGCTTTTCGGTGGTGGTCGTTGTCTGATCGAAAAGAACATGTCAGGTTCCCGACCTGACCATTGCATGACTTGTTCGTCGTATCGGTGTATCGCTGTTTAGGTGTGTGAGTGGGCCTTACTGGCTGCTTGTGTGTGTGTGCTTGCAAAGCACCGGCCATATGCACGAGTATGAATGAATGACCGCCATGGCGGCTTTTTTAGAGAGTGCTTCTTATGGCTCTTGCCTTTTCTTCGTTCTGTATTTTTTTCACATTTTTACACTGATAAAAAACTAGATAAAAATATTTATATATCAAATATTACTTCTGCTTAAATTATACCTAAAAATATTTAAGTTTTTTAATTAGCAAGGGCCTTAAAATAATATTAAAAGGGATAAGAAATGGTCATATTAGAGGCCGTACTTATTCAAGACAAAAATTAAATGATAAAGGTTTAATTTTATTTATAATTTTTTTATTAAAAAGAATTTAATTGGCAATTAAGAATACTTTTAAATCACTTGGAATATTTTGAAAAATATAAGCTATTAGAACTGAGTCTTAAAACTAAAGTAGTCTCTTAAAAACTCTTCCAAAACAAACTCCCTGCAAAAAAGTATTCAAAAACGATTTCTTCAAGTGTACATAATTCCCATAGAGTCGCAACAATGACGGCTGAGGACTGGCGACTGTCGGCGTCCCTGGCCCAGGGCAATTATTGTATCGCTTGCTCAACCCACCCTGCCCCTGCCCCCACCCCCCAGCAACCCTCTCACAGCTCCTGCCGAGCCACAAAACGGTAACCACTATGCTGTGAGTGGTGTGTGCCAGTGTGTGTCTTTGTGGAGAAAAGTGGAGGTCAGGACATTGTCGCTTCGTAATTGGCCAGCCATTGGTGGGCCACAGCACACAACCAACACCCACACGCGGAAAGGACATGTGTCACGCAGGGTCTGTTCTCCTCTGGGCTTATCAGCCAAATCGGTAACTAACTAAACATGCTATAAAATGCATATCCTTCATTTTTAAAAATGCACACTAAGAATTATGATTTATTTGGATATTGGTAGGGGGTCTTTAAGTGGTTCTCTTTGTATTTGTTCCAGGGAGTTTGTAAAGCTGGTCAGCCGTGAGTTCAATGATTTTGATAAGACTATCCATTTCCTTTCTTTAATGATTTTTATCCTTCTAGCAATATAATTGGAGACTTCCTCGATTGTTCTTCTCCACCATAGAATAGATCATCTACGACATGTCTAGGCGCTATTACTCCAACTTGTCAGTCATGAGGATTTCCCATTAATTTTGCCTGACCTCTAAAGTTCCGCCTCCAAAAAAAAAAGTAAGAAAAGAAAAAACACTCCCCACGCAAAGACCTTCGGACCCGAACCCCGAAACACCCTCTGCCCTGGGAAGTATCTCCATCTGTGGTGCAGTGGCAGGATTAATTTCTAATTTCGCCTAATGTCCAAGTGTTGCCCAGTTCGATGTTTACATTTTGGGTGTCTCGTCTTCTAATTTACCTTGATAAAACGTTACCATTCCCGGTCTCAGTCCCCGTCCCAGTCCCAGTCTCATTCTCATTCCAAGTCCCATTCTCGTTCCCAAGCCCTGCCCTATCCCCGGGCTGTTTTTGTCTCTGCCCTCTAAACGTATTCAAGCCGTAGACGTAGCCGGACTCGGGGCCGGATTGGGAATCGTGGTCGGAGTCGGAGACGGGCCCACATGTTTGCATCATTAATCATGACGTTTCAGCTCTGACACATTTGGCCGATCGGCGGCAGCGGCTGCAGCAGAAGCAGCGCCAAGCGGCAAGCGGCGGATTGTAATGAACACGTTTTGTAAGGCAGACATCAGAGGAAAAACGCAGGGACACATAGATACAAAGATACATAGATACAGATACAGACGCAGACACAGACAGCCAGCAAGATATGGCCAGCAAGCGGATGGACAGCAAGACGTCGAGCGAAAGGCAGACGCATGTCAGCGATGGGCGACGGATGCGTGTGCACTGAAGAAAAATACTATCAATTTTATTATAAATAAATGTTAAGACCTGTTTTTCTAAAAAGAAGTAAACCGACTGTCTACCTAGATATTTTTCCAAGTGCCCTCCCAGCAGGGCAGGCAAGATGAGCGGACAGAGAGAATGGCCCATTTGAAGACAAATATTTTCACAATGAAACCAAAAGACAAAAGGAACAAAACCAACACGCAGCCGCGTCAGAAGGCAACTCATGTAAATATTGGCCAAAACTATTTACGAAACTATTAGCTGCAGTTACGGCCAAGACTAATTGTGACGCACCGGGTTGGGCGCGTTTATGAGGCGGGATAATCCAGCCATAAAGAGGGACATTATCTGGAGAAGAGTTCCGAAGGATTGCATTTAGAAAGGGCTTGTACTGAGGGTTAAATGGTGATAACTCTTAAAATTACTTAGAACATAAAGTTAAGAAATAAATTCACATTAAAGAGGACATATTTAAAGGCTTAAAAAGCTTCCCATTTTAAGCAAAGCTTCGAATAAACTTTAACTTGATCTTCCCACCTTCTTTAAGCCAAGCTACTTCTTGAATTTAAAATTATGCACTCCTTAAAGCATTTACCTCCAGCTTTCGACAAGTTTCTGACTGAAAGGCCATTTGTCCTTGGTATCAGCATAACTGCTACTAAACCAAATCTAGGTTGACTTATATACTTCCGTTTCCGGCAGCGAACATACGCTCCAACTCAGTGTGGAACACTCCCCTGTGTGGTGAGGACTTTTTTTATGGCCAACTTGGTTGGAGGGTGTGTGGATGGGTGTGGAGGGCTGGATGGCTGTGTACTTGGCGCAGAAACAGAATTTTATGCAAATATCCTAATCAAATTCACATTTTGAAGTTCAACTGTTTTATCCAAAAGTTTTACCTTCCAAAAAGCCGAAAGCCGAAAGCCAAAGCCGACAGCGTCGTCGACGACGCGTGTGGCAGACGCGGTCGAGACTCGGAGCCAGGACGATGCCACCCATTTTTAATTTATTTCCACTTTAAAAAAAAGGAGCCACACCCCCACCCAGTTCCGCAGACCCGCCCACACCTTCATCCGCAGCCCGTATCCGGTGCGTGCGTCCGGCGTAGTTCTCCGGGGTTTGGGGTTGGTGCTTTATCGGTCCCAGCTCGTTTTGGATGTTGCACTCAAAAAAGTATGAATTGTGTTTAAAATTTAAACATGTTTTTAGTTCTTACTTTTTTTAAGACTCTTAAGAGATTGCTAAATAAATCTGAAAGAGTAGTAAGATATAGAAAATATTTACTTTGAGTTCCAAGTTCATGGTTTGTTTTTCCAAGTGTGTCTGAAGGATCATCCGCCCAACCTGGCATGGTGGTTGTCGCCCATATTTTCACTTATCAAAACGTCTATTCTCCCCCTCCCCCTCTCCCATTTTTCATCATCCCATTTTCCAGCCCAGAGTAAACTTAAATCTGCATGTCGAAAGCGATTAAACGGCTACCACAACTTTTGCTCCACCGGTTTGCTGCAAATTAAAACAAAGAGTCTGGCTTCTGGCTAAAAAGTAAAGGATAAAAATTAGTCACTGCGGTGACAGTAATTCAGGCAGAGAATCCACACACCCCACCCCGGGCCCCATGGTGGGCATCCCTCCACTCCCCCACCCCCCCGGGCGGCTGAGGGGAATTCGCTGCGCCACTCGGCAACAACTGTGCAACATTCGTGCCGTCCTCGCCGCCGGGTGATTAATTGCAATTTAAACGGTTTCAATTAAGGCAATGCGCATCCTTCGCATCCAGTGCACTGTGGCATGGCCTGAAATGTTGTATCTTCTCTTTTTTCCACCTTTTGTTTCATCTCTCCCCGATTTATCGAATGGCATTGACAGACCTATTATTCAGGAGGACAGATATTTGATGTTCAGATGTTGAATAATTCGAATAGAATAGAAAAACATTGTATTAGATATATCTAAGCTCCATAATTGTTTAATAAAATGTCCTGCAATTAAACTTCATTTGGTGGAATAATTTAATAATCGCTCCCAATCATCCCATAATCTTTTCATCAATAAGTTGTAACTGGCATGATTAATCCCCCTTCTAAATTGACTTGCTCCCCCCTGAATAAAACTCAACCTGTATGTGTGGATGTCCGGGCTTTGCATAAATAATCCAATCGAATGTGTCTGTATGTCATGCATACGTAAATACGTTTATGTTTGCCCCAAGGAACTATGTGACATTTAGCATATGTCGCCACCTGAGTGTAATGCCCCAGTCGAAGCTACCCCACAGCTACACATGCATTTGACACAACCCACGTAGGGAAAAGCCCACCCCCCTCCAACCGCTTTGGGGGATAACTTTGACGGGTGGCAAGACAAAATGCAAAACTTTGGCAAAAACGGAGTTGCTTAGGCAAATTCGTATGTGAAACATTTGGCAGCAGGCGATTTATTTAATGTCTTTGCCATAGAACAAGGTCCCTGGGCTTCGGGCGAGCCAAACTCTGGCTCAGGCCAGGCAGATGCATGTTCCAGTGATTTAAATGATTTATGTCTCAAGATTTTGACTCGAGGGTTAATATCGGCCAGGAACATGGCAGAGAGCAAGCCGACCGAACGGCAGCAGCAACCACTAGCTTGTACAACCTGAACGGCAGCAGCCGCAGCAACATAAACATACTGTAGGGGACAAATTTACACACTGCTGGCGGGGAAAATATGCGTATTTTTACTGCCATTGCGATCCACCGGGTCCGATGGCCATAACTCATTTCGAGGAGGCGGCGCTCGTGGCAAATTGAAGGCTACACCACCACCAGATCCAACAGATCCACCAGGAACTCCATCTCCACCATCCAGGTCTCCACCAGCTGCAACTCAACGTTTTCAAGTCGAACGCATGCGAACGGCGATGAAATTCAATTATCGGGCAGCGGCATCACGCATACGCCATGTTGTCGGAACGGCAATTAAAGCGGCCGCTGCGGTTGTCGTTAATTAATTTGCATTTGCGACAGGCCCGACAGCCCAAACACGGACAGAGTGGAAAACACAGTGGCAGCCACTAACTAAAACTAAATAGAAACTAAAACTTGTTGATTACCCAACAAGCCTGAGCTCCGAGCTCCAAGGAAGCTCTCGTAAATACACTTTTTTAATAAATTATTCCATACTATCATACTGTTTTTAAAATTATTCAATAACTTGATCATAAAGTGTTGTCTACTTTCTTGCCGTAAGGGTATAAATTGCTTAGCCATTATCAATTAACCAATTTGTGTTCAGCAGCAACAAAGTTGCCGGCCATTTCATCGACCAAAGATTTATAGCATTTTTAAATAGTTTTCTGGTGTTGTTGTCTGTCTAAATGAAGTGGTTTGCGTTAAGAGCTACGAGTATAGTTGTAGAATAAAATCCACAAAGTTAATTGGTGAGAAGCTATTAAAATGGGAAGCAGAGTACGTAATTATAGACTAGGAAGTATTTAGGGGAACATTTAAACAATTTCCAAGTGCTATAATCAAGCTGGCTAATGCAATAATCTGGAAAGGTTATGTGATCTGCCATTGAATCTGCCATGCTCTCCATATATGTATGCTGACTGAAATATTTCACATTTTCTGCTTAAGAATGAATTAAAACTTCTCCAAGTTCTGACCAGTAGTGTTTCCCCAAGCCCCGTACTCTTTTTTTTCAGTGCCAGCAGACTTTTCGCGTTTTTCTTTTGGCATACCGGAAGTGACTTTTGCTTTTTCTCTTTTTCCAATCTTTTTTTTTCACAATGAATATAATTTTTTTCGCCGCCGGTTGTTGTTGCTCTCGGAGTTGGTTGTTGCTGTTCGTGTTTAAAATAAGCAGAACTTGCCAAGCGATAAAAATGCCGCTTCAAGAAGCGAAAAAGAAGAAAACGGCGATGATGAAGGAGAGATGAACCTAGAACAGGAAAAATTGCAAAAGGGCCAGAAGAAAATAACAACAGCGGAACGCAACTTGAGCTTGGCGTGTAAACGGTTTTTATTTTATTCTTATTTTTTTCAAGACGTTCTTTTTTTTTTCATAAAACTCCCCATTGCCTGGTGGTGTATGTATGTACCTTCTGATGTGGCCAGCCAACTGGGTGGCCGGCCAGAAGAGAACCCCTGCCAGCCCCCTTCCACCAAAGTGACGCGGCCACTCTGAAGTTGGCTAAAGGCGATTCACTTGCGAGACAAATGGAAATGAAGCGTTTATTCAGCTTTATTGCGGCGATAAGAAAAAATGAGGCATTATTTCGTTGTTTCAAGCGCAGTTTCATCCCGGCCCCTGCTACCCAACTATAAGTATTATTTATTCGTATTTGTAAGATTTCCATTTGGGCCCGGAGGCGGCGAGAGACGGCCTGACCACAGGTCGGGTTTTCCTGGGTCGTGCAGGCCCAGGGAATGCCGCAATTTCCTCGACCGTCTCCGGTTTTGGTTTTCTGGTGGTTGACCAGCCGTGAGTTAGCGGTTTTCTTATCCGCCCCGTCCGGGAATCAGAGGTCCCGTCCGAAGGGGGTGGCCCATCCAGGAGCCGGAATTACTTGCATTTAAATGCGACTCAAATCGAGCGGAAAGGAATCAAAGAATTTTCCAAGTTTTCATGGTAGAAATGGATACAGGAAATAAAAGGTATTTTTAAGCACCGCAATAATGGCGGTTCTGGCAGTTCTGAATTATATTTTCAAGAAAAACAAACACTAGAAGTTAAATTCTTCCATAAAATGTGCTCTGCTCTCATTAAAATTATTTCCCATAACCACTGAGTGGTCAGTCCCCACTCATCATTGATTATCCCCCCTTCAAGCTCATCACCCCGCCAGTAATCCCAATTATTATCCGACTACTGTGACTTATGTTTTGGTTTCGATTTTCAATAACTCATCAGCAATAAACCGTGAAAATGAACAGTAGCCAGATCAATCAAAGGCCAGAACTCCGCCCGGCTCGGCCAAGATCGCAATCGATCCCAGTGTATGAGTATTTATGGTATGGGAATCCGATGGGCAGAATGGCGTGAAACCAATGCGATCGGACAATGAAACCCCATGGCCAGCGCCAAATTCAAAAGCGCCCAAAGGCGCGCATCATTAATAATGCTCAGGCCCGGTACCAGTCCCAGTCCCAGTCCCAGGTATTGCAGGTATTGCCTAACAACAACGGCAGCCGAGGAAGATCATGTACACAAAAGCTGTCAGCACACGTTGATCTGTCAAATGCGGCAACCGAAAAGAAATGCCCGAAATGTCAGTTCCTCAGTTTGTCAGTCAGTCAGTTTGTCAGCCAGGCAGCAGTCTGATTTTGAGCCGTCGGTATTGCCACTTGGCTGCCAGGCAACGCGACGCTTTTGTTGCAACTCAAACAAAAATATTGATTAATCATAACGAAACCAGAAAGATATTTTTTAAGAAGTCGGCCATTGCTAAAGTGCTGCCAGTGCTGCTGTAGCCGCGTTTGCTGGTCTAGAATCATTATTAGAGATGTGATCGTGTCATAAAGATACGAAATGAATCTAAAAAATAATATATCTGAACCACAAGCCTTTGAGATACTTACATTTCAGGGCTAACCAGATCTCAGTTTTGAGTTTTGAAATCTTGCAATTTCATTTGGATAATCTTGTTCTATTTTAATTGAAGATATAGGCTTTATAGAGAGGAAATACTTTTCAACATTTTTCTATAAATATAGAAAAAAAAGATGAAAAAGTAAGCGCAGTTTACAGCCATACAGTATAACTTTTGTTTGAATTATAAACCAAGTATACACCATTACGATTCCCTAAAAATAAAGCCAAGTATTTTTGAGTCCATTCATGATTCGTGAGCCCCAAAAAAAAAATCCGTAAAAAACGTACAATCACTCAACCATCTCTAACTGGCATCGTTCATTCATGGCGGAGTTTTGAAGTTTCTGTTCGCTTCGGGAGGTGTCAAGACTCCAAACGATCGTAAGCTGATTTTTGGCCTTCAGCTTCAGTATTTGTCTTTGTCTGGCCAGCAGGAGGGGGCGAGGGGAGTCTCTCGACTCGTTAAATAATTTTTCATGCAACTGAGACTGCGGCGACTAATCATTCTCGTTTCTATGGCTCGATGTCGGCACGCTTTCTTGTCCATTGTTTGCGAAAACCAAGAGAGCTTTCCATGGCTCATTGTCTAGGGTCTGGAGGATTGCAGCTTCTGTCCGGGGATTCCAATGACGACCGAAGATCGGAGATCGGGTGGAACTAAGTATTGTCTGGGCGAGTATCAATGTGAGCAGCTGTAATCGCATTGGAGTCGAGCTTTGGTTTAGTTTTGGGTTTTTGTTTCATTTTTATGAAAATCAATTTCCAATAGGGGAAACTCTTAAATCGACATTAATTTTCCATTGACTGAGATGAGGCTTTAAGCAGTTTTTTTTCCACGTCCAGGGGCTCGGTGGGTCTCCCATTTTTAATTCGCTTTCAATCTGGCAGACATGCAAAAACATAATCCACCCCACCGCCCGGGAAATGTAAATTTTCTATATGGGAACGAAAGAGAGGGCGAGTTGGAAAAAAGTTTCCCTCGCTGATTTTGATTGACAGCTCTTAGCATCCCTGATGGATTTCATATTTTGAGCCCCGGCTGAATGGGCCGAAGGATGTGCCAGGACAGGAGGCGGAAGACCGAAACGGAGAAGAAACAGCACCAGGCCAGAATGACAGCCAGCCAGGACGAGGACGAGGACATGGCTCTGAAGAGGGAGCAACCTGGCTTAAGCGTTGGCAAAAGTTTCTACCAAACAGCTTTCATTTTTTCCATGGCGAAAAAGAAATATATTTTCAGACTCTGCCCTCACTGCCAACACATGGGCCTTTGTATTCAAAGCCACTGTGCCTATATATAATACGAAAATCGGTTATATATTTACAAGCTTCTGGGCTGCTGCCATGATGAAAGTTTTTCAATTTGAGCCGCTTTAAAGTATTTATCTACCTACCATTTCCCAGGGCTTCCCAGATCTTCCATCTGTGTCATTCAATTCCGAAAACAAAAAGTGAATGAAAATTGCGAGAAAATCTGTTTCAAAACGTGAAACATTTTAAAAGAGACTGGAGATTTTCTTCATTGTTTTCCAGTTTGATTTCAACTATTTTCCTCTTCGGACTAATGACATTTTGATAAGGCCACAATAGCTGAGAGAAGTGCAATAATACTAAATCGCTTGCAAGTCAAATACAAAATATTTCCAAACATTGCTGGCCTGAAATATATTCCCTAAAATATTTAAACATTAATCAAAAATTTTCACACCTCCAGCGGAGCAAAACAGCGACTGCTTTGCTTCTCCTATCCTGATCGCAGTCCTGAGGGCTTAGTGTCGTTGTGCTGGCCGTATTTGTTTGGGTAAATGTTTCGTATTGTTGACATTTGCTGGTCATGAAAAGTCATTAAATATATTTCTCTAATTTATCTTTCGACTGTGGCAGCCTCGGTCCGGTGGTGGTAATGGCATTAAAGTAAAGTTGGGCCAAAAGTAAAGAAAGCGGAAATGTTTGTCTGGCCACCAACAGTGTGGCTTGAGGGTCCTGTGGTTTGATCTCCTGCCACTTGCCACCCAATCGGCCATCCCTAAACACTTCAACCCTTTTTCTCTTCCTGCTGACTAATTAAAACTAATTCCTAGCAGAAGAGCCCGGCCATTCAGGATGTTGTTATACTTTTCGCATAACTGTCAATCAGGCCCACAATTAAATTATTGAAGACATCCCACTCGGTCTTTGTGTTTCGTCCCTGGTTCGGAGTATTAGATCTTGGCCAATAAAATGGTATACTATATCTATGAGTTATCCTTTTAGTTGGCCTGAGCTGGCTTTGAATGCATATCAAGTGGATGCAGATACAAAATGTTTTCATGAGAAATTGACTTTTTCCATAGCTCTAGCTCCAACGACATCGTCGTCGTAGTCGTCGTCAGATGTCTGTTGGCTGTTGTCTTCCTTTGGCTGGAATGATTAATGGTTCTGCGCTTTGCGCATTCGTGGCCAACAACAACCAGCTACACACAAGCTTCAGTATTTGTATCTGTAGCTGTTGCTCCGACTGTTGCCGTATCTGTATCTTTTTGTGTTGCTGAATGAGAATTTCTACTGCATCGCGCATCAGCGTTTGGCATTTTTAGTCGCCCCCCCGCCATTGTCGCCCACTTTTTATTGTATTTCCCCCTTTTTTGATTGAATTCGCCATGGCACTTGCAGATACTTAGGCTTATCGCCCTGGCCTTTAAAGTGCCAGCCAACCGCAAAGCTCGCACATAATTTAAGGCCAAGTCAAGGCAAGTTGGCTCCCCTCCTCCCCCGGGGGCTAGACCCACAAAAAACCTACAAGATAAATTGAGGTCATTTTTTGCCAGTGGCCAGTGGCCACCTTTGGTCAGGCCATGCCAGTCCAATGTCCCTGTCCGGGTTGGGCCTCTGTTCCGGGTCCACCTTGTTGACCGCTGTCCTCTTGTGGCCCGGCCACAAATGTCCTTAATGTGCATCCTTATGGACTGTGGCCATGTGCAAGTGGTCGAGCCCAAAAAAAGCCAGTCCCCACATCCATCCACAAAACATATTTGTACGAAGTGGAAAGCGTTAGGCAAACTGCCACGAGAGTACTATTTATTCTTGGGGCATGCGTGGGTATGTGGCAAGTATTTCTTTTCTTTCTGTGTAGCCTGATTATGGGAGCACATTTCCTAAAAAACAAGCAAGGTCTCTACTCTTAGGCATTTATGCAATTGTTGCAAAATTTACGCTTATTTTAATTCCAGCCCAAAAAGGCAGCAAATGCGTTAAATGTCTCACCTCCGCTCAGGCTGATCCTTTTGCTCCTTGTGTTTTTTAGTTGGTCAGCTCGCCCCAAAATAGAAACATAAATTCTCGACTACCACCGAAGGGGATGAGGTGGGCCAAGGTCCTGTTAGTGGACAACGAGTGTGTTTAAGTGTTAACATGTAAATGATGCTGTTGGAGCAGTTAATAAGTACATGCCGAGGACTGTAAATCATTGTTGGAGCTTCCGAGCTGTTGGCTCTGCCTTTAAAATAATTTCATTTGCAGGCCACCCTTCCTCCCAAAAACTAAACATTTCCCGGATGAGATTTACGAGCAAATAATAACCAAGTGATGATTTCGAATATTCAACTTGATAGTTTATTTCCCAGGGCTTCCTTTCTTCCCAAAAATCGTTATCCCTGGCATGTCCTTCCCTCTTGGACTAATCCAGAAGCTCCGGCAAAGTATCCTCCTTGGTCGGTAGTTTGCTGATAAGTTTCCATTTTGACTTTTCCGGCATTTCATCCATGCTGATGACATTTCCAATGCCCCGGCTCCACGCCCTCGCCCTCGCCCTCGCCCTCGCTCCTCGCCCCTCAGGCCATGACCAAACAAAATTCATTTCGTAATTTCGCCAGCCGCCCAGAAAGGCCAGCCACGGCAGCTGTCATTTGCTTTCTGGTGGGTGGGTTTCGGATTCCATTCTGACCAGGCTGCAGAAATTGCACTCAACTTGGCTTTGGCTGCCTACAATCTTTCACCCACTCGGCCCACTTAACCCACTCCCCCACGGCACCCTGGATGCCTCTGGCACGCCCTTCGGTTCGGGTTTAGAAAATTATCTTTTTGCTCGTCGTCGCCAAAAAGGAAATCATATTTTCTGCTTTTGTGCACTTTACTTTTCAGTTTTCGTTGGCTGCCGTTGGCTGCTGCCTCCAGTTAGCTCGTAAACAGTTTTCGGGTGCAACTTTTGTGCGAAATTTATGCTTTCATTCCGTATCTGTATCTGGGCACTTTTCGCACAAGTACACAAGTACATGGGCGACTTCGGGCTGAGGGAAATGGGACCTGTATATGGCGCTGTGTGGCATGCCTTTGCCGTGCTGTGCCGTGTGCCCCACCAGGTGGTGTTTATGGCATCCGCTCTGGGAGTATTGATGAAGGAACTCGGGCCCGCATCTGTAATTCAATCAGTGTCTATGTCTGGCTCCCTTAACCTCCGCCCACCCACTGGATCCTTTTCCTTTTGCCATTTTTGCCGTTTTGCCGCTTGTCGCTATTGAGACTCCGTTTACGCAGCTCGTTCAGCTGGAAATTTGTGTGTTGTTGCCAAAATCGAAGCAGAGCAGCGGGAAAAAATAAAAAATACTTATATATATATATTTTGCAATCGCATCAATGCAAATAAGGTGGCAGAAGTTGGTTCGGCAGTTTCCTAAAATGATATGCGCATTTCTTTACTACTCAATGCGATTTTTATTTGACGAAATTTATTTTGGTCGAGTTTATGCCCAGGTCGTTGGAGCAGAAACAACTTTTCCAGATCTCCATCATTAGAAGTTAAAGTTTTCCAAAGTCAGATATTCTATTTTGGTGGTATTCGATGATGAATGAATCTATTTTTGGATTGACAAGCTGAAGAAGCACTAAAACCCTTAAGAATATTTCTTAAAAACATAAAATTAATTCCGTGTTTGTTATTTAAATTAAGTTTTCCATTTCCCCCCCTGGGGCAGATTCATTTCTGCTGGCTGTGGCTTCTGTTCGGTAGCCGAACTACTTGAGAGTCGGGCTGTGGGCCCGTCTCTCCTCTGATTGATTGATTAGATTTTTGTTAATTACTTAACGCTCTGCGAGCTGCGAGTGTCGCGAAGAACTTGCCACGCCGCGGCGGTATCAGCTGCACTTTTCGGCTGGCTTGGCTGGCTGGAAGTAACCGAAAGTTTGCCGGTTTAGTTGGAAGGATTTCTTTGAATTAGTTATGCCCGCTGATAGACGAGCTGATAGATTGATTACGGGTAGAGATAGGGATTCCCAGACTCCTTGAGCCTCACAACGAATGCAATCTGTTGACGTATGTACCGGGGCCACGCCCACACGGGGACATGTTGCAAGCACAACGACAACGACAACGACCAGGAAAGAAAAAATACAACAAAAAAAATTCACATTCACTCCGCAAGTCTCAAACGAACAAAATGCAATTTCTCAATTGCAGCTGAATTCGTTCCAGAAAACGGCCTGCCCCGACGTCTTCGCACCGCGTACACCAACACCCAGCTGCTGGAGCTGGAGAAGGAATTCCATTTCAATAAATATTTATGCCGCCCAAGGAGAATCGAAATAGCAGCCAGCCTGGATCTGACCGAGCGACAGGTGAGTGTGTTCCTGCACCTCTGCGAATGCAATTTATTCCGCAGCACACGGCTGGGAAATTCCATTACTCCGCTGACAAATTGCCCGGTGCCAGGGCTGACAGCCGGGTTTCTTCAAGTTCTTCTACCGTTCTACCATTTTCGCCAGTCTACCACTTTTAATTGCACACACCTCGGCGTTACTAGTCGGAACTAATCGAATCTTGGTGTTGCAGGTAAAGGTCTGGTTCCAAAACCGCCGCATGAAGCACAAGAGGCAGACGCTCTCCAAAACGGACGACGAGGACAACAAGGACAGTCTCAAAGGTGACGATGATCAGTCCGATAGCAGTAAGTGCCATTAAGTATTCTATGAAAACTGTACCAAAAATTAAACTCCCTTTTTTTTGGAGTTTGCCAACAAGTTGTTCCACTTTTACTTTTTCGGTTTTGCATGATTTCGTTTCGAGGCTTTTACTCAGAAGTAAGAGACGGTGTAGCTTATCAATCATTGTCAGTGGATGGGATGGGTTGGAACAACTTTTGGCAGGGCGTCTCTCGACGCGCTTACCCCTTTCACGTGAGAGTTTCGTCTTTGGTTCTCTACCACCAACTCTTCCTTCTCCCGGTCCACCTCCTGTCTCAGGGACTCGTCTCAATCCTCCACTGATGAGAACAAATCATCAATATTCCCGGCCATATACCTACTGATTTGTTTTCATCTTACCTTCCCGTGAAATGCAGACTCCAATTCGAAGAAATCGTGT
This sequence comes from Drosophila monieri, assembly GCA_035047585.1. Classification (NCBI taxonomy): domain Eukaryota; kingdom Metazoa; phylum Arthropoda; class Insecta; order Diptera; family Drosophilidae; genus Drosophila; species Drosophila monieri. The sequence continues at coordinate 78,123 of JAWNPJ010000115.1, read as the reverse complement.
CAAGGCTGCGAGCTGCCCTCCGATGATATTCCGGATTCTACGTCCAATTCCCGGGGACACAACAACAATACGCCGAGCGCCACCAACAACAATCCGAGTGCAGGAAGCCGTAAGATTTGATATTTTATTCTGAAAATTAAAATGTAAAATTAATATTAATTCCTATATCCCTTAGTGACACCCAATTCCTCCTTGGAAACGGGTATATCGTCCAATCTTCTGGGCAGCACCACCGTATCCGCCTCGAATGTGATCAGTGCCGACTCCAGTGTGGCGTCTAGTGTTAGTCTGGACGAGGACATCGAGGAGAGCCCCATCAAGGTGAAAAAGAAAGAGGAGGGACAGGTGAGACTTCTAGAGAGGATTTCGATTAAGGTTTTATTATAAAGGTTTCATTTTCTGCGACAGATAATCAAAAAAGAGGCCGTTTCCACTTCGTCCAAAGCCTCGCCTTTCGGCTACGAGAACTCCACGCCCAGTCTGGTCAATTTTCGGCGGGATTCGGATTCATCCGCCGGAAATGCACCCGCTGCCAAAGTCGGTGGCAAGAAGCGGTTTCAGAGCGTAGCGAATGCCATTGCCACGCCCACGCCACTTGGCGACAGCAATGGCAGCAATAGTGCAGCTGGCGGCTACTTCCCTGGTTACTATCCTAGTCCCAAGCAACAGCAGCAACATCAAATGCAGCAACAGCAGTCGCAATTGCACCCGCAGCAACAGCAACAACAGCAGCAGCAATCGCAGGAGTATTACGGCAAATACGATATTGAATTCGCCAACTCACCACACCACAAGCAGGCGCTGCACGGCGAATATCTAAGTCCCAAACCAAATGCTGCCAGTTTTCACCAAAACAGTCAACAACAGCAGCAACAGCAGCAGCAACATGAGCAGCAGTTCTACTACAACTACAACGACTCCAACGGTAGTGCGTATATGAACCATCAGCAACACCCACACCAGCAGCAACACCACCATGTTAACGACTTCGAGGGGCCTCCGGTGAACGGGCCGAACAACTTTAACAATGGCTCTTACTACGATAACATGAATTTCCAGCACCAGCACCAATCGGTTGTGTTTCAACAGCAGCAACAGCAGCAGCAGCAACAACACCAGCAAGCGGCAATCAATCATCAGCAGTCAGTAGAAATCTTTAATATTATTTTCAAAGATATTGCAGTTTATCGTAAATGGGGTCTCTGTCTCCGCTAAGACAGAAGTTTTGTGTTTATCAACACTTTCCTTAGCCAGGTCATACACCATATATTTTCACCTGAAGATGGCGCCACCGTCAAAGCAATTTGAAATTATTTCGTATTAATTTTGAGTAAAAATATCTGTTATATTAAAGATGCACTTTGTATCCTCTTGACCTAAAATACTCATTGATTCTTTTATTTTTCAGGCACATGCATCACCTGGGAGCTGGGGAGACCTACAGTGCATTGGGATTGCAAATGGAGAACTGCGAGGGCTACAACAACTTTGGAAGCGGTGGGGGAGGTAGTGCCGGCGGATACTACGAGGCGGGTCAACAACCCCCCGGCCCAGCCGCCCACTCCCATGGCCATCACCCCCACACACATCCACACGCTCACACACACCCGCACCACGTGCAGGTCCAGGCGCAGGCGCATGCCCACCTCCATGCCCACCACAATCCGGCAGCAGCCCAGGCGACCGGGGTGGGCGTTGTTGGTCCTCCGCCACCGCCGCCATCGCACATCCATGGCTTCGCATTGAACGGAGGTGGTCCTGCGGCCCAGGGATTCGGGAATGGCGCCAGCAACGCGGCAGGAGCTGCCATCGGGGGCCTGGAGAACTCGAACAGCTCCTCGGACTTTAACTTCCTGAGCAACCTGGCCAACGATTTTGCGCCGGAGTACTACCAACTCAGTTAGTTCATGTAGGAGGCAGTCAGCAGTCATCCAGAGGCCCCTGTAAATAGCTCTTAGCCCAATTCGAGTCCAGTGTGCGAGAGTCATGTAGTTCCCGTCAGTGTTGTTGTAGGCACATAGCACTTTCCATAGCACATATCTGTAAATACCTACGCTCTAGCCCCCAATCAAGAGTTCTATTCCATTCGTATTTAGGCTAAAGGAAGAATATTAAATGTCTAAATGTTTTCTGTTGGCTCCAAGTCAAACGGGAACTCTGCCGCGACGATTCCATTCAGAAATAAAAGATAATTGTACATAGTTAGAGAAATGTAATAACCTTTCCACAAGTCACTTAAAGAGCCTTTAATTAATTGTGTTTTGTAAATAGCTAATGTAGCTTAAATCAAAAGATAAAACTGTCATTAAACTTTAAGAACTAGAAATCAAAATTTGAATCCCTCCCGATTCGAGTGCAATTTCGAAAAGAAAAACTATGATTTAGAATCCTAAGAAGCTCTCAATTATTTCAATGTTTGTCATGTTTGTATGTTGCTCTAAATTTTTCCGTAAAACAAAAACTAAACAAATATATAATATAAATACGATAATGAATATTGGCTTAGATATCTTTGTAAGGAGAAATAATAAAAACTAATTAAGATATGAATATGAAGTAACATCTTTGTGAATCTTGTGCAATATCCCAATATCCGATTATTGACATTGGATGATGGATGGGATTCTTTTCGATTGGCTTAGGAAGGGATGTTGAGGCATATTTTCGCAATCCAAAAGTAAACAAGCGCAACATTGTCTTAAATTTTAAACTAAAATGGTTGCTAGCAGTTTTTTTTTTGTTAATATTATTTGTTTAGAAAACGTGTCGACATTCATGCTTCATTTACAGAGTTTTTCATATGCAGGCACCCCGAATTTTCACAGCTTGGAGTTTCCCCAGAGGAAACCCACTGGCTCCGGGCTGGGCCATTCGTCAACCAGCATTTTGGGTTTTGCCTGTCAACGTTTTAAGGTATTCGGGTAAGAGGTTCTGGGCACTGGACCAGGAACTAAGCCACATGATGCCGATGTCGTCCCATGTCGTCGGCTACGCACATTTCTGACAGAAGCGGTGAAAATTTAAGATTGATCACCGGGCCGAGTGTTTGCTGGAAATTGGTTGAGCTGTTTTGCTGTTCGTGTGTCAATGTCGAGTGCCGGCTAAAACCCAAATAATGTCGGAAAATGTCTGCCATCCGTATTCCCCGAAGGATGGTGCGAAAAAGGGAGTAAAAGCCAGGTTGAATTAATTTAATTAGCAATGAACGGACACCCCTGACCGGCTGGGAGGTCAATGCTGCTGCGTGGAATTAAAAAATTCCAACGAAACAAATTCGTATTGAAAATAATAAAAATAATCACTTCAGTAGCCAACAGCCGACCGTCAACAGTAAGACATTTGTTGAAAAAGAAAAAAACCTTTGTTAATTACAATTTAGTTTGCTTAATTTCTGAAGGAAACACACTCAAAGCACTCGACCACTGACATTTGTTTGGGTTAATCGTCATCGGCGAGCGCAATCTACCAAAAACGGTTAAGCTGAAAATAGTTTATGGGAATTACAATACGAAGTAAACGCTGTCCAGCCAGTCGGCCAGCTCGAATAATGCCAATTAAACTTGCACACAAAACCAGTTCACTTACCATTTTCTTTATGGTTTATTTTTGGCAGTAGCACCATCGCCATCACCATCGCCGGTACTGCCACCTGTGAGCACCTTAAACCTTAAAAATATGCTGACTGTACGGTGGATACTCACATACGGTGATATAGTTATAGTTATATAGGCTTTGCTGCCGGGCCTGACCTTGGTACACATAAATTATTGTTCGCATTGCGACCTTTCTTGTAAGTAATCATAACGAAATATTTTTATCATTTCAGGCAGCTATTTCTATGATCACTGCGAAGAAAAGTAAAAGTCACAGGAGGTGGCAGATATTATGGGAGGGTCTAGAGATTGATTACAAATATTTTAAATAGCCTTGTTAAGTAATCCAATAATAATCTCTCAAGGGACCCAGTTGGCTTGGCCATATTTAGGAGAGTAACCCCTAAGAACTACCATCAAAAGTTCATTGAACTAATAGACCACTGGCTTATAAGCTTCTGGAAAGATTTTTAATTCTGTAAATCGGATCAATCGATCCCAACTACTCGATAAGAACCCCTAGAAGTTGTAGAAAAATAATCAAACGTTTGGGTGGATTTTTTTTTCGCTTTTTACTTTTTTTTGGTAGCCTATTGTTGTTTTTTGTTTATTGTTTACACCTAAACTTAAACTCAAATGTAAATTTTGTCCAAAGGGCCGAGACAACGTTTGGTGGTGATGGATGGATGGTTGGATGGATGGTGGATGGCTGTGGTGCGGTGTTCGGCGGCCTTCCAACGATTCAATGTTCCATGATGAGTGCCAATAGGTGTTCTGGCCAGGTGCTAGCCCTGATTGGGCCCCAACTGCACAGGTGTTAAAGAGGGTCCGGTTTCGCCAGCCTCATCAAGAGGAGGCCGGAAATATGTTGGGCTGACTGCGGTGGGTGAGTGTGCTTGGACCGAAATGACGATTATTTTTGTTGCATTATTTTGAGAGAGCAGCTGCTGGCGGTTAAATGGGCGAGAGTTCTATAAAATAAAAATATTTTATCATCCAGACTATTGGAAAATGTTGTCTTTTTGGGTACCTCCACATATCTGCCACTCGATGGACTGGGCGCAGCTGATATCCAGAGAAACGTTATCCAAAGATGGGCTTTAGCTTTTTTTTGTTGGGTCTCAGTGACCCCAAGGCGCGATCGCAAGCTGCTCCTGATCCTGAACCTCTCGGACTCAACACAAAACACTGAATGAGGCTGCCGGGAGAGGCCTCCTCGTATTTATACGCCAGCAAGGGATCGAAAGCCTGTTTACCCCTTCAATCGGACTTGGGCCAGAGTGAGGTTCGACGATCCTTCAGCTCACTTGATCGGGCTTGTTTTCGCTTTTTACCCAATTCCCTTTGTTTCTTCCCGGGCTCGGGATTTCTGCGTGTTTTTTGTTCGGTTGCATTGTCAGTTTGCATTGTTGTTGGCTGCTCGCTGGATGATAATGATGATGATGAAGTTGAGAAGGGTTTTGGCTCCGTATCGACGAAGAGCACAGCACCCAAAATCAGAAATCTTCCACTTGATTAGTCGGACCTGGGCATCGGGCATCGCAAAAAGGCCAAAAGGGTGAGATCGAGGGAAGCAGTTGGCTAGCTGAAATTACTCACATATAGGTAGACACTCATGTCTGACCTTGGAGAGCCCCTCCAGAAGACCGAAGACAGAAGCCAGCATTCGGGCCGCTCCAGAACAGTTCTTTGGCCAAAAACACCAGCAGGTGTTCAGAACAATCTAGTCGCACATAAATAGTCTCAGTCGCCGCTGTGGGAAAATAGAATCCTGAGCTTCCAGTAAACTGCATTTTAATTATCGGCTCCAGCTCCCCCGATGAGTTGTAAGACTATTTATCACTCGGCAAGTAATGTCATGACCCCATAATTTCCGTTTTATATTACAAACGGCAACAACAATAAAGAACCTTTCTTTGCATTGCGGTAGCCGAGTCCTTCTTATCCTCATTCAAATGGAAATGACCGACACAAAGCCCAGGAATGTGTCTGCCCCTTCAGACAGACACGCGGCGAGAGGGAAGAGGGATCAAAATCAGGATCTGCTTCAAGCAGGCCAATACAGTTCGTTGCCCTCGCCACTAAGGGCATCCTCAAAGGATCGCGGATCATGGATCACGGATCTCGAAACAAAAGTCCAGACTGCACCACCACCGAGAGCACCACAGGAATTGCATTGCTCTAAGACTGCAGAACTTCTCTTATTTTCGAGGTCCTATGATGTCTGTGAACTTTTTCGCACAAAAAATAAAATTATAAAAAAAAACACGTTATGAAAACAGGCACATAAATAATACAAAGCCAAACAGGATAATGTGAACGAACTCTCTGAGTCCTCGGAAAGGACACAGAGAAAAATATATGATTCTTAGTTTGGTGTAGTATGCACACATATTGAATAGCCACTGTACCAAGAGTACTTAAAGGGTAAACACTGTAACACTTTGTTGCAGTATAAACAAAACTTAAATGGTCAAATCATGAACCGATCGCTATGTACAAAAAGTGCTAGCGCCGGCAGAATTGTAACATGAACGGACCTCATGTGCATATACCTCGCACTCCCGCTTAAGGGAGCATAGCATACATATATACATAAGCACATACATAGCCGTCTTGCTGCCGCCGTCTGTGGGCAGCGCAGCAAGAGACTTAGCCTTACTTAGAATTAAAAGAATAATGTAAATTTAGATACAATGGAAGCGTTGGAGCGGCACCTTTGCTGCTCCTACAATTAATGAAATAATAAATAAACATAATACTTAAAATATTAAATGGACTATTGAGACCACATCATCAAATACATTACATGGCGACCGTGACAGGACAATCAGGAGATTGCAGGACCGTGACGTGCAATCAGGAGATTGCAGGAAGGGCAAAGCTGATCGGCAACGACAAAACAAAGGAAAATCAAATACATACATGGCACCTCAAATCAATACATGGACATATTTATGGAAAATTCTGAGTGAGTAGAGTGCGGATATGGGACGCGGAGGTCGGAAAAATAAAATAAATAAAAGAATAGCACACATTAAGTGGCTATTATATAAAAATAATCCACCTCCATGGGCGACAGCAATAAAATTAACTGCTGAGCTCGATTTTTTAAAAGAAAGTCTTCAGAAGAAAGACATCCCAACCGCAACTCACTCGGAAACAATAAAAACCATAAATACAAATACTAAACCACCATCTCCCAAGCCATTACCAAGGTACTACGAAGAGTGCCCGAACGACTGCCCTGGACCACTGGAAGCCCCAGCATGCAAGTTCACTTGCATAAAGAAAAATAGGAAAGGAAAGCCCGACACCACCCACTCTTAGGACATCAGCCCAGGACATCAGCCGCAGACTCCTGGAAAATATAGTGACCTGTGCAGCCAGCACCGGCCCCGTTTAGCGCTTCAAGCTAGACCCGGAAAAGTGAACCGACAGCGCTACAAAGAGCGCACAACAAATAAGAAATAATTTTTTTTTTTTTTGGTGCACTGCGTTGCATTATTAATGTACTGCGTTACATTATAATTATAAACGACCTTTTGTAAAATTGAGCGGAACCCTTTCCGCCCAATTAGAAGTGTAGCCCGTAAAGCTATACAAAACGATAGGTAGGAAACCTGTAAAAATTAGATGCAAAGTAATGCAATAAGTAAATATTCAGAAGAAACAGGTAGATATAATTATATACCAAATACAATTATTTCAAAAATGGCAATAGTTGACGTTAAGTCGGTGGACTCCACTGCAAACGTTATTAATAAAGTAGAGCCAAATAACATTAATTTAGAATTAATACACACATTATTAATAATAATTGTTGTCATAATGTGCGCAAATTGTTTTTACAAATTATATAAATTACATAATAAATGTCTAAAGAAAAAATATATGAGCCAGGCAAATGAGCTGGACAAAATTTAAGAATAAAGAACAAAAAAAAAAAAAAAAAATTTTTAAGAGCGCAAATAATATTAGTAATAATAAAAGAAAAAATTTTGTTGTACACTCCAAAAACAAAAAAAAAGAGACAATGAAAATAAATAAAGATATATAAAAATAAAAACAAAATTATAAACACTTCAAAAAAAAGAGACAATGAAAATAAATAAAGATATATAAAAATAGAAACAAAATTATATAAATATAAAAATAAAAATTTATATTTTTTTCTAAATTATGGCTACACTAAGGACAATTAAGAAAAACTGAGAATGACCACAATAGAAGCTATTAGAAAGGTTTACGAAAGGGATGCTTATTTCGATGAACATGTTCAACAATTAGTCTCAACGACTCCCATAAGCATCAATCAATTAGAATATCTTCTAATTGAAACATTTAATTTCGAACATTCACCATTGATACATTGCTCAAAAACACAAAAAGCAATTGTATTAAGCACCATCCCAGGTATCCAGGTGAAATCAGTTCTAGAAGAATACGAAACACTAGGCCGAACACTTATTATGGTAGTAGTCCGAAAATAATTCTCCATTATTAACAAAAATGCAATGGAATGAATTATATGACGAATTAAATAAATTAAAAAGCGATTTTGACAAATCATATAAATCGCTTACTCAAAACAGGCCAATTCAAAAGAACACAATTAAAAAACATGTGGAAATACTAGTAAACTGCTTTAATGAAGCACGAATACTAATACATGGCCAGAAAGAAAAATTAAATCAAGATCATTGGTCCCAAGTATCAAAATTTTTGATCAGACTACGATCCAATTTAATAATAATTAAACAAAAGTTCAATTTAGGTATATCAATACCGACAATACTTAACACCTCTTTAACAGTTGAAACTGACATTGACCAAAGAGAACCAAAGGAACTTACAGATTTAAATCTGAAAATAGAAGAGCAAGATATAAATAATCTTACTGTTCCAGCTGTACTAATGCCAGATCTAGATAATTCTACAGATTCTGATGATAGTTCAAGCATAATAGAGGATAACATAAGCAACATTAATACAATGGCACAATCAAATATAGAATTTATTAATACAGCATCCAAGCTTATACCAGTATTCGATGGTAAAGCTGAAAATTTAACAAGTTTTATTGATGCATTACAAATAATAGATTCTATAAAAGGCGAGCACGAACAATTAGCAGTTTCCATAATAAAAACAAAGCTAAAAGGTGTCGCCAGAAATCTAATCGGAAATGAATCAACAATTTCTGAGGTGATTTCCAGATTAAAAGGCAACGTCAAAGGCGAAACTGTAGAAGTATTGTCAGCAAAACTGATGAACCTACAGCAGCGCAATAAAACTGCTAACCAGTATACACAAGAGGTTGAGCATATGACGAAAGCCTTAGAAGGTGCATATATAACAGATGGACTATCTTTAGAGTTAGCCAGAAGTTATTCAACCCAGCATGCAGTCAAAGCAATGACTAAAAATTGCACAATCGATAAGGTAAAACTTATTATGCAAGCTGGAACCTTCAATACTATGAACGATGCCGTATCAAAATTTGTAAATAGTTGCACAGAAGCAACGGGACAATCAAACACTGTCCTATACTACAGGAACTATCCACATCGCGGCTCAAATCGCGGACGTGGAAATTATAGTGGCAACTTTCGTGGTAATTATTACAACAATAACTACCAAAATAACAATGGAGGACGCGGTCAATATAGAGGAAACTATAGAGGCCGTGGTAACTCGAATCGAGGCCACAACAACAACAACAATAACTACCAAAACAATGTCAGAGTTGCCCAGAATACATCGGAAAACTCCCAAGACCCTTTAAATGTTCAGCAGTAAAAGATGCAACAGTTCACACTATTAATCTCAGTCAACTGAGATTAAAAGATGATGAGCCAGTATCATAAAAAATTATCGAAGCCCACATAGTCAGGTAAATGAAATACAAAAACAAGTAGGAAAGTTGATCTCCGAAGGGATTGTAGAACCATCCGTATCCGAATATAATAGCCCATTGTTACTTGTTCCTAAGAAACCATACCCCGGGTCAGAAGAAAAGAAATGGCGGTTAGTGATTGACTATCGCCAGATCAATAAAAAATTACTATCTGATAAATTCCCACTACCTAGAATTGATGATATCCTGGACCAACTAGGTCGAGCAAAATACTTTTCATGCCTTGACTTAATGTCAGGATTCCATCAAATTGAACTAGAAAAAAGTTCTAGAGATATAACGTCTTTTTCAACGAGCAACGGCTCATATCGCTTCACGCGATTACCTTTTGGATTAAAAATAGCTCCTAACTCATTTCAGAGAATGATGACTATCGCATTTTCTGGACTAGAACCTTCTCAAGCATTCCTTTACATGGATGACTTAATAGTGATCGGTTGTTCCGAAAAACATATGCTTAAGAACTTAACAGATGTTTTTGAGAAATGTAGGAAATATAACCTAAAGTTACATCCAGAAAAATGTTCATTTTTTATGCATGAAGTGACCTTTTTAGGTCATAAATGCACTGATAAAGGAATACTTCCAGACGAGAAGAAATATGATGTCATTATGAACTACCCAGTGCCGCACGACGCGGACAGTGCTAGACGTTTCGTAGCATTTTGTAACTATTATAGACGCTTTATAAAAAACTTCGCCGACTATTCAAGGCACATAACAAGATTATGTAAAAAGAATGTCCCTTTTCAATGGTCTGATGAATGTCAGAATGCATTCCAATATTTAAAAACCAAACTTATGGAACCTACTTTGCTACAATACCCAGATTTTACTAAAGAATTCTGTATAATCACAGATGCAAGTAAGCAAGCGTGTGGAGCGGTTTTAACTCAAAACCATAATGGTCTCCAACTTCCCATTGCATACGCATCAAGAGCATTTACAAAAGGAGAAAGTAACAAGTGTACCACTGAGCAGGAATTAGCTGCAATTCATTGGGCAATATTACATTTTCGACCATATATTTATGGAAAACATTTTTTAATTAGAACGGACCACAGACCTCTAATATATCTATTCTCAATGATCAACCCAAGTTCCAAACTGACACGTATGAGGCTCGAATTAGAAGAATATGATTTTACAGTCGAATATTTAAAGGGAAAAGATAATCATGTAGCTGATGCGTTATCAAGAATAACCATTAAAGAACTACAGAATATTACAAGACATATAATGAAAGTCACTACCAGATATCAAAGTAGACAAAAATTCCGCGCGGAAAATAAAGAAATAGAATTGCCTAAGCAATCTATTGGAAAAGCTTCTAAGCCCAACGTATATGAAGTCATCAAAAATGACGAAGTACGTAAAGTAGTGACATTGCTGATTAAAAATATGCTATGTTTATTTAAACATGGTAGGAAAATAATCGCAAGATATGATGTTAGCGATTTATATACTAATGGGATTATTGACTTAGGTCAATTCTTCCAAAGGCTTGAAATGCAAGCCGGTATAAATAAAATCGGCCAACTAAAACTGGCACCGTGGGAAAATATCTTTGATCAAATATCAATTGATACTTTCAAAAATATGGGCAATAAAATATTAAAATCTTTAAGAGTAGCGCTACTCAACCCGGTGACCCAAATAAAAAGTTTAAAAGAAAAAGAAGCAATATTGTCTACATTTCATGATGATCCAATTCAAGGAGGTCATACTGGCATATCAAAAACTTTGGCCAAAGTAAAAAGACACTATTACTGGAAAGGTATGTCTAAAGATATAACTGAGTACGTAAGAAAATGTCAAAAATGTCAGAAAGCGAAAATTACATCGCATACAAAGACCCCATTAACAATAACTGATACACCTATAAATGTTTTCGACAGAGTGATAGTGGACACTATTGGTCCATTACCAAAATCCGAAAATGGCAATGAATATGTAGTCACGTTAATATGTGACTTAACAAAATATCTAGTTGCCATACCAGTTGCAAATAAAAACGCAAATACTGTCGCTAAAGCAATTTTTGAATCGTTTATTCTGAAGTACGGTCCAATGAAGACGTTCATTACGGACATGGGAACAGAATACAAGAATTCAATTATAAATGACTTGTGCAAATATCTGAAAATCAAAAACATAACATCTACCGCACACCACCACCAGACAGTTGGGACAATCGAAAGAAGTCATAGAACCTTTAATGAATACATACGATCTTACATATCGGTTGATAAAACCGACTGGGACGTATGGCTTCAATATTTCGTCTTTTGTTTCAACACGACCCCCTCAATGGCACATAATTATTGTCCATATGAGTTAGTATTTGGTAAAACAAATAATTTACCAAAAGAGTTCAATAGTATAGATAACATAGAAACAATATATAACATAGATGACTATGCTAAAGAGAGTAAATATAGACTCGAAGTAGCATATAAAAGAGCTAGAATTATGTTAGAAGAAAATAAGTATAGAAATAAAAAACTATATGATCAGACAGTAAAAAATATAGATATATCAGTGGGGGATAAAGTTTTACTAAAAAACGAAACAGGTCATAAGTTAGATCCAAAATATACTGGTCCATATAAAGTAACGGAAATAGGAGACAGAGATAACATTATAATATCAAATAATAAAAATAAAAAGCAAACAGTTCATAAGGATAGATTAAAAATGTTTATTTCATAATTGTATTTAGTATGGCCATGCATAGATACAACTATTTTTCGTAATTTCATTTTCTTTTTGCTAAATATATATATAAAAAAAAAAAAAAAAAAAAAAAAAAAAAACCTACATACAAAATTATTAAACAAAAATTATTATTATTAAAATAACTTCATAATATTACGTTATTTTCCAAAAGGAGGGAGATGTAGTATGCACACATATTGAATAGCCACTGTACCAAGAGTACTTAAAGGGTAAACACTGTAACACTTTGTTGCAGTATAAACAAAACTTAAATGGTCAAATCATGAACCGATCGCTATGTACAAAAAGTGCTAGCGCCGGCAGAATTGTAACATGAACGGACCTCATGTGCATATACCTCGCACTCCCGCTTAAGGGAGCATAGCATACATATATACATAAGCACATACATAGCCGTCTTGCTGCCGCCGTCTGTGGGCAGCGCAGCAAGAGACTTAGCCTTACTTAGAATTAAAAGAATAATGTAAATTTAGATACAATGGAAGCGTTGGAGCGGCACCTTTGCTGCTCCTACAATTAATGAAATAATAAATAAACATAATACTTAAAATATTAAATGGACTATTGAGACCACATCATCAAATACATTACATTGGTATTAATCTTTGAAGAAATCTTGTCTATGAACTTTTAATGGCACTTCTATCTAGTTTAAAAATAATGACTTTTAAAGGATTTGCCTAATTAAAACTTTTAATATTTTATTTTTGAGTCTCTACTGGTGAGTTCAAGTGTACCCCCAAATAAGCATATCAGAAATCTCTTTGTGTTCTTGATATATCTACATACTCGTATGCATTTTTTTATTGGTGCTGTCAATAAATAAATGTACAGTAATAATAAAGCCAACAATTCTATATACAACTCAGAGCCCTCGATTCAGAGTCCTTTGAGCCTTGGTATGTCTCCGGGTCCTTCGATCTTAGTGATGGTAGCTGACGGCGGGAGCCGAGTAGGAGGTGTAGGTGGCAGCAGGGGCGGCGTAGTGAGCCACGGGGGCAACGGTCTTGACCACAGCGGGGGCGGCGTAGTGGGCCACTGGAGCGGGGGCAGCGTAGGTGGTGTAGGCAGCGGGAGCGGCGTAGTGGGCAACTGGAGCCACAGTCTTGACCACGGCAGGAGCGGCGTAGTGGGCAGGAGCGGCATAGGTGGCAACGGGAGCAACGGTCTTCACGACAGCAGGAGCGGCGTAGTGGGCAACGGGAGCCACGGTCTTGACCACAGCAGGGGCGGCGTAGTGGGCAGGAGCGGCGTAGTGTGCAGGAGCGGCGTAATGGGCAGGAGCGGCATAGGTGGCCACGGGAGCGATGGTCTTGACAACGGGAGCAACGGCAACGGCCTTGACGAGGGGTTCACGGTTCACGACGGCGTTGAATCCGTTGATGGGGTCGGCGGTGTACTGGACGGTCCTCTTGTAGCCATCAGCGTCGATCAGGGAGTACTCTCCGCGGACCACATCGCCATCACGCTCCTCCACCTGTCCCTTGTTGTCGCCGGTCAGCTTGTCGTCGACTCCATAAGAGAAGCGGTACTGGGGATGGGGATCGTACTCCTCGGCGGCCTTGACGACGACCTTCTGGGCCACGGCCACGGGAGCGGCATAGGCGGCCACGGCAGGGGCGGCATGGTAGACCTGGGGGGCGGCAATGGGGGCGTATCCGGCGCTGGCAACGGCCACGAAGGCAAGAGCGAAGACAAACTGCAAGATAGAATTGGGAGTGACTTCTATATCCTTTATCCGTCCATGTCCCGGAAACTCACCTTGAAGGCCATTGTGTTCTGAGAGCTGATTGGGTTCTTTACAGAAGTGAACTTGGTCGGCGAATGATACTTTTCTGGGCCCAGCCGTCAACTTTTATAGTAAATCAAGCTGCCGGCTCTGCCCAGATCAAATCCGCTCTGCTTCCATTCAGTTCACTGACGGCGAGCGTTATTTTCGCGGTGACAGCGAAATATATTTAATGTTTCTCGACTCTCGACTCGATTGTTGGCGGGGCAGTAACTCGTACTTCCTGTTCGTGGCGCTAAGCTCTGTGGGTGTGCTGACGCTTTTGGCCAAAGATTCTGAAAGCCGTTAAGGCAGCATAAGAGGTGAAAGATCTCCGGCGAAAGGTTTGGCTCCAAAACAAAAGGGTTGGTCAGACTTAATGGCAGCCTAATTGTTTCAATAGATTACTGTGCAAAAAAATTGAAAACGCAAAAGTTTTGTCCGGTCTATGAATTCGCATTATCATTGATTATTTGATCAGATTCTGATCTTAAGCTCTATTAATCTTCTCAAGCTGACGGTGTAGAGTAATTCTTTCTAGATGATTAGATTATTTTTGAAACGGTTTTGGTAATCTTAAGAATGTTATGTAACATATTATACATTATAATGATATTTGAGGACATTCAACTGTTGCTTAGAGCTTATAGGAGTGGGAGTTAGAGAACCTTTCCATAAAATATTGGTCCAAGTTCTATAAAAGGATTGAAAAATATATACAAAATATTATCTTTCTCTCCAAGCTTAAATTGGTTTCAGAAACATATCCTTGGTGGAATTGTATTTTTTAAATATTTTCTGCCGCATCACTGACCAATTTAGATTGCATAAGACACTTATCACCAATTTTGAACAATCAAAGGAATCAAGGCCACCCAAGCAAATCCTCAGACCCAGTTCTCGAAAAATCTCCACTGGAGATCCACGATTAATTCGGATTGCTATTAGCAGATGCAATCATTTCACAAAAATTTGTACGTGGGCATACGGCAGAAGGGAAATCCCGCCGAATCCTTTCTAAATAATTGGACTGCACTGGGCCGCCTCGCATTCGACAATCTCTTCTCTTGGCCCTCTGCCGGCGTCGCCGGCGACGTAAGCGTCAAGCGGTGACTTCGCGCTAATTCGTAGCATGATATGCAGAAGGCCAGGCCAAAAGCAAGCACCTGGCCCACCAGCCAGCAGCGCGAACTTGGCCAGCAGGAAAGTGCATGCGAGGGCTATAAAACCAGTGGCCAGGCCAGAAGCGACATCATTCAGCTTCCACTGTTTCTGCAAAGAACAACCCAAAAACCAAACTAAACTAAAATGGCATTCAAGGTAGGTTCACAGGGACACCAAGGACCTGGGACTAGGAGTGTAACACAATGTTTTATCCTTGCAGTTCGTGTTCGCTCTTGCTTTCGTGGCCGTCGCCAGCGCTGGTTACGCCCCCATTGCTCCCCAGGTGTACCACGCCGCCCCTGCTGTGGCCGCCTACGCCGCCCCAGTGGCCGTGGCCCAGAAGGTCGTCGTCAAGGCCGCCGAGGAGTACGATCCCCATCCCCAGTACCGCTTCTCCTACGGAGTCGACGACAAGCTGACCGGCGACAACAAGGGACAGGTGGAGGAACGTGATGGCGATGTGGTCCGCGGAGAGTACTCCCTGATCGATGCCGATGGCTACAAGAGGACCGTCCAGTACACCGCCGACCCCATCAACGGATTCAACGCCGTCGTGAACCGTGAACCCCTCGTCAAGGCCGTCGCCGTTGCCCCCGTTGTCAAGACCATCGCCCCCGTGGCCACCTATGCCGCTCCTGCCCATTACGCCGCCCCTGCCCACTACGCCGCCCCTGCCATCGTCAAGACCGTGGCTCCAGTTGCCCACTATGCCGCTCCCGCTGTCGTGAAGACCGTTGCCCCCATTGCCCACTACGCCGCTCCTGCCGTGGTCAAGACCGTGGCTCCCGTTGCCCACTATGCTGCCCCCGCTGCCTACACCTCGTACGCCGCCCCCGCCGTCGCCTACCACCACTAAGCCCAATAAGCCATCCACCAAACCCCTAAATTCCTAATTGTTATAGTTATACGAAAGCCCCCAATATAAAATAAACAAATATTTTTCATATAACAAAAATGTTTCCTCTGCAACCGCATCCGCCTCAAACATAAGGATCTACTTTGCCGAGGGCGAACTTAAAATATAAAACTTAATTATATTTGGTTCATTAGGGCCCGATTGGAGCTGCTGTGTGGCCGGCCAATTAATTGAATTGGACGGCGACATTGAAATTCCAGAGCCTCTGAGTTCCAAAGTCAAATTGAGTTTTTTCTTTCAATCATTCCATTCCATTTAGTGCTCCATTTGCTACACCCGCTACGATTCGACACAAGTCTGGAAATTGACCAATCCTATCAGCGAATAATAAATCATAATCGGATCGGTCTGGAGGGTGTTCGAGTATGTTTACGTAACTGTGTCACGGATATGGAATTCTGGCGTTCTGAGAGAGTTCGATGAGATAGCACGTGGTCAGCTGGCTTCCGGTTGGTCTTTTGGCCGTTCTCGCCTTTTATCTAACGGATCTGATTTTGCCGGCTTTTTCCCGGAGCTCCTACAGCGACTCCATTCATGTTCCTACGATGACGTGGCGGATTGGAGGTGACCAGGAACTGGTTTGACGCGCCGCCAGACGCACGTCAGACAAGATCTCGGATCTCGAGAGCGTTCTTGCAGTCTCAGCATTCATTGTTCGCTTGGCGGGTAATGAGTTTGGGGAACAAATTTGTTAATTAAAGCGTTTGATTGAAAGTGAATTAGGCATAAACTAACTTAAACTTAATTGAAGTGAATTGAAATCGAAATCGAATTGGTCAATAAACTGGCCTTAAACGGTCATTGATACCTGGATCGATTCTTTTGATTTGAAATGATTTTTATGTTTTGAGGGAAAAAGTATAAAAACAATTAAAGCTATATAATAAAGCTATATAATATATAATAAAGCTATACTACCTTAATTGAAACCAGGAATATCTAACTCCAAAGCTATTAGAAACTCTCTCCCACTCAAATGACCTTCAAATGAAATTCTTTCGCTTTCGGATCGTAATGAATATTTTATTACATCACTTGGCGGCGAGTTGAGTCACTTTTCTGGCCATTTCGGCTGCGGCCGTGATTGAGCACTTACCATGCCACAATAATAGCTGTAAATCGGAGAGCAAAAAGCTTCAACCAGAAAGCTCAAACATTGTTTGCCGGTTTATCCATGTGAGGTGATCCGATGGCTTTTTTTGGGTCACTTACCATTTGAGAGGGGCTGCAGGAGGAGGAGGTGGAGAAGGAGGAGGGGTGTGTCTCATACAGTCTTTCTCTGGCATTTTGAGTATTGTGTCAAGTGCAATGCTGTTCATCGATCAAGCTGCGATTTATTGGGTTACTTACATGACTCGAGTGAGCAGCAAAACCACGAAAACCCAAAGCCCCGCCACCCTCCGAATCGAGTTGCTCGCCTAAGTCTTTTGTTTGTAACGACTTTTGTTACTTTTGTCCGTTTTTTGTTTTTGTTGGTTTTTGTTTCGACCGTCCGTCTCCCATTCATAACAATAGCGAAATGGGTGTGACTCGTGGGTGCAAATCGGTTTGGGTAAATCTATCGCTCCAAGGAGAGGATGGAGGCATGCAAATGAATTACGATCGATGTGATTTCTTCAAGCCACCAAGCCAAGTAAAAAAAAAAGTGAAAGAAAGGCCACGGCAGCTCCACGAAAATTTTCGTCTATAAATACAAATGCAGCGGCTGTTGAAATTATTATTCAAACCACGCACTCCACAGAAGGAGGACAAAGTCTCGGCTTCTTTTCGCTCCGTAATTTACGCACTAACCTCAAGCATTTGCCAAATGGCTTTCAAGGTAAGCTGATGTAATCCCCGCCACTTGGCAACAGCTAATTGAGTTTATTTCCCCAGCTGATTGCTGTAGTCTCCTGCCTCCTGGCCGCCGCCTCCGCGGGTCTCATCCCTCTGGAGCAGCACGAGCAGTACCAGGCCCACCAGCCCCAACACGTGATCTACCAAAAGCCCCACGACATCCACGGCCATGCCCATGCCCACGAGGTGTACCCAGATGACCCGCATCCCAAGTACAACTTCGCCTACGATGTCCAGGATGCCCTCTCCGGCGATTCCAAGAGCCAGGTGGAGTCCCGTGATGGGGATGTGGTCCAGGGCGAGTACTCCCTGGATGACGCCGATGGTTTCCGCAGGACTGTGAAGTACACCGCCGATTCCGTTAACGGATTCAACGCCGTCGTCCACCGCGAGCCACTGGCCCATGTGCACCACAAGGTGGTGGCCGCTGCTCCAGTGCAGTACCATCATGCTCCCGCACCCGCTGTGATCAAGACCTATGCCGCTCCCGCTCATGCTCCTGCTTATGTGGCTCCTGCCTACACCGCCGCCACCCCAGCCTACACCGCTCCTGCCTACACTGCCCACCACGAGCACCAGCTGGAGCAGCACCAGCCCGAGCCGGAGCACCAGCAGCACCACTACGCCAGCTACGAGTCTCCCGCCCACTCCCAGGCCGCCCATGAAGGTCACGAGTACTACCACCACCAGTAAACACCATCCAGGGACTCTCCACGCTCCAGATCTTCAGACAAGCGAAAGTATTAGCCGCATCCACTCCATCCTGAAAATTCAGAACATCTTCCTAGGTCTAAGCTTTGTTAAGTTTTATCTTTAATGTAAATATTTCTAATAAACTTTCTACACGCCTATTATATGAAATTGAAAAGTCTCTATTTTTTTCATGAAAATATTGGTTGCGAATCTAAAATGCAAATAATTAGTCTTCTTATGCAAATAAATAGTTCATTTCCAAGGCAATGACATTGGCAAAAAATAACTGAATGACTCGCCCAATTCCTTAACCGAAACTGCAAAGCTAACCTGATTAGGAATATAAAACCATATCGCCTCGTGTTCTTCGAGGATTACAGACGCAAACACCAATGTCCATCTAAAGCAAGCTTAACAATTGAAGTTGTTAATAAAACTAGACGAGTGATAAGTGCGTAGCGCGAGAACAATTGACATTAATTTTAAAGAGTGTGAGATTTACATTCAAAGTGCCTGGGCAGTGTTTCCCGATTGGTCATGATTAGCGTAAATGCGATCCGTGGCCCATGCTCGATTTTTGCACTGAGGAGGCGAAAAACGAGACCGGTTTCGGACTTGCCAAAATATCCGGTAGCAGCAATCACACTTTTTGCAATTTTAATGTCGCACACCAATTGAATGTCAAATAACTTGGGACATACTCGAATCTGTTCGTATCAATTTCGGTGGCGGCCAGGTCCGGCAATGCCAAAGAGGCTCTTTGCCATCTGGCTGCTGACTCGAACCTGAAATATGTGTGTCCAATTGCCGGGCAAGAAATAATTTGCTCCACATTTCCTACACAAAGGTCTAACGCAACCACATTAGCCACTGGCAAAGCTCTTGGCCTTTCGCTTCTCTTTTGTGGGCCGGGTTAGACTCGGCTTTTTGTTCGTCTTGGCCATGTTCGAGGGCTGCCACCTGGGGGTAATAATCAGCAACCTCGACTTTAATAAAGTACAGAAAATTGCAAACACATCAAGGAAGACTACAAACTACAGATTCCGGGTGTTTATTACCCTTAAAATTAATGTGTTTTTATGCTAAGGTATCCCAACTCTTTCTTCACTCAGGATCATTCCAAATCCTATTACTTTGACCTCTTCCTATGAACATAAATTTGCCAATTCTGGTCAGATCAATAAATGTTATACCTTCCAGTTCTTGTCCCTTTGAGTATTATCTTCTGGCATTTAAATCGGTCAATGAAATTTGTGACCCGATTTTCGGAAATTTTCAAAGAAAAAAACAATCAAATTTTTGTTAGTACATTTTTAATACCAATCGAAGAAGGTTGGAACCCTGGTTCATGGTATTCCGTTTTTAAATCTGTGAGGAAATTTTATTCTTTAAAATGTGTTTAAAAATTTTGTATTTTGGCCAATTGGCACTTTCTGTTGACCAAATCCCCTTGGTCTTGATTTATTCCAGGGAATTGGCAATAGCTCGGCCAATTCTTGTCTGAAGAACGAGAACTTCTCGATCTTGGCTTTTTGATTACTTTCATTATAAATTAAAAACTGGCTATCGAAAATTTTAACCAATTTTCGCAAATTTTCAAAGGGGTAACATCACAAAAATTTAAAAAATTCGATCATATTTTTGTTTTCCAGATTTTCATACAGATTCATGCAGACTACAGCCCTGATTCATAAATGGTATTCTGTTTTGAAATCGGTTGCCAAATGCTGAAGCTATTCGCTAAAAAGTGTTTCAATAGCGTCCCGTTTGGGAAATATGCATTTTCCTACGGCCTTAACTTGGCCAATTACTTTTTTATGCAAGCAACTTTTACTATACTCTGTAAAGTTGTTAAAGTTGTTAAACAATTGTTAAAATGAAGTTGCCTTTTAGTAGAATTGTACAATTATTGTAAAAGTTGGCATGGAATTCGTGCTCCCCCGCCTTCCTTCCTGATTTGGATTACTCCATACTTGATGCCTCCGAACTCCTACCTAAAAGTGGTTATTTCAACAAAACTTGTTAACTATGTTAACTAAGTGAATCAATACAAGTCACTATAGACCGCATATGAAATATAAAGAACCGCATGTTCTCAATACATCCCTCCAAAAATTTAACAGTAAAGATTATATGAAAAACATTTGTTTATTTTTTAGGGGTATGTTCGTATAACTATAACAAAAAGGATGTTTTTGAGGGGAAATATCAGTTCTTAGTGGTGGTAGGCAACAGCGGGGGCGGCGTACGAGGTGTAGGCAGCGGGGGCAGCATAGTGGGCAACTGGAGCCACAGTCTTGACCACGGCAGGAGCGGCGTAGTGGGCAACGGGGGCGACGGTCTTCACGACAGCTGGAGCGGCGTAGTGGGCAACTGGAGCCACGGTCTTGACCACAGCAGGGGCGGCGTAGTGGGCAGGAACGGCGTAATGGGCAGGAGCGGCATAGGTGGCCACGGGAGCGATGGTCTTGACAACGGGGGCAACAGCGACAGCCTTGACAAGGGGCTCACGGTTGACGACGGCGTTGAATCCGTTGATGGGGTCGGCGGTGTACTGGACAGTGCGCTTGTAGCCATCAGAGTCGATCAGGGAGTACTCGCCGCGGACCACATCGCCATCACGCTCCTCCACCTGGCTCTTGGAGTCTCCGGAGAGGGAGTCCTGGACATCGTAAGCGTATTTGTACTGGGGATGGGGATCGTACTCCTCGGCGGCCTTGGCCAGCACAGGAGCGTGGGCCACGGTCTTGACCACAGCAGCGGGAGCGGCGTAGGTGGCCACAGCAGGAGCGGCGTAGGTGGCCACGGCGGGGGCGGCGTGGTAGACCTGGGCGGCGGGCAGGACGCCAGCGTTGGCGGCGGCGATCAGGGCGAAGAGGGCGATGAACTGTAAAGGATTAATCCAAGTTAGTATTTGGTCCAGTGGCATGGCTGATTCTCCGGAGCATACCTTGAATGCCATTTTTAGTGGTTTGGTGGCTGTGGTTGCTGCTGAGAGGGCGAAGTCAACTGTGAGGGCTACTGGTCCGGCAGTCAGCTTATATACAGAAACCGAGCTATTTGCGGCGGTGGAGTTGCTGTTGGTTTGCTGTTGCCAGCTGGCCACGCTCTTGGCGTAATTAGTGCAATTCATTTATGCTAAACCTGCGCAGAGAGGGGCCACAGAGCGTAGCATTGAGTCTGTGGTCGATCTTTGTATCTTTGTGTACTGTCATCCAAATAAATTCAATTTATCCAAGAGCTAGCTACGTGAAGCGTGCGGCGTGCGTTTCTTTTCGCCATTAGCCTAAACCAGTGTTGATTCATGAAACAGTTAATGAATAAATGAAGTTGTTTAAAATTAAATTAAGTCCAAAAATGTAAAAGTGCAATATGATATTTCGAAGTGAGATAAGATTTTAATGCAGTTTTTATTTATATTTTAAAAGTCTATTTATTATTATTGAAACTAGTAGTACTAGTTTCTTAGTAGTAATACTTCAAAGATTTAAGGAGAGTTATAATCTGGAGATTCTGGAAATAGATCCAGGTTAGATGGGTTATAGAAGTCTACGTATTATGAAGCCTTTCCGAGACCATAAATCTGTCAATTCCGATCAGATCAATAAATGTTATACCTTCCTGTTCTTGGCTCTTCAAGTAGTATCTTCTGACGCCTTAAACTGGCAAAGAAATTTTTTATCCAATTTTCGAAAATTTTCAAAGGGGTAACATCACAAAAATAACAAAAAATCGATAAAATTTGTGTTTCTCCAATTTTAATGTAAACAGTGGCTGATGAAATCCTGATTCTGAAATGGTATTCCGTTTTGAAATCGGTTGCCAAATGCTGAAGCTATTCTCTAAAAAGTGTTAAAAATTTTCCATTTTGGGAAATATGCATTTTCCCAAGGACTCAACTTGGCCAACTCCTTTGTGAAAGCAGAGCAAAAGATCCTCATAAGCATTAAATCGGAAAGTGTACTAAGATTAGGTATTATAAACCTATCATCCGTTTTTAAAAACTCTAAAATATATATACTAATTAAAATTGAATCGGTGTAACCAATTAAGTGCAGCTGGGGATTTCAATCGAAGACTTCCAAATTGGCAGAACTGAAGAAGGTGCGTGACTGTTTTTACAAGCCCCACTGCCGTTCGAGGTGAGGCGCCAAAAGCGAATTCCAATTAGGTGTCATCAATGTCAGCTCATCGCATATAAAATCCCCTGGGCCACCACAGGTCAGACATTCAGTGTTTGGCTTTAGACCAAGACAGCAGCATTCAATCAACTTTAAAACAATGGCCTTTAAGGTGAGTTTCAGAACCAGAGGGATCAACACAAGGATTATCAGTGAATGGAAAAAAGCAACTTTTTAGTTGAAAAATACGAAAATACATTCCTTGAAATGTATCTTGCAGATTGTGATCGCTTTGGCTCTGTTCGCCGTGGCTCAAGGAGCCGTCCTTAGAACCGCTGCTCCCGTGGCAGTGGCTCCTGCGCCGGTGCCCGTCCTGGCCAAGACCGTCGAGCTGGAGGAGGTGGATCCCCATCCCCAGTACTCGTACAGCTACGACGTCCAGGACACCCTCTCCGGCGACAACAAGGGACACGTGGAGGAGCGCGACGGAGACCTGGTCCGCGGAGAGTACTCTCTGATCGATGCCGATGGCTTCAAGCGCACTGTTACCTACACCGCCGATCCCGTCAACGGATTCAACGCCGTGGTCCGCCGTGAGCCCATCGCCGCCATTGTGGAAGCCGAACCGTTGGTGAAGGTCGCTGCCCCGCTTGTCAAGGCCGCCGCCCCCGTTGCCGTGGCTGCCCCCGCCATCGCCGCTCCAATTGTGCGCTCTGCTCCTTTGGCTGTGGCTGCTCCAGTCATCAAGTCGGCTCCTCTGATTGCCTCGCCGTTTGTCCGCTCCGCTCCCCTTGCTGTGGCAGCTCCGGCCCCCATTCTGCGCACTGCTGCTTATGCCACGCCCTTGCGGTACACCGCTCCCGCCTACACCGTCGCCAACTTGTAAAATGTTACCTTGTTTCTATGAATAAAATGTGATTTGTTATGTTAATTTTGGTTTGTTTATTTTATTGATTTATTAAAACTTTCAAGTCATGCTGTTGCAGGATCAGATATATAATGACCAGAATATAGTCCTTAAAGAGGCTTATAATTTCTCCAATTTCTTAAATTCGTTTAAGAATAAGTAGACATTTCTTAGGACTGTGTTGCCCGTGTAGGTCAGTTCCACTTTTTGCAATGTCTCCTTTGGCAATTAAGCCCTCTGATCTCCCTGTCTGCACCCAAAAGACTGATCAGGTAACACAATATCGCACTCAAGGCAGCAGAATAGTGAAAGCGGTGTATTGGCGAGTCGAAATTGGCCCTGGAGGGGCGAGAGGAAAGCACCACTGAGGGTCTCGCCTATGACACTAAGCCGCACCACATTTGCATGCCTCGGGATATTGCATAAATGTATATCAGACCCGCGGCGTGGGCAGTTGTAATTGCCTCGCTTCCAGTCGATAAATTAATAAGGTAAATAGCGTACAATAATACCATAATAAATGTAAAAAAAAAAGAGTAATGTGAAAAGTGACAAAACTGATTTTGCCCAGCAGCGAATTAATCAATTTCAATTTTATTTCGCTATTCGCATTTCGCAGCTTTTGAGTATAAAAAGCAGAGCTTGTGGGCCAGTAAATCATTCCACAGCTTCACTGTCTTCGCAGCAGTTACCGGATAACCAAAACAGTCCTCAACCCAAACTTAGAGCCATGGCCTTCAAGGTGAGTGGTCCTGGAGGATCAAGGAGTTTCAACGAAAAAGCTATAATTTCTCTCGCATCTTTCAGTTCTTCGCTGTTCTCGCCCTCGTTGCGGCCGCCAGTGCTGGTGTCCTTCCCGTCCAGCCGGTGTACCACGCTCCCTCTCCCGCTGTGGCTTACGCCCACGCCCCAGTGGCTGTCGCCCATGCCCAGCCAGTTCTGGCCAAGGTCACCGACGAGTACGATCCCCATCCCCAGTACAAGTACGCTTACGATGTCCAGGATGCCATCTCCGGGGACTCCAAGAGCCAGGTGGAGGAGCGTGACGGCGATGTGGTCCATGGCGAGTACTCCCTGATCGATGCCGATGGCTTCAAGCGCATCGTCCAGTACACCTCCGACCCCGTCAACGGATTCAACGCCGTCGTCAACCGTGTGCCCCTCGAGCATGTGAAGACCGTGGTCAAGACCGTGGCTCCAGTGGCTGTGCCCGTGGCTGCTGCCCCCATCCCGGTGGCCTACCACCAGCACCACTAAGCCCCCTTGTTGCTGATCTGTGGAATCCGATTTAGATCAATAAACTGTTGAATATTTCTAAGCTTAAAACACCCACTACTTGTCTCATTGGCAGGAGCTAAGGTCATTGAGGATCAAAGGTCTTTAAATTGGATGAGCCTTGAAATCAGAAACAGAAGCGAGTGGTAGGCAGATGGGAGTTTCCCTAATCCCTAAGTGATTATTTGGCCTTACCTTGGCTCTTCTTTACGGCCTCTTAACCATATGGATTTTGTAATCAATTTTCTGGCAGTAATAACTCATTAAAGGGCCAAATTGAGCAGGCGGTCGCGTCCGACCCATTTTACACCAATCAACGAAAATTGAGGCAGACATCCGATCGGAAAGAAAACGCATCGATCGGAACATTTCAATAAAAACATCTGCGCCGAAGGCTTATTGAATTTAATGCATGTAATGCGGTGCTGTTGTTTTTGGGAAACCAGTTAAGGTCAGCCCAGTTGCTTGTGAGTTGCAGCTTTGGCTTGGCCAGAAACCTTTCCCCAAGTATCGCGTTTTTGTTTTGTCCGCTTCAGAATGATTTACGCGACATTATTGGGCTGGCATCGTTTTCCTTATCTGCCAGATACGTGGTCGCCTTTCCAACTCGGACAAGTGCAAATATGCCAAGGTACTTTATGTGCCCGGACAGTGGCCACTGCGGACATCGAATGGACATCGAGGGTTAAGGTCAAAGTCGGCTGGCATTGTTAATTACCGTTGGAGCTCTTTGGTAAACGGACTTGGCTACCCGTTCCCATGTTTAGCATGTAAGTACACAGGCCGGAGAGCTTTTAATGCCAGTGCGCATGCGCAACTCGCGGCGAGGCCCATAAAGTTAACCAGCCGAATTACAACAATGCTCGTGTCGCATTGAAAACCAGACCGGCAGACGATCACCGCACCAGTCTGGGGGCACACAGCACTCAGCTCTCAGCACTCAGCACCGTTTGCCCCAGCTCCATGAATGAGGTAGCATATTTTGGGGTTTCCCCCATAAGATTTATATGCGCTGGCCACTATTTTATGGACATTACGCTACTGACATTACTCCGCTTTTTTGTCGCGCATTTCGTGCGTTCTTGGACGTGTTGGATTGCGGTTTTGCTGTCCATTTAAGCCCAAATTGTCATATTGTCCCTTGTTTGTAGCCGTAAGTGTTATTTTGTCAGTTACTGCCGCTTCTCCATGGATTCTTTCTTAGGGAACGGCCTTGAAAAGTGGCGGGCGAGAGTGAAAGTGAAATAAACTTTCTGTCTGGTCATAAATCAAGACACAAAGGCTCCAAAGAGAAGGGCCGACAGCTAGAAGTCTTCCTGGTTAACATAAAATTATATCAATTAAGTTTAAAACTAAACTTGAAATTAATACTTTCTAAAAAAAAGGCAGTCCGCAATGGCAAAAGAATTAATTATTAGACATTTAGAAGGAATATATATTCTGAAAAGTAATTTATTTATCCTGAAAACACAAAGAAATGTATATTGTTGATTAAATAAACATTAGTCCTTCAGTTTATGAAAATCTATTTAGAGCACAGCAATGACCTAAATACTTGAGTAAAATGTTTAGAAGCCCAATGATTGATTTTAATCAAAATTATTTTTAGGAACTTTTAGTCAAAAACTATACCAAAATAAAAATGTGAATTAAAATAAATGTTAAATGAATGATATATGAGGAAACATTTTCTAAAATCTTTGTTCTAAATCATATTAAAAGAAGGAGATCTTCCCTAAAATAGCCTAAGATCGCCTAAGACCGCCAAGGACCTTTTTTCCTAAAGATTCCCCTTTCCCAAAAAAAAAACCCTTCCTCTTCCCAAAGAGAACTCCAAAATTCATATAAAAACAAGAAGTATTTCATTGATTTAAATCACATCCTTTTATTCAATAACAACTAACGGCAATTATCGGGTCGTGGTCACCTATTTAACAAGATTTTAATAGGCGTACGAGATAAGAGGCGAAGCGAACTGGGTCTTGACGATGGCAGGTCCGGCAGCGACCAGAGGAGCGGCGACGGCGGCCTTGACAACGGGCGCTGGGGCGGCGTAGGCCAGGGGAGCTGGGGCAGCGGCGTAGGCCAGGGGAGCAGGAGCAGCGGCGTAGGCAGCGGCCAGGGGAGCGGCACGGACAATGGGAGCGGCCACTGGGGCAGCAACGGCAACGGGGGCAGCAGCGCGGACTACCGGAGCGGGGGCAGCAACAGCGGGAGCGGCGGCAACAGCGGCAACGAGGGGCTCACGGCGGACGACAGCGTTGAAGCCGTTGATGGGGTCGGCGGTGTAGTCCACAATGCGGCGGTAGCCATCGGCGTCGTTCAGCGAGTACTGGCCCTGGACAATGTCGCCGTCACGGCTCTCCACCTGGGTCTTCGAGTCGCCGGAGATGGCGTCCTTGACGTCATAGCCGTAGGTGTACTGGGGATGGGGGTCGTACTCCTCCACCTGGGCGACGGCAGCCAAGGGAGCGGCGGCGGGGATGATGCCAGCGCTGGCCACGGCAATGCAGGCGGCGAACAGAAGGGTGAACTGCAAATTAAACAGGGTTTAATTATATGCCAAGGAAGTCGATAGGTCCTCTAATTTGTGAAGAGTAGAAGAGCTTCTGATTATCCTCTGAATCGTTTCGATTTCGTTTTTATTTTAAACCTTCACTCATCACTTGTTGCACTTGAAGAATTAGTCCTTACTTTGAATGCCATTTTAGATTGGTTGGATTGGGTTGCTCTAGATACCGTAATTGGCTGTGAACTGATTTGAACAGCGTCCAACTGGGGCTTATATACCGCCTTGATGGCAATATGCCCGAATTCGATGTCAGCGGCGTGCACTTGCGTCACAAAACAACGTCGACCATATCAAAATGCGAGACGCTCAAGACTAGAAGCGGCTGTTATTGGGCTGAGGAGTGGGGGTGGGGGAGGGGTTGGGTGGGACGGCGGCAGGTAGTGGGCGGTTGGCGGTGGGAACTGCCAAGGCCTGAGCGGTGACAAAGCCGCGGTGAGCATAATGCCTTCTTGATTGAATTGGACTTGAACGGGGCAACCGAATTAATATTGGCCCCAGAAGTCGCATTTTCGAACGTGCACTCTACGGTACCCCATCCCCTCGCACTTTTCCACCATAATGATGATCGCTGGCATTTGTTTTCGCTTTCGAAAAATACTCGCTCAATAATATCGACAATATCGTATGCAGCGCATGCGCAAATGCATAACAACGGTTTTTCAAATTGACTCTGCACTTGCAAGCTCACCCATTCCGATTCCCATTAACCACAACAGTTAGCCACTGGTTGGTGTTGGCCGCACCAGCCGCACCCCACCTCCAGCAACGACCTTAAGTGTATTTGTCTTTCGGTGTCTGGCCGCCGCTCCAGCTGAACGCTAATTGGATTTCAAGCTTAAGTTATTGTGGCCACCTCACTTCCGAGTGCCCACCCAACAAAGCCATGTTGACGCTTGGTATGTTAACTTTGAGAGATTCTGTCCGATATGTCAAGTCTGAACATTTTGAGTTCTTGATTGTCTATCCAGGATATCCAACATCAAACTACTTTTATTACAATATGAATCTCTTTATTTAAAATCATTGAAATCCTTATACTCTGACTAGAACACATATGAAATGGGCTGGAGATGGTGGCTGTGATGCAGGGAGGTCTTCAGGAGTGGAACATGATGAGAGATGACGGCATGAGTTGGTGGGGCATGGATCAGATGTGCCACTGGAGCGTGGTGGATCACAGTTGGCGTCTGGGTAAAGGATCTGTGCACCACAGCCGATGCCTGGGAGAGGGGCTTCAGCGCTGGCAATTTCCTAATTGGTTGCAACTGGACTTTTGGAGTCGCAATGGGGACCAATGGCTTGGCAACCACCGCTGCACTGGAAAGGGGCTCACGGCGCACCACCGCATTGAAGCCTCGGATATCGTCGGCGGTGTACTCCACAATCCGGCGATAGCCATCGGCGTCGTTGACGGAATATTGACCCTGGACAACATCTCCGTCCCGTGACTCCGACTGTGACTTAACATCTCCGGTTTCAGAATCCTGCACTTCATAGCCGAAGGAGTAGCGAGGATGGGCCTCGAAAGTGTCCTCGCTTCCGGAGGACTTTACTGGCAGCAAAGCAGCTTGGGCCACCGCAAAAAGGGCCACCAACAAGGCAATCTGTGAATATCGGTTGAGGTTTTGATCTCGTTTAAGATTCTCTTACACCGAAGCTTACTCTGTTTAACATGATTTCTTGAAGTTGAAGGTTTGTTCCTGTCGGTAGTCGAATTAACACAACTCTGCCTCGTTGCGGGCATTGGCTTTTATAGGGAGACTGTCTGCCAATTGACCCAATGCCACAGTGCCCTGCATCTGCCGCAGGGTCTGGATATTGGCAAGGTCACCGAAGGGACCTCCAGTCCAGTCTCCGCCTAATTGGGCCTCAGATGCCCCAACCCGTTTATCAGGCAATCGACAGGTTTTCGGGTCGTTTGCACTCCTTCCATAATTTCTGGCTGTCATCTCGAGCAAAGATTCGTTAATGCTTGGAGGGAATTCTGATTAACGGCGGTGCTGGCACTGTGGAAGTTTTTAAAAAAAGTAAAATTAAAATCAAAGATTAGCAAAATTTAATAAAGCACTTAACCTAAAAACAAATATTCCGAAATATTAATTTATTCTTATTGTTTTTAAAATAATCAAACTCTGTGCCCTCCGAAAAGTATGCACCGCTTTTTGCATGAAATATGAATAACAGATGGCGCCACTACATTGCGATTGTGGATAAAAGATATGACTTATTTTTAAATTATTACTTTTTACGCAGATTTTTAACGATAAGAAAAATCATATAACCAATTTTAAAAATATTAATGTTGTTAATATAAAAAATATGTTGATTCTTATATAGTTTAGGTTGGCAAATCTTTCACGTTAGGTAGAAAATTTTGCCTTGATTTTTCATAGATTTTTGGATGTATTTTAAAATTTATATTTTTTGCTGGACAAACAAAAAAATATTTAAGCAATGTAGTTTATTTTAACTAAAAAATAGCATTGCGTGTTGCTTTGTTTAAATATTAGATTGAATAAATTTGCTGACATACAAACACAATTTCAATATATTATTACTTCAAATATTAAAATGTTAAAATTACAATCTTTATTGCTAATTTTTATAGACTAAGATTTTATTTATGATTTCACTCACACTTCGAATCATGTCTCAAGTGGAAAAAACTCTTCTTTTCCCAGTAACCTGCCAATCAACAATAAAATCCAAAGTCACAAAAAACGTTTCTATATTTCTGTGCAGCTGTCTTGTATAGAATTTGTGTTTTGCTAAAAAGGAACAAGGGTTGGGATTGTAATTCTACTTAAACGGGGGCTGAACGGCCAGAGTCTCCTCTGATTGGCTCGCATCCCCAGCGAACGGATAAAGTGCGCGAAAATAGGGTTGTACTGCTCTAACATTATCCGGGAAATGGATGTCCATTGAATTGTGGGATCTAAGTTAATGCCAGTACTTATCTTTGAAGAGAAGTTTTTGCATAATTCTACATCTTAAGTAGTCAAGGTCAATGACAAAGACAACGACCATGTTTACATTGGTTTAAATTACCAAGAAATTGCATGTTGCTTGAGGGAAATAGAATGTAAGCCATGAAAACAAAGTAGTTTTAGCAACAAATTATTCAACCTTTAAAGCATTTTTAAAAAAGGATAAAACAAGTATCATTATTTATAACTATATAATTTTTATTCAGTTTGGTTTTTGTTTTTTTAAGTTTTGATAAAAATATTTAGATTTTTTACCGACCAAAGGCGAAGACTTTAATTCCCAAAAATGTAGAACGTCGCCAATTACACATATCAATCACAAAAAAAAAATGGAGATCCCCAAGGGAGGAATTTAGAAGTTGGCCGAAAAACGGGCATGTGATGAATTCGGCAACTAATCGCTCCCGGAGAAGCTTAAAATCATATTAATAAACGTAATGAGCTTGTCTGGCCAAATTATATATTCAATGGGAGAGGCGACAGTCGACGGACCAGTTAACAAAACTCTTGGCCATCATGCAACAGGCAGCAGTTGGCGTCGCAGTAAGTACATTCAATTAATTAATCATTACAGAATGAGGCAACAAAAGTCAGGAACCAAAAGCTGCACATACCCGAAAACCCAGAAAACCAATACGAAAAAAATGGCACAAATATCGATTTACCCAAAAAAACAAAAAATTACAAAGAAAACCCGAAAAATACCGCCAAGTTTTGTTCTTGCAGCGGTGACAGTCGGCGCCGGGCAATCCATCAATTTGTGCAGCGCCAATTACGCCAGTTACTCGTCACGTCACGTCTCGGGGCCCGGCGGACAATGGACACTGGACACCGGACAACGAACACCTAACACCGGACAGATACGAGCTGCCGTGTGTAGACACCGAAGCTTTGTAACAAATTTCGAATCGAATCAACGCGAATCGCCAGTTTTTGGGGCTGTAACAGCGGCGCCCCATCAACTTGGCGTCAGCTTGTGGCCAGTAGCGGGGCTATTTGGTAGTTGACGCCTCCGGGGGTGCTCAAGATGTCATCTAGGCCATATATCTTACTTCCGACGTTTTCAAGGCGCTAGGCAGACATTAATGGCGCGACTACCATCAGCAATTGGTGCAGTGTCTTCGGACTTTCAGTTTTAATCAGTTTGTGGGATTATGTTCAAAAAATGCTGTCATTACAAAATATATGAACTTCCTTAAGCCCCTTGATTTGTAATCCATCATGGGGGAATAGTTGTAGAAACTACAAACTTAATCGTATTACAAGTGCTTTAAAACAAATATATTCAATATAATATTTGATTTGTTAAATTCATTTTTAATTTTCTTGTCTTGTGTATTAAATTGTACAAATTAAATTAATTAATTGTTAATCACATGTTAGTTTTAAAGTGCTTGTAGGATGTTAAAACTGTCTTTTTATGCCAGTACCTCACATTATAAAGTTTGTTAATATTTTTAAAAGTTTTTTAATATTTGGCCAAGCTTGTCAAATGAATTAAAAGCAACTGTGAAGGGAATATATTTGCTATGTATTCCCAACTGCGCAACTATTTTCAGGCAAGTTGGCCACCCCATCCCATGTCCGAAACAAGGATACCTATGGCTTATATAACTGTCTGCCTAAACCATGTGGGACAGTTTCTGTTTTGGGATTGGGACTGGGATTGGACGGAGGTAAGTTGGCTAAATACATTTTTTCGGGGTGTGTGCGAGTGTGTGCAGAAAAGACACTCGCACACATCCTGTTACTATTAATTGCTGCTGTCCGAAAAATATAACAAATCACCTTGGAGCGTTGGGCAAAAACGCTCCGAAAGGACGAAACGAATGGCCACTCCACAGCCCCTTACCTCCGGCAACTCTACGAGTATAGAGACAAAAACTTGTGAAAATGTCAATCAAGTTGTACAAAAAGAGGAAAAAAGTAACCATCACAAAAAAAAAAAAGTGTCCAATCCGAAAATCCAAAAAGGAAGGAGCGAACAACGAAGTTTTCCAGACAGACAGCCAAAGATGATGCATTGTGCGTGAAAGGTGCATGAAGATATCTGAGCGTTGTATCTCTATCTGAGGCCAAGTGACAGAGACGGACACCGGATAACTCGTAGGGGGCGCCTACGAATTGCATCCCACTGAGTCAGACTTCGACTCCGAGTCCGATTCCGATTCCGAGACAGAGTCAAACATGCCAGGAGTCGGGGAAGTCGTTCGACGTCGATTTAAATTCCTCGGTTGCTGCCATAGATGAGCTGTCATATGTGCAAATGACGATTGACAGCTGCCACAGTCAGCATCCGTTTGCCGCAGCTCCTCATAGTCGCAATTCCCACTCTGACCCCGGTACACCAGTACACCCTCTTAGTTTGAAGCTCCTCAGTGTTACCTGCCCCCTCTATTCAGTTGGGAATTTCTGGCTAGGTGCTAAAACGTGCCAAAACCACAAAACAAATACAAAACACAGGGTTTCCAGTTAAAACAAGACGTCGACATGAGCATGGGCAGGGGCGTAACTTTTAATACTATCAGCAGGAGGCAGGAGCGGATTAGGCAGGAAACGATAGAGGCCCAGAAGTAAAATGTAGAAAGTGTGGAAAATTATTTGTTGCTATTTTATTATACATTAGTGATTGATGATTTTTTCTATTCTATTTTATAATCGTATGAGGTGTTGAGGGTAAAAATAATAACTAAATTAGTAAGGTTATTAAAAAAGTGTTGATTTTTTAACGTTTATAATTACTAATTGTACTAGACAGTTTTTGGGGGGAGCCGTACTTGTGCGCTTTTATGTCGAGACAGACTTCTGTCATGAGAAACTTTGGTATTTAAAACATAAGAAAAGCGAATTATAAACCCATATTTTTTTTAAATACTTGTATGTATAAAAGTATATATCGACTCTAAGTTTCAGAATTATAACATATTATTAGACTTGAGATCTATTAGGTCAAGTCTATGGATTGAACCACTAACTCCCCAGTCATAGGTGCCCCATTTGAAGTCCCTGACAATCCGCTCCTGGTATGGCAACTGGCAAAAAGTAAAAACGACATGGACAAACACAAAACTCGAAAATCTAAATGGAAACGGCAACTGCCAAAAACCGGTAGTGAATATATGACCTAACCCCCCGGTGGCAGGCCGCCTATAGGGGTAGACAAGTGTGTGGCCGGAATGGAAACCCATGCGAGCGAGTGGCACGACCCGACTCCGAAGGCGAGACAGCAGCATGCCAGGCGAGTGGGTGTGGCCTAAACGGGCGGCGAGCGAGTGGATGGCCTGAATTGGCCCGGGTGCGGACCGCCAGTAATCAGTCACGACTTGGTAAGCGGGCAGGCAGCACGTCGTCGTCGCCATCGTATCGTCATCGGTTCGTGTTTGTATTTTGATAAAGATTGGGAGCCACCGACCGTCGCGTAATTTCCGTTTTTCACCCATTAACTGTGTTCAAGTGGCCCAAATAACGAGGAATAGTGAAGTGAATATTCAGAGAGTGCTTGAAGCTTGAGGCAAGTGCGGTTCCGGCTGGACAATATGATGGACGTAAGCAGCATGTACGGCAACCACCCGCACCACCATCACCCACACGCCAATGCCTACGACGGTTACGGAGGCAGCACCACCCCCGGCACCGCTGGCAATGCCGCCAGCTACTTTGGCCAGCAGCAGCTTCAAAACCAGACTCACCATCACCTGCAGCAGCAGCACCACCAGTTGGTGCAACAGCAACATCAGCAGCAACAGCACCAGCAACATCTTACCTACAGTGGCTACGAGAGCAGCTCGCCCGGCAGCTACTATCCCCAGCAGCAGGCGCAGTTGACACCACCGCCGCAAGGCAACCACCAGGTGGTGCAGCAGCAGCAGCAGCAACAACTCTACCCCCACTCGCACCTCTTCAGCCCCAGTGCAGCGGAGTACGGGATTACCACCAGCACGGGAATGGGCAATCCGGGAACTCCTCTCCATCCCTCCAGCCACTCGCCAGCGGACTCCTACTACGAGAGTGACTCCTCTTACTATGCTACCGCGGCAGTGGCGACGGTGCCACCGCCCGCCAACAACTCGCCAGTGACTGCCACAAACGCCAGCAATCCGCAGCAGCAGCAACAGCAGGGAGCAATCATAAGCTCGGAGAACGGGATGATGTACACCAACCTGGACTGCACTTATCCCACGGCTCAGGCCCAGGCGGCGGGCCATGGATACGCCGGGGCGATTGAGGAGAAGTATCCCGCCGTATTGCACGCGAGCTACGCCCCCGGACTAATCCTAGACGAGCCGGATGCCATGATGCAGCAGGCCACGCAGTCGCAGATGTGGCACCACCAGCAGCACTACACCCTGGACGCCATGGACACGCTGGGCATGCATGCCCACATGCACCATGGCCTGGCCCACGGGCATTTGGCCAATTTGGCCGGCAACCCCCAGCAGCAGAATGCCCAGCTCCAGCAGCAGGCGGCGCACCAGCAGGCACAGCACCCACAGAATCAGTCGCCAGCGGCACACCAGCAGCAGCAGCAGCACCAGAACTCGGTGTCACCAAATGGAGGAATGTCCCGCCAGCAACGCGTCGGAGTGATCTCGCCCGGGAGCTCCACCTCCTCCTCCACTGCCTCCGCCTCGAATGGGGCACATTCAGCGAGCACTCAATCAAAATCGCCAAATCACTCCAGCAACATACCCACCTACAAGTGGATGCAGCTCAAGAGGAACGTTCCCAAGCCACAAGGTAAGAATTTTAATAAAAAAATTATTATTGCGGATGTGATTCTTATTGAAATATGTAGTCCATTAAACTTAAGATATACTTGGACCTTGTGTGCTTGGATTAAACAAATTTTAAGGATAATTTTAATGCATAAATATGCTATTATTAGATACATTTTCAAAACAATCCAATTAGCGGAATGTGGTATCTGAAACCAATTTATTTTACCTGATTTCAACCAGTTTAAGGTTGTTAACATTTCTACACGTTGGCACCACCTTCGACTGTGCATACGGACCTGTAATGAATGACAACCTCCCATTAGGCAGCCCCCGAGGAAATTATAGAACCTCCCATTAAGCTAATAGCCACATTTCAGCTTTTCAGTCACTCCAGCCAGCTAGACAGTATTGTCAACTCAAATGGTTCTCCCAATAGATCACAGATTAGCCCAAAGAATAAATTAAGATTTAATCAGATAGTGGATATGCAAAACTACAATGAAATAAAAGAAACTAAGGAGATTGACGTCAAAATAAAATACTGGAAAAGGAATAATAGATTTAGCAAAAGCATAAACAATTAGCACTTCTTAAAAAAAAAATGAAAACATGAGACAAATACAAGTTGATGCGTCAGACAGAAAGTCAAGAGAGACGTCCAACCGAGGGCATGTCACCTAAAAATAAGAATGTCTTTTCAAATGCCAAAGATTCTGCGCCCCTCTCCGGCTGCCAATCTCAATTCTTCCGATCCCCAAGACCCCCATCCACCGCTCATAATTTTCGCCGTTCTCGGGGACTCTCCTTTGGCATATTTCTTGCATATTTCAGATAAGTTTGTCAATGCCTGTGCAGTCAGTCAGGTTGTCACTTGTCACATTGCCGAGTGGAGTTTTGTATCTCAGAATTAGCCAGCTAAGAAAATACATTTTGGGCTGATAAATAAAAGTAAACGATAAATAAAAAACGTATAAAATATTCATAAATGATAAATGAAATGTTGATTATCCAAAAAAATAAAAGCGGGTAGGCTATCACAAAAACGAGTCTTTTCGAATTAAAATTTCATGAATTGCACGAAACAAGTTCCTAGCCTAAGCTTATAATTGCCATTTTTAAAAACTTTGAGGTCAGATGAATAAAATTTACGCAAATGTTTACGACTCACCCTGAAACCTAATATAATTGTTAGTAGTTGAATGAATATGGAATTGCGAATTCAGGTTTCATTTATTTCTTAGTCTGTTTTGTTGAACATAATTCATCATTGTAGACTTGGTCCTAGATTTTAATTTCTTAACAAAAAATAGTCGTACCTACATGGGTGTACTCTGAGGCCACCTTCCAAACCTGTTGAACAATTTTGATTGGTTTCTGGCCCGGTTCATAATGCACTTAACCTGTTCAAGTTGCACAACTGACGCTGATCGGTGATCGGCGATATCAGAGCATCGAGCGTCCAACCACTTACAGTTCAAACGTTAATCCCTTGGCTACACCAATAATCATACAAATATTTGCTTATTAATGCTGAAAAGTGTCATTTACATGCATCGTTTTCAATTAAACGACGCCACAGAGACCGGCCGAACCGAAATGCAGCCGAGCCGATCTGAGATCCCAGATCCCCGATCCAAGATCCCACATCCCCACGCGCCGCACCCAAACGCTCCGAGACCCAAATACAATCCCAAAAGCCCCTCGAATGACGCGTGCAAGTGGAACCAGGCGCTAAGGAGAGTGGCAGGGTGGGGCCCAAGTGGTGTAATGTGCACGGTTGAAAAAATGAGATCAACTGAATAAAATAAAATATTGAATAAAATATTTATTGACATTTATAGACTTTTCTTAAGCTCTTTTGTAGTAAAAATATTACTAATAGTTCATGAAATAATATTTATATTGAATATTTCTCACTGTGGAGTGCAGGGGCGACCGCAAGTCAAACAAACAATTAAAGCGTGCAGCCTGCGGCCGGGAGATGCAGCTCGAATCAAGAATGAAACTTGCAGCCAGGGGATGGGTGGCTGGTGGGGGGGGGATTGGGGGGCAGAGGCTGCTCCTCGGCATGCCGAACTGGAAGTCAAGTTGGCTGTCAGAAAAAATGATTATTTAAATAAGAGTCTCTCGTTTGAGCCTCACTGCAACCGAACTGTCACTGAGCAATGATCTGGCTGCCTCGTGACTCCGGCGGCTCCCCTGGAATCTTTGGATACTGGATTCCCGATGCCCGATGCCCCAAGCCCGATGCTCGGGCTTCTCGCTGTGAGCGCACATGCTTGGGTCCATCTGTCATGTCATCCATTTTCAGGCAGGGAAACAGCATAATCAGCAATCATGGTTATAAATGGTAGCATTCGACATATTGGCATCCGCGGGCACACCAGCCCCTACAGGCCAAATCCCGTATGCGTATGAAGTCTGACCAGTCTTCGATTCAAAGAGTTCTCTAATGTGTTAATCAGCATTTTTCAATAACCAGACCAAGCACAGGAGTTGGCAGATGGCAGGAAAGAAAGATTTTTCGAGTCGGGAAGTCGCTCCCATTGCCATTAAGATTAATGCACATTTTTACAGGGATTTGTCACTGACTAGGAATCGGTTTAAGATATTCCAAAAGCACACACAGAACTTTCTATTTTTTCAGTAACCAATATCAATCAATGTGCGAAATCTCGAAAATGCTTATGACAAGATTATGATGACACCTAGATAAAACTAAAATTAGCTAAAATTGAAAAAGAAAAAAACCAACAGAAAGCAAACCGAAAGCCAAGCGTAAACCCCAAAAACGTATCCATCATCCAAATGTCAGGGTTAAAGTATTTAGAACTCTTCCAAGTTTATAAATGAATTAGCAGAGTATCTTTTTTTGAACGCCGCATAGTTTGGGTATTTGGATCTCTCCTAACTCGATTCTATAAACTAAAGATTTAGGCTGCTAACTCACCTCTTACCATTGAATTAGGCCTATATCTCTGCCCACATCTATCCCCTATTAGCACCCAACTATGGTTTTTTTTTGCCCTCGGCTGGTGATAATTTTGTTTACTTTTATTGGCCTTTTGATGGGCCATAACATAATTGAAAAGTTCCCATCGGGGCGGGTCAGTCTTTTTGTGGTAGAACAGTTTAATTAATGCCTGGCAACTGGAGGTGCTCTGCTTCTGTTACTGTTACTGTTCGTGTTTTATTGTTTTTTAAACGATCTACCACTTTGTTTCGAGAGCTTCGCCCACTCCCCAGTGAGCCGGGGTGGGAGTTTCCACACGCAAAGCCAACAACGGGGAAAATATGAATTATGAAAAAAGCTGACAAAAGTGAAGGAAACCCGAATTAACATAAATGTTAGTCGACATCAAATAAAAGAGACTGAAAAAAACCAAATACA
Organism: Drosophila monieri; assembly: GCA_035047585.1. NCBI lineage: Eukaryota > Metazoa > Arthropoda > Insecta > Diptera > Drosophilidae > Drosophila > Drosophila monieri. The sequence continues at coordinate 39,523 of JAWNPJ010000115.1, read as the reverse complement.
GAACTTTTGGCCAAAAGGTTGCAAAAGGTGTTAGTTTTATGGGCCACTGCCGAGGAGGTCGAAGGGGCGGTGCACGGACAGCGGATGGGGGGACGGTCGCTTGGGGTATTCAACATTTATTTGATGTGATGTTTTGATATTTCTTGACACCAACACGCGACGCGACCCGAAGAGCGACGAATGTGCCACAATGAAAACGAAATGAATTAATTACGTGCATTTCAAAACAAAAATTGGTAAGAAATATAAGCCAACGGCACCGAACGAGAACCCAAAAACAAAAAAGGAAACCCTTCGAAAAAAAAATGAGGCAGACTATTTAAATGAAATGATATTGTGGATAGAAAAGTGACCACCAGGAATGCGAGATAACATCAAACGCTTGCCCAAACCGAGCCGAACCGAGCTCACCGCTCACCGAGCTCAGAGCCCAGAGGTCCGGGGTCGGGAGTTTGGAGTAGAGAGACCCGCCCGCCTGTCTGTCACCGTCATCGTTCCGACCCCGTCAGTGGCTGGGGTCCGTCACCGAGGCTAGTTGGCTTAGAGATGGTCTCGTGAAGTAGTTCTGGAAAGAGTTTTCCACTTTTGTACACAATTTTTTAACAATAAGATGAAAAAAGGTACAAAATCTAGTACATTATACATAGTAACCTATAGGGGTACTCTCTCACCTTGCCACCTCTAGAACCCAAACTTCTAAGCCACCTCCAGCCTAAAGGCAAAAAAACACCAAACCGGGGCCAAAATATGTATGGCATGTGTCGTGACAAATTTTGTCCGCTGGCGCGCGCTGAGTTAACATTTTCGAAAGCGTATTATTAAATTTCTTTCCCCTCTGGAAGGGGCTGGAGCTCCAATCGCAGAACCTGAAGAAGCCCAGCCTTTGGCCTCTGACCCTTTTGTTTTTGGTCCGATCAACGAATCGATTTGTTAGGCGATAAGCCCCTGGCGGTACTTACAATAATTACCACTTAAGTGGGATAGGGACTGCTCGGTTTCGAACCTCCGAAAAGAACCCTATCTCATACCAGAATACCTCTCCTGTTGGCCGAACTGGGCCTGCACTGCCTCAGTGACATTTACACACCTAAAATGTCAGTTTTCATAAAGTTTGGCTCTGGCCGGAGTCCGGCCGGAGACAACATGAGAAGCACATTAGTCCAGTCTGGCTGACAGCCAGCGAGGGGTGAGGGATATCGTGAGAGGTATGACTGCTCCCAAAAATTATATAAATGAAGGTGGAGTGAATATTCTTAAAGTAAACCATATCAGTGCTTTAAGATTGGAACATTATTGGAATGTTTCTATAGCTGAGCAGTAAGGCCATTATGCCGTTCCAACTACAGGGTATGTTTTAGAAAAACGAAATCCATTTTTGTGAAAATATCTGCCAGCTCAACCACGACTGCATTAAAGGATATGCCCGGCAGGGGTGCGCTTGCCCGATGTTCTTCCTTTCTTTCCACTGTGTTATGTAATATTAAGCACAAATATACACACAGCGTGGAGGAGGGCGGGGAGGGGATGTGGGTATCTGCGTGGAGTTGTTTGCCTTGAACGGACATTTGGTGCAAACAGTGCGCCAAAAGCGGAGGATACGGATATCTTATCTGCTGTTTGCATTCGGTTGGCCCAAGGTTCTCTCTATATCCATGGCGCTACGTATTCCGTTTCCTTCGTCGTCGTCGTCGTCGTCGCTGGCCGCCTTAATACTTTTCAAGTGTATAATTTACTAAATTATATAAGTATCGCGTTACGTGCCCTGACACAAGCACAAACACCCTTGCCCCCTCTTCCCCCACCGACCAAATCGATATCTACGATAAATGTGGCTCAATATCTTGGACTTTTCCCTTTGTTCTTAATTTGTGTTGATTTTTGCGAAATTACCCAAAGTTATGGTAGTCTTTCGATTTTCCAGGGAACATTATTTTCTTCCTGGTCGCCAATCTGATAGGGCTTATCGCGGCAAAGGTAATTGATTGTGATTTATTTGTGGTGGCTTATGCTATAGAAATAAATTTATTTTTAAGTTAGTTGTGCTAAAAATATATTTTCGGAGAAGCTAATCGTCAAATACTTGACCCAAGTGTGGGATTACTAATCCTATAAATAAAAATTTATTTTTGTCAAGTATTATCTCAAATTCCTTACAAGTTCCACTTTTTTTGGGAAGGTAACTCCTGGTTGGCTCAAATGGAGTTTCGATGTAAGCGGCAGCAATAAACAAAATACTTCGATACCTAATGAATCATTTGACGAGACAAACAGTAGTCGGCCAACAATTTAAGCTGTTCCCGAACTGATTTGCTACCAAAAAAAAAATGGAAAAAAAAAACACAAAAACCCAGTCAAGACAATGAGACAAATGGCTAAGGCAATGAAAACTTTTGCTCTGCGGTGTGCTTTGAATTGTTGGTAAGAAACTGTAAAAAAGCTCGAGCATTTAGCAATTGATCTGCGAATCAAAGGGGCCGCTGGTCTCCTCTGAGCCCTAGAGCTCTACAATTGTCTCGTTTTCGTAGGGGTTTGTGTGTGAAGGTGATTTCATTCCAAAAATTCTCTCCATGCACTATACACTAAGAAAAAAGTTATGGTTGTTTAATGATATTAAATTACTGACGTCTAAGTACATATATCCTCTATAAAAATTCCTAAAAAAAAAATCCTTGAATATATATTTTAAATTATTTTTTATTACTGTTTAATCAAACTAGTTAGATAGTTATATTTTCTCTGTGTAGCCCACAAAGTAGTAGATAAAATGGTAAACGAAAGCTGTCAATTTGAAGTTCCATTGTTGGTTACGATTATTGTTTTCCAGTGCTCCAGCTTTTGGGTTTCTTTCTCCGATATGAGGGCATAATATGGAAGGTGTCACCCTATTCCACTCGATCCACCCCGCCCAGATAACGACAATGGGCGGGCAGCTTTAAAGTGGACATTCTAGTGGCCAGCCAGGTATTAGCCATGAACGGTTGAACTTCAACTTGGCTGGCGACACGCGTTGAGTTTGGTTTGATTTATTTTGCTTTTATTTCGGTGGTTTTCGGCGAGGCGACGCCAACTGATGGATGTATCCTATCTATCTTTAGGCAAAAGGGTGGTATTAAGGCATTAATTGTAGTGCCCCATAGGGGCTTAGTTCAGATTGAAGAGATTTGATTGAAAATTGATTGGGGAGTTAATGTCGTAAAATGTGGGTTTAGATGTATTCATTCTTTCAATCTCAATTTAAAACACCATTTTAGCACTTTCATTTTTAAGTGCATTGAACCCCCTGATTTGTGATTTCACGCCCAAGTAATGCCTAAGCCTCGTAACAACTTTTGTGTGACAGTCCAAATCCAAGGACCATCTAAAAAATACCCCAACGACAAACAACAAAATTAAAATCTCAATTTTGTAAGAACGGCAAACTGAAAAAAAAACACAGGGAAAGAAAAAATGATTTATTATATTGAAATTATCTCATGTAAACAAGTCAAGTCAGTTGCCAGTTTGGCTAATGCCACTTGTCTCAGCCAAAGTCGAAGCCAAACCAAAAACACCACCCAGTACCCAGTACCCAGTACCCGGTACCAGCCCCAGCACCAGTCAGTTAATTTTGTTAATTTGTCTAATGAAAATTTTATATATTTTCGATGTTGTGGCTGGGAAAGCCGAAAGCCAAAGCAAACCTGAGGAGGCAGGCAGGCCTATGAGCCAAGTTGAAGATATATTATGGAAGGCGACAGTCTGAGGCTCCGGATTGGGCGTCTTGTCTGCACGAATTTCCACGGCAGGCACGAAGATTGATGATGACATTAGCATCATTGTCGAAAAATATTTATTTTAAAGCCGGCTAAAGGACCAAAACCGATGTGGAGGAGAAACAGGAACCTTTCGAGAGGCAAAATGTTTTGAAATTTGTTTTGTTGACATTTTAATTTGCAAATACTTGGTTGTACGAATATACATGGATATATGGGTATACTTGTGTGTGAACGAATGAAGCATTAATTGAATTAAATCGTCAAAAAGTGGAAGACAGCGAGGGGCGGAGCTGGGGGAGTTATTGGGAAGGGGAAGAGGAAAGGCCATGTCAAGTGGAGCCACTCAAAGTGTTGACTGTCAGCCACACGCACAACCAACACACCCAACGAGTGGGTATATATTGAAATACATATACAATTGGTTGTGTGTATATATGTAGCATGTGTGCCAGCCCACATTCTATACTACATTTTTTTTTTGTGATTTGGCAGCCATTTTTGTTGGAGTATTTTTTGCCTTCCTTCCTTTTCTTAGACCCTATCGAACACCCTTATTTCAACAGCTCTTCAGCAAATGTGCGTATATACATTGTACTTATGTACGAATAACAAAAAGGGAAACTATGATCATCTACACATCTGCACATGTGTGTGTCTGCATTTTCGTTTGGTGATCCGTCATCTTGTCAGAATGTATTATTCGAATTAAGATTTTACTTTTTTTGCTGCTGCTGCTGCTGCTGCCATTGAATTGAATTAACACAAGCAACGCATACACGCACGGACAGCAAAAGAGCAGCTGTAACTCACACAGCGACACATTCGAAAATCCAACCCCCTTCCATTAACCCACCCCCTGGAACCAGCAGTTTTAGTTTCTTAAACACACCCACTGAGTGGCTCAGTTCTATAAATACTTGCAAATCACAGCACGTAAGTCCAAAGTTTATAAATAAATATCTAGCACAACCATTAGACAAAAGCCAACTGGTGTCACTGCTATCGGTTAAAAAGTAGGAAAGGTAGAAAAGCACTTTAGCCAATTATCACCCGAAACCCCGATAGATAATCGACCATTTGTTCAGTTTTCTTTCATTTCATCAGAATATTTAAGAGGTGAGCAAGTTAGGAGACCCATTACTTGATCCTGAACCGCATATACCCTGTCCAATTTAATTTCCTCCAAGGCACACCCTTCACGTCGATTCGTTGGGCAATTTCTTATCGCCAAAAAAAAAATAATAAATGTAGTACAAATAGTGTCGACAATTTTGATTTTTATTCTATCGGATGGCTACCGGAATTCAGCGTAATCTAAAAAATAGAAATAAAATAAACACAAAAACAGTAGCCAAAACGTTGCTATTAAGATAACACAAATATGTGCATACGAGTATCTGTGTAAATATTTAAATCGCGCTCAATGTGGTGTTGTTTGTGACGGCGACATAATTTTCGAAAAAGGCAAACAAACCCAAACACTAACAGACAGACACACGAACAGCTCAAACAGATCAGAGATGTCTGATATGGAATTGAAAACTTCTTCCGGGGAGACAGTTAACAAGATTAAGAAACCGCTGCCTAGGCGCCAGTTGAGACATTTTCCAATACCTCATAGCTGGTTAATATCTGACTCAGACAGCCAGCAAATTTTTGGGTTGATTTATTTTTTTTCGGTTTTCAGTTTGGGATTTGGGGTTTGGTGCGTTACAAGAGGGCTCCCTCGAAACCTTTGTCGAACAATTTCCATGTGTGTTAGACATCGTGACTAATTCGCTGCGGGACGTCTGCTATGCCGCCCGTACAAAACTTTCAATTAAGCTGGAAAACTTCGAGACTCTGCCTTTGTACCTTCGATTTGAATATATACACCGATTTTGGGAATGATGATATGTAGATACAATTATAAGAATTTCGTTGGTTTTTGTGCATTTCACGATTCGTGTTTGAAATGTTGAGATACCAAGATACAACTGCATCATCGCATGACATGTGGAAAAAGTCACGGGTTGACAGGCGGCCAATAAAACTGACAGAATGAATGGACATGGCTCGTGGATTTTCGACGGGATTATGGCAGTTTAGTCAAGTCAGATTCCGATTCAGAGTCAGAGTCGAGTCCGAGTTTGAACAAGGCCCCGAAATGCCAGAGTGTTGACTGTGCCTAATTAGCTGGGTCAACCCTCCCCCGGAATGAAAGGGTTTTCGTCCGAGATTGCCAACTCAATTAGTTCGGACTGACCTCTGGCCAGTGAAGCTGAACATCTGTCCCGTTTAGGGCAAATACTACGAACTGTATTGATTGCCAAATATTATGGACTATATTGGCATTTTTAGCAGCGGCTAAGTTCGTTTCGATTGGGGGCCATAAATTACCCAGAAGGTGATCAATCAAATCGTCACTAAAGCCACCGATCGTCAGCATATTTCGATCAGCATTCTGTGCACTTTTATGGCCCCCAGATTAGGGGAAAGCAGTACGGGTTCTCAAAAGTTTCGCCACATGACGTTGATGTTGATGTTGAAGTTGCTGTAGTGTTTAATCAACAATTAAAACAATTTACTTTTAATTGAAATATAATTTTCTATTTGCACTCGAATTAAATATTATTATCAATTGAGCCGCCGGCCAGACGGCGTTCCACGCACTCCGGTCCGGACCGGCCGGATTCCGTCGACGTTCTACGTTCTACGGTCTACGGCCTGGGGGCTTCGGGCCCCAGGCCCATTTAATCGCCCCAAAACGGACCCAATGTAATGCTACCCGGATTGTCAGCTTGTCGCTGGGCCAGTGTGTGTGCGGGGGATCTCCGTAAAGTGGCAGTGGCGCCTACATAATAGAAATGATAATATCATAATATCATATCAAAATGGCCGTTTGCCAACCGATGGTGATGACTCACAGCCGCTGGGAACTGTACTTGAAGTGTGGAAATCAAGGACAAGCTGATACAACGATATCAGTTGGTCGGAAAAGAGTCGAACGATATTGCAGTCTGAGGGAAAATTTTATTGAGACTTTGGAAAGAAAGTCAAGCCCCAAAGATCCTAGAGATAGGGACTTCTAATCCACCCTTTCTTTAACCCCATTACACAATCACGGTGCATTGTGTGCGTTCCCCAGATTTCCCTGCTTTTCCGCTTTTCTCACGAAAACCGTGTCATGTAAAGACGGATATGCAAAAGTCAACAAACGCTTGACGGGCTAAACCTGCGATTGTAATTACCGCTAGTTGAGATGTTATCGAATTACATTGCCTCTGTGCGGCGCCCCTAGCTGTTGCACTCAACTCCTCCCTCCGCCCTGCTCATTCCCGCCCAGTTCTGCTGCAGTGGCTCTGGATGTTTACATTGGTTGTCAACAGTGTCATTTAAGCGCCATGGTGCCAACCCACCCCCTGGATGCCGCCAAGTGAGATGGCCTTCACTGGCAGAGGGTGGGTTCCCCCCTGAAAAGAAGCCCCCGGAGTCCCTACTCTTCATACTTTCCTGCCGACTGCCTTCTCCGGCATTCGATGCATTGAAGTGGAAGCGATCCCCCGATAATACTCTCTAAAACTAATATTACAAAGCTGATATCGTTTGGCGCCGGACAAAAGCGACAGTGCCGCCAACTGGCCGCGACATGTTTGACAACCCGAGCGACACCAGCAGAAGCCGTGCCACAAATAGAGGCCGCACCGTGTCGCGGTGGGACAAAAAGATATGCCTACCACAAAAGGTAGATCTCATAAAAGGTACAAAGGTATACGAGGTCCATATATAGAGAAAAATCAATAGGTATTGTGATCTTAAGGGAGAAAACAAAACATTTTGAGAGTCTCGATATTTCATATTAAATTAAAATATATTATAAATAGTTATGGCATAACCACAGTGCATCAGCAGTGAGACAGCCTTGGCTGGCAGCATATTGATAACCCAACCGGAATGCAGCCACTTCGAGCCAAATGTGGTATTGATTGTGAGTGCGACGGACGGTGCAACTGCCACTGGGTTTGTTTGCCTTTGTTTGGCTGTTTGCGGGAAAATTCAAATGCAGTCCAAGCCACTCGGCAACCTAATCCTGGGGCTTGTTTTCTTAGACATTCCTGTGTGCATTACGATAGGAGACTTTTTTCAGCTTGGGCTCAGCCTGACTGGCACTTATCGACCGAGCAGCGCAAACAGAGCCCCCAAATCCTCGAAAGGTGCGCGACCAGCTACTGTGCGAACTGGATGCCAATTTGGGTATCAGTAGCACTTACGGGAGCAGTCATAAATTCATCATTCACTCGGCTCTGTAAACCACGTTTATTGTAAGTGGCATGGCGTTTGATTTATTGCACTCGAAGCGACCCATTGCCTAAAAACTGTTAAGCCAACTCGATAACTAAACGGACTCGGGGCAATACAAATTAATATGGCCAGCGATCGGCACCTTTCAACCTCAAGGAGGTTAATCATCGGGCATAAATGAAACTCGTATATTTCGTCGAATAATGCTTATTAATTGATTTATGTTTAAAGAACTTTCATTAAGATTTATGGTTGTGTGAAAAGGTTTTTTATGAGCTTCAGGGTCTCGGCTCTATGGGGAAAAATCTTATTGCAAAGACACTACTATTCCACACCTCTACTATCTAAAGAAATTTTTCTTTCTAAATAGAATTTGAGAAAACCTGAAATTATCCGTTTTCCTGTCAAAGTCAGCACGTCTTAGACAAACCCACAAATACTATAATTCCCGTTCCTCCCCCAAAATAAAGTGAAAGGTAAAGTCGGAATCAGAGGATCTGAGAGTTAAGGGCACCAAATGCCCGCTGTCAGGATAATCCCAATATTTCCAAACAAACCTATTGAGCGCATTAAATCCTTCCATGAAAAGGCAAAACGGCCAAAAGGAATTATTTTCATCATCGTAGGCTTTAGCCACGGGGCGCATGTCAAATTATGAATAAAATGCAAAATCACGCAAACAAGCCAAAAGTCAAATGGCCAGAAAGAGAGAGTGCAGAGGGCAGAGGGAAGAAGGTCTAAACTCTCACAATGATTAGCTGCGACAGCTAAAGATCAACGTTAAGGGATCTCAGGACTCACCTGAGGCCCAGCCCACTCCCCTTTTGTTGCCGAGAAACCACAACAAAGGAATATCAGAAAAACAAACAATACACATGGAAAAATTCTAGGGGATATAATATATAGAATATTACTTCATAGATCTTGTTTCAAGCTCGTACTTTTTCCTTAGTGTACCTCTATTAATACCTCGCATTTCCTTAACCTTTCTCCTTAGCTCCCAAACTACCTGCCAGCGGCATTGCCAATATGCACGATTACCAGATGAATGGCCAGCTGGACATGTGCCGGGGAGGCAGCAGCGGCGGCAACGGCGTCGTCAACGGTTCTGTGGGTGGGAACGGATCCGTTGGGATTGGCAACGTCCTGGCCGTCCAGAATTCCCTAATGCTGGCCAACAATGCGGCGGGGGGTAATGGCCATCCCAACGGCATGGGCGTGAGCCTGGGCAACGGCTCCGGCGGAGGCCTCAGCAGCTGCAGCATGTCCAGCAACACCAACAACTCCGGCCGGACCAACTTCACCAACAAGCAGCTGACGGAGCTGGAGAAGGAGTTCCATTTCAATCGCTACTTGACGCGGGCGCGACGTATCGAAATTGCCAACACACTGCAGTTGAATGAGACGCAGGTAAGGACTTGAAACAAAGCTTTTTTAATAGACAAAATAATTAATTTATAAATTTAAATAAAAACAAATCAATAAAATCAAAATAATCTCTTTTCAGGTCAAAATATGGTTTCAAAATCGCCGCATGAAACAAAAGAAGAGGGTCAAAGAGGGCCTTATTCCGGCGGATATCATGGCGCCTGTAATGAGCGAGAAGCCAGTTCCTCCGCCACAGCAGCAACAGCAACAGCATCCACCGGAGTTGCAGATGAAACCGCAGACTAGCGATCTGGGCAACAGTGAACTCTCCACCGCAGCAACGGCAACAGTGGCAGCAGCATCTGTAACTGCAGCAACATCGAAGCAAAGTTGAACTCACATCTGAGATGTGATTGTTATTGTTATTGATGTTGTTGTTTTGTTTGCTGCCAAAATGTTGACGCATTTCGTTGTGATAAATTAATAGAAAATGCACAAAAATCAGAGAAAAATAAATTATATTAGAGAAATAAAATAAGTAATAATTACGTCGTATCTGTAGCAAAATGAAACTATAAATCTTTACAACATTTGGTAATCAAACGGTAGGAACCTGTGGAATCGAGGTGCCATCTGGGGGCTGTAAATACTTAAACCTAAACATCGCATTGCCGCTGCTGAAGTTTGTTGAACTAAATAGCATAAACTAAACTCAGGGTTATATAAACACCAATCTTAATGGCACGCAGAGCAATTGACAAAATACTTTCTTCTAACAACTGAATCAAAAGAAAAATCCAAAATTTAAATATAACACATACTTTACACACAAAATAGATATATTACCCCTAGAGTACACCCCACCCCTCGCCCACACAACTCGTCTGTAGTATTATTAGCTAAGTTTTAGTCTGCTCCGAGTTATTCGTTTTTGCGCTAGAATGTAATCGGTCAAACAATCTTCATGTACGTCTGTATATTTAATCTAGTCCTAATTGTAATATAAATATAACTGTACAACACAACCGCATTATGAATAAATAATAAAAGATATTGCAAATTGTTAATTGGCCGTGTGGAAAACATTATTAACTGAATACGTGTTGGGAAAACTTTTATTTCAGTTTTGCGGACAACAGGGCGTATGATTTTGTGAGAACCTCTTAAATAGTTTTCCACTCTATTTTCCATTTTCAAATTACAGTGATAAGAACATTCCACTGCGGAGTTCGAGTAAAAAGGGCAGTAGAAATGAAAACCTTCAAAATATTTGGAATGCAGAATATCTTGATTAATTGGCCCCAGCGCCCATTGCCAAAATTTCATATGTAAATCTATCATTGCATTGACAGACAAGGCTTGAGGATTATGATTCTATTTATCACATGTTTGCGAAAGGTTTCCTTTCGAGGATTTTCAAAATGATTAATTTTTCCAACAATTCATTTTGGAAATTCATCAAATTCCTTTGACCAAAAGAGTTTTGCATATGGATGATAGATAGGATTTTAAGACCACATTATAGATTATGACTCATTTATAATTTGAAATTAAAAGTCGAAACAAAAAAAAGGAAAGCTTCTTACGGGTGAAACCATCTTTTAAATAAACTATTTGCATAGTAACAATCATTATAGTGTTAAACTATTAAAACGAAGGTTTTTCTCTCGATTTATTTGAGGAAATTAGTCATAACTTGTCTAATACTTATCCGATCGACGAATGTTATGCTTTCCCGATCTTATCTCTTCGAGTAGATCCATTTTTAATCAAAACCTGGCCTACTAAAATTTGAACCAATTTTCACATTTTTCCAAAGGGGTAACATCATGATTTTGGCCAAAAATTTTTATTTTTTGATTTGAACCAAATTTTGATGCAGATCGAAGGTACTTAAAACCCTGATTCCTAAATGGTATTCCTTTCTCAAATCCGATGCGAAAAAGTTGAAATATTACATAAAAAGTGACTCAAAGCTTGCTTTTTGTCCACCCCTGTTGTTAATTTGATCAACGAGGCATTCTGCCCTTTTAATGTAACCCCCTTTTTTGATAGTATTTTTTGTCTTTTAAACTTGTCTGAAACTGTGAAAAGAAAATATTTAAATATTTATTTGAACTGCTTGTTTTTTAAATTATGTTTCCCGCCATAATTCTGAAATCTGGCAGCCCTTTTTTATTTGGTCTTAAGATTGGCGCCTCTACAGAATGCCAGATGGTCACACTGTTCAGATTTATTTACGAATTGCGCACAAATTAACTTCTATAAGTTATGTGGTTCACAGGTAAACCAAGAATCCATCTAGTCCCGTTACCAAATCCGCCGGAGGAAGTGCGATTTTCCTTTCTAAACACCAAGTTTGGTCGGATGATGATGGGAACGGTTCAAACCCGAAAGGAAGTCGCAATTTGTTTGCTGTATTTTGTGGTGAAATCCGATGATGAGTCCCAGGATGAAGTACAGAAACGATGGCCCAAGTCACAGCTTCGCAGGGACGATGATGCCAACCAGGAGCTGGCCGATAAACTATTTGTGGGAGAAAAGGAGAACTTGAGCGAGATTCCAATCGCTGTTCTAGGCACTGATTTCCAGCAAGCTGTGTGGACAGCTCTGGTTGATTTAAAAAGCGGCCAATCTTGCACTTATTCCCAACTGGCGGAAAGGATGGATCGCCCAAAGGCGGTACGGGCAGTGGCTAGTGCCGTGGCCAAAAATGAAGTGGCTATCCTCATTCCCTGCCACCGAATTGTGTCTCAAAACGGATGCAGCAAGTACCACTGGGGTAGTGCTCTCAAACAGCAGCTCCTTGATTACGAAAAGTCCATCAAATAAAAATCGCTTTTCTTTATTGAAATTTTATCCGGACAACATTCGGTTTGCAGTAGTTTTGGTTGCGGGGAACGAAAGGAAATCGTGGCGTTGGAATACTCAAACGAAAATGCAAACAGGCTCGAGATTGTGCACTCCCTACTTATAAATTGAACCTACAAAATAAAGGCATCCCAAACTACTCTCGATGCAGCAGCACGAAAATGGCCAAAATGGAGAGGATAGCCCACTGAAAATCGGAAACAATTAGTAACAGCGAAGTTTGAGACAATTTCATGTTCTCCACTCACCTTGACCTTTGGGTATTCGTTCATGAAGATCGTAATGATGCCTACGTAAGGCAGGAAGCCCCTGGCCCGGCCCACAATATCCTTTTTGGTTAACCAAAGCTGGTTGGGAGCATACAGGCCCCTATCGTCCACATTGTTATTGTCGCCCTTGGTCAGGAATTTGACGGTGCCATCCTCCCTGGAAAATAAAGTTGATTTATTATTTGAAAACTTTGAAAGATGGAAGTCTTAAGGATTAGACTTCTAACACACTTCAAAAAAATTGAATACAGAATATCCTTGTTAAGAATGACTTACTTTTCGTGCAGCTTGATCACCCGATGCACTATGGGAATGTCTCTGCCCTCCACTTTGAAGACAACAATCTCACCGACGCGCACCGGCTCCTCCTTGTAGTTGGTGAGGAAGAGGAGATCTCCACGGTGAAAAGCCGGCTCCATACTCCCACTCAAAACCACCACAATGGGCGACTCGCTGCCGGTGACCACCATCAGTCCTTTCCAGATCATCAGCGCCGAGGAGACAATCATCGCGAAGCTCAGCACCTGATACAGGGACTGAAAATGGGAAACAATATGGCTCAGGAAGCTATTTAAACCCCGGGTATGCGGTGCCGCTCACCTGACGCTTGTTCATTCTGTTGAAGTCGCCCAGCATCTCGTCGATCTGCAACATGCTTGCGATGCCCATGGTGGCGGCTGTCTTTAGTGGGCTGTTTGGCGAAGATTAACCTAGCTAAATGCAATTAAATGGGGCTTTAACAAAATGCTCGGGCCTCGTCCACGAAGACAGAAAATTACAGACACGTATGTGTCAGAGTGACCGAAGAACGCCGCCTCGCAAAGCCATTCGATCCGTTTGCAGAGGGTGTGGCCACACTTAGCTCCTTTTTATTGATTGCCATGGATATTTATGGATTTTATAGCTGTAAAGCTCATATTTCTTGCAATAAATGCAGTGACCCTTAAACATTTCATTTGTAGTGCGTATATTGCAAGAAACAATACAAAAAAATCAAAACACATTTGGCGGTTCTTTGTTGAGGGGTTACCAAGATGTCCAAAATCAGCGTTGCCACCCTTCTTGACGTATTAGCTTTCGCCACTAACTTGACTGTAATTGGTGTGACCGCACCGAGAAACGTGAAGTGAGCGCCATAGGTTGCTTTTTCCATTGGAATATTCACACATTATTGGTGGCGACATGGGTGACAAGCTACTGGACTCGACACAGATCATCAATGGCCTGGCTGTGATGCTGTCCTTCTTCGTGGGCTATCGTTATGCCCTGAAGCGTGGTGACGCCAAGGACTCGCCATCCAGCGAAGGAGCTCCTCCATCCGAGGCCACATTCTCCGGCGAGGCTTCAGTCGTGGACAAGGTGAGATCCTGGAGCTTTCCTACATGGACTGGGGATCTGTACTGACTTCTCTACTAAGTTTCCATGTCCTACTTTGTAGATGCAACGAATGTCATAAAAAATAGCCCGTACCCTACAGCTGAGGGCAAAACAATAGTACTCCAAAGTCTTAGGTTTTCGAATCGAAATTTTAACTAAACGATTTGAAAATTTTTTCAAACTCAGAGAACAAAAACATCTTTAATATATTACTTAATACTCAGAATATTATCTAAATAAGAATTACATTTATTACATAAAAAAGCTTACAGTTTGTATTAAGATTTAACAAAAATTTTTAAGAATTTTTGTTTTTAGCCACAACCGTAAAAATATTTTCGAACTCAAAAGAGAAAATTGCATCACATATATTTTTTCACAATTTCTCTGAATGATTCATTTTTTTTTTTTAGGGCTACGGCGGATTCAACGACAACTTCAAAATGGTTCTCGTTGTCCGGAACGACCTGAAAATGGGCAAGGGCAAGATCGCCGCCCAGTGTGGTCATGGAGCCGTGGGTGCCTACCAGAGGGCTGTGAGCAAGACCCCGCGGTTAGTACGCGCCTGGGACAGCTGCGGATGCGCCAAAATAGCGGTGAAGGTGGAGAGCGAGGCAGAGCTAATGGCCATCAAAAAGGCCGCCGAACGGAATCAGTTGAACACTTGCCTTATCCGGGACGCCGGTCGCACTCAGATCGAGCCCAACTCCAAGACTGTGCTGGCCATCGGACCGGCGGCCGCAGACGACATCGACAAAGTAACCGGCCACCTGAAACTGCTTTAAGATCCTCACCCCCAGCACACACGCAAGCCATGTAGCAGCTCCATATAATTCACTCAAGTGCAAGTCAATATTTCTCAAAGCAATAGGGCGCGGATAGATGACGGTGGTGGAGGTAGTAGGGTGGCGTCATGCCAACGGAGATGGAGCGGACAACAACTGTGACATGCTAGTTAAGCTAAGATTTACGTTATCGCGTTTTCTGTGAAACGAGCTATTATGTATTAAATGATTGGCAGTCCGGTAGTGGACTGCGAAGCTCTAATGTAATTGATTTTTATGATGGCTATAAATATTTACACAGAGAATTTACGGAATGTTACAATAGAGTTTTACTTCTGTTAGAAAAAAATGCGTTGTAGTCTCAACTAATTAATTTTCATGTGTTTTTATTCTATTACAAAGTTCCTCGTTTATAGGGCAGAAAACTGGTCTTAGTCCACAAAAAATGTATTGAATTTGCACTCCTAGTTAGCATTGTCTAAAAAATAATCGAATTGGACATTTTTACAAATCGGAAAATCCCTAAAGATTATATCAAATTGTAACTAATTTAAACTGTGACGAAAATAGTGATCCCACATTTCACAAATTTAAGCAATAAACATATTTGTCAACCAGATAATATTTTAAAAGAGGAGAATTTAATTCTTAAACAGGTTGGAAAGGCCTCAAACGACATCAAAATTGGTTTAAATATTTAATAGAAACTTAATTATATGGTTTTTAGACTTAAAAAATTAAAAGTTCACATCGGTTAGACAACAAAACGAACAAAAAAGGAGGAAACACTATTCCTAGAAAGTCCAGGCGTAATCGTTGTCTCCCTGTGGAGTTTGTGGCGGTGGCTGCTGCTGCTGCTGCTGCTGTTCCGTGGGCGGAGGTATCACCTGTTGAAGCTGCTGCAGTTGCTCCATTCCCAGAGAATGCTGAGAGTAATCCAGCTGGGGAGGGTGTTGATAATCGAGTGTGGGAGGCTCGTTGGGCGAGTCCACATCATATATTTGGGACGGTTGGGCAATAGGTGCGCCTATCTGCTGGAACGGGTGCTGGTTCGGTTGCATTCCAAACTCGGCATCGTCGAGGACCTCCTTCTTGATGCGGACCCGCGTCCCATCGTCCTCCTCGTCACTCTCGGATATGTCCAGATCATCATCGATGCCCATGCCGTTGTTCAGACTCGTGGTAGGCATTTCAGGTGGCATTTGCATAGCAACCGAATCGTCATCTTGGGAAGGAAGGCTCATGCCAACACCACCAGCAGCAGCAGCTGCCGCAGCGGCACTGGTACTGGCCTCAGGGGCATTGTAGGAGCTATTGTCATCCTGAAGGAAGTTGGAGAAGGCGCCCTGCAAGTTGGTTGGCTCGCCGAGGTTTTCACGCGGCTTGTGCATGGCCAGGAAGTCGGATGGATCGTAGTTGGGATCCACGTCCATGGACTCATCTGAAAGATATGAAGACAAGCACATCAGTAACCTAGCATTGGTGGAAAGGACGTAAACGTGTGACAAGCTGGGGGAAGGAACATCGACACATCAAGGGCACAACACAGACATGTAGTAACAATAATAGAGACCTTGCTGCTGTTGAGCATAGTAGCCGGCGCCCACGCTACTCAACTGCACCATTGCTTCGGCCACCTGCTGGCTGTCATCCTCCCCGACTGGCTCCTCTGCTCAAAAGGGTAAAGTGAATGCAAATGGAGCGAAATGGAAGCAGAAACGAATCCAAAGAAATCAACGATTGAAAGAAGTTTGTAAATTAGTAAATAATTTTCGGCACTGCTATCGGGGAAAGTATGAATCTAGCGCTTGAGGAAAGCAGCGCAAACCCACCTGCCATTTGCTGGGCCTCGACGTCGACCTCTGTTTTGATATTCTTCGGATCGATGTAGTCCATGGTATCGGCGGGCGCATGAATCCTTTCGCCCTGATCCAAAATGCTGGCTGCATTGTTCTCATCCTCGGACACCTCCTGGAAGTCCTCCTCCTCGTCATCGTCCTCGTCGTCGGTGGAGCATTGGAGGTCTAGTGGCGAGCAAAGTGATGTTAGTAAGTAAACAAGGCAATTGGTAAATAGGGTTTGCATTACCAGAAACTGAAATAAATGCCACATTAAGTTAATTTTGTGTTAAATGTGAATAAATCTTAACAAGGCATGCATATCTTTAGCTACGAAACTAATACGAAAGTGTTAGTTCAATTCTATTTTTAACGAAAAGTAGATGTGGGCAAGCGTTAGAAATGCATTTCACAAATTTCGGGGTTTAATGAGGGGAAATAATAGATAATTTGTATGAGTTTGTGGGGTGTTTGTCGGTGATTAGAGGCTTACCTTCATCCAGGAAGTAAGCTTGCGTCTGACTCATGTTTGAAGCAAGGCTGTCCTTCCTCGGACGCCCCCGACCACGTTTAACCGGATTCTGGGCTTTGACTAGAAAAAGGTAAAAGTATTTGCAATTCTCAGGTGGCACAAGTTTCCTGCGGCTTCAGTGTACTTGTTTATCCCTTTATGTGCGAGACCCTGCCACTAAATCATCTTTTGGTTTCACAAAACCCCCATAATCCTATCTTTTCATATCTAAACCTTTCATAATTATTATTTACATTACATTTTTTAATTAGATATGATATCATGCATCTAATCTCTTTCACTACAAAAGTGTCTAAGTGGAGATCCGTATTATGACTCTTATAAGATAGATAGTTTTTCAGTCGACTTTGAAGTTCTATTACTCGTTAGTAGAAAAAAGTACAGCCACCGTTTCCGTTCCGGCCACAACCACTATGCTAATAGTTTACAATTTAGATAGTTTACTGATTCAGAAATGTAGAAGGAAGCGTGAGCAGACCAATAGCTTTTCACATTAGACCAGGAGTTCAATGTTCAAATATACATGTATGCTAGTTGGGAGGTATTAGTATTAGGAGGCAGATCCTGTCCCACTTACCCTCCTCGACGGGATCGCGTTGCTTCCGCGGCCTTCCCCTGCCACGCTTCACCTCACCCGGCCCCGGTGGCGGCGGCTTCCGGGCTGCCTGCGAAGTGTGCGATTCCGCGCCCATGCCGCGATGTATGGTATTGGGAGCTGGATGGCCCACACTGCCCTCCACGTCGATGTAGTCGTCGCCGGGGGAACTGGCCCTGCTGCCGCGTCCAAAATCATAGTCATCATTGCCCCAAGCTTCGTCGAACTCTGGAGCATTTTCCCTGGCCCGTTCCTGGGTCTTGGCTATATTCTCTTCCAGCTGGGAGCAGTGTTCCGTAAACTGGAAGTAAGAGTTTGCGTTTTAAAGATTAATAAGCTCTGGGAGATAGCTTCGAACAGTTACCTCCACCAACTGAGTCTGGGCAAACTCTAAAATCTTCTTGGCGAAATTGGTGTAGCGAGAATCGCTGCCATTGTACTGCTCGCAGTTGGTGAGAATCAGTTCTATATCGGCCAGATATTCCGCTCGACTATGATATCGGTGAGCTGAAAGGTAAGACGGTTTCAAACAATGTACATTGATATATAAAAGGTAATCCTCACCCTCGATATTCTTCCCAATGGTCTCCAGGTCCATGGGTCTCTTGATGACCGTGTAGTAGTCCTTCACCTGCTTCTTGTTGACTGGCTTGAGGAATGGCCAGCTCTCAGTCAGTTGTTTGATTTGCGTGTGTAGCTTGTCGAAGATGAAGGAGAGCGCCACCTGGTCATCGTCGTCGAGCAGAGGATTAATGGCCTTCTCAAGGCGCATCAGTTTGTCCTCGCGCTCTGCCAGGAGCTCGAAACAGCTGGTGAACATCCGCTGAGCGGCGACTGTGTAGGCGCTCTGCGAGCCATTATAGATGAGGGAGTTGTCCACAATTTGCTTAAGATCTTCCAAAAACATTTCTCGGCTCGTGTAGCGCCTCTGGCGGATGTACTCCCTCATGGTCTGCAGGTCCATGGGCTTCGTGACGACCCGATAGTAGTCTGGAACCCGCTTGGCACTCACGGGAAACAGGAATGGCGATACATCAGGCATGGAGCGCAGCTCGTTGAGGATCAACTCCAGAATAGAAGAGAGCACGACCACGGGGTCAGTACGACGCCGGTTGGCTGTTTTGTTGTGCCGCTGGAGGTAATCACAATGGACATCGGCACCCACGCGTCGCTTCTTCTTGCCCATTGCGTCCCGCTGAACCTTCAAAGTCAGTCCGGAGGAGCCACTGCGACGCTTGTCGTCATTATGGCGCTTCAGCACCTTGCTGCTGACCGTTACCTTGGTGCCATCGACATTCACCAAATCATCATCGTCCATGGCCATCTCCTTCTCGCTCTGATCGTCCATGTCGTCGGCCAGCGAGGGGTTCGATTGGGAGAGGCTGCTCTGCATGCCGGTGTACAGCGGACAGGCCTTATTGGTTCGCATGTGACCCACCTGGCCGCAGGCGCCGCATTTGAGCTTAAGATCCGGTTTCAGCTTGAACTTCTTGCGCGAGGGACTAACCTCCTTGTAGCCGCTGTCCCGCTCTTTATGCGAGTGGCCACCCGAGCTCTTTGGATCGCCCAAAGAAGTGGGCATGCCTCCTGGTTGGAGTTTCTGGTTTTGAGCCAGTTGCGCCAATCGTTCGCGTTCCTGGTTGCGCTTAATTCGTCGCAACTGCTCTTGAATGCGACGCTTTTCTCGCTTCATCTCCTCCTTTTGTTGCTCATCCAACGTGGCGAACTGTTTGATGAACTGCTCGTCCTTGGTGGTACGGATCTTGATGTAAGCATCGATCACTGGCTGCCGGCGTACCGTCTCCACGCGCGTGTACTCCTTGCCGTCGTTGCCCTTGAAGGTTCGTGTGATTCGCAAAATTCTGCCCTGGTTGCTGGGGGCTCCCTGTTGCTGCTGTTGGGCCGCCTCCTCCTTAGCCTTAGCCTTGGCAGCCGCTCCTCCACCAGCGCCATCTCCATGCTCCTCATCCAGCTGCCTCAAAAGCTCCTGGCGCTCCTGCTCTTCGCGTTCCAGCGACAACTGTGTAGAGGTCTTCTTATTGGACAGCATGTTCTCAAGATTCTTTCCCAGTTCCTCGAGATCGGATTCCTCTGATGCGGAAGACTCTGCCTCGTCGGTAGAAAGAACCTCTGAACTGGCTAGCACACGGTTCTGCAGGTCGAAGATACGCTGGCACTCTTCCTTGTAGCGCTCCTGGTGCTCGGCAATGGAGAACCGATTGCCACGAGAGAACTTATCCATACCCTCCTCTCCAGCCTTGGCTTTTTCGGTGGACAGAGTACGGACCACGTCAATGACCTCCCAACGGGAAAGCTTTTTGATTTCCTCCTCAGGCACTTTGAATTTTCGCAGCAGCTCCTTCGCCCTCTGCAGAGGAAGACGACGCAGATCCGCATCGGTTCCTGTTACAGAGCGCTTTGGCTGCGACTCCTGCTCTTCCTTGCTTTGCTGTGGGGGGGAAATCGACTCAATTAATTTAATTAATTTGAAAATTTAGCTTTGAATTGTTTACAGTTGGTTTGTTGGGCACCCTGACGTAGGAGAAACCTTCACCACAGCCTGTAGGATCTGCTGGACCACTCAGTTGCAGCAGGCATTTTCCGCGCATGGCCTGGATATAGGCACGGGTGGTGTTCCAAGGTGCCACTTTTACTTCGTCGTCCAGTTTGAGTTGCGCTTCCTCGTCGTCATCTTCTTGGGGAGCAAATAAGAACTTTTCTCCATATCCAGCGTCCTACAAAGAAAAGAATGTTATGGTAGATAGTTGGATTAAGATGGCGCTCCTCCACTCACCTTTAGACGCTGTTCGGCTGCAATCATGCTGAAGTAAGCGCAGCATTGCTCGGGCGAGACCATGGCACGGATTTCCTCTTCGGAGGGCAGCCGGAACTCCGGCTTGATCACCCACCAATTGGAATCCATGCCAGTGCGCTTGAAGTCGGCGCACTGTTTCAAGCGCTTTCGGATGCTGCTCTCGGAATGGGCCGGAAAGGCTTTTTTAATGTCGTCCATGCGGATACGGCGCGGGTTGTCCCGACTCTTCCAGAACAGCCGATAGATAAAGACCTGAAATGAAGCAGAAACATTAAAGAAACTATTTTGAAAAAGTGAATATCAAAGTACTCACCTGCAGGAAGTCGCGTGTGAAGTTGTTGGCGCGTTTGGAGTTCGGACCAGGAACCTCATAGATGGGACACTCCTGGCCTACAGTAAAGATGGCATTAACCGCTCGGATCCAATAGCCGCTCCGAGTACGTATGACGAGGAAATCATTGTGGAACATCTTGTGGGGATAGATGGGAGCTCGGTACATGTTGTTTTCCAGTGCCTGAATACACTGTCCCGGATGCAGGATGCCCAAAAAGGGACTGGTGTGGGCGAAGGCCACCTCACCGTACACATAATCCTGCGGACCACTGTCTTTCTCGGCCTTGCGCTTGTAGTAGTTCTTGATTTTGGAGCACATGCCCACCTGGTTCATCAGTGGCGGATGCTCCTCGCAGAACTCGGCCAGCACGATGTCGCCGTCCTTTCCGCTCAAATCCTCTGGATTCCGCATAAAGAAGACATCTCCGCCGCCCGAAGCAATACGTTCCACCTCGCGTTGTTTCGCTTTTTTGACGATGTGCTTCAGAAGGGGCATAACGGCGTGGTGCGAGATCATAGCGAGTGGACCATGGGAGTACTTCTTCAAAGGCGGACGGTGGAAGGAGCGCAGTTTCATGGGACCCATATGCGTGGGCACGAACGGAGCTCTTAGTTCCACCACTGGTGTTGAGTGCTGGATGAGATTACCGCCGCCCACTTTAAGCCGGAGAGTGGGTTCCGTTTTGGGGGTATAGTACCTACAATAACATCGAAATAAGACACATCCTGGAGAGAGCCAACCATTACTACTCACGTATCGTTAGAAATGTTGAAGGGATCGCGGTCGGGACTCTTTGGTGGCGGCGGTGGAGTGTCTTCCGCTAGCACGTTTATCACGCCAGCCTTGCCCAACAGGATCTTCGACTTCTTAACATGAGGATGTGGAATTTTGATCTTGGGTGGTGGACCAGTGTTTTTGTTGATCTTCGAAGGATCAATATCATCCGGAATGCCTAGGATGATATTCTCATCGTTTGGATCGAGGGTGAGCACCTTGGGCTTGGGCACTTTGGTCATCTGCTGTGCATCCCAGATCACCTCGTCCTCCCACTTGTGATAGATCAACTCCTCATTTTCCACCGGGAACAGACTGTACCAGGTGTCATCGGGAGCTTCTGCTGGTTTAGCCTGGGCACTAAAATCAAAACATTATTTTTCAATTTCCTATACAATCTAAGCCAATTTTAGTTTACTTTTGCTGAGCCTTTTTGCTGGCAGCAGATCCCTTGTTGGAATTGCCGCTGTTGCCTCCGACTGGGATCGCCGTTTTTCCCGGCTGACTGAAAGCGCCAGCAGTTCGTGACCCGCTGGAGGGTAGCCAACCAGCCGCATTTGTCTTGGAGTTTAGCTTTTGCATTACTTTCGACTTGATATCATTGCCGTCCCAGACGACGTCGTCCTCCCAGTGCAATTGGGAGACCATCAAGAAAGCGTCGTCAGCTATGTATTGCTCCGGGGATTCCAGTTCTGGACTATTCGCCCGTCGATCTTCTTTGTTTTGGGATGTCTTAAAGCCGTAGTTGAAACCCTCGCCGGAGTCGCTTACTTCCAGCATATCGTACCAGATCTGCGCCGGTCCGTAGCGCCAGTCGGCCACCTTTGGCTTTTGGTCGCTGTTCTCTCCATTCTCCGGTCCCTCCTGGCGTAAATCCTCGCTATTGAGATCGCCCAGCAGTTTGTCCTCATCGTCAGACATGCACTCGGCTGGATTTGGCTCTGGGCCGAAGTGAAGGCTAAAGCCGCGTTTCCTCGGCTCTTCCGAATCGCTTGGAGAGTCCGAACCAGCATTGTTAATGGGCTAAAAGTGTTATTAGAACATTTTAATACAAAAAATTTAAACCAAGTCATGTTAAAACGAAACCTTTTGGTCCCGAGATTGATTTCGCTTGCGACGTCTCTTCCGCACATGGCGCCAGATCTGTGGAAGACTGGTTGGCTTTCCAGGTCCAAAGAGGCGCGAAAATCGCAACACTTTTTGGGGCCTGAAGTCCGGAAACAGCTCCCGCACATCCACGTTTTGGTACTTGGAGGGCAGTATGTCAGCCAGCGGTGTGTCCAACTTGCGATCGGCATCTTAAAGATAGAACAGTTTGTGAAGTAAAAGTATAATTGTTGTAGAAGAGTTACCTTTGGGATCGATGGCCTTGCTGTCGCTTGTGGTAGTGGAGGTTTCAGTCGTTTTTGTGGTTTCTTCTGTTCCACTGCCAGCACCCGAGCGTACGGGAGCACTTGGGGGAGGCATCAGCTCCTTGTCATCCTTGGCTGCAAAGTTATCACAATAAGTAGTTAAGTTTCTCCCTAAAATGTCTACTTACTTAATTTTGTTTCCACCTTGGAGGCGGGTATGGCATCCTCCAAATCATCGTAGGATGATGATGCGGGCTCTTTTTGTTCGGGCGGTGTACGGGGGCAGTCTTCTGATAGCTCCGTGATGTCCGAGTAGTCAATGGCATCGTCTTGGGCCTTGACAGTCCCGTCCTCGCCTTCATTGCTTTTGACACCCGCCTTCAGGGCATCGAAAGCACTCATTTCCCCACTGTCAGCGGCTTCGGGCTTATCAGAATCCTCTTCGTCGGATGAAGGCTCGGCCTCCCTGCGATCAATGACCTCGTGAAGCATGGAATCCAGACCCAATCTGAAAGAGGGTAGGGTTATTTGGGAGTAATCCAAGACATATTCCACAGTCGGATGATTTGGGATATACACCTACATATATCATGGAACGCGTACTTACTTGGATAATGAGCCAATGTTTTCCCGGAGCTCCGCATCAAAGCCGCTGCCCCCACGACCCTCTCCATCTTCGTCGTCCAAAAGCCTGCCCTCGGAATCGATGTTGCCGAACAGAATGCCGGTCAGATCCATGCCCAGATCACCGCCCCCATTGCCAATAGAGCCTTCGTCATCGCTGTTGTCCGACCCCGTGTCCATATCTTCCCTATTTTATTGTTTACGTTAAACAATTAATCCGTGACTTTTTCATGCAGCAGCTTTGGGCTAGCGATGGAAGTAAACTAGCAATCGAACTATCGATAAATTGCCCAAGGACTTTTTGCGAGTTGGCAGCTCGGAATCGACAACAAACTGTTGCAAATGTTTTGGTTTGTGTTTCTGCTTCTAATTCTTTATTATTGTATAAAACAGAAGTGAAATACTTTCTTATCTTATAAAACAGGAATTAATGAACATATTGGGGAACAACATTATACCAAAAAACTGATAATAAATACATTGCTTGGATTTTATTGCACCAGCTGCAGTTCTCTCAATGTAAACATAAAATATCGATAAATTCCCTTCGCGAGTTGGCAGCACTGTATTTGCGGCAAACTGTTGCAACTATTTTGGTTTGATTCTTCTTCGATCGTATTTATATATAGAACAGCGCAGCAGACGGTTGAATTTTCCTACCCAACGTGCTTGATTTTCCCGCTTGCAGACGTCGTGTTCGAGTGTATGTTTGTGTGAGTGCGCCAGTGATCGAGAAGTTTCGGCAGTCCAAAAATTAGGCCAAAACGTGAGTCATTTCTGGTCAATGAGAAGTTTTTCCTACAGTTTGCTTCCTTTTGCAGAGCCAATTGTGTAACAATGACCAACGCTATCACCAGCGATGAATCCGATGCCGGGAGCTTCAAGGACAAAGGAAACGAGGCCTTTAAGGCTTCTCGCTGGGAGGAGGCAGTGCAGCACTACAGTAACGCCATAAAACTGGGCGAGAAGCACAAGGAGCTGCCCGTCTTCTACAAGAATCGCGCTGCTGCTTACTTAAAGTTGGAAAAGTATGATAAAGCGGTGGAGGATTGCACGGAATCTCTAAAAACTTGCCCGGGAGACCCCAAGGCTCTGTTCCGCCGGGCACAAGCTTATGAGGCATTGGAGAAGTTTGAGGAGGCCTACAAAGATGGAACGGCCTTGTTCAAGGCTGATCCTAGCAACAAGACTGTGCAGCCTATGCTGCAGAGGTTGCACGTAATTGTGGAGGAACGAGCGGCTCGCAACTCCAAGACCTCCACGAAGGTCAAACAGATGATGGACATCACCTTCGACTTTACCTCTCCCATCGAGAAACGCCGCTCGGCTGCCAATAACCTGGTCGTTTTGGCTAAAGAACAGACAGGTGCCGAGCTGATGTACAAAGAGAACTGCATCGCCAAGGTGGCCACCTTGGCAAAGCTGGAGAAGGACTCAGATATTTACGTTAATATGGTGCGTGTGGTGGCCGCTCTCTGCCAAGATAGCGTAGAGCGCACCAAGGGTGTGCTTACAGAGCTGGGAGTACCGTGGTTCTTGAGGGTTCTCGACCAGAAACATGAGGACTGTGTCAGCACTGCCCAATATTGTCTGCAAACCATCATCAATGCCCTGTCGGGATTGAAGAACAAAGCCGATTCCAAGCCAGACAAGGAGCTTTCTTCTAAAAACAACCGCGAAATAGATGCTCTTCTCACCTGCCTGGTCTTCAGCATCACAGATCGTACTATTTCCGGAGCGGCTAGGGATGCTGTTATGGAGCTGATCACTCGAAATGTTCACTATTCCGCTTTGGAGTGGGCAGAGCGTTTGGTTGAAATAAGGGGCTTGTGCCGCCTGCTGGAGGTGTGCTCGGAACTGCCGGACTACAAGTACGAGAGCGCAATGGAGATCACTGGCTCTTCGTCCACGATTGCTTCGGTTTGCTTGGCCCGCATCTACGAGAACATGTACTACGATGAGGCTAAGCTCAAGTTTACCGATCAAATCGATGAGTTCATAAAGGATAAGCTGCTGGCGCCTGATATGGAGTCCAAGGTGCGGGTCACTGTGGCCATAACAGCTTTGTTAAGCGGACCTTTGGATGTCGGCAACCAGGTTATTGCCAGAGAAGGTAAGCTTGTTGGATTATTAAGGAAACAAACTTAAAACATACTTTTTAAAGGAATTCTTCAAATGATTCTGGCCATGGCGACAACCGATGATCAGCTACAACAGCGTGTAGCCTGCGAGTGTTTGATTGCAGCCTCGTCTAAGAAGGATAAGGCTAAAGCTCTCTGCGAACAAGGCGTGGATATTCTTAAGCGTCTGTATCACTCCAAGGACGATTCCATTCGTGTGCGGGCCCTGGTTGGTCTTTGCAAGCTGGGCAGTTATGGTGGCCAGGATGCGGCCATTCGTCCGTTCGGCGACGGAGCAGCTCTCAAGTTGGCGGAGGCATGCCGCCGATTCTTAATCAAGCCTGGCAAGGACAGGGATATCCGTCGGTGGGCTGCCGATGGTCTAGCCTACTTGACCCTCGACGCCGAGTGCAAAGAAAAATTGATTGAGGACAAGGCTTCCATTCACGCCCTGATGGATTTGGCTCGCAACGGAGATCAGTCCTGTCTGTATGGTGTGGTCACCACCTTCGTCAACCTGTGCAATGCTTATGAAAAACAGGAAATGCTTCCCGAGATGATAGAGCTGGCGAAGTTCGCGAAGCATCACATACCCGAGGAGCATGAGCTGGACGATGTGGATTTCATAAACAAGCGCATTACGGTTCTGGCTAATGAAGGTATTACCACGGCTTTGTGCGCCTTGGCCAAGACAGAGAGTCACAATTCCCAGGAGCTGATTGCCCGGGTCCTGAATGCCGTATGTGGCCTTAGGGAGTTGCGCGGAAAAGTGGTTCAGGATGGAGGCGTCAAGGCTCTCCTGCGCATGGCTCTCGAAGGTACCGATAAGGGCAAGCGTCATGCTAGCCAGGCGCTGGCTAGGATTGGCATCACCATCAATCCCGAGGTGGCGTTTAGCGGTCAAAGATCTCTGGACGTGATTCGTCCTCTGTTGAACTTGCTGCTTCAGGACTGTTCGGCGCTGGAGAACTTTGAATCCCTGATGGCGCTCACCAATCTGGCCAGCATGAACGAGAGCGTGCGTCAGAGGATCATCAAGGAGCAGGGTGTGTCCAAGATAGAGTTCTATCTAATGGAAGACCATCTATATCTGACTCGTGCCGCCGCCCAGTGTTTGTGCAACTTAGTTATGTCTGAAGACGTGGTGAAGATGTTCGAGGGCGATAATGACCGCGTCAAGTTTTTGGCTCTACTGTGCGAGGATGAGGACGAGGAGACGGCCATGGCCTGTGCCGGGGCTTTGGCGATGCTGACTTCTGTGTCGATGAAGTGCTGCGAGAAGATCCTGGCCATTTCCAGCTGCCTGGACATCCTGCACACCCTCATCGCCAACCCGAGTCCTGCTGTCCAGCATCGTGGCATTGTGGTAATCTTGAACATGATCAATGCCGGCGAAGAGATCGCCAAGAAGCTCTTCGAGACAGACATCATGGAGCTGCTGAGTGGATTGGGACAGTTGCCGGACGACTCGCGTGCCAAAGCCAGGGAGGTGGCCATACAGTGTTTGGCGGCGGCGGAGCGGTATCAGATTATCGAGCGCTCCGACGAAGCCGATGTTCCGGATGTCTTTGCCGAAAGTGCCAAAATAACCGAGATTATTGATGAATAATTTGCAGTCTTAACCCTTCAATGTGCCTTTTGTTCCCAATTCATACAAGATTTCATCCTCTCTGCTACTCACTCAGTCATCTTGATACTTAACTTATTATTTAATATATTTTAAATTGTTTTATAAACATTGTACGAATTTATTATTAAATTCACTTAGACGTGTTTTGTTTTTGAAGTTTTTTATCTTTTTTTTTTAACGTAACCCAAAGTAACCCAATTTTTGGGCCATTCTCACCGATGTGGGTCAACAGGACGACTTCAATGAATTAAACACTTGGTTTAAATGTGAATTTCATGACGTCTTACCAAAATAGTTCTCAATGCATTTATGGTCACGGCAGCCCAATGGCTTTCATTGAGCAACGTGCAATCTGCAACATGCAATGCACTACTTGCAACAACTGCGTGGGCTACCATTTTTGGGGCATTCAACTGCATTAATTCGATTTGGCTGCCATTGCGAATCGTATAGCGGATGCATTTAAGGACTTGGCGCACATTTCAGGCATTCTTAATGCGAATATTATTAGAGGCCCAGCAACCGGGTTGCAAGTGGCCAGATGCAACCGCCACGCTTTTTTTTCCCACCATCTCGCTTTTCCCCCTCGACTCTGGCTGCATCGGTTTGTGTGGCAGTGCACTTCCTTGGTATGTTTTCTATTCATTGCAACACTTAAACTGACATTAGCCGACAGCTCGAGGTAGCAGGCTTCCTCTAATGCACAAATAATTGCAGAAGATGCTTCTGCCGCTGTTGTTCTGTGGCAGTGGCTTCTGATGTTGCACCAGTGTCAGGTAGCCAAGAATTCTGAGCTTCTCTTCCAGCTGATTGCTCAATCTCAATGAAATATGATTAAATAAATAATTGTTGCTTTAATTCAGTTTTGCGCACAGAGGGTTTCAGTTGCTAATGTAGCCGCCGAGCCGTTAACGGCATTTCTTTTGGCCATTTGTCGTGGGGCTTGATTTTCCTCTCATGGCATTCTGCAAAGGTTGACCCCAATTTCAGACTTGTCATAAATTAATCATAATCTAATCTAATTTTTAATAGATTACAAATCTTTTCTAAAAAGAAACACTAGAAAATCGAACTCATCCAAAAGCCTAATCCCCAAACAGAAGCCAAAACTTTCAGTTTCAGATTCATTTTTTTTAGTTCAAGTGAAATTGAATTTCCCCAAAAAAAAAAATCTCAGGAAATAAAAGAGAGTCTCCCAACCTATCTTGGCTTGAATTCCATTGATCGGAAGACGACATCTTTGGTCAGATTGATGGAAGAACTTTCCCAGTTGAGGAGGGAAAAGCTAAGCCGACCGAGTGATCGGCTTAAAACGGCTCCAACTAAATGGTCGACAAACACGGGGGCCACTGAAGAGATAAATGATCATTAAAGTGCGTAAAACGAAACCAAACTGGACCGAGTGGTATTTACTTTTTCGGCATTCGGCATTGGTAAACATTAGACATTTTGTCCTAATTACACAGACGACAAACCGAGCAGCAACTTCGGACTTAAAGCTTCATCGGCTTGATTGGCGACGCATGTGCAACTTCACTTTCCATTTAATCCCGTTTTGGTGGTGCGAGTAGCGGGGCGGCCGGCAAAGTGTGGCAGATCTGTGTGGTGCAACTGCCGCACAATTTGTCGCAGTGCTGCTGCCGCCGCCGCGTTGCATGAAAATCGAAAGCCGATTTTCATGTCAATATTTTTGTTTAATAAACTGGCCGGCCTGAGTCGTCTGCGCATGCGGAAAATATGCAAATTACCATCGACATCGACGGCGGGCATCATAAGGTGCCCCCAAGGCAATGGAACGCAACGCAACACACAGATACACCCGTACTCTCAGATACGTGAGCGCACAGATACAGTCAAGTTGCGTTGACCGATTGAACGAAAGTGCAGCAGCGAAAGATACCAGATACAAGATGAAAGATGAAAGTTGTCCGCGAGTAGAATGACGATGCTGAAAGTGCAAGTGGCTCTGCGGATCGATGGATCGATGTAAGACGGTTATGGTTATGGAGACTCCAGATCGTGTGCAGGTGTCAACTCAGGTTGCGCCAATGGTTTCACTTTTCTAAGCTCGAAGAACCTGAAGGGGAAATTCAAAAGGTGTGAGAGATGAGTTAATTAAGAAAGATATCTGTATGTTTAGAAGGAAATTGTAAACTTAAAAGTTATATATGTATTTAAAAAGTAGAGTAAGCAAATCCTGAAATATAGTTAAACTTTCCCAATTTATAGTTTGGAATAGTGCCAGACGGAAAATCGGCGGAGGCCTTTCCTTAGTCCCCATCCTCCAGCTAGACATTTGTCAATTTTTTTTTCTTGTATTTTCATTTGGCCGGAACTTGTGGACAATTTGGTAAAGCCGCGTCGTCGGACAAAACTCGTAAAGCGATTTTCCTTCGCATTGGCCATGGTAATTAATCAAACAACTGCCATCCGCCGAAAAACGTTTGGCAACGTTTCGAGTTAACAGAAAAAAGTTTACTGAAAGCCAAAAATTTGCAAATGCCGTCACCTGAAACCGGCCTCGAAAAAGAGGAGGATGTCTGTAACAACCGACAAAGTTATAAAGTCGGCGGGAAATTTTAGCGATAGGAAAAAATTTCGCTCAAAATTTATATCAATTGATTGTCGTTGCTTAGGACAGTTAAGATACTCGTCCGCCCAGATCGACGTCCTGAAAAGGCCAAATATGCTAAGCATCTTTCCAAAGATGTATAATAAAAACCGAACCAACAAAATCAAGAGATGCCATTAGCAAGTTTGCCAGAACATTGCAACATTGTTGCTGCAATCGAGCATTGAAGGAACAGGGAAAAAATGTTATTTATAAAGAAAATTCATGATGGTTTTTTGAGTGAAAATGGAGATGAATTAGTCTTAGACTAAATTGAATTTTAAAGTGTATTCTTGCCAGTTTCATAAACTATTTATTGAAAATCGTGAATCGTTCTATTCTGCTAGATTTTTCTTAGTGTAATAGCACCATCCTCGGTCCCCTGGGTGATAAGAAATAATTGAAAAGATTGTCGGGCATTTGAATCGATTGAATGGGCCAGGCCAGCAGAGCGCGAAGAAGAAGTAGAATCGCAAAGGGCCATAATTAGGCGATTGTTCCGATGTGTGTGAGCTTGTGTGTGTTTGGAAATGTTTATGTTATGTCAATAGCCGACCACACAAGAAAAAGGGGGCTGGAATCCTCCGGCAGTGATCCCGGAAAGAGGAGAGGGCCGTCCAGTACTTCTCAAACTGTATGGTGCCCATTGTCATTAAAGTTGCAAGATCGTCTTTCCCTCCCAGCATTGCTTTCTTTTCGCTGAGCTTGCAGTTTTGCGTCAGTTTTTCCCCACTTTTCCCACCGCCCTTCTCGCCCCAGCTCACTCACTTTGGCTTAATTGTTTTATTGCATTCAGCGGGTGAGAGAGGCAAACTTTCTATTTGCGCATTTTCACAGGGAAAAAATATTTCATTTTCCTATTTTTTTTTTGTGGACTGGAAAATGGCTTGGAAAAATGCTTGGGCGATAAATGTTTGGTTTTTATGAAGATGCGACTGGAGACAGAAAC
This sequence comes from Drosophila monieri, assembly GCA_035047585.1. Taxonomy (NCBI): domain Eukaryota; kingdom Metazoa; phylum Arthropoda; class Insecta; order Diptera; family Drosophilidae; genus Drosophila; species Drosophila monieri. The sequence goes on along the minus strand of JAWNPJ010000115.1, from coordinate 8,643 downwards.
CGGCATCAACAAATATTTTTCTTCCGCCTGATTACAAATGCAAGTTGTCCAAATTGTGATGAGTCACAGTTGTCAGGCTTAGATATGTCATAATATATATAATGGATTTTAATTTCACATCAATCAAATAAACTGCCGGATGGTGATTAAAAACATTAAACACTCTATAAAGCCGTATTAAAAAATAAAATTCTAGGTATTAATGAGAGAGATTGTGTAGTACTGTAGCCTATATCTTATAGGTCTTGTTACAATTAGAAAATCTAATATAAAACCTCAATCTATTCAAAGATATTCCCAAGCATGGCAATAAGACTGATTCTTTGTTAATAATTAGCCTATTAAAAACGCATTTTTAACAATCGTTAGAGAGATATCTTAATAGCTAAATACATGTATATGCCATGAAGCCAGTTTCCCTGCCAGCAGTCGCCAGGTCCTCATTTCATCACAGGGAGTTCCGATCTCCGGGACCTATCCATTCGGGCTTAATTATGCGTTTCATATGGAAGCCCGACAATGGTCAACCCTTTTTATGTGCAAACTTTAGCGCGTTTTATGAGTCGCTCATTAGAACTCGAACAGGGCCAGTCGAGGAAGACGAACAAATGCGTAGAGTTAAGAACTAAGGGGGAGCCGGGCACTGTTGGCCGCTCCTTTATGACGTTGAGATGTCGACAACGATGACCAGACCATGTTGCCAAGGCACTAAAACTAAAAATTAGTCAAAAAGTTTGAACAATAATATATAATATTTAAACAAAATTTAAATCGTATTCATTTTAATGATTATTACAACGAACTATTTCCTATAGATATTTTTATATTTTTCAAAGATCTTTTTAACCTATTTTTCCAGTGTAATTGAAGGCGTAGAAGGAGATATAGAAACAGAGTCGGCTCATTATAATGGGCGGCACTTTATTTAAATGCGCGCACGGCACATCATTAACAAGGCAAATGCTATGCGATTCCCGGGCCCAGTGCTTAGTTCTTGGCTCTGTTCAGATCAGTTGGCTCTTTCGGTTGTAGTCCAAAGGGATGCGATTGTTGATGTGGCTGCGTCTCTATTAGCGAATGCAGACCGCACGCACTTCTGTCCTGGAAAGTGGCCGAGGGGATCGGTGTGAGGACCGATTTCATAATATCTCAATTGATGAGCGGGGTCTCCATCAGGTTCCATTGCACAGTGGCCGGTTGTAGAGGTTATCTGAACGAATTCTTAAGAAAATTGATCATCAAAATATTTTAATTTACTTATGCAACCATTTTATTATACATATTAAGAATTTGCAACTTAGTTTATTTTGAGTTTTTGTTTCAAATTTTTATTATGACATTGATTTATTTTAAAATTTAATCGCTCCTCCAATCGCAAGCATTTATTTGGAAATTCACAATGTTTCCAATTAAATTTATTTTTTTCAAGGAGCTGATAAGAAAATTTCTATAAATCACTCATGCTTCCCAGTTCTAATTCAGTTCAAAATGGCAAGCGCATTGAAGTTATTTGTGAGTCAAAATTGTTGGTTTCCTAATCATTATTTACTTATAATTTTGTTTAAAGGTATTTTTGGCTATTGTTCTCTTGGCTGTTCGGGAATCTTCTCAGGAGCCGTGCGAATTTTTGGGTTCCATTTTTAATAAGGTGTATCATGTTCTAAACGGAGTAATAGATTATAAAAAAAGAGTCCTCAAAGTTGTTTTTAACCAGAGCGAGCCTGAAAATAGAGCAGGAAATCAGAATGTTCGAAGTTCTGAAAACATATTTATAAATTCTCAACCTTCAACCGGCAGACCGCGTCCATTCAATTTAAGAGACTTTAAGTAAACCCCACATGGGCCTAATCGAAGGCGACTATGATGATGAATATCCATAATATATATATATAATAAATAAACAAGGATACAAAAATATAAAACTTTTTAATATAATCAAATTATTGTTCCATCTTATTAAATCACTTTCTTAGAAGAAAAGAACATCGTTTTTGCTTCTCTTTTAAAACATCAATAATGTTATCAGTAACCAATTTCATGATAATACTATTGTCAACAAATGAGAAAGCCTAGGGGAGCTACATAAAATGCATCAATAAGGTGAAAGACTTTAAATATGGGGGAGGTCTGTTATATGGGATATCCAATATCGGGTCTATAGTACTGGAGCCCTTATGATGAACCACAAAATGGTGGGAGGCTTCTGCACGAGACCTAAAACTGTGTTTATGGTTTCTGACATCCTTTGATAGACATGAGGCCTGAACCAACACTTTTCCAATATGATTAGGATTATTGCAATGGATATGGATACTATCCATGGATTGGATAGGCATAATTTAGTTATACCCTTGCAGAGGGTATTATAATTTTGGTCAAAAGTGTGCAACGCAGTGAAGGACACATCTCCGACCCTAAAAAGTATATTTATTCTTGATCAAGATCACCTCCTGAGTCGATATAAGCATGTCTGTCTGTCTGTTTCTACGCAAACTAGTCTCTCAGCTTCTCCGATCCTATATCGACTTCAAACTTTGCACACATCCTTATTTCCTTTGCAGGCAGTATACATATATCGACTATATCCTACTGCTGCCCTATAACTAATTAATTGATCAGAAATGGCATAACTTTACATAGATACATTTTTAATAAATCCATATTTGATTTAAGATAATTTAAACTTATTATGCTGATATGCTATCGATGATATTCAAATGATATTCTTGATTCAGCTTGGAAGAATTTATTTTATTATATAATGCCTATAATGTTAATACTAATAACAAAATTATATTTTCTTGTTGTTGAGATTTTATCACTATAGCCGACTGTCCCGGTTGCAAGGTTATCATATTTATGGATTTGTCATTGCGATGGAAAAAATATTTCTAAGAAATTCAGGACAGATCATTTGGAATGGGTATAAATATGGAAGGCGGTGTTCATTTTATTCAGTGAAATTGAAATGGACCCATCGGTAAGAACATTTTGTTGTATTATTTTAAGCTATTACTAATATTTTTGAGTTTGGCTTCCAGAATGTTATTGCATTAATTTTTATGGCCGTCTATGTGACTACGGCTATGCCGCTTAACAATGACGGATATAGTCCTTATGGAGGATATTATGCAGCAGGAAATCAACCAGTATTTCAGTCAGGAGGAACCTATCAACAAGTATGGCCATATCAAACAGGAGAAACATCTCAAGCCGGAGGAACATATCAACCAGTCGGGTATCCAGGAGGATCTCAATCAGGAAGAGTTTATCAAACAGGAGGAACATCTCAATCCGGAGGAACATATCAACCAGTCGGGTATCCAGGAGGATCTCAATCAGGAAGAGTATATCAAACAGGAGGAACATCTCAATCCGGAGGAACATATCAACCAGTCGGGTATCCAGGAGGATCTCAATCAGGAAGAGTATATCCAACAGGAGGAACATCTCAAACCGGAGGAACATATCAACTAGTCGGGTATCCAGGAGGATCTCAATCAGGAAGAGTATATCAAACAGGAGGAACATCTCAATCCGGAGGAACATATCAACCAGTCGGGTATCCAGGAGGATCTCAATCAGGAAGAGTATATCCAACAGGAGGAACATCTCAAACCGGAGGAACATATCAACTAGTCGGGTATCCAGGAGGATCTCAATCAGGAAGAGTATATCAAACAGGAGGAACATCTCAATCCGGAGGAACATATCAACCAGTCGGGTATCCAGGAGGATCTCAATCAGGAAGAGTATATCCAACAGGAGGAACATCTCAAACCGGAGGAACATATCAACCAGTCGGGTATCCAGGAGGATCTCAATCAGGAAGAGTATATCCAACAGGAGGAACATCTCAAACCGGAGGAACATATCAACTAGTCGGGTATCCAGGAGGATCTCAATCAGGAAGAGTATATCAAACAGGAGGAACATCTCAATCCGGAGGAACATATCAACCAGTCGGGTATCCAGGAGGATCTCAACCAGGGGTAATATATCAAACAGGAGTACCATCTCAATCAGGAGGAAATCAACCGGTAGTATATCAGACGGCAGGCTATCAACCAGAAAGTTATCCACAAGGCAAAAATCAGACAGAACTAGAAGATCTGAAACTGACAGCAGAAGCACTGGAAGGTTGGGCCTTGTTAATTAATATCATAAGTTATATTAATAAGATTATGGAAGCAACTGAAAAGCCCTTATTAAATTAAGGAGTTCACAAGTCCTGTTGATGGAAAAAAACGTAAATCTTTACTGTAATATGAAAACTAAATAATTGTAATTTTTTAACAGGCCAAAGCTATATTTGTTTAAACTTTAAAGATAATAAAGGAATTTAATTCAATGGTTGAATATTCTTATTTTTTCTTCAGTTTTTAAACCAGTGTACCTTTGAGTGGCGCCTTAATTGGTTTCTTAGAAATCGCGGTGCGCCCTTTTACTCGATGAGCGCTTCACTTACCTCTTCTTACAGCCCCATCCTTTCCAGAACCCCTCTTTGGCCAATACATTTCCCAGCTTACCCCAAACCCCGACCCCAGATCCCCACCATTTCACGAGCGCTTTGCCTATTACTTGGTCCGCTGCTCTTGGCTTTGATACCTCTTCCGACCGCTTCTGCCCGCTAATTAAGGTCGTCAATGCTGACCAGGGGCTTGGGCTTGGATCGAGTCTTCGGTGCGTTTGCAAATTACCCCGCAATTCCACCAACAAATGTTAGAGGGAGGGGGGCAAGCGAAGGGTTCTAGTGGTAATTGCCAGACTGACTGCGTTGCCACAAATTCCAGTGCGTTCCAAACTGCAAGAGAATAGAATTTGAAATTCAAATATTTCGGAATCAAAGTTTATTTTCAATCAACAAAATATTAGTTCCTCTTTCTTAAAATTGAGAAGAAATAAACGATTTTTATAATATATGCATATGAAGGTTTCTTTGAAAAAATCCTAATGAAACTCACGTGGTTATTCGAGAGTTTGTGTTTATTTCAACTTCCTTATTAGTAAGAATTTTGTTAAAATACGACTCTAACATTTAAATCAATATTTATATTTTAGTCAGTGGGCTCATAAGCACATTAAAATAAGCTGGATACTATTTAAAGGCAAATTAACCGCCCATTAAGACACAATTTAGTTTTTTATAGCTTTTGTTTTGGCCCCGCAGTCGGATCAATCAATCAATCAAAGCGCATCCACCTAAAGTCCATTGATGTATGTCAGTAGTTCCGCTCATCCTTGACACAAAATGTATACCAAGAAATCAAATATAAAATATTTATGCGTAATTATGAAAGGCAGCTAAATGGATACATCCCCCTCTCGACCAAATCCAACAGCCCACAAAAATTTACAAATAAATAAAAAATATGATTTCGCTTGGGATTAATTGCTGTTCGGTCTTGTTGGCTGATTTATTTTGGCCAACCTTCGTCCCACGAAACGATTGTGGCAGGGTGGGAGGCAATTTGGCAGCAGACTCTTGATTTGTTTCTGTTTCCAAACTTAATTACGCGCGTGTATCTGTCAGATGGCCACAGCAATCTCTTTACAATGGAAAAAGCTTTGGGCCGCGGATAGTAACAAAACAAAAGCAATAAAAGATATAACCAAAGTATCAAAGAAGTGCGAGCCATTTGTAATCGGCAGGAAAAGATAAATGCAAATTATTGCGATTACTCTTTTTGAAAGGGCTCATATCATGTAAAAGAAATTTCTTTCAATTATATTCGCTTAATCATACATTTTTAATTAATCAATAAGAGGGAGAGACATATTAGATTTTTAACCTCTAAAATATTTAATTCAAAAATTATGGAAGAGTACAAGGCATTTTCAACCATGCAGAGATCGGGTTTCCTTCCTTGTTTGTTTATGGCTTGACTTTCAGCATACCGGCTAGCAATCTTGGCTTGGCCTAGGGGAACGTTTATTTGCAGTCGCGCCAACATAATTTTGCACAGAAATTATTAGCACTTTATTATTTTTTCGGTAGTTACGCCCCTTTCTTGTACGCATTAGCACTAAATTCGAAAAACCACAAATTCGCGCAAAAAACCCAGTCATACTATCCACTCCCAGGTTTTTGGTTGAAATTTTATTAAACGTTTAACAATATGTTGCCAGGAATTTTTTATAATTAATTAAATTTTTAAGTCAAAGGCTATATCTTTGCCAAAACTCATCCGATTCTTGAGCGGAATACCTTAAACGATTTGTACATCGATTCCCTTTCAACCTGCATCAAAATCAAGGAACAAAATATTTTTTAGATTTTTCGTCAAAATTCTTGGAGGATCCCCTTCAAGATGTCCATAAACGCATGGAGCCACAATATGGCCCACAGCGAGGGCTATATCTTTGTCAATATTAATCTGATTCTTGAGCTGAATACCTTAAACGATTTGTACATCGATTCCCTTTCAACCTGCATCAAAATCTAGGAACAATATATTTTTTAGATTTTTCGTCAAAATTTCTGGAGGATCGCCTTCAAGATGTCCAAAAACGCATGGAGCCATAATATGGCCCACAGCGATTGCTATATCTTTGCCAATACTCATCCGATTCTTCAGCGGAATACCTTAAACGATTTGTACATCGATTCCCTTTCAACCTGCATCAAAATCCAGGAACAAAATATTTTTTAGATTTTTCGTCAAAATTCTTGGAGGATCCCCTTCAAGATGTCCAAAAACGCATGGAGCCACAATATGGCCCACAGCGGTTGCTATATCTTTGCCAATACTCATCTGATTCTTGAGCGGAATACCTTAAACGATTTGTACATCGATTCCCTTTCAATCTGCATCAAAATCTAGGAACAAAATATTTTTTAGATTTTTCGTCAAAATTTCTGGAGGATGCCCTTCAAGATGTCCATAAACGCATGGAGCCACAATATGGCCCACAGCGATTGCTATATCTTTGCCAATACTCATCCGATTCTTGAGCGCAATACCTTAAACGATTTGTACATCGATTCCCTTTCAACCTGCATCAAAATCAAGGAACAAAATATTTTTTAGATTTTTCGTCAAAATTCTTGGAGGATCCCCTTCAAGATGTCCATAAACGCATGGAGCCACAATATGGCCCACAGCGAGGGCTATATCTTTGTCAATATTAATCTGATTCTTGAGCTGAATACCTTAAACGATTTGTACATCGATTCCCTTTCAACCTGCATCAAAATCTAGGAACAATATATTTTTTAGATTTTTCGTCAAAATTTCTGGAGGATCGCCTTCAAGATGTCCAAAAACGCATGGAGCCATAATATGGCCCACAGCGATTGCTATATCTTTGCCAATACTCATCCGATTCTTCAGCGGAATACCTTAAACGATTTGTACATCGATTCCCTTTCAATCTGCATCAAAATCTAGGAACAAAATATTTTTTAGATTTTTCGTCAAAATTTCTGGAGGATGCCCTTCAAGATGTCCATAAACGCATGGAGCCACAATATGGCCCACAGCGATTGCTATATCTTTGCCAATACTCATCCGATTCTTCAGCGGAATACCTTAAACGATTTGTACATCGATTCCCTTTCAACCTGCATCAAAATCTAGGAACAATATATTTTTTAGATTTTTCGTCAAAATTTCTGGAGGATCCCCTTCAAGATGTCCATAAACGCATGGAGCCATAATATGGCCCACAGCGATTGCTATATCTTTGCCAATATTCATCCGATTCTTAAGCGAAATACCTTAAACGATTTGTACAATGATTCCCGTTCAACCTGCATCAAAATCTAGGAACAATATATTTTTTAGATTTTTCGTCAAAATTTCTGGAGGATCGCCTTCAAGATGTCCAAAAACGCATGGAGCCATAATATGGCCCACAGCGATTGCTATATCTTTGCCAATATTCATCCGATTCTTCAGCGGAATACCTTAAACGATTTGTACATCGATTCCCTTTCAACCTGCATCAAAATCTAGGAACAATATATTTTTTAGATTTTTCGTCAAAATTTCTGGAGGATGCCCTTCAAGATGTCCATAAACGCATGGAGCCACAATATGGCCCACAGCGATTGCTATATCTTTGCCAATACTCATCCGATTCTTCAGCGGAATACCTTAAACGATTTGTACATCAATTCCCTTTCAACCTGCATCAAAATCTAGGAACAATATATTTTTTAGATTTTTCGTCAAAATTTTTGGAGGATCCCCTTCAAGATGTCCATAAACGCATGGAGCCATAATATGGCCCACAGCGATTGCTATATCTTTGCCAATACTCATCCGATTCTTCAGCGGAATACCTTAAACGATTTGTACATCGATTCCCTTTCAACCTGCATCAAAATCTAGGAACAATATATTTTTTAGATTTTTCGTCAAAATTTCTGGAGGATCCCCTTCAAGATGTCCATAAACGCATGGAGCCATAATATGGCCCACAGCGATTGCTATATCTTTGCCAATACTCATCCGATTCTTGAGCGGAATACCTTAAACGATTTGTACATCGATTCCCTTTCAATCTGCATCAAAATCTAGGAACAAAATATTTTTTAGATTTTTCGTCAAAATTCTTGGAGGATCCCCTTCAAGATGTCCAAAAACGCATGGAGCCACAATATGGCCCACAGCGAGGGCTATATCTTTGTCAATATTG